>OY992520.1:23972377-25222377 GCA_963921215.1 Scoparia ambigualis | reverse complement strand
GCGAAAGCTTTATTTATGTTCCTATTATTTATTATTAGATGAATTTCGCGATCCTCTTTTTTAGTTGCAGTAAATTTCAGAGTAGCCTTTTTTTAGCGAAAGCTTTATTTATGTGCCCATAAATTTATTAATAGATGAATTTCGCGATCTCCTTTTTTAGTTAAGTAGGTAGCATTTGTAACGAAAGCTTCTTTTTAATACATTATGTACATATAATTTTAAAAATGGATGGGGGGGGGGGCAAGGGGCCTGCGGCCTCCCTCTGTTATTTGACAAAAGTCTAACCTAACCTAACTGACAGAACTATAGTTTTGCATACATAACTTTTTCTTTATACCGGGAGGCCTCAGGCCCCTGACCCCCCCGAGCTGATTGAGCGAGATGATTGAAATTTTTTTACGCTTAAATAATGCGATCCGTTGTGTGTCAATAATGGTTTATCTCTCTCTCTCTCTTTATCTCTCTCTATCTCTATCTCTCTCTCTCTCATCTCCACTACTGATTCCAAAATTTTCCACTATTCCTATAATTTATTCAATGTAGGCTACAATAGTTGAATGAAAGTCGCTACGCCATTGGTTCGTCAATCTATAACACTGGTGGACCTGAGTAAAGCTGGCAAGAAACTTAGCGAGGTCATTTCTTCCTTTCTTTAACATGATTGTCCAGGTCCAGTTCTGAAGGAGGAAACAGGGGACTACGAAACTTCGTTTTTCTGTGTTTTGTATGAGAAATTTACATGCCACGTCGACGTAGTGTTTCCTCCATCACAACGAACGACATCGCAGCGCCAGATCGCCGATCGGTCAAAGACAACGTAGTGGGTATCAAAATAATCAAGATGGCGTCTATGACTGTAGAAGCCGTAGCACAGAAATGAAAAAATATCTTTTTTATTCTATTATTACGATATATCTACCTAATAATTACTTGAATAACAATTATTTTCACTTACTTACCTACTTGACAACTGAATTGTAGTAAACGTCTAGGTATACACTTTGATAAGAAATAAAGAATTATTTTCTCTTAAGCCGTGTATGTCGAAACCACACTAAAGCAAGGTGCCGAGTCGACTCCACAGAATAATTCTGTGGACTGATGAGTCCAACATAGTGCGTGTTCGGAACGCCCTATCTAGTGTAACGTATTGTTACATTTGAGATTTTGTCCCTCTTGGGGAAAAGGAAGAAAATCCCAAACGCAAGCTTCAGTGGGTTTGTTATTAAATAAAACCACAGAATGTTTCACGGCTAGGTAATAATAATATATTGGTAAAAAGTATCCTAAATCACACTAAATCAAATGCAATCACAGTACAGTTAAAATAACTATTTAAGATTTACTACCCTATTTAGTTAGGGGGGTTAATCACAATTTTTCTTAAGTATTAGGTTAGTAGGTTGGCATTAACATTCCTTATTTTAGTTTATTTGGCCGAAATAACAAAAAAAAATCTTTTGGTCGAAATTGCCCCGACGGGTCAATGACAACTTTAATTTTAAATAACTTTTATTATAATTTTGGTACCTTTAATTACATCGTATACAGACTTTATACTTTACTTTTTAGGCATAGCTTCACGTCATTAGTTGAGCAGAGTTATTGTGTGTCAACTATACAATTCCCTGCGTCCCACCCGAGCATCCAACCTTTGCCCACCGAAGACGCGTCTATTAAATAACGCAACGTAACTTTGTCACATGATAAATCACTCCCAGCTCACACTCCTTCGGAAAGCGAGCGCGGGTGTGCCGCGATCGATCTGACGAAATACGATAATGCCCTCCTACCTCGCGGATTAGACCCCTCGCAGGAGCGTAAGGTAAACAGCATCTCCCGGCCAGCGTCTTATAGTAGGTAACCGGAATCATTTTTCTTTACCTACCCGACAACTGACAACTTGACAGTTAATCGAGTGGGCGTCGTATCAACGATGAAGTGACGACGGAAGCTTAAATATGTATTTCTTTATTTTACATTCAGAATTATTTATCCCCTTGTAACCGTATCGAGTAGCGGTGAATGAATACTACCACCCCCTCTGTTCCCTTGGGTGTCGTAAAAGGCGACTAACGGACTAAAGACTGCACATACATCCAACACCATAAAGCGGCGATGGGCTCACCACCTGTCACGCTGAACATATGTATAGTCGCTATTTAGTGAAATAAAATAAATAATAAATAAATTTTCCTACACTCACACCAATTATCTAGCCCAAGAGAAGCTTCGTTATGAAACCCGTTAAATTTTTACTAGACAACGGATAAACATACTTAAAATACATACTTATTATACATAGAAAACACCCAGAACCGAGACAATTTAGAAAAACAATAATTTCTGAACTGACCCGACCGGGGATCGAACCCGGGACCTCAGGGTTGGCGACACCATGAAAACCGGTGTACAAACCACTCGACCAAGAAGGTCGTAAGAGGTCGTCGTGAAAAGTGGACTATGGCAGAGGACTGCTTTTGCAGTCATCATTGCCTAGTCGTTGACTTACCCTTCGGGGATAATTATATTATGGTCGTAATTATATGTATACATAATCACGACTATTATCCGTGATTATATGTAGGTATTTATCCTCTTGTCTGTCACGAAGACTCCTACAGGTTGATAACTGAATTGAATTTCTATTTTGTCTCGTATTACGACATCTGACATCATATACATACCTACACTTAAGACTAATACCCGCAAAGGGTTAGTACGAGACTAAGGGTGGATTCGACCAAACTGGAATAAGGTCTTATACCTAGATTAAGGGCTGAATTTGTATAGACTAATCTCGGAGTAAGTCTTATTTCAGTTTGGTCGAATCCACCCTAAGTCAAGTCAAGTCTTCGATCAACAATACAACTAACATCTAAGGTCGGCGCTAAAAATGTGTCCCGGTAAATAAGAGCGCACTTGAGAAGTGAGCTCTTATTTTCTCGCAAGGCAATAACAGGAAAAAGTACTTTATTTGTTGCCCGTTATTGACGTCTTTTTAATTTTAAGTGACAGGAGTAATTTATTGCTTTGAAAAAGTATTTATTTACGTGGACAGAATTTAGCTTTGATTTTGTACGTGACGCGTTATCTAGTTGGTATTGTTGATCGAAGAGTCAAGTCATTTAATTCAAGTCAAAATATATTTATTCAATAAACTCAAATATTCAATTAATAAGTACTTTTAATCGTCCAAATCTTTTTTAACCTACCACCCATTCAGGACGTCAATTTTTTAACTGTGGCAAAGAACGGGCGTAAGAAACCACAGCGCACAGAAGCAACGACATTTACAAAAAATATATATGTTATGTCGTTACCAGTCATAAAATACAAAATATGAATTTGAATGTAAATTGTTTAATTAAATACCTATGGTGCTTTATTAAATAAAGACAAATAGAAATAGCTGTTAGAGTACTTGGAGAATTTCTGTCTTCTGTGTAATCTGACACTTTATAATAAGCTTTTATAAAAAGCTTTTCTTTGATTTCTTTTTCTTTGATCTAAGCAATGAAGAATGCAAAAGTTGTGTAATGCCACAGTCCAAGTATCACCAAATAACAACTACACATGTGCTCAGTGTGATAGGCTAAGATAGGATATGATTTATGCTGTCGGACGTACGATCAGTCTTCAGTCCGTAGTCGCCTTTATCGACACCTAAGGGAAGATGGGTTGGTGGTAATCTTTGAATAATGAACCGCCGTCACACAGCTCACAGCAAACAGCTCACGCGCACAGGTCACTGCGCACAGCTCACTGCGCACAGCTCACTGCGTTTATTTTATTTAGTAATAGGCAAACGCCTCGGCCGAATGGTCTAGCGATCGGCTTGATATCCGGAGGTCTAGAGTTTAAATACCAGGTCGGAAAAAGTGTGTTTGTCAGACCGAAGTAGGAAAAGGACACAAGAAAAGGAAGTTTAGCATTGGATGAAGTCTGCAGATGATAATGGTAATAGGTGCTATCAAGCTTCGACATGAAGTTTTGGTTAATAAAGCTTGCTACTAATATGTTCTACTACTACATGCAGATGAAACAAAAAAATAGGTATTGGTTTGATTTGATCACGTAAATAAGAAAGCAGACGCGACACGACGCCGAAGCCGACACCGCTATCTACTGCCTGCTCTAGTGAAGCGTTCTTTCCTCCAATGCTAATGATGATGACACAGACCAAAGCCCCACAAAGTTAAACAGGAGCAGCTAAAGCACCGAGCCTTCAAATAAGCAGGTGGGGCCTGTGCTCAATATCAGACGCGTTTGAAATTTATCTGGCGGCGGCCGCGGGAGGCGGCCTCGTAAAAAGCGCGCCGCTTGATTACAAAGCCGCGCAGATTTTACGGCGCGCGTCTCGCATGCTACTCTCACGATAAGTGTAGTGCCGTGTGGCAGGGATCCTATGTCCCCAATGCTGAAGTAGATAGATAGATAAAAAATAACAGATTGGTAATTAAAAACAAACAAGATTTTTAAAATTTTGCACTAAGTATTACATTATAACAAAAGAAAAACTGTGTAATAGGATAAGAAATATAATAGTTCTTTTTTTATTTTACTATTTCTCAGTATATTTATTTCAATCGATGCGTCTTAACGAATGTCATTTTACAACAACTACCGGGGTACAATCAAAGTAACGTGCTTTCCGAAAGACGGACTATTATAAGTTATTCTGTGCTAGTAAAACAGAATAACTAATAGTTACTCGATAATTAAATTCCAGTAGGTAAACCCGGCATGGCAAAAGATACCTACATTTCATGAAGGTTGCTACCGTACAGCTAGGTATTCGCTTCGCCAACAAGCTGCTTGCTGTCAGATTATGTTCGGACATCGGCTCGATGGCTACCCCCCTAATACCTATTCCTGCCACCAAAAGACATTGAGGTTTATTAAGATACTACATGAACTACATTGACGACTGCAACACCAGTGCGCGCGTTGTTCAATCTTATTTTTGAATCTGTTATCCATACAGTTAATTAACCTCAGTCACATCGCACGGCACAAACGGCGCAGCGCCGTCGGTAACCGCCCGCACGCTCCGCGCTGGTAGTTTTTCAGGCTGCTTGCCCCCGCCACATAAATAAGTGATCACCCGCCGCCCCCACCCCGCGCCGCTCGTAAAGTAAGCGCAGATAGCGAGAGGACTTAATAGCTGATCGGATTTTGATTAGCGAGGGCCGGCGACGCAGCCCGGGCGCCCGAATTTGAATAGATAAGTGGGCACCGAGGACCCGCGCCCCGCGACCGTAATTTACATACTTACGGGCTTTCGGCGCATAGAGGGCCGCCAAGTTATGGCCGACGCGAAAACGATAAAGTTGAAATAAAGCTACGGTCATCGATTCGGCCGGCCCGAGTGCTATTTCACCGAATTTCTGTTTGTTATCGCTGCGGCCGGCTAGTTCGGTTCGGCGCGTTTTTTTTTCGGCGGCCAGTGTAATCGCTAGTTCGCCGTGTAAGCTTGTTAGTTTTGCGTGTTTGCTTGGCGCTATGTAGGCGGAGCTCCTGTTTATAGCGAGCTGGCTTGCGAACGCGGCCTCGACCGTGTAAAATACAAGCGCTTGACTTCTGTTAGTCAAGACAAAAATCTTTATGGTATGCTCTCAGGAACTTTGGATTTAACCAAAATATGCCTAATAATATACAGGCAGTTAAGCAACTTTCGCAATACCGGGTTACTGGATGGGTAACCAAATTATAAACCATTTCGAGCTCCTCAGTGCTTTGGAAGGCAAATAAAGCCGTTAGGTCCCGATTTCTGTCGTAAAAGTGTCGTTAAAACGTGCCAACCCATGGCCCATAATCTCTGTACTGTTGTCCAAGGGCAGAACTATGCCCAGCAGTGGGAAGTTTACAAGCTGATGACGATGATGAACTTTCTCCCAAGAACCACCCTGTAGTCCTCTCGCCCGTTTATAACTTTGTACAGTCAGGCAGGTAAAGCCAACGCAAAGGGCCGGCACGTGTAACGTGGGCGTGGGCGTGGGAAGGCGTTTCACTCCCCGATAATTGGACCGCGGCAAGCCGGAGATAAACAAACCGAGACGTGTAGTTGCTATAGCGATGGAGCTTTGCGTGGTGGCACGCATTCTGTATAGAATCCGAGCGGACGGCGCGCGACTTTATACCTATTTCTGCCGCAAAGTCACATAGTTTTGCATTGAAAATAAAAACTGCAACACACGATACATGTAGAACAACAACAGTTTAACTACTATTGCTGCGTTCCGGTTTGATACGGAACTAGATCCAGTGAAATAACAGGACATAGAGACAAAGAACTGCAGCTTCAAAGTGTGTTGTGTTGCGCGCGTCCATGGGATGAGGTGGCCGTTTTACATTAGGCAGTCAAGTAATAATTTTAACTACAAAAAAGTAGACTAGTGTATTCTAATTCGTCTTTAAATATTCCAAGATGAAGCATTATCGTCAGAAATAGAATAGAAT
Source organism: Scoparia ambigualis (assembly GCA_963921215.1). Classification (NCBI taxonomy): domain Eukaryota; kingdom Metazoa; phylum Arthropoda; class Insecta; order Lepidoptera; family Crambidae; genus Scoparia; species Scoparia ambigualis. Next base: position 25,215,915 of record OY992520.1, on the reverse strand, counting down.
AGTCTATGCGTAAACGAGCCGTGTGATATACCTAAGCGGCTCACTTAAAGAGTCCACAGCAACCTCTCTCTTCCCTTGGGTGTCGTAAAAGGCGACTAACGGACTAAAGACTGCACATACATCCAACAGCATAGTACAGCGATGGGCTCACCACCTATCATGCTGAGCACATGTGCATGTTGTATTTTGAAACGTGGAAAATAGCAGTGCACTACTTCTGCCTTCGATCAACAATACAACTAGATGTCAAGTCGACGCTAAAAATGTGCCTCGGTAAATAAGAGCGCACTTCAGAAGTGAGCGCTTATTTTCTCGCAAGGCAATAACAGGAAAAAGTACTTTATTTGTTGCCCATAAGGTTGATTTCACCACTAAATGTTATTGACGTCTTTTAATTTTTAAGTGACAAGAGTAATTTATTGCTTTGAAAAAGTATTCATTCACGTGGACAGAATTGAGCTTTGATTTTGTACGTGACGCGTTATCTAGTTGGTATTGTTGATCGAAGACTTCTGCGGTTCTCATAGTCTACTCTCTGACTAACCCTTCGGGGATAATAGTCGTGAAAAGGTATATGAATGTGTGAAATGAGTTTAAACGCGATTAATCCGTCGATACTAATACGCGTCCGTCCATTCCGTCATTGCATTCCGGACGGACGGCCGTAAACTCGACCCGATGCATGGGACCGGGTTTTATCTGCCTCGCCACTTTGATGGCCCTTTTAAAGGCGCGACTGTACCTTATGAAATGTTTATGGCGCCCAAAACGATGGTCATTGGTTTATTATATACGACTACTATGTTATTAGGATTTGCATAACTATATTTGATTTCTCTATTGATGTTAAATAATAGCAATGGTTGATTTATACAAACATTGATTGTTATTTATTTCGTAAAGCAATAGTTCATCAACAAAAGTAATGTTTATATGTAAATATACTGAAGAATGATATGAGAACAAATAAAGCAAAAGCAAGGTCCCCTCTAGACAACAAAAAAAAAGAAATCTTAATAAAAAAAATATCTAAATAACAAAAAAAATAACTCGGATTATGAAACTACATACCGGTACTCGTACTTATTTATTATTTTTCAGTTTAATTTCTTAAAAAAATTAACATAACCTTTTCAAATACACAGCCATTTCCCTTGTTCGAATGAAACATAAGTTTTTGGAGAAAATAAAAACTTTTTCCTCTCACGGAACCGAACCTTTTTAGCGTAGATGCCGCAGTGCATCGTAAACGACGGCAGTATTATACCGCGTATAACGCATTCTACCGAGTTGGGGGGGTTTATACGATCCGAATTCCGAGCGCATTGCTGAATGTCCGATAAGTGATGAAGAAATTACGAGACGCAAATACTTCTACGGAGATTGGAGTCTCTGCGGTGGCGGTGGCGAGTCCGAATGAGTTTCTTCTTAAATCTACTACATATAATATGTCGCAGTAAGATAGTTATAGCCATAATATAGTTATACCCCTAAGGATATTTATATCCCGTAACATAGTTATACGAAAGCGATTCATTACTATATATCTTACTAGGAATATAACTATATTACGGTTCAAGTTTACGTTCGCTACTCGCTTCCCCGGTAGGTCAAAAAAAATAAATTTCTAACCTATCACGTGACCTGCAATTATTTCACTAAACTTAATCCAGTAATATAATTACATCACTAAACTTGAACCGTATCATAATTATATTGCTAGTAAGGTAGTAATGAATCGCTTTCGTATAACTATGTTACGGTATACACCCTCATTTTTTTAGTCGTTTTAATAAAATTAAGGGTGAGTTCCACCCATGAAACTGAACAACTTTCCCCAAGAAACCTTTGTGCAAAAATGACAAAAAAATGTCGACCTCCCATACTATTGTCGTCAGTTGATCCAACAGTTTTGTATGGGAGGTCTAAATTTTTTTGCCATTTTTGCACATAGGTTTCTTGGGGTAAGTTGTTCAGTTTCATGGGTGAAACAACTCACCCTTAATTTCATTAAAACGACTAAAAAATGAGGGTGTATAATTATATCCCTAGAGATATATGACTATATTACAGCTATACTATCTTACTACGACATATACATACACTCGACTATTTATCCTCGAAGGGTTAGTCAGAGACCAGGACTACTTTTACGGTCCTCATTGAGGTAAAAGGTCAAAAGTAGTGCACTCCCCACGTTTCCCCAAACAAAGACCGCACATAATTACTCACTATGATAGATGCCGAGCTCGTCGCCGCTCTATGGCTGTTGGATAGATGTGCACAATGTCAGCAGTCTTCAGTCCGTTAGTCGCCTTTTACGACACTCAAAAGAAAATATGGATTGGTAGTATAGTGTTCAGTTTCCCAAAGAATCCCCAGGCAGGTGTGTCCAATATCAGTCCGCGGAGGCCGTGGCAGTGGCGCGGAGAAATTTACTGAAGCGCGCTCTACAGACGCGATCACTCAGTATATTTCGTCCTGTCACACCGGCTTATTCAAAACGTGAAAACGTGGGCAGACAAAGGCAAAGTTACTTAGGCCTTGCTATTGTTTATCGATAGCTATAGCACCGACACGTGGTTTTGGGTCAACACGATAGCTTGGGTCTCTCCTCGCAACCGGTGTAAACCTAGGTTAAGTTTTTCATAATATTTTATTGTAATTACATTTTTTTTATTCATGTTATAAATATCTTTAGAATTGAATTGTAATATTAACCCTAACCACCAATAACTTGCATCTGCTTTGTATAGCTGTGTATATATTTTACTATAACATCGCAATGAACCCAATGATTCCCAATAACCATCAAAAGAAATCCCATAGGAAATAATAATTTATCTCTCTTTTTCTTGAAGAAAGCGGATGACTCTTTTGCCAGAAGAATGGCAGTGAAACGTATCATTCTAGGTCACTACAAGGATCTAGTGCGTAAATCTCACATTTATATTGTTTAACTATCAGCGGACGCCAATTTCTAGCAAAACAGGAAATTTATCCCGGAAAATATTCGATAAGTTTCTCGGACAAACAATAGATTTTCCTTGTCTTATTTCCTAGCCATAATAGTAAAATACAAGGCATCATAATAATTCTCGTAACATCAGACTTAACAAAACTAACTAGATTTTTGATGAAAGAAAGTTTATTTAATTAAATGTTTGAGGCGTCTCGGTAGTCGAGCGAATAGATGCTCGGGTTGAACGCGAGAAGTCGTGGTTCAATCGCCAGACTACTGACGTGAACCCACTCCTACACAGTCATTTTAGATTACAAGATGAGTTCATAGGACTATTATTAATGTGTTTTTTTTTGCATTTGCTCCCCGCTTTTTGGCAGGACTTTTGGTTCTATTTCATATTTTTCTTTCTTTTTTTGAGAGGGGTTAATAAGCTTGAGCTTTAAGAGCTCGACTCTAATTTCTTTTCTTTCTTTTGTTTTTTCTTTTATATCTCTTATTTTGTATCTTTTTCTTTTGTACAATATTCTCTTTTCTTTTTCTAATGCATTGTTTTCTTATGTTTACAATTCTTATTACAATATATATATTATTCTAGTATTTCTTAACTCTATACGTTTATTTCTCTTCTACTTTAATATACATTATTTCTTTTCTTATTACTACATATCCTTTATTTAGTTTAACATTCCATTTCTTATATACTACTACATCTTTCCTTATTACTTAACATTATTTTTCTTATATACTATTCCATTCTCTTTCTTATTACGATACATTTCCTTTTTTCTATTTACATTTATTTTCTTATATTCTATTACATTTCCTTTCCTTATTACTATATGTATATTTCTTATTATTACATTATACACATACCTTTATTTTCCTATTATTACATGTCTTCCTCATTTATTTAACTTTGCTTTATGTATACTAATACCTTTTCTTATTTACTGATATCAATCTATCCTTCTCTTACTTTATATATTTTCTTCTCATGTTATCTATCTCAATATATATACTTTTATTTAATATTATATTACATTTAGTTTTGTTTACTTATTTATTACTCAAATTAGTTAATGCAATTATATATTTCTTACTATACGTCCTCCCTTCTTTTTATTCAAACTATTTTGTTCTCCTCTGTATTTATTTATATATAAGGTACTACCGGGTGACAAGGCCCACAGTTTTCCAAGGCCCAAGCGCAGAAACCTATGTTTATTAAATTTGATCCGTGCCAACTTCGTAGCATGCATAAAACACATCAATATGAACGTCGAAACGCAGCAGCGTACAGCGAGCGGCCACCATCTTGTCAGTAACACCCGGTAGTTCGACGACATCGGTCGCAGCCGCTCATATTACTAATTTTGCCTCCTAAAAAACGTAAGTTTTTACTTGTTTAAACTACGATTTGTTAGTAGATTTTTATTTAGTGTGTTTATTTGATCATTACTCTTTTGATATTAACATAAACATGTGCGATTTTATAGCTTTTTATTTTGTAAATATTCAATTTGTGTTTTAAAGCCCACACCGGTTAGGAAGGCCCAACCAAGTAGTTGCTTGGGCCTTAATAGGAATAAACAATAATTACTTAATTTTAGCATAAATAACAATAATTTATAAGTAAAATCTAATATTAATACAATAAACACTTAAAAATTCGATACCTCAGCTGTTTTATTATACAGTGGAAAATTATTTTTTTGTAACTAAATATTAATCATTTTAGTATACGATTGCTTTTATCGAAGTTTATAAATGTTACAATTTTGATGTGTATATATCCTTATGGTCTTTAATGCTTACTTTTGCTCCAAAAGACTTAAAAACGGCACGGGCCTTATTGGGCATACCATGTTTAGTAAAGCCCAAAATAAGGGTTATTAAAAATGTTTAAAAACCTAACATATTATCGTTGTAGCTTCAATAACTACTTTTATTTGGATTTTGAAATAATCATAGCTTTCAGTGTAAACACTCTTTTTCTTCTAAATGGAAATACAGTTTTATTTCAATTTGTAACTTGTGTGGTCTTTGCTTCTATATATTTCGTCATATTTCATTTATTATCTATTTCAATGAAATACTTTCCCTTTAGGTGTATTATTAATGTGTTAAAGGCACATTAATAATATACATTATAATCACGACTGTTATCCCCGAAGGGTTAGTCAAGAGACTAGGCAATGAAGACAGCAGAAGCTCTGCATTCCTGTACCATAGTCCACTTTTCACCAAATAGCGACCGCTCATGTGCTCAGCGTGACAGGTGGTGAGCCCATCGCCAATTAATTATAATCTTTAAAAAAAAAGATTAAAGTTCAAGGTAGCAAAAAATTTAGCTCTCGCTCTGCAGCGGGCTAAAAAGTAAATATAAGACTTAAATATAACGAAACGTTGAAAAAAATGTCTACCTTGGGCGGGAATCGAACTTGAATCGTATTGGTTAGACCGACGAAATTTTTTCACGTTTTTGACTTTATGTTTTTATAGCAACAGTGTCTCATCAAACCTCTTAGAATTTACATTCTTAGAGATCTGAATGAACATATTTTACAATATTTTGAACATTCAGTTAAGGTAAGACTGCTTTATAGATTCGTATTATTTGGTTTGATAAAAGACACTGTTGCTATAAAAACATAAAGTCAAGAACGTAGAAAAATTTCGTCAGTCTAACCAATACCTCGGTGGCGGAGTGGTCAACGCAGCTGCCCGGATTGCAGAGGACGCGGGTTCGATTCCCGCCTGAGGTAGACATTTTTTCAACGTTTCGTTATCTTTGAGTTGATTTCAGCGTTTTTAACGCAAAATCAAATATTACGAGAGTAAATATACTTGTTGTAAGCACGTGAATAGAAATTCTTTATAAATAACATGATTTATATTATGCCATTATTTATGAGATAAAAATACGGTAAGTATACCGTGAAGATCGCCATCAAATCGCTAACGGTACCTACGTCGCAGCATCGGCGCTAAAAACAGGAATGGCGATAGGTACTATCCATAAACTAATTAACGACACAGGCGCCGCTGCTTCCATTCCTTCAAAGCCACGGTACAGACCGGTCGACCCACCCCCTTATCAGACCTTGATCTAGTTAAATTACTTAATCTATGGCCAATCTTACATCTACCAGTTAATCTTAAAGCGAGATAACGTTAAAGAGTAACTAATCAACTATTAGATGATGTGATAAATCATAATCAACAATTATTAACTAATCAATGAGTCCCGTAGGCATTAGAGCTTTCCAAGAGCCTAGATCTGCTAATAGTTTTACATGGTATTTAGTTTTCTTTCACATAGCAGCACTAAATAGTAATACCATTTTTATCAAAATATCAATAACATTTTAGGATTGAAAGCTTCTGTTCTGTAAACATTTATTAAGGAACTAAAACGTATTTCATTAGAAACTTACTTAAATAGCTTTATTATCAAGAAAATCTTTACTTGAAAATTAGTTTTGGCTTATTTGGTTATTGTTGATTATTAAAACTTACTTACATTATATACTAGCGGCCGCTCGCGGTTTCACCCACGTAGTTCCCGTTCCCGTGGAGATATCGGGATAAAAAGTATTCTATATGTCATTCCAGGTTATAAACTATCTGTATGCCAAATTTAATTTAAATCCATTTAGTAGTTTTTACGTGAAAGAGTAACAAACATCCATCCATACTTACAAACTTTCGCGTTTATAATATTATTAGGAAGTAGGATTACACTTTTATTAAGCGAAAGAAGACCGATCTCGAAGTTACGACTATCAATTTCCATCTTGTGAAGTGTGGAGGGAGAGCAAACGGAGTCAATACAGCACTTACTGTGATACTGTGCTTGTCTAGCTAGGAAAATAATGGGGTTCTTAGGATTGGCATATTCGAAACCAGAAGACTATAAAGCTCTTCGCCACTAACCACATTTTACCAAACTTATGGCAGCTAACTTCAATGTAGAAAGGTAAAAGGATGGAGTTGCACAAAGGAGCACACGATGCTACTAAAAGAGAGAAACATAAATCTCACAAAAATAAGACACTTTTTTGTTCTTGTGAACTAGGAAAAGGACTGCGCTGCACCTGACCTTAAACGTAGGCGAAGACAGCACGTGAAGCAGGATTATACCGCACAGTCACCCTGACCTTGGCAAAATAGAGAGGTTGGTAATAGTATTCTCTTAAAGCCACTGTTCACGGCTCTCGGATTTACAAGGCAGTCTATCGAAATTGGACCATACGGTATCGGCATCCCCCGCGCGTCTCGTCCAAAGCGCAATGCGCGCCAGGGCATTCCGCGCCCAGCCAGAATACTGGGCGAGCTTACCGGGCCCCGCTATGCACTAGCGAGCTTACCGCTAAACACTCAGCTACACTTGCAACAAAGCTCACGCTAATTGGAAAATAGTCTACTACTTATATCTATTATTTTCTTAAGTTTACGCGACTAACCGTGTCGTGTCTACCACCCCCTATCTTCTCTTAGGTGTCGTAAAAGGCGACTAACGGACTAAAGACTGCATATACATATCCAACTGCATAGAGCGACGATGGGCTCACCACCTGTCACGCTAAGCACATGTGCAGTCGCTATTTGGTGAAAAGTAGACTATGGCAGAGGACTGCTTTTTAGTCCTCATTGCCTAGTCTCTGACAAACCCTTCGGGAACAATAGTCGTGATTATATGTATGAATGTTTATGTATAAGTTTACGCGAACATCAAGCAGTCCACCCCAAGCGTAACCGCAAAAGTAAGTGTGCAGAGTCCCATGAAGGACTCACTACCTATTACCTATATACGCGTCAAATCGACAAACCTTTAAAACTCGCAATACTTCAAATGATTACAGGCAGTCTGTCGAAATCGGGCCATCCTGCAAAGCACGCCGTCTAAGCGCAGTACAGGCAGGCGCGCCGGGGCATTCCGCGCTCTGACAGAATACTGGGCGAGCTCGCCGGGCCCGGTATGCACTAGCGAGCTTTAGCCGCTACACTATGACTAAGACTCGGCTACGCTTGCGACAAATCTCATGCTAAGCGGGTAAGCTTCGATTACTTATATTGATTTTGTATTTAATCTGGCGTTACTTTGCGGATATGGTATTCAAAAGATGTGCGTGAGCACTATTTAAACTCTGTAGATGTCGCACTATCTGATATGTATTTATATATATATCTATATAAAATATTTATTTATTTTATAAAAATTGGTATGTAGTATTTTTGTAGATCTGTGTATTTTGTATGTGGGAGATTATTTAAATGAAATGACGATATAATAATAATAACAATTTTTATTATAACATTTATCAGTTCTTATAAAAGTAGTGATCATGAATTGTACAAATTTTACCATAAACAATTTAATAAGTAGCAGCAATAAGAGTAATTTAATTTATAGGACATAAAATGAACATAGTAACAATACCTGAGCATTAAGAGCGTTTACGTCCTTTTGCGCCGTTTTGCTCAAAAACTGTACTTTTTAAACCTCTTAATATCTGTTAATACTTACTTTACAAATATGTTAAATACTTATATCATTAGGCGATCTTGTAGTCGAAATAGTTTGTTGAAAACATTTTTAAATTTATGGATATTTTGGAATTTATAACACGATAACTGAACAGAGGTTTTCATAATTTGACTTTCCGCGTCAACTTCGAAGCTTAAAAATGTGTTTAAATTACTAACAAATCTAATAACAACATTTTTTTTTCAATTTGAAAGATCCTCAGCAAAATAGTTTGTTGAAAACATTTTTTGAAAAATTCCAAACATTGTGAATTTTTAAAGAAATTATAGGTGATAAAGTGATTGTTTTCTCTAATGTACTAAATATATTTTAGAAGATAAAAGCTTTATACTATAGAAAAAAGTGTTATTTAAAATTTTAACAAAATTGTTTTTACTAAATAAGCTCTATAATTTTTCTACAAATATTTTAAAACTACTCTAAATCTACTACAAAACCCTGCGCTCCACTCGCTTCAAATCAGTCCGCCGCGAGGCCTCTGAGAGAATGGTCACGTCGCTCGACGCTCTGCCCGGCGCGGTTGTCGACCTTTCCGTAAGTTCGAAGATAGTGCAAATTTATAGCTTGATTTGCAAATCTTAGTACTTTGGTGAGTAAATTATTACAAGCTTTTATTTAACTTGCAATGTATGTTTGTCTTGTTCGGGTGGAATTTTGCAACTCAACCCACTTCACGTTTATTAATTGAGCCGAAACTTTTTACCCACTTCACACACACTTTTGACCCACTTCCCGTTTATTAATTGAGCCGAAAATTTGCATACATGTGTAAATCGCGTGACAATGCAATTTTATGATTGACATGGTGCTGATCTGATGATGGAGATGGAAGGTGGCCATTGAAACTTTGCAATAAAATAGCACAACCTAATCGAGTTTGGGCTCGTTTGAATCGTCTTGACGAGTAGTTTGTCTTTCAATGGTAACCAGGGTCTGATGATGGAGCTGGATGGTGGTCATAGGAACTCTGTAATAAAACGACGCAACACCATTGAGTTTTGGGCTCGTCTCATTCGTCTTGACGAGTCCTTTGTTTTTAAATGGTTACCAAGGTCTGATCTGATGATGGAGCTGAAAGGTGGTCATTGGAACTCATTGAAGAAAGGACGCAACCCCATCGAGTCGCGGCTCGTTTGATTCATCTTGACGAGTACTTTGGTGCTAGATGGTAACCAGAGTCTGATGATGAAGTTGAAAGGTGGCCATAGGAACTCCGTAATAAAACGACGCAACCCCATCGAGTTTCGGCTCGTCTCATTCGTCTTGACGAGTACTTTGGTTTTAGATGGTTACCAGGGTCTGATCTGATGATGGAGCTGAAAGGTCGTCATAGAAACTCAGTAAAGAAACGACGCAACCCCATCGAGTCTCGGCTCGTTTGATTCGTCTTGACGAGTACTTTGGTGCTAGATAGTAACCTGGGTCTGATGATGGAGCTGGAAGATGGCCATAGGAACTCAGTAATTAAACAACATAACCCCATCGAGTAAGGGCTCGTTTAAATCGTCTAGACGAGTACTTTGCTGTTAGACGGTAACCAGGGTCTGATGATGGAGCTGGAATGTGGCCATTGGAACTTCGCAATGAAATAACACAACCTAATCGAGTTTGGGCTCGTTTAAATCGTCTTGACGAGTAGTTTGTCTTTCAATAGAGACCAGGGTCTGATGATGGAGCTGGATGGTGGTCATAGGAACTCTGTAATAAAACGACGCAACACTATCGAGTTTCGGGTCGTCTCATTCGTCTTGACGAGTACTTTGTTTTTAGATGGTTAACAGGGTCTGATCTGATGATGGAGCTGAAAGGTGGTCATAGGAACTCATTAAAGAAACGAGGGAACCCCATCGAGTCTCGGCTGGTTTGATTCATCTTGACGAGTACTATAGTGCTAGATGGTAACCAGGGTCTAATGATGGAGCTGGAAGATGGCCATAGGAACTGAGTAATTAAACAACATAATAACCCCATCGAGTAAGGGCTCGTTTAATTCGTCTAGACAAGTACTTTGCTGCTAGATGGTAACCAGGGTCTGCTGATGGAGCTGGAAGGTGGCCATAGGAACTCTGTAATAAAACGACACAACCCCCTCGAGTTTTGGCTCGTTTTATTCGTCTTGACGAGTACTTTGTTTTTAGATGGTTACCAGGGTCTGATCTGATGATGGAGCTGAAAGGTGGTCATAGGAACTCAGTAAAGAAACAACGCAACCCCATCGAGTCTCGGCTTGTTTGATTCGTCTTGACGAGTACTTTGGTGCTAGAAAGAAAGAAATTAAAATGTATTTTCATTTCAGGTTATCGAAGATGAGGTTCCACAAACAACAAATAAGGTTGAAGGACGAAGACTAGTAGATTTTCAATACTTTTTGGACCAAATTAAAATAGTAACCACAATAGAGCCACAGGATGTACAATTGATAATTTACAAGTGATAAAAGAGCATTAAGTAGGCTTATTATCTACATTTTTTATGAAGTATAACATTTACCTTTAGATAAGTCTAAGAATTATGTAAAATCTTGTTTACATAAGAAAGGTCAAAGTGTATTTAGTTGACAATACAGCCTGGTCATAATTATATTTTCACATTATAGTTTCTTAGTCAATTATTTTTAAAACTAATTAATTTTACGCTGGTATGATAGCCTTTAACAGTAGTGTCTTACATACAATAGGTACCTACTCAAAATTTATGTTGCGTTTAAAGTAATATTCTCTTACTTTCGTTGGAGTTGCTCGAGTGTGTCATGCTCTCTCAAAGTGTCTCTGCGGTGGTGGCATGTGCGTCGGGTCGTTACGTTCCCTCAAACATGGTTAAACGAAGCCATGGCTGATTCACATGTCATACTCGTGAACGGGTGCCGCCTGTGGAGGCTGGTCTGCTCTTGCAATCTTATTTTTTACTGGTAGTATTGAATAGTCTTACTTTTTCTTGTTTCAGAGATACTGTAAGACGTTGTTTATTTTATTTTATATCGCGCAATACTTACTTTAAACGCAACATAAATTTTGAGTAGGTACCTATTGTATGTAAGACACTACTGTTAAAGGCTATCATACCAGCGTAAAATTAATTAGTTATAAAAATAATTGACTAAGAAACTATAATGTGAAAATATAATTATGACCAGGCTGTATTGTCAACTAAATACACTTTGACCTTTCTTATGTAAACAAGATTTTACATAATTCTTAGACTTATCTAAAGGTAAATGTTATACTTCATTAAAAATGTAGATAATAAGCCTACTTAATTCTCTTTTATCACTTGTAAATTATCAATTGTACATCCTGTGGCTCTATTGTGGTTACTAAGTATTTTAATTTGGTCCAAAAAGTATTGAAAATCTACTAGTCTTCGACCTTCAACCTTATTTGTTGTTCGTGGAACTTCATCTTCGATAACCTGAAATGAAAATACATTTTAATTTCTTTCTTTCTAGCACCAAAGTACTCGTCAAGACGAATCGAACAAGCTGAGATTCGATGGGGTTGCGTCGTTTCTTTACTGAGTTCCTATGACCACCTTTCAGCTCCATCATCAGATCAGACCCTGGTAACCATCTAAAAACAAAGTACTCGTCAAGACGAATGAGACGAGCCAATACTCGATAGGGTTGCGTCGTTTTATTACAGAGTTCCTATGGCCACCTTCCAGCTCCATCAGCAGACCCTGGTTACCATGTAGCAGCAAAGTACTCGTCTAGACGAATTAAACGAGCCCTTACTCGATGGGGTTATTATGTTGTTTAATTACTCAGTTCCTATGGCCATCTTCTAGCTCCATCATCAGACCCTGGTTACCATCTAGCACCATAATACTCGTCAAGATGAATCAAACGAGCCGAGACTCGATGGGGTTACGTCGTTTCTTTAATGAGTTCCTATGACCACCTTTCAGCTGCATCATCAGACCAGGCCCTGGTAACCATCTAAAAACAAAGTACTCGTCAAGACAAATGAGACGAGCTGAAACTCGATGGGGTTGCGTCGTTTTATTACAGAGTTCCTATGACTACCATCCAGCTCCATCATCAGACCCTGGTTACTATTAAAAGACAAACTACTCGTCAAGACGATTTAAACGAGCCCAAACTCGATTAGGTTGTGTTATTTCATTGCGAAGTTCCAAAGGCCACATTCCAGCTCCATCATCAGACCCTGGTTACCATCTAACAGCAAAGTACTCGTCTAGACGATTTAAACGAGCCCTTACTCGATGGGGTTATGTTGTTTAATTACTGAGTTCCTATGGCCATCTTCCAGCTCCATCATCAGACCCAGGTTACTATCTAGCACCAAAGTACTCGTCAAGACGAATCAAACGAGCCGAGACTCGATGGGGTTGCGTCGTTTTTTTACTGAGTTTCTATGACCACCTTTCATCTCTATCATCAGATCAGACCCTGGTAACCATCTAAAACCAAAGTACTCGTCAAGACGAATGAGACGAGCTGAAACTCGATGGGGTTGCGTCGTTTTATTACGGAGTTCCTATGGCCACCTTCCAACTTCATCATCAGGCCCTGGTTACCATCTAGCACCAAAGTACTCGTCAAGATGAATCAAACGAGCCGCGACTCAATGGGGTTGCGTCGTTTCTTCAATGAGTTCCTATGACCACCTTTCAGCTCCATCATCAGATCAGACCTTGGTAACCATTTAAAAATAAAGGACTCGTCAAGACGAATAAGACAAGCCGAAAATCGATGGGGTTGCGTCGTTTTATTACAGAGTTCCTATGACCACCATCCAACTCCATCATCAGACCCTGGTTACCATTGAAAGACAAACTACTCGTCAAGACGATTCAAACGAGCCCAAACTCGATTAGGTTGTGCTATTTTATTGCAAAGTTTCAATGGCCACCTTCCATCTCCATCATCAGATCAGCACCATGTCAATCATAAATTTGCATTGTCACGCGATTTACACATGTATGCAAATTTTCAGCTCAATCAGTAAACGGGAAGTGGGTCAAAATTGAGTTGCAAAATTCCACCCGAACAAGACACATACATTGCAAGTTTAATAAAAATACGTGCAATATAATATTATACTTACATATTTCATGCATTACCTACGCCCATATTAAAAAAAATAATCGGAGTACCTATTACGAAAAAGCAAATTCGATCTAACGGATCAAAGTGAGTGAGTTTGACTACAGTGAGCAGAACTAGCCTTTTCTACACACACAGTCGCGCGCGCTCACAGCTCGCTTCTGTGTGCGTGATATTTGGACTTAAAAACCTAAACTTGAGGTCTCGCGCTCGGCGTAAACGCTCTTAAGACAGTTCAGAGCACCGATGTTGTGCCGTGCCCGCAGTCGGACATCGTCTGATCCGTCTACAAGGCCCGAACTACCTTTTTATAGTACGGCGCAAACAAGCGGCTGAGTAGGAGTGGGGAAACAGCTGCACAGTGCACGCGGCGTGCAGCTTGTTTACAATAACGAGTTGTTTCGAACTAATTTGACTAAGCCGCACGTGCATCACAGCATAAAAGAAAACGTGAAATATTAATAATACAATAATTATAATAATATTCCCCAATCTCCCACGACACGGCCATACTGACAAGCAGCCGATATGGCTCGCCTGCTTATTTTTTTGTTTAAGTTTTAAATCACATTATAGTCATTACTCGCAACAAATATATTACAACCTTTCAAATGACTTAACTTTATAAGTAGTTCATATTCGAACAATTCCATGACAACAGTAAAATCACATGACAATTAAACTTTTAATTTACACGGCAGTAAAAAAAACTACTAGCCAAATCACATGGCAACAGTCAACCCACACAACCAAAGGGTTTTAATCTGTTCGATAACATATTAAGTACATGCCAAGTTACATGGCAACGGTCAAATCACATGACCAAAACTTTAATTTACTTAAAAAATATATTAAATACCAGCCAAGTCTCATGGCAATGGTCAAATAAAATGACCCGAAATTTTTAATATACGTCAATGATCAAATCGCATGATCACTGCATCACGTTTTTGATGCCCAATGGTTGATTTTGTCAACTGCCAAGCATGCCAATGACTTGCTGGCCAAGCAATCACTCGCATACAAGACAATTGAAAAAAAATCGAGTTGACAATCTTTACAATTTAATCATCATCTATATGATCTGCAAGTAAATGTCCCATATCAGGTGATACTAAGCGCAAGTGGTCGTGAGATACGTACAACTCTTTTCCCGTATCGTGCACCTTGATGGTGTATCTATCATTGTCATTTATTTGGGTTATGACACATGGACCCTTGAACTTGCTGTCAAGCTTACTAATTGTACGTGGATTTAGTTTCACCAAAACTATGTCTCCGACCTTGAAAGGCACAATTTTCGCTTTGGTTTTGTCGAATTGTTCTTTTGAAACACGCGCTCGATCATCCATTTTTTGTTTAGACTCTAGGCGGCAAGCGTTAAGATCTAGACGTTCTACATCTTTTAATAGAGCTGATATGGCGGGTGGTGACTGATCGCAACCCATAAGAAGCTGAAAAGGAGTGTGGCCAGTACTTTTATTAAAAGTACTATTGATTGCTAGTTGTACTTCGCCAACTGCATCCTTCCAACTTCTTCTGGTGGTATTTTCGACCACAGTGAAGCAGTTAGTCAAGACTTTCATCATTCGTTCCACCTGCCCGTTTGCACGACTCACACCACTAGCAATAAAGTGTAACTCTATACACCAACTTTCACAAAAACCTTTTAACTCTTTACCGGTAAAAGAAGCTGCCTGATCACAAACAATTCGCTTGGGTGTACCAAAATTATATATGAATTCTTTTAAGCAATTGACCGTGGCGGTGGCAGTGAGATTATTGACTGGTTTTAAGAAACAATATTTAGTAAAGGCGTCTATAAATACCACAGCATACTGTTTGTTGGGCTTATTACCACTTAATTTACCGGTGGTGTCCGGTGGTGTCCAAGAAGCTGAAAAGGAGTGTGGCCAGTACTTTTATTAAAAGTACTATTGATTGCTAGTTGTACTTCGCCAACTGCATCCTTCCAACTTCTTCTGGTGGTATTTTCGACCACAGTGAAGCAGTTAGTCAAGACTTTCATCATTCGTTCCACCTGCCCGTTTGTACGACTCACACCACTAGCAATAAAGTGTAACTCTATACACCAACTTTCACAAAAACCTTTTAACTCTTTACCGGTAAAAGAAGCTGCCTGATCACAAACAATTCGCTTGGGTGTACCAAAATTATATATGAATTCTTTTAAGCAATTGACCGTGGCGGTGGCAGTGAGATTATTGACTGGTTTTAAGAAACAATATTTAGTAAAGGCGTCTATAAATACCACAGCATACTGTTTGTTGGGCTTATTACCACTTAATTTACCGGTGGTGTCCGGTGGTGTCCAAGAAGCTGAAAAGGAGTGTGGCCAGTACTTTTATTAAAAGTACTATTGATTGCTAGTTGTACTTCGCCAACTGCATCCTTCCAACTTCTTCTGGTGGTATTTTCGACCACAGTGAAGCAGTTAGTCAAGACTTTCATCATTCGTTCCACCTGCCCGTTTGTACGACTCACACCACTAGCAATAAAGTGTAACTCTATACACCAACTTTCACAAAAACCTTTTAACTCTTTACCGGTAAAAGAAGCTGCCTGATCACAAACAATTCGCTTGGGTGTACCAAAATTATATATGAATTCTTTTAAGCAATTGACCGTGGCGGTGGCAGTGAGATTATTGACTGGTTTTAAGAAACAATATTTAGTAAAGGCGTCTATAAATACCACAGCATACTGTTTGTTGGGCTTATTACCACTTAATTTACCGGTGGTGTCCATGTGGACAGTGTGAAAGGGCACAGAGGTTTTCTCAATGGGATGGAGTGAAATTTGCTGAGAACCAGATTGACTTTTGTTAATCTTACACGTTAGGCAGTTTTCAACGTATTTACGTGTAAATTTAGTCATATTTGGAAACCAAAATTGATTACGAATCTTTTCAAGCGTTTTTTCCCAGCCAAGATGTTTTAGGGAATCGTGATAAATTTGTATTATGTGCCAGCGATAACTTTTAGGAACAAAAAGACATTTTTTTGTCTTGTTATCTCTTGTTGCAAAAATTCTGTATAATAATCTATCCTTAATTTCATAACTAGAAGCCAAATTTTTATCAATCGTACCATCTTTAATAGATCGCATAATACTTTTGGTTTCCAAATCATTGTTTTGTTCTACCTCCAACCATTCACTGTAGTTAAGGACGTTACTTATGTTAAGGGTTGTGGGATTGCGACTAAGGTAATCTACGTGAGGGATGCGCTCCCCTTTGCGGTATTCAATTTTAAAATCAAATGACTGTAAATATGCCCACCACCGGTGTACCCGAGGGAGCAACTCTTTTTTGTTGCGTGATGCTTTGAGCGAATTACAATCGGTAATTACGTCAAATGGTCTACCGAGTAGATAATGTCGGAAATGTTTGATAGCTCTTACGACTGCTAATGTTTCCAGTTCGTAAGAGTGGTAACGACTTTCGGTTTCAGTGGTACGCATACTAAAGTATTCAACAACTTTTAATTTATCGTCATGCTTTTGAAAAAGGACTGCGCCAAAGCCTGCCGAACTGGCGTCCGTGTGAAGCTCGGTTGGTTTTGTTGGATCAAATAAGGTAAGTATGGGTTCGGAGGCAAGCTGTTGTAAAATAGTATTTCTAGCAGTATCCTGCTCGCTTGTGTATTCCATGAAGAGTAGCAGATCGTCGTAGTACCGTGCTTCGTCTGCAAAAGTTTCAATAAGCCTATCCTTAAGTTCGGTCCAGGTAACCAGGTCCGTATAATTGCGACGTGCCCACTCGGCGGCTCGTCCACGCAAGTTTTTTCTAGATAAATTTAGAGTTTCTCTATCGGTAAGTTCATATTCTGTTTTGAGATTTTCAATATTACAGCACCACACTTGGATAGTATCGCTTCGGTCATCGGGATCGAATGCGGGGACATAAATATGATCAAGGTTTCGCATGCGGGGAACTGGCCTCGTATTAGGCGTGCTGATGGCATTTGCTGTAGTTTGTATCAGGTTTGTCATCATTTCTTGCATCATTTTTTGCATAAAATGTAGAGGAACGAAACCTGTCCTTGGGTTAGGATCCCAGTTAGTTGAATCCCCGGAAACCGCCCTGCCGCCGCCTGCTGTGGAACCATCAAAAGGCCGCGATGACCTTTGCTCGATGATTGGTGATGTACACGCAGCATTAATATCTGGCGCTGCTTCACCCAGAAGGCGCTCATCTTCCGGCTGGACATGATCCATCTTTTGATAGTCCTGAAATCATAAATTCATAGGCGTAGTTTGGGTTTACATATCCCACTTCTGATGTGGGAGATTATTTAAATGAAATGACGATATAATAATAATAACAATTTTTATTATAACATTAATCAGTTCTTATAAAAGTAGTGATCATGAATTGTACAAATTTTACCATAAACAATTTAATAAGTAAGTAAGTTTATAGTAGCAGCAATAAGAGTAATTTAATTTATAGGACATAAAATGAACATAGTAACAATACCTGAGCATTAAGACAGTTCAGAGCACCGATGTTGTGCCGTGCCCGCAGTCGGACATCGTCTGATCCGTCGACAAGGCCCGAACTACCTTTTTATAGTACGGCGCAAACAAGCGGCTGAGTAGGAGTGGGGAAACAGCTGCACAGTGCACGCGGCGTGCAGCTTGTTTCCAATAACGAGTTGTTTCGAACTAATTTGACTAAGCCGCACGTGCATCACAGCATAAAAGAAAACGTGAAATATTAATAATACAATAATTATAATAATATTCCCCAATCTCCCACATGTATATTCTTTTATTAAGGTTTCTTACATCGTTACCAGTTGACCATCCTGTATTTTATGATACCAACCAAAAGAGTCATTCATTAGGATCAATTTCTTTTTTACAACATAGTGTCTTAAATTAAAGAAAGACAAAGAAAAATATTTTTTTATTGTAAAGCTTACTTACTATTTAAAGAAAACAGTTCACTTAACTTATGAATTGCTTAAAATGAGAGGCCATTTTCACGTATGCACAGACGTATTCTTCGACTGAATTCATTAATTTTTCTTGGTATTTCTTTAATTTAAAATACTATGTTGTTAAAAAGCAATTTATCCTTATGGACTCTTTTAGTTGGTATCATAAAAAACAGAATGTTTTTTTCACATCTCACCGGTTCGATTCCCGTCTTAAACAGGTGATTTTTCAAAAACCTTAAAATAAAAACAGATTTAATTGTTTTTCAAAAAATATAGGAATGTTTCCTTTCAGTAAAATTTGCCATCATCAATATTAATGGTACTTTTCTTCCAATCATGGTCTTTTTTTTCACCCTGTATCTTACCTGTATTTCACATAACTTATTACACAATCCTATAAATCGTAGCGGAATTAGCAGCTTCGACTTATACCTTTGGCGTATTGGCAGAATACCATTTTTGAAGGAGCAATTCGTTATTTTTATACTTACCTCGCACAGTACCAGACGAAATTAGTACTTAATCGTCTCTTTAGGTAGGTACTTTAATAGAGTTGATTGTCCATCTAGTTTTTATTTATTAAACATACATTTATAATATATATAATCACGACTATTATCCCCGAAGGGTAAGTCAGAGACCAGGCAATGAGGACAGCAAAAGCAGTTCTCTACCATAATCCACTTTTCACCAAATATCGACTGCACATGTGTTCAGCGTGACAGGTGGTGAGCCCGTCGCCGCTCTATGCTGTTGGATGTATGTGCAGTTAATCGTCTTTTACGACACCCAAGGGAATAGACGGGGTGGTAGTATTCTTTCAACGCTACGCTACACGGTAAATGTGATCGAAGGATATTATAATGCTCTAATCCTGGTACACATGCTCTATACGAAAGACTTCTAGGTGCAAGCTGCATTACCTAGGATTACGTCACATCCGCCATCCGCGGCGCTATCGTGTGCTCATCAACGTCTGTCCTATCAGCAGGTCGGGCACGGACTTGTCGCTATACAGGGTGCCCCAAGAAATAGGGTCAAGCGGAAGCCAGGGGTAGAGCAGCATTAGGGGCACTCAAAACACCTACATGTATGTTCCGCGATTTTCAATAGTTTTCGAACTATGACTTTTTTTAAATAATTCTAGTATTTATTTAATAACTCTTATATCTAAGATTTTTTTAAATTTATATATTATATCTAAGATAAGTTGCTATTTTGGGTAATAATGTTGCATACCCGTAATGGATATTACTGTTGTTTCTAATGTATTTTAATAACACCAGCAAAATGTACGGAATATCTGAAATAAATATATTTATAAAAATACTTTTTCAGTTATTACTTATGACTCGAAAAAATGTGGGACATGCCTCACTTCACAGGCCTATATATAGAAATCCCCTTTGCCTTCTACTAGAGTCGCAGTAACCAAAAATGTCAATTCTTTTTCGGTTACTGCAACTCTAGTAGAAGGCATATGTGATTTTTTCAAAAATACGTAATTTGAAAACTTTTGAAAATCGCAGTACCTACATGAGGGTGATTCGGGTGCCCCTTAGCTGCTCTACCTCTAGGCTTCCGCTTGACCCTATTTCTTGGGACATTCTGTATAGCGCATCGTATCGCGCCGGTTAGCGGACGCGAGCGGGCGGCGCATACAAACGATTGTTTACCGCGAGGCGAGCAAGGGCGAGGTGCCTAGTGTTGTGGAAGAATGAGCCTAAAAAAAGACTCGAGCTATTTCCAAGACTCAAGTCTATAAATACGCATTTATTTCTCATCACAAACTTACACTGCAAAATTATATGTACGGCCGCCAGCAGATCAAATTAAGTTTGTGCCTGAGAAAGTATGAAGTCCAAGTCAATAATCTGAGAAGTGAAGTCTATAAAACATATTTTAGATTCGTTACTGATGAATCTTTGAGTCTTTTTCATATAGTAAGTACTTTCTTACATAAGTCTATTTTGGTAAGACTCGATATACCAAAAAGAAGCCCTTACCTGAATACCTCATTCAACAGGAAAAGTTGAATGAAGAAGAAAATATTTTATATAAAACACGCATCTCGAATATACTCGAAAAAATCAAAACATCTAAATAACACAAAGAACCTAAGAAAAAATGTTTGGACAGCGAACCTGTTAAATAAATGGATTAAAATATTATAAACTAACATTCGCTATTTCCTCACAATCTAGTTGCAACACGAATAGAGACTCTTAAGTCTCTCACAACACAACACTAGTGGAGCCTCTCAGGAAAACGGCGGAACTAGAGAAAATCCACGGTGGCCTATACCGCGAAACTAGCCTCTGCACACCGCTCATTTAAATACCGTTTAGCAAATACAATGGCGTTTATGGACACCGCCGCTCTAGTGGTTCCACGAAATTGACCTTTGCACGCCGCTGATTAGAATTTATTTATTTATTTGATTAGGCACACTGACAGATTACAATCGTTACATGACAATTAGAACTTACAATGATAAGTCATGAACTTAGTCTAGATCATACATAACCCTTAAATAGTGTGCACATACAAAGGCGTGTTGCATTAAATTTGACAAAAAAAAGAAAGAAAAAGAACTAAAGGATAACGGAATCCAAAAAAAGGAGCAAAATCAATATTACAGTTTAAAAAAACACAAAACACAAAATAGATAAGAATTAAATAAGAAATTATGAATTACAGATACTTAACTACTGACTTTTATTTAGCGACGTTGAGGAACATTTGAAGGTTAAAATATTGGATACAATGCAAGTTTTGTCCGGCTAATTTGGTTAATTGCTAAAGAAAAAGGGGTGCGTATCATTTTTTATAATGACAAATGAACTAATTTTAAAGGACATAACGTTCATTGGATATAATTTTTACTCGTTCTAAATACACTTCCTATAACAACATTACGTATATAAATCATAAGATATAATACTCATATTCTCTAACAACTTTTCTATAAAGCTATTTTGGTAGAATAATCATATTCTATAACTTCATTTGATATAATTTTTGCTTATAAATAAAAATAGCATTTTAACCTTAAATTGATTTTAAATATTGTCTTAAAAAGTTAATACGTTGTGTTTTCGTTAAGGTTGTGCTAAAAAAAAGTCAGTGACTGAAACGAAAAGCGGCAAAACCGACTCCACGTTGACTTGTCTGCCCTACGCTAGAGTATAATTTAAGCCCGCGTAAGGCGGTCCGCAAGCTAAGGAGCAGGTAGGTTTAACGCTCGCCGCCGCGGCTGAGGCTGGGCAGAGCCAGCCAGCTAGCCGAAGCTGCGGTGGTGAGCGAAAGCCATCAGCGATGATAAGCTCGCGTGAGACCGCCGGAGACCCGCAGCACCGGAGCCTTGACAGAAACCATGCCAGCTGCATGCTGTATGCCTGCCTGCATGCTGCATGCATGCCTGCATCCTGCATACCTGCTTGCATGCTGCATTCTTGCTTACATGCTGAATTCTTGCTTGAATGCTGCATGCTTGCTTGCATACTGCTTGCTTGCTTGCTGGCATGCCGCTTGCTTATATATGAATAATGTTTTATATCATTTGATTATTATATCAAATAAATGTACATTATAGCAAAAGTACATTATATAAAATGAAAGTATAAAATATAAAATTATATTAAATGCTTATTATATTAAGTCAGTTGTTTAAATTAAATTATATGAAATAAAATTATATTATCTGAACGTTAGACCAAAAGTATTTATACCAAACATTATACACCCCACTAAAATACATAATACTACCACCTCTTCCCTTGGCTATCGGAAATGGCGACTAACGGACTAGAGACTGCACATACATTCAACAGCATAGATCAGCAATGGTCTCACCACTCATCACGCTGAGCACATGTACAGTTGTAATTTGGTGTGCCGTGGAGTGTGGCAGTGCACTGCTTCAGCGGTCCTCATTGCCTGGTCTCTGACTAACCCTTTGATGATAATAGTCGTGAATTTGTGTATGTATGCTTAAGAAAAATCAGCGGGTAAATGGGATGACTTATACGTGTACACACGGCGGCAGATCAACCTACCCAAAACTGTCAAATTTCTACAATCAATTTTGAACTTTACTGTTTGGTTATAAGTATCAATATTCATTGGAGAAATTTGACAGATTTGGGTAGGTTGATCTGCCGCCGACTGTACGACATCTAGAACCATTTCACTTTAATATCTCAAGCACCAGTTAACAGTAGACTTTGGTCGAAGGTACTCCGACCAACCCCCTTACTCTTGAAACCGATCGCTATTGGATCGGATTGGTAATCTGAATTTAGAGGTACGAAAATTCAGATTACCAATTTTCGTATTCCTAAGTTACGACACCAGAGCTAATATGGATTCATATTGCGTGGATATTGAGTGAAAAAATTCAAAACTCAATGCCATTTAGTTCACCAAATATGAATAGAAATTAGCGCTGGTGTCGTAACTTAAAAATACGAAAATTTACAATACCAATCCGATCCAATAGCAATCGGTTTCAAGAGTAAGGGGGCTAATCGGAGTCGTTCTCGTGAAAGGCCAGGTCAAGAGTACCCTATGCCAAGGATGTATGAAGAATGCTATGAGTGTCAATGAAGGAAAGAGTTTGTGACAGAGTCGTATCAAATGGAAAACTTTGGTCCATCTACCTACCTCTCCGGGAAACGGTAGTGAATAGTAGATTTTCTTTTCCCTGTTTCTGGAATTTGTTCTACAACTAGCCCCTATTTACAGAAATGGGATAGCTTCACTTTCAAACCTGATATATTTCCAGGTTTGGAATAACAAGCACAACCAATGGAGGGCGTCCAAAACGGATGTCTGTGGTTTCAGGTTTTGATATGGGACGGATGGTTGCTTCTTGGCCTTTATATTAAAATATTAAATAAACAACTTACAGTTAATAGTAAATTGGTTGTTAGACTATCCGCACCGCGGTACGTATTATTTACCTACGCCGCAAACAAGTACCTAGTAGTAGTAAATTGATTGTTAAGCTATCCCATTTCTGGCCAAAGATCTCCATCATTGAAACCAAATCATCATAGCCAATGCTTAATCACCTTGATTCCAAATTTCATAACAGTGCTTCCCGACATTGATTTTAAACTAAGGACTTCCAGGTATCGAGTCAAGCTACCGAGGCGTCTTAAGACTTAGAGTCCGCCAAAAATAGCGGGGAAACCTTTTTAGTGGCCCGGGGAAATTACACCGGCCACGTATCACGCTCGCCCGTTAAATCCCGCGGGAGAAAGTTGTGCAGAATGCTGAGCGACTGGCGCGGTCGGCCCCGGGGGATCGGTGTGACCGCGCATAGGCAAACAGCCGCCCGCGTTGACGAATTGGTCGCGATTGGAAGATGGCCGCGGCTGTCTCAGTGCCTTAAAAGATACCGGCGATAAACATAAGTACATTATAACTCAATGGCGATAAAGGAGTAGAAATAAAAATCAATTACTACCACTTATGTATGTTTGCGCATAACCCTAGAACCTATTTGGGTTATTCGTTTTTGTTGTCTACGATAATTGTCAGGAGTATACTATGTAGGTATGAAAGTTTTTGGAAATTCGTCATGGGATGCGGGGTGCTTGAGCGGACAGTCACGGTCGGACCGCTAGAGTTGAATAATAAAATAAAGAAAATCATTTCTAGTTGATATTTTTTAAAACTATGTTAATAAAAGATATTTAAACTGGAAAATTGAAATAGGCTGAAAGCGTAAGTCACCACAGCTTAATGTTCAATGAGAGGTGGAGTTGACTGAGATTTTCTTTTAGTTTCTTAAAGCTTACTTAAAAAGATTGTTAGAAATCATAATAGTGTCCTCGCGGAAGAAGTGTAAATTGAGATTAGAATAGCATACTGAATAAAGGATTCAGCTAGTCATACAATAGACCGGGAACTATTCCCCAATCAGCAGGCTTCGTCCCGGTTTGATTTCGGCAGCGAGCAATAATAGGCAATAATCTGTTATCTTATTAAGCCACAATTTTCCCAATATCTTTTCACTCGGACCTATCTCGAAAACCAGACGTCTTTTCCTACTTACGCAACAGAATTTACGCTCAAGCGAGCCGAGGTCCAGTACTAACGTTACTCACCCACACCCATGCAATTTGTATGAGGCACTTGACCGGTGGAGCGGGAGACACCCTGCCCCCCGCGCGTGCTAAAAGGACAGGCGACAGAGGGGATGACCGTGCTAGTGGTCAGAGGTCTTGGTGTTACGAACTATGGTATAGTGCGGTATCGGTCGAACGCCAGCGTAAGATGAGCTGCCGCGCCGCGCTCGCTCCGTATGATCAGTGCGAGTTTAGGTGCGGTGGAGTAGGTGGAGGGAGCTCGGGATGTGCTGGGCGTTGGTGGCAGTATATTAGGGTAGGTATGTAGCGGCGAGTGGCGAGCGGGCGCTCGCGGCGTGTGGGTGAGACGTTTACGGTTGGATCGCTGGTCGACGACGCTAGGGCGGCCGTGAGGTTTTTTTTTAATGTAGGACAATGCTCCAGTTAAACATTTCTTAAATTTGAATACGTATTTAAGAAGGGATATAGGGCGAATTAGAGCTTCTTGTTACACAATTGTGCAGTAACAAAAATATTTATGTAAATCCTAATAGAACAGAAAACTAGATAAGTACTTTAAAGTTTTAGTAATTTAAGCGTTGACATTTATATTACCCGTTGAGATTACGCTTACATATTAGGTATGTGCCCATTCAAACAATTTTGTATGTATACTTACACGTATTAACCAAAAACACGACAATAATGCAATGAATTGAACATTTAATTCTACAGATCATTAGTATTTCATTGTTTTGGTTAAGCGTACAATGTACAAAACAATATCTGGAGAAAGTCCGTGTATCAGAGGAGACCCGCCTGAATATATTATTATTGTAATTTTCAGTAGAGTGCCAGTGCCGATCGCGTGTATGCGTCAGTAGGAAAAATGTTAGCAAATTATCAACCGTTCCTGTCCTACAGAGTCCGAACATCATGGTGTCCCTACACGCGGGCGCAATACCGCGTTGCGAGACGCGGCGCGGTCGGCCCCTCGCGTCGCACCAATTAATTACGGTGGCCATCTTACCCCCCCGCGCCCCGGCCCGCGCACCCCCCCGCGTCCCGGCCTCGACCCGCGCCCGGCAGACAATTATTGCCGAATCTGCGCGTCTTGCTGGCACCTTGCTGCGAACATGTGAGCCAGCCGGCGACGGTTCGTTGGCCTTAAATATTGGAAAAGGCCGCATCGGATAGAAACTCTTTGGTCAGACTCAGAACCTCGCACGGTAGCGTAAAGTTGAATGACAACGAAAAAGTTCGGAGCGAAACAAAAGAAAGAAAAGTCAAAAGATGGAAACAAAAGAAAGAAAATAAAGTTTATTGACACAACACATGACAAATAAACAACGTGCTGTTGTCAAACTACCACAAAACGTCCAAAATTCTGTAATAGATTTTAAATGTACACAAGATAAAGTTGAAAATCGATTGGAGAATTTTGACAGTCTTGTAGTCTTAAGTGAAGTTCTATTGTGTGTACAAGTAACTACCAGTCATAATTAAAAACGTTACATAACTTTAAACATTACTTAGGCTTTGACATCTAAACAAAACAGCCCCCTTACCCTTGAAACCGATCGCACTTGGATCGGATTGGTATTGTTAATTTTCGTATTCCTAAGTTACGACACCGAGCTAATATGGATTCATATTGCGTGGATATTGAGTTAAAAAAATACAAAACTCAATGCCATTTAGTTCACCCAATATGAATCCAAATTAGCGCTGGTGTCGTTACTTAAAAATACGAAAATTCACAATACTAATCCGATCCAATAGCTATCGGTTTCGAGAGTAAGGGGGCAGTTCCTAAATGACTAAGTGACTAGTAAGTTTACCAAAAAATTAAGTAACGTAAGTAGAGCATTTAATTAAAAGCATACTTTACAAACTATCGCTACAAGTTAAGTAAGTTTGCAAACAGCTAATTGTCGGATTACTTAAAAGCGACCAAGGATCTTAAATTAACTCAACGGAGTATCTACAGATTGCCATTAACTTGTCTCGCCTCTGTACACCCATTTGCATAATCATTGCTTTCGGGTACAGTCGCGCTTAATAACATCTCCAGTTGTGTATACACGCCAACAGGTCAACTAAAACCATACATACTGTACAAAACCACTGTGCTATACGAGTACACGAAAAAAATTGTTGTTGGCTGATTATGGCGTTTACAGCGTGACCGAATTTTATGAGCAACGAGAAATATTCTTATTAAAGAAAGCTAATAAAGCTTTCTTTAATAAGAATATTTCTCGCACAAGAAGCACTTTTTGATCGTCCAAATACTTAATTTTTTTTACCTACGGATAAAATGTATATTATTTAGGACGTCTTTTTTAGCTGTGAATAATAATAAGCGCAAGAAACTACAGAACTTTATAGAGAAGAAGAAAGAAGAGAACAGAAACCCCGGAAGCCATAAAAGTTAGAATCTGGGTCCAAGTTGCCCTTGACGTGAGGGATCTAACTCGGTGGGTGGTTATAAATACTAACTTTTCGGAAGGCCATTAGGCTAGTAAAGGACACCTTTTTCTCTGCTAGTATAAGTTCTTGTTCTCCATCTCATCTAGTATTAAAAGTGGTAGCACACTTCACACACTGCATCCTCAAATACTGAGACACATGTGGCGTAAAAAAAGCTCTGTACTTAGCAGAAGGTAGATGTGGACTGATTAGACGACGTGCTTTAAACAATACCAGTATTACAATCGAGAAAGCAAACTACAATCTACAATAGTGAACTTGGCTATCCGCCCGTAGCGGTTGAGAGGCAGGAGCAGGTAGTCAGAACCCAACTATTCGCTTGGAAAGTTCTCGGAGCACAAATTATAGGACGCCGCGCCGCCGCCGCCGCCGCCGCCGACGACGACGACGCGACGGTTCACTTTCACACTCCTGCGCAGCGCCAGATGCGGCACGCCCGCGCATCCACCGCTAGGGGTGCCTACCAACGAAATCGTATCCACTGTACCGCCAGTTACAGTGGAGGAGCACATAACTAGCGGGATTATCACGGAACGCGTTCGAAAGGAATTTCCACCCTGGAAAAAGTGGGTGTCGGGTGCCAACGAGTAGAGTTTTTCTCACTTAATACTAATTATTTTACTAAA
This sequence comes from Scoparia ambigualis, assembly GCA_963921215.1. Taxonomy (NCBI): domain Eukaryota; kingdom Metazoa; phylum Arthropoda; class Insecta; order Lepidoptera; family Crambidae; genus Scoparia; species Scoparia ambigualis. The sequence goes on along the minus strand of OY992520.1, from coordinate 25,188,171 downwards.
GTAGTCACATTTTCATTTATTTTTCTATCACAGTTTTTTTTTAATTAGACTTGAATATCTCCCACCATTTTGAAATACAAGTCACCAGAAGTCAAGAGAAAAGTTTAGCAATAAATACGATAACAATTGTGTGAAACGTAAAACTGCAGTGGGACTTACAGGCTCATTGTACGAACATTACATGTTCGTACGCCTGCGCGCAGTAAAAAGGTTTTACTGCGTGTTAAATTACAAGTTCTGTTTCAAATAATCTGTGTCAGAATTTAAACTGCACTTTTGATTATTTCGATTTAAAACAGTCCCAGCTGCCAGCCCTGAGTCCCGCGGCGCAGATGCGTGCGCGCACGCAACATCCGCGCACATCAAGCTACCCGCCGCGCCGCCGACGCCGCCGCGCCCGCGTCACGTGCGCGTCACGCAACGGGCACTAGAAAAAGGTCCGCTCACATAATAAGATCCGGTCGGCTTAGGGAATGTGGAGACGATGCTCAACTCGTAATGCAATTTAGCTGTGTAGCCTTAGATTAAAACAGAAAGAGTTTTTAATCTAAGTGTGTAGCATTAAGGATGAGAAGCCGGGTGTGTAGGGGCTCACTAAAACAACATACCAACCCCTATCTTCTCTTAGGTATCGTACAAGACGATAAACGGAATAAAGACTGCACATACATCCAACGGCATAGAGCGGCAACGGGCTCACCACACACATGTGCGGATGTAATTTGAAACGTGGACTATGGCAGTGGACTGCTTCTACGGTCCTCCTTGTCTTCTTAGTCTCTGACTATTTCTTTGGGGATAATAGTCGAAACTGTTCGTAATTAGTCATTTAGATTTAATTTTTTAATAAACAATTCTATAGTCACTGAGATGAAGAAAAAAAAGTCTCCTTAGTTTTTTTGCCAGTCCTTCTCAGTTGAAGGCTCTTTCAAAATCCGAACTGGTGGTAAATTCAGTAGTGAAGATTTAACTACGTTTTAGTTATCTTTTGAGCTCTGCTCAAGCTCTGTCGTCACTAAGTGTACGTGAAGGTTAATTTGAAGTACACTATTTGACTTTGACTTTAAATAACCGTACGCAAAAATAGAAGGAAAATCTCCGTATATGCCGCGTGCGTTTTTCGTCATATGAGTATATTAGAACGTTCGTAACACCATAATAATATGACTCCAAGGATCTTTCCTAAAACAGTAAATGACTCTAAACAATGTGAAAGTGAAATGGAATACATTAACAGATTATGTCACAACGAATTACTGTTTTTTTCAGTATTTTTTACAGTATTAGGTATTTACATAAATGTGTTGTTAAAGTGGAATTCATTGATTTTTCCTCGATAGGTTACTATGGCATCGACCAGAAAAACTTTCCAATATATCGTAGGTAACAAAGATATAAATGATATTGAAATCACATCCAGCGTAAAAAAATATGAATTATCCTTTCCTTCTGCAAAAGACATCAACGGGTCTAATAATAGTGTTCAAAAATAAATAAAATGTATAGTTTTTTTTAATTACCTTTTGTGTATTACATTCATTTGTTTTAATCTAAAAATAAACATTAATGTATTAGATTAGATCTAGTGTTATTTCTTTAAGAATGTAACCCTAGGCATGTTAGTATTTAAAGACAAACATTTCAAATAAAAAAGCCGTCATTTGTTACTCGTTTGTATATGAACACTAAACATATTACAGTTAATTAAATATAATTACAGTATGATATTATCGTCGTAGAACTGACAGCACAGGACCGAGACGAGTGGCATAAACATAGAGGCATATACGCAGATAGCCAGCAGTGGGTTGAGAAAGGCTGAAAATGATTATATCAGCGATGGATGGATAAAAAAGGATATAATATCACAATCTATGTATATAAAAATGAATTGCTGTTCGTTTATCTCGCAAAAACTCGAGAAAGACCGAACCGATTTGACTAATTTTGATCTTGAAATATTGGTGAAAATTCAGGGAAGATTTGAATGGTGAGAAAAAAATAGTAAAAATCCTTAAACAAACATAAACATAAAAAGACGTCGTGCAATATACGTATAAAATATTAATTGGTTGCTAAAAACTTTTTGCAGTTTTCTAACTTCTTCCTCGCGACATTTATCTTTTTCTTGTCAGTTGAGTTGTCATTGTGATTTGGAAAGGCTATCGTCGGTATTTGATAAATTCTTGCGTTAATAACCCTCAAATCCTCATCAAAAACGTGGAAAAAATTACTAAGTCCACATCCTCCGCAATCCGGGTGGTTGCGTTGGCCACTCCGCCACCGAGGGTGTTTGTCCACGTAGGAAGGCTGATAATGACGACTAGTCTTATTAATCCCAAACGGCACATTAACCTAAAAGCTTGTAGACTTTTTGTTCCAAGAGTACCTACTCTCAGTCCAAAATGGTTAAATCCACCCGATACGGCGGCTGGTTAATAAAATTTTCAATTCTCGATACCTAAGGGTTGCTTACTTTAACTTGGCCAGGCAAGACGTGTCCGGCCGGGTACATATTAATGAGGGCAGGTACCGAAAGGGGGTGGGGGGGCAGGGTGGTCGGTCGTCGCCATGGCAACGCGACGCGGCCTCGAGCGCGATACACAATGAATCCCCGTGGCCCGCGGATCTGGGATCGACGGGACGCTGGGGCCACAGCCGTTACGTATTAAATACTTTTTTTTCGATCGAATCTTCACTGCCATCTTGCGGTATTGTACCTTAATGTTAATTGAAACGAAAAACAATTGTTTTTTTTACCTTCTAACAAACCTGGGGAAAACGCAACCAGAATTTGAAAATTTTTTGTCGGCTAAAACTCGGTGTAATGCTACTAATCCCAACTACGAAACTACAGTACGAACTTTTAAATCACATTCAAAATATCATGAAAATGGAATCAATCGGTCACGGTCGTCGATAATTCCAGAGTTCGTAATTCGAAATCACCAATCGGCCATAGTCATCGATAATTGCGGCGTTCGAAATTTAAAACTAAACTGTCATACTGACCATCGATAATTCGGCGCTAACGACAGACGCACTGCCATCGCGCCGTCACGAGACTCCATTGACCCCGCCCCCGCCCCCGCGGCTCGCGCGTGTTTTGGGGGGCTGGGGGTGGAACGTGCCGCGCAAAAAACCACCCGCGGCACACTCAACGCGAAAACAGAAGGTCTCGGAACGCATTGGCCTTGCTGACTTTCTTGCCAGCTCTTCTCAGTACAAGGTCACCTGACACTGGCAGGCTGCCAGTATAAACTTACGAACCGATGACATAGCAACTTTTATAAGTGCTCAATGATTGTAGCCGAAATAGATTTTAATGATATATAATTTTGAATTTTACATATGGGGTCTCCTTTACCTACTTGAACGTATAGTCAAGTCAACTACAATTTGAAAAGAAATAGAGCAATGCCAGTTAATGTTAAGCTAAGATAGGGGTGACATTTTTTAATATTTGACCCTGTAAAAAAGGAAGGGAAAAAACTTTTTCTCAGTACAAGGCTCCCCCATCCCGTAGACATAATGCACCGATGGCGTAGTGAACTAGTGACCCTTATAAGTTGAAATACTATGGCCAAAACTTAAAAAATCTTTGATTTTGAAATTGAAAATCCAACTTTTAACGGCTTTAATCAATTTCAGAAAAGAGTGAAAAAGGCAAATTTATATAAACAGAGAAATGTTATCTTATTTGCTCCTACCCCGTGCCACTTCGATCGCTATTCCTTTGTTTACAAAACATTACTCTACTCATTGTGAACCGTGGGTACCGTACCGTTCACAATTTCATATAGCGAACGTACTGCCGTTAGCTATGCACTGCGGCGCGCTGACCCAGGTCCGGCCGCCATAAAGCGTCCGCCGCAATAAGCCCCTCAGCTCGCGTCGCTCGCAAACGGCGCTCCCAGGAACGCAACTCGGCGTTCTAATTCCAAATCGTGACTCCATCGGCAAAATGTTTGAAAAGAGAATACGTATTGCAAACGGCGTTGATTGGACGAAGACGAAGGAGTTTGAATTTGAATGTTTTTTTTCTTCTTAGTGATGATTAGAAACTTTTTGCATATACAAGTACTTAGTCTGAATTAAATTTCATCATCATCATCATCATTACCTAGTTCATAAACACCCCACTGCTGGGGACAGACATTCCCACATGACCAACAGCACATGGGGAGATTGGGCCACCACAACCACCACGCGCGGGCCCAAAGCGGCCCAAAATTTCGTTGAATGTTTGTAATTGCTTTTAGGTTACTGAGCCATCAAACGAGCACACGGCACGCCTGAAGCAACGCGGTCACCAGAGATTGAAGCAAATGTTCCTATGGCTTGTTATTTCTGTAATTTCACTGAATCTAGTAACCTTCGAACCGGAGCACTGCAAAACAATTGAATGCTGCTTGGACGTAGATTAATAGATATTATGGACATTAGGTACCTCAGGACGGAAAGTATATTTTATGATGTTGAGAAGATCCTTTCAAACATTTGGTACGTATCGATAAAGTGCGTGGTAGCGGCTCATTTAAAAGAATACTACTACAAATCCATCTCGTCCCTTGGGTGTCGTAAAAGGCGACTAACGGACTAAAGACATCCAACAGCAAAGAGCAGCGATGGGTTCACCACCTATCATCACACTTAGCACATGGGCAGTTGGTCCTGAGCCTTTATGTCACTAGCATCGAGTACCATCAACAAAGCCTTCAAGGACCACTATAAAAACAATTTAAAACAATACAAAGAAAAACTGTATGACATAAGGCTGCCTTAATGCTAGGGTAGCACTTTCTGCCTGGCAACCTTTGGGCAAAAGAAACCATATAGTTGAAGAAACAATCACGGGCTAGTGCACAGTACGTATAAGGAGGAAAATACTATGTTAATAAAATATAGATTTGATGAATATCAGAAAATTAGATAGAAATAGACTAAATGGACTAAATATGGAGGAGATACATTACAGAGTGATAGGTAAATGTATAAGATTAGGATGAAGAGTCCAGCCTGAGGAAGTACTCTTTGGCTTGTCGGTTAAAAGAGTCCCGAGCCTTCGCCCGCCTGATACATTTCTGACAGTTCCATAGGTGGATACTATCCACCTATCTATTGGATAGTGAATGGATGGTGAAGCGCGCTCGTGCAGGTTATGCGTTTAGCTGTCCACAGATGGGCATACGTACGCCAGGGTGGATCCCGTGGTTCAATTTCCTAGTGGACAGGCCCCGCGACCTCTACCTTACTCGAATTTGCTGTTCTCCAGTGGAAAAAAAAGGTATGTACCTATGTAAATTTCATGCCATCTGTACCTCTAGGGTTGCCACCCGTACTCTAAAATAGAGTATTGTACTCTTTTCATGTATGCGTACTCTATAATCTACGACACCAATAGAGTACTCTAAAATACTTTATTTACGAAAAACTGATCGTTACTGGTTATGAGTATAGGTACTTCAGAGTTTACTGAGAGAGTCTTCTCTCTTATGAATGTAAAGTGGAGAGACGAAAGGAATAGAGCTACCCTAAATTTAATAAAAAAGTTGTTTATATAATTTTAATCTAAATTATGATTGCAAAGAGGCTGTAAATATCTTCAAGAAAGACAAATATTTGTTCAATGTCGCAAAGAGCAACTTAACTTAAAGACAAATAAATAAATACTCTTTTTTACGCTATGTACTCTATTTATGTTCTAACAAAATGAAAAAATACTCTATTTGTCCAAAAAAAGGTGGCAACCCTAACCTAGACGAAAGCTACGAAAGCTCTCATACTACGAATATTTTGATAATACTAGCGGCCCGCTCTTGACTTCGTCCACGTGAACACCCTGTATCCCGTGACGAATTTTAGATAATTGTAATTCACACAAACCTTGTCCTAACAATTACGAACAAAACAAAAAAACAATTTGCCAAATATGTGCAGCCTTTATGAAGTGATGCGCGTACAAACATTTCGGCAATTGATTTTTATTTATATAGATGTAATCGTAAAACGTACTTACTTTTAAACATATAATCACGACTATTATCCCCGAAGGGTTAGTCAGAGACTAGGCAATGAGGACCGCAAAAGCAGTCCTGTGCCATAGTGCACTTTTCACCAAATAGCGACTGCACAAGTGCTCAGCGTGACAAGTGGTGAGCCCATCATCGCTCTATGCTGTTAGATGTATGTGCAGTCTTTAGTCCGTTAGCCGCCTTTTACGACACCTAAGGGAAGAGAGGGGGTGGTAGTATTCTTTCACCGATACGCGACACGGTTTACGTTCTTGCTTTATAGTGTTCCCAAATGGAAAGATAAGATGATGTTAGTTAAAAAAACCAGCACCGTATTAATAATTTATATTAACACAGCGCGCTGGAAATCAAGGTAAACCCTCCGGGTGTGAAAACGGTACTCTATTAGAGAAACGGTGAAACTTTAAAAAACAAATTAGCTTAATATAAAATTCTTCTCCTATTCTCTTTACTACGAAACTCCAAAGCTCTCACACTAACTATTTCATCAGAGCTAACACGAAGGCAGACATCGACAGTTTCTATATTCGTATACACAATCCAATAAACCATTACGGCCGAGGTAATTCACGGACTACCACTTTTCGGCGGGTATTTCCACTAAACTCCAAAAACAACTTTCCATTTTAACTCCAAAACACTTTTTAGTGAATATTATGTACAATAGGAATATTAAATAATGACTCAATAGAAATACAATTGTAAGCAACCCTAAGAGTCTTTGTGGCAAACAAGGGAATAACAAAAGAAAACAAATTCAATTACCCTCAAAAACCTAATCACAACTGTTGTTCTGTCCATCATCAAACATCAAACAACAAAGACCAAAACGGAGCCCGCTCCAACTGTCTCCGAATCAACAGTCAACAGTGGCACACCCTGAAATCTAGGAGTCCATTAACGAAGTTCCCAAACGCAACAGGTGGCGCTCGTTTCAATATCTACAAAAGTTTGCGACTCAACTCAATAAATCGACCAGAACAACTTGCACTCCCAAACGTCTTACTCCACCCCCTCGATCGCCCACAAACACTACACGGGGAGGAAACATAGCAGATCTACATACACTGGCCATTCTTCGGTCTGTTGTTATTATCATCCGGTCGGTACATGCCATTGCAATCTATACCGCATAACAAAGAACACAAAGTTCATTTTGTAAACAGACCTGAGTCATTGTAGTATTCAGCAGTTTAGTGAGACGTTTTGTGTTAAAAAGGTTTTATAGCATGTTAGCGGTTACTCGGATAGCCTTTTTATGTAATGCATTATTCAAATTGTTATTAAATAAACGGGCGGGCGCGATTAAACGGCGATTCGCTGATTTGCACTACAATTTTTAGGTTAAAATGTGCAATTATGTGTAGCAATTCTGTTGAAGGTATTGAAGATACAGTGTCGAATGATGCTTCTGCCCAACGTGTGAATGATGCTCTCCTGCCCCTACAGACTAGTGTCAAACGCTCCCTGTCTATACGTCAGCGTATGTAAATTGATCATTGGCGAATGCTAACTCTAGTCTATCTCTACCTCTCTCTTAGTACTTATGTAAAGATATTTTAATAAATATTAAAGAAATGTATTTCTTATTTATTATTACCTAAGTTACCTACGTAGATTAGCTCTACAATTTTTTTAAATTACTATTATAGCGTTCACTAAATGACGAGCGGTAAGTCCCATATATTTATCAGCCGTATTTATCCTAACACATATCCTTTCTTTTGATAACTCTCAATATTTAAATCAAACTTTAAAATCAGGAAGTTCTCAACTCGTATGTATACTTACCTACTTACTTTTTTCTATTTCATTGTTTTCCTTTTACAACTTTTTACCGCCAATCGTGTCATATCGGCCTATTTCTGTCTTCACGATAAGATGCATTTAAAGCATTAACCGCCGTACTCAGAGACGTCAATTAAGTTTTAATGACAATTAAGTCTCTTGCTGTCACTTTCGTATGTATAGTGATAAATAGAGAAGGAAAGACATTTAATTGTCATTAAACTTAATTGACGTCTCTGAGTACGGCGGTAAGTGCCCAACCGTAATGACGTCATAGTTGGCCATAAGCGTATTCGCGCATGACGCATGACAAATGATCATAAATTCATTACCGCGCCACAGACACGCATTTGCATAGCAATTTGGATCACGTGCTTATTCCGGCCAACGACAAGACAGCTGATCCATCTGACAATCTGACAACCGTGACATACAGTTTCATATTCAGTTCTTCAGTTTTTCTTTGGAGCATAGTGAAAGATGTCAAAATCTAGAAAAAATCTAGGCACTGTTTTGGTAGGTGGTAGTGGCCTGTGGTGGTAGGGCATGTTAAGTATATCTTGTAAGTATACTTACTAGTTAGCAAATCAAGCTAACTCTAGTAGACCAACTACTAGAGTTAGCTTGAGTTACTAACTAGTAAGAAAACAACAGATAGATTCACAAAATTGTCAATTTCAGCCGTAAATGCAATGTGCTCGTTCGTGGCTGTAGGTACTTCAACGCTTACAAACTTCAATATTAACCCTAAGTACCTATTATAGCTAGACAAATTAGAGGGATGTTAACTCCGAATATTTAATATTTATGTATAATTTTACAATCATTACTATCCAGCTTGAGGAATCGGAGGGACGTTAATTCCGTGCACTGTCATCTTTAAAAAAGTTTTGGTGATAATCTTTGAGCAAGTTCTCTGTGAAACGTAAAATGTTTACATAAAAAAAGTTAGTTCCATTTCTCTTTGCCCTTTGCTGACTCAAGGCGCTTCTCGTTTTGACTTTTAGTGATAACTAGAAGTCGTGTAAGCTTCTATTTTGTTACACAACGGGGAAACACTTGCCCTTCATTTCATGTAATAAGTGACAATGAGGCGAAAGAGTTCTCAACACAACCATTATTGATACTAATATCGACTCGTATCAAGTCATCGCTACAATCGATTGAGTTAATCTACACGCTTGCCAAATGGGGATTGATTCATATTTCTTTGTTATTTACAAATTAGAAAACGTTGACAAAATTTCCACGAGAAGGATTCGAATCTGCACCCTTTTCACATTCCGGGTCAGTCAGTTTCTCTTCCAATTAAGCTACCTGCTGATCTAATCATACTTACCTGCCGAACTTCAGTAATACGATTTACTTTTATTTATTTTAAAGGCTTTGATAAGTATTGTTATTTATTGGATAAAACAATTTAACATCATATTTGTGGTCACACACTAGTCCGATCTATGCATCGATTAATGTTAAAACACAGTAGGTATACCGACCTGTAAACCCTAAACCTCCGGATATCAAACCGTTCGCTTTGCTCTGCCACCGAGGCGTTACGTAAGTATAACAATAACATACCTACGAACATACATTACACCTGTTTCTGGAAATTCTGACACTACTTTGTTATAACATAATATGAAGAATCATACAACAAAACATGACAATAACCGGTGACTACGAGTAATCCTATAGACCACGCATCAACATCGTAGCGTTTCTTTTGTTTCTGGCCACGAAACAAAAGCCTGCAGCAATCTCAGACATCCATCGCTAATGAAGAGATCTCGATGCGACGCCGACGCGTTCGCATTCGGCCTGCGTGGTACACACGATAACGGGTCAGCCTAACTACAAAATCTCAATTCTCTCCAATCAATATTCATTCTTATGTCTATGGCAATAAAGTTCAAAGTTTATTAAAGAAATTTGTCTGTTTTGTGTAGGTTGATATATTGGTTTGTGTACCAAAGTACTGACAAATGCCACGGCCCCCGCCATTGGGATTCGCGCCGCGTGTCGAGTATCCGGCTCGTGGACGCGCGTGGTGAGTCACCCGCGATAAACTCGCGCGCACTCTCCGCCCGCGCCCACCCTGCGCGGGTAAAGGCGGGTCTAGGTGACGAGCGGAGCGATTTATATTGTTTTTTTTTTTAATGAAACTAGGTATGCATTTGACCACCTGCTTGGTGAAAAGGATGTGGTCTAAGGTGTTGCAAGCTTACCCAAGAGGCCTATTCACTCTTGCCTTAAAATTAACAAGGTTATAGTGATCGGGAAACACATGAGCAGGCAGCTCATTACATACAGTCGAGGAAATTACAGTAGCGTGCGCAACTGCGCATAGATCGTGTGCAAGCGAATATCGCCGAAAAGGATTTATGCTTCGTTCGTCCCGAAGTTTTGTCCCACATTCCAAAAAAAAATAGTTTGTCCCATAATCACTATTGAAGTTGTGCTTCGTCACAAATTACAAGAAGACAGTAAAAAGTATAGTCAAAAAGAAATTGCTGATTGTACATACAACAAGATTAAAGTAATTTTGTCATATAAAAAATATGGGCCGTAAAAGGAATATAAAATAAAACAAAGCAAGAATTAAATAATTAAAATAATATTTTGGGACGAAGGACAATATTGTTTGGGACGAACCAGGATTTTTTTGTGTGGGACAAATCTCAGTGGGACGAAAGAAGCATAAACCACGAAAATTTGTCGACCGGGAACTTCCTCATCTGTAATACATCCGCTAACGACTATTATGCCCAAAGGGTCAAATAATAGTTTTACTCTTTTTATGGAATGGGTTAGAAAGGCTAGGCAATGAGGACCGCAAAAGCAGTGCACTGGCCACGTTCGACATTGCACCAAACAAAAAGTGCACATGTGCTCAGCGTGATAGGTGCTTTATGCTGTTCGATGTATGTGCAGTCTTCAGTCCGTTTTAGAGGCGTTTTACGACATGTAAGAGATGAGTTGGTAGTTTTCTTTTAATATTGTGCAGCTACGACAAATTTTATCTCTTTATTAAGTGTAGATTGTTGCACCATCCGGTTATAACATAAAAACAATTAGATCGGGACGTTCCGTAACTAACGCACTATTAGAAAGTTAAGAACTATCAATCAATGACGCATATAATACTATACTTGGACGGGCATAAATATAAATAAAAATAAAAAATAAATATATATATTGTTGTTCCGTTCGGCCTTGTCCTGACAATTACAAACACAACAAAAAAAATATTAGCCAGATGTGCTACAGTAATGCGTAAACCATTCGTAGCAATTGAATTTTTTTTTACTTATATGTAAATTAAACTTGTTTTCAAGTTTAATATAATTTAATAAGATAATATAATGTAGGTGATTGGCTGCAGTATCTTCATTGTCTGTCTGTGAAAAAGGTTTCCTCAAATAAAACACCTTTATGTAGGAACAATGTAAAAAGGTTTTATTTCTTACTAAAGGTGCGTGAGTGAACTGGCTAAATTAAAAACAAAACAAGGCTACCTAAGTGTATACTACAAAATAAACAAAACGATACCGCGTTACAATATTTTATATTAAACAGTTTATTGTCTTTTAGGGATAAATCAAAATCGCTACCGCTCGCACACCGCGCTCGCCGCTAACACGCGGGCACGGCTCACCAGCCGTCACTACTGTTTTCGCAGTAAAAACATCGCGCGCAGCTGCGCGTGCGCCGCGCCCGCTCACTGCGCCATGCCGCGCCCAAACGGAGGACGGTGCGTGATCGCGGCCTGTTCCTAACTGACACTGTTTAGTTCGGAACGTAACAAACTCTGTACATACATCTCAGATTTAGGCTTTGGCGTAGGGTTGCCAGGTGTCCGGCTTTAGCCGGACATGTTTGGCTTTTTACGGTCGTGTCCAGCCAAATATTTACGTGTCCGGCCTGTCCGGCTTTTGTTAGGCTTTTATTGTCCCATCGTACTCCTCAATAGATAGGGTATCGCAACTGGAACTACGGGTCCGGTTGTGTTTTCAGAGGTACTACGGGGTTCCGGTTCAAGCCCCCCGCTGGTCGTGCCTTTAACCAGGCGCCTCCGGCGGGATCCGGACATGGGTTGGACTCGTAGTGGCGTGTGGTTAGCTGTAGAGCTTGGGAATGTTCGTCTGTCCTTGTATTGTGTGCCAGGACTTCCAAACTCGTGCACAGCGAGCGGGGCCTAGTAGCGGTCTCTGAGGGGCCAGAAGCGAAAAGTCCTGCGGGGAACGTGAGTTTCCCTTATAGTTGGCAGCTTTGTCCGGTGGTTTTCATTGGACATTGGTGTTGACATCTCCGGTACTAGTCTGGAGAACTAGTAGAGGCGGCCTCCTAGATGCCGTAGCCTCCGGTCAAGCCAGCCGCGTAGGACGTGGGAACTGGCTAGGCGCCCGGATGGGTTCCGAGAAGTGAGTGTGCTTACTACTCCGCTACCAAGGTGGACACTTGGGAGTCGACTTTAGAGTCGACGACCCTAGCAGTGGCAACTGCGAGTTGTGCCCTTCGTGGAACGAGAAGTGAGCGAGCTTGACAGCTCCGGTTACCTATCTGGACAATAGGCAGTGAACTACACGTGTTCACGGGGATACTCTCCTGAGACACTAGTCTTATGAGTACCGAATGAAGAGCGCGCTGCGGCGGGCACTAATTTGGCGTCAAGACCTAACGTTGGTGGTCTCCTGCGCGAGTGTTCTACTGGCGCAGGGACGTCTGGCACTTCTTGCATAACCTAACGGTTGGTCTCGGGGTGCCAGTACAAATATAAACTTAGTGAAGTAAGGAGAGGGGATGTCCCATCGTACGGCGAAGGTAAGCAAATGCGCGCAGTGTGGCGCAGTACCCAAGTAAGGAGAGGGGATGTCCCATCGTACGGCGAAGGTAAGCAAATGCGCGCAGTGTGGCGCAGTACCCACCCAATGAAATTAACATGCAAAGAATTGTATGAAGTGATCTCTAAATGAGCGTCCTCACTGAGAGCATTCTTACCCGAGCATTTGTATACGAGCAATCGCCGGTGAGCAACAAATTCTCCCCAGCGAACTAAACATTGACTTTCGTGCAAAACTGCAAACATTTGAGTCGAACATCCGAGCCCGGAGCATTCGAATACAGGGGCGTCCTCACTGAGATCATTTTTTGTTATAATAAATTGACATTGACAATAGTACGATAGACCAAGAAGGTCACGATCAAGGAACTGTTCCTTGCCTACAAGTGGCCAGTAACAGTAATATTCCTACATACATACTTATTCATTTCACTAACTGAGTACTCGCTTTCCAGCGTTTAAATTGCGTGAACATTCGAATGCGAGCCATTTCCGCGAAAAGCGTTGCGACGTTCCACACCTGCCGAAGTTCATGCTCGCGTGTAAACTTTGAAGCGCTCAGCTCGGCGCCGCGCCGGCGTCCACACCACTCGAATATTCGACGCCGAATGCTCATTACACGCGAATGCTCTCAGTGAGGACGCTCCTTAAGGAGAACGATGTTCTAGATAATGTTGGTGCAAATGCTAAATACCTATAACTTTTAATTAAGTACTTTAAAAATAGACGTGTTGATTTTGAGATTTTCAAGAATTTAATTTAGTGTGTGTTAAGGCGAGTGCTTTCGAGCGCTCTCGCTCTTGGACGGTACGACGCGACGGTACAGTACGGATATAACAGCGAAGCGGCGCAAATAGGCGCGTTTTATAGGTTTTTATCGAAAATTTAAAAAAAATGTAAGAATTTATCCGTTTTAGACTTTTATTTGGCCTGTTTTCGAAGTTTTTAAAATCGAGCAAAGTACATCTAATCTCGTAACAAATTAGCAGATTCTTTAGGAAATATCCTTTAGTGTATTTTATATTTTTATAAGAGCGTAATTTAACAGTAAATAGAACACAAAAAAATGCCTCAGAACTATGTATAATATTAATAATTGTGAATCATTAAGGGGAGGTATTTCGAGCGCTTCCCTCTCGTTCTCTCGACGGTACAACGGTAAGGGACGGGTATAACAGCGAAGCGGCGCGAATAATCGCGTTTTATATTTTAAAAAATTGATAGATGTAATAAATAAAAAACCATCGGTTATAATAACTCAAGTTATTTACGAGCTTCATTTTGGTAAATGACTCATAATATCAAATCACTTATTTTAAGAATAAAACCTAGAAAAGAAGGTAAAATGACACAAAAATATGTAAGTTTGTGAATTTATTCTATCGAGCTAACTTTATAAAATCGTGTTTCCATCGGGTGTATTTCACAGAATAAAGCCTCAACAATATTTCATAATTTTCGCAGATTTTAATTTTATTGTTTACTACTTCAAAAAGTAATTCTAAGAACGTGTTATTTTAATTTTTCACTAACACCTAGCCTTAAGGGATATTTTTAAAGATTTTAAATATCTAACTCTAATGTGTATTTATATACCTACTATAAATTTGTGTATTTGTAAGGGAAAATAGAAATATTTTTTCTCCTAAAAATCAATCCAAAAAGAATACATTCTCTCAATATGCTTATGATGTGCATATCATTCAACATTATGGTAAATATGTATGGCAAAGCAAAAGTACTGTGATTATGGTGTTAAATATCTTTAATAATTTACTGGATCATATCAAATCTACTGAAAACCCTTATTTTTAAAGAACCATAAAGAAACGTTGTTTCTTCTTTTTTTAATCTGTCAAAGATATCAATTTTAAAACAGGGAAAAGAGATTAATCTGGTTCAAAAAGAGATAATTACAAAGCTTTCTGAACAAAAGGAGTTATAGCCTAAAATTCTAATCAAAGGCGATATTTGTAAATTTCAACATTTTAAAAAAAATACCTACCATGATCAATAATAATTTTATTTTTAACTTACATCTGAACTATGGTGGCAATACCTACCTCTATCACTTTTAAAAAGAATAAACTACAAGTAAAACTCAACATGATATCAGTTTTTTGTTTTCTGAAAATTCCTTTAGGGTGGAGAGGTGAATGCTGGAGTCCTGCAGGGGTGTGTGTTGTCCCCTACTCTATTTCTTCTGCATATCAATGACATGCAGCATAACAACAGCAGTCATTGCTATGCAGACGACAGTACTGGGGATACGCTCTACACCGGGCGAGCTAATATTTCTCTGGAAAGCGTCATCGAGAGCCGGAATAAACTTGTGACTGACACCGAGAACATGTTAAGTCATGTCTCGGATTGTGGCCGACATAACCTAGTCCGCTTTAACCCCTCCAAAACACAAGTTTGCGCATTTACCGCGAAAAAACATCCCTTCGTCGTACCTCTGAACTTTGAGGGAGCTCCCCTTGATACCAATCCGACTATTGGAATCCTTGGCGTCGATATTTCGAGTGACGTTCAGTTTCGTGGTCATTTGGAAGGTAAAACTAAATAAGCTTCGAAAAAGCTGGGTGTGCTTAATAGAGCGGGTCAGTATTTCACGCCGGCCCACCGTTTACAACTGTATAAAGCACAGGTCAGGCCGCATATGGAATACTGCTCCCATCTCTGGGCTGGAGCACCCCAATACCAACTCCTTCCATTTGACCGCATTCAACGCAGAGCTGCTCGAATTGTCGACGACGTGGTTATTTCATGACGGCTCGATCCACTGGCTCTTCGGAGAGACGTTGCGTCTCTCTGTATATTGTACCGTATATATCATGGGGAGTGTTCTGAGGAATTGTTCGGCTTGATCCCTGCCGCTGATTTCCTTCACCGCACTACACGCAATCGACTGTCATTCCATCCACATCACCTTGATGGATGGCGGTCTACCACTGTGCGTTTTTCAAGAAATTTCTAGCCTCGAACTACAGTGTTGTGGAACCAGCTCTCGGCGGCGGTATTTCCGGACCGTTATGACTTAGGGATCTTCAAGAAACGAGCCTATTCCTTCCTTAAAGGCCGGCAACGCGCCTGCGATTCCTCTGGTTTTGGACACCCCATGGGCGGCGGTGATTACTTTCCATCAGGTGACCCGCTTGCTCGTTTGCCTCCTTCTGCTATAAAAAAAAAAGAGATATCTCCTTTTGAACAGACGCTCCTCAAACACTATGTCCGGCTTTTAGGGCAAAATGTCCGGCCTTATACAACGCTGAGTCCGGCTTTTATATTTTAGGACCTGGCAACCCTACTTTGGCGCAAAGTTTCTCAGGCATGCGGTAGACGATAGACGTGCCCGACCAATTCCATTTGAGTTGGGCAGATTCCTTGAGTGACGTTCTAAATTTTTGTCCTTGAACGTAGAATTGAGTTTCTTGTACGGTCCGTTAGGCGGACACCTAATGCTACTGTCACTGGCAAAACACGAGTCTAGACCTTTGCTGAGCCACCAAAGACCAGTTTTGAGCACTTACTTACGCTAGGATGGGTAGAATGCACTCGTCCATGAATTTGCGCTTTAGATACAGCGCCCAATTGCCTTTCTTATGATGGTTCATCAATCAATAGCTCCTTCAGGCGTTTTTAGTGCGACGAGTAACCTCTTTAAGCGTCTGAAAGGAGATTATTTGGCCGAGATACGCATACTTATGGACATATTCGATTTCTATCCCATCAACGTGTTGATCTGTGTGTTGTTGGTCATTCATTTGGCCTTTGACATATTCGTCGCAAGTCCAACGTTGAAGCTGGCCTGGTTCATGTAATAAAGCATGCATTCTGTTCTCCTCCTCATCCACAGACTAGTGTGGCTGAGGAGGAGAACAGAACGATGTGATCGTCAGCGAAGCGGGGATTTATCAACCGCCGCTCGCCCAAGACATACTATTTTTCTGCCCAGCTTGGAGTCTAAATAAAATAACAAGAATATAATCCTGATACCAATAACTCGTGGCACACGGTAGCAAACCGTCTGCATGCATATTTCGGTCGTTCGCGCGGGCAGGGCTCCGGCTGATAGCCGCAAGCCGCGCCGACGAGGGTATTGTCCGCCTGCCCGCGACGACTTTTGTTCCACAAACACTCATCGCTTACTCAGTGATCATTGCTCACCGGACGCGGCGCTGTTTTGTACCTGTGACCGTTTATTGTTTATTTATTTATGGTAAAGTACACACGCCTGCCGATCAATATATCCAAAACTGTCAAATGTTAGCATTCAATATTAATCCTTAGACCCATGTTCAACATTTATTGTTAACTAAGATACCAGTAACTGGTATCTGTATATGCGAATCGTGGCCAAGAGATTTTCGGTGGCCGCGAGACAAACCACCGCTGCTTAGATGGTATTGTCAGGGTGGTAGGAGGCCTTTGGATCCGACTAGCACACGAACGCATGGAGTGGCGTTTAAAAGAAGGGGCCTTTATCCAGAAGTGGGTGTCATTGGCTAAGTAGATAGATAGATAGAAAGTACATACATACAGCGAATACATACTTAAAAGTAAATATTTCACGCTACAATCGATAATATAAATTAATGATTTATTCAAAGTACAGTAACTGTTTTATCATGTTGTAAGAATTTATGTCCTTCTTTATTTTAAACTATGATTTTAATTTTTTAAATTGTTATTTAACGCTCTTTTTAGACTTTGTTTGTTAAAAGAACAAGTATTCGTTTTTTATTATCATTTGTTAAACTACATAATCTATGTAAACGCGGTGCGCAACAATAACCGGAATTTAGATCTAATGTGAGAATTAGTTTGTATTACCTGTTGTGAATGTATTGAATTGTATTCTGTAGTTGTGCCAGTTAATTAAATTCTACTAATATTATAAACGCGAAAGTTTGTAAGTATGGATGGATGTTTGTTACTCTTTCACGTAAAAACTAATGAATGGATTTGGATGAAATTCGGCATACAGATAGTTTATAACCTGGATTAACACATAGGATACTTTTTATCCCGATATTCAAACGGGAACGGGAACCACACGGGTGAAACCGCGAGCGGCCGCTAGTAAATAAATAAAGCAAACGATGTGTGTCATGATCGTAGCAAATGGTAAACTGTGGTCCCTGCTACCCCTCCGAGAAACGGACTATGATATAGTATTTATGTATTGTATGTATGTATAACCGTGTCTCGTAGCGGTGAATGAATACGACCACCCCCTTTCCCTTGGGTGTCGTAAAAGGCGACTAACGGACTAAAGACTGCACATAGACACACGCGCACACACAAACACACACACACACACACATACACACACGCTTAAGTTTTATTCTAGTTTAGACGCTGTTTTATTTTATTCTTATTACGTTACAAGGTTATTGCTATTGCCTATTGCTATTTTTGTTACTCCTTCTTTTTCTATGTTTGTCTTATATTTTATATTTTTTATTATTTTTATTTTATTACTATTTTGTATATCTACTGTATATGGTCTGGGCGGAGACAATGGAGTCCTGAAATTCAGGGATATCCTAGCTTAGGCTCCAGTCCTCTCAAATATTCTAAGTTTGCATTAACTGTCTTGCTTTTGTTTTTGCCTCTCTGTTAGTTTGTCCCAAACTTGTAATGTTTTAGAAGAAAAATAAACCTTTTTTTTTATTATACCTACATCTAACAGTTTAGAGCGGCGATGGGCTCACCACCTGTCACGCTGAGCACATGTGCGATAGCTATTTGGTGAAAAGACTAGTCTCTGACTAACCCTTCGGGGATAATAGTCGTGATTAAATTTTATGTATGTATGTAAGTAAAACCACAGAATAACTAATAGTACTACCGTACAGAAGGTTCACTCTCTAACGACTTTCACGCGAAATTGAAATTTATCGTGTGATCCGAGCGTTCATATTCCGTCAAGCAACGCTGACTCGATATCGATTTGACGTCAGGAGCGCGCGCTAGCGTAGGGTTTCCACTCATAGATATATTTAAGTACGAAAGCGCGATTATTCCCAGTAATCCCCTCTAGCAATGTCCCCCAGAGTGACAACTGAGAATTTTCCTCCCAGTTGTCACCCGGGTGACAAATTTTCCCAACTGTTCACTTCCGATTCGTACCAGAAGGGACAATTGGAATTTTTTTTTCTCAATTGTCACCCGTGACTCCGAGGGGGTGACAATTGCTACGGTTCCTTCCCAGTTGTCCACTCCAACCAGTTTAGATAAGGATCTTCTCTCTTTTTTACGACATAACAGTGTTCGCAAAAAATGCTGTCCTGATTTGGACATTTGAAAAAAAAACGATTAGTATTGTGATTGTTATAACTAGGAGGTATACATATAAGCCAAACATAATGTTGATTATATTTATGTTATTTGAGTTCTTAGTTCTGACATTTTGATGATTATTGTAACAAATTTTGTATATGTAATTAAATTTACAAATATATGGTACTTAATTGTATTTTTTGTTATTTTATCCAAAGGACAGTATTTTTAGCGAACACTGTTATATGTTGTAGAAAAGAGAGAAGATCCTTACTAAACTGCTTGAAGTGGACAACTGGGAAGAAATCGTAGCAATTGTCACCCCCTCGGAGTCACGGGTGACAATTGAGGAAAAAAAGTACCAGTTGTCCCCTCTGGTACGAATCGAAGTGAACAGTTAGGAAAATTTGTCACCCGGGTGACAACTGGGAGGAAAATTCTCAGTTGTCACCCCGGGGGACAGTGCTAGAGGGACTACTGGGAATAATCGCGAAAGCGACGACGCGCGACGTGGAGCGTGCGAGCTGAGCGGCAACCATACGCCGCCACACGCCTGCCTGGAAGGCGCGCCGGCCGAACGTACCTTAAACTGCGGTAAAACCTCATTTCCCACTTTTAATCTGTGCCCCCCGGTAAAACCTCATTTCCCACTTTTAATCTGCGCCTTTTATTAATATGTCTGTAACAATGGTATTGTTATAATTAATAACAGAAATACAATAGGCACATCACGTATCCTGGTAATTCCGTTAGCCTAGACACTGCTCGCGACCTTTCGACCTTTGGCAATCGGCCCGCCACTTTGCAGGGATTTTTCCTCAAACAACTCAAGTTTATATGCAATTTAGTCAATTATAGCAGATGCATGATTGATATTTAGCTTTTGAACATAATTGATTCAAGCAAAAAGTAACTATAAGAAAAGTTTTAATGTAATTTATTTGTGCTATAAGTATTTTATACAGTAACTGGTAATAGGCATCTGGATCCCTATTAAGTAAAAAGAATGAAATTTTGTATGGGAGACACTCCGAAATTGCAGAAAAAAAATCAGTTGTGCCATACCAAAACTACAAATACTATTCGACCATTTTTTTTAACCATTAGGTAAGTATGCGTCGATTAGTGATACACATTCGTTGTAATTGATTTTAATTATCTAGATTCATCACGCCTCGGATACTGAGTGGTCAAGCGCTCCCTTTTTAAATTTTTTGAGAAAACTGTTTTTCTATGTTTATGTTATTTATCCGTTATCTAGTTCAACCATATTAACGAGTTTCAATAGAAACTTATTTTGGGCTAGATAAATGGTGTGAGCGTAAACAAATTTAAAAAAAACTGATCACCAACCCGCATTTGACAAGCGAGTTGACTAAGCCAACACACATCAATTGAAGTATGACTTGATTTGATGATGGAAGCCTTTGCAATGCAGGGGGGGGCAGTTTAGGCTGTACTTTTAAACACATTATGCCCGATCTGTGATTTGAACTACCGACCTCCGGATATCGGAACGCTTTGCCACTCATCCACCGGTAGTAAATATAGTATTTAAATACGGTACGGAGACAGCCACCGCAATACGCGCGGCGCGGCAACAGTCGTAAAGACGAACAAACTTGATAAGAATTATTTCGCGACTGTGACGCTTCCGCGTGGGTGCTCCGATGCACTTTTGTCCATCGGTACATCGTATCATACGAGGCAATGCTGCGATGTATTATATGCATTGCCGGTTTCGTTTGACGCTTTATAAGTCTGTGGAGGTAGAAAAGGTAATGTATGCAGTGAAAGGTTTTGTGTTAGTTTCATTTGAATGGCGGAAATGAAAGTCGCTGGCATCCATTCGGCAATAAGTTTGGTAGTTTTATTTTATGTTCACGTGTACCGCTTTGGCTCCCCCTCCCCACCCCTCTCCTCCGCGGCTCTTGCGTTATTTGCTAATATTACGCTTTAAATACCTGTAGGAGTACCTTTATTTATGGAGTTGTAGCTTTGTTTTATAGCGCGGAGGTAGCAGTTTAACTTAATAACTTATTTAAGAGTTATTCTGTTTAACTTAGAAGGTATCATGATTGGATAACTATATGTGAAGAGTGAGGACATTAGCTTGGCGCTGGTTTGGAGAAAGGAAAAGCGACAATTTCATTAGACGACGAGTTGTATTACTATATTTGAAGTAAATTTCACATCATTTACCTACTTGACTAATTACAGAGATAATTTCTACCACTTGCGTTGTTTTTTTTTTTTTTATAAAAGAGGGAGGCAAACGAGCAGGCGGGTCACCTGATGGAAAGTAATCACCGCCGCCCATGGACACCCGCAAAACCAGAGGAATCGCAGATGCGTTGCCGGCCTTTAAGGGAGGAATAGGTTGAAGGAAGGAATAGGAATTGGGAGGAGAGGGGGGGGGGGGGATGGGGCCTCCGGAACCCTCACTGGTCCTATCTATTTAAAGCATATGTTAGCACACCACAATATTTTTTTACATTTTATTCGGCTTTTAGTGTATAAAGCGTATGCTAACTTCGCACTAGGCCTAAATTACGTCACACCAAGTCAATAAAAACTAGGTAATGAAATCACGACTAGGAAATGCAATCTTGCAGCAAAATCTTCAGTCTAGATCGGGGTCTAATCTTGCAAGATCTCGCATTATTGGGACTTTTTGTCATAAACTCATCAAAATGATGATTATCGATTCACAACCTCGTAATACGGTACCGCATTAACTCGGAAATTAATTGTAAAAAGTTACAAATGGTTTATAAAATAAGTAGCTTTATAATGAAACATTATTTAAAAAAAGACAAAGGCTCAATTATTATTGTTGTTTTTGGCAATAATATGGCTTAAAAACATATCATTGTTCAGAGTATCAAGCCCCAAACTAAACAAAGAGAAAAAAATATAGTTGCTAATCGGATTCGGATGCTACGAGCCAATTATCATACATGTAAAACTTACACATATAATCACGACTATTATCTCCGAAGGGTTAGTCAGAGACTATAGGCAATGAGGACAGCAAAAGCAGTCCTCTGCCATAGTCCACTTTAGTGACAGGTGGTGAGCCCATCGCCGCTCATGCTGTTGGATGTATGTGCAGTCTTTAGTCCGTCAGTGGCCTTTTACGACACCCAAGGGAAGAGAGGGGGTGGTAGTACTGGTAGTATTCTTCCACCGCTACGCGACGGGGTTATTACGCTTTTCTGCCAAGTATCCCTTGGCAGAAAAGCCCGTTCAGCCTCGGCACTGGTACTATCGATAATACGATACGTACTTAAGAGCCGTTTACACGTATCAAGTTGTCAAGTAGGTAACTTACTTTTAAGTTAATATTAACTAAATTCTTGCGTGTAAACAGTCACTTATAAGCTCTTTAGTAGCAAGTGGTAAGTAAACGATTTAGTGGGCAAGTGAACAAGTAGAATAGAATCGAGTCTATTTTTTGAGTAAGTAACCTCCCCTCCCGCACCGCTTGCATTCCCCGGTAGGCGTGGCTTCTACTAAATTGTCATTTAGTTGACGTGTGGACGCAACAATTTAGTGAAGTATTTAGTGAAGTCGTGAAGTCTCGTGTGTGACGAGAGCCGGTCTTGCCGCGATGTGTCGCCGCCGTATGCACTAAAGAGTGCATAAGTAAATACACGTGTAAACGATCGACAACTTAAAATTAAGTTAAAATTAACTTAAAATTTAGTTACCTACTTGACAACTTAATACGTGTAAACGGCCCATTAGCGATTGCTGCGTGAACTGGAGGTACTGTCCCCTGATTCAAAAAGATTCGTTTCTTTTTTTTAAAGTGTTTCCTTCCTTACTCCTCCCTCTCTTCAGAACTCTCCGTTACCCATTTCGGTGAACCTCAGCATTCTTGGCATGGACATGGGCCAGGAACTGAATCCAAAATGCTACATCGAGAGTGCTATTTTAACTGCCTCCCGGAAGTTGGGTATTCTCAATAAGGTGAGGCGGTTTTTCACTCTCGAGCAGCGCTGTTTGCTGTACAAGAATCAGGTGCGATCGAGTGTGGAGTATTGTTCCCATCTATGGGACGGCTCCGCTAAATACCTCCTCGATGCACTTGATAGACTGCAAAGGCGAGCGGTACGCATTATTGGAGATGCTGAGGTTACAGCCTCCCTTGAGGACCTCCAGCTGCGTAGAGACATTGCTTCTCGCAGTGTCTTCTACCGGAACTACTACGGAGAGTGTGCTGAAGAACTTTTTGATCTTATCCCGCCCTCTCCTTTCCTCTCCCGGACTACACGTGCTGGTCTTAGGAACCACCATCATACTGTACAGACTATCAGTACTCGTACCAAAAAATTTGGCAAGTCGTTCCTCTGTAAGACCATTCGGCTTTGGAATTCTTTGCCGGCGCATGTGTTTCCCAGCTCCTACAGTCCCGGGTCTTTTAAGCGGGGCGTGAAACGGCATTTATGCAGGCCATCATGAATGGGTGCGCTCGTTATCATGCTTATTCCAAAGTGGGGAGCGCTCTCATTATTTTGGACTGCATCGGCTGCTTACCATCAGGCAGGATGCAGTCACTATGATAAGTCGTTATAAAAATAAATTAAAAAAAAAGTGTCTCTATATTCGTGCCACAGAAAGGCAGCTCCTGCAGGCTAGTTTTCATTCTCTAGAGATCGACGATCGACAGGCGATTGATGAGCCAGTTCGCGCGTTTACGCGTACGGAAATGGTCGTGAGATATTATGTATGACGCTCCGCAATCTTGCAAATCTTGCGAGATCGCGCATCATTTTAGGTGCAAAATTAATCTTGCCAAAACGGTGCAATATATCAGTATTTCGAGATTTCGGTATACCGAGATTGCATTCCCTAATCACGATGCTCTTCTATAGATGCATAAATAAATAAAAAAACCTAGTTATGTACGGACAACAGCATGACAGACTACGCCAATTGATTTGATAAAAGCACCCTAAAATTTGAAATCGGTTTGGAGAATTTTGACAGCTTCGTACAGCTTCAATTTAAAATCGGTTTGGTGAATTTTGACAGCTTCGTACAGCTTCAATTGCCGTTTGTTGTATGGCAAACATTACGAACCACTACACGAGCGAAGCTGAGAAATCAAACACGTATGATGAGGCAACACTTTCCTCAGTTGTCCCGTTTTGTGGCAACACCGCCGGTCGGCATTCGAGCGGGTCGGGGCGTACAGGAAACGATCGGCCGATTCCAATTAAAGTTTTACGAGGGGCGATGCGACGCCGCCGCCGGGAATCGAACGCGCGGTCATTATCATTATGCTTGGCGTGGGAGAGCGCGAGCCGTGCCCGTTTCGACGGTGTCAATACACCGCTGCAGTACCTTATGTTCGTGTGGTGGATGAAAATGGTAGCTGCGATCGGCGATTGTTTATTGTGGCTTTCAACCATGGACTTTTAATAGTATTAAGTCCATGCTTTCAACGAATTCACTCATTGTTTTAAGTTTAAAGTATAGTTAGGGCGCATTTACATTGGTCGTTAGCGCCCGCATGCGAGGGTGCGGGAAGATTTTTGAAACGCATGCCACAGGGCGCAACGGTTTATACTTACATTCGAACGGTCTTCTCTTTATTTCTGAATCGCCTTCAAAATCCATCAGTTGTAAACCATGAAACCTCCGGATAGTCCTAATGCGGGGTCCCCTTCATTCGGGCTAACGACTGACTTATCGACCAATGAAAATGCTATTTTTAAAGATACAGTCTATTTGCATGGTGGTTGGAAGCTTAACCTCCGACTGGATAGCAACCAGATGGTAGATGGATTAGAATTATTTACATAGCGCTTTCCATTATTTTTAAAATTTCAAACAAATTTCTGAAAATTAATCTAAATGACCTACAAACCTATTGTGTATGGACGAAATTTCGGAGAAAAAGAGAAGGCCCTCTGCTCAGCACTGCGCCAAATAAAATATACACTACACTGCGCGGAACTGCGTCGCCCGCGTCTCAGTCTTAGCATACGCTTAGCCTATGTTTTAATTAACATCTTATGAGCCAGAGTTTTGTAGTTTTTAGCTTCCATAATGTGAATGCGGTTTTATGTGTATAATGACGTGCCTGCCGCCACCTTTCTACGTAGATATCAAATCTCTCAACGTTTTCTACTCCTGCGTCCTGAAAAAGACGTGTGATGCGCATACGCCGCGTAGAGTTTTTGTCCTATTATTGAGCGTGGCGGGCGGGGCGCAGACGAGCGCGGACTGCGCCATAATAGCCGGCGGCGCCCACGTGCCCGCGCCCGTGTGACACTGAATTAAGCTCGCGGACGCAATGAAAGCGACTCTCAAACAAACGGGAGAGCTTTGTTGTTAGCTATGTTTTCTATAGCATCCATTATTCCAATTAAAAAACTATTGGTCAAAGTTTTCTCGTTTTTGGCTCCCTTAATGTGAATGCGCTTTTATGTGTATAATGACGTGTCTCCCACGTACTTACATACTTCCGGCTGGGATGCCTAAATCTCGCAACGCTTACTAATTCTGTGTCTAGACGTCCTGAAAAAGGCGTGTTATAAGCGAAATATGTTACTGAAATATAGACCTAACTTAAAGTTTTCTTTTTTTGAACTAACTAGTAAACTCTGCTCATTATCGTCGATATTTCTGCTTTACTAAGGGTGGATTCGACCAAACTGGAATAAGGTCTTATACCTAGGTTAAACGCCGAATTTGTATAGACTAATCTCGGAGTAAGTCTTATTCCAGTTTGGTCGAATCCACCCTAAGAGTGCGATGTGATGTGCAAACGCTGCCGCGTAGACTTTCTGTCCTGCTATTGAGCGCAGCGGGGCGCTGCGCCATAATGGCCGGCGCCCACGTGCCCGCGCCCATGTGACACTGAGTTAAGCGGGCGCGTCTCGGTCGGCCATCCACTCGCGGACGCGATGAAAGCGCCCGAACAACGCAACGGTGCGATTTTTACTCCGCACGATTGGGGGCCGGGTGTGCATTCAATAGTTGTATTAAATGGTTGTGGACTATTATTTGGCTAATTTATGGCAAAGATGAAATCTGATGTGAGGCATTTAGTTAGTGACGTTGTCTAAATGCATCATGCAAATTTAGCCGAACCCGTGTTTTGATAAGCTAAAATAATATATTTCCCATACATTCCTCCATTAAATATTTAGGGACGCATGAAACAAAGAAGACGAAAGGGTCTTTCATTTATAAAAAAAAGTTAGTATTATCAATGTTGAAGTTGTTAGAGTCTTTATGTGATCGAAAAGTGTAGGTTTTCTGACTTCAGAGTTTTTTGCTATTGCCAGCCCTAGAGTGAATGCGCTCTCTTGTGTATAACGATGACGTGCCGCCTACGTCCGGCTGCGATGGGATGCCTAAATGTCGCAACGTACCGTACTTCGCATCGCGTCTAGACTCACATCTAGATGTACTGAAACACGCGTGGGGAGAAAAATATTTATTCATTTATCTAATGTTTTATAAAAACTATTCGCGTGCAGATATACACTGCACTTGGGGTAAGGGTTTGGTTAGGTTAGGCTAATAAAACTCATACTTAGCCTAGCATTCTGGGTTACAGCTTACAGTACGAGCTGTCCCGGCGAACGTCTGGCCAACGAAAGCTGAACCTCGTAGTTATTTGATTGGCAACACTTTCTCTCTATGTGTGACTATCTGAGGTGTCATGTCGTATGTCAAATTGAAATTTTTCTGAAAAAATTGCAGCTGTGTGAGTGACCCTGTTGTTACCCAGTCATGATTTTTTTGAATTTGCCGCGTTTTACCTGGTTCAGCTTTCGTTAGCCAGA
This sequence comes from Scoparia ambigualis, assembly GCA_963921215.1. Taxonomy (NCBI): domain Eukaryota; kingdom Metazoa; phylum Arthropoda; class Insecta; order Lepidoptera; family Crambidae; genus Scoparia; species Scoparia ambigualis. The sequence goes on along the minus strand of OY992520.1, from coordinate 25,161,412 downwards.
CTAACAATCAATGAATATAGAGTCAACTTTTAGTTTTTAATTAAAGTTTTAAAATGAATACTAACTTTTAAGCGTAGGTCTTAGATTAATGATTGGTCTCGCTACGAGCGCAGCGAGACCAATCATTCATCTAAGGCGTAGGTATTGACTTCAGAACAATAACTAAAGCATATTGTTCTGAGCTCAGAACAATAACTAAAGCAAGGTATTGATATTATTAGCAATAACGTCAAGCTGTCAAAGTCAATTCTGTCATTATTTTTTTATATTATTATTTTGAATATTTTCGAACAGCTTTAATTACTTTCATCCTCTTTGCAGTCTTTTATGTCACTCACTCAACCACTGCATATTATGGAAAAAATTTAATCCAATTTTTTACACTTTTCCGTAAATTTTTTTAACATTTTCTTTCACACAAACCTTGAACTTACTTACAATTACGAACACAACAAAAAAATAATTAGCCAAATAGGTGCAGCCGTTCTGAAGTGATGCGCGAACAAACATTTCGGCATTTGATTTTAATTAATACTTCATTGAGCCTAATTTACAGCTAATCAGTATCGACGAATGCCACTCCAATGTTAAATTGAATAGCATTTTATAATTAACCTATTTACTGAAGTTTAATACACCACATTGTGGTTTGAGTTTCAATACATTTACGCTGACGTAAGTATATACCTACATTGTACGCTGACGTAAATAGCATGTAAGTAGTTAATTGCGTTATATTACATACATTAACGCTGACGTAAGTAGGTAGTTAATTGCGATAATTGTACATTTTTAGGTTTCAGGACTTTTAACAAATTATAATAAATAGAATATTTGAATCATCTACCATTTCGGAAAAGAAAAACCGCAGACAAATCTGATTACCATTAGAATCTATTTGACAGCTTGGAGAGACGAGACAGACGAGAAAACTCGTCACGTCGCTTCGCTCGGCGCAGTGGGCTTACTCTCGAAACAAAATTGCATTAATCAATTTCCAATCACAAATCTAAAAAATGTGAAATGGCTCTTTTGTAAGCGACAATAGCGCCACATTGGAATTAAATTGCGTGGAAATTGATTGAACAAATTATTATCGAAATGGCGTTCCGGAATTATCTATACTTATCCCAATATCGATACATATTAATCGCATTGGAATTGTATTGAGTTTGAGTTTGCGTTCGGGAGTAACCCCCCTGCTCTGTGTTCCTAAAAGTGCTATTCCGAACGGAGCTGCCAACTGCAACTGCCGACAGCACGTGCAGCGACTGCATGAAGTCGGCCGCAGCTGCACTACTGGTTGGTATATTGTATTTATGTCGCAGTCATATGAAAAAAACAGAGATTTGGTCTATTCAAGTGATTTGATCAAATCACGAGGATGTTAAAATAACAACACGATTTTATCATTTCCCTAAACAAATCTAGGGATTTGAACACCACTTGAACATAAATTGCCCTACTCCTGTAGGTTACGTGATAGGTTAGAAATTTATGACTTTAGTCATTTCACGGAACCAGTTCTGGTATTTGATAAAACCCCTAGATTTGTTTAGGGAAATGATAAAATCATGTTGTTATTTTAACATCCTCTAGCTTTGATCAAATCACATAGGGAATTGACCAAATCTCTGTTTTTATCATATCCCTGCGACATTTATATGAAATGGCTTCCAAGCGCCGCGGCAGCTGCAAGTGCAGCCGATAGGGAATGCACGTGCTGATGCGGACGCACGGCGGTGCCGGCGGCAGGGCAGGGCAGACCAGTAGTGCACCAGCCGCCAAACAATACAGACTTGAATTACAAAAAAATGGGTTTCTCAGAAATTGAAGAGGACCAATTAATAAATCTCGTTATCAAATACCCTGCTCTTTACGATGCAAGCCACGAAAAATATCTGAATACCGCAGCTAAAGACCACATCTGGAAGATAATAGGAGAAGAATTGAATAAAACCGGTAAGCATGTTTTTATACTAACATTTATTTTAAATAATAACTGTAGGTTATCTTTACAATAATATAATTATAAATGCGAAAATTTATATCAATTTTCGAATTAAAATACATTAATTGGTAAAAAAAGTTTATAACCTCAAAATAAAAATAATTTAGTTTCAAACTGCCATTTACTCACTCGTAATATCGAATCATTGTGTACCATGTTTTGAGCATTTTATGTCTAAGTTTTTGTTTAAAAAATATATTTTTTCAACCTAAGTACTGTTTCAGTCAAAAAAGGTGTATATATTGAGGTTATAAACTTGTTAATAAAATAAAACAAGTTACTAAAAACTTTCTCAATCTTTAAAAAGTATAACAATAGGTTATGGTTTTTATGTTTCACTGATAGTCACTGATAGCTGATTCTTGTCATGATACTGCACCGTATTCGCTATAGAAAAAATCTTTAAGTGCGTTCCTAATTTGAAATCCATCTGTATTCGCAAATCCACCAAAACAGGCAAAATTTATCATGTTTTTTTTTTTTATATACTAAGCCCGGCAAATGACCCCACTCCACCTGATGTTAAGTGGAAATGAGGTCCAGGCGCGAGGACAACTGGTGCAGCGTAAGAGACGTAGCATCAGTCATCCTCACTCTGCCGGCCCACAAAGTGCTTCTTCACGCCTCGTTTGAAGGACCCTATGTCATAGGTAGGAGGGAATACGTGTGCTGGTAGACTATTCCATCTTTTGGAAGTGCGGCAAAGAAACGAGTCACCAAATTTCTTTGTGCGAGATGGAATGTTAGAGACTGTAAATTGGTGACTCCGCAGAGCAGCACGCGTACTCCTATGGAGGAAGGGAGAAGGAGGGATGAGGTCAAAGAGTTTTTCAGAGCACTCGCCATGGTATAAACGGTAAAAGACGCTGAGTGACGCAATATCTCTACGCAATTGCAAAGGCTCGAGAGTTTTAGTGACCTCTGCATTGCCGATAATGCGCACAGCGCGGCGCTGCAATCTGTCCAAGGCATCGAGAAGGTACTTTGCGGAGCCGTCCCAAAGGTGAGAGCAATACTTCACGCAAGACCGCACCTGTGTCTTGTATAATAGACACAACTGATCAGGCGTGAAGAATCGCCGCACCTTGTTCAGGACACCGAGTTTACGTGAGGCATTTTTAATCACGGTTTCGATGTAGTCCTTTTGGTTCAGATCGCAGCGGATATCCATACCGAGCATGTTAATACTGCTCTGCAGGCCTAGAGGTGTACCCTGAAGAGAGGGAAGGGGAAGGAATGGCGACTTTTTCGCTGTGAACGCGCACACCTGTGTTTTCTTGGCATTGAACTCCACCAGATTATCGGAGCCCCATTTGGAAATGAGGTCCAACATCCGATCGAGCTCAATGACAAGATTTGCTCGCTTCATTTCGGTGTCTACCCGCCCAGCCGTTGGGTGCCCGTTATATCCCCCATGCACTGTGCTATCATCTGTATTGCAATGAATGTTTCCAAGAGGAAGCATGTCATTGATATGCAGAAGGAACAGCGTGGGGGATAGAACGGAGCCTTGAGGAACACCAGCGTTCACTGACATGAACCGCGGAAGCGCATCCATCCGAAAGGACACGGATTCTACGCTCATGCAGGAAGCTGGCAATCCAGGTACAGAACTGAGCGGGCAAACCGTATGCCGGGAGCTTGGAGAGAAGAGCTTTGTGCCAGACCCGATCAAAAGCCTTGGCTATGTCAAGGCTAACTGCCAGTGACTCGCCACGCTTGTCAATAGCCTCACCCCAGAGATGTGTGACGTACGTTAGAAGATCACCCGTTGACCGTTTTGGCCGAAACCCATATTGACGATCGTGAATTAGGGAGTGATCTTTTAGGTATCGAATAAGCTGTTTGTTCAATATTCGTTCTAGGATCTTACACAACACTGAAGTTACGGCTATAGGGCGGTAATTAGTCGGATCTGACCGATCTCCTTTTTTAGGGATCGGTTGCACATTAGCTTCTATCCAAGATTCCGGCACACAACCCGAAGAGAGCGAGAGACGGTACAAACGCGTTAACACAGGGGACAACTCCGCTGCACACATTTTCAGGACTATTGCTGGGATGCCATCAGGACCGTTAGCTTTCCGGACATCGATTGACTGCATTTCCGCACGGACATCACACTGCTTGATTTTAATATCAGACATTGTGTGGCCACAGTGAGGAATTGAGGGTGGCTGTGCATCACAGTCATCGATCCGGGAGTTAGCCGCAAAGAGTTTGGCCAGGAGATCGACCTTTTCCTGCGGCTTGTGAGCTAAAGTTCCGTCAAGACATCTCAGTGGTGGCAGCGAGGGTTGGCAGAAGTTGGATTGCACGGCTTTGGCCAGACGCCAGTAGCTACGGCTGCCCGTAGGTTGCGTCAGGAGTTCTTGGCCTACTCGTGCAACGCGCTGGGCATCCGCTCTAATGTAGGCCCTCTTACACGATTTGGTGGCATTATTATAGGCTGCTTTTAGCGAGCGAGTTTCGGGAGCCCCATGAGCTTTACCTCTGATCCAAGCGCGGTATGCCGTCTGTTTGCTCTCAACAGCGCTGGCACACTCGCGATTGAACCAGCGGTTGCGTCTGCCTTTGCTGATGACATAGGAGTGTGGAATATAGTATTCCATTCCTAATACTATCTCATCAGCAACGGCAGTGGCGCTAGCGGTCGGGTCCTTCCCACTAAAGCAGCGCTGCCTCCAAGGGACGGATGCAAAATACTCCCGCATCCCGTCCCAGTCTGCCGACGCGTAGTGCCAAATCTGGCGTTTCGAAACCGCTGTTGGCGGGCGCGATGCCAAGGGCACTGTGCTGGATATCAAGCAGTGATCCGAGGAACCTAAAGGAGCTCGAATCTCCACCCGGTATCCAGCTGGGCGACTCGTCAGCAGAAGGTCGAGTAAGGAGGGCGCTTGGCCAACTATGTCTGGGATCCTGGTGGGCTGGTTCACCAGTTGCGTCAGGTCATGCGTGAGAGCGAATGCGTGGGCAGTTCTACCAGCATGGTCTGTTTTGGAGGAACCTAACCACAACTCATGGTGGGCGTTGAAGTCCCCCAAAAACACCAGTTCCGCCGATGGAAACCGCTCCTGCGCATCATCTGCTACCCGACTAAGATGTTCAATTAGTCGAGTTGTCTCCATGTCGCCGTTATGGGATCGGTAGACGTTTTCCACAGGGTTGTCTTCTTTTCTATATCTATAAAAGGGTAAACTAGTTCTTTCGAGATAACCATCACGAAGAAGTTTGTGTAGACAACAAGCTGTCAGTGTTAAATCATCAACTATGTTTGGTAAAATAGCAATCGGATAATAAAATTTGGCACAATAATCCAAATGCATTTTCTGTTACTCGGCGACCTCAGCATAATCTGTAGTTATAAATTTCTTTATCTCTGTCTTGTCTTGCTACTCTTCTAGAATAAGGTTTCATCATATAGCTACTTAGAGCAAATGCTTCATCTCCAATAAAAAAATGGGGTAACAATACTTCGCTTCATGGCAAACGTTTCGGTGGTGGGACATTAAACTAAGCTGTAATTATTTTATCCATCGATGATTTTTGAAAAATTCAATTATCAGATTCTTTGCCGTAAGCGGCCACATCACCTGCCACTTTATAATTTGCATCAACAATTGCTAATAACACAACTGAAAAGTAATCTTCATAGTTAAAGAAAAGTGAACAACTTTTCTTAGGAGCTCTGAGACGGACATGTTTACCGTCAATTCCTCCAATGCAGTTGGGTATATTTCATTTAAGCCAAAAATCTTGTTCAATACGTTTAAAATCATTTTCTGTAGGATTTTTCATTAAAATTGGTATTAATATCTGTTTATTATTATTGAGTGTGCATTTTAAACCGCGAGATGTATAACTTTCCGATATTCGGTATGCTCTTGAAAAGAATTGTAGCTTTCGCCTGTACTCAAAAATCTGAAACTAAAAGAGTAAATATTTATTTATTTATTAATTTATTGTACGCATAGAAACAACATAACAATATTTGTTTAATATTATTTTCAGGTGATGATTGTAAAAAACAATGGAAATTGATCCGTGACAGCTACTCAAGATATAAAAAGAAGAACAAATCAGGAACTTTCTCGGCTGCGCAAAAAAAATCAAAACATAAGAGGCATGCACAGTTAGCGTTTCTAGATAGTGTCCCGCAGCACAGAGCTGGAGGTTCCAGTGTTTCTCCGCAGTCACCAGAAGAATCTGGGGCCAATAAAGAATGTGTCAGAACTGATAATCAATTAACTCTGAAGGAGAATGAAGTGATTAAAGTCACTGATAAAAATCTTAATACAGAAAATATTATAGTTTCAACCAGAATAAAAAAAATTAAAAAAAATGATAGTAAAATACAAAAGAAGACAAAAAGAGATGACCCATTTATCAAACTCTGGCAACAAAAAGACGCAACTAGGCAGAACTTAATAAAATCAATTATAAAAAAGAAAGATGATGACATCGATTTATTTACCCGTCACATTGCTGAAGTACTTCGAAATTTACCACCTCTCGACAAAGCCAAAGCTAAGAAACATTTGTCTGACGTACTATCTGAATATGAGATTTTAGCAGCGAGTCGCTCATCTCACAGCGACACTTAGAACAGTTCTTCATACCTTTACAACTCTTCATCTCTTTCAAATTAGTCAATGTCACCTTCACCGAACGCCCTTGGAACACCTAACAATGCGTCAGAAGGCCCATAAGCAACGTATTCAATTACACCCTCGCCGAACACTGTTGGAATATCTAGTGATGCGCCAGAATCAAACTATATGCCAGGATCAGTTCATTATGCAACAAATGTGGACTCTCTCATTAGTGCCGTGGCACCATTACCAGAACCCGCCGATTTTTCACTCCATGCCTTTCAAATTAATGAAGAAGACAATGTTGATTATTTTAATATAAACTTACCATAATGTCAAAAACAACTTTTTTTTCAGCATTTATTAACTTAATTTTTTTGGTTCATATCCTCACGAATAAGACTGAGTACAAACTTAAACAGTTTTATTTAATCGACAATAATTTCTAAAGTCATCTTCATCATCCATCAAATGTTTCTTAATTAGTATTGAATATATTCCTTTAATTAATCTGCATTTTAATAGAGGACGCGTGGCTTGTCTTTTCTGCATAATGTGTAATAACATCAGGTCATCGTCATCTTCTTCCTCTTCTAATAACAGATATAACAGCAAGTTCTCTTTACCAATATTCCACACGTCAGACATCCTGAAAATAATATTCTAATTGACTGGCCGCCTCCTAGTGTCGGTTGTGCAGTCGTTGCATGTGCCGGCAATCTCAGAATTATTCCGGCTGCATGCCGAACTTGTCTGGGCGCCAGTCTTCATAAAGCCCTACACGAGGCCAAAGACCGAAGCCGCTGGAGGACAATAATCAGAGAGAAGGTGATTCTGCGGGGGAGTCACGACCCTCAGTAATGAGGAGCACGACGCAAGGAGGAGGATGCTGCAACTGCATGCAGCCGCTGCATGTGCTGTCGCCAGAAGCAGTTGGCAGCTCGGTTCGGAATAGCATCTTAAGGCATGAATAAGCCACTGGCTGGTCTTGGTCGTTGTCGTAAAATGACTAACTAATCCGCAAAAGTCCCTCAGGCACGATACATATATACATACATTTACATATAATCACGACTATTATCACCGAAGGGTTAGTCAGAGACTATGCAATGAGGACCGCAAAAGCAGTCCTCTACCATACTCCACTCTGCACCAAATAACGACTACACATATGCTCAGCGTAACAGGTGGTGAGCCCATCGCCGCTCTATACCGTTTGATGTATGCACATAAGTACATCAAACGTATTTAATCCGTCGCCTTTTACGACATCCAAGAGAAGAGAGGTGGTGGTAGTATTCTTTCACCTCTACGCGACACGGTTATCGGTCCATCAGGATAGTTATCATCACGCTTGTGATGATAACTATAGGTCATCCGTTGAGGGAAAGTACTGAAGGCCCATTTCTTCAACGTCCCCCCCGCTCACTATTCCTACTCCTTCCTTAAAGATCCTACTTCTTCCTCAAAGATCCTACTCCTTCCTCAAAGATCCTACTCCTTCCTCAAAAATCCTACTCCTTCCTCAAAGATCCTACTTCTTCCTCAAAGATCCTATTCCATCCTCAAAGCCGGCTACGCATCTGCGTCTCCTCTGGTTGTGTGGGTGTCCATAGCCCGCGGTGATTTTTTCCGATCAGATGACCTGCTTTTTACCTTTTTTTTAATAAAAGGAGGAAAGAGGAGAGAGAAGAGAGAGAGAAAGAGATGGAGAGTAGTCTCCGCCGCCCATGGACTCCCGCAACACCAGAGGAATCGCAGATGCGTTGACGGCCTTTAAGGAAGGAATAGGTTTTTAGGAAGGAATAGGAATTGTGAGGGGGAGGGGGGGCAGGGCCTCCGGAACCCTTACTGGCCGGACGATACACAACAACACCAAGTGTTATTTCACGCCGGTTATTAGTGAGAGGGTGGTATTACGCCGGGCGAACCGGCCCAATGCGTGCTACAACGCAGCTTGGCTCTACCACTCAGTCAGTGTCACTCATTTAGCACCACCCAGGGGTCACTTGTAGGGTCTCAAGGGTAAACCTACGGACGCGAGTAACTTTAACCCCCAACGTTAATAAAGAGCTTCAGAATCTATCCGAGGAGTATTGAGAAAAAAAATTGTTGTGTAGGTTTTACATTAACGAAACATAATAACAAACGTCTTATTACGCCGTGTACGAAGGCACTTAGTAAGATAATAATATTACATAACGTAAACGACAACGTTAAAAAATATATCAAAAGTTAAATCACCAAAAAGCTATAAGATAAGTTTTTAGGTACAATATAACCCCGTGGATGTTATTATTTATTACTAGCTGCCGCTCGCGGTTTCACCCGCGTAGTTCCCGTTTCAGTAAGAATATCGGGATAAAAAGTATTCTATATAACCTGGATTAACAGGTTATAATCTAACTGTATGCCGAATTTCATCTAAATCCATTCAGTAGTTTTTACATGAAAGAGTAACAAATATCCATCCATACTTACAAACTTTCGCGTTTATAATATTAGTAGGATAGGATTATTTATTTATTTTTTTTAATACATAATCTCTTCATGTAAGGAAAAAAATAAAAATATTCCCATGCTTGGGCAGCATTTGGTCCAAAGTGGTCAATCTCCGTACATAGTTAGATTGACGTGCTGTGTGTACTTCAGAAGGAAGATAAAGGTCGGCGCGCTGGTAGCTGCATTGTGACGCACCGCGACGGGCGCCAGGCGTGCCAAATCGCAACCTCCGGCGAGAAGTCCGCGGGATGCATTATCTTTTCGTAAACATTTTGGCGAATACGTTATGTGCACGTAATAGAGAGGTGATGTTTTTATTTATTCACACACACTTCACCCTTAAGAGGGTTTACGCATTTCGGTTTCCCATACAAATTTTCAATTTAAATTTTTTTTAAACCTGTATGCCAATCTTGATGAAACTCGGCATGCTAAAGTAAAATATAGATATCTGAATAGTTTGTAGAAAACATTTCTAAAAAACGTTTATTTAACTGAGATAATGCGATTTCATACTTTCTATAGTGGACTTAAATCGCAATAACTCAGCCAAACAAACCTTTTTCAAAAATGTTTTTTAACAAACTATTTAGATCCCTGTATTTTACTTTAGCATGCAAAGTTTCATTAAAGTTTGCTTAATGGTCTTTAAAAATTTAAATGGAAAATTGTATGGGAAACCGAAATGCGTACACCCTGTTAAGGCGAGTCACCGAGGATGTGCGGGCATAACTATTTTGCTAGATCAAATGGTTTATGTATTAACTATTAAATAACGCTCTTATAAAAAATATTTAAATACACTCAAGGATATTGCCTTAAAAATGTGCTAATTTGTTACGCGATTAGATGTACATTACTCCATTACAAAAAATCCAGAAAACAGGCCAAAATAATGGCCAATTTTTTTAATTTCCAGCATACATGTTAATATTTATTTTGAAATACTACAGAGAACCTGCTAATTTATTAAATCCTATAAAGTCTATATAGGCAAAAAAAACGTATAAAAACCTATAAAACGAGCCTATTTGCGCCGCTTTGCTGTTAGAACCGTCCTGTACCTACCGTGTCGTACCGTCGGTCGAGGGAGCGAAAGAGAAACTCTCGAAAGGACTCGCCTTAATTACTATTATTATTATGAGCCTATATTTTTCCACTGCTGAGCAAAGGCCTCCCTCCCCTCTTTCCACTATTCGCGGTCTATTGCTTGACTCGCCCTCTCAGTCCCCAAGCGGTCGCATGAGACCGCACCTACAAAGGACACACTTGACTTTGTACCGTGTTTTCATAGACTTACAGACTACTTTAGTATAAACAAGGTCAATTATTTCGGTTCTGTGGTACATTTTATGCATCGTGATCGCAAAATTTTGTATAGTCTATATGCGCGATTCTGTCAAATTCGACGTTGACAGTTGCGCCAATTTCTGTGTCTGAAAATTTCCAAGACTGAGGGGTATTATTTAGATATAGCGTATATATATAGTGATAGCGTAGCAATAGAGCCGTGTAGTAGAATACTACCAAACACTCTCTTCCCTTGGGTGTCGTAAAAGGAGACTAACGTACTAAAGACTGCTCGTACAACCAACAGCATAGAGCGGCGATGGACTCACCACCTGTCACGCTGGTGAAAATAGGACTATGGCAGAGGACTGCTTTTGCTGCTCTCATTGCCTAGTCTCTGACTAACCCTTCGGGGATAAATAGTCGTGATTATACATCCATAAGTATGTGTGTTATTTTTTTTTTTTAATTCACACTTCATCCGGAATCTCAGTAAACCCGGATTACAGGGGAACTCTATCCGCTGGAACACAACATTCCTACAAACATTGATGTTATGGCGACATATTAGGATAGGATGGTGGTGGCTAGACAGGTGGACTTAACAATCCCTACCACCTACCAAACTGAGTACAAACATGCACAGAGGAGAAGCCTCAGTGGTTGAGGCTTCCGTGCGAAGCGCGCTACTACCTTCGGCCTTAATAAAACTTTAAAAAGATAAACTTTCCTACACTCACACCAATTATCCAGCCCAAGAGAAGCTTCGTAATGAAACTCGATAAATAGTTACTAGACAACGGATAAACATACTTAAAATACTTAAATACATACTTGTTATACATGGAAAACACCCAGACCCGAGACAGTTTAGAAAAAACAATAATTTCTAATTTGACCCGACCGGGTTTCCGTATTCCTTGGATCTTTTTTTAGATATAATCACGACTTTTATCCCCGAAGAGTTAGTCAGAGACTATATATAGGCAATAAAGACAGCAAAAGCAGTCCTCTGCCATAGTCCACTTTTCACCAAATAGCGACTGCACATGTGCTCAGCGTGACAGGTGGTGTGCCCATCACTGCTCTATGCTGTTGGAAGTATGTGCAGTCTTTAGTCTTTTACGACACCCAAGGGAAGAGAGGGGGTGGTAGTATTCTTTCACCGCTACGCGACTCGGTTAGTCTTTTTTAGGGTTCCGTAGCCAAATGGCAAAAAACGGAACTCGTCATGTCTGTCTGTCCGTCCGTATGTCACAGCCACTTTTTTCCGAAACTATAAGAACTGTACAGTTGAAACTTGGTAAGTAGATGTATTCTGTGAACCGCATTAAGATTTTCACACAAATATAGAAAAAAAACAATAAATATTGGGGGTTCCCCATACTTAAAACTAAAACTAAAAAAAAAAATTTTCATCAAACCCATACGTGTGGGGTATCTATGGATAGGTCTTCAAAAATTATATTTAGGTTACCATGCAAACTTCCACCGAAAATTGGTTTGAACGAGATCTAGTAAGTAGTTTTTTTTAATACGTCATAAATTAATTAATTTAAAAAAAATACACTATTATTAAAACATCGATCAAAGTTACAACGAACTACAGCAACTTTTATATGATGTTACTTGCTGCTACGGAACCCTTCATGGGCGAGTCCGACTCGCACTTGGCCGGTTTTTTTATGAATTAAAAATGTTAACGGTCTTATTTTTACAATGTTTCTTATCCCGTTATTCGGTGGGTTAGGCAGTGACCACAGCTCTGCACTTGCTACGGCCCTACCACAATTATTTTGCTTCATATACCCGCATAAAATTATTCATACATGCTCATCGCTTTAGGGTACTCTTGATTTATTTTTTACAATTTGTTTAATTAGATTCAAGAATGTTTTGTGCCTATAAAATTTCTGATGACTTAGAATACGAAAGGACAAGGACGAGTCCTTTTAATTGATAGCATGTGAGAAAACTTGGCAACATTTCAAAATACCCTGGATACAAAAACAATAAATTGTAATTTGATAGCGTCAAGAATTGCGTACGAGTAAAAATAAGTAAAAACATTTACGCGCTCTCTTAGGGTTAGGAACAGAAAACAAAAAGCTGCATTTTCACCAGAGCTGTGCATGCGCGGGGAAAATTCCACCAATAGAATGACTTAATTTTACACCGCCTTAGCAGGGCAAGTGATCCTATTGGTGCATTTTTACCTCGCACACCGCTTAGCTCACACAGTTCCAGTAGAAAAGCATCCTAAAGTTATGATAAGACCGCGAGTCGCGTCATAGCAAACGTCAATTGGGGTTTCAACTCCTGAGTCATGTCTCGGCTTACTCAGCAAGCAAGTAGACGTTGTCAAAAGATTACGAGAACACTGCACTGCTAATAATACCATGCCACCGTATTTTTTTTCTTTTTGATTCTGCAACGGGTAAGTGCTAGGCCTTCATCTCACCTTTTTTCTTTTTTATAGCAGAAGGAGGCAAACGAGCAAGCGGGTTACCATATGGAAAGTAGGTAATCACCGCCGCCCATGGACACACGCAAAACCATAGGAATCGAAGACGCGTTGCCGGCCTTAAATGACTGATCACTTTTTCACCTGATGGTAAGTGACGATAAGGCCGAAGGTGGAAGCGCGCTTCACCTGGAATCCTCAACAAGTGACGAACTGGCTATCTAATCTCTAATTTGTCGAAACACAACATTTGTTTTCGTTCACTTTTTAACCGACTTCAAAAAAAGGAGGAGGTTCTCAATTCGGTTGTATGTTTTTTTTTATGTTTGTTACCACAGAACTCAGTCATTTGTCAACCGATTTAGAAAATTCTTTTTTTATTTGAAAGGATATACTTCCAGATTGGTTCCATTTTTATCAAAATCTAGTTCTGATGATGGAATCCTCAAGAAATTGAGGGAACTCCTCAAATATTGTAGGCATACCTATAGCGATTTTGGTATTTTCAGCAATAAGTCAAGCATTATATCGATGGTATTTTTCGCCCCCGCATTTCCTTCAGAGAAAGAGGCGACGTAGAAAGTACCGCAACACTTTACGAGCGGGATGGTTAATCGCGAAGGCTAGCCAGCCGGCTAGAGTTCCGTCGTATCGCGCGCTAAACTCGGACGTTTTACTGTTTGTCGTTAGCGCGAGCCGGTGCCGGTCAAAGAACGCCGTCGGCGGCGCGTTTGAAGGCCCGCTCGCGGCCGCTGGGTCGTCGCCGCGCGCCTGTTATTTACGATCGAGTGCTCAATACACGCAGGGCTGGTAGGCCCCTTTTTTACTACGTAAAATGCTGACACACGTATACACCGAGATCTGCCCCAGACCTCGGTGTATACGTAAGCGACCTAGAGATATGTGAGACTCTCCCATTATGTATTTTTAGAGCTTAGATGGAGGTGTGGGGGGTGCCGGCTTATTAAAGAAAGTATTCAATAAACCCTTCTCTTACCTTGGGTGCTGTAAAAGGCGACTAACGGAGTAAAGAACCACGAAGAGCTCACCATCTATGACGTTGAGCACATGTGCAGTAGAGGGGGGCATACCCACTTAACACTGGGGGAATTGCAACCAACGTTGAATAATCGTGGGGTCCGGGGAATTAAGCCAAAAGTTACGCTACTGAGCCTGCAAAAGATCATACGGCCCGCCCGCCGCCCGATAGAAAGCGGTCACCACATCCCATGGAGGCATGCATGCGCGACCCTGAAGTTTCAGTTACTAAGTTCTTTCTCCTTCACTTGTTTAAGCAAGCGGTAGCCCTCCTGGTCGCAGGGTACCGTTTGCGTTCGTGAAACCTTAGTATCTTTTTTTTTCTTATTTTATTTACACAATTGGCAGCCATGGTAGTAAGGTTTCGCTTGCGACCATGAAGCTTCCGTTCCTTTTTCTTGCTTCTTCTTTTTGTTTAGAAATGTGCCAGCCATGGTAGTAGGGTTTAGCTTGCGACTCTGAAGCTTCAATTCCTATTTTCTTTTTCCTTCTTTTGTTTAGGCAAGTTGCGGCCCTGGTCACAGGGTAGCGCTTGCGACCATGAATCTTCAGTCCCTATGTTCTAATTTCTGCTCTAATGTTTTATCTCATTTACTTACTTAGGATAGAGGCAGCTCTGGTCACAGGGTAGCGCTTGCGACCATGAAACTTTAGTTATTAAGTTTTTTCTCCTTCTTTTTTTCGTTCTGTCATGTTCAAGTGGCAGGCCTGGAAAGTATCGCTTGCGACCACGCCTGAACTATGGTATCACTTTGGACCATGAAACGTCAGTAAGTTTCTATGTTCTTTCTCCATCTCTTATTTAGTCAACTTTACCCTGGTCACAGGGTATTACTTGCGCCCATGAAATATAAGTTCCTATGTTTTTTCTCCTCCACTTGTTTAAAGTAGAGGCAGCCCTGTCCGCGGGCGGCGTGGCGTGGGCGCGCCGGCGGCTACGCGCGTCGCGCGGCGTTGTCGCGCAAAAATAAAGGAGCGCGCCGTGATCGATCGCTTCTATATCTGTTCGATGCGGTGACGCAACCGCGGCGGCCGCTGATAGATCGATATCGCACCTACGCGTGCCCCATACACTCATGTATGGGATTATTTTAGACAGCGTCTTCGCTTCACTTGTCTCATACATAACGTCTCGGTGGCAGTGGTAAAGCTTAATCATCAGCCTATAAAACGTCCTGATGCTAGGTACAGGCGTTCCTACATGGCCAACAGCACCTTTATTTATGAACAACAAACAGCACATAGGGATATTGGACCATAACCTACCACCCTGGCCTAATGCAGGTTGGTTGGTTAGGCGGGTGAGCGGGTTAAAGTGTCATACTCTGTCGAACCTACTCATTTATATCAACGTACTATCTAACCAAGATTTTGTTCAAGCGTTCAGAGCAAACGGCCTGCAATTAAAGGGCCTGCATGTTAACTGTTAGTTCCGTGGACGCATTGCATTGGCGTTTCCGTTGGTGAGAGCACGGCCACGATACACGATCCTTCGTGTGTACAGGCAGTATACTAAATGGTCACACAGAGTTTCGCAATTATCTCAAATAAGTTTTACTACAGGTGTTTTAGATTCTGTTTGAATAAACAATATTGTTTTGTTGATGAGCAAAATGAAAAGTCACTAGGAAAAGCCAGGCTGTAGGTCAAACCTGGTTGTATCTAGGTTCTTCGAATCCTTCGAAATGTGGTGGTACCGGAGTATCCTACGTATTAGTTGGATGGTAAAAGTCTTCAATGTATGTGTCGTTCAGCGGGTAGGCAGGAGTCATGAGTTATTGGAGACTGTCAAGAAAAGTTGGGAGTCTTGGCCATGTCTTGCGACTTGAAAAATAAGTACCAGTTTCTTCAACTAATCATGGAGGGTAAAGTTAATCATTTATTCACAAGGAAAGCAAGGTTTTCTTTGTATCGGGTGCGCTTGGCCGTCATCTCACCTGATGGTAAATGACGGGAAACGCGCATCCCTCGGAATCCTCAACTACGGAAGTTGCTAAGAAACATTCGTGAATGGACAAGCATAACCAGCTTCGAAGAACTGTTTCGCTTGGCGCGGAATACAGAGACAAAGTTTGCTAACCTGACAGTCGACCTCTGTAACGGAGAGGCAATTGAAGAAAAAGAAACGGTTTAGGCGCAGAATGTCCAATTCGCAAAATGTCCAGTGGTCACAAAATGTGTAAAGTTATTATTTTTTAAATCAATTTTATTTTTGTCTTATTTCTTTCAAATTACATGCATTATAAAAAATAAAATTGATTTAAAAAATAATAACTTTACACATTTTGTGACCACTGGACATTTTGCGAATTGGACATTCTGCGCCTAAACCAAAGAAACAAATGTTGTATCGATTGATCTGTCGCCACCTGTACAAACAGTGAGGGACGGGCAATCTTGATCCGCGGCGCGGTGTCATTGACACTTGACACGTCTTATCCGGCGATACCTGTACAATGCGTCGGCGCCACGACATCGCGCGTCACAGCATCTCGGCTGGGGGAATTTCATCATCATCAACATCAACACAATTTTCAGCATTTCTCAAGCCACTGTGAGGCATACCGCTCTCTCTGCTTCTCGCCTCCTTTTCGCCACGGTCCTGTTCTAGATTATTCCACATGCAGCCCACTGTTTTAAACTAAGTATATAATGGACCCATCTGTCCGGTGGACCCTATTTCTGTATTCCCTCTCGGTCACCATTCGGTCAGCATAATTTTACTCGTACATATACGGCCGAAATTAATTTCTTATCTGTTGTGTTGCTTACTACCATAGAACTAGATATTAGGAGCTGAAGTCAAAGGAGAACCGGCACTATCCATAGAAAAAATGCTTAATTTGTATACAATAGAATTTGGTCATAAAGTAAAGCTAATATTATTTGCTACCTAAACCAAATTTTGTCTTATTTTTATCAAATCGCGGACAAGAATTATTTAATTATTAATATTTTTAATATGGAAATACTAAGTCTTCAAAAAACAGACATGTTACTATAAAAATGTCTAACGTGGCTGCTTAAACCATAATTCTTTTGCTTTTAAAAAAGGGAAATGTCAACAACTGTCATTTGTTGACAGATATTGCCAGTTAAATAATGAATAACAGATTTAAAAATTAAAAAGTATACAACTTAAGCATAAAACACCGCGTCTCCTTTCTAACTCCGATGGATAGGTTGTTGACACCAGCCGATAATTAAGAAATAACATAGCACTAAAGAATATTGCCTAAAATCCGGCCAAGCAGCATTGTTGCATATAGATTCTGTTACATGGCATAGGGACATAAGAACTGATGCTGTATGGTATACTCAACGTACTTACGTTGACGTTGACGGCTTAATAATAATAATATTTTAAAAAATAAACAAAGCTCGCACTAATCTCTCCGGCCCCTAAACTACATTAGCCTACGCGCGGCGCTGTCAGCGTCTGCGGGTGATTATCGCTTTGGAACTTTCTCGAAGTGCGGCCTAATAATATGTACGTGAGTACTGCTACCATACATCACAACATTCACAACAACTTTCGCTGAACATTGTCCCTTTAGAAGTTGGCTGCATTCAAATACGAAGGTTACAAATTCACTGACAACTAAACAACATGTTTATTTAGATAATTTCTCAAGCAACGTACATGTCTATCAACTTGAATTGGTAGTAGGTAAGTTCTATCTACCACCAATTTGGATTTACGTCAGTCGTTGACCCAACCGTCTTTGACCCGTCCGCGTCAGGCGGGCGATATGTACCTACGTTAGTCTGCAATGAGACCATTTATTTTCCTATTACGAAATTTGCGTATTTTTCTTATGTTATTGCTTTAAAATAAATTAGATACTCAAAGACTAACCAATTAAAATTCGCAAAATGAATTATTTAATTTAAAATGAAAAAATCACGAATTTCTTTTTTGTCATTATTGTCATGTTTAAAACTCTTGACCTGACCAGCCCTTGAAGTTTCAGGCGGTTTCTAGCAGTCGCCTTATATATGGCCCAGTTGCAGAATTCTACTAATATTATCAACGCGAAAGTTTGTAAGTATGGATGGATGTTTGTAACTCTTTCACGTAAAAACTACTGAATGGATTTGAATGAAATTCGGCATACAGATAGTTTATAACCTGGATTAAGACATAGGTACTTTCTATCCCGATATTCCTACGGCAACGGGAACCACGCGGGTGAAACCGCGAGCGGCCGCTAGTCATATGATATAACACACACAGCTTTCCGTCTACCCTTTGCTTCACTCTTATAACGTTCCTCATACACATGCCCGACGGTTTAATCTTTTAAAGTACTCTTGACCTGACCTTTAATGAAAACGTCTCCGATCTGATCTAAGTATGTACAAATATACATTGAAGAAGGAGCTTAGAACAAACACAAACTTACAATAAGGCAATCTTATCGCTCTACAGTGAATCTGTTCCATACAACCCAAACAAATCCTGCTCTAAAATTTTTTGTGTACTCCGCCTGTCCATTTGTATCGTGTTTTTGTGTCATTGAATCACTTTTTGTCTCTCTCGCGCTAAACAAGAGATGTAAATGTTGAGTATCATGTGAATACTTAACATAAAACAACGAGTCGCGGTTACAAAAATAACGTTATCTAAAAAATAGTACGTAAAAAGTAAAATAATAAAAAACTTTTAAAAATTCATGCTCAACGAGTGTAATATAATTTATTTAGATGACGAATGAATAAGTTTTAAATTAAGATAATGAGGTAAATAACAATTTATTGTATTAAAGTGCTCGCCTGAAAAGTTCTGAATTTTTGCTTAGTTATTAATGTTATAAGTATTATGTTTTGGTACGCTCGATCATTATTATTGCAGTTCCATCTTGTGTTATGGTGAAATGTCAAACTGGCATCACGATCACGACTATTATCCCCGAAGGGTTAGTCAGAGACTAGGCAACGTGGACAGCAAAAGCAGTCCCCTACCATAGTCCACTTTTCACCAAATAGCACATGTGCGCGTGACAGGTGGTGAGCCCATCACCGCTCTATGCTGTTGGATGTATGTGCAGTCTTTAGTCCGCTAGTCGCCTTTTACAACACCCAAGGGAAGAGAGGGGGGTCAAACAACAGCTAACCTCTCTTGCCAATACCAGTAGACAAGGCCACCACAGCGAAATCTCGCAACATTCCTAATACTCCAAATCTCCAACCATCCATTAGTAATAATACCACACATCCCCACTCGCCGCATCTGCACTCCTGCCCAGCAACTATTCAAGACTCAAGAGCCAGTGTCCGGCCCTGGCAATTAGCAAAATGGACACCGGAAAGGCGAGCGCGCCGCACCGCGTACGCCGGCGGGGTCTCTTCGGCCGTTCGGCGCGGCGCGGGCGGTTCGGCCTATTAATAGTGGGGGCCAATCAATATTCGGTGTGAGTGCGGGCAACCCTCGGCTCGCCCGCATCGCGCTTCCCGGAATCGCCGGGACCGAGGGACACATGGGCCCCCGGCGCCGCGCCTCCATAAATCTCGGCTCGCTGCCATGCCGCCGCGCCGTGTCGCGTCCGTCGCTTCCTTTGTTTTTTTTTTAACGGCGCGCGGTAATAAGATCGCGACCGTCAAAGTCAGGTATACGACGCGACGGACGCTACATACTTCTCAAAAATAATGTCCTGTGGACGTGGTACTTCTCGTTTTTATGTTTGTTAGTCGCGATGTGTATAATCATCGCCATCTTCATGATCGTACCACAATAGTGTATTAGTTTGTACCATGTTACTGTTGTTAATACAGATCTTAAATCATCATCGCCATCATCTTCACGATTTTAAAGTAATGTATAGTTTGTACCACGTTCCTGAACAGTGAAGGATTAAATAAGGCGTCTAATATTTATCTATTTATTAGCCACATCAACAATATAAACACAAGCATTTACAATTACATGATAAGATATTATAGCGTTAGCCGGGAGGAGGGACACCTGTAGAATGTTGTTTACTAAGTACCGAGTTCTTACAGTGACAGCAATTTATATATTTGAACTGTGCAAACTAGTTAAAAGACATGCTCAATATTTTACTAGAATTGGAGATAAGCAAGGGCGTTATGTATCACGGCGCCGTGAAAATGATTTAGTCGTACCGCCAGTGCGCCTGGCGTTATATAAAAATAGCTCGTACTATATGGCGGTTAAAGTGTATAACCATCTGCCACATAAATTAAAAGCCCTCAAAGACGGTTTATTTGAGAAAAAATTAAAAGAAATTTTAATAAATAAATCTTTTTACAATATAAAAGAATATTTTGAATGTAAAATAAATTATAAATAAATGTTGACTTTTTACTTTTTTATTGTTTATTGGTTATTTGATTTTATATTTAATTTAGTTTTACGATTCTAAAAATGTTATGTTTTTGTTTATTTTGCTGTAAGTACCTACTACAGACAAATAGGTACTTACCTATTGTGATTTTAATTATTTAAGTTTTTGTTATTAGTTTTTGATTTAGTTTATACCTATTAAGATTTTAATTTATAATGTGTAATACCTACCTAACCTACCTAGTAATAACTAGGTAAGTACTATAAAATCACAATGCCTTTAAAGGTAAATTTGTAACTACTTACAATTAACACCTGTATAATACGAACAACTTGTTGTGTACCTATAATGTTACCAAATTTAAGTGATTAAATGAATATGAAAATATGAATATTATATATGTTTATATCAATTACAGATATGCACAGCATGCTAGAAGAAACATTGTGCGTTATTAAAATTAAAATAAAGTAAAAACCAAGAGTATAACTAAAAACTAAAAGTTAGTAAAAGTTAAAAAAGATTGGTTTAAAAAAAGCAGAAAATAAAATAGTTAGGTATCTTTAAAAAAAAATTCTTGAGCATTTTTGGTTGGACATGGAAAATGTCAAGATGATAAAGACTATGCCATTCATTATAAGTAGTTATTATTCTACTAAGGGTGGATTCGACCAAACTGGAATAAGGTCTTATACCTAGATTAAACGCCGAATTTGTATAGAATAATCTCGGAGTAAGTCTTATTCCAGTTTGGTCGAATCCACCCTTAGAGGCGCGTGCATACCCAGATTGGTTCTGTAATAAGGGAGTTTCAAAAGTGTCTGTTAATATCTACTTATTATCTTTGATTTATTAACAGCGCGGTAACAAGGTCGCGACCATCAAAGTTGTTCATGATCGTACCACAATAGTGTATTTGTACCATGTCACTGAATAGTGAAGGATTGAATACGGCGTCGATTACTAGATCGCGACCGTCAAAGTCAGGTATACGACTCTACAACTCTACATGACTGTATACTCAGAACCGCCAGTGCCGCCAGTTAATTAATGCTTTGTAATTTTCGAGACAAGATATTGAGGAGCTCGATGGCGCAGCGGCTAGCGTGTTCGGCTTGCGATCTTGCCCGCTAAGCAACTTTCTCAATGCAGGGTCGCCTGATGGGTGACCATTAAAAAAAAAATCTCGAGCTCCTCCGTGCTTCAGATGGCACATTAAGCCGTTGGTCCCGGTTGTTGTCGTAAGATGGCAGTCCTTAAAACCCACCAACCCGCATGGGCCAGCGTGGTGGGTTATGGCCCAATATCCCCACGTGCTATTGTTCACGTGGGAGGCCTGTGCCCAGCAGTGGGACGTTTATAGGCTGATGATGATGATGATGATGAATTTTCGAAATGCTCGGCCTATAAGAACCCGCATTGGGCCAGTGTGGTGGCTAGAGAAGTGGTTGCTTTCTAATTCACAAAAAAAGTATTACTTCGATTTCCTTGTCTCACTCAGGCACTCAAATAAAAATCAATTGCCACAATTGTATGTTCGTGCATCACTTCAGAACGGCTGCACCTATTTGGCGATTTTTTTTTATTGTTTGTAATTATCAGAGACCCGGTTTATTTTATAGACAGGTTATTTTATTTTGTTACGATTTTATTTTGTTGTTTGTAATTAGGCTGAGACCTGGACACTAAAAGCTGCAGACCGCAAACGCATTGACGCCTTTGAGATGTGGTGCTGGAGAAAGATGCTCCGTATTCCTTGGACAGCATTTCGGACTCGTCTTTAGATAGCGATAACTCAAAATCTCCTCGCGGCTGTCATCCGAGTGTCTACGCAGAATTCTCGAATACTTCGGTCACATTGCAAGAAAAGACGGCGACCACCTCCCACCTCGAGAAGCTCATCGTGACCGGCAAAGTAGACGGGAAACGACCTGAAGGACACAGCCCAATACTGGTCTGACCAGATCCGCACCACTCTTAACTCTTCAGTTCACAACGCCTTCCACGCCGCCAGAGACAGAAACAGATAGAGAAAAACCCTAAGAGAGAATGTGATGCAGAAGGGAGGTTACGACCCTCAGCATTGAGGAACACGACGAAAGGAGGAGGAACTATCAGGACAAGGTTTGTTTGACACAAAGTTTTTGAAAATACGTACGAGATGTTCACGCACACGAAGTTTAATTCAGAAGAAAATTCAAAAAAAAAGAAAAAAATGCCACGTAGGCAAACCATGACCCGGACTGTTAGATAGGATACTTTTTATCCCGATAACAGGTTCCTGTGGGATAGTGTAGTCTACGAACGAAGTCGAGAGCTACAGCTAGTGCTAAGCTAAGTATATTATAAAGCTCGTATCGTCTGTCTGTACGCGCTCCGATGCCTACTCACCTAATGCGTGGTTAAAAACATTGAAGTATTATAACTAAAGACGACACACCGCGAAGCAATGTCGCAATGAAAAAATAATAATTTTATTGTGATAACAGGGTACAAAATTATAACAATATATGGAGCAGCCGTTTGAGCAAAAATATTACTTGTTTTGGGATGCTCCGCTCTTCATAGCAGTGACATTATAAGTACCTAGAATCCGTTAGAATGAGATTAATTATTAATTAGAATAAATTATTGAGGGATGCAAACGCACCGCAATCGCATAAAAGTTTTTTTTTTAAATATAAATAGGAGGCAAACGAGCAAGCGGGTTACCGAATGAAATGTAATCACCGCCACTCATGGACACCTGCAAAACCAGAGGAGCCGCAGAAAGGTGGCCGATCTTGAGGAATGAATAGAATCTTTAAGGAAGGAGTAGGAATTGTAAGGGGTGTAGGGGGAGAGATGGTCCTCCGGTAATTTCACCCATCAGACGAAACACAACAGCAACGAGTGTCATTGTTTCAAGCCAATATTCCGTGAGAGGTGGTATTACGCCTATCAATAGGCGTTTGCAGCCCAAACGCCGCATATACAATGTGATAGGGGTGGTACTTCTAACCCGTTAAGGCTAAGTACTACATCTAAATTCATCGACAAAATAATAATATGGGGGGTCCTACCCTCTCCCCCTACAATTTATGACCATTTTTACTTTATGCGATATCAAAGGTTTCATACGTCGGAGAAACATGAAAAAATGGCAAACGGTGGCTAATAATGACACTGGCTAACTAATAAATTACTTTGTTTCGTATGTCTGAGATTATTTTGGTGAGAAAAAAAATCATTACTTAATTATATTGTGATTTAAAATCACTTATTTTTAAGTCCATATTATTTTTTTTGTCGATGAATTTAGATACTATGATACTACGATAGTAGTACTTAGCCTTAACAGGTTAGAAGTACCACCCCTATCACATTGTATGATAAGTGCGCAAAAAAGTGCTTAACGATGTCGTCTCTATTTATAAAACCCCAATGGTTACAAAACGTGTTCGATGAGCGCACCGTGAGTCAGGCGCGGCGGCGCGGCGGCGCGGCGGCGGCGGAAATAATTAGTCGCGAAGATAATCGCGCGGACTCGCCGCTCGTTAGCCCGCCGCCGCCAGGGCTATCAGACTAGTCATATTAAACAATGGACTGGACTTAGCTAATTCATGGGACCGCAAGAAATTTTGCAAACTGACCTCCAATCTTCATTTAGAAGATGGAACCCAATGATGATATAATTTTAACCCACAAACCCGCAAAACCTGCATTAGGCCAGCGTGTTGGGTTATGGATGGTATGACGGTTATCCATGTGATTGTACGTGTGTACGCACAATCTCCGTAACCGAAATACTGCAGCTTCCTGCGTTTCTTTTCAACCCTATTGGTGGATTTTAACGTAGCTAGCTACCTCGCTCACTTTGGTGGAGAAACACCTTACCGTCGTCGCTTGACTTTTCACTGTGCGCGCATATAATAATTATGTCTATCATCAAGCTATTAGCACAATTATAACAAAAGTATTATTGCGTCCAAAACAATAGCGTATTACTGAGTGCCGACTGCGCTTTATCGCTTCATGTGATGTTGTCTATGTGGGCAAGCAGTGAGACAAATTAACCTCTCAAACTTGAAACTTTTCAAGAGCTGTGAGTAATAGTACCTCACTAAAAGAACTCCCCTCGGGTGTCTTGAAATGGCGACTAACGGACAAAAAACTGCACATACATCCAACAGTATAGAGGGGCGATGGGCTCACAGCTACTGGACTATTTCAAAGAACTGCTTCTGCGGTCCTCATTGCCTGGTCTCTGACTAACCCTTCGGGGATAATAGTCGTGAATAGTAGTAGTAGAATAGTAACTATTTGAAATGGTCTATCTAAACTGCTGTGTAAGTATATGAGGTGACCCTAGGCTCACGAACGCCGCCGCCGGTCCTTCGAGTACGCTTTCGCAAGCCGCGCGCCCGACCGGCCGGCGGCCGCCTGGTCGCAACTCGGTCATTTGTTAACGCAAACTTAGATGATTCAAAGCCGGTAAATGCCACGCTTTGAAGTTTCGATGTACCAACGTGTCTGCATTTAGTTGAATGTTAATGAACAATTCATATTCACGTAATAGGTACCTAATGTTACGTGGATTTTCAACTCTTTCTATTTGGTGAAATGAAACACATGTTATAGATAAACTTACGTCTTTAAACTACATTTATAGGTAGTTTGTTTTAATCGTATCCTTTTTGCATGAACGCACCCAGTATAAATAAAACCAATTGACGGTATGCATGTAACCTTTAATTATACCAAAAGATACCACTCTTCCTGTGACCACGTTCACTGTACAGAGTATAAATCGTCAGGATTAAAAATAAACTTTATTGAAAACTAGCGGCCCACTTGACCCGCATGGGCAGTGTGGGCAACCCATATGCCGTGACGAATTTCTAAAAAAATGGGCCAAGGACAGGGGAAGCTCTTGGCCTTGACCTCACCTCAAGTCAGTAAGGGACAAGTCCGAAGGTGAGACCGCACTACATCCAAAATTCGCAACAGCTGAGTAACTACATATCTTATCTCTGACTTTGGAACGTAACAATGGTACTAACACTGTCGTCCGAGACAGTCTTAGATAAGACGCTGATAGGTAATAATCAGGCGGACGAAAAGCAAGCCTTACCACCAACTAGAGATGCGCCGAATGTAGATTTAACCGAATACGAATGTTCGGCCGAATATTCGGTCCAAAATGTACCGAACCGAATATTCGGCCGAATCATTCGTTTCCATTCTGCGCGGTAAACAGGTTTGTACGGATCCCCTACGCCATATCGAATACCGATTCATCGAATATCAATTAATCGACTACGATGTATCGAACATTCAAATAATCGAACGTTCATTTAACCAAAGCTCTAAAAATCGACATGTCAATAGGTACATCGAGTCTTCAAAACATCGAAAGTTTTTATTTTATATTCATTAGCTATTTTAGGCAGATTTTTTTAACTCCTCCAGCAAGCTCTGTATATTATTATAGTGAACGGTTATTCTCGGAAGCAGGCAATGTATATGAAGAGAAAAGAAATAGATTATTGCCTCATAAGGGTGAGAGCCTAGTATATTTACATCATAATTTACTACTCTGAAATTGTAATTATTAATTATGTTGTTTTAATTTGTTCATGAATCATGATAATTTAAGTATGTTAATTTTACGATATGATTGTTAAAGGACTTCATAGTAAATTAGTAATCACTGATAATTAGATTTTATTTTGCTGACATTGTCATTCATCAAAAAAACTTAATTTGATAAAAACTTCAGTTACCAACTAATGTTTATTCTTTCCTCAAATTGCTATTTTTTAATTTGTGATCTAATATTTGTTACTGAAGTGAAGATATAGGTATTTTTTAATTGTTGATATCATAGAATTTTATTTGACTTACATTGTCATTTACTTAAAAAGAACTTAATTAGATTAAAGCTACAAATAGCTATGTTTTGTTCCTAGTTTTTATGTTGCAAATTATTTATATTTTGTTACTCAAGTTTTTTTATTGTTGATTTAAAAAAAAATATTTTTAACATACATTTACATTTATTAAAAAAAAACTTATTTTAATAATACTTTTTAATACTTGTGTTGGTTCCTTAAGATAGTTATTATTATTTTTTAAATCTGATAAAAGTTGTTAGGTACTCAAAGCAATGTTCCTAAAATTGTTAATTTCATAGAAATTTAATTTAGTTTATATTATCATTTGTAAAATAACAGAAGTTTATTTGATTTAAATTTTAATTAAATTGATTGTTGGAGTAAATCTTATTTATTTTGACAATAAATAATTGGTACATAAAGTAGTGTTTCTTTCATTTACAAAAACTATGCACAAATTTCGGAATAAACCACACTTATTTAGTAATTAAGTGTGGTTTGGTTTACCTTACCGTTTAATAAAATGTTTTTTTTTATATTAACAATAATTTAAATATTCGGTAATTGTTCGGTAAATGAACCGAATACGAACATAAAAAATATGCCGAATGTATCGAATACGAATATTCAGCCGAACATTCGGCGCATCTCTACAACCAACCAAACAGAGATGATATTGATGACAACCCTCGGTTGGAAACAATGTGGTTGAAACTATTACTTTTAGACCACAGAGGCGGCTACAAAAGTTACAATACTGCTTCTAATCATGTAGACATGTATGTACTTACATATAGTAGTACGGACTCCAGAGACCTATCATCATAAAATGTCTAATTTCTTCAATAAGTTTTGAATTTTATCATCTGGGTACCTATATGTATCAAGAGCATTTTTTTTCTTTATTGAAAAGGTAAATACACCAACAGTACACATATGAAACATTAAACAAAACATTATACAAATTATTACTTGTACATATATCATAACTAGCGGCCGCTTGCGGTTTCACCCGCGTGGTTCCAGTTCCCGTGGGAATATCGGGATAAAAAGTATCCTATGTGCTAATCCAGATTATAAACTATCTGTATGCCGAATTTCATCCCAATCTATTCAGTAGTTTTTACGTGAAAGAGTAACAAACATCCATCCATACTTACAAACTTTCGCGTTTATAATATTAGTAGGAATTAGGATAAGCTCGTAAGTAATCAAGACCGAATAGAGATATTTGACAGTTTCGGCTAGAATGACCTACCCGCGTCTGTACTATAACCGGACGTATACAGTACCGCAATATCGATAAACATTAAATACGCAGCCAAGCCCAAGCACAACACGAGCGGTGCTCACCACACATGAGCATAATTACAATAACGATTACGCAGGCACAGGCACAGCACACGTGCAGGCGTGTCGCAAACTCCATCGCAAGGCGAACCTGTCGCGACTGATAACGAAATCATGGCCGCACACCGCACAGTGTCCTATGTCGCGATAAGGCGATAACATCTCCCACTAGTAGACAGTACCAACCAAACGATTCCGCGAACCGATCCAATAATAATAGCGGGTAAAAACCGCCACAATGGACGGGCAAGAATTCGCGAAATGTCATTCTCACGCGACTAGAGCAGCGGCAGGTTAGAAAAAATAAAAAGTGTAAGTCTAATTTTTTTTCCCTGTACGCTCAGCTCCTCTATCAACCCTTCCACCGCGCATGTTCCCACGAGGTAACCGCGTCTCGTTCAAGGTTCTTTGTTGGCCCGCGGGCCGGGTGCCGCGTTGGGCAAAAAACCCGCCTCCGAGCAACCCTTTGATAGCGCACGTCGCGGCATGCCGGCGAGCAAAGCGGACGGCGCTCGTCTATTTGTGCTCAACTGATGTCATGACAGAATGGTAACGAGCCAGTTTTTACGCCCGCCGCCGCCGCCGCCCGCCGCCGTCCGTCGTTGTCGCGTCGCGTCTCGCGCCTTCTCGGAAACGACCATCGCTTATCAGAGTGGGTTTATATACCTACGAGTAGCGTAGTGCAAGTTTTTTTCACGTTCAAGAAAACGTGCTTGGTCAAATAAATTGTAAGTCACCTAGTTTTTATGGCATTGAAGCAGTGCCAATGCCGCATACAAATTGTCGTTGTTGTTACCGTGATCGAATGGTAATTAAAAATCGCACTAGGCACTCTGGTCGTATACCGTCGCGTCCGTCGCCCCTAAATCCCGACCGCGTTTTAGCATGCTTTTTTACAAAAGCGAGCTAAGCTGTGTGCTAGATTCAAATTCACCAATACAGTTAATTCATTTAACTTGCCAAGCTCAAGCGAACTACACTATTCTTCTTAAATGTGTTTAAGAAGAATAGTGTTACTCCGCTGATATCCGACGATATCAGATGGCACAAGAGAATCCTGTGACATCTGATATCGGAGGTCGGCTACCGTTATGGAGTTGAGTACTCAAATTGTAGCAGTCGGCGAGGTTCTGTAGCCATTTTGTCTCCTTGCGACCAGATCTTCTGCTTCCTGTATTTTGCCTTGTTAGTATGAGTTGTAGGAGATTGTACTTATTGTAGCACATGATGTGACCGAAATACTGCAGTTTCCGCTTCCTTTTCAAACCCTAATGGTGGATTTTAACGTTGCGTACTGTTTAGCTATAGTCGCGTAGCCGGACAAAAATTACTTACGATAATTCTAAAACTTTTCGTTTTTGCTGAGTGGATAGAGTATGTGGATTGTGAGCTACTTTTAAAAAGTTAGAACTTTTATGACTGTGCTTTAGGTATGGTTTAGGTATTTCATAATATTTCGTGTAACGTAATGTATATAATATTAAAGTTTGATATGTTGAGTGTTTCATAATAAGAACTATCTTATCTTTGTGTTGTAAAAAGTTTAGAAACATAATATATGTGGAACTATGAAAATCACAAAATCACTCTTTTTGTCTATGAATAAAATTTTAAAATTTATGAAATAATATTTAAGACTTTCAGTGGTTAGTGGTATACATGTTGAACAAAGTTTAGAAAGTTAAGTGGTGTGCTTCTCTGATCATTTCATTTTTCTTTCGTAGCACACGCAACAATAAATTAAAATTGACAGAATCGCTCATACATGTCCATTGTAATACTATTTTATACCACACAAAAAATTAGAAACATACATACAGTGCATTTTGTTTAAATCACGAATAAAATACTTCGCTAACGTACCTACGTTTCTTTAAGCGGACGCGGGCTGCTACGGGCGCGGCGCGGCGGTGGCGGCGGGCAGGCGCGGGGGTGGGGGCATACCTACCTACACTCTATATTACTGATAATCCAATCGTCACGTCAGACGAGTGGATACATGGCAAACATTATACAAGAAGACGTAATGCAGAAAAAGTAAACTAAGTACCTTAACCTACTTACTTTACATCTTAGATGATATCAAAAAAAACATTATTAAATGACAAGTTTTGAGTAATTAGTACTTGCAGATCGCGCAATTCTTCTTTCAGATAAGATTATTCTACAATCATCCGAAATTCTTCTTTCAGATAAGATTATTCTACAATCATCCGAATTGGATGAATGGGATGAAAACGTAAACACGCAATAATAAATTAAAATTTACAGAATCGCTCATCATGGCCTTTGTAATGCTATTTTATACCACACAAAAAATAGAAACATAAATACAGTGCATTTTGTTTTAATCACGAATAAAATATTTCACTAAGGGTGGATTCTACCAAACTGGAATAAGGTCTTATACCTTGATTAAACGCCGAATGTATTGACTAATCTCGGAGTAAGTCTTATTCCACTTTGGTCGAATCCACCCTTAATACGCGATTGGGCATGCAGGATTGGGCAGGTGGATTTGGGCATCAACTCGTTACACCAAAATTTTGGTTCTGGTAGGCTACTCTTGAAACAGAATTGCATTAATCAATTTCCAATCACAAATCTAAAAAAATGTCAAATGGCACTTTTGTAAGCGACAATAGCGCCACATTGAAATTAAATTGCGTGGAAATTGATTGAACAAATTTTTATCGAGATGGCGTTCCGGAATTATTTTTACTTATCCCAATATCGATACATATTAATCGCATTGGAATTGTATTAAGATTGAGTTTGCGTTCGAGAGTAACCCCCCTGGTCTGGTCACACCGCCAAAAGCAGTATTATTTGTTTCAACCCGTCACAAGTTGATTTATTTCTATTAGGACACATTGTAATTTTTGTAGCTATTGCTGCTACTAACTTAATTACTGCTCTTTAATGATTTCTTGTAGTAAGCCGACGATATTATCTTATTTGCCCCTGCCCCTTATCTGTGCATAATACCATAGAATACTTACATAATAGTACAAGTACAGAAGATTCACTCCGCAAAGTCATTTAAATAAATAGCGACTCTTGCTAAGACACAATAAAATGCAATTCAGGTCGCACACCGCTCCCTTATCTACAGTTAAATTCACCTAGAAGTTGCCTCTCTTTCTATCGCGTACTCTTATCTCTTCTAATGACTTTTTGGTTGTCTTCTTTTAAATAATAATTAATCTGAATACTTATTTAATTTAATGCAAGTTATGGTGTTTATAATGTGTACCTTAATGTGAACAAATTACCATTTCAAATAATCCTAGGCTAGGTATGTCAGTACAGTCAACGCCACATCAGACTACCTAAACGGTAATATAATATATATTACTGTGCTACCTATACATGTTTATTTGCACCACCAGTGACACTCCGTGTACGTGAGAACTCGAGCGCTGGTGACCTTGAGCAGAACGTATAAACACTAGGGTTTAATACCGAAATGGAATTTAGACTTGTGCCAAAGAAGACGCATGTATATGTTACATAGTATGTTATGTAACGCAAAGTAGTATTAGCAGTTACTCCATTAAGTAAGTAACTACTAGGGCTTGCAGTCCTGGTACTGTGGAGAAAACAGGATTCCCGGTACTGCGCTAACTATGGTACCGGGAAAACGGGAATTTCCGGTACCTTTTTGGTACTGAATTTTTAACCCAGATGTAACTAACGTTTGATTAATGGATCAATGAGCAAATCAAAATATTACACAAAATTTTTATGATAAAATTGTTTTGCTAATTGCTATACTAGCTGTGGCATCACTTTGTCGAATGGGATTGGTTAGAGGTCATCCGAGTTGAATGTTTTAAATTTAAAAGAGTCTATATACAATGGATTTTTATCATGAGTGTTTTAAGGTGATTAAATAATATAAATTCGTCCAAACCGAGACCGTTCAAACGGCGACAGACCCTTCTCCAACGGATGCCCTCGGCCGAGATTGTGTTATTGGGAGACTGCAATGTAAACCACGTCAAATGGCTTGGTTCACTCAAAACTGACTACGCGGGTAGAGTCGTTCATGACTTCGCTTTGGCCCACAGTCTATCCCAATTGGTAACAGAGCCTACGTGGATTCCAGATGTGGAGGGCCATGCACCTTTCTTATTGGACCTTCTGCTGACCTCTCACCCAGACGGCTATCAAGTTTCTATTGATGCACCACTAGGCTCATCAGACTACTGTCTGATTCGTAGCACTGTACCTTTCACAGAAATTTCAAAAACGTCGAGTCTGGCATTATAGGTCAGCGGACTGGGATGCGATGGGAGTTTATTTGCATCCTACTACGAGTTTGCTTCTCACTGGATGATCTTGATGTCGCCGCCGACTTTATCGTTGATGTGATACTGCAGGGAATGAAACTTTTCAATCCAAACTCTGTGGTTCCCATTGGCGGCAGGTCTCAACCATGGTTTGGTCGTTGCTGCAAAATGGTGTCTCGCCAAAAGTGACAACATTACATGGCCTGGGCTAATGCGGTGTCATCAAAGGATCCAAACACCAGTGCGCTCAGAAAGAGGTACAACTTTGCCGCCAGGTCCTTTAAGAAGGACATTGCCAAGGCGAAGTCATCATTCATAAGTGGAATTGGCGAGAGGCTAGTGCGACTTCCTTCGGGTACGCGTGCGTTCCGGTCTCTCGCCAAAGCTATCTTAGGGATTTTTTGTCAGCCGTCCCTACCACCATTGCACAAGACCGATGACTGCCTGACCCATATTGCAAAGGAGAAAGCCGATCTCTTGGGCACTCTTTTCGCATCAAACTCGACCTTGGACGATGGGAAAAACTCCACCAACCATACCGCATTGCGCTTGTTCAATGCCAAACGTCCGGTTCCTACAAAGGTCAGTTCGTAAGGCTCTTTTTTCCCTTGATATCCATAAGTCGAGTGGGCCTGGTGCAGTTCCTCCCATGAGTTGGCGCTGGTTCTTACGCGCGTTTTCCGGCTCTCTTACACTACTGGCGTTGTCCCGAGCTCTTGGAAGACAGCCCTTGTCCACCCGATTCTCAAAAAAATCGATCGCTCAGATCCGTCCAACTACAGGCCAATAGCCATCACCTCTTTGCTCTCCAAAGTAATGGAGTCCATTACAAACCGCCATCTCTTAAGGTACCTAAAATAAAACTAACTATTAAGCGATCGCTGGTATGGTTTTCGTCGCGGTCGTTCGGCTGGTGATCTTTTAGTGTACCTTACTCACCGATGAGCGGAGGCTGTCGAGAGTAAAGGGGAGGCACTGGCAGTTAGCTTAGACGTAGCGAAAGCCTTTGACAGGGTATAGCACAGGGCTCTTCTCTCTAAACTTTCATCATACTGGCTTCCTGAGTAATTGTGATCGTGGGTGGCCAGCTTTCTTTCTGGGCGTAGCATCAGCGTCGTAGTCAATGGTTCGTGCTCTGACATGAACCCCCTTAAATGCTGGAGTCTGGAGTCCCACAGTGGTGTGTGTTAGCCCATACTCTGTTTCTTCTGCATATCAATGACATGTTGCATAACAACAGCATTCATTGCTACGCGATTGTCAGTAAGGGAGTAACGCTCTACACTGGACGAGCTAATATTTCTCGGGAAAGCGTCATCGAGAGCCGGAATAAACTTGTGACTGACACCAAGAACATGTTAAGTCATGTCTTGAATTGGGGCCGACATAACTTAGTCCACTGTAACCCCTCCAAAACACAAGTTTGCGCATTTACCGCGAAAAAACATCCCTTCGTCGTACCTCTGAACTTTTGAGGGAGCTCTCCCTTGATACCAATCCGACTATTGGAATCCTTGTCGTCGATGTTTCGAGTGACGTTCAGTTTCGAGGTCATTTGGAAGGTAAAGCTAAATTAGCAAACAAAAAAGAAATTATTTAAATGGAATTATCAAATCATTGGAGTGCGATGACGATGAAACCGTACGGTGTAGGGTACGGGTACATTAGTTACAATTTTTTCCCCAAAAAAAGTACCGGTGACGTTACGGTTGAGAACTGTGGAGACAAAAATTTGGTAACGCTACGAAATTTGTATGGTTTGCAACTAAGAGCATTGGCCGAGGTTACCGGTAACGACTACCGCAAACGCGGAGCCTAATATTGGCGTAATTTGAAGTTATAACAAAAGTACCAAAAGTACCGAATTTACCGGGAAACAAATTCTCAGTACCGGTACTGCGTAAAAAGTCTA
Organism: Scoparia ambigualis; assembly: GCA_963921215.1. NCBI lineage: Eukaryota > Metazoa > Arthropoda > Insecta > Lepidoptera > Crambidae > Scoparia > Scoparia ambigualis. The sequence goes on along the minus strand of OY992520.1, from coordinate 25,127,774 downwards.
TTTCCCGGGAAATACCAGAAATTCCTGGGAGCAAGCCCCAGTAACTACCAACCTAGTTAGGTACTTGTAAATTGTAATAATATCGGTAGGTACTTAATAATTGAAGGTGACTAGTAGAATTGATATTATAATACTTAATTAAGTAAATAGGTACCTACGTACTTATGTAGACATACAGACGCGGGGGGACTGTGTTTTATAATAATAATTAGTAGGTACCTAGGTAGTGATGAATGATTTAGTGATAATAAGAGTACCTACCTACGTACCATACTATAATTTAGGAAATATTTTTGCATACTTACCTAAAGCTCTTAATTGATTAATTGTCAAAAAAACACGTAAGGGTTGTGGAAAAAACTTTAATCGTATGATGTGGCCCTAGCTAGATACGCAATTCTATAGCCTAATCTTAAAAATTACTTTCCTATTATTGTGATTTGTGAACATGACAAGATGATAGATTGATTAACCAAAATGAAAAATAAACAGATAAGTACTTAATCATTTGCAGTTTTTATTTTTAATTAAGAATATGTTACATACTCATCCGTTTACGTTACGTACGTTTTCATCCCATTCATCCAATTCGGATAATTGTAGAATAATCTTATCTGTAAGAAGAATTGCGCGATCTGTACTTAACTACTCAAAACTTGTCATTTAATAATGTTTTGTTGACAGCTAAGATGTAAAGTAAGTATGCTAAGGCTGGATTCTACCAAACTGGAATAGGACGTACTCCGAGATTAGTCTATACAAACTCGGCGTTTAATCTAGGTATAGACCTTATTCCAGTTTGGTCGAATCCACCCTAAGGTACTTAGTTTACTTTTTCTGCATTACGTCTTCATCTTCTTCTTCGTCCACTCGTTATTTATTTTCCATAATTGAAATGTAAGTATAAGGTGCAGTTAAGTCCAACGCCACTTTTTAACTGTAATTATGGTAAGTGTTATGATGTATGAACGTAATTTCAATTCAATCCTAGTAAATATCTATTACACCACACATTATGAGAAGTTACAATTATCTTTCCTTACAAATGAAAGATCAATGGGTAGTTGGGTAGCTATCTAATATCGCGTCCGCACGCTAAGCACTTTCTGCTAACTCCAAACCAAATGACCAGATGACCTTTCATGTCCTCGACAACTAAACAGCCTAAAGCATTGTGATAAGTTACCTATGTTATGTTGTTGTTATTCAAGCGGTTATTTTACTATTCAGTCTTACTTATTTATTTACACTAAATTAAGTCAAACTAATGTCTCGCATTAAAGGCAACGTTAATACCTAAAAAGCTGCGTAATTAATAGGTGTCGGTAGGTACTTACTTACATGGTGTTAGAAGCATTCCAGTTTATTACATCAGCGAACAGGAAAGGTGATAAGCTTCCCATCACACCTCACAGGCTTTGGACAGTCAAACTAACGTAATATTACAGAAAAATTAAACCTTCGCCAAAATAACGAGACGTGACGATTGGATTATCAGTAATATAGAGTGTAGTAGGTAGGTATGCCCCCACCCCCGCGCCTGCCCGCCGCCACCGCCGCGCTGCGCCCGTAGCCGCCCGCGTCCGCATAAAGAAACGTACGTTAGCGAAATATTTTATTCGTGATTTAAACAAAATGCACTGTATGTATGTTTCTAATTTTTTGTGTGGTATAAAATAGTATTACAAAGAACATGTATGAGCGATTCTGTAAATTTTAATTTATAATTGCGTGTGTTACGAAAAAAAAATGAAATGATCAAAGAAGCACACCACTTAACTTTCTAAACTTTGTTCAACATGTATACCACTAACCACTGAAAGTCTTAAATATTATTTCATAAACTTTAAAATTTTATTTAAAGACAAAAAGAGTGATTTTGTGATTTTCATAGTTCCACATATATTATGTTTCTAAACTTTTTACAACACAAAGATAAGATAGTTCTTATTATAAAACACTCAACATTTTAAACTTTAATATTATATACATTACGTTACACGAAATATTATGAAATACCTAAACCATACCTAAAGCACAGTCATAAAAGTTCTAACTTTTTAAAAGTAGCTCACAATCCACATACTCTATCCACTCAGCAAAAATGAAAAGTTTTAGAATTATCAAAACTTCTTTAGGGAATTTAATGTCCCACGACCGGACTACTAGCTCGCTCAGCTTTGGTGGAGAAGCACCCTTACCGTCGTCGCTAGTCTTTTCTCCGCGCGCGCACATAATAATCATAATTATGTCAAACATCCAGCTATTAGTGCGTCCAAAACAATAATTAATAGTTTAATGATCTGTTTACTGAGTGCCGACTGCTCTTTAGTGCCGCTTGCCTTTCGACTGCCGCTTTAATAATACTTATATCCTACATTAAACTATTAGTGCGTTAAAAGCAATAATAGAGCTGGCTTAATATACTTACTTACGACCGAAATTAATAACATAACTAGGTACCTGTTGAAATGTGTGAAACAACAACCGAAACCATCTGTTTTACGCGTTATGCGAAGCAGGGAGGAGCGCGAGACGTTTTATAATTTTTTATCAATATATATTTTTCTTGTTTCTTTCTTTAATTAGGTATCTCACACAGGGTCCCTTCCTTGTATTCATTAATTCATTTGTTGCAAAAGTTGTATAACTGGCAAGATGGCAGATATCAGCCGCTACGCAATTGAGCTAAGTTAGTACGTACCTACCTATACTTAACATGAACATAATCTTAAAAGCCAATGATATTATATTTAATGCTTACAAACAAGTGCCCACAATTAAAACGGAACGTTCGACTCACCGGCCGCCGCCGCCGTGGCACCGAAACAGCGCGTCTCATACATTATGTACACGTATATAGGTAGGTATATAGCTAATACATATCCACTGGCAGACACAATCAATGTCAAAGCAAAAGTGTCGTTAGCATGAGTCGACGACCCCGCGATTGCGATGCGCCGAGCCGCGATACGCGCGAATAACAATCAATAAAAACAAAGTGGCATTCTTTTTTTTACATTTCGCAAACGCTTACGTAATGTCGCTTACTTATGACTAGGTTTCATTTTCGTCTACACCAGAGGTTATCAACATTTTACCTAACGGTGAGAAGTTTAAAGCTCGACCGAGATCTCGGTCTCGGCATTCTCGGCTACAAATCCAACCGAGAAATCTGTCTAAAAATCGAAGAGAATCTCGGACTTCGCCGAGACTGTTACATTGTAGGGAATTGGAATCTAATTTTCAGATAACTCATCAAACATGGCTGCAACAGATCATCCAACTTAAGGACAGCTCATGATTCCATAGAGTTGGAAGACGAGCAAATGACGAATGACGAAAACAGTTCAAGTTCTGTGATCGAAATAGCGCTACAAACCTTTATTAGATAGACAGGACTGCAAAGAAACGATAATATTTTCGAGTATTCGTTTTAGTGCTTAGGCCTGAAGCAAATATGTTTTTATCAACACCGCGTAAGTGTAGCAAGTGAACAACTCTTTAGAAAGATGGACAGTAGTACCACAGTCTAAGAAACCATGAGAGGCGACGGGAAACCTATCATAAATTCGAAACTTTCCGTTACGAATTTCAATTGTTCGAAAACGGACCGCCGGAGCCTCGCAGCGCCGGAGCCGTGACAGAAACCATGCTTGCTGCATGCTACGTGCTTGGATGATGCTGCATGCTTGGTTACATGCTGCATGCTTGCTTGCATGCGGCATGCTTGGTTGCTTGCTGCACGCTTGCTTGCACGCTGCATGCTTGCTTGCGTGCTGCAGCTTGCTTGCATGCTCCATTCTTGCTTGTTTACATGCTGCATGCTTGCTTGTATGCTGCATGCTTGCTTGCGTGCTGCATGCTTGCTTGCATGCTGCATGCTTGCTTGCATACTGCATGCTTGCTTGCAAGCTGCATACTTGCTTGCATGCTTGAACGTTACAATACAAGTTGTTCGATGATATTATGGATTTCTTTTATTTGAAATGTTGTATTTTAATAATATTGGAAACGTGTTTCTGGAAAATGAATCATCTAGCATTAATAGCTTCGGTCAAACGTTGAGTGGTATTTCAAAACATAAAGATTTAAAAACAAAAATAACAATTGATAATAGGCATTTCAAAACTTTGTAATTTGTGTAAAAAGAAAATTATGGAAAACAAAAATTACAAAACGTTTTCGGCCAAATAAAATTCGTACAAGAAAATTTCGAATTTATGATAGGTAACCAGGCGACGCTCTCATTTAAAGGTTGAAAATGCCGATAATTAGCACCACATTTTTTTACGATTTGTCTATTCTTGGTCTCGACCGAGAGCAAAAAACCCGTCTTAGTCGATCCTTAGGCCTGCTAACAACAGCAGGGACCACAAGTTCAAAGATGTGTGCTACTACGACGCTTTTTGCGCGCGTAACTAACGTAATGAACTTCTCGAGAAACGTCATCTTTTGTTTAACCCTGGGACCTATAAGCTAATAATATTTGAAAATTGACCCGTTTTAAAACCACAGAATGGATAATTATATTACCATGACCATCACCGGGTCCCGCACGTACGCCTGATGCACGTCAACTTATCCAAAACAGTCAAAAATACTCTAATCCACATTGGTACCTGTATCCAAAATAAAATTATTTATTTACTTATTGATAGGAAAACCAACAGTTATGTTACAATGTAGAAACTTATACATAAAGTCAGAAACTCAATCACAGGTCCTCACTGATTAAAAAAGTAGAGTAGCTTAAAGTATGATAGAACCTTACAAGAAACTTGTGACCACGGCCGCAGCATCGCGGCCGAAACGTCAAGCAGTTAGTAGATATGTACTTACTTACAAAATTAATCGTGTTTAGTCCCGTCAAAACAGTTTTAATACAAGAAACTCAGTCAAATAGGTACAGAAGTTATTCATTAGCTCATTATTGTAACCTCTAAAAAAACAACTGGCTCATGAGACGCGCGATATGACAAACGCTTAAGGACAATTCAAAAGCACTTTTAAAAAGTTTATTTAAATAACAGAGTTTTTAACTTTGACTTGTACAGACGCCACTTTAACTTACCACAAAATATCAAAGTTCTTTAATACATGCATATAATCACTACAATTATCCCCGAAAGGTTAGTCAGAGTCTAGGCAATGAGGACAGCAAAAGCAGTCCTCTACCATAGTCCACTTTTCACCAAATAGCGACTGCACAGTGACACTGTGCCAGGGTGGTGAGCCCATCGCCGCTCTATACTGTTGGATGTATGTGCAGTCTTTAGTCCGTTAGTCGCCTTTTACGACACCCAAGGGAAGAGAGAGGGTGGTAGTTCTTTCACCGCTTCGCGACACGGTCACACCTTCTTCAATACATTTCGTACTATGTCACTGGGGCTTAAGGATTTAAGGAAGTTAGACGTGTTTACTTGAATTAATAACTACAACATTTACAAGAACTAACAAGAATTAATAACGCGTAGTTAGTTTGATATGCTTGTAATGTGGAGCAAAATAAAAAGCGTCCTCTTTTCTCAATTTTGAGTTTTAACTCACACTGGAAGCAAACGGTGCGATAACTTTGACTAAAATAATATGTTTTACTTAGACATAAGTAGGTAAGTAAGTACTTAGTGTTATCCCGATATTGAGCCATGTTGAAAGATAAAATTTGGTAAGCCGACGTTGGCTTATCAGAGTATGACTAATCCTAAAATAAGAAAGGCTATCAAAACACGTGTCACCAAAAAACATTTCCAATTCAGCAACATTCAGCATTCACAGATTGCAAACGCTACAAGTTGTAAACAGATGAAGTACCAAGCGACACATAAGTGGATCGGCGGTATTTAAGGCATTTCCAGACGTGTGTAATGTGTAATGTAACATGTAACGCTTTTAGTGCGTTGACGCGAATGAAGTTTATACGAGCCCTAGCCATAGGATAAAAGCAAAACAGGAAGTTGAAGAGTTTTCTTGAAATGCTGAAACGCTGAATTTACCCCTTTTGCACCCAGAACGTTATATTATCTATGATTAACACATAGAGTCTGGCTAACGAAAGCTGAACCAGGAAAATAGCGGCAAATTTAAAAAAACATGACTGGGTAACACAGGATCACTCACACAGCTGCAATTTATTCAGAAAAAATTCAATTTGACATACGACATGACACCTCAGATAGACACACATAGAGACAAAGTGTAGCCAATCAAATAACTGCGAGGTTCGGCTTTCATTGGAAAGACTCTACGTGTCTTTTTTGGTATGGCTATACATAAATTGAATTTTTATTTGTAAGTATTTCATTTTTCATTAGAGTTTACGTAAAACAACAAAACGTAGTTTACGTATAACTTTGTCGCGTAGCGGTAAAAGAACCACTACACTACTACCACCACCCCTCTCTTCCCTCGGGTGTCGTAAAAGGCGACTAACGGGCTAAAGACTGCACATACATCTAACAGCATAGAGCAGCGATGGGCTCACTACCTTTCACTCTGAGCACATGTGCAGTCGCTAATTTAGTTAAAAGTGGAGTTAACAGAGGTTACAGAGGACTGCTTTTGCTGTCCTCATTGCCTAGTCTCTGACTAACATTTCGGGGATAAAAGTCGTGATTATATTATGTATGTAAAACAACACAGCTGGAAGCACCTGGACGAGATCGGCACAGAACAGAGGGGACTGGCACATGTTAAAGTGGTGGTTGCGGGCTGATATGACGATGACGAAAATGACATACAATACCTCATTACGCATTGCACGCGTCTAGACCAGGCTTTAGTTCTGAGAACCGTCTGCAAGTCGCGAATGCAGCATGCCCATATACAAGCGTTACACCTTGCGTTGCTTGTTTTTACGATCAAGCAGAATTCCGTCGTCCATTCACGAATTGAATAATTGTTCAGTTTTCAATTACCTTTCCTAATTAAGAGGAAACACTACGTCGACGTGGCATGCAAATTCTCATACAAAACACAGAAAAACGACGTATCGTAGTCCCCTTTTTCTCCTTCAGAACTGGATCAATTTTTATTACTTTTTCAGCATCGATTAAAGAAAGAGATTTTCTAAGTCTGTATGTTTGATTTTTTTGCATTAAGCCATTTATTTAATAACCAGGAGCCTTCAAAATTTAGCGAAATCACTCCGGTTTAAGCGTCTTCTAGTCCGGTCGTGGGACATTAAATTCCCTAAAGAAGTTTTGATAATTCTAAAACTTTTCATTTTTGCTGAGTGGATAGAGTATGTGGATTGTGAGCTACTTTTAAAAAGTTAGAACTTTTATGACTGTGCTTTAGGTATGGTTTAGGTATTTCATAATATTTCGTGTAACGTAATGTATATAATATTAAAGTTTAAAATGTTGAGTGTTTTATAATAAGAACTATCTTATCTTTGTGTTGTAAAAAGTTTAGAAACATAATATATGTGGAACTATGAAAATCACAAAATCACTCTTTTTGTCTTTAAATAAAATTTTAAAGTTTATGAAATAATATTTAAGACTTTCAGTGGTTAGTGGTATACATGTTGAACAAAGTTTAGAAAGTTAAGTGGTGTGCTTCTTTGATCATTTCATTTTTTTTTCGTAACACACGCAATTATAAATTAAAATTTACAGAATCGCTCATACATGTTCTTTGTAATACTATTTTATACCACACAAAAAATTAGAAACATACATACAGTGCATTTTGTTTAAATCACGAATAAAATATTTCGCTAACGTACGTTTCTTTATGCGGACGCGGGCGGCTACGGGCGCAGCGCGGCGGTGGCGGCGGGCAGGCGCGGGGGTGGGGGCATACCTACCTACTACACTCTATATTACTGATAATCCAATCGTCACGTCTCGTTATTTTGGCGAAGGTTTAATTTTTCTGTAATATTACGTTAGTTTGACTGTCCAAAGCCTGTGAGGTGTGATGGGAAGCTTATCACCTTTCCTGTTCGCTGATGTAATAAACTGGAATGCTTCTAACACCATGTAAGTAAGTACCTACCGACACCTATTAATTACGCAGCTTTTTAGGTATTAACGTTGCCTTTAATGCGAGACATTAGTTTGACTTAATTTAGTGTAAATAAATAAGTAAGACTGAATAGTAAAATAACCGCTTGAATAACAACAACATAACATAGGTAACTTATCACAATGCTTTAGGCTGTTTAGTTGTCGAGGACATGAAAGGTCATCTGGTCATTTGGTTTGGAGTTAGCAGAAAGTGCTTAGCGTGCGGACGCGATATTAGATAGCTACCCAACTACCCATTGATCTTTCATTTGTAAGGAAAGATAATTGTAACTTCTCATAATGTGTGGTGTAATAGATATTTACTAGGATTGAATTGAAATTACGTTCATACATCATAACACTTACCATAATTACAGTTAAAAAGTGGCGTTGGACTTAACTGCACCTTATACTTACATTTCAATTATGGAAAATAAATAACGAGTGGACGAAGAAGAAGATGAAGACGTAATGCAGAAAAAGTAAACTAAGTACCTTAGGGTGGATTCGACCAAACTGGAATAAGGTCTATACCTAGATTAAACGCCGAGTTTGTATAGACTAATCTCGGAGTACGTCCTATTCCAGTTTGGTAGAATCCAGCCTTAGCATACTTACTTTACATCTTAGCTGTCAACAAAACATTATTAAATGACAAGTTTTGAGTAGTTAAGTACAGATCGCGCAATTCTTCTTACAGATAAGATTATTCTACAATTATCCGAATTGGATGAATGGGATGAAAACGTACGTAACGTAAACGGATGAGTATGTAACATATTCTTAATTAAAAATAAAAACTGCAAATGATTAAGTACTTATCTGTTTATTTTTCATTTTGGTTAATCAATCTATCATCTTGTCATGTTCACAAATCACAATAATAGGAAAGTAATTTTTAAGATTAGGCTATAGAATTGCGTATCTAGCTAGGGCCACATCATACGATTAAAGTTTTTTCCACAACCCTTACGTGTTTTTTTGACAATTAATCAATTAAGAGCTTTAGGTAAGTATGCAAAAATATTTCCTAAATTATAGTATGGTACGTAGGTAGGTACTCTTATTATCACTAAATCATTCATCACTACCTAGGTACCTACTAATTATTATTATAAAACACAGTCCCCCCGCGTCTGTATGTCTACATAAGTACGTAGGTACCTATTTACTTAATTAAGTATTATAATATCAATTCTACTAGTCACCTTCAATTATTAAGTACCTACCGATATTATTACAATTTACAAGTACCTAACTAGGTTGGTAGTTACTGGGGCTTGCTCCCAGGAATTTCTGGTATTTCCCGGGAAATAGACTTTTTACGCAGTACCGGTACTGAGAATTTGTTTCCCGGTAAATTCGGTACTTTTGGTACTTTTGTTATAACTTCAAATTACGCCAATATTAGGCTCCGCGTTTGCGGTAGTCGTTACCGGTAACCTCGGCCAATGCTCTTAGTTGCAAACCATACAAATTTCGTAGCGTTACCAAATTTTTGTCTCCACAGTTCTCAACCGTAACGTCACCGGTACTTTTTTTGGGGAAAAAATTGTAACTAATGTACCCGTACCCTACACCGTACGGTTTCATCGTCATCGCACTCCAATGATTTGATAATTCCATTTAAATAATTTCTTTTTTGTTTGCTAATTTAGCTTTACCTTCCAAATGACCTCGAAACTGAACGTCACTCGAAACATCGACGACAAGGATTCCAATAGTCGGATTGGTATCAAGGGAGAGCTCCCTCAAAAGTTCAGAGGTACGACGAAGGGATGTTTTTTCGCGGTAAATGCGCAAACTTGTGTTTTGGAGGGGTTACAGTGGACTAAGTTATGTCGGCCCCAATTCAAGACATGACTTAACATGTTCTTGGTGTCAGTCACAAGTTTATTCCGGCTCTCGATGACGCTTTCCCGAGAAATATTAGCTCGTCCAGTGTAGAGCGTTACTCCCTTACTGACAATCGCGTAGCAATGAATGCTGTTGTTATGCAACATGTCATTGATATGCAGAAGAAACAGAGTATGGGCTAACACACACCACTGTGGGACTCCAGACTCCAGCATTTAAGGGGGTTCATGTCAGAGCACGAACCATTGACTACGACGCTGATGCTACGCCCAGAAAGAAAGCTGGCCACCCACGATCACAATTACTCAGGAAGCCAGTATGATGAAAGTTTAGAGAGAAGAGCCCTGTGCTATACCCTGTCAAAGGCTTTCGCTACGTCTAAGCTAACTGCCAGTGCCTCCCCTTTACTCTCGACAGCCTCCGCTCATCGGTGAGTAAGGTACACTAAAAGATCACCAGCCGAACGACCGCGACGAAAACCATACCAGCGATCGCTTAATAGTTAGTTTTATTTTAGGTACCTTAAGAGATGGCGGTTTGTAATGGACTCCATTACTTTGGAGAGCAAAGAGGTGATGGCTATTGGCCTGTAGTTGGACGGATCTGAGCGATCGATTTTTTTGAGAATCGGGTGGACAAGGGCTGTCTTCCAAGAGCTCGGGACAACGCCAGTAGTGTAAGAGAGCCGGAAAACGCGCGTAAGAACCAGCGCCAACTCATGGGAGGAACTGCACCAGGCCCACTCGACTTATGGATATCAAGGGAAAAAAGAGCCTTACGAACTGACCTTTGTAGGAACCGGACGTTTGGCATTGAACAAGCGCAATGCGGTATGGTTGGTGGAGTTTTTCCCATCGTCCAAGGTCGAGTTTGATGCGAAAAGAGTGCCCAAGAGATCGGCTTTCTCCTTTGCAATATGGGTCAGGCAGTCATCGGTCTTGTGCAATGGTGGTAGGGACGGCTGACAAAAAATCCCTAAGATAGCTTTGGCGAGAGACCGGAACGCACGCGTACCCGAAGGAAGTCGCACTAGCCTCTCGCCAATTCCACTTATGAATGATGACTTCGCCTTGGCAATGTCCTTCTTAAAGGACCTGGCGGCAAAGTTGTACCTCTTTCTGAGCGCACTGGTGTTTGGATCCTTTGATGACACCGCATTAGCCCAGGCCATGTAATGTTGTCACTTTTGGCGAGACACCATTTTGCAGCAACGACCAAACCATGGTTGAGACCTGCCGCCAATGGGAACCACAGAGTTTGGATTGAAAAGTTTCATTCCCTGCAGTATCACATCAACGATAAAGTCGGCGGCGACATCAAGATCATCCAGTGAGAAGCAAACTCGTAGTAGGATGCAAATAAACTCCCATCGCATCCCAGTCCGCTGACCTATAATGCCAGACTCGACGTTTTTGAAATTTCTGTGAAAGGTACAGTGCTACGAATCAGACAGTAGTCTGATGAGCCTAGTGGTGCATCAATAGAAACTTGATAGCCGTCTGGGTGAGAGGTCAGCAGAAGGTCCAATAAGAAAGGTGCATGGCCCTCCACATCTGGAATCCACGTAGGCTCTGTTACCAATTGGGATAGACTGTGGGCCAAAGCGAAGTCATGAACGACTCTACCCGCGTAGTCAGTTTTGAGTGAACCAAGCCATTTGACGTGGTTTACATTGCAGTCTCCCAATAACACAATCTCGGCCGAGGGCATCCGTTGGAGAAGGGTCTGTCGCCGTTTGAACGGTCTCGGTTTGGACGAATTTATATTATTTAATCACCTTAAAACACTCATGATAAAAATCCATTGTATATAGACTCTTTTAAATTTAAAACATTCAACTCGGATGACCTCTAACCAATCCCATTCGACAAAGTGATGCCACAGCTAGTATAGCAATTAGCAAAACAATTTTATCATAAAAATTTTGTGTAATATTTTGATTTGCTCATTGATCCATTAATCAAACGTTAGTTACATCTGGGTTAAAAATTCAGTACCAAAAAGGTACCGGAAATTCCCGTTTTCCCGGTACCATAGTTAGCGCAGTACCGGGAATCCTGTTTTCTCCACAGTACCAGGACTGCAAGCCCTAGTAGTTACTTACTTAATGGAGTAACTGCTAATACTACTTTGCGTTACATAACATACTATGTAACATATACATGCGTCTTCTTTGGCACAAGTCTAAATTCCATTTCGGTATTAAACCCTAGTGTTTATACGTTCTGCTCAAGGTCACCAGCGCTCGAGTTCTCACGTACACGGAGTGTCACTGGTGGTGCAAATAAACATGTATAGGTAGCACAGTAATATATATTATATTACCGTTTAGGTAGTCTGATGTGGCGTTGACTGTACTGACATACCTAGCCTAGGATTATTTGAAATGGTAATTTGTTCACATTAAGGTACACATTATAAACACCATAACTTGCATTAAATTAAATAAGTATTCAGATTAATTATTATTTAAAAGAAGACAACCAAAAAGTCATTAGAAGAGATAAGAGTACGCGATAGAAAGAGAGGCAACTTCTAGGTGAATTTAACTGTAGATAAGGGAGCGGTGTGCGACCTGAATTGCATTTTATTGTGTCTTAGCAAGAGTCGCTATTTATTTAAATGACTTTGCGGAGTGAATCTTCTGTACTTGTACTATTATGTAAGTATTCTATGGTATTATGCACAGATAAGGGGCAGGGGCAAATAAGATAATATCGTCGGCTTACTACAAGAAATCATTAAAGAGCAGTAATTAAGTTAGTAGCAGCAATAGCTACAAAAATTACAATGTGTCCTAATAGAAATAAATCAACTTGTGACGGGTTGAAACAAATAATACTGCTTTTGGCGGTGTGACCAGACCAGGGGGGTTACTCTCGAACGCAAACTCAATCTTAATACAATTCCAATGCGATTAATATGTATCGATATTGGGATAAGTAAAAATAATTCCGGAACGCCATCTCGATAAAAATTTGTTCAATCAATTTCCACGCAATTTAATTTCAATGTGGCGCTATTGTCGCTTACAAAAGTGCCATTTGACATTTTTTTAGATTTGTGATTGGAAATTGATTAATGCAATTCTGTTTCAAGAGTAGCCTACCAGAACCAAAATTTTGGTGTAACGAGTTGATGCCCAAATCCACCTGCCCAATCCTGCATGCCCAATCGCGTATTAAGGGTGGATTCGACCAAAGTGGAATAAGACTTACTCCGAGATTAGTCAATACATTCGGCGTTTAATCAAGGTATAAGACCTTATTCCAGTTTGGTAGAATCCACCCTTAGTGAAATATTTTATTCGTGATTAAAACAAAATGCACTGTATTTATGTTTCTATTTTTTGTGTGGTATAAAATAGCATTACAAAGGCCATGATGAGCGATTCTGTAAATTTTAATTTATTATTGCGTGTTTACGTTTTCATCCCATTCATCCAATTCGGATGATTGTAGAATAATCTTATCTGAAAGAAGAATTTCGGATGATTGTAGAATAATCTTATCTGAAAGAAGAATTGCGCGATCTGCAAGTACTAATTACTCAAAACTTGTCATTTAATAATGTTTTTTTTGATATCATCTAAGATGTAAAGTAAGTAGGTTAAGGTACTTAGTTTACTTTTTCTGCATTACGTCTTCTTGTATAATGTTTGCCATGTATCCACTCGTCTGACGTGACGATTGGATTATCAGTAATATAGAGTGTAGGTAGGTATGCCCCCACCCCCGCGCCTGCCCGCCGCCACCGCCGCGCCGCGCCCGTAGCAGCCCGCGTCCGCTTAAAGAAACGTAGGTACGTTAGCGAAGTATTTTATTCGTGATTTAAACAAAATGCACTGTATGTATGTTTCTAATTTTTTGTGTGGTATAAAATAGTATTACAATGGACATGTATGAGCGATTCTGTCAATTTTAATTTATTGTTGCGTGTGCTACGAAAGAAAAATGAAATGATCAGAGAAGCACACCACTTAACTTTCTAAACTTTGTTCAACATGTATACCACTAACCACTGAAAGTCTTAAATATTATTTCATAAATTTTAAAATTTTATTCATAGACAAAAAGAGTGATTTTGTGATTTTCATAGTTCCACATATATTATGTTTCTAAACTTTTTACAACACAAAGATAAGATAGTTCTTATTATGAAACACTCAACATATCAAACTTTAATATTATATACATTACGTTACACGAAATATTATGAAATACCTAAACCATACCTAAAGCACAGTCATAAAAGTTCTAACTTTTTAAAAGTAGCTCACAATCCACATACTCTATCCACTCAGCAAAAACGAAAAGTTTTAGAATTATCGTAAGTAATTTTTGTCCGGCTACGCGACTATTCGGAAACATTGAAAGATTGGTTTGAAAAAAAAATCAAACATACGGACATAGAAAATCTCTTTCTTTAACCGATGCTGAAAAAATATTAACAATTGGTCCAGTTCTGCAGGAGGAAACAAGGGACTACGAACCGTCGTTTTTCTGTGTTTTGTATGAGAATTTTGCATGCCACTTCGACGTACTGTTTCTTTAGGAGCATCGTGAGTTATATCATCATCAGGTACGTGGCCTATGGCAGTGAACTGCTTCTGCTGTCCTTATTGCCTAATCACTGACTAACCCTTAGGGGATATCAGTCGTGAGTGTATGTGCTTATATATAAATAACTATGATAGGTAAGGTAGGTTAGGTACATGCCGCTATCACGACATGACATGACATTGTAACTTTTTTTACTTAGAGGGAGAAAAAAGTAAGTCCTCCTGAGTTTTATGCCAGCTTCTTTTTAGTCGAAGGCTCTCCCAAAATCAGAACTGGCGGTAGATTAGTTAGACAGGTAGATTAGGTAGGTAGATAGTTAAGTGAGTTGATAAGAAACAGTTAGTTAACTTTTTTATATTTATATTTTTTGACTACATTAAGTACCTGTAAAGGTTTATATTAAATAAAGCATTTGACTTTAACTCTGACTTTTGACACGCTTCAAACATCTGCCCAAAGGAACTATTAGTTAATCTATGCTTTTGTTAAACCTAGTCGCTAGCGAGACTGCAGCCATTCTAGAAACAGCTAAACCCCGAGTACGCTGCACAAGGTAGAGTTCATTTCATTTTATATATATACCTGCCGCTATCTAGCTCTAAACTTCTGCAACTGCAGCTGTCCTAAAAATAATCTAATTCCCACGGACGCTCCTAGCCGGTGACCGGTCAGAGTTCATTTTTTGTTTTCCTTAAAGGCACTTACTTGCAAACAAGGTGTATGGCAGGGAGTATCCTTTGGTGTATGGTAATAAGTATTTGAACTCTTAAATAGATACATACATAAACATAATCACGGCTATTATCCACTTGGGGTTAGTCAGAGACTAGGCAATGAGGAGCGCAAAAGCAGTCCTCTGCCATAGTCCACTTTTCACCAAATAGCGACTGCGTATGTGCTCAGCGTGACAAGTGGTGACTGGTGAGCCCAACGCCGCTCTATGACGTTAGATGTAGGTTTAGTCTATTAGTCGCATTTTACACCCAAGGGAAGGGGGGTGGTAGTATTCCTTGACCGTTACGCGACTCGGTGAGTGAGTGTTTGGTAATAAGTATGCTTACATTCTTACTTAAATGAGCTTAGAGCTGTCGTAAAACTAGATACAATTTAAATGTAATTGTTAGCAACCTCTAAGAGTCTTTTTTTTGTCTTCTTGGCAGTAAAGGAGATATAATTCCGCAACTGGGCCATCCTACTAAGTGCAAAGAACAACTATTTGTATGAGAGCAACCTGAAACAGCGTACCATACAAAGCATGGATTATCGGCATAGAACATCTGCTTTTTTTCGCTATTTCAGGGCTCCCATAAAAATAGTTATTCTTTGTGCTTAGCAGGATGACTCAGTTGCGGGATCATAATATACCAATGAGCAAACACCCTGTATAATACATTGCTGAAAACATCGCAACTGCAGCCGTTCTAGGAATAGCCTAGCCAAACCCACCACGATCCTAGCCGGAGAGAGTTCGAGAGAAAGTCGATACTGTTGGATCATAAAGTGCAGCGGGACGCGCGACTTTTTACGTAAGCCACTGATGAGAGCGGCGGCGGTGGCGGCGCGCGGGCAGCGATGGCGGCGACGCAGCGGCTAAATTACCGCGCGCCGTGCAGGGTTGCCGATGAAACTCAAAACAGTTTAATGTATTTAAGAGGGTTTATGCATTCCGGTTTTCCATACTAACTTCCAAGTCGAAATTTTCAAAACCAAATAGACCAATTTTGATGAAACTTTGCATGCTAAAGTAAAACACAGGGATCTAAATAGTTTATTAAAAACATTTTTAAAAAACGTTTTTTTGCCGAGTTAAAAATCGCAATAACTCAGTTAAATATATTATTTTTTTATGTTTTCAACAAACCCTGTATTCCCTCTATCCCTGTATTTTACTTCAGCATGCAAAGTTTTATCAAAATTGGCTTATTGGTTTTTAAAAATTTCTGGAAGTTTGTATGGGAACCGAAATGCGTAAACCGTCTTAAATAAATTTGAAGACAAAATACAGAACAATGAGCCAAGTCTGTAGCGACTTACTGAAAGCATACTTACCAACCCTTGAGTGTTGTAAATGGCGACTAACGGACTAAAGACTGCACATACATCCAACAGCATAGAGCGGCGATGGACTCACCGCCTATTACGCTGAGCACATGTGCTGTTGTCATTTGACGAAACGTGGACTATGGCAGTAGACTGTTTTTGCAGTCCTCATTGCCTAGTCTCTGACTAACCCTTTGGGGGAAAAGTCGTAAAACTATGTATGTATGTAAATACAGAACAATTCTGTGCTTCTTTCTGCAAAATTATTAAACTACAACAAACTTTGTACTCTCGTGTTATGTCGAAAGTGAATTTATTTATTTTGAAAGGTTCATACAATTTAATTACATCAACTAACATGTTTATTGTTTTAAGATCTCTGTGACAATTGCAGGCCTACACAGAATTTGCAAAAAAGATGAAAAGGATTATAAACATTTATATACCAAGAGGATATTTATAGGTTTCATCTCCTAAATTACTTGAAAAGTTTGGTTAATATCGAAAGACATAGAAAGACGAAGAGTTATGTGCGCCGTGTGTGTGCCGGATGGCCGTTGCGTGGTTTCGACTTTCTTAGTGAGATATTGAATTAGATTACACGGACCAAAAAAAGTGTAAGACGCCGAAAAAGATGCAACATTATAAAACTATCAGCAAGTCTGTTTCTAAATAACGAAAATAATCAGCTGTAAAGAATAGAATAAAATATTTATTAATTTAAGTGACCAGGCTCATCATAATGATAGAACTTTTTACTACCTCTTTAAAACAAAATTATCTTGGCCATAATTTCTACATTTACAACAATTATTACTGAGTATATTGTATGTACTTAATAAATTGCCTTTCCTTAAACTTTTGTCACACATCTTGCCACTCTCCACGCTGAATCGAACACACTTTTAAAATAACCAAAGGATGCAACTATATAAAAAAAATATAGACACTAATAAACAAAACTCACAGAGCGGTAGCCCTTAACGTTACATTAGCGCACATTTACATTCGTGCACTTTAACGCGGCCGTCTCGGCGGGCTGCCGCCTGCGGGCCGCCTGCGAGCCGCGTCGCCATTATCTACGATACAGAACAGATTACAGATACGTGCCCGCTCAACTAATCAATAGCACAAAGCATCGCAGGTATCAAACAAAAGCTGTAGGGCTCAATAAACAAATGCCATGCGGCAGCGACGTCAGCCTCCTTCGTACGCTTCTGTACCTAACACGCTTAGAAAGGACAAAAGGTTTGCAGCTGCTAAACAAAAGCTATCGCGGCGGTAAACAAAAGGCGAGCGCTCGCAGCGGCATGCGGCAGCGGCAGGCGACAGCCCTGAGCGCGGCATGAGCGCACATTTACATTTGCGCTCGCCGGCCGCCTCCGCGCCGCCACGCCATTAGCGACACAGATACGTGCTACACAGCTATATAGCACATAGCGCGCTCGCGAGGGGCGCGCCCGAGGAATTGCAGCCATCAATCGTCCGAGCGAACGACGCGCCGCTGTTTCTAATGACAACACTAAAACCGCTCGCCCGCATTCGATACGGGATAAAAAGAAAAAATAGCTGACGCAGCTCATAAAAGCTAACACGTTGAAAGAGGTTTTAATCGTGCACGTTATTTAATGGAAGGATACTTCAAACATCATAACATGAGTGTCCAATTATAAATAACTACGACGCGCGTAAACGTTGATTTGATTACTGAAACAAAAGAAAATTTCCCAACCTAAAGATAGTACATAGTTCTTAAAGATAGTACATTTCCTCTAACCGTTAAATAAAGAAAGGCATCTAAGCTTTTGCGTAATAGGAAGAAGTTTAAAAACAAAGAGAGGCAAATTTTTGTGTAAGTTGTCGGAACATGTTCGTAGCTTTTACTCGCTACCTAGGAACAGCCGCATCACTTGTATCTAGATGTTAACAACAAGTAGGTACAATTTCAATCTGTATGTTTTACCTAACATTGTTTTTTTACTAACCAATTACGTTTCGCCACGCTTTCGACAAAGGAGCAAAGGCAATAAGGCATTACGGACAGAGCGGTTTACTTTTTAATTATTTCTTAGGCTGTTTGTTACCCGCGGCGGTGGCGCGCCCTCGCGGCGGCGCGTTCGTCACGTACCGGCTCATTACCCGCCTACCTGAGCCGCGGCCCGCGTTTTTTCCCGCCATCTTTACTGTTTCACGCTCCATTCCGCCTTTTCCGCAGTCCGAGCGGTCGATATAATCTGTGCGACTACCAGGAATCGCAAATTTTTACGACTTCGTTAGTCGCAACACAAAAGATTTCTGTGATACACACACAAAAAACCGGCTCGGCCGCGCCGCGTCGCCGTCGCGTGCATTGTCGCTCGCGCGAGTAGTTGCCGACCGAAAACTTATTAACGGCATGATGGTTTTTAGCGAAGAGACGATATTGAAAAAGTTACACAATTATAATGAGGAAAAGCACAACACACTGCGAGAGGTACAATGTCACAGATTAAAAAAATACTTACTTTCTTTTACAAATGCACATCCTCAGGTGGTTCGACTGACGACCTTTCGCCAACGTTTTAAAAAGTTTTAACTTTATTAAGTGAAATTATCAACTTTATGTTACTTCGAGCACTATATGCAACTCATTCGCGGGAGTCAATGACAACGCATCAAACAACGCATTTATCTTTCACCTGACATGTAGTTAAGGCAAAGCACGTAGATACAAACAAAAACATAACGCACACGTAGGCTTTGCAAAAACAAAACGCAAGCGTGGTGGCTTTAAGCGGCATAGCAGTTGAGTTGGCTACCTCATTCGGTGTACGATTGGCCACGCACGAGCGTCTTGCGGCGCGACAAGCGTTGCCCGGTGATGGGATTCTACCCAGAATCTAACTGTATGGCGACAACCCTAATATCTATTTCTGCCACCACTACCAGGCAATGCTGAAGAAAACTAGATCCAGTAGAATTATATAGGGCATAGAGGCATAAGAACTGAAGCTTCAGGACGGCAGCGCGCGCGTCTAATTCTAAGGGCGGATTCGACCAAACTGCAATAAGACTTACTCCGAGATTAGTCTATACAAATTCTAAGTCTAATATTGTCAGGCATCTGTGCAGCATTTTTCAATACATAGACGTATTATATCACAAACGGACCTAAAAACTACCACGCCGCGCCGCCCGAGTGGTGTTTTACCCAAAAAGCTGTAAATTAATAATCAAAAAAACAAGGTCTCTAATGGGCGCGACCGAGAGGAGCGGCCCGCGAAAGCGCCATTGTGTCCATATCCGGGAAAAGATGGCCGCCGCGGCGCGATGCGCGGGCGCAGCGTGCCCCTTCTAAATCGATATCTGCGAGCATTTATTTTAACTAGAACTGCTACTCCATTCAAAAAATGTGCATAGTTAACAGGGGCGTAGCTATCGCCGTATCAGCCGTATCAGCGATACAGGGCCCTGCAGGTTACAGGGGCCCCAAATATGTGTGATAACTCATAAATAAAAAAATATGTTAGAAATTCCATGGAACCACAGCTTCACATTTGTCAGTTTTTTCAAAAAATCTACGAAAACTTAAGTTGTTTTAAGCTATAATAGATAATTTCACAAATACGTATGTCGTAAAAAATTCAAATTTTGATACAGTGCATATTTAATGCTGGATTTACACGAAGCCAGTACTTCAGACAATCCAATATGCCAGTCCAATAAGCCAATGCTAATGCTATGCAAAAACGGCTTGAGGACAATCCAATGTAGTGGACTGTCTCTATTTACACGATGCCAAATCCAGCATTAGGCAAGCTACGCCACTGTTACACTGGCCTGCAAAAATAAGTACTTATCACACTTTTAAAATTGTAATAACTTTTAAAGTACACAAGATAAACAAGATACAAAAGACTTAAAAATGTTACACATATTGTATAATTTACTATAGTTTCAAAGAAAGCTGATAAAATTACTTTAAAACTTTTTTATTTTAAATCTCTAACTTCTATATTTTAGAAAAAAATTAAATTTTTAAAAGTGTGATAAGTACTTATTTTTGCAGGTCAGTGTAGTAAATGACAGCGGACGTAAGGGGCACTGGGCGGGACTTTGCTGTAATTCGTTAACAGTTTAGACTGAAACTTAAATCACAAAACCTTGCTTCGCGCTGTGTCGTCTAACGTTAACTACTAGGTACTATAATATGCCTGCGAGCCCAGAGCGGCCACTGCATCGGCCGGGAATTCATCCTCCCACCTTGGAACCAAAATAGCGTAGATACGTACTGTACGGTTTCAGAGAACCTTCCTCCCGAGTACGCTCAGGTTCTATAATGAGCTGGCTGTCGAGATTTTATCAAAGGAGTAGGGTACAACATCTTCAAAAAGAGCTCGTAAGGATTTTTATACGTATTTTTTATGTGTAGCAACACGTGAGTAATTCCTGCGGTGTTGCACTTGCAAACGTCCGTAGGCTACGGTAACCATTTACCATTAGGTGCGCCGTATGCCTGAGAACGGTATCTCCACATATTTATTTTATTAATCAGTTGAGCCTAAACGAAAAAAAATACACCGACCCACCGTCGAAACCATCGGCGATCGAAACGAAATCGCCGAAAACTGCTCGCGTCCGAGTCGAACAACGTCGAAAGCTCATAAAGCGATTTAATTAGTCCAAACGGTCCTCGTAAATGTTAGCGATGTCAACGACAATTATACACGCGGCGCGCCACTCGAATACCGACTCTAAGGCAATGGCAATAGAGCACAGCGACGTAATTAATTGTGAGATGAACGGGGCGAGCAACAGGTCGCGATCAAATATTAATATTAAGTTGGTACAACATAGGTTTTGGAGCCGATTACTCGGCTTATTGTGATTTATGCCAGCTGCTTTGTTCAGCATATTCCGTTTAGTTGATTAGATATTCTGTGTATATTTGAACGAGGTGTATTGAATTTTCCAGAGAGGAAAAGGTTTTACTACTCTATTACATTAATTATTCAGAAAAATAACATATTTTAGCAAACCGGGATAGCCGCCCAGCGCCTAAATTTAGTTAACAAATAGAAGAGAGGTAGGTAGACTTTACAGTACTTAGGTACTTAATCCTACTAATATTATAAACGCGAAAGTTTGTAAGTATGGATAGATATTTGTTACTCTTTCACGTAAAAACTACTGAATGGATTTGGATTAAATTCGGCATACAGATAGTTTATAACCTGGATTAACACGTAGGATACTATTTATTCCGATATTCCCACGGGAACGGGAACCACGGGGGTGAAACCGCGAGCGGCCGCTAGTAAATAATATGTTGTAACATAAAGTGCCTCTCCTTTCTGTATTAAAACTAGCAGCCCGCCCGCGACTTTGTCTGCGTAAACACCCCATATCCCTTGACAAACCAACAATGTCTTTCGTACTAACAACCTTGTACTGACAATTAATTACAAACACAACAAAAAAAAATTGCGCGAACTTATACTCGTACAACCTTAATTTTTCTTTATACAAAACCAATTAAGGGTGAGTTCCACCCATGAAACTGAACAACTTTCCCCAAGAAACCAATGTGCAAAAATAACAAAAAAATTTCGATCTCCCATAATAGTGTCGTCAGCTGATCGGACAGTTTTGTATGGGAAGTCGAATTTTTTTTGTCATTTTTGCACATATGTTTCTAGGGGAAAGTTGTTCAGTTTCATGGGTGGAACTCACCCTAAATTGGTTTTGTATATAGAAAAATTAAGGTTGTATAGATATATTCGTGGCAAATGACTTTTAATTATATTGATTCCCCGAAATAAATTGCTAAACAGAGCAGTAGAATACCTATCTAAAAAAATACCTAGGTAGCGAGTTGTGTCACCAATCGGCAGCTCGTTTATTACCCTCATTATCATGCCCAAACTGCTTTCACAGTGCAACCTTCTAGCAATGCGTTAACCATTCAAAGAGGGTTAACAGTTGAATGACATCATAGTTCACAAAGGGACACGGAAGCGGTTGCATATCGCACAATCACACGCGGCGGCTGCATGGGCCGCGGACGCGAACGACCGAACGATTCGTCGAACCTCATTTGTTTTTTGCCCGCTCTCATTCACCGCGACCGGGCCATATTGACCCCTTTCTGCTTTTGTTTATTGCGAGGAAGCGACAAAAAACAAGACACGCTCGGCACTTTTCTCGCGAACCGTTCACTACAATGAGAGCGAGTGGCTGAGAAAGGCTCCTTTATTTGTGATGAGGTGCAGTAACGTGCGATCTATTGTCGCCAGTAAAATAATAAACGCGTTGGGGCGACCAGTTTTTTGATCCGGCCCGCTTCCGAGAAGTATGGTCGCGCTGAGGCGCTTGGGAAGTGATTTTGTAACATGATACATTCTCCACCAACGGCGACGGCTTATCAAGCCGACCGACACGGCTGTGTGAAACATGTTGTGTTCAATACTTAGTATTGGCCAGGACTCGAGTTCTTTAAGTCCTATTTTAGGGACTGGACTCGATTTTTCGAGACTGGACTCGTAAATGAGAGCTCAAGCCTTTTTGTCACTGATAAGACTCACGAGTCCTTACAATATGACTCGAGAACTCAAGTCTTTTTACAATAATCTAGAGACTCTTAAGACGAGTTCATTGTCAATGCCGAAGTCTTTATAGAAACAGTGACTTCCATATCCATTCTGTTGATTTATGCGTTCGTCAACCACCTCCACAAGCGAGCCAACGCGACGAGGCGCCAAAGAGGAAAAAATAAGTTCAAAGAGTTACTACTTCGATCATATGATCAAAGAGTAACTATAATTTTTTTTTTGTAAAATACTTGCCCACGGAGGTATCGCCTTAGTCAAATTTATATTAGTATTATACAACTAAAAAGGTTAGGTTTTTTAAGAACTTATTGAGTTCCATAATAAAGACTCAGTTCTATAAGTCGAGTCTTTTTGCATTAGGACTCGACAAAAGGACTCAAGGCTCAGAACTCAGGACTAATTTTAGTCGGAGTCTTGCGAGCTCTGCCAAAATGAGTCCAGTCCCTAAATTAGGACTTAAAGAACTCGAACCCTGGCCAACACTACAATACTCGTGTGTACGTTATTGTGTAGAATTAATTCCATGTTAAATTGTAGAGCTGTGTGAGTGGCGGCTCACTAAATTAATAACTACCTATCCATCTCTTCCCTGGGGTGTCATAAAAGGCGACTATCGGACTAAAGACTAATACATTCAACAGCAAAAGGTGGCGTAGGGCTCACCAGCTGTCACGCTGAGCACTTGTGCAGTTGTTAATCGTTGTCCCAGTAAGAGGGTTTACGCATTCCGGTTTCCCATACAAACTTCAAGTCAAAAATTTTATAAACCAATAAGCCAATTTTGATGAAACTTTGCATGCTGAAGTAAAACACAGGGATCTAAATAGTTTGTTGAAAACATTTTTAAAAAACGTTTTTCTAGCTGAATTATTGCGATTTTAAGTCCACTATAGAAACTTAAAAAACGCAATAACTCAGTTAAATAAACATTTTTTTTAAATGTTTTCAACAAACAATTTAGATCCCTGTGTTTTACTTCAGCATGCAAAGTTCCATCAAAATTGGCTCATTGGTTTTTAAAAAAATCGACTTGGAAGTTTGTATGGGAAACCGAATGGCGTAAACCCTCTTAAGGCGAGTTACCGAGGATATGCGAGCAAAACTGTTTTGCTAGATCAAATGGTTTATGTATTTACTATTAAATAACGCTATTATAAAAAATAAGTAATATTCTAAAGGATATAGCCTAAAGAATGTGCTAATTTGTTACGCGATTAGATGTACTTTACTCGATTATGAAAAATCCCAAAACAGGCTAATTAAAAGTCTAAAACGGATGATTTCTTACATTTTTTTTTTAATTTTCAACATCATTTTTACATGTTAATATTTACTCTGAAGTACTACAGACAACCTGCTAATTTAAATCCTAATAAAGTCTATACAGGCAAAAAACCTAAAAAAAAATTTTAAACAGAATAAAGACGACAACCTCAGGCGGCAATCGAACCACGCACCTTCCACATCCCGGGCGTCTGCCTTAACCACTTAGCTACCGAGGTCTGGCTTTCAACCGTCGAAATTTGTCAGTGCTTGATGCTTATGTGTTTAAAATTTTACCTAAGTATATTTAAGCGTTAATAAAACGCTAAAATATAAAACATTAACCTATAAAAACCTAAAAAACTCACCTATCTATTTGCGGCGCTTCGCTGTTATACCCGTCCCGTACCGTCGAGAGATCGAGAGAGAAGCGCTCAAAAGGCCTTGCCTTAAAATGCTATTTTCAGTTAAATAAAAAAATATAATACACAAGCTGCCCAGGCCTGCGACTACGTCCGCGAAAACACCCTCACAAACAACATCCCGTAAAAAAAAACAAATATTTTTTTTAATTCCAACAATCCTTAATAAACAAAATCCTTAAAAATACAAAAACAACTAAAAGTGGAATAGCTAAATAGGTGCAGCCATTCTAAAGTGATGCGCGAACTACATTCGTGGCAATTAATATTTTAATTCAGATTGCTATACAAATGAAGGACAAGTGAATTTCTTCAAACTTGTTTTACGACTTCAAACCTAAAAGCGAACGACTTAGAAAACAACAAAGGGCGTATTACTTAACCTTTTTTTTAATTGCTCCACCGAATTAGCCACGGAAGGATTTGTCGAAGCAACCCGCCGAATTGTCGTCCCTTTCTTTCATTTCGCGGCTACCTGTGCTAGGGTTGCCCCCTTCTATTTATAAGATAGGTACTATTAGAATTTAAAAAATCCTACCAACAACCAGCATAATACACTAATATCGGCATTGTACTGTTAATTAATACGTTGAGCTAATAGTGCTAACTTAGGACTTGAAATCCTCTCAGTAGGTATTTTGCGTGCTCTTTTGTCTAGGAAAACTCATAACTCGTGGCACTTTTCTAACAAAAAAGTTGGCGCAACTGTCAACGTCAAATTTGACAGAATCGAGCATAGACTATGCGATATTTTGCTATCACGATGCATAAAAGTTACCACAGAACCGAAATAATCAAACTTGTTCATTCTAAAGTAGTCTAAAGTCAGGTGTGTTTTTGTAGGTGCGGTCTCATGCGACCGCTTGGGGTTTGATGGGTTAAATGATAGTACTCGTAGTAATAATAGTAGATAGTACTAGTAGTGCCTACTTTTGAAGCTACACAAGAAAACAAATTAAATGTGAGTGAGTGACTTAGCCAGTGTCTAATTTTTGGGTAGACAAATTTAATGTGGTTTAGTTTTTGTTGGCGACTCTGCTTTAAGCTTAAAGGCATTATGTTTAATCTTCTAGTTACTCCTCGTTTAAACGAAGGTGGCAGCCCTGACGTGTTCTCAACCCCCATTCGCCCAGCCCGCGCCGACCATCGCACCGCGCCATGCAAGCGCAGCCCATCCAAAACCATCCCATCGCATCGCGCCAAATCCCACTACTCTCAAACAACACAATTACAGCAACAATTTGGCTCATTCAATCTAACAATTTTTTTTATTAGGGGGTATTTTGTCTGTATCGGATTGAATTGGACCCATCCAAAGATATTTTTATAATTATGGAATACTATATATTTTGTAAATCGACTGAACCCTGACTACACATATTATAGTGGCAAAAAATGTTAAAAGCACTCAACAGGCTACACTTAGAAGTCTTCATAAGGCAACCACAAAAGTAAAGCAAGTAGAAGACGCTATTAGTCACAAACTTTCCTTATCCATTTTAACTAGCGAATTACTCAGTCGTACAAATCAGACGACGCCAAACAAAGGCATAGACAAATTCCCAATCACAACAAAACTCGCGGGCTCAAGTGTCCGGCCCAGCAACGTAATTACATTATCTTTGGCTGGACGATGACGTAATAGGGCAGCCCTAACCGCAATCGCTTCAAGTAGACCTTAACATAAGGTGGTAAGGTCGCTATTCGCGGGTGACGGTTGAAGGTTGCAGGGCTGTTATCGCCAGCGGCGCGAGGTCGTGGCTGCACTCGCGTCGCCCAAAGATAACGGCTCGCTGGCTGGTAATTGTTAATTGGTTTCTGCGTATACTGCAGTTGCATTTTCAAGAATACCTACACGTCCGACTGGTCTGACCAGACGCTATATTGAGACATTACTTACGAAATGTTTAAAATTTCTGAAATTCTTAGCGTCATGATTAAACAGAATATAACGTAGAAATTTCTTTGCAGAGATAAGCTTAGCTGTAAGTACTTTTGTATTACTCCGAAATATTTATAAAACTGTAATTAAAGCTCTTCGATATTTAGGTACAAAACGGAAAAATATGTTTTTTTATCGCCAAGTAGCAACACTGAGTCGCAGTTCGAAATTCTTCCAAAAAAGAAGTTCCCTATTCGAAGAACAGCATATACATAAATACATTCTCTTTTAACATGAGGTTGTTCCTTTACGCCAAACCAATTACAGGTCGCCACTAGGCTAGTATTGCCAAACCATTAATGTACCCATTCATCGACGAATTTATAAAAGCTGAGCTATCGAAGTTAACTTAGTACCGACCTACTAAGAATGAGTGATTGATACTGACATAATGGTACCAATAAGTAGTTAAAACTGAATATATTCGTATACTGTTTGAACATGCCCATGATCAATCTATATAAATAAAAATCAATTGCTAATGACTGCACCTTTGGCTAATTATTTTTTGCTGTGTTTGTAATTGTCAGGCCAAGCTTAGAATGAAAGATTCTATAAGGATATTCGTTAAACCTTGTATCCCACAAGGTTTTTACGCAGACGAAGTCGCGGGCGGCCGCTAGTCAGTTTAGAAGTTTATGTAGATCTAAGAGCTACCGCACACATGATACTTTAAAGCATCGGCGATCGTCGATTTCGCGGCTGGCATCGCGTTTTGGCGACTCTCTGCGTTCGATTGCAGTATCGGTATCGTGCGTTTTAGCGATTCAGTTGCTGCATTCAGCTTCTAAAAAGCGTCTTAATCGCCGTCGCCGCTCCAAAAAGTAGCATGTCTGCTCTGGCCCTTAGAGCCACCGCACACCCGATACTTTTAGCATCGGTGATCGGCGATTTCGCGACTGGCATCAAGTTTTGGCGTTGTTTGAACATGTCTTATTGTTGTTTATAAGTTAGTATTGTTTATAAGTTAGTATTCATTACTAATTCGGACTTAGTTGTTTGTTTGCCTCGGGAAAGACTTTAAATTTGATAATAAGTTTATTTTTTATTTTTGTTGTGTTGTTATTGCTTAGTTCGATTGCAGTATCAGAATCACGTGTTTTAGCGATTCAGTCGCTGTATTCAGCTTCTAAAAAGCGTAGACGCTTTTTAGAAGCTGAATACAGCGACTTAGAAGCGGGACTTAGAAGTCCCCGTCGCCGCTGCTAAAAGTAGCATGTCTGCTCTTGCCCTTACTCATTATCAGACTAAACGTCCCACCGCTGGGCTGAGGCTTTCGTAGAAAGGTTGTATCATAGGTACATGTATAACCCATATGGCCCTGGATTGTTGCACTAAATCCAAATTATCTATAAAAAAGATCCTCAAAACCTATTTTTTATATTTTTATTTAAACTTTTGCAACATAACATTACATGGCGGACTTAATGCCTGAGGCATTCTGTATCAATCAACCATAGGGTGGTGCAGAGATGACATTGCATGCATTTAGGTGCGATAATAAAAATGGAAGCGTACCTTATAAATATATACAGGGTAGAAAAAAGACCGTGGTTGGAGGAAAAGTACCCTTAATATTGATGATGGCAAATTTTACTATAAGGAAACATTCCTTTATTTAAAAAAATAATTAAAACTGCATATAAAGATTTTTATAAAATCACCCGCTTGAGCCGGGAAACGAACCGGTGAAATGTAAAAAAAAACATCCTGCATTTTATGATACCAACCAAAAGAGTCATTCATAAGGATCAATTTCTTTTAAACAACATAGTATCTTAAATTAAAGAAAGACTAAGAATACGTCTGTGAGTCTGTGCATACGTGAAAATGGGTTTCATTTTGAGCAATTCATAAGTTAAGTGAACTATTTTCTTAAGATATAATTAAGCTTTACAATAAAAACATCATTTTTCTTGGTCTTTCTTTTATTTAAGATAAGTACTATGTTGTTTACAAAAACATGATCCTTAAGAATGACTCTTTCGGTTGGTATCATAAAATACAGGATGTTTTTTTTCACATTTCACCGGTTTGAATCCCGGCTCAAACAGGTGATTTTTCAAAAATCTTTAAATGTAGTTTTAATTATTTTTGAAAATAATGGAATGTTTCCTTTCAGTAAAATGTGCCATCATCAATATTAAGTGTACTTTTCTTCCCACCACGGTCGTTTTTTTCCACCCTGTATATGTATATCAGTAATATAAATACATAAATAAACATAAGTACAATACATAATATAAAAATATGACGTTACTTAGATGATTCTGCCATGGTTTTTTAAGAGAAGAGCAAGCGAACTTCCTTTTTTAAATACTTCGCGACTAGTGGTCATCCTGATGTCGAGAGGTATCTGGTTAGTCTATTATTAGGAATGAGCTTAACATCTGCACTGTGCGACTCCGTGTAGTTACAAGTAAACGTTGTAGAACTTCCCATAAACAGGTGTTACAATTTCAAAACCTGTCAAGGGCTTTACCACCACAACAACCTTGCTCTTAGAGCAGTATACCTTTATTATTGAAGCGTAATCAAACTACTAGGAAAAATTCAACGAGTATTCTGGGGTCTCGGTAGCTCAGCGGTTAGAGCAGTGGACCGGCAATCCAAAGGTCGTGGGTTCGAATCCCACTCGAGCTTCCTAAGACTGGTTGATTTTTTTCTAGCAAACATTTTATCCAGTATACCTTTAATCTTTCTAGGTCATACGAATTTAGCATAGGAAGATTAAAGGAATACTGTTCAGAGGTAGAGCAGGGCCCTTTCTTCTTTTTCTTGTGCCTCTTCACAAATGAAGGTTGGCCGCTAGCTTCCCACTCTCTTCCCTGTCCATTGCGAGGCGAAATAACTTTTCGACAGATTACCTTATTAAACCTAATTAATTCCCGACTAATTTCGCATAGTAAGATTAAAGTAATGACTGCTCTAACAGGTGACAGTTGTTCCATTGGTCAGTCTATTAGGAAAATCTTTATAGCTGAACCAAACTTCATACAACTTCCCAGCTACGAGTAAGTATGTAAAATTTCAAGTCCAAGTCGGGTGCAGCCGGCCGCGGCTCGCGCCATCGGGCATCGAGCT
The DNA here is from genome assembly GCA_963921215.1 of Scoparia ambigualis. Taxonomy (NCBI): domain Eukaryota; kingdom Metazoa; phylum Arthropoda; class Insecta; order Lepidoptera; family Crambidae; genus Scoparia; species Scoparia ambigualis. The sequence continues at coordinate 25,097,999 of OY992520.1, read as the reverse complement.
AATGAGCGGGGGCGGGGGCCCGGGGGCGGGGGCCCGGGGGCGTGGGGGCGCGGGGGCGGTAATGGCGCGGCGTCGGATGTCGCCGGGGGTGCCGCGCCGCGTCGCCGATAACAAAATCACTAGAGAAACCGCGCGGACCGTCTAATCGGTGCCCCCTTTTTTTGGATGCGGCGCATTTGGGCAGTCGCGTTTGCAAGGTTACCTACCAAAAAAAAGTAACAGTGTCTGTGTTGTAGCGAACAAAAATGCATTTGTGTTAATTCTATCAAAAAACCATAATGATACTCGTACAAACAGTAGCATACCATACCACTAAGTATTTCTACAACTAAGTAGAAATTAAAATAAGGTTTTTTAATTTTTTATAAGTAAGTGAGTAAGTACTAAGTTTTTTACCAAGAACCAAGACATTTACCAGGTCGTCGGTCTACTCGGTAGCACTTTTAATAAAATTTACTTATTGCTTTTAACTTCTGAATTCTTTAGATTCTCACCTTGTTTGTACATTGACTACCTAGCATTCTTGCTGTTGCAACCTTATTACAATACTTCTATAACCCATCCCTTAGTAGTCCATCGCTCCCGTTCTAGATAATGCCCGAAATACAATGCAAGCAACGATATAATAAATAAAACTTCTAACCTCATTCAGACTAAAACCTTCTGGATATATCCTGTTCCTGCAACTAACTACTAGCCTTATTATAAATAAATCGGTAGACACATCCCATGTTCCCCTGCTCCCAGTCCAGCCTTTACCCGAAATACGGTACTTTTACTATAACATATTCTCTAATACAGTGCAGATACTGACTACAACCCCATAGCAATTCTGCTGCTACAATGAAACATTAGCCTTATTATAAATACATCATTAGCGCATCCCATATTCCCGCTCCGGGTCGAGCCGATGGCCGAAATACAGTGCGGCCGACGCGACGCGCCGTAAATCGCGGCGCGGCTTTATGCGGCCTCGCGGCGCGGCTGGCTGCCTCCGCGTAGGGTTGCCAGGTCGCCAGACCTAATAGCCGGACAGACCAGCCGGTTTGGCCGGACAGCTGGATAAAAAGGCCAGACACCCTACATTTTCGGGAGCAGGAGCGACCGACAGTCGACTCGCTCGCGCACGGCCACGCTTGGCTCTCGCTCGTTTGCGAAATGTAAAAAGTCTAGCAAAAGCCGGACTAGCCGGACACCGTAATTTTGGTCGGACACGCAATCAAAGAGCCTAACTATGTCCGGCTTTATTCGGACGCCTGGAAATGCTACCTCCGCGTAGGGCTCACAACTTTTTGTACGAGAAATTAACTAAGTATATTAGGTCGGAGAACTGATATGAACAGTGTTTTACAAGAGAAAACTGTATTTTATTGCTTTGACGTTTTGAAAACATGTTTTTTGGAGCTTCTTGCACAATTGAACAACTTCATTATCATTTTTTAAATGTTCATACTGACTGAAGCCTCTTCGCAATTTAAGTAATTTAATGATTTATGTGATTTAGGTAATTTAAAAAAGCGGACTGAAAAACACCCAGACCTTATTATACGTCTGTGGAAAAACAGTATTTCATACTTTTTTTATATAGAACAGTAATTATCGAGGAAAATAAGTATAATACTGTTTATAACAGTATGGTTGGGAGCCCTACCTCCGCCCCGCCGCCGCCGCACACCCGTGGGCCTCGGGCCTCGCGCCTACCCACCGTAAAATACACCCGAAGATTGTGCACCTCTGCACGGGTATACATATACACCTTTCGTGATACCGCGTTCTACCATACACGTGCAGGAACAAACTTAAATTAAACTTTGGTGTACATTTTATAAAACACATAAAAAGGTTGTGCACCTCTGCACGAGAATACATACACCTTTCGTGATACCGCGTTCTACCACAGTCATAAACTTTATCAACGGGTATAAATTTTATAAAACACACCCACAGATTGTGCACTTTACCACATAATACAAACGGTTTTACATTTTGTAAAAAGGGTAAGACCTAGGCGAACGTTCTTAGATCAGCCCCCTTACAACAACAACAACCGGGACCATCGGCTTAACGTGCCGTCCGAAGCACGAAGGAGCTCGAGATGTTTTTAATTTGGCGACCCATCCAGCGACCCGGCTGGCATTGCGAAGTTGATGCTTAGCGGGCAAGATCGCAAGCCAAACGCGCTAGCCGCTGCGTGCGCCATCGAGCTCCTCATATAGGTATGTATTTGATTGATTTTTAGAAGAAATACTTTTAAACACATTTTGCGTTCCTTTACCTACTATATAGTCAAACAAGAACAAATCGATTTTAAACATCTTTAAACGAAAGTTTAGTTTAGATTACTCCAAAGATCTTTATTCCCATCAACATTTTTGTCTCATCAACTTTACATTAGAACTTCTTGATACGTTTTTACATAATAAAGGGTTTACCTACTACATATACCTTATAAGCTATCTCTAAAGAAGTATAAAATAATAGCAGTTTCTAAGAACTTCGATGCGTATTACGTGTTTCATCACAATGTATGGTGTTCGCTTAAACTTTTGAAAACAAGGACGAACTAACATACATAGGGAGGTACGTGAAATAAATTATATATACAATTCCGTGCGAATAAACAGATGAACCGTGCTTCAGACGGGGCCACGTGTAACATTAGGTACTATCAAAGGCAATACGGTGTCTACTAAACACTCTTGACATTAATTAATATTATTATTCCCTTTACAATAGGATTTAGGAACTATCACAAACTAAAAAAGTTAGGTCACATTCGTGAAAAGTAAGTAGCAATTATTGCCATCATGTGACTCTACTATAAAATACTTGACGAGATTTGAACCCAAGATAGTTTTTGCTAATTAAAGTTGAATTGCATAATCTTATAATAATGCGGATATGTACCTATATTCGTTTGTTGTTCGCAGTTACAAAAGTAACATTTAAAACACAACAAACAAAATAAATAATGTTTAACAAAACAAAATAAAATTGTAACCCTAAGAGTATTAATGTATGAAAGTATTAAAATAAAGAAAAAGAAAGCAAACATTACATCACCGGACTGTGTGTATTAACTATTAACTACCCACATCTTACGCTAATTTGGCATTAGAAATAATAGACGAATAGCTCCAATCACCGAACAGTGTGTATTTAATTATTTACTACTCACATCTTACGCTAATTTGGCAATAGAAATAATAGACGAATAGCCCCAATCACCGGACTGTGTGTATTTGACTATTATCTACTCACATCTTACGCTAATTTGGCATTAGAAATAATAGACGAATAGCCCCAATCACCGGACTGTGTGTATTAAACTTATAACTACTCACATCTTACGCTTAATGGCATTAGAAATAATAGACGAATAGCCCCAATCACCGGACTGTGTGTATTTAACTAATAACTACTTACATCTTACGCTAATATGGCATTAGAAATAATAGACGAATAGACCCAATCACCGGACTATATGTATTTAACTATTAACTACGCACATCTTACGCTAATTTGGCATTAGAAATAATAGACGAATAGCCCCAATCACCGGACTGTGTGTATTTAATTGTTAACTACTCAGATTTTACGCTAATTTGGCATTACAAATAATAGACGAATAGCCCCAATCACCGGACTGTGTGTATTAACTATTAACTACCCACATCTTACGCTAATTTGGCAATAGAAATAATAGACGAATAGCCCCAATCACCGGACTGTGTGTATTTAACTATTATCTACTCACATCTTACGCTAATTTGGCATTAGAAATAATAGACGAATAGCCCCAATCACCGGACTGTATGTATTTAACTATTAACTACTCACATCTTACGCTAATTTGGCATTAGTAATAATAGACGAATAGCCCCAATCACCGGACTGTGTGTATTAAACTTATAACTACTCACATCTTACGCTTAATGGCATTAGAAATAATAGACGAATAGCCCCAATCACCGGACTGTGTGTATTTAACTAATAACTACTTACATCTTACGCTAATATGGCATTAGAAATAATAGACGAATAGACCCAATCACCGGACTATATGTATTTAACTATTAACTACGCACATCTTACGCTAATTTGGCATTAGAAATAATAGACGAATTGCCCCAAAAATTGTTTAAAACATAGTTGAGTTTTTCAGCCCGGGTTCGGGATCCCCACCCGCATTCGGCAAGCGTGTTGATTAAGCCAATACCCATCAATGGTTGGGATGACTTTATTTCAGTGATGGAGGCCTTTGCCCAACAGTGGGACAGTATACAGGTTATAAATTACTTTACGCACCCATAATTTTTATTCGTTTTAATGAAATTTAGAGTGAGTACCACCCATGAAACTGAACAATTTTCCCCACGAAACCTATATGTGCAAAGATGACAAAAAATTTCGACCTCCCATACAAAACTGTCCGATCAGCTGACGACAAAGTATGGTCGAATTTTTTTTGTTATAGTTGTTCAGTTTCATGGGTGGAACTCACCCTTAATTTCATTAAAACGAATAAAATAATGGTTATAAGTAAATGAAAATTCTTATGAGAAATAAAGTTCTTATACCACAATATATAGTTACTAGGCGTCCTTAATTAGTAATTGTTCAATTAAAGAAAGCTAAAGGAAAGTAAACAAAACGCCAGAGACGAACTCGTCCTGACTTAATGTGGTCTATAAAACTTTCTAAATGCTAACTCTGCCCTTAACTCTGAAGAATTGTACGAAACCAAACGTTAAATACTATTTATAAGATTTATTTAAATAAGTTTGACTTTAAATAGAGAGGGAGGTTCTCAATGCGTAAGTATATATTTTTTTAATTTCGGTGTTTTAATAAATCGGTTTTGTTTATAATTTACCCAACTGAAGAGTATAAGCATAAATATGTTACAAACGATTTTCGTAAATAATTTCGTAATTCTTAAAGTTTAATAAAGATATTTCATTCATTTACCACTTACTCGTGGCACTATTCTAACAAAAAAATTGGCGCAACTGTCAACGTCAAATTTTAAAGAATCGAGCATTAGACTATGCGATATTTTGCTATCACAATCTCCCGAGATCACAATGCATAAAATGTACCACAGAACCGATATAATCAAACTTGTTCATACTAAAGTAGTCTGTAACTCTATGAAAACACGGTACAAAGTCAAGTTAGTTTTTGTAGGTGCGGTCTCATGCGACCGCTTGGGGTTTGAGGAGTTAAGAAAAACGTAGAGTGTACGACTTTACCGACGTGAAATTACGCCAAAGTGTCGATAAAAACATATCGACCATTAAGACATCCATTGAAACAAAGAACATAATATTTAAAAAAACAATATCTTTAACTTAATTGAAAAAAGACGAGCAAAATCCAACAAAATGTAGATTATTTTTACCGTGCCCTGTGAAGGGTTCAAAAAGTCAGGCTAAAAAAAATGCCCTTCAATTACGTAAAATAAACGCCGTGGGCTACAAAAGTCTCTTTTCAAAATGGAGCTTTTTCACAACGTAAACACTCGTTCGGCCACTGGAATGACCTTGACAGTAGTGCAATGAATTCCAACAACTTTGTACAGAACTACAGACAGACTCCACGCGACGCGACGCGCGCGGCGTGTGAAGTTTGAAATGTGCTCTGCTCTACCTTACGTATTAAACATAATAACGAAGTTATTTTAACACAGTATGATATTGATATGATAAGGTTTAGCTTTCTAAAATGTATTTGAATAGCTTTCCATCTCATAACAGCTTTCCATCTCTCTTAACTTTAAGGGCTTAATATAAAAAAAACGATTTTTGCCTTTGATTGAATCAGGTTATAGATTTTACACTAAGCTTTCGCGTCGCGCATAATCGTCGTGTAGACATAAACTTTTTATGATACTATACAATAAAAAGGTGTGCCTTGGCTACTAAGTAAAGATTATTTAAATTAGGAAACTACATTACAATACTTCTTGTTTTCTAAAGTTTACGCGGACACTTCACATTGAACTGAAACCCTTTACGGATTAACTCGCATTTAGTTATAACTTTTCACTGTTAAAAATGCCTATAAACTTAATAAGTTCTAAGGTCTCAAACCATAATACCTTAACAAATAAGTAATCGCATTTCAAAAAGTATATAAGTAGACAAAACAATATCAACTATGAGCCACAAAGATTAAGCCACACTCAGCGTTATCTTGCGACGCGACGGACGCGAATGTTTTCAAATCGTCTCAATGTGCAAGTACATGTACTCAGCTGATATAGGCTGCGTGCGTCACCGATCACCGCGTCACGTGGTATTAACGAGTGTGACGTCACCACTCTACCTGCCATGCATAACAGCCATAAACATTGGCCTGTCCCGATATGAGGAAAACCGTGTGCCCGCGCGGCGCTATTTTAAAGACCGAGACGCTAAAATGATTTAAAGTAATATTTGCATAAGTAAAAGTTCATTTATTTAGCTACCTACCTAATTCGTTTTTTAACTTTTTTTTCGTAATATTGGATTATTTGCTTTAAAAAACGCTAAAATAAACTCAAACATAGCAAAATGTTGAAAAAAATGTCTACCCAAACTACCTAAATTCACACCTGAGGAAGAATTTTTTTAACTATTCGTTATCTTTAACTTTCTATCTCTATCGGCCGAAATTAGTAATTGTTCTTTATGTTGTTTTGCTTCCTAGAGTACTATTTAACAACAATTTTATCTCTATAATAGGCAAAACAACAGATAGATTGATAATGTCGTTAAATAAACACCGACGACTTGAAATATATGGTGTACTCCTAATAAAGTTATACCATCAAATGTAAGAACTATTTTCAACGGTCTAATAATCGCACCGGTCACCGGACCGAATAATATTTAGTGCCATTTTATTGAAAGTACATCCGTGAAAACAAGTTTAAAAAAATCTTGCTGTAGGTAGGTAATTCAATATCGATATGGTTCAAGAGGATTTCCTTGAGAAAGAAATGTCAGATCACAAAGGCCGGCGGCCAACTATAAACTACGTACCTACGTAACCACTCGTTCGGGCGGCCCTTAGCTTTTTGCCTCTCCTTGGCAACGGTTTAAGCCGGGACTCCCTGAGGCACCCTCGAGCCTGAGCGGGCCCTGGGGACGGCAGACCATGTACCCAGGTTAGCGGGATGAATAATCGATACCTCTAATTACAGGCACACCAAAATACATATAAAAGTTTCTGTTTCAGTACCTACATTATGTAATAAAAATGTTAGAAAAGGGCCTGCTGTAAATAATCGAAAACTAGAACAAATACTTCATTTCGATTGTTGACCTAAGTGCTACGATACTTATGTTTTACGTTCTCATGAAATAAAATTCTCAAACGTACGCATATCCTGTTTGAAGAACAATTAAGTAACGCCATGCAGTAATATAATACCAAAAGGCTGCCGAGTGAGACCATTTCGCTACTCGATACGATAACTCAGCGAGTATACACAAACAACTCCAAAACATAAACAAGCCGTAGCGAGTACGGCTACGGAGTGTCGTAGCGTGGTCGTAGCGCTCCGTCAAAAATGCGGAATATTAATCGCTGTTTATGATCTCCGCGCCGCATCAAAGAGAAAAACAAACGCCGCCAATTGTTCAATTTAATTGGCAACTATTTAGATATTCGGCAGACGGTCGCGAGACGATATTACGACGCAAAGTTCACGCACTTAGAAAAGTTGCGGCGAACTCGGAGCAATTGTTCGCAAACTTCACCGGGTCGCGGCCGCCGCCGGGGGGAAAGTTTGTGTGTGACGCGAGACGCGAGCGCGAATAATTCTTTGTGTTCACCTCTCCCCGCTTTTTATCTGATGCGTCGGTGAAATTAGTACATAATTAATCGTGTTCGAGGATAGGTGGGTTGTTTACGTGTCGGAGCGGAGCGCGGGGGCGAGATAGCGGTGCGGGCCGGGCGGGGGGAGGCGGGGGGCGCTGGTCGGACACAAAGGAGAGGAGCGGCCGGCCGCGGACGCGGGCCGCGGGCCTTATCATCGGCCGCCACACGCTCGCCCCGCGCGGACAGCGACGCACGTCTCGCGACCCGCCGCACCCCAGTGACTTGTGATTCTTGTGACCAACTTGTGAAACTGAAAAACTTGTGACGCGCCCAGCGCACCCGTGCACGCTCTCACTTTGGAAGTTGAACAGTTTATTTGTGTGTTGCCGCAACGGAGCTGTCACATATTATTGTAGACGCAGCCCACGTGCCGCCGGCTCGCAAGTAAGTTGCAAACTTTTCTGCGACACCTTTGTGTAGTTTGTGGCCGTGGTTCCAGTTGTGATGCAGAGATAGGGACGACAATGTTGTGTAAAGTTTTGATGATGATTACAACTGATCAACAAGTGACAATTGACGCCATAAAAATATTGCAGTGTCAGCTTATGTTTACCCTACGGGAAATGATTACGTGATCTAAAATATTGACAGGTTTAGGACCAAAAAACTACTTCTTTGTAGCTTTAAAAACAAGATTGATATTGAGAGACAATCGACAAAATTTTGGTAGTGATAAATTAGTACTAATTAGTACCAATAAAGGTCTATCAATATGTGTCTCAGATACTCAGATACCTCATCTTATAAATTAGATATCAAAGACTATGTCGAGATTCTTAGATTATTTGACATAAACAAATAACAAAAAATGTTGATAACGGTCCATAATGTTATTATTAAACAAGACTGTTACCTAATAATAATGAAGCTATTATTTTAACTTAAATAATAGTTCTAGCAAATAACTTAACAGATACAATTCTTATGTAGTGGTTGTAAAATTTAACAAATAAAAACTAATCATTTTACTGAAAACTGATTTGTTTTTTTTTTCATTTTTGAGTTCAACATACAAAACAGGAAATATAATTTTATCACCAGGTAATATAAAATTTTATAACATCTTAATCAGCCTATTGCAGAGTCGATATTTTATTTACAAATTCGTATCGTATTCCAAAGTTAAATGTCTAAAAATGTATTTGATAACAATCAAGTTAGAGAAAAACTACCACCTGTGGCATAACATAATCCTTAAAACTTTATTTTTGAGTAGTTCTTACACAAAATATGTGAGTAAAAGAAACTTACGTCAATATTTTACATTGGAAAATATCGATAGTTTTAAAGAAATTGTAAAGTGAAATTCGTAAAAACAATTACTTAATTATAAAAGTGAACAGTACCGAATCGAATGTAATAAATAAGTACATCTTAAAGTTCAGAGATAGGATAGGATACATTTTCCGTAGAAAGAAACTAAAAAGAACAAAATTAACCGTCTCAATTTACATTTGTTATTTAAAATCACAGATTTTTAAATACAGAGATTTCATAAAAGTGCAAAACAATACGTAAACGATAATTTAGCAGACCTACTACGTACACGTAGTGTTCCCAATGATATTGCAACGCGCCTAGCAGCGCCATCTCTCGGTGACCGAGTGAAGCGCGCAACCCGCTTGCAAGGTCAGCGTGTCAACGACCTAACAACTTTTGCCGCCTACTGTTGTCGTAGGTCATAATTTTATGTCTTCTTTTTGTTTATCTTTTCGCAACTTTATAGCTGACCGCGTAAACGCTGTTGTTTTATGATTATCGTTCAAACATTGCTTTTCGGGAAACATGTTGTGTTGTGTAATTGAATTGGGTGCAGCACACGACAAAATATACGTTGGCTTCAGATGTTATTGTTTTGACTTTAAACTTTTTGTTTTGTAAGCTGTTGGTAATGTTAAATCATTTTCAATCGGTAAATAAATTGTACAACTTACAAACACGAATTTTGCGACACACAATTTTACGTTACTTACTTATCTTTTCCTTGATTTGGGGAGATTGGAGTTAGGTTGGTACACAGATAAATAAAAAAAATAAACTGGCAACTAAGATTAAGAAAATCAATACGATTCGAAATCTTTGATTCTGTTAGATTTTTTTAGTTTACTTTCGACTAAGTAGGTACATACTTCCCAATATATTAGACATTATAAAAACAATTCTACTTTATAATAATAACAGTAACCAATGCTAATTAGTGAATATGCTTGTTGCAGAAAGCGAGAGGCCAAAATGACAACAAAGGGCAAGCGTCCAATGCGCGCATTGACGCCCGGCGACAAGATCGAGGCGATCCAGCGCGTGAACGACGGCGAGTCCAAGGCGTCGGTGGCGCGCGACATCGGCGTGCCCGAGTCCACGCTGCGCGGCTGGTGCAAGAACGAGGACAAGCTGCGCTACATGACCTCGCGGCTCTCCTCGCCCGACACCGACAAGAGCAACGACGGCGAGCCGCCCGACAAGCGCGCGCGCACCGAGTCGCCCGTGGCGCTGGCGATGGCGCCGCGCTCGCCCGCCGCCGGGCTCGACCTCAGCGCGCCCGCCCCCAGCCACGCCGCGCCCGCCCCCGCGCACGCGCCCGCGCACGCCCCCGCGCCCGACGCACCCGTCGAGCTCACCACCAAACGCGCCGAACCCTCCCCGCCCGTGCACGTTCCCCGCGAGCGCCGACCCGACCCCGGCGCGAGCGTCTCCATGAGTGCCATCAGCCCCCTATCCGGCCTCGGACACATACCCGGCCTGACGCACTCCCACCTCGGCCTAAGCTTCAACGAAATCGCCACCAACCTCACCCTCCTCGCGCAGCTCAACCCGGGCCTGTCGGCGCTGTCGGCGCAGCCCGCCAGCCGCGCGCTGCGCTCGGTGCGCTCTCCCAAGCCCGCGCACAACGGCGGACTCGGCCTGAGCGAAAGCAAACACCGCAGCAAATCACACCACCATTCGGACCCGTACAGATCGAGCTTGTCCAAGTCCAGTCATCATCACAGCACGTCCTCGACGACGGCCAGCCAACCGGTCGACGACACATTATGGTACTGGCTCAAAACACAGCAGGCGATGCTCGATCTCACCGCACAGACCACCACAGCGCACTCCCTGCAGCTCAGCAAGGCCGACCCGAGCCTGCCCGTGAAGCCGGTGGCGCCCGCGGCCCCTATCACCTCGCACCTCGACTACAACAGGAACTCCTGGTTATGGCAATACTACAAACAATTCGGCGGCGCGATGGCGCTACCGGAGGACAAACTTAAATCAGCATCGCAAGTGCCAAAAGAGAAGGCCGCTGAAAACATTTTGTATTCACATCTGACGAAAGGCAAAGCCGACGAGGAGAGGAGTACGACCAGCCCGGTGCAGCCCGCCCCGCACGCGCGCAGCCACGAAACACGCGAACCGAGCACCAAGGAACCGCGCGTCGCCGAGCCGGCGGCGAGCCCGGAGATCGGCGTGGAGAACAAGGAGCCGCTCGCCGAGAAAAGCCTGGAGTCGAGTCGAAGCCAGACAAAGGCACGGACGGTGCTGGACAACCTGCTGTTCAACAACAATAACCAGCCTGGGCGCGGCGAGTGCGGCGGCGCGGAGGCGGGCGGCTGGGAGGCGGGCGCGGCCGAGGCGCTGGAGCACGGCGACAAGTTCCTGGCGTGGCTGGAGGCTAGCGGCGACCCTAGCGTGACGCGCGTGCACGTGCACCAGCTGCGCGCGCTCCTGCACAACCTGCGCTCGCGCCGCGCGCCGCACGCCACGCCGCACGCGCCGCCCCACGCGCCGCCGCACGCGCCGCACGCCGCCCCGCTCGCCGACGCAGAGCACGCGCGCCGCAAGTAGGCACTACAGGGAAACTTCAATTATGTACATAGTAACGTCGCCAGTAAGCGTTCACTTGTGATATGTGTAGCCAAATTTGCGTAATTTCTTTGTTCTAAAAGGAAAGCTATGCGTTATTTCTCCTTTAATTTTAATACTTAATTAGATGTAAGCTCTGACGCTTCTCTCGAAGCTCACCGCGCTTTGTCGAACGACTATGTCGTTAGTTAACCCGTCTGCGAACTTAATAGGCGATAAAACGGTCGAGTGTTACTGGTCCGCAGCAGACTACTCTCTTGCACATTGTTACGTGTTTAGTCTAAGTAGTTACAGCTGTATGTTGCCATTGGACGATTACATTCCTAGTTGTACCCTACTATAATTTATAGTCGGATCCCCTGTGTTCTACCTCAAGTCAAAACTAATGCTAAGTCATGGCGTCCTTTCGACAGTGAGGCGTGTCGCCGCTTAAGCGCAGGGTTGCCAAATACAATTCTGTAAAAGCCATACTTTAATTGTGAAACACTTTAATCAGTCTAGGATAGATAGGCTTACGTTCTATCGCTCACACAGCACTTAAGATATACATGTAAATAGATGAGCATGCCGGCAATCGGTGGGCAACCCTGCGCGCGTACTATACCAAATACAGAAAGGGCGCGGTAATATTCGTTGTGCCAACCGCAAGGACAAGGTAATATTTGTTAAGATATAGATGACTTTATTCCGTTAGCGCTAGGCACTCGTTGTAATTGTTTTCTATTGCTCAGTATTTTATATATCGTAGACATTATCGATGTCTCGACGCGGAATTGTATTATACGTTAACGTTAACAGTTAAGGACACTGTGATCAAAATTATAATTATTGAGAGATTATTAAATATTGTAAGTACATTCCTAATAAATAGAGCGTATTATCGTAATGTTATAAAGTCTGTCCATTGGTCGGCGTCGGCCGGCGCCGAGACGCCGAAGTCACGGCAAAGTTGAAACTAATCTATGTCTACTAGCTGAAAGTTCAAAAAGTTTGTTAATCCGTTTCCACTGAAGATAGGATTATTGATTTGCATTTCATGTTAACTACATTAGCTCTATCTATACATAAAAAACAAATTATTCGAGAAAAGATATTTTGTACAAAATTGAAAATTGGATTATAAAATGATTCTCTTATGTCACAGAGTTTGTGATCACGGAAATGTTAAATGATTAAACTTGATTGAACATTATATGGAAAACCTGTTTTAATCAAACCAAATTCACCCAATGCACCTTTGACAAAGTAAAAAAGTCATTAAATCTATTGAATTTACTGATAACTTAATTTTTACTATCATCATCATCATCATCATCAGCCAGAAAACGTCCACTGCTGGACAAAAGCCTCCCCCAAGGATCTCCAATTCTCCACCACGACCGGTCTTGTGCTGCTCGCATCCAGCGGCTACCCGCGACCTTCACCAGATCGTCGGACCACCTTGTTGCCTGCCTGCCCATACTGCGTCTTCCTGTGCGCGTTCGCCACTCGAGAACCGTTCTGCCTCAACGGCCATCGGTTCTACGGGCGATGTGCCCTGCCCATTGCCACTTGAGCTTGGCGACTCTTTGGGCTATGTCGGTTACTTTAGTTCGTCTACGAATCTCCTCATTTCTGATTCAATCACGTAGAGAAACCCCGAGCATAGCCCTCCCCTCTCCATTGCTCTTTGCGTGACTTTGAGCCTGCTAATTAGGCCCATAGTGAGCGACCACGTTCCGGTACCGTATGTCATCACTGGCAACACACACTGGTCGAAGACTTTCGTCTTGAGACACTGCGGTATTTTGGACGAGAAGATATTTCGTAGCTTACCGAACGCTGCCCAGCCGAGTTGGATTCGGCGATTGACCTCTTTCTTAAAGTTGGACCTACCTAACTGGACTGTTTGTCCCAGGTATACATATTCGTCAACAACTTCAAGAGCAGAGTCTCCAACCTTCAGAGGAGTGGGTACGACACGTGAGTTAGACATGATTTTCGTCTTCTCCATAACTATTTACTAATTAAGTCGAAAACCAATTTTATTTGTAGTAGGTTTCTGGCGCGTAAAACAGAATAAAACAGCGTCAAAGTCCATCAGACATACCTATACAATGGACATGTAAATTGTTTAAGGAAGATGGTAGCATGACGCGACGAGTATGGCAAGCCCATAAAAAATGTATGAGCCCTTATTTAACGCGTGTGGTCCACTGCCGTTTATGTGGCGAACTTTACCGAAAAGTAGAGTAAGTGTTAGACAACTTAGTGTCTTATAAGATCGGTACAGATATTTAAACATGACATGCAACATTTCTCATACATTTTAAATTTTAATGTTGCATTAGGTACTGTTATTGCTTGTTGTGTTACAAATAATCTGTGCCCGGCAATACATTACGCTGTCTGTACATTTATCCATATAAAATTCTAGTCACTATCACAATACTTGCCGGCCACAGCCGCGGAATGCGCGAGGCGCAGCTATCTCAAGCAAATGCTATCGAGTGTTTTAATCATCATCAACAACCAACGATTCCACCGACTACGCCCATATATTCCAACAGGTGTAACTAATCATTTATTAGCTACATATTGCAGCTCTGCTCCGTAAACTAGCAGACTAATCTGCCTCGCAGATATAAATGCCTTAAGAAAGGATTAAAGAAAACGTAACCCTTACTCTTACCTACTTCGATAAGTCCAACTTAACTTAATATTTGGTGTTAATAACCATGTGAGTATTAAGATTTTAAATCAAAGCCACGCATTTTATCTCCGTTAAAACATCTTTCTAGATAAGATAAGTGTACCAAAAAGTTTGCGCGGTTGAAATGCACTTAAATAGTGATACACGTTTATAAATTCTCGGAACTAGTAACGCCATCTATTGAATGTTTACGACACTGCCAATATTTTTAAAATAGTGTACGTTTTGCAATTAGTAAACATCACAAATCAAAATTCTGAATTGAGACAGATGTGTTAAGATACCTGTAAATATTTGCCTTGTGCCTATTAAAATAGTAAAGTAGGTACTTACGTGCAGCATCGGCTTCGTAAGGGGCTCGTAATCGAAGTAGTCTGAAACCAGCGCGGCAACTCCTTGCCACGTATTTGTATCTGCAAAGCACAGCTTCGTCGGTCGAATTGATGTGCACACCATTTTCTACAAAACAATAATGAAGCTAAAATATATTAATTAGCGTAAGCGACATCTATCGGTAGCAACGAGAAACTTTCCTTCAACGCCATCTGGTGGTGATAGTAAACAATCTCCTATATCCTACCTATAAGTTCATGCGTACCCACCTGTAATCCACATTCATTAGGAACTTGTAACAACAAAGGTTTCCGCACGGAAAATTTAAAATGAAAATTGTATTGTCTTCTAAAGTTTTCAGCGTAAGCGAGCAAGAGTCGTTCCTTAACAGTGTTAGTGTAATAACTTTTGGGAAAGCTCGTACGAGTTTCAAATACAGGCTCGTTGATTTCTGGCCAACACAGATTCACCACTCCCAGCTCATAAATGGCATTGTCCAAAGATTCCAACGTCAGCGGATCGGTAACATCTTTCAAGCTGAAAATCCTTGGCGATATCTCCTCGTAGTCGCCTTCTTCAAACGGTCGATCGAAAATCTCGCTCGCTACATTTTCATTAACTTCTATAACGGGGTCTAAAGTGTCGATTTCAGATTTCTTCTCCAAAAACGCATCGGATGCCACTTTCACTGTGTTCATTTTTTAGGGATTTCAGTAACGGAGAGTATTCTTTCGTATGATATCAAATTTAACAGTTTATCAGTAAGTAAATAATATTTTGTAAATAAAATTTTTAAATGCATGAATTTATAACTTGACACTATATTGACTGTCACTGAAATGTTTCAGTACAAAACTGTCTGCCGGGCGGCCCTCCGCTCCGTGCGTATTGCCGATGCCGTGTTGCTTGGTAACTGAAAAACTTACAGGGCACCGTTATCAATATTTCAAATGATCTAACAATAGAGAACGTCATGAAACGTAAACTATCTGTGCTTAGAGCATTTGAATCTCGGACCAAGTAATATTTGGTCCGAGATTTGAATGCTCTAATAAGCATATATTATTCTGAGGCTCTAAGTATCTGTGTTCGAAAATGGATGAATCATGAATCTATAGTATGGAATTGAAAAAAGGAGGTCACTAATAGTCCATATAACTTTGGCCATGTTTGTACCTGGAGGTACATAGATATCAAAATGTAGAGAAAAATTCGAGGATTCCGAAAAACGTATCATTTTGCTTTTATATTTAGATAAAATTAGATAATAAATTAATAAAGTTGTGAATTACTTGTAACACATTTTCATCATGTGGTAACATTCGATGTTCAATTGCGTTTAGTATCAGACTTCTCCAAAACCTGTAGTGTTAATACAATATTTTATTTGCTGTTAATTATTGCTAATTCATCTACTTGTCGTCCATTTTTATCAACAGATAATTTAATGGAAGTAAAACAATAAAAAATAGAAAATATAATATTACAATCAGCTAATAATTGTCTCTCTGCTAGTAACAAAACGCTACAAAATGTCATAATGTTCTAAATGTTATTCCGTTCGTTTCGTTCGCGATTCGTATTTTTATTTAATAACTTGGCTATTCCCTGTGGTATTCCGTTTTCCTCGTGATTTGATTCCTGTTGACACTCTGTTCCCGAAAACAGATTATCTCGGACCAAATATCAGATTATATTCATAATCGTATCACAGATTATTTAACATGGACAGGGTCTAAAATGGCGTATTTTTTCAAACCGAAATTATTATTTTTTTGTCTTTTTCAATTAACTAACAAACAATGTGGCCTACATTGCTATATTACGCAGCGTTTCATTGAGTAATTTTTTCCTTAAAGTGTACCTCGGTACATTAACTGGCCAGATTTGGTTTGGCCAGTGACCTCCATTACTATTAAATTTCAATCACTATGATTGCAATACAAACGATAAAAAATACGATAAAGTCTAGATTGTTTTTTTTTTTCATTCGTTAACACGTGGTTAACACCCCGAAACTTTTAAGTTTACCTTCCAAACTTAAAGAATTTTCCAAGACACACCCAACAAGTTAAAACAGTTCTTAATATTTTTAAAACGTCTACTAAATAGATAATAATATAAAGAACAGATTGTGATATTATTAAACTTTACTCCATTCTATTATGCAATCTTTGGGATTAAAGTCACTCGCGTCCGTTTGTTTACCCTTGAGACCATACACCGCATACACGTGCGTGACTTCTAGATGGTGCTAAATGAGTGTCACTGGTCACTGTCGGAGTTGTATAGCCACGCTGCGTTGAAGCACGAATTGTGCGGCTCGCCCGTCGTAATACCACCCTGTCACAGAATATCGGCGTCAAACAATGCTGCTGTTGTGTCTCGTCCGGTGAGTGAAAGTAACAGAGGCCCACCTCTCCCCGTCCACTCTCACCCTTCCTCAAAGATCCTTCTTTTTCCTCCGGCCCTTTCTTCCGTCGGCAACGCAAGAAAATATAAAATCATTTATTTCAACCAACAAGGATCAAAATGCGTATGCGACTCTTCTGGTTTTGCGGGAGTCCATTTACGGCGGTGATTAATTTCCATCAGGTGACTTGACCCGTTTGCTTGCTTGCCTCCTTTACACATTAAAAAAATGTGTTAAATGTGTGATAAGTGAGTTTATTGGGATAAAACCTAATCTAACGTATAATAAATAATCACAAAAAGTAATTTTAGTGATTTTAAGTTAGGGAATAAACAAAATAATATTATTTAAATGTAGTATTCATACCACAGACGTATAATACGTCTGTGATTCATACGCTTTTACAAAGTCACGTCGTCGTTTTTGATAACATCTGTCACAGGTATCAAGCTATATTGAACAGACTATAGCTCGGACCAAATATTTGGTCCGAGGACTATAGTACCTACTTATTGGTTTGTGACTTTTATGTGTTAGTAATTTTTAATTTTATGAAGAATTATTCTGATATTTTAATGTAGCCAGTAGCCACGGTCAAACTGAAACTCTAAAGGCGGGTCTCCTGCGACACCGCTAAGAGTTTTCTAACACCTAACGAGTATATTTTGTTAGATGTTTGATGTTAGGTGTTAAAAAACACAAAACAGTGTCGCAGGAGACCCGCCTTAACACAAGCCATATGGGGAATATTATATTATTTTAATTCATCATAATCACTTAATAAGTAGGTATGTTTATCAAGTTAATTAAACGGCGAAATAATAGGTTAATTAAACGTTGGGCTGTATTAATAAATCCCTATTCTTCTGGCTTTCCCGAAAAAATAAAAATCAGCTGGCTGTCAAAGTCAGATTACTGTCATGTCATTCTACAATGTCAAAGTCCAATCTGTCGTTGTCGGATCAATCATAAATATCAAGAAATAAGGATTTGTTGCGGAACTAAAAGAAAGATAAAGTACGCATTATTACACTTTATTAAGTAGTAGGGGTTTGTCATGTTCAATTATTCCATTGTGTGCTGTGATCTTTGATCTTTGTAGTGTTATTCTAGTCACAACACAACTGGGTGACCGTCCATAATTAGACAAAACGAATTCCAGTTTTGTGAACATTTATACGCGCATTTTCATAATATACATTATAATAAGCTGTAAATGAGCTACGGTTGTTATTTTATTAAAAAATATGGGCAATAAATCGTCACTGTTGCTGCGTGAGGAAGAAATAGCTCAGATTCAAGAGGAAACTGGATGTAAGTACTAAGTACTCCATATTTCTATCCAATAATAAGTATTTAGCTAATAATATTGAAGACGTAGGTCAAAAGGTTATCTTTATGTAGTCACTTAGCCAACATTAAGATCTTAAGATTCTCTGCATTGCTTTTGTTAATGTGTAGTCTATAACTTTTTAAGTATTCATTATGATGATTTACAATTCTTATTTTCAGTTACACCGAATCAAATTGAACGGCTTTACTCTCGGTTCACTTCTCTGGACAAAAACGACTGTGGCACTCTCTCCCGGGATGACTTCCTTAGGATCCCAGAGCTAGCCATAAATCCGCTAAGTGAGAGAATCGTCCACTCCTTCTTTGCTGAAAGCCACGATGACCGGGTGAACTTCCTGCAGTTCATGAGGGTGTTAGCACACTTCCGGCCGATCAGGAAGAATAGGGAAAACAAACTAAACAGCAGAGAAGAAAAGCTGAGATGTAAGCTATAAATTGTAGAATATTTTAAGCAATATCTATTTCTGACACAGTTATTCTTAGTTACAATAGAAATGCAAACATCGCACTACTTATATGAATGTACGATCGAGGAACCTCCCGGCCAGTCTTTCATTCACTTCACTTGCATTTCATCGTCAGCTGAAGAATGGCCACTGTAGGATAAATGCCTCCCTTACCCAAGGATCTCCACACCATGATCCCTCTGCAAAATCGGAGGTTCCTTCTACAGGTTTCAGAGAAAAGCAAAAAGTTATAGTAAACATGGTGTATTTATAGAAAATAGAAAAGTAGTAGGTAATCTCTTTTTTTTTTGTTTTATGTTACATGACAAATATATTCTAAATAACCCTATTTGCAGTTGCGTTCTCCATGTACGACCTGGATAATGATGGCAAGATCTCCAGGGATGAGTTATTGGCCATTTTGCACATGATGGTTGGAGCAAATATTAGGTATTGTCTATAGTTTTATTATAATTATAATCTTAATTAATGCCTTAATAATAATGTTTTAAGCCAATTTCAAGTGGTATAGCTTTTAAAAGTACATTAAGTCTGTATGGTTAACTGTGTCGAGTAGCAGTGAAATAATACTACCACCCCTCTCTTCCTTTGGGTGTCGTAAAAGGCGACTAACGGATTAAAGACTGCACATACATCCAACAGCATAGAGCGGCGATGGGCTCACCACCTGTCACGCTGAGCACTTATGCAGTCGCTATTTGGTGAAAAGTGGACTATGGCAGAGGACTGCTTTTGCGGTCCTCATTGCCTGTCTCTGACTAACCCTTCGGGGATAATAGTCGTGATTATGTATGTATGTTGTATGGTAAAATAAATTAAAAATGGATGTTGAGAAAAGAATACGGAGAAAGTCCCTAGTTTTCTAGTAAGTAATTTTACTGATATTTTATTTTGGCATGTAAACCAATTATATCATGATAAAGAACACAACCTTCAGAAACCAACACATAAAGATGCAAGGTCCATGACTCCTCTATGACCTCTAGCCTATAAGTAAATATGGTAACTTATGTACAGGGAAATTGTATACCTAATGAATTATTTATGCATTTGATATCAGTTAATACCGTTAAATTAATCAATCATTACAAACCTCCTGGCTTCCAATTGATAAGATAGCTCTGTTGCTGCATAATTACGTAAATACCAACTATTTTTTATTCCACAACAGCAATTCTCTATTTTCAATCTAGCTAAGCTAATATGTACCCCTGCTGGGATTCGAAGCTGTGACCTTTGAGCTTGAGACTGGTGGCCCCACCATTAACCATAAACTGACTGTTTATATCTCATAGGTTTGTGACGTTTTTACTGAAGGTCATTTGAAAATGGTTCCTATTGCCACAGAATGGATGTTTGTGTATAAACCAAAGCAGTTGGAAAAATGCCAGCAAATTCATATTTGCAAATAAATGTGCAAAGCATATTGAAACGATAAACACATCACAAAATGCACTTTTATACAGCAGTACAGCTTTGATGGAACCTTAACATAGATATTTACTTTTTATAATTTGGGCATGTTCACCAAAACGATTAGCTAAATACAATTTTCTTAACATTCCAGTGAAGAACAGCTGAGCAGCATCGCAGAGCGGACAATATTGGAGGCCGACACGAACAACGATCAGATGATCTGCTTCGAGGAGTTCTGCACCGCGCTGGAAAGGACCGACGTCGAGCAGAAGATGTCCATTCGCTTCCTCAACTGACCACCACACTCTTGAACCGTATACATCAAGTATATACTGACCATAGTGCTTGTTATCCTTATCTATGGGCTTTTGACTAAAAAATGAGTTATCCATGCTCTAACAGACTTTACTAAAATTTAGTATCATTTGTGTATATTAGTGAATATTAGTATTGTATGTACACTTAATTTATATAGGGGCGTGATTTTTTTTTTATTATATAGGTATTGATAGTGAACAATTATTTGTATGATAATGTAGGATTTAAAGAGTTTGCGCGATTAGTTGTTTCTACATCACCTTATGTTAACTAAAATTTGTTAGTGCACTGAGGTAGACACGTTTTACGTAGTATCTAAATTAAGTAACTTTAGTTGGTTTCTAAAATAAGAACCCTTAAAAACAAACTAACTTTTGTTCAAAGGATATGGTGTCACTAACACACAGAAACAGAAAACTACAATAAATAAATTCAACAAAATTGTTGCACTGTATATTCCACAGACAAAACCCTCACGTTACGTTATTAAGGAGCAATTAGTGCAATTGAATTAAAAATAATTTACAATTAGTTACAAATTAACATGCTAAAGACTTATCATGTCTCCATCCTTACGAAACGTTGTCGAAATTGTGACATCAAAATAGCCACAAAAATATAAAAGTTATTTAAAAAGAATGTATAATCTAGATGATTTGAATTAATTGATTCTTTAAAAATCATTGGTGTCTATCTATACGTGCATTTACTTCGGAATGTATATTTGTACTTAGAAGGCTTATTATTGTTGTGTATAGGTTGTTTATAACGCTCTCTTATGCAAACTTAATCGGTGGCGTAATTAAGTCTACAGGATGTTCGGTAATAGGTATATAACTATGCAAATGTGCTTTCTTATGTGCGAAAAGCTTCTTAGCTTGTGAAAACCAAGCTTCACAGTCTCGCTCACCGTCGCTCAGTTGCTTGCTTGTCGGTATTTTACAGGTTGTACTTCGGAGAGTGTGCTGTTGAGCTACACGATCTTATTCCACCGTCCCCTTTCTACCATCAGGAGTCCAGACGTACGGCGGGTTACCACCCTTACTTACTTGATATTCCACTCATACGCACCAAGCGCTAATAGTCTTCATTCATTCCCTGCCGGCGTCTGTGTTCCCGAGTGCATATAGCCCCAACATCTTTAAAGCCCCAGTGAATAGACTGCTTATGGGCAAGCTCGCTCCATCGTCGGCCACTTCTTAATCCTACAGATAAGAATGTGGCCAATGGCAAGCCTATTTATTATAAAAAAGAAGAACATCGATTTTTGTGTGAAAATAGCGAACAAAAATATGACATTTTTCACCCCGAAGGGAAGAAAACAGTTATTTTAGGTCTTGCCAAGGCTTGACCTTTTGGAAATTAGCCATCTTACCTTCATGTACTTCTGTCCAATATCGACGCGTCCCGTCTACGAGAATGAATGGAGAGGCGCGAGAGTGGCGTTGGCGTAGCTTTGAAAAAAATTACAAAAAGAATTTAATCGAACTCA
Source organism: Scoparia ambigualis (assembly GCA_963921215.1). Taxonomy (NCBI): domain Eukaryota; kingdom Metazoa; phylum Arthropoda; class Insecta; order Lepidoptera; family Crambidae; genus Scoparia; species Scoparia ambigualis. The sequence continues at coordinate 25,075,803 of OY992520.1, read as the reverse complement.
AACGAATCTATCCAGCAGAGTAACACTATTATAGCTCTACTACTTAACTAAAATTAAAATTTTAGCGAATCAATCAAAATAAACAATAATGCTGTCATCAAACATATACAAAGCAGCAACTGCCAGCTAAAAAAAATATATTATAGACATAAAATCAGATAATCAAATCAATCATGCAAGTCAGTTATGCAAAATAATTATCTTACAATGAAATTATTTGCTACTTAATTAATAGCACTAAAAGAGGGCCTTACAATATTATTCAATTGGGATTGTTTCTTGTCAATTGTCTTACAGTAAAACTTAAAGAAATTTTCGTGACCCCGCCAATTTCTTCGATTTAAAATCATATCTAGTGGAACATTATTCTCAAAATCGCATGACGCCACTGCTGAGCGAATAGATCCTGGGCTGCAGTTGATCCCTAATTCCTCGAATGGTACTTTTAACCATCCGGCTATCACCGTCCTAGAGGCGGCCTTCACTTTACCACGCGTGGTAATAAAAAGATTTGACATTCCTTTCTGTGCTCTTTTTCTGCTGTCGGACACTGTTATTAAAGTTTTAACCCAACTTACCATGTCAAATAATGCATTATCAGAATGAGACAATAGCTAGCCTGACTTGCGGTATTTAGTAGAGTCGGTTTTCGATCCAAAGACGGGCCAAAAGGTAACGGATGTGGTTTCCATAACAGTGATCTGAATCTATATGCAACAGGGTTAAATTATGTATCCTGCGCCCCGAAGCTAATAGCAAAAGCAGCGCCACATGACGCGATATTTGAAATATACTGTTTTGATCTGGGGGATGGGATTCAATCCAGCGTAATAGGTCTTGAACGTTCCAGATTTGAGATTTATCAGACTTTGATGTTTGGGCCTTTAACTTCAGAGCTTTGATCATTGAAGATACTAAGCAAGGTGGAGCTACGTTCAGGATCAGACAAAGACATGATTACGGATTTGTGAACTAAAATTGTTGCAACGGCCAGCCCTTTAACACGACTAAGATAACCTAAACATGCAGTTACGTCAAGTGGTGGAAGATTGTCTTGTTTTGTCCCACTTTGTTAACACCACTCGACCCATTGTTTCCAGGCTGAGCTGTATGTCTTCCAAGTTGACTCCCGCCAGGCCGACTGGATTAAATCTACGTCTTGTTGATCTAAGCCATGTACTAAATTACACCACCCCGTACCTTGCAAACCTCTAAATACAATTTCTTCACGTTGGGGGATGGATGACCTGTGGATAGGTCGACAAGGTGGTGTGCGACATTGTGAATTGGGAAAGGAGCTGCGGTCGCTCTCCACTTCATGTCTCCTCTCCAGAACACATTCTCCCATCGTGGCACTACGACTAAATATAATCCTGACGCCCTGTTTAGGTGTTGTAGGACCTTCGGGATGAGAGGAGGAGGAGCAAAATCCATGCCAGCGGAAAATTCCACTTTCTGCTGAAGGCATTGACGAAAAGAGCTTGGCAATCCTTGGCGTCTATCGTTGCGTACTGGGGGACTACTCTGGATTGCCTTGTCGCAAACAAGTCTACTAACGGCGTTCCCATCTGGCGAAAGATCTCTCGCGTCATATAATCGCTGTGGCACCTCAGCGATTCATCAACAATTCAACAGCATCTGGAAGATACTTTCCACGCGAGAGCGGATCCGCTATGGTGTTGTAACGCCCTGGAATGAAGAAGGGACACAGATGACTTGCTTGCCGATGAGCTAGCAAAAGCAACCTCTTCGTCAGTATGAGCAGCTTCGGCGATTTCGTTCCTCCTTGATTTCTGATATAGGCCACGACTGTTCTGTTGTCGGATTGAACCATTACCGACCGGCCCTTTGTTATCCCTGGGAAGCTGCTTAAAGCCACGAAGACTGCGTATAACTCATTTAGGTTTATGTGCCATCCCCTTTGTTCTTTGGCCCATTCCCGTGACAGGTGATGATTCCCTACTTGCACTCCGAAGCCGATGTTGGATGCATCTGTAGTGACAAAAACTGTCGATTCGGGTGTAAAAATCTTTCCTGGACGAGATAAATTCTCTATCCACCAAGCCAAGTCGTCTAGGGCTTCCTCTGGTAGCCGAAAGACCAAGGTTAGGGTTTCTTCGGGCAGGATACGACTCGCCCTCTGGAGCTGACGAGTGAAAAGGCGACCTAGAGGAGGCACCAGCGATGCGAAACCTAATTTTCCTATTATTGACATTCCGTCTCTTCAATTCTAATGCCAACCAACTTTGTCAATTCTTCTGATAGGTGAATCAATTTTTCTTCGGGTAAATAAGTGCTGTTTAGTCGTGTGTTCCATTTTATATGCCCAAAAATTCTATCTCTGTTGAAGCCCTTGCTGATGATTTTTCTCGATTTAACGTCCATCGTAGACTTCTGAGGAGAGAAGTAGCTTGATTCAAGTGTTCCTCTAGTATTAGAGGATCTTGATGACCGAAAAGAAAATCGTCCAAATAAACAATTACACGGATACCCTGGGCTCTTAGAATGCTTGCGACCCATTTGCTTACTTGGGAGAAGGCTAGAGGTGCGCTTGAGAGCCCGAATGGAAGAGATGTCATTTGTAACAGTTTTCCTTTGTATGAAAAAGCAAGGTAGCGTCTGTGACTTTCTTTGATTGGAATGTGAAAATACGCCTGTGAAATATCTATTTTTCCTATGTAATCGTTTTGTTGGAGAAATTTTGGGACGTAGCTGTGATTTATGAGTCGAAATTTGTTTGGGTTCAGAAAGAAATTGAGCTGCCGAAGGTAACATTTGGCGTACTTTTCCGTTTTGCTTCGGAATCAGGAATAAACGAGACAGAAAACCTGTTTTTACTTTGGAGCTTTCTATAACTCCTGACTCAAGGAGAGATTCTATTTCCATATCCATCAATATTGAGGGTTTCGTTGCGAATTTTACCAGCAGGTCTGTACTTAGAGGAATAGAAGGCGGTTTTTTGACGAATGGAATTGCATATCCTGTTATTATTTTCAATACTGTAGCTGGGGCCCCTAAATCTTGCCTTTGCCCTTCGTAGTGCCTCAATCCTCCGCCTTCGAATTGCCTGTCAATAATTACGGCGTTGAACTCGGTGCTCTTTCTTTTCAGACACCTTTTTGGTATGATTATTTGATTTTCTTTTCTGGTGAGGGTTTTGAAATGGCCGTGCGTGCCACGATGGATTCTGGGGCTTTGTTGTTCGAGTCGGTCCTGCATTGCGAGGTTGACGACCGCACTGTGAACGTCCTTCCTTATTAGGGATTCTACCAAAGCGCGATGGAAAAATTCTTGCAGTGCCCCCATTATCTTTTATAAAGTTTGACAACTTTTCCTCTTGGAATAAGTGCGTATGAGAAGGAGGAATCCGCTGCAGCATACTAGATAGAGCTTCACTTTTAGCCTTGAAGCCTTTACGCCTTAATTCAATGGTTTCAGCGCGATGCGCACAAGCATATTGCAGTTAGTCATCCGATTTCGACTTGAATACTGAACCTTGAGATAGTAGCTTCCTTAAATCTTCGGCGGCTGCTGGAAATTTAACCGCTAATTTATTTAGTTCCTCCGCCAAATCTTCCTTTGGCAGAGGAGACCGTGTACTATAGTCCCCAACATACCGTCCTGTTTGCCCAAGAAACCGGATGTATGCATTCCAAGAAGATTTAATTCCGCATTGACTCTAAGGGCGCTGAAAACAGGCGAGTCATGTAACTTCTTGACCACATCTTTATAACGAATACGGTTCCATGAGTCAGAACCGAACTTCTGGCATGCAATTCCCTCAGCTTTTATATGTTCAGAAGGTGGGGGTATATTCGGCTCCATCTCTTTTACCTCAGGGACGAAGTCTAGATCCGGCAAATCTTCGTATGTTGCTCCTCGGTCGGAATTGGCTAAAGGTGAAGTTTCTGGGGAATCTGGTCTAGAAGAGACAGGAACTTTATCCTTTCCTGATGAGAAGTCTTCTTCGGCCGAAAAGGTTTGCATTACTTCACGTTCCTTTGATGCAAATGTATCTAATCTGTCCATAATAGTAGAAAAGATTTCATCCATCCGTTGTTCCAGAGTGTCAAGCCGGGAGCGCTTGGGCTTAGTAGTCCAGGCATCACTAGACTCTGGATCTGAGGAAAGACGCCTCTTCCTTTTTGGAGCTGAAGGTTCACGCCCTCTCTCCAGCGGCAGAGCCCTATCTGCGTCAGATCGTGACATTGGTCTCACGCCCCGTACGGCTTCGTTAAAGAGTTCAGTTGCAGCAGCTGAACCTTTTATTTTATTACATATTGCGGGTGGGCAAGTGATAAGTGCTCTGGTAAAAGCCCAGTCCAGCATTTTTACCTTTATTTCTCTGAAGCCTTTCTCGGAGAGACGTGTTGTTTCCGGATCAAATGCACGTGCGAGCTGATCTGTTGGAAGAGCGAACCTGAGTCTTCCTTAGATAGACGAGATACTTTCCACGACGTCCAACCCGGTGGCATTAATTCTTGTGCAAGTACCTTCACTCGCTCTAAGTTCTCCTGCTCCCGCTCTGAATCACAGGCTTCCCCGAGGAGATCCCCAAGGGAGATCTGGGAGACTTCTTGAACCATCTGAAGCAGAGTAGAAAAACTCTCGTTTAGTATCACTATGAAATAAAGGAAGTAACAACGTTAAACTGACACACTACGTGCGACTTGGTATGGTGAATGTGCCTTAAGATTGTCCGTTGACTAAGCCAAAGTCAGTGGTACAACAGATAATGTCATTATAAACATTTGCGACTAGTAAACTAAGAATTGCTAAACGCGAGTCAATCGGCGCGTAAGACTAAGGAAACACCCAAACACACGACCTAGTTGTAACACACAAACCAACAACCAACCCGGCAGTTCAGTTCGGCTGTTATGGCTGAGATTAGTAAAATGGTAGGCGAAGGCCATGCGTCGTCGGACGGAACGGTGAATTGTACAGGCCGTGGCTGAAGGAGTCAACGGCAGAGTTCCATGAGCATGAGAGGTTGAATTAAACGAGCCAACGGCTGAATTTTACGAACCGTTGGCTCAAATGTACGAGCCGTTGTCGCTGGAATATACTAGCTGACGGCTGGATTTTAAGAGCCGACGGCTGGATTGTACGAGCCGACGAATATCAAATAAAGCAATGTGGCTGTATAACAATTTTCCGCCCTCTGTGTCAATTGAAAGTGTAGTTTGAGTTCATCCCATTGAGCAAGAATGCGAGCAATTGCTGTTTCAAATTGGCAAGAAATCCAACGAGTAGCACACATCTTTAAAATTTTCAGCTGTTTTTCACCTACATTAAATGTTTCATACACTTCTTTGTATGCATCTTGTCGTGATGGGGATAGACAAAACCAATTGTAGGTCTCTCTCGGTATTGTTTCTTGGGAAGCATGCGAAACAGCTAGTTGTATGGAGTGGCATACGCATCTATTCAAAATTAAATGGGGAAAATTGTACTCTTCCTTGAGAATCTTAAACACTCCATTGTTTATCCCCACCATCACGGAAGCGTTATCAGTTCCTATTCCCATTAATTTTTTAATATCTAAATTCAGCTCATTAATAAGACTGATGAGAGCATCAACTAGCTCTAGCATTTGCGGAAGTTAATTGTTGAAGACATAGAAATGTTGAAGTTATTTCCTTGCGTTCTTCACTCAGATATTTTATAACTACTCCCGACTGTTTTGTGACAGATACATCCGTGGATTCATCAATAATAAGACTGTACGGACCTGTGCCAATATCTTTTACCAGCAGATCTTTAAAATACTGACTCAAAACTTCGGTTATAACATGGGTACATTTAGTACGATGCATCTTCATTTCTTTTGCACCTCCATTGACGCAGTCACAACTGAAAATTTGTTTGCATAAATCCGTAAGGTGGTCAACACTGTTGATGGAGGAGTGTTCTGCAATATATAAGCTAAGATAAGTTTCAGACTTACTGGCACTTGCGGTATCGTCTTTACTTACAACTATTTTTGTTTGTGAGGATGATATGAAAGGAGCTGAATTGTCTTTATGTTTTTTCGTTTCTTTGTGTCGTTGCATATCGAATAAATTCGCGTTTATCTCGATTTTGCAATATAAACATAAAGCTTTTGACGAATTTCCAGGCACTGGTTTTATCCACTTAAATTCCACTTCCCACTCTCTTTTATAATGTTGTTTGTGAACAGTCTTTTTTTTTATTGGTAGATCCGTCATTTTTTATTTTGTTACCTACTGAACATTTAAAACATTCACACACTATATGTATCAAAACTGAAGACACGACAGAGTTTGTTCACTCGCTCGATTATTTCGACAGTTACAAAAACAAATGTTCGCTTCGCTCCAATGATATTATAAACTATAGATACGTTACGTTCATAGTAATTTGCAGTAGACGGTCTACTGCAGACGCTGCGCCTGCCGCCGCCGCCTGCGAGGGAGGGGGGTGTCTAACGCCACTCTCGCGCCTCTCCATTCATTCTCGTAGACGGGACGCGTCGATATTGGACAGAAGTACATGAAGGTAAGATGGCTAATCTCCAAAAGGTCAAGCCGAAGGCACAGAGCTAAAATCAGTTATAATATCATAATAGGATAGCCCAGTTGCGGGTTTACCTATTACCAAACACCCTGTATGGACTTATACCATTCTTAAACGTCAATCTGGTATAAAAACATATATTAAAACCTCGAATAATAACTAAAGCATAGAAGGAGTGCTATGACATTTGAGTGGGCACTCCGTTTGTTTTCAAACAATGCGATATTATGTGGCATGCACACTCAAAAATATAACCTAAGGAAATTACAAGACGCTTGGCCCTTGCCAATGTCCATTGAGGTATATAAAGCCAAATATTACCCTTCAAATAACATTTTGTAGATCGCTTTTGAATTCAGTTGGTGACCAGGTATCCAATTTTTTTTTTCACTTTACCTTTGACGTTTTTAGCAACTTATTTTGTCTCTTTCCTTTCATTGTTTATGGCCCATTTGAAAAAAAATTGGTTGCCTGTAAAGTCGGTATACGGGCGAAAGTTTTACGTGACAACGACTTTGAGTGGTAAAATAATTTTAATGTGAATATTCATTCGTATAGTAGGAAGAAGGATGAAATCTCTCTCGCTCTGTCTCTCTCGCTCTTAGGCGGGCTAACTGTGCTCGAGTGGAAGGGACGCGTGCCTTTCACTTTTTATGTCTGTCTCTCTCGCTCTTAGGCGGGCTAACCATGCCCGTGTGGAAGGGACGCGTGCCTCTCACTCGCTCTCATTGTGAGCGCATAACGTGAGCGGAGCGTAACGCAGTTTCTTGAAGTGTCACCCGGCAAACCAATTTATAAGACGTTGTCACGTCAAAAATAGGACAACACTATAGAAGTCTCATTTGGACTCCTATGCTTTAGTTATTATTCTGAGATTCAAACAGATGAAATCTAATAAAAAAGGGTCATTACGGCGCTTGCGCTAAAGTCTTGTTTTTAAAATTGTGTATAGAAATTAAATGTTTGAGGGCGCTTGTTGATGAGCCGGTTTCTACACGGTACGGCGCCGGGTCGGTACCGGCTACGCGTGTTGAGGAGCACGGTTTGTGCCCGGTTCGCAAATGACGGCTAGCCGGCTGAAGTGCGGCTTCTTCGGCACACGCCGTGCGTACGTCCGGTACCGTCAACAAACCCTCATAGAGTGTCATACGTGACCGCGAGCCCGCGCGCCGAGTGTAGACACGGCGCGCGCCGCCGGCCGCTGATCGAGCCGGACCGCCGCTAGCGCCGGCTCGTGAACATACCTTTATAGTGTATCATAGCCAACTAATGATAAACCCGGTTTATGACCGTCTGTAGGCCCGGCAAAAACCGGCTCGTCAACAAGCGCCCTAAAGCCTAGTTCGCACCTGTGCTAGTAATTTAGTAGACCAGAGATGCATTGCTTCGTCACTTTGCTAATTTAAAATGAATTTTCAAATAAGCAAACTAGCGAAGCAATGTACAGTCACGAGCACCAATAAGTATACACTTCGACTCTTATTCCATTGTATTAAGAGTTACAATTGTTTACATATTTTTGCTCGTGACTGTACTTCTACTCGACTAAAATACTAGCACAGGTGCGAACTAGGCATAAGGGAGTTATTCCAGATATTCCTACTGGTAAATCCCCTCTAGTAGAAGCGTCTGCGCTTGTCGCCATAAGGGCCCTTTTTTGATTTGGACAGCAGCATTGCTATTTCGTAGAGATGGACCAAATATAGGTTCTGCCGAATACGAATATTTAGATTCAGAATATAGACGCCAGAGCTGAGCGGCTCTCAACTCTTACCCGTTCCTACCCACGCGGCATTCCGCTTGATTTTCTTCATCATAATTTACCACTAACTTTCAAATATTAATGAAAACAAATAAAAAATGTATTTAATTAAAATTATTAAGTTTTTAATTGATATTGGTTGTTCAGTTTTCTTCTTTGCTTTAGTCGTTGTTCTTCAATATCTGAGAGTCGTGGTTTCATGGAATTCACCATAGGGAATGACCGTTATGTATGGCAGATTCAATGGGGTGGTTTGTCTTTGCGGTCCCCATTTAAACACTGGATTTCTCAGTGTGCAGTTTTACTCTCGATGTTTTCCTTTACCGTTAGAGCAGTCAATAAATGTATCGAAGATTCGGCCCCTCTCTACTATTTTGTAAGAAGTTATTCCGAGCAATTTTAGTTGGTGCTTAATCACATTAAAATTTCTAATTTAAGGTTTCATAAAAAAAAATAGATCCGGTGCCATTTAATAAATCAATGGCAGCAAGTGTGTACTTAAAAATAATTATTTTATTATGTCAAAAACAATAATTAATGTACATTACGCATATGATTACGCCACCTCGTGTTATCTTAAGTTAACTTTATGTAAATTTAGTAAATTGTTACCAAAATAGTAAATGGAATAATCTGTGGTAATTAAAATGTGTATTTATTCAATGTAATAAAAGATTAATAAATTAATAATAAATATTTTTACAACAAAGCAAAATTGTTTAATTGTCCTGATGATTCACTAATATACGATAACTAAAATTTACTTATATATTGTTTGTGTTATATCACGATCATGATATAATATAATATAAATCGATAATAATGAAAAATTACAAAATAGGCGAAAGGAAATAAAAAACTTGCACAGTACTTAATCCTAGTGAAAGTTTGTTTCACAAAATAAAACAGTTGTGTAATTTCATAAACATTTAATGAAATAAGTAGATATTAATTTACATTGCATTCTGTAGAAAATATATTAAAACTTAAAATCCAATGAACATCCATCCGCGTCTGCAGTACCTATGTCTGATTTCGACAACATTCATTACTTACTACTATGTAGTCATGTTAGATAGAAATATTTAGTGTGTGTTTTTATTAAAATGTTTACACCAACATTTATTAATATGTTTCTAGTGCACACGTCTAACTTCTCATAAAACCACTTTTAGCTTTAATTGTATCATGACTTCAGACTAACGATTAGATTGAAAGAGAGAAAACCATTCAGCTAAGACAACTATTATAAAAATTGACTTTTACGAGTAATACTAGAGCTATATTTGATTGAATCTGAATGAACACTAGATATAACATTCGACCGGACGGGAATTAAGACTACTGTCCGAATTTTAAAAGTCTTGTTGATCAGACAGTAGTAGTTAACAGGTGAATATGTTTTAGACGCTAAAACTACACTTAATTTTAATTATCTGTATAATAGTATTTTTTCCTTTAAGGTCTTAAATGTGAGTTTTAATATTTTTATCCCGTTTTAAAGAGATTCAAAGATGGCAACCCAACATTAAACAACATAATAGTATTGTAAATGCGAATAATAAGAGCGGCGAACGCTACCCTATCCATGACTATAATGTAATGTTTGTAAGCGTTCGCCCTTTTCAATAACTTATGACATTGACAATACGCAGAGTAACGTCGACACTTAGGGGGGGGAGGGGTGGGGGGGGGGGGTCAAATACGTCACAATTGTGGTTTAACGCGCGAGGTGTGCATATACAAAAGTCCGTCGGACCAGACAACAGTACCGGATGCGTTGGATCATCCCCACGCCGGTGTTAGGCCGTGGAGGAGACGGCGAGCTTCTTCAGGTGCTCCATGAACACTTGCAGCGAGACGTCGTCGGTGAGCACCGGGGCGCCGCCGTCCTGTGGTACAGACCGTCAGTTAATGACGTAAGCGGTGTGTAGATGGCGTTGCTAGCACACTTCGTATATAGAAAAGTAAGGCAACGTTTTTGAAAATTACAAAATATTGAAATGTGGACTATGGCAGAGGACATTGCGGTCCTCATTGCCTAGTATCTGACTAACCCTCAGGGGATAATACTGTTAAGTGTATGTAAGAAATATTGAAAAAGGAAATTACAAGTCTTGTTACTTTATTATGCTAGCTTTTAGCACCTCTAGTGGTGAAACATTATCCCCTATTGATAAATGGGAGATTGAGATTGCATTGTATATTTTACTAAACTAGGAATATATTTTATTATAATATCGGTCCAGAATTTGTGCATTTTTTTTCAATTGGCAGTTTTTTTAATGAACATTTATTTTCAGCCATGCTCGTCCTACTGCAGGTCATGCACGTAAGTATTAATAAAATATATGTTTATTTTAACTACAACCTATCTCAGTCACCCTTATAACAATTTTTCGTCCAAAAAAAAATACTATATTCACAACAATTTGAAAAATATACACCACCTCCATCTTATTGCTAAAAGTAAAAATAAATGAAAATAGAATAGAGTTTTAGAAAGTGGTCAGAAATAATAAACATCACATATTTAAAGTGCATTGAAAGTCAAGCAATATAAAAAAGAAGCTGCATATAAGTAGGTAATTAATTAATAGTTTAGTATAACAATACAACAAAAGAATTAAGCATTGGAAGCAATAATCAAGGTGATTGTTACATATTTGAAATTCAATAAATATGTTAGTGCCAATATTAAGTCCCACCCTCTCGGTACAAAGAAAGACAAAAAAAAGTAACACTACCGCTGATGGCATCGGCATCGCCTGGTTTTCGCCAAAACATTGGATGGAACAAAAAAAATAAAAGGTCAAACCATGCTATCATGGAGGTACAGCCAAAAAAATCAATCCATGCGAAAATTCATTATTACTTTTAATTGATCATGCTTTTATGATTTACTTATTATAGGGCCAGTTTCAACATTTCTAAATATGTGTCAGATAGCTTTACGGATATTTTGACTCTTGATCTATAGTCCTACATATATAGAAAGTATTTTTTTATGTTTCTATGTATGGAATAAATAACCTCTGGAAATACTGATTCTAAACATGATTTCTTCACTAAATGAAATCTACTAGGATAATCCCAGAGTAATATAATGCTACATTCATACCTACTTCTTTTACACAGACCGCATACTTCGATAGAAAAATTAAACGCGGGAAGCCGTGGACGGACGCTAGTCGGCAAAGAATGTAGCCAAACACAGTAGGAAAGCTACCATGTTCATTACTTAGTTAAGTAGTTTGACAATGTACTAAAGTGACTGTCGTCGCTCACGGTACATTAATATAATTTAAGAGAATGACAACTAAAACATGGTTCAGCGAAGCGATGGCTGATTCACATGTCATACTCGTGAACGGGTGCCGCCTGTGGAGGCTGGTCTGCTCTTGTAATCATTTTAAATGTTTTTTATGTAGTAACTTGTAATGGAATGTACTTCTATGATAGGATGGGCATTTTCCAATTTGTACTGACGCTGTAAAACAAAGGGGAAAAGAAATGCCCTTGCTGAGTTTCTTGCCGGTTCTTCTCAGTACAAGGCTTCCGCCCCATAGTTAGGACTTACAAACCGATGTCATACATAGCGACATAAGTGCTAAATAATAATAATTATTGTAGCCTAAATTGAATTTTAAATTATTTTTTTAAATTTTGACATAAAATATGGAAAGCCTATCTGAAACATATTCAGAAGTAATAAATTGGCCTTATATATTTTAGTAAGTGGCAACAAAGTGTTGCCAAAAAACAGTACAAGTAAATTTATTATATATTGTTTAAAATTAATTAAATTTCAAATTAAAATACATGAATGATATAATCAGTTGAAACAAAAGGCGAATTATACTGACCCCTCCGTACGCGTACATGTTGTTGTGCGTCTGCGACGGATTCACCTTGGACAGCAAGAAGCGAGCCTGGAACAAAACAACACAGATGGATGTTACGTAAATTTAATTAAAATTTCATATAACATTTTGTGAAAAAAGTATTATCGGTTCTAATTCTCAAAATTTTGTGATCCTGAACAGGGGACAGAACCCTACTGTCACCTCTCACAGCAGTAGGTATTACTTATTTGTATAATTTTTTTTGCTAGCCTATACTGTCCCACAGCTGGGCAAAGGCCTCCCCCAAGTCCCTCCATCCATATCTATCCTGAGCCACCTCATGAGTCAGTCTGGTGTGCGTCCAGATCGTCACGCCATCTCTTTCTAGGCCGACCTCGGCGGGGTCGTCCATCTGCAGGGACCCATTGCGTAGTGATCCTTGCCCAGCGGTCGGGATGCATGCGGCTTACGTGACCAGCCCAATCCCATTTGAGCTTGGCAGCTTTGTAGCCTACGTCGGTTAAGCCCGTTGTACTTAAATATTACTGTGCAAAATTCGTATAGAAAATTGCATAGTAAAATAAAAGTAATACCTACTGCTTTAAAAGTTGATGGTAAGGCCCCAGGTGTTGACTCTGTCTCTTTTATATTCAAAGAATTAGAAAGAGACAGCAGATCACAGCTATGCGCGTAGCGTCTATGTGTCGCTTAGAGAATTGCATAGCAGGACAATTTGGTAATTTAATAAACAACTAAAATTGATGTTATTGCAACCGATAATAATACACTCGAGAGCAATGAATCTGGGTCTCTTAGAGAAACCTATAAATTTCGGAAACTAAGAATGCCAGCTTAATGAAATAAATTGAATTTAATAGACAATGAAATACTCCTTAAATGAAAGTAATAAAATTCGTGCTTTCATTACTGCGTTTACGCGGTTTGGCATGCTGTACACCACTTTCCATAGACGATTTTGAGGATTATTCTCCCATTCCTCTGTGAGAGCAATTGCAGGCTCACGAAGCGTGATTGGAGGAGGGCTTCGTTGTTTTACGCATCGCATTTCCCTAGCTCGTCCCCCAAGCATGCTCGATCGGATTGATATCCGGGCTGCGTGCTGGCCACTCTATACGAGTAATGTTACTTTACAATAACTAAGAAGTTTTAATACCCATGTTTAACCTCCAAACCCCAGGTGGGCTATGTAGGACATCAAAAATTAAACTAAGTAATGCGCAGAGCATTCCGGCTCACTATCCAGACATGCTTGCCACTTTCGACATAAAAAACATACAGGCTATTCTTATTTCCGAAACCTTCCTAAATCCTCAACTTTTATCTACTTCTTACTCCTTGCCTGACTTTAAATTAATCCGAAATGACCGTGTAAGTTCCTCTCACGGTGGGGTGGCTATATATCTTCGCTCACACATCTCATATTCTATCCTTCGTCGATTTCCTCAGCCGCCGCCCCCCAACTCTACCGAACATTTGTTTTTAGAAATTTCTCTGTGTCACACCACAATTATTTTGGGTGTTTATTACAGTCCCTCCTTAAGAGTGGGCTACTTCGCGTCTTTGGAACAACTTCTCGAAAACTTTACTCCTGCTTATAACCACACCATTATAATGGGTGACTTCAACACTTGCCTGACAAAAAATGATTTACGTTCTAATAAGTTACTATCCTTAGTCAACTCCTGTAATTTACATATTCTTCCCTTACGGGAGACTCACCATTTTCCCAATTGTTCCCCGTCACTTCTGGATCTTATGATTGTATCCTCTCCCAACCTTGTTAATAAGCATGGTCAATTTTCTGCCGACGCCTTCTCTTACCACGACCTGATATTTTTGTCTTATCGGGTTCGCCCTCCGAAGGATAAGCCGCGCGTGCTGCACAACGTAACTTCGCCAAAATGGATCTCAAGCAGCTGCAGGAAGATGCCGGAAGTTTGGATTGGTCGGCCATATTCACTGCTGACTGTGTTGATAGGCAAATCGAAATTTTTTATGCAACCTTGATCGGGCTGTACGACGTGCTCACCTATCCGACCGGATAAAAATAAACATTTGCCTGCGCCTTGGTTGACGGATGATATAAGACTACTTAAGACTAAAAAGAACTCTGCAAAATGTAGGTACAAACTTGATCCTTCGAATAAGAACGAACTTAGATATAACGGTGCTAGAAATCGTTGCAACACAGTGGTAAGGGACGCTCAAAGACGCCACATTCATAAATCTGTTCAAAATGAGGACCCTGCTAAGGTGTGGAAATTCCTCAAATCTCGCGGGGTTGGCAAATCTAAGCAAAGTAGTCCCAATAACATAGATATAAATATTCTAAATTCTCACTTTACCTCATTGTTGCCTATTAATGTCCATTGTAAGACCGACACTTTGCAGCGTCTTTCAAATTTGCCAACACCTGATTTTTCACCGTTTGTTGTAGATCAATTTATGGAGGGCGATGTTAGGAGAGCAATACTCTCCATAGGCTCTAGTGCTGTGGGTAATGATTCGATAAGTCGTAATATGATCCTTTCTTTATTAGATATCCTTACTCCCGTTAACACTTCAGTGGCGTCTCGAGTATTTCCAACTGCTTGGAAGGATGCTACTGTTATTCCACTTCCTAAAAAGTCAAATCCCACCCTGAATTCTGACTACCGTCCTATTTCCATACTACCTTTCCTCTCTAAGGTCATTGAAAAACTTATCCATCGTCAACTAACTACCTTAAAACTTAAATAATCTTAACATAAATAATCTCCTCAATTCCTTTCAATCCGGGTTCCGTTTGGGTCATAGTACGACTTCAGCTAATCACTGACGATATTCATCGTGGCATGGAGAATCGTCATCTTACTTTGTTGACATTACTAGACTTCAGTAATGCCTTTAACTCAGTGGTCTTTGATATTCTCCTCAGTGTTTTGCATTCTATTGGGATATCGCCCTCCGTGGTTGATTGGTTTCAAAGTTACCTGTTGGGGCGTCGGTAACGCATACGTGTTGAAGAATCTTTATCTACGTGGTGCAATATTGACGCTGGTGTCCCTCAGGGTGGCGTCTTATCTCCCCTTCTTTTTTTAATTTATATTAATTCCATCTCACAGTCACTTTCATGTTCCTACCACCTGTATGCTGATGATCTCCAGATCTACACACAAGCACCGTTATCGGATCTTTCACATGCTGTGGTAGTCACTAATAGAGATCTTGATATGCTATACAATTGGAGCAAGTCTTATGGCCTTTCTGTTAATCCTAGCAAGACACAGGCTATAATCATCGGTAGTCCTTAATTGGTTTAAGGATCAATTTTGCACTTCTACCTTCTGTTAACTTCGCGGGCAGTGTTGTTCCATTCGCCAAGAATGTAAAAAACTTGGGGATTGTTTTTGATCAGTGCCTTACTTGGCGTCCCCAGGTTGAGGCTGCTCGGTAAAAGGTTTTTAGTGCTTACAATTCTCTCAATCGTTTTCGAAACTTTCTGCCGACTAGCATCATAATCACTTTGGCGCAAACTCTCCTGCTATCCAACCTTTATTATTATGCTGATGTATGCTACACTAATCTTTCGGAGGAACTTCTTAATAAGCTGGAGCGTCTGCAGAATCTATGCATTCGATTTATTTTTAATTTAAGGAAATACGACCATGATTCGAGTTATCGAGCTCAGCTTAACTGGCTCCCAATACGACGGCGTAGGGACTCACACGTTCTTTCCTTTCTATATTCTGTCCTTTTTCTACCAACTTCTCCTCCTTACTTACGAAATTGTTTTTCCTTCCGTTCCTCTTCCTCTAGCCGTACCTTGCGCTCTGCTTACAACCTTGCTCTTATGACTCCTCTTCATTCCACAGATTTCCTATCCTACTCCTTTTCTGTGCATGCTGTCCGGCTTTGGAATGCACTACCAGAGAGCATCAGGAGTGCTCGCACGTTGAATACGTTTAAGGGTAAGGTCCAGAGTCATTTTTTAAGTATATCTTCATAGCTTTATTTATTTCCTATTATATAATATTGCATGATCTATTTTATCTTATCTATTTAATGAATATGTCTTATCTTGTCTATCTTGTTTTTCAACAACACATCTTATATTCCTATTTTCTTATTTCCTTATTCTTGCACCCATTTTATTATTCTTTCTTTTTATATTTTTATCACCCAAAGTTGCCTAGAAGAGATTGCTTGTTAGCAATAAGGCCGCCTGTTTTGTACTTTGTCTCTGTAAAAAGGTTCTTTTCTGTGTATGTTCTTGTGTGCAATTAAAATATATTTTTCATCCCCCCATCTCGGAAAGAGTATTTTTACTCTTCGATATCTGAGTGCAAAAGCCGTTTTTACCCGCTAGAGGACAAAGTAAATTGAATTTATAACATCGTGTGCACTTAGTATGTGTATTCAAAACATCATTAAACCTATTTTCTTCTTCCTCCATGGTGCCGATTTATCATACGACCTTTTTAAATTGTTAAAAACTCAGACTCGGAACCTTTTTGGTGTACCTACTTTTTTAATTTGGTTAGTAATTTCCTCGTTGAGGTGGGATGAAAAGTTACGTGTTGCACTCGAGTGCAAAGATTTTTCACCTCGTGCTCTTTTGATTCCCTCGGTAACGCTCAGGATTATAATTTTTGAATCACTCGCTGCGCTCGTGATTCAATTTTAGAATCCTTCGCTTGCTCGGTCATCAAAATTGAGCACGCGGTTAAAAAGCAAGTTTGCACTCTTGTATAACAAATAACTATTTCACTCCTCTTGCTCAAAAAGAACGTCATTGTAGCGTTCTAGAGCAGAGCTAAAATAGCTTTTAATTTAATTTTTTTTTTAATTTTTGTCTGTCACAGGACAATGAGCCTACAAAAACGAAAAAGTATTTAGTCTTAGGTAGAATAATCATGAATAAAGACTCGACTTTTTACTGTTAAATCAAAAACTTTTTTGAGATAGTTATTATATTATCTCAGAACAATATTGTTCTGAGGTTATTATTAAAGTTTAAGGTAAAATTAGTAATTATTTGAATCTATGGACAACACAGACCAAGCCCATACAGTCCGCGCTTCAGCAAGTAACAACTGCACAGTCTGCACATGTGCTTAGGTGGTGAGTCTTTAGTCCATTAGTCGCCTTTTACGACACCGAAGAGAAGAGAAGAGAAGAGAGGGGTTGATAGTATTATTTTTTCATGAGCCCATCGTCGCTCTATGCTGTTGGATGTATGTGCAGTCTTTAGTACGTTAGTCTCCTTTTACGACATCGACGAAAAGTGAGGGGTTGGTAATATTATTTTGATGAGCCCATCGCCGCTCTATGCTGTACGATGTATGTGCAGTCTTTAGTCCGTTAGTCGCCTTTTAGGACACCCAAGGGAAGAGATAGAAAGACTGCACATACCTAACTATCCAACAGCATAGAGCGGCGATGGGCTCATCAAAATAATACTACCACCCTTCTCTTCCCGTGGGTATCGTTAAAGCAACTAACGGGTTTAATTAATTTTTTTTAAATAAAATAAACCAATTCATATTGTATTGGATTGTTTTATTTTCCCGCATTCGTGGTGAAAATCAGAGTGTAACACACGGCGCTACAAACCCATTAAAACTCGGTTTCTACTTACTCCCTCGCTAAAGCTCGGGAGTAAAACTACCTCGTATATAATGGGTCATTTTAGCCCCTTGTATAACAATCTACTATTATTATTATCCTCTTTATTTAACATAATTCTTAAGTTTAATTTTTTACAATATTTTATATAAAAACCTATTTACAATATAAAATATTATAAAAAACTTAACCTAGGTTGCCACCGGCAGCGGGGGTAGACCCAAGCTATCGGTGGTTAGGGCTGCAGAGTGAGGAACCTCCTGACAATACGTGCCGTGTCAAGGAGTACTGCCTTTTGCATCTGACCCTTGACCCAACCTTTCAGCGAGAGCCTCTCTAGGTGTTGATCGAGGCTCTTCGCTATAAGGCCGTGTGCCGAAACGACTATCGGTACAATAATGGTTGAATCCACATCCCACATGGCGGTAACCTCGTGAGCCAAGTCAAGGTACTTACTGAGCTTGTCCTTCTCGGCTTTCACGAGGTTCTCGTCATGAGGTATGGTGATATCAACCAATATTGCTTGGCGCTGAGATCGGTCGATCACCACGATATCAGGCTTATTAGCGGCAATAGTCCTGTCCGTGATGATAGAGCGATCCCAGTAGAGCGTTGCATGACCATTTTCGAGAACTGGCGCAGGTACGTACTTATAGTACGGCACCTCTGATTCAACAAGGCCATATCGAAGAGCAAGTTGCTGGTGAATTATTCTGGCTACTTGGTTGTGTCTGTGCAAATACTCTCCGTTAGCAAGATGAGAACAACCGGAAATAATATGTCGGAGTGATTCTCCCGGACGGCGGCATGCCCGACAGATGTCGACCGTACCGTCCCTCATAATATATTTCCGGTAGTTATTCGTCTTGATAACTTCATCTTCAATAGCACAGACAAAACCTTCGGTTTCCCCAAAGAGGTCACCGAAACGTAGCCAGTTCACCGAGGCAGGCAAATCTACATCAGGCCCAGTTAGAGCCCGATAGTAGCGCCCGTGTAGCACCTTGCTCTTCCATATGTCCTTGCGATCGAGAGTGCTTAGCACCACTGGTTTGCGCCAGTTTTCTGTTGCCAAGGAGAGCGGCGTAAAGTGTCTATCAACTGCCACGACATCCAAATGCATCCCGCACTCACTGTTAAGGAAATAATCCCTGAGACTGCACACCTCACGGTTATGTAGGTCCTTGGCATTTAAAAAGCCGCGACCCCCACATCTCCGCGGGATGTACAGCCTCATAACAGATGAGCGCGGGTGTAACATTCTGGAAGTCGTGAGCATTTGACGGACTCTTCTATCCAAGGCGTCCAATTCGGTCTGAGTCCATCTTAGTATGCCAAAGGAGTATGTGAGTAGAGGCATAACCCAGCCATTAAAAGCACGCGTCTTATTGCCACCCGATAAAAGACTGTTAAATACTTTTCTTAGGCGGCAAAAAAATCGCTCCCGTAATGACTGTTTTATGTCCCCATCCACAACACCCAAAGACTGTGACATACCAAGATATTTATATGTTTCAACTTCGGAGAGAGATCTGAAGTTTATCGTTTCGGAGAGTTGTAAATTGGTTGAATTTACTACTCTCCCACGCTGTACATGCATAACCGCACACTTATCCACACCAAACTCCATCTTGATGGCACTGCTGAAAGTCTCAGTAATTTTCAGCAGTTTCACCAAGTCTTGGCGGTTTGGTGCGAAAAGCTTGAGGTCATCCATGTACAACAAGTGCGATATAACTTCACCCCCTCTCCGCAGTTGACAGCCTAACTTTGAATTTCTCAACAAAGTACTGAGAGAATTCAAAGCTAGGCAAAACCATAAAGGACTCAGACTGTCGCCCTGGAATATGCCACGCTCTATCCTTATAAGATCCTGCGTGGCAGAAACACTATCTCGACATCCTGGTTGACTCAAGACCGTGGTCCACTGCCGCATACATGATATCAAAAAGGATTTTAAAGTTATATCAATTTTATATAACTCTAAAATCCTCACCAACCATGAATGCGGCACCGAATCATAGGCCTTCTTATAGTCAATCCAGGCTGTAGAGAGAGTCCCTCTGCCACGCCGGACCTTCTGGCATATGGTCATGTCAATGAGGAGAAGCTCCTTAGTACCACGGGACCCAACCCTACATCCATTCTGAGTCATGTCCAAAATATTGTTTGCAACAATGTGCGTATTAATTTTTGTTCTCAGAATGGATGGATTATTATTATTATTATTATTATTAATCGTTAAAGATTACTACCAATACACTTTTTTGATCAAACCTGTTTTTCGTCTAAACTGCATAACTTTACTTTAGATATTTTTTTACCTTGTTTTTCTTGTCATTGTAGTTTATTTATAAACCTACCAAGTTTCATCAAATTTAGAAAGAAACATTTAGTACCCCAGGGGTCAGGAGATAGAGTATTTAATTGTCTATTAAATACTATTTATTTCATTAAGCTAGAATTCTTAGTTTCCGAGATTTATATGTTTCTTTAAGTGACCCGTATTCATTGCTTTCGAGTGTATGTAAAAAGTTTAAGCGTTTGCTGAAAAACAAATCAAAGACTGCCGGGTTCTAGACCAGTAGCTACACCATAGTGACGGGCGGTTCATTAAAACGATCTCAGTTTGACTACTAAAAACCTAAGCGAACGGCTACGTCATCAAAAATAAGCACTATAAACTAGTAGCGGCAAGCGAGAACAATGAGGGAGGCGTAGTCGTGCGATAACGCGACGGTATGTTGTGGCGGGCTGTGTTGACGGCGATCGCCATCTCATGTACGTTCCCACGTGAAGTAACACACGCACACGGTCAGGGCACACCGCGCAAAGTCCAGAGAAAAGGTTTCAATAACAAATGTTTTTTGTAAAAGTAAAAAAATACAATAAAAACTGGCCAGTATAGCGCGCAACGAAGGTCTTACTTTTTGTGTCACGTTTCTAAAAAGATAACTTAACTTAAAAAGTGGATGTGCCGACAGCTTTACGTGAATGTGAGTTTGTTTCAGATCTGATATGTGTACTGTGGTTGAGTGGCCTGCAAAAAGAAGACTTGGACGTAAACATGCTGAGGAAACTGCAACGCTACAACGTAAACATCGATGATTTGAATCGCGAGTGAGTTGCACGCTTACACTGTTGTTTAAAGAAACGTTTGTTTTATAATTTGTAATCTCGGTTGCTTTCTCTTCGTAGTCAGTTGCAAGAGGATTGTATGAAACCTATCGAAAACAAGGATAATAGGGATGCTGATAAAAATATCAGGAAAGAGGATGAAGACACAACAGCAGCCACTACATCGTCACTTAAAAGTAAGCTGAAGTTAGGTCATTCTTAATACAACTTTTAAAGTATTACAAACGGTAGTTAAAAAAAAGGTCAAAAAATTATGTCTAAGGTTAGACAATGACTTAAGCAGATGTTCTCTATTTTATTCAAACGAAGACACATTTTAAATTTCTGTTTTTTAAATTTAAATATTACATGTATGGAATCAAATAAAGATTTTTCTATTTCTATTTAAAACACAATCTCGAATAATTTTATGTAGTAATGCCTTTTTAGTTATATTCTTAAAAACGTCAAACTTTCTAAAAACCATTTTTCTTTCTAAGTCGTCTCTAAGGCTATACAACAATTACTTTATATAATTGAGGAGGTTAGGATCAAAACCGCAACATATCCATTTTTGGGAAATTCATTTTTTTCCCGATTTGTACACTTAATGATAAAGTTTACCATTTTGCAGGGACAGTTTAACAAAAAACAGCATATTTTCTACAGTGTATCATTGTCTAATATTAATGTTTCGTTCAAAACCGCAACATATCCATGGTTAAAAACAGTTAATTTTGAAATTGATTCTAAATCACACATATCCGATAAGTATAATGATATGTTACTATTGTACAGGTCAAAACCACACATATTCTGTACTTTTTAGAATTATCGGGCTTGCGTCGTGTTGAACAAATCTGGCTGATAGACCTGAAGTCCTTTGCCTATTCAATTTAAAAAAACTAGCTTAACTAGCTGATTTTGTTAAGATTGTTTTTATTATTATTCAAAACAAAACGTCACATATCCAATCACGTTACGTTCAAAACAACACTTATCCAAATAGGTGGTACAAAACAGCACTTATCCTGATTTGTTTTCACAAAAACACACTTATCCAAAGAAACTTCTCTGTTGATTAATATCGGTGTAAGCAATTACATAACAAAAATTTGGTTTCAGTGACCTATTTCTCACATTCAAAAATGGCATAAGTACTTCAAAAAATATATAAAAATAAGTACATACAATTATTCAGTTTATTTCGGTTTCTGTCGTTTTGATAAAAGTGGATATGTTGCGGTTTTGATCCTAACCTCCTCAATTGATTTTAGGTGAAACAACAACGAAAAAATTCAACCAATTAGAACTAAATAATTTTTCTACGTTATTAGAAAAGCTCATGAACGAACCGAAGCCAATGAGTAAGAAAAACGAAATAGTTCGTAGGACCACTGTCTATGAAACAAACACAGAGGTCTTTGACGTTGAGACAGACACAGAAACATTGGCTGTCACGGACAGTGCCAACCAGTACTCTAGGGACATTGAGACAGACACAGAAACATTAGCTGTCACGGACAGTGCAAACCAGTACTCTAGAGCCATTGAGACAGACACAGAAACATTAGCTGTCACGGACAGTGCAAACCGGTACTCTAGGGACGCCACAGCTGTACCAATACCTTTTAAAACAATCGCAAATAACATGGAGATCTTAATTGATCAAAATCAGACTAACATAGAAAAAGTCTTAAGTTTTTGGAAAACGTTTTCGACTCCACGCCCAAAACACTCCACCGTTCCTGTGATAAAAACTACGAGAGCTGCTCATCGTGTCAGAAAGAAAAAGCATAGAAAAGTTGTTAAAGAGAAAAGTTCAAAGGAGATCAAATACAGAACAGAGAAAAGTTCAAAAGAGATAACATACAAAGCGGAGAAAAGTTCAAAAGAAATGAAACATATGACCAAATTGTTAGCGAATTATTTCTATGAAAAGATGAAATCTTCCACAACACCTGCCCCTATTACATCGACAGCCGATTTAAGTAATCTAAATAAGTTAACCCAGCAATTCGACAAATTTTTCAAGTTATTCCTCAATAAAAATGAACAGTCCACGAGTAGTCCTCTGCCAGAGAAAGTTATTGTCAATAGTTATCCAAAAGACTATGATGCACAAACATACAATAACAATTTCGTCGGTAATAATATGCCACAACAAGCTCTCATGGTGAGAGCAAGAAACAATAAATACGTAGAAGCCAATCTAAGGAGACGTTCTGTGAGTGACATTAGTGCTCTACTACTGTTCAATGACCAGCTCAAGAAATCTTCTATGGTGATGAACGAAACTAATTCGCCGCCCTACCCGATTCAATACATAAATAGTCAAATGAAACATTCTCAATACTATGAATTGCCTGAAGTTAGAACAACCGCCTGTCCGCCTTACGACGCGAAAACATATGCTGCTGGGAAAGAAAAAATCAAAGTTTTACCCAAAACAGTAATAGATACATATGCAGCTGGGTTAGAAGATATCAAAGTTTTACCTATAACAGTAATAGATACAAATACACCTGGGAAAGAAGATCTCAAAGTTATATCTAAAACTGTAATAGATGAGATAGCCGAAAACATAAAAGCAAAAATATTGAAAGATTTGCGGCAAGAAATAACTTCAACCACTATAGGAAACGTAACAAAATCTACAACTGAAGCAGTTTCAACTATGGCAACGACTTTAGTTACGGATACCACTACGTCAGCTACGACAACAGGTTAGTTGTAGTAGCTGAGAGATAAAGATAAATAGTAGATAAATATATAAATTTAAAAAAAACTGTCACTCAGCCTCAAACTAAGCCTAGCTCGAACTATGGTGACCGAATAACGGATAAACATAATAAATACTAATAAACATCCATGACACGGTCACAAATGCCCGTACTCACCACACAAATATTTGCCCCTACCGGGATTCAAACCCGGGACCGTGGGTTTGCGCAGTCAGTGTCGCTGACCAGTCGACCCAACACGAATGTGTTTGTTTTTTGTACTTTCTTCACATCAGAATGGAGCCTCGGATCGACGTTATTTTACGCACAGATATAATTAGAGGGCATAAAAAGTACCTAACGCTACCTACTCAAAAAAATTAAGTATTCCGTTTCAAATTTTTCACATATTTGTAGAGACATTCATTTACTTACTTCTTTTTTTTAATTTCAGTTATAAGAACAACAGAATCAAACGATAATAAGACACAAGAAACAAGTCAAGTTCTTAAAAACATTATGGAACTATTAAAAGATTTTCAAATTTTAAAAGGGCAGGCTAGTTCGTCGACGGCTTCAACTCAAAAACTGCTCGAGAACAAAGACGCGCATATTTCTACAGCCCCAAAACAGCCTGAATACAAAAATACGTATGAAGTCTCAACTCCAAATCAGCCTAAAAACAAAAATATGTATGAAGTGTACAACAACCCTTTGATCATCGGGAACAACCTGCCTATACAAGTTATGAACACGGATACGATAAAAACTTCTCCAGGCATAGCTCAAGCCTTTGAACCGCAAATTATTAGAGAGTACGATACACCAAATAATAACTTCCAATCGAAATATTCCAACATAAAAAATGCATTGACCTCCAAAACAGCGAGAATGAGAGCACCTCATATAATTCAGACGAATTCAGACGAAGTGCCACCGCTTGGTATTCCTATGCCGAAACCTTCGCGGCTCATACATCAAAACATTGTGGTGACTACTGCCAAACCTCCACTCAGAATTCTACACTCACGCGAGCAGCAGACGCTAAATCGTTACCCAAACTCTAATTACCAGGACGAAACAAGAATTCTGCGCGACAGATTGAGAGATTATCGAGAATATAATCGTTCGCAGTACATTTCCAGTCCATTACACTCTTCATATTACGATAATCAACCGTCCATATACAGCTTCAATTCTCAATACAATCCTCAATATAGATCTTATGTTCCGCAGCACAACTCAAAGCCATCACAATACGATTCCAAGCCATCGCAGTACAGACAGTTTTTAGACTTCAAAGATTCGTACAGAGAGCCGACGCACGCAGAGTACATGAGTAGACCAAGGACAATCGAGAAGGAGAGAAGCAATTATTCGTCTTATACGCCGCGCCAAGAGACTGTAAAGTCTCAATTGGAAAGAAAGTACCGGGAGAATCTCGCCCGCGAAGCATACAGACATTATAACGACAATATAAGCGCCACTTTTCTACGGAATCGTGATAGTGGGCGTTTCCATGAGCGACTGGAGAGAGCTGATGACGTACGCGAACGGAGCAACAAACCTAGCGATGTGGAGAAATGCTGCAGCGTCAATGTGGCGCTTACTTCGCGACAGCAGCAGGCGGTTAACACTATGAAGTCAAGATACGACGACACGCACTTCAACAACTTCCTGAGGACGCAGCAGAAAGTGAACGACATGCTGGAGCAAATTCTGGCGACGAAAACCTACACCGATGACCCGCGCAGTGTAGAAGTTTTATGAAAAGTTCCGTTTTGTGGAAATATGTTTATTTGGCTTTAATAAAGTTTGTATCACATATTTTTTTCTAAATAAGAATTTTATTAACGTGCTGTGCTGGTAGCGGCTAATTAATAGAATACTACTGTCCCATCTCTTCGCTTGGCTGTCGTAAATAGCGACATAACTGACCAAAGACTGCACATGCATCTAACAGCATAGAGAGGCGACGGGCTTGCCACTTGTCACGCTGAGCATATGTGCAGCTAACAGGTGAAACGTGGAGTGTGGCAGTGGACTGCTTTTGCGGTCCTCGTTGGCTGGTCTTTGACTAACCCTTCGAGGATAATAGTCTATGAACAGATATGTATGTAAGTAATAATGTTAGCACATACCTGCGAGCCGCCGTACTCCGTGTCGATGTAGTCTCTCTGCAGTATCTCCTGGGCGTCGTCCACGGGCCTACCAATTAGCTATTGCGAAACGCTAACGAATAGACAGGGAGCGTCTGACCTGCGAGCCGCCGTGCTTCGTGTCGATGTAGCGCGGCACGGGGAACCGGCTCTGCAGTTCACTATCGATAGTCTATCGATAATTGAGCAAAACCAATAGTATCGATACTATCGATAGCTCAGTTTGGTACAATAGTATCGGTATACTGCAATACTATCGCTAGTATTGAAGCTCAATATGGAATGCACTAGTGATAGTATCGATAGTATTGCTGTTGCTGCTGACTATTGCATTTACAATAGATATATCGATAGTTTCGTCCTGTCGAAAGTGACCTTTCACTCAATGGTATTGCTATCTATCAATATTCATTAACAATACTATTGAATCACAGCCTCCTATCGATAGTGCAAACATATCGATACTATCGATTGTAATAGCAATAGTTAGCAGCAATAGTGTCGATACTATCAATAGTGCATTCGATATTTAGCTTCAATACTATCGATACTCTCGACAGTGTTGCAGTAAAACGACACTATTGTACCAAACTCGGCTATCTATACCATCGATATTATAGATGATTTCCGAGGTCAACTATCGATAGTTCGGCATAACTACCAAAAGCTAACGAATAGACAGGGAGCGTCTGCCGCTTGTCTAGGGGGGCTGACCTGCGAGCCGCCGTGCTCCGTGTCGATGTAGCGCGGCACGGGGAACCGGCTCTGCAGTATCTCCTGCGCGTCGTCGACGGGCGCGCGCAGCAGCTGCGCGAAGCTCTCGTACTCCGCCATATCCTGGTAGCGGAGCGCGCGCCACTGCGCTATGGTCTAGAACAACAAAGCCGAACTCAAATAATTTATTCAATACTAGCGGCCAGAAACGCCGTCATACTTCAGCCATTTTGTACAAAATACCTACAAATGATACTTATATAATATATTAATTTTTATGCGTTTTAATTAAATTAAGGGTGAGTTCCACTACTACTACTACAGTGAGTACTACTTGTCGTCAGCTGATCGGACAGTTTTGTATTGAAGTCGAAATTTTTTTGTCATTTTTGCACATAGGTTACGATACGAGTACAGGTAAGAGGTATAAAATAAGCGTTTGTAGTTTTTAAAATACTTTTCCGAAAACTGTTAAGTAGCCAATTGAATTGGTGTTACCTCTCCATGGTATATTAGTATCTGGAAGAAGGTGTCCATGAGCAGGATGCGGTCGGGCTGTATGGAGGAGGTGTCGAGCAGCACGGGCTCGGGCGGCCCGCCGAAGCTGTACGAGTACAGGATGGGCTGCACCATGATGAGCGACTGGGTCAGGTCCTCGCGCATCAGCATGTGCCTGGGGGAAGCAGTGAACCATTAAGAGCCAACGCACACATGATACTTTTAGCATCGGCGATCGGCGATTTTGCGACTGGCATCGCGTTTTGGCGACTCTCTGCGTTCGATTGCAGTATCGGAATCGCGCGTTTTAGAGATTCAGTCACTGCATTCAGCTTCTAAAAAGCGTCGAAATCGCCGATCGCCGCTGCTAAAAGTAGCATGTCTGCTCTGGCCCTTTAGTATCATGTAATATGGCGGGTTAGGGTTTACACATATTGGTATCCCATACAACGGTTCTTGAGTGGCGACTGCGCACCGGAGGACGCAGTGTAGTCAGGCACAGACGAGTAAATAAAGGACTCCACGCCGCGATACTAACAAATAAAGCAACCTATAAGCTGGTGTGTGTGCTGTCACGGGGATACTAATCGACGACGGTTGCGAGTGTGCCGTATTCACAAAAATATTGGCTCACTTTAAGTGCTTCACTTTTTAAGTAAAAGACGCGGAGTCCTTTTTTTACTCAGGCCTCCTACAAGGTGGACCGACGATCTGATAAAGGTTGCGGGTATCAGCTGGTTGCGAGCAGCACAAGACCGGACGTGGTGGTATCCTTGGGGGAAGCCTTGGTCCAGCAGTGGAAGTCTTTCGGCTGATGATGGTATCTGTCCACGCACGGAAGGCGTGCAACACTGCGCGGGGCGCGCGGGGCGCGGGTTCGAGCCTTGGCCGCGCATTACCATATATGGTCATTTTTCGATGCCGGCCACGGCGTGAATCATCAAGCCCCCCTGCCACTGCGTCCTAGCCGAGCACTACTTCGATGGCCGACACTTCCCTCCAAACCACACCACCGAACAGTGTTCTTGGTCTCCGTAAATCTATAATACCTAATTATTGTAATAATATTCACTTTGCATTAAAATACAGTCCGCATATATATTCGAAGTTAGTTTCATTGACCAAACCCCGAAACATTGGTCCTTCTCCCTGGAAGAAGAATCGGAAGATTTGAAACCGTCATCGAGATTTCAAGACAAGAAACCGGTTGCGTGTGAGCAAACTTCGACTCGTCGCGTAACGCAGCGCCGTTCTATTGCGCCGTGTCATCGCTACTGCTGAAGATTTGGAGCGTTCGGAGTCACTTTTACTGCACATCCTGTGGATAAGAATAAGGGCTTTGTGGTATCGTTCCAATCATTCCTTTACTTCCATTTTATCCCATTTTTCAGTGTTTTTACTAGCTTTTAAAACCAATTTCACATTCACTTTCCTTTTGTTTGAGTTGGCACGAGCTAAATTTTCATACGTCTTTTCGCTGCGCAAGCGTCGTCCGCACTAGGGCACGCACGCAAATTCATTGAATTATATAATCGCACTCACAGTCACAGCCGTAGATTCTATTTACTAATAAGTACCGTTAGTTAAACAGCTGTGCGCCTATTCATAATTCTATGCAGCTTGATTCATTCGCTGCATTCGCTTAATATTCGCATGCAATAGTGTATTACCTACGTAGCAAAAAATCATATTCTTTGCATTTTATTATTTTTTCCTTTCAAGATGGCTGACAAACTTATTAAAAAACGTAGCTCAATTAAAGCAAAGCTTACAAATTTTAGCAATTATATAAATAATTTAAAGAGCTGTTCTACCTTATCCGACCTGCAACTTATAGAAATCGAGGGTAGATTTAGCAAATTTGAAGGCCTGTACGGTACAGCAGACCGCACATTAACTCGCACAATTGCAGCGTTGCATATTTACGCCAGTGTGCCAAATCTAGGGCACGGTGCGACAGTCCGTCATCCAACCGCGACTCATAACCATCGTTCATTTAGTACCATTTATTCATAAGTATTTTGTGTGACAATAAACTGTATCTTAGTAAAACATTATCTTCGTTTCTTTGGTGTACCATCAACCCGTACATCAAATGGTCCTTCGAGCATCCGAAAGCAGGACAATTTTGCGTAAAACGTGTGTGATTACCATATAGTGTGTAGAACTAGAACGCCACATCACGTCACTACGTGGAAGTCAGTAAGTAACCAGCTCCAGCCTTCGGTGAGTTATCTTTGATTTAACAACTATCAACATGGAAGATCTTCTGAATAACCAGAACCTCATCATGGAAGCGATGAACACGCTTTCTATTAACTTCAAAAAAGACGGGTCCGATCGCAAAACGGTGTCATACCTCAAAATGCGATTGAGCACGTTAGAAAGTTATTGGCAAGAGTTTCAATGTAACCACATTAAACTCTGTGAGTATGACGACAAATCTCACGAATATTTTACAAACGATGCATATAAACGAACAGCAGAATTTTACGTTGATACACGAGCACATATACAAAAATACTTGCCCTCTCCCTCTGATACACAATCGGAGGAAAAGCAGCTCCTGCGTCCGGCCACTCCCTTAGGTGTTGAGGGGCGAGCAACTTCATCTCGCACCGCGTCACCGGCGGTAGAACAGGTACAAACACGTCCATTTGAGCTTCAAGCTTCGCGCACCAGCGCCGCCCGGGGAACCAGCAGCAAGCTGGACGAGATGCTCCGTAAACAAAAGAGCAACTTCAAGGCATTCTCCAGGACGGTCAGTAACATCAACCTTGACAATATCTCCGAAAAATGGGAATATGAGGATGTATTGAAAGCTGTACAAGCCAGATGGTCGATAATAGATTCCCTGCATTGGGAAATAGATAGCGAGCTTTTCGAAGACACTGAATACGAGCAAGCCTTTGGTAGGTACGAGCAGCAGTTCAATGATCTCAAAAGGAACATCAATAGCAAAATGTGGAATCAATGTCATCGCGAAAAGTCTACGCCCCAGATGGACATACCTAACTTTATGGGAAATTACCATCAATGGGTTTCCTTTAAAGATTTGTTCGTAGAGGCAGTACACAACAATCGCTCTCTATCAAATGCTCAAAAGTTACAGCATCTCAAGAGCAAACTACGGGGTGAAGCAGAAAAATTGGTGCAACATTTAACCATCACTTCCGAAAATTATGAGGTGAGCTGGGATATTCTCAATCGCAGGTACAATAATGCGAAACTCATATTCAATAGTCACGTTAGTATCCTATTAAACTTGCCTTCCATACAACAACAATCAGCGACAGCTATTAAAAAGATATTCGACACCACCAATGAGTGTCTTAATGCAATAAAAGCACTCGGCGTCGACATAAGTACGTGGGATCCACTAATTGTTTATCTTTTATCAAATAAACTAGATTCCGACACGCACATTGATTACATTGAGTCTTTAAAAAATCCACGGGAGTTGCCGGCGATAGTCGACTTGTTGCAGTTCCTAGAAAATAAATTTACTTCCTTAGAGGCGTCTCGACGCAAACCAGAGTCATCCAAACCTCTATATCAACAAGAGCCAGTAAATAATATAAAGAAAACTCAATTTTTCAAATCATTAACGAGCCATCAAAATCAAACCAGTCAGAAAAGTTGCAACAAATTGACCCAAAAAAGTTTTAAATGCGCAATTTGCAATAAAGATAGAGATCACGGCATTTACAATTGCGAAACATTTCTAGCTATGAAAGAAACGAAGATAATGTTTTACTAAGATACAGAAGATTGGTTCTTTTATGTGGCAACGCTAGTGTTACAAAATCATATCACTGCAATGTGACATTGATCGATGATGACATTCACAAATTTTGGTCAATCGAAGATGTAGGTGACAATCACGATATGTCTTCAGAAGACCTACACTGCATCCAACTATATCAGTCAACCACCGAACGCCGAGCCGATGGCAGATATGTCGTTCGTCTACCACTACATTCCGACATAGATGAGAAGCTGGGCCAGTCCAAGCCAAAGGCCGTTGCGCAATTTTACCAATTAGAACGAAAGTTTATACGACAACAAAGGTTAGCAGCTGATTATAGATTATTTATTCAAGAATATAGTTCATTAGGTCATATGCAATTAGAACCGATAGCGGCCGCCGGTAACAAGACACCTGTAGGCTATTATATGCCGCATCATAGTGTACAGCGGGCGGATTCGCAAACTACTAAGTTACGAGTTGTTTACAATGCATCGGAAAAAACATCGACCGGGTATAGTCTAAATGATGTCATGTACCGGGGTCCAAATCTGCAACACGATCTACTAGTACTTATCATCAGGTGGAGACAATATCCACACGCATTTACTGCGGACTGCGAAAAAATGTACCGCCAAATCTGGACTCATCCAGATGATCAAAAATACCAGAAAATCGTATGGCGGGACTCTCCAGATCAACCAATTCGCGATTACCAGCTTTCTACCGTCACATATGGTACGAAAGCTGCACCTTTTCTGGCTATGATGACGCTGAGACGTCTAGCACATGACGAACGTCAAAATTATCCAGCATCAGCGAAGGTCCTGGAGGAGCAGGTGTACATGGATGATATTTTAACCGGAAGCTTTACAGTAGAAGCTGCAAAACGGTTAAAAACAGAACTTGTGAGTCTTCTCAGCTCGGCAGGGTTCAATCTCAGAAAGTGGGCTTCGAATGAACGTTCACTCGTGGATGACACTATTTCGCAATCTGATGCTCAAACTTACAACTTTCGTCATATAGAATCCACCAAAACTCTAGGGCTAGCCTGGAACTCAAAAGAAGATAACTTCACGTTTCAATGCAAGCTGTCTCCAAAGTCGTCACAAAAACCAACCAAAAGAGTACTGTTATCTGAAATATCCAAAATCTTTGATCCCCTAGGATGGCTAGCTCCAGCAGTCGTACAGCTGAAGCTGCTGTTCCAAAGCATATGGACACTAGATCTTCAGTGGGATGAAAAAATACCGGAGGAACATTTCCAAAGATGGATACAACTCAGAGAAGATATTGAAGACATCAACCAGATAACGATACCCAGATAAAGAGTGGAGAGAGTGACATATTGCAGCTCCATGGATTTAGTGACGCATCCACAAAAGCGTACGCCGCTGTCGTATATGTTAAAATACAAAAGGCTGGTGAAGCAACCGTTAGAATCCTGGCCTCAAAAACTAAGGTGGTGCCTCTAAACAAAACGACATCATTGCCTAGGCTAGAGTTATGCGGAGCTCTCTTACTTGCAAAATTAATGAGTAAGTTAGTGCAAAGCCTAAATGATCACAAAATCGAAGTGTACGGATGGTGTGATTCAACAGCAGTTCTTGGTTGGCTGCAAGGGGATCCCTGCAAATGGAAACCGTTCGTAGCAAACAGGGTCAAGAAAGTAACGGAAGTTATCCCATCAAACAGCTGGCGTTATGTCAAGTCTAACGAAAACCCTGCGGATTGCGCGAGCCGAGGTCTATCAGTCAACCTGTTAAAAGGCCACACTATTTGGTGGAATGGACCTCATTGGTTGCCATCAATCAACATACAACTAACCGAAACGAATAAGTACGTAACAAATTTAGAAACAGCTAAAACAATGCAAAGTAACATGATACAAACAGATATAAATATTATTGAACAGTTATTACACAACCACAGCACTATTACGCGAGTGACGCGCGTCCTAGCATGGGTCTTGCGCGCGATTAAACAAAAACAACATATTATGAGACCATTCCTAACAACGACCGAGTTAACCAATGCACTATTAAAAATAATTAAATATGTACAAGAAAGGGAGTTTTCGGAAGATTTCACTATTCTACAAAAACATGGAAAAGTTAAACAAAATAGTAAAATCAGTAACCTCAATCCGTTTTTAGACAACAACAAATTATTAAGAGTCGGAGGTCGACTGGAGAATGCCAACATCAGTGAGGATATGAAACATCCACTGATAATTCCTCACTCCAGCCATCTCACAGACCTTCTCATTGACTACGCACACAAAGCAAGTTTCCACGGTGGAGCTAGGTTGACATTGTCCGAACTCCGCAGGAAGTACTGGATACTTGGCGGAAATAGAGCTGTTAAGAAACGCTTACACCAATGCGTAACTTGTAAGAAAAACGCCCCCCATAAGCAGCACCAGTTGATGGGTGATTTACCGGAGGCTAGAACAAACCCTTCGAGACCATTCTACCACGCTGGGGTAGATTTCAGTGGGTTTATCGATGTTAGGGCAAGCAAAGGTCGGGGCATTAAAACAACGAAAGGATATGTAGCAGTTTTCGTTTGCATGGTGACCAAAGCTGTGCACCTCGAGCTTGTCTCTGATTTAACATCTTCATCGTTTATGGCCGCCCTCCGACGTCTCGCAGCACGAAGAGGCACGCCTCGTCATCTATACAGTGATAACGGGACGAATTTTGTCGGAGCAAACAAGGCACTCAAAACAGAGCATTTACACTTGAGATCAATCATATCAGACGAATTCCTGGCAGAAATCAGCGAAATGAGAATTGACTGGCATTTCAACGCCCCGTCTTGGCCAAGCGCAGGG
This sequence comes from Scoparia ambigualis, assembly GCA_963921215.1. Taxonomy (NCBI): domain Eukaryota; kingdom Metazoa; phylum Arthropoda; class Insecta; order Lepidoptera; family Crambidae; genus Scoparia; species Scoparia ambigualis. The sequence continues at coordinate 25,042,233 of OY992520.1, read as the reverse complement.
GGACTGTGGGAAGCTGCCGTCAAAAGTCTAAAACACCACTTGCGTAGAGTAGTAGGCGAGCAAAAGTTGACATTCGAGGAGTATACAACATTATTATCTCAACTCGAAGCTTGTCTTAACTCGCGGCCTCTCTGTGCAATCACAGAAGATCCCAATGACATCAATTATTTGACACCATCCCATTTCTTAGCAAGCGGCCCCGTACTTACCATCTATGAAACGGAAAAAGACGAAAGGACCCGCTGGAAACTGACACAGAAGGTTTTCCAAGATATATGGGCAAGATGGCGCGTTGAATATTTAGCTCAATTGTCAACACGGACAAAGTGGCAACAAAAACAATCCAATATAAAGCTAAATGATATTGTTGTTATCCATGACGCCAATTTACCACCTGGAAAATGGGCGCTCGGACGAGTAGTCGACGTACACCCAGGGAAGGACGGACACGTTAGAGTTGTCACCATCAAGACAAAAAACGGTGTCCTGAAAAGACCTATAGTCAAGGTGTCACTACTGCCCGTAAACAACAATAATACATACAACAGTGATAGCAATCAAAGGTCGTCAAATGAAACTCCAGCCACCAAACAAAACAGTGCACCTGCCATAGTTAGAAAAAATAAGTTCGTGACGTCATGCATAAACTTTATGACGACATTACTCATTTTATTTATGCTATGTGGATCAATAACAGCACAAAGCACATATGATATTATATCATTAAATAGTAATAACAGCATCTATTTTGACAAGTTATCAGATCTACGAATCATACAAGACAAATGGAAGCTCATAGTTTATTATAATTTGAATCCGTATTGGCAAGGGGCAAAACTAACAAGCAAGTACTACAAACATTTGGAATCATTATGCGAAAACATTGAACGAAAATCCCATTGTGACACAATAAAACTACAGTTACGTCATAGCTTCTCGGAACTCGAGTACTATAACCTCATGTTGCAAAGTCAGCGCTTTGATAAGCATACGCGCACTCGACGCGGGCTAATCAATGGCGTGGGGAATATCGCTAGTAGCCTCTTCGGAGTACTGGATGACAAATTCGCATTAAAATACGAAAGCGACATTACCAACATTAGGAGCAACCAAAAACATTTAGTAAATCTCTGGAAGAACCAAACTTCAGTCATCGAGGCGGAAAACAATTTACTTCAACGCATTGAAAACACAATGGAAAGCCAAAACAAGATTTTTAAAGAGCATTTGAATATTTTGGAACAAGCAACAGATGGCTTAACAAAGGAAGTAAAACAAATGGATTTAGCGGAGGAATTCATTTTATCGAGTATTATTGCAAACAATATCATCAGCAATCTAAAAAGTATACAAGATACTCTATTGGATACCATCACCAATACTCACCATTTTAATTTCCACATTTTGTCACCAGAACAACTTCGGAGCGAACTGAATATCATTTCAGGGCAGCTGTCAAAAGACTCGGCACTTCCCATTGACGACATCCTAACGGACCTACCAAAGATGTATGAACTCCTCAAAGTAAACACTCGTATGACATCACAATATTTTATTTTTGAGATTCAAATACCTCTAGTAAACAGAGATAGGTACGAATTATTTAAAACCTATTCCATCCCACAGCGAAAAGATAACTCGGTCATTAATATCTCACCGATAGCAGACTACTTAGCTATCAATTTACAAAAGGATACTTATCTACCAATATCCGAAACAGAATTATTAAAATGCATCCAATTCGACAAAACTACTACCTTATGTGAATTGCAAAAGCCAGTGTATCATAGAGATTCCGATGAAAATTTTTGTATCAGAGGAGAACAGAATAGGGCTTGCGTAACATCTGTCAGCACGTGCCGTGATAAATGGTCAGAACTTATCAATGTAAATAAATTTCTCGTCACCTGTTGCGACAAATGCAACTTGAGATTTATATGCGGGGGTCGGGTTTCAACCGAACAATTAAAAGGCTCCAATATAATTGCACTCGGAAATGATTGCATAATCAAAGGCGAGACATTCAACATTATCGCACATAAACAAAATACAAATAATTTGAATATGACACCAGACATAGTTTTAGCAGAAATCGCGCCCGTCAATAAAATTATCAACTTGACGATACCGATGACGTCAGTGAAAGAAGTTGATTTTAAAGACTCATTTAAAAGCGTCGGCGAACAGATAACTCAATTGAGGTCAGAAGGAGACAAGCTGGAAAGATTAGACGAATTGTCATCACATGACGTCCATCAGTATGCTGCTATTTATACGCTAGCGGCAATAGCGATAGCGTGTGCTGCGTTCGTGTGGTGGCGATTGCGCCGCAACACCTCTCCAGGATCCCCCGAGGCCCCGAGGCAGGCCGCGCCGCCCGGGCCCGGCGCCGCAGACCCTTCGCGGCCGCCGCCCGGCCCTGCAACAGCGAGCATTCAGCTCGCGCGCCCGGCGTCAGCGCTCCGCACGAGGGCGTCGTCCGAGGTCAGTGTTTGTGAACAGTGTGAAGTGCAAGTGAGTGCGAGTGATCAGTGCAATAAAAATGTAAGTGGATTTTACAGTGCACCGGACACTAAATGCGTCTCAAACGGCACATCGCCCGTTTATAGTAAAATAAGTTTTCGGCGAGATTGATTGTCGGTTTCAGTTTGTATTATCATTACTAACGACACAAAATTGTTTGATCATCTTGTTTCATTTCATCAACTAACACCAGTTCACTCCCATCATCTCGCGCCCCGGAACATGTACGGTACAGCAGACCGCACATTAACTCGCACAATTGCAGCGTTGCATATTTACGCCAGTGTGCCAAATCTAGGGCACGGTGCGACAGTCCGTCATCCAACCGCGACTCATAACCATCGTTCATTTAGTACCATTTATTCATAAGTATTTTGTGTGACAATAAACTGTATCTTAGTAAAACATTATCTTCGTTTCTTTGTTCGTACCATCAACCCGTACAAGGCCTATATGCTGAATTTGATGAGTTACAGACGGAGATTGAGCTGCTATCGGACAATCCGGAGGATGCCTACGCGGATCGTTTCAAGTTCGAGGAAAGCTATCATCCTGTGGCTGCGATGGCGCGAAGCTTAATATCTGCTGGGAGTAAACAGCGAAGGTCATCCGTGAGTTCCGTGGCAGGCTCTGATGAAACAGGTGGGACAAAGAACAATTTTATTCGCTTGCCTAAAATAGATTTACCCCGCTTTGATGGTAGCTATCAGTGTTGGCTCGAGTTTAGAGACACCTTTTTGTCATTAATTCATAGTAACAGTTCTATCGACAACATAACAAAGTTCCATTATTTACGTGCGTCCTTGAAGGGTTCCGCGTCCGAAATTATTAAAAATATCGACTTTCAAAGCGGAAATTATGAGATCGCATGGAGCTTGTTGTGTGATCGGTACAATAATAGTAGACTGCTTATTAGTAATCATGTTCAGGCCTTATTCAACGCCGAAGCTGTCGTAAAGGAGTGTAGTTTGTCGTTGCGTCGACTATTAGACGTGTTAAATAAGAACATTAGAGCACTAAAGGCGTTGAATGAGCCCACCCAGCATTGGGACACGCTTGTTATTTACATGATGTCGTTGAAGTTAGATAGTGTGACTAGTAGACATTGGGAAGAGCATCGTAGTTCTTTATCTTCCTCACCTACATTGTCTCAATTTTGTACATTTATCAACAATAAAGCTGACTTGTTAGAAACATTAGAAGACAATAAAAAAATAAATAAATTTTAAAATTATAAAAATAAAACCCTTTTTATTACGACTGATAACAAAATAAAGAAAAATGTACAAAATAAAACTTTTGTTAGTTGTCCGTTATGCGAACAAAACCATTTTCTTTACTCGTGTGACGCTTTTAGAAAATTAACTGTAGAAGACAGGTTAAGGAAAGCAAAACAATTTAATGTGTGCATGAACTGCTTACGTGTTGGGCATGTAGAAAAGCGCTGTAGATTTTCGTGTTGCAAATATTGTAAAAGTAAGCACAATACTCTTTTACATTTGGAAAAAATTGAGCCTTTAGCACAAAACCCCATGCCTAATGTTACGCTTTCTACGAATATACAGCATACTACTCGATGCAATGTTTTACTGTCCACAGCAATGGTAAGAGTGGTGAGCGAAAAAGGCGAAAGACTCAACGCCAGAGTCCTGCTCGACAACGGAAGTACGGCTAACATCATCACCGAGGAATTAAGCAGTAAGCTCGGTTTGTCTCGAATTGGTACAAGCTCTAAGGTAATAGGTATTAATAATTTAATGAGTAACAGTACACAATCTTGTAGCCTTACAATCGAGTCGTTGCACGAGGCTTACTCCTTTGAAATTAATTGCCTAATTATGCCCGAAATAACAAAGCTGTTGCCATCTTCGTTAATTGATTTAAAACAAATACCAATTCCTGTTGGATTAAATTTAGCTGACCCTTCATTTAATGTGCCGTCAGATATAGACATTTTGTTAGGAGCGGAGGTCTTTTGGAACGTTGTTCTGGGTAATCACATAGATTTAGGTAAAAACCTACCCAAGTTGTGCAAAAGCAAATTAGGGTGGTTAATATCAGGGACTGTTGCACTTAATTCCCGTTCTAATAATATACATTCATGTAATTTTTCAAAAATCGACACTATTCCAAACTTAAATAAATTCTGGGAGCTTGATTCAATTTTACCTAAACACTGCCTTTCGTTGGATGAGCGTGCATGCGAGCAAAGTTTTAAGCAAAATACTATACGTGACAATGAGGGCAGGTTTGTTGTGACGCTGCCGCTTAAGGCGGACCCAAGCGTTCTTGGTGATTCATACACAATGGCAAAGCGTCGTTTTTTATCATTAGAGAAACGGTTTGCGCGCGATCCTTTCCTTAAAAGGATGTACTTAGATTTCATGTCAGAATACGAAAGATTAGGACATATGACTGAAGATTCAAATGTTTCATTTAATTGTGAAAATAAAATAAATAATTATTTGCCTCATCACGGTGTTTTGCGCACTTCGAGCAAGACGACCAAGTTACGTACGGTTTTTGATGCGTCGGCAAAAACCACTTCAGGGTTGTCACTTAATGACATTCAACTCGTAGGTCCCACAGTTCAGGAGGACTTACTGTCAATTTTGTTGCGATTTAGACAGCACAAATATGTAGTTTCTGGAGACGTCGAAAAGATGTACAGAGCCATTTTTTTGAACCCTAACCAACGTTCATTACAAAAGATTGTTTTTAGAAAGGAGCCTACAGAGCCCCTTAAGACATACACGTTGAATACTGTTACTTACGGGACTGCGTCGGCTCCATACCTTGCGACTAAGTGTTTAGTTAGTCTGGCTGACGCTGCGCAGGATGAAGGGGTAAAGACTAGTATTCAACGAGACTTCATGGTTGATGATTACCTCGCCGGTTCAAGTACAATACCGGGGGCAATTAAGCTATGTAAAGAGGTCAAGTCTATTTTATCCTCAGCTGGATTTAACTTACGAAAATGGCAATCTAACAGCCCTGAAATTTTGAGAGAAGTTGTAGACACTGACGACCACTCTAGTATTAATTTGGATTTATCTGATAATAATTCCACATCAAAAACCTTAGGTCTAGTCTGGGTTTGTAAGTCAGATATTTTATCATTTTCTATTAACATTGAGTTAGCTTCAAAAATTACAAAACGACATATTCTTTCGATTATAAACCAAATTTTCGACCCTTTAGGTCTAGTGGCTGTTTGTGTCGTTGAAGCAAAGATTATATTGCAAAGGTTATGGATAAGTAAATGCGAGTGGGACGATGAAGTGCCGCAGGACATTGCTGCACAGTGGCATTCATTTGTCAGTATGCTTGGGTCTTTAAATAATTTAAAAATTCCTCGTTGGATTTTATGTAATGAGTCAGTGATTCACGAAATACACGTTTTCACAGACAGTAGCGAAAAGGCATACGGTGCTTGTTTGTACGTTCGTTCCATCGACACTTTAAAAAATGTAACGGTTCGTTTGTTAGCGTCCAAAGGCCGTATAGCACCTATTAAACCTACTACTATGCCTCGGTTAGAGCTCTGCGGAGCACTGTTAGGCGCAAGATTGTGTACAAAGGTGAAAGAATCTCTTACTTTAGTCATAAATCGGTGCGTATTTTGGTGTGACTCAACAATTGTGTTGAGTTGGTTATCCACCCAGTCAAATCAACTTAAACCTTTCGTGAGACACCGAGTTAATGAAATAAAGAGAGTACTTCTGGAGCTACTTGGAGTTATGTACCAACAAAAGATAACCCCGCGGATCTTGTTTCTCGAGGTGTCAAGGCTGATCATGTCAGTAGTTGTAGTTTGTGGTGGTCAGGTCCATCATTTTTATTGCAAGATGAAAGTTGTTGGCCTCATTTTCCGCATAATATCGCGAAACAGGATCTACCCGAAGTAATTTGTAATTTAATAAAAGATTCTGAGGAAAATACTTATACCAATATAAATAATCACATTATAATACAACAACTATTGCATAAATATTCAAATATCAATTATTTACAGAGAATCGTAGCCTATTTACAAAGGTATATTTACAACTTAACAAATAAACAGAATAAAACAAGGGGTCTACTTACAAATCTAGAACTTAAAAACTCATTAATAATTATTTTACGCACTGCACAACGCGAAATGTTCCCTAATGAATTTTCTATTTTAAATTTAGGACAAACATTGCCTCGAAAAAATAGACTTATCTCGTTAACTCCATTTTTGGATTGTGACGGCATCATTCGCGTCGGTGGTAGGTTAGACAATTCGCCTTACGATTATAACGTAAAACATCCCATATTGCTTTGTAGTAAGCATAGTATAACAAAGTTAATTTTTCAGTCACAACGTATTAAACTACTTCATGCTGGACCACAGTTACTTTTGTCACATATTCGTCAAAATTACTGGCCCTTAGCGGGTAGAAATCTGGCAAAGACAACTGTAAGAAAATGTTTAAAATGTTTCAGACATAAGGCCATTAACATTCAGCCCATAATGGGTCAGCTTCCTACTTCACGTAGCAAACTTGAATATCCATTCCTAGATTCTAGTGTCGACTACGCCGGGCCAGTACTGATAGCTGACCGAAAGGGTCGTGGTTGCAGACTTATTAAAGCCTACATTTGTATCTTTGTCTGCCAAGCCGTAAAGGCTATTCATTTAGAGCTTGTTACGGACCTTACGAAAGAAGCATACATGGCGGCTTTAAACCGTTTCGCTTCGCGCCGTGGCAAACCTCGTACTTTAATGTCCGATAACGGCACAAACTTTGTTGGTGCGTCTAATCAGTTACGTGATTTTTTACAGGCATCAAATATTGCATCTCACATGGCTCGTGAAGGTATAGAATTTAAATTTGCACCAGCCTATTCCCCTCACTTCAACGGCCTTGCTGAAGCCGCAGTTCGATCTACAAAACATCATTTAAAAAGGTTGTTACAAATTACACATTTCACTTATGAGGAAATGGTTACGTGCCTGACTCAAATAGAGGCTGTTCTAAATTCCCGGCCTCTTACTCCTCTATCTTCCGATCCATTAGATTTTTCTCCATTAACTCCGTCCCATTTCCTAATTGGAAGGCCACTCATGTCCGTTCCACATCCACAGGTGAAGAACAGCAGCGATATCAACCGGTTGCAACGATTCCAAAGAGTGGAACACATCAGGCAGCACTTCTGGACCAGGTTTAACAAAGAGTATGTTTATCTGCTACAGCAAAAGACCAAGTGGTCTGCAACTTCAGAAGACATTGCTGTGGGAAGCCTCGTCCTTATTAAGGATAAGGCGCTCCCACCACTCTGCTGGCTGCTGGGTCGCGTCCGGCAGGTCTACCCGGGCAGCGACGGCGTCACGAGGGTCGCCGAGCTCAGCACCAAGAAGGGCACAATTCGGCGTGGCTTCAACAACATCTGCCCACTTCCGCTTTCTTGAAGCAAAACGCTTCAACCCCGAGAGCATGTCCACGCACGGAGGCGTGCAACACTGCGCGGGGCGCGCGGGGCGCGGGTTCGAGCCTTGGCCGCGCATTACCATATATGGTCATTTTTCGATGCCGGCCACGGCGTGAATCATCAAGCCCCCCTGCCACTGCGTCCTAGCCGAGCACTACTTCGATGGCCGACACTTCCCTCCAAACCACACCACCGAACAGTGTTCTTGGTCTCCGTAAATCTATAATACCTAATTATTGTAATAATATTCACTTTGCATTAAAATACAGTCCGCATATATATTCGAAGTTAGTTTCATTGACCAAACCCCGAAACAGTATCCCAAACACATTTCATGGGTTATGGCCCGTTCTCCCCTTGTGGGAAGACAAGTGGGACGTTTATAGGCAGATGATGATGATGATAATAATAATCTAAAAGTTCCCAACATCAAAATTTTACAAACCTATAAAGCCAATTTTAATGAAACTTTACATGTTAAAGAAAAATACAGACATCTCAACAGTTAAGCTGTTTAATCAATTAAACGGTATTTTTGAAAGCAGAAAAATTCGGTCAGCGCAAATGGCTACATCTCCAGCTATTTTCAGAGAGGTAGAGTCGAAGTAGTAAATGTTTGTATGTACGTTACCTGTAGAAGGTGGTCTCGTCGGGCGAGTTGTTGAACACCTGCAGGAACTGCGAGCGGCGCAGGTGGTACATGAACTGCGGGTACAGGCTGAAGTTCTCCGACAGCCGGAAGCTGTTCGGGTCGTCCTTGCCGTACTCGCCGAACTTCTGGCACTGCACACCAGAACGGTTCATTAAAGAATGTCAATATACACTTGCGCCCACTTCTTCTCCACAGCTAAAAGACGTCCTGAATGGGCGTTGCCCATCCATCCATATAGAGAAGTAAATTTAAGTTAAGACGATTCAAAATGCTTATTTTAAGCTTACCGAATGAAGAAATTTTGATTTTGACTTGATTTGATACATCCGAAATTGATAACCTATCCATCTGTTATTTCGATTACTAGAATAAGAAATCTAACGGCTACTTTCATTTGACTATTTCACATACATATAATCACGACTATCATCCCTAAAGGGTTAGTCGGAGACTAGGCAATGAGGACCGCAAAAGCAGTCCTCTACCATAGTCCACTTTTCACCCAATAGCGACTGCACATGTGCTCAGCGTGACAAGTGGTGAGCCCATCGCAGCTCGTTGGATGTATGTGCAGTCTTTAGTCCGTTAGTCGCCTTTTACGACACCCAAAGGAAGAGGACTGCTTTTGGTGTCCTCATTGCCTAGTCTCTGACTAACCCTTCGGGGATAATAGTCGTAATTATATGTATGTATGTATATAAGGAAGCTAACTAAGGGGCGCGCTGTGGCGAAATTTTCTTTTTAGTTTTTATTCAATCACAGCGTTTTAGTAAGATACCAATGCGCCATGCTGTATGCCCTGTAATATTTCGTAGATTTCGTAACGTGATTTAAAACTGTTGAGTTTTCTGATTATGTACAAACTCTTTTGAGAACAAAGACTTCTTTATTCGTAAATATTATTGAGAGTCAAACGGCTGTCTTAGAAGAAAATCTGTTGCTGTCGTTGTATTGTGAGTTTTGGTGAAAATAGATTTGTGAAACAAATAAACTAAATACAAACATATTCTACCGGATTATAACGTTTTCTTTATTAAACTCTACTGTGCGTAAACCACTGCTTTTAATAAAAACGAGTTTTAAAATAATCAACGTAGCGAAGCGATGTACTCCTACTACGATTAAATCACTCGCCTAGTGCAAATAACATTGTGACCGGCACCGCCTTTAATATTTCCTTTTGATTTTCTACCCTATTCCAACTAAGTAAGGTTAAAATTACGTGATTTTCTACCCTATTCCAATTAAGTAAGGTTCAAATTACGACGGCATCTATATTGCCGCCATCTATATGATCGCCAAACGTTACAAACACAGAAATAGATCTAAATAGAAGCCGCATGTGTATTTTGCGTGTCAAAAAGGATGGTAAAATTCCATCTTTCGACCGCGTTTCATGTAGCCGTTGTCAGCACAGGATTTATTTGTAGTTTTAAAGAAAAGGCTACTTGCGTCGTATCGAACTGAAAAAACTGTACAAAAAAAGGTTAACCGAGATAATTAACAAGTTTCCTTTCGGTAAGTAATGTTGTTATTGTATTGACACAGAAAAAAGTGACACGCTTGGTTTTCACACAATGGAGCTAACATGCGGCTTCTATTAATGTTTTTTATATATTTTAGCGTTTTATTAACGCTTAAATATACTTAAACAGACTCAGACTCACCTCCGAGGTGAAAACTTCTAAGATTTGATGAAGCAATGTTGACTAAAAAACATAAGCATCAAGCACTGACAAATTTCGACGGGTGAAAACCAGACCTCGGTAGCCAAGTGGTTAAGGCAGCCGCCCGGAATGCGGAAGGTGCGTAGTTCGATTCCCGCCTGAGGTTGTCGTCTTTTTTCAGTGTTTAAAATTTTACTTACGCGGCTTCTATTTAGATCTGCTTCTGTGGTTACAAAGATATGTAACTTACCAGGCGTATGAGCATGCGGTCGAGCCATCGCAGCACGTCGGGCCCGTCCTCAATCTCCGCGCGGTACACCACCAGGCGCGCCATCACCACCGCCGCCGCCTCCTGGTCGAAGCCCGCCGATATGTGGTGGAGATTCACCGCCGCATCGCCCCAACTACACACATCACATTATCCTCTTGTGTTCTACGGCCACTTTGGAAATTTATAGGCGCATGTGCCACTACTTCCTTAGTACATCGGGTCTATTTCCGGTTTCTCATTAAAATGACGATTTCCTTAAAATTTTGTATAGAGACTAAATAAAAAACTTATATCACTAGAATCATTAATAAGCTACCTGGCTATGTATAATAAAGTATAGTTTGATGCTATATTAAATTGCAAAAAAAAGTGAATGTAGTTTATTTTTCTCCCATTTAATATAAAATAATAAATTTAATTATAAATAAAAGCATGAAGGGTGTAATAATTATTACGAGTATTATTTGTTTTTTTTTTTTACAATGTAGAATACACGTTTAAAACAGAATAAACCTCGCCATACATTTTTTATATGCGCCAGAAGTGACGAGTAGTACCGGGCGATAACAGACACGGGTCGAACCCACAAAAAGGCGCGCGCACAGTTCCTCTATTCGGTGCCGTATTGAAACATCTGTGGCGTTGTAATACCGTCTTTGTCCCACTCTATACATTAAGACAAGGAAAAAAGATATAGCAATAGTTTTACGAGCACAAATTCAACAGGCCCCTGACAAATACGGGTTTGACAGATCCTCGATCAGCGACCGCCAGGACCTCTTCTCTTCATTAGACCACCCACTAGCCTTTTTTGTGGGTATTTTTAGGTAAATTACGGACGCACGTGTGCAATGCCTCACTGACGCTTCCAAAGGCGAATAAATGATCGGCGATCGTGTGGGCACCTCCACAAACACCCGGCGAGATTGCCTTTGATGCGTGTCCGAAAAACCGAAAAATCACGGGCGATCATAGACGATGATCGGCGAGTACAGTAGAGTATGCCCTCCACACAATCGTGCTCGCCCGTAATCGTCTGTAATCGCCGATTGTGTAGAGGAGTCATAAAACGAACGATAATTTCTGTTCTTTTTTTGTTATTTTTTATGATAAGCCCGGCAAATGACCCCACTCCACCTGATGTTAAGTGGAAATGAAGTCCAGGCGCGAGGACAACTGGTGCAGCGTAAGAGACGTAGCATCAGTCACCCTCACTCTGCCGGCCCACAAAGTGCTTCTTCACGCCTCGTTTGAAGGACCCTATGTCATAGGTAGGAGGGAATACTGTGATTTTGTGCAACGAACAATGACTACTAAACGATCTTATAATCCGTGTAAAAGATACTATTGCTTTAACGGATGTCTAAATAAAAGAAAGAACAATAAATCTGATTTATTTTAATATATACTTAAATATATGCATGAGTGGAAACCCTGCGCTCCTCACGTCAAATCGGTATTAAGCAACGCTGACTCGATATCACACGATAAGTTTCAATTTCGCGTGAATTTTTCTTTTAATGAAATATCGAATTTTAAGAGCTGAGTTTTCAGCTTAGTTTAAAAATATGTCAATTTTAAGTTAAGTCGATATTTTAGTGAGATAAATGTATACTGACTTCCTGGCGACGGTGGTAACCCTGACGCGGCGCTGGCCGCTGGAGTGCTGGTACTGCGTGATGAGCTGCACGCAGCCGCGCCCGCCCTGCGGCACTGCCGCGTGCTGGTTCACCACCTGACCGCGGATACATAATAATAAATAAACTTTCTACGCTCACACCAATTACAAACGCTTATTTTTTTATAACCTCTTACAATATTTTTATCTAGAAAAGGCTTTATTTAATAGAAATAAAAATCATATTTTTCTTCATTAATTTCAAATTTTGCGCGTAAACGGTTGGTCACGTGACATTTTGCCCTGTGACGTCACACTTCAATAAACAAACAAATTTTATTATAAAAAAATACAAAGTGTAGTTGAAAAGCACACCTCCAGAACACCAGTTGGACGGTCTAAACTTGCGCTCAAGCCATGGATGACGCCTGGACTCATCAGATGCTCAATTCACAAGGACAGGCTACACGCAAGAGCAAAAAAGAACCCGCATGATGATATGATAAGGAAAATATTTACCCGTTACAGAAACTTCTATATTGGTATACTTAGAAAATTAAAACAAAAATATGAAGCCTCACAACTTGAACAAAACAAAAATTCACCAAAAAAGCTCTGGAATACCATTAAAACAATTACACACACTAATAAAAGTAAAGAAAAACCCTTGGTACTCACTCAAATTAAAAATACTAAAGAAAATTCTTTAAACTTTTGTAATGACTATTTTGCTAATATCGGAAAGCGTCTGGCAGAGCAAATCCTTGAGAAATCTAATGAGACACAAGAAACTTTAGCTGCAAAAGCCTCAGTGCAATGTTCACCTCCACAATCACTGTTATTAGAACCTACAGACATAGTCGAAGTTGAATCTATTATCTTAAGTCTTAAAACAGATAGTGCCCCTGGCCTTGATGGCATAACAAATAGGCTGCTGAAAGCGGTAAAGAACCATATAGTTAAGCCTTTAACGGCTATATGTAATTTAAGTCTTTCTGAAGGAATATTCCCGGACCAATGGAAGATTGCCTCTGTTACACCTATTTACAAATCTGGTGAAAAAAGTGAGCCTCATAACTACAGACCGATCTCCTTATTGGGGTCTTTTTCAAAGATACTGGAGAAACTAGTAAACAAACGCCTTGCAAAATTTATGGAAAACAATAAATTGATTTCTGATCGACAGTTTGGATTCAGACAAAACAGATCTACAGAGGGTGCAGTGTCGTTGCTAACTGATATAATAACGGAAAACCTTGATAAAAAGAGAGCTTGCATAGGAGTATTCCTCGATCTTGCAAAGGCATTCGACACGGTTTCAACGGACATTCTCATCGGAAAGCTGGAAAAAATGGGTATACGTGGGATTCCGCTTAATTGGTTCCGGAGTTACTTAACCGGACGTAGTCAGTGCGTCAAGATCGAGGAATACAAAAGTACATGTAAATCAGTAGAATATGGCGTGCCCCAGGGCAGCATACTCGGCCCCACTCTCTTTATTCTTTATGTTAATGACATAATGACCTCTGAAATCAAGCATGCCGAGGTGGTCTGTTATGCTGACGACACGGCCATCATATTTCATGACACTACTTGGGAACGAGTCATTCAACGGGTAGAAGAAGGAATGAAAGTAATCACGGCCTGGCTGCTACATAATTTGCTAACTCTGAATGTCCAAAAAACTAAATTTCTCTGTTTCTACAAAACCTTAGCAACTTCTCCTTCCTTCAACAACATCAAGCTTCACATGTGCCATCCACAAAACACGCAACATCAACAAGAATGACATGCAGCTGCATTAACAGATCCCCCTCAATTAAGTACCTGGGTCTGATTGTAGACGAGAAGCTATCCTTTAAAGCACACATTGATGCAACTGCCAAAAGGGTCCGTAAACTAATTTACATTTTTAAGAATTTACGAACTGCCGCAGATATTAATCTGCTTAAAGTGGTTTATACCGCTCTCTGTCAGTCAATAATCACTTACTGCATTACTACATGGGGTGGTGCAACTTCTAGCAATATGATATTTCTGGAAAGGGCACAGCGTTCCGTCCTTAAAGTCATATTTAAGAAACCTATTAGGTACCCTACAAACATATTATATAAGGAAAGTGGATTCCTTACAGTTCGTGGTCTTTTTGTGCTAAGGGTAGTGTTGCAGACTCACTGCTCCGTCATCAAATCAGTTGACTATAAAGAAATGCTCAATAAACGTGTTTTCAAGATACCTATCCCCTCAATTAAAAGTGACTTCGCAAGAAAGTACAGCAAATTCCTTCATCCATTCATCTACAATAAGGTCCAAACGCACTGTGATGTTAAAAATTGCGCACCACACGAGATAAAGAAAATAGTCTCTAAATGGATTAGTACACTTTCTAACGACGACCTAGAAAAACTATTAAGAGCACAAAGATAACACAGGGCTATACAGGTTAACTAGGCAATACGATAGCACTATTGGTTCGCACACACACACGCACACCCCCACACACTCACACACACACACACTTACACACACACCCCCACACACCCCCACACACACCCACACACACACACACACACACACACACACACACCCCTGTTTGTACAGACGGCCTTTCGAGGACTATGGTTTTATATGACCCATCCGAGGACTATCTCGAAAACCATGTTAATGACCTTGTATTGTTACTTTGAAACGATAGAAAGAAACAGAAAACACTTTGTTAATGATCAGGTCTATTTGTCTAACGTTATTGCAGCATTTTATTTATTAACTTTTCTTGACCAATGCGTGGACTTATTATACACTGCCAACGCTTGTGGAGACATCTTTCCGAGGACGTCTGTGTGTACCTTTCGAGGACCCAATCGCCTGACTACAGATGGCAATCCGGGGACTCATTTCCACACACTTTCTCTTGAATCCAATACAATTCGAGGACCGTGTGTTTGACTGTACAGAAACAATATGAGGACGTTTTTCCGAGTCCCGCATGTACAAAGCGAGGACCGCTAATGTGTAAACATAACATGTTTTAAGTACCATTCGAGAACATTTATTTTGTAATTAACATTCGATGTAGCCCTGATGTAAATAAGCTCTTTACTTTACCGGACCTGATTTATGTTAAGTGATGATAAGGCATGTGAAATCGCGTTATTCCCGGTATACTAAGGAACTGGCTATCTTACCTCAAACTGCTGATAACATTGTTGTTACGGCGACGCGACATACTAAAATAAGTTGGTGGTAGCTATAGCCAGGCGGACTTAGAACTAGGCCTACTGTTCCGTCTGGCGAGTTATAGGAGGTTGTGATGATGGAAGGTTCCTTGGTGATGGTTAATTACGACTTATATTTATAGTGACTACATTGTAACTAACTAATTGTCTCTAAAACATACAAGACGATTTATACTACGTAGATGTTGGAAGGAGGATGCCGTCTTATCTTTATCGGATCTACACGCGTTTAGGAATGCGCTTACAAACTCTTTAACCATACGTGAGGATAATAAATTATGTGGCGACGCAGGCCGCCACACCTACCACTAACCAAACCGAGCACAGTTAGTACCCCCGCTGGGAATCGAACCTGGGACCTCATGGTTTAAGGTCTTACCGCTAGACCACAGAGGCGGTTAAAATTACTAAAAATGTTGAAATTTTTTATGACAGGCTAAGACATTCTACCACCAGTTTTACCGCTACCATCTTATCTAAGTATTCTACATTGCGAACTTATGCATATGCTTTCGTCGTAGTGATTGTTAGTTGACTACGGCTAGGTAGTCCACTACTACTACTAGCCACCGACGTTGTTATATATTTTGTACAATAGCTAATTATTTGGTTCCATAAGTTACCATTGAAGTCTATTATATACTTATTGTATTTTGTATCTATATAAATATTATATGACCTGGTATATGATGAGTATGTATTGTATTTTATGACCTGGTAACGACATTTTTTTTTTTGTAAATGTCTTTACTTCTGTGCGCTATGGTTTTTTGCGCCCGTTCTTTGAAACAGTTAAAAAATGATGTCCTGAATTGGTGGTAGGTTAAAAAGATTTATACGATTTTTGACGACCTCCTTGGTCGAGTGGTTTGTACACCGGTTTTCATGGTGTCGCCATCTCTGAGGTCCCGGGTTCGATCCCCGGTCGGATCAATTTAGAGAAAAACTGTTTTTCTAAATTGATTTCGGGTCTGGGTGTTTTTTCTATGTTTATGTATATTTATCCGTTATCTTACCATATAAACGAGTTTCACAAGAATACTCATCTTGGTCTAGATAATTGGTGTGAACGTAAAACAAAATTTATTATTATTATTATTAAAAGTAATTATTACTATTACTAACCAGCTACTTTTCTTCGTACTCAACATAATAACCATCACAATATGGGTACTGTCGGTCATTGAGGAGTTTCATAGGGTATCTGTGAAGTCTGTGATCCTTTGCTCATTGATAGTTACTTAACCAGCTACTTTTCTTCGTACTCAACATGATAACCAATCACAATTTGTGCACTGTTGGTCATTGAGGAGTTTCATAGGGTATCTGTGAAGTCTGTGATCCTTTGCTCATTGATAGTTACTTAACCAACTACTTTTCTTCGTACTCAACATAATAATCAATCACAATATGTGTACTGTCGGTCATTGAGGAGTTCCATATGCTATCTGTGATGTCTAGAATCCTTTGCTCGTTGAATGTTACCTAACCAGCTACTTTTCTTTGTATTCAACAAAATAACCAATTATGATATGTGTGCTGTTGGTCTTTGAGGAGTTCTATAGGGTATCTTTGAAGTCTGTGATCCTTTGCGAATTGATAGTTATATAAGCAGCTACTTTTCTTCGTACTCAACATAATAATCAATCACAATATATGTACTGTTGTTGATTGAGGAGTTCCATATGGTAAGGGTAGGTCAATAAGTTCGCGGAATGGAGGGGTTGGTGGGGATAAATTTACCCGTCCAGGTAGGCACCAGTTAAGCACCTCATTAAGAGTATATATACCAAGTTTGAACCTAATCGGGTCATTAACTTTTGAGTTATCGACCTGCAAACAACTAAATCGGGAAGAAGTCAGCCAGTATGGAGAAAATTGAACACCGTGCCGTTATTAAGTTCCTTACCAAGCAAGGAAAATCCGCTCAGACGATTTTTCAAGAGCTGTTAGCGGTTTACGCCGACTCTGCCCCTGGTAAAACCATGGTTTACAAGTGGCATGGTCTTTTCAAACAAGGAAGGGAGTCCATTGAAGACGACCCCCGCTCCGGACGGCCAATTGAGGCCACCACACCGGAAATCGTCGAAAAAGTAGAAAAACTTGTATTGGAAGATGCCCGACTGAAGAAGAAGCAACTTGCAGCAATGGTTGGAGTATCCGAATCAAGTATTTTAAATATCCTACATCATCATCTTGGGATGACTAAAGTCAGTGCAAGATGGGTTCCGAGAATGCTCACGCCACTTCAAAAACGCGAGCGTGTCGAGTGCTCTCACCAGTTTTTGGAGCTCTGTGGAGAGAGAAAGGAAGAAGTTATGGCCCGGATTGTTACTGGAGATGAAACCTGGGTTCACCACTATGAACCTGAGTCGAAGCAAGAGTCGATGCAGTGGCATAAAAAAGGCACACCTCCTCCAAAGAAGTTCAAAGTGTCACAATCGGCCGGAAAGATCATGGCGACTATCTTTTGGGATACAGAAGGTATTTTACTGATCGATTATAAAGAACGTGGTGCGACTATAACGGGACAGTACTACGCTTCTTTACTGGAAAGATTGAAAGAAGCCATTAAGGAAAAAAGAAGAGGAAAACTGTTAAAAGGTGTGCTCCTTTTGCACGACAATGCACCCGTCCACACGTGCCATGCCACGGCTGCTATTCACCGATGCGGCTTTGAACAATTAAACCACCCACCATACAGTCCAGACTTGGCCCCCAGTGACTATTATTTATTTCCAAAAATGAAGAAAGAGCTGCGTGGAAAGAAATTTGACGACGATGAAGAAGTCAAGTCGGCAATTTCGGCCTATTTTGACACCAAAGACAAATCATTTTTTTTCGATGGTATAAACAAGCTATTTGAGAGATCCGAAAAATGTATTAGGGTTAAAGGAGAATATATTGAAAAGGAAAAAAAATTTGGTGTTTAATTTCAACCTCCTTCTCTCTCATTCCGCGAACTTATTGACCTCCCCTCGTATCTGTGAAGTCTGGGATCCTTTGCTCATTGATAGTTACCTAACCAGCTACTTTTTTTTGTACTTAACATAATAATAAATCCAAATATGTCTATTGTCGGTCATTGAGGAGTTCCATATGCTATCTCTGATGTCTGGGATCCTTTGCTCGTTGAATGTTACCTAACCAGCTACTTTTCTTTGTATTCAACATAATAACCAATTATAATATGTGTACTGTTGGTCTTTGAGGAGTTCTATAGGGTATCTCTGAAGTCTGTGATCCTTTGCGCATCGATAGTTACATAAGCAGCTACTTTTCTTCGTACTCAACATAATAATCAATCACAATACGTGTACTATTGGTCTTTGAGGAGTTCTATAGGGTATCTCTAAAGTCTGTGACCCTTTGCGAATTGATAGTTATATAAGCAGCTACTTTTCTTCGTACTCAACATAAAAATCAATCACAATATATGTACTGTTGGTGATTGAGGAGTTCCATATGGTATCTGTGAAGTCTGGGATCTTTTGCTCATTGATAAATACGTAAATAGCTACTTCTCTTCGAACTTAACATGATAACTAATCACAATATGTGTACTGTCGGTGATTGAGGAGTTCCATATGGTATCTGTGAAGTCTGAGATCCTTTGCTCCTTGATAGTTACCTAACCAGCTACTTCTCCTCGTAGTCAACATGATAACCAATCACAATATGTGTACTGTCGGTCATTGAGGAGTTCCATATGGTATCTATGAAGTCTGGGATACTTAGCTCGTTGATAGTTACCTTATCAGCTACTTTTCTTCGTACTCAACATAATAATCAATCACAATATATGTACGTCGGTTATTAAGGAGTTCCATAAGGTATCTACGAAGTCTGTGATCCTTTGTCTACTCATAGGTACCAGCTACTTTCTTTGTATTTAATACAATAACCAATCACAACTTGATCATTCGTCATTGAGTAGTTTTGTTGCCGCTCGCCAAGGGTCTTCATCATATCTTCACCATATTTTAAATGTAACGATTAAAACCTATCAATACAAAAAAAAAACATCCAAATCAGTGTAACCTGAAAATACATTAAAGAAACATAGTATATACAACCGAATTGATAACTACTCCTTTCAGAAGTCCGTTAAAAATATTAGACAACATCACATACATTGCTCTGATTCTGCATTGACCCAGCCGGGAATCGAACCTGGGACCTCAGAAATGGCGACACAAGAGTCCGCCGGCGTGCGAGCTACTCGACTAGAGCGGTCGTCAATAATGAAGATTGAACTAAAAGTTATGATCGTCTATTTAAAAGAAAATAGTAAAGAAATTTTTGAAGTTATTTTTAAAAATAAAGATTAAAATGATGTTGACAATGTCCTAAAAGCTTAAAAAGCATTCGGTAGGTCCTAGGTACCAGTCATCACACCACTCTCCTCATCAATCTAGGGCATTCTAGGACATTGATCAGACAAAAAAAAATCGTTCACTTGATAGAAATTTCACACGCCCAACGATTTTATTTTTTTTGTCTGATCAATGTTCTAGAATGATGAGGAGAGTAGTTTGATGACTGGTACCTAAGACCTACAGAATTATGTTTTAGCTTTTAGTACATTGTCTACATCATTTTAATCTTTATTTTTTATTTTTATTTTGTTATAACGATTTAAAAAGAATGAAAAGTATATCATACTTCTCATTCTTTTTAATTCATTCAACTTGCCCTTTCATTTGATATCCATATTGAAGGGGTAGTGAAAAAAAATTTGCCTGCCATTTTGTTAGTTTGCGGCTAAATTGGATTTTAATTTTTTTCATAGTGTAATCTATTCTACTAGGCAAGACCTTTTATTTAATACGAATATTGAAGGGGTTGTCATAAGAAAAATGAACCTGCTATTTTTTTGGCGGCCATATTAGATTCTCATTTTATTTCATAGAGAACTCTGTTTTACTAATCAAGCCATTTCATTTGATATTGAGCCCCTATTGAGGATGTAATGATAAAATATGTAATCCGCCATTTTGTAGCGGCGGCCATCTTGGATTTACAATGATACCAAATGAATTAAATTATATTCTTATTAAAACTAAAGGTGCGTACCAAATTTCAGATCAATCCGTCACCAGGAAGTGGGTCTAATTTTAATTACTAGATTTGACCCAAAGAAATAAACAGGGCAAGCTAAATAAAACGGCTTAAAATTAAAGAAAAAATGCTTTTTATAAAATAATAATTTAAACCTGATAAATATCATTGTATAGGTACCTACATTGCAATCTATAACGATCATTAACCATATTCGTCTACGTCACAATAATCCCATATCGTGAGATAGGTACATTACCTATTATTAGTTAGTATTAAAATTATACTAGCACAAAAGTACTCGTCAAGACAATTCAAACGAGCCCATACTCGATGGGGTTATGTTGTTTATTTACTGAGTTGCTATGGCCATCTTCCAGCTCTATCATTAGACACTGGTTATCATCTAGCACAAAAGTACTCGTCAAGACGAATCAAACGAGCCGAGACTCTATGAGGTTGCGTCGTTTCTTTACTGAGTTCCTATGACCATCTTCCAGCTCCATCATCAGATCAGACCCTGGTAACAATCTAAAAAGCAAGTACTCATCAAGACAAATGAAACGAGCCGAAACTCGATAGGGTTGCGTCGTTTCATTACAGAGTTCCTATGACCACCTTCCAGGTCCATCATCAGACCGTGGTTACCATTGAAAGACAAACAACTCGTCAAGACGATTCAAACGAGCCCAAACTCGATGAGATTGTGTCGTTTCTTTGCAAAGTTCCTATGGCCACCTTCCAGCACCATCATCGGATCAGCACCATGTCATCATAATATTGCATTGTCACGCGATTTACACATGTATGCAAAATTTCAGCTCTATCGGTAACCGGGAAGTGGATGAAATTTAATTTGCGAACGGACAGGTGAAACTAAATAAAAGCTTGTAAAAATACTTATTTGCTTACGTTATTAGAAAACAAAGACGGAAAAACAACACTCTTTGATCACGACGTGAAAATGTATCCATATGAGGACCTAAGTACACACTGTCAGGTACTGACACCAATACGAGGTCTTGAGTGTAAAATTTACACATAAGTCCTCACACAGTACAACCAACATGAGTCGAATGTATAGCGAGTGTGTACAAATCGATAGTGGCGCCGCCTAGTGTTCACACTCTGTCGGTGTGTGAACCAAAATTTTCAAGACCAATCCGAGGATTCCTTGACTTTTCCTTATTAAGTATACAGGAAGGTTCACAATCGCACGTAGAGTACGATGCCGTAGTCAAGTCAAACCGAGGACCCACGAAAAAGTCCTCGGATTGAAAACGTCCTCGGATGTGCCTTGTGTATTCAGGCCCACGTCCTCGTATAGTACTTAAAACAAACACACACACACACACACACACACACACACACACACACGTGCGCACATACACACTCATACTCACACACAAACAAACACATACGTCCTTTCATAATAATTTACTATTATTTTTATCATGTATTTTTGTTTTCTCTCATTTTCTTATTAAGTTTAGTCAAGTTTAATTTTAATTGTACTGTTGTCTGACGAAAGCGTAAACAGACTCTGACAACTTGTGACAATAGATTGTCTACAAGACAGGCCTAGCCTTGGTAGAGATCTCTGTAACCAGATAAAATTAGAAGCGTTCATCGACACAACCTTAGCATTTTTTGTAATCTCTGGGGGCAAGCGGAAATTTGTCTTTTATGTTATTGTTGTTAAATAAACTTATTTTATTTATTTATTTTTTTATTATTATCTTGAGACCTGACAGACAGTTTTTGTTTATTTTGTGAAATGTGACGTCAAACGAAGCTCAATCATGGCCGCCTTTGTTTCGGGTCTTGTAATCCACAGATAAACAATCGCAAATATATTTTGCAAAAATAAAATCTTTACAATAAAAAAAAATATTGGTAAATTATAAACTACCGTATCCGACATATTTCATTTTTTATTGTTACAACTTACTGTCAAATAGGCAAGATCAGCTTCTTTTGTAACTCGTAAACATGGTTAAACTAGATAACGGATAAATATACATAAACATAGAAAAACACATATACAATATAAAAATCAGGCAGAAATGTTAGGAGAAAACAGCCTCTTATACTACGACCTTCGATCAACAATACCAACTAGATAACGCGTCTCGTACAAAATCAAAGCTAAATTTTGTCCACGTGAATAAATACTTTTTCAAAGCAATAAATTACTCCTGTCACTTAAAAATGAAAAGACGTCAATAACATTAAGTGGTGAAATCAACCATAAAGGGCAACAAATAAAGTACTTTTTCCTGTTATGCCTTGCGAGAAAATAAGAGCTCACTTCTCAAGTGCGCTCTTATTTACCGAGACACATTTTTAGCGCCGACCTGACATCTAGTTGTATTGTTGATCGAAGACTACGGCCGAATAAAGAATGTTTGTAAACAAATTATTGTCATTTTCTTGGTGCTAATATGTCACTGTGATATGTATGTTTGTATGTGTGGGTTACCTCAAAGAATATGGCCATGGTGGTGCTGGGCGTGAAGGTGCACATCTTCCACTGCGTGGTGTTGCCCATGCCCACCTCCTGGTCGGCCACGGACGGGCCCTTCACGTTTAGTGACACGCACGACCCGATCGCGCCCGATACTGTGAAACAAGTCTACTGTTGGACAAAGTGATTGATCCTACGACTTTTTAACGAAAGTTAAACCAGTTGTTTTTTCCCCTGGACTTCATTTCCACGTAACATTGGGTGGAGTGAAGTCATATGCACATATTTATATTTATTTTTGGAAAACAATACAGTAACCAAACACACAGATAGATTTAATAAAACGTTACTAATCAAAGTAAATCACTTTTACAAAGCATCTGACTTTTTTATTAAATACGTAGATGGTAAGATTGGTAAGACGCCTAAATAATACAAAAGGTATTTTTTATGAATTTGCCAGTCAGAATGATCCTAAGTGGTATTGTGATTGGTAAGTACTGATGATTATTAGTAATAAGAAGCAAAATTAATACAGCAAAATAAAAATAAATTACTTATCTCAGATTTGAGATACATTATTTTTTACCTGACTCATGTAAGGTCAACAAATCTGTAGAAGATGTGTATAGCAGAGTAAAAAGGATGAAAAAACCAAATTAACCCAATTTTGAGCTTTCTCCTTTGCTTGCTCATTAATTTACGCAAATTCAACAGGTTCTTTCAACCCTTTTACTCTGCTATACACATTTCCTACAGAATCGTTGACTACTGATCTTACAACACATTGCATGGACACTCCTTGATCTTATGGATACTGTTATATCATTTAATTTACCAACACACTTACTCTTTAATTCGCGCGAACATTTAACTTCCAATGTCCCGTTAAATGCCATCTTGTAGTCCCCTTTCTGGTCTTTAGCAAATACTCTTTGGAATGTTTGCTTGAAGAGTGAAGAATTAAATGAGTCACCCATAACCATGTGGCCTCTGCAATCATACAAAATAACACATCGGTGTTGAGTGGATATTGATAGGCGACGACCTAGTTTTACCTATTATGAGAACCAACTATGGAAGAAAATCTATTACTTTTGAAGGAGTACAGATATATAACAAGCTACCCTCAGACATAAAACATGCGGGGACCTTCGGAATGCTCAAGTCAAAGCTAGCGAAATACATAATATCTAACCATTCACTACTTCTATAAATGCTTGATTTGAGCATGCTAAATGTCCCCGTACAATATAAAGTATGAAGTATAGAACTGGAGTGAAAGAGTAGAATAGAAATAATAAAGTCTTCAACCAACCACAATGGAGATGTATAAAAAAAGTATAAAGTATGTGATGTGACGACTAATAAAATGTATTTGAATAGTTATAAGTTTTCATGTAAGTGACAATATTGACTTAATGAGAATAAAATCTTTTAACTAATATTGTTAAAGTGACTTCATAAACATAAACAACCCATAAACCACTGTTTATGCTTAAAAAATATAATACAAGATAATACAAGAACCATGGGCAGATTGGGCCTTCCCACCATGCTGGCCCAATATAGAGTAGTGGGTTTCAACAACAGCCATTTTACAACTGGGACCAACGGCAACGGCGTGGAATACAAAGAGCTTCTGATATTTAAATTTGGTTAAGCATCTGTGGCCAAGCAATACAAAAGATATTATACTTAGTTATTATAACTTACACAGTAGTAAACCCATGATACTGCGCCTCTTAGCTCCTTATAATTGTAATTGCTTTTACCAGATTGCATGTATGTAAGAGAAGAGTAAGAACAATAAAGTGTGAACCATGCTCACCCTGTCGAATTGCAGCATTGCTTTATTTCCAAGAGACCAGTTTGATCCAAAGCGCATGAGTAAATATCTACACAATGCCCATTTGTGGCAGCCCTTAACGACAAGGTTTCGTAATGCTTTATGCCTTTCTTCATATACTTCGCATTATCCTTGTGAATGTCGTGATGAGAACGGATAGGTTGTTTTAACTCATCATTAACAACTTGACCGGGGCCCTGAGAGCATGGCCCTCCTAAGAACAGCATAATCCTCGCACCAGTGTTCGGATAGGTCACTTCGAGTAATCCAACAGCTAGAGAAAGAGCTACGCCGCTGCTACGTAATGGCCTCTTCCCAACTCCAAGAGGCCATGGATCTCTGCCCAGTTCACCTAGCAAATCTGTCAAAGCCATATCACATTGCTTAACAGGTTGTAGGAAGCGGTGTGCAGGTGGATGAGGAGTTGGAGCGCCAGGGCGTTGCTGCGGATTAGGAGCATTGACACGACCTATACCCAGCTGCTCTTGAATTTGCTTGGCTGACAGATCTTTGGTCCCCTTAAACACGTAGCATTTAGATATTCCATCGGTGCCTGTAATAAAATAACATTCCAAAATTATTATTATAACCCTCAGACAAGAATTGCTGGGTATCTTGTACATCTCTGCTGTCTTTTAATATTAAGTTAACGCTGCACTAACAAGATTGTCTAACAATATAAATAAAAGGAACTAAAGTAAGAAGTACAAATAAGAAAATTTTATAAATGTAACATATTTTAAATTCAATTCAATTAAAAATTATTTATTTAATTTAGGCTACAATAATTGAGCACTTATGAATGTCGCTATGCCATCGGTTCGTAGGTCTAACTACGAGCCGGGAGCCTTGTACTAAGAAGAACCGGCAAGAAACTCAACAAGGGCATTTTTAAAACACTGGTATTTCTCAATTTAAAATAAAATGAACAAGGTCTTACAGGAACTTTGAAAAAAAAAAAAAAGAAAGACTATTAAATACTATGAATAAAAAAAAGATTGCAATAGCAGACCAAACTCTACAGGCGGCACCCGTTCACGAGTATGACATGTGAATCAACCATCGCTTTGCTCGACCATGTAACCAACCAACATAGGAATGGACAACATAAATCGAATTCCTTTTTATTTTAAACACTAAAAAAATTACACATTAAATACTGATGAGTTACCCAATTAGTTCCATGTAATGAATAGCAGTTATTATAATTAACATTCACTTACCTAACTCATGAATCTGCACCATACGGCCGAATGTAATAAGACCAACCAATGCATTCTGAGGCATAAGACTCAAGGAGGTCTGTAATGAATCTTTCAGAGCTCCGAGCTCCTCTTCATCCATACAGGTGTCTACCACCAGAAGAAATATTGGCGGCATGGTTTGAGAACGAGTGATTGTGTACTCTATAGTTGAAAAGTTTGGGATTAATTCTGCTGGCTGATGCTGCTCGGATATGGCAGCATATTGAGGAGGAAACTGAAATTAATAGTAGACATATTGTTATAAAAAAATATTAGTTTTCTTTGATAAATGGTTTTAAAATCAGGTATAAAATATCTCACATAAGGGATTATTATGGATCACATAAAATTTTATGTGCAACATCCTCTGTTGTCGAGTGGTAAGCACGCCAGGTCGCCGATCTGGTTGATTTAGAGAAAACTGTTTTGTCTGTTCTGTCTGGGTCTATTTTCTATGTATATTTATTCGTTATCTTACCATATTAATGAGTTTCAAAAGAATACTTATTTTGTTCTAGTCTAGATAATTGGTGTGAGCATAAATAAATTTAATATATATTTTTTAATTAATGATATAAGTATTATGCAAAGCTATATAGTTTGTTTTTTATAGTAATTCTTTTTTTACTATAAAAATATACAATTTTTTTTTGCTAGCCTTAACTGACCTACTGCTCAAACTCAAAATTTCTTTATTCAATAAACTTAAAATAAGCATTTTCAATCGTCTAAATTTATTTGGATGGATAGGCACCTGCCCACCCACCCCACCCATTCAGGAAGTCTTTTAGCTGTGGAGAAGAACGAGCGCAATAAACTCCACAGATTTATAATAATATAGAAGTAACGACATGTACAAAACAATATTTCATAACCAAATTACACAATATACAAATCTACTATGCTCCTACTAATATGTTATGCTCGTACATGCACTATGTCCATACATATTTGTCATTTACATAATCTTCCACTTTATAATAACCTTTACTCATGAGAGTTCTTTTTTACATGGGCTTTAAAGGTATGTAAAGGCATTTCAGTAATATTTAGTGGAAGTTTGTTATAAAGCGTTACACATTTACCCAAGAAAGAGCCACCTGTTTTATGAAGTCTAAAACTAGGGACGGCAAGCTTATTTTTCCTACGAGTGTTTAACCCCTTACTGCATGGATTTTCATATCATTGCAGGAAAAATATATCTTATAGTTTTTAGTGTATGGAACCCATAAAAAATGTATTAAAAAATGTAGCAGTGCCGTTTAATTTATTTTTTCAATAAAAGCAAAATGTGCATAAATGGTACGTTATGAATTAAATAGAATGAAACTGTTTATAGAAAATATGGGACCACAAGCAACTTGGTGTAATGCAAGTTTGAGGTTTAAAACTATACTAAAATATTGTATATAATGGACTTGTTTTAGCATTGTTTGTTTACTATTTTAAGCTAGGTAGAGATATTTTAGCAAGAAAAAAAACGAAAATGAAGAACTTTAATAAAAAAATCAGAAAACGAACCAGTTACCTAAGTCTGGTTTTGTATAACTCCACGGGAATTAAACCCGTGGCTAGACTATACTGCGGAAGATAACAGTTCAAGAATTCATGGGCAGAATAAATATATTATATTACTAACATAGGAATATGTGCTCATAAAATTCAACCTACGCGTTCGTACTGCATGACGAGTCATATATGAACAGTAGCAGTTTTACCGCTATCTGCATACTGTCCCATAAATGAACAGCACCGTTGAGCCAAGTCTGCATATCTTCCCACATATGCGCATGACAATTTTGCTGAATAATTTTGCAATCAATAATAATCTAGGGCAGGTTCTTCTATTTTTAGAGTCAGATGAGATGATTTTATGCATAGAAAAATATACAAGCAAAAATATTCGTAGGATTCTGAGAAATTCAGGTGCAAACACAGAGCTATTCACCTTCGAAGTATAGTGGAATTCAAACTGACTTTTATCTTTTTCTAGCAAGTCTGCCAACATTATGCAGCTACTAAAGGTCAAAGTATTTATCTAGTCTATGGTTTTTAAAGTTACCATCACTCAAACTTGTTATAAATTTAAATTTTTGGCAAAAACTTAAGTGTGCAAATATAGGACACAATGCGGTAAGGGGTTAAGTTATGAAGATCACAATTTTTTTGCTGGGCGAAGGCCTCCCCCAAGTCTCTGCATCGATCTCTATCCTGAGCCATTTCATGCCAGTCAGTCTGGTGTGCATATAGATTGTCTCTAAATTGTTTATAAATATAAATTAAATATTACATAGTTTTATATAAACTGTCTTCACAATAATTATTGTACCTTAAAACAAACAGTGGGATTGCATAAACAAAAACTAATAAAGTGTATTTCTGTTAATTGAAATATGTCAGATTCTAATTGGATAATGTGGAACACTTACTGGATTTCTCTGGAAGCAAAAGTTGCAGACCCATAGCTTGGCCCTATAGTCCACTTGACACATTGGATTTAGAATGGCTCGGCAAGTATTCCGAGTGCAAAGCACAGGTTCATACTGTATAGGTGGCAGATCCGGCCGTTCCTTCAGAGGCTGGTACAAACAGGCCAGTGGAACCACCAGCCTTGTAGCCTCGATTCTGCTCGAAGGCCAGACGTTCCACGTAAATCGTATGCCATCCCTATCTTCATTCTGTTGAATGAATTCTTCGTACGTCGCCATATCGCCGTTCTACAAACGAAACATTGGGAAAAACATTGTACAACAATTTATCTTTTATTAGAGACTTTCCAAACATCGTATACGAACCAGGTTAGCATGCGGCGATTCTGTACTACCCGCTTACAGGAAATATCACTAAATCACTGTATATTCATTCATAAATTTGGTTAAATTGTCCGGAATACAGAAAAAGCAAGACAGGAGAGCTGATTTGGCAATTGACAAATTAAAACCATAGACCAAACGGAACAGCTGTCACATCAGCCACGTCATTTTTGGAAACGTATCATGGAATTTTCAATAAATACAATTTTATTAATGTTTTTTGTTTTTTGATTTTGGTTTTTTAATTAAATATTTTCTTGTGAATGTGAAGTAAAACATAAATTTAATTTTCATACAAACAATATTACATAAGGCATCATTTGTTTCTGGTTTTATCATAAACTATAGAAGATAGCAAAAACAACTTGAGCGTCATTGTCTATGAATCAAAAACATTACGTTCCTTTTTACGCAAAATATGAAGCGTAGATAATAAATAATTATTTATTTTTCAGTTTTTCTGTAATTTCAAGTAAAATATTTATTTTTATTTTATATTTATATATTTCAATATTATGCATAATGTTTTTTACTAAAATCAATATATTGTACTATAGTTTTTTATCATAAAAATATACTAAGTTCAATGAATTATGCACGTATAGTAATAATGGAACGTTGTTGAATGAAATATTTTTTTTTATTTTTAGGACAGTAAATTATATTTCAAATGGATTTAATTTGTAAAATAACTCGAATTTTAATTTAGAACAACAATCTTTTTGATACAATTTGTGCACAAGAAATAAATGAGATGTCATTGCTTTGTTTCAAGAGCAGGAAGTTTACGCTAAAAAGTGCGACTGCGCACTGGCCAAATTAGTAGTGTGAAAGAAAATGGCGATCAGCGAAAGGCGTCCGGAGTTAACGTGATGAAAAACATTGTTCAAAGCTCAATTACATAGTGTTATAGTTATTAATTGTGTCAGATGTAGATTAATTAAGTGTTAATGAATAGTGATTGTGTATAAAAATGGCTGCGAATATGTACAGAGTCGGCGGTAAGTAGCAATAATTGGTTATTTTTGTTGTAGCTTCGCCGGTTCACCGCCAGCCGACTAGCGGTGCTTTGCTTTGATTGTCGTACCTTCGTTAATTGCTCAAATTAATTAGTTCGATATTGTTATATTCCCTATTTTAGTTATTCTAATTTCAAACTAAGAAAAATAAACGTTTTGTCGGCTGTTCGTGTTTGCGGGAAAGTTACATTTATTTTACCAAATTTCGTCAAATAGGGCATTAGCATTTGCATCTATGTATCATTGTATCGGTTGCGTATCTGCGTGCGGGTGCTTAGACATCAATTGCCTTCAGTTATCTTGAAATGATTATGCGTTTTCGGACTTTTTGAGGAAGTTTTGACGATTTTGACATGAGATTTTAGGTTATATTGAGTGTTGTCAAAACATTTTTGAGTGGAGGTTAGTGTTTGCCAATGTCTAGGATGTAGTTGATGAAGGTTTCTGAGCAATGTAGAGAGTGGAGTAATATTTACGAGAGTACTATAAGAATTGTAGTGTTTGTTTGTGTTGTCCTGACCGGCGCTTGGGTTACTTGGATTAGTTGATACCGTAGTTACGGAGGCCTCGGGCGCCTCATGTGCCGCGCTCGCCGCGTCGAATGTTAATTAGCTCTTCCTCCCACACTACTTCCTATCTTGTTAAGTAATGCCTGTATTCATACACAAAACCTAGCAAATAACCATTTCTCGTGTATTTATACTTAAAAATGTATTGAAACTTTTATGAAAACTTATAAACATTAAATTTATTTTAAAAATTATTATTTTTGTAATACTTTTATAACTTTTTATCTTATTTACCTTAATTTTATATATCATGTATTAACAATTTCTAAACTTGATGTTGCGAAGGTATTAAAAACTGATTTGAAACCTATAAGATTTACTGTATATATTTCAGTTGACCTCTAAATACCAACTTGCACACTAAATAGTTAATCTCCAACAAATAAAAAAAACATTCAGTTGAATTGAGAACCTCCTCCTTTTTTTGAAGTCGGTTAAAAACGCCTTACATTACCTTGAGCTTTTTTGTTTGCGACTATCTTTTGAATACCATTTTAAACAATTATATTTCTAAAATTGTGTCAAGAAGTTCAACTAGTTTACTATATTTAAAAATAATACTATATAATTAATTTATTATATTTGTTATATACAAATACTAGGAATAGATATGCAATATGAAATTGAATAAGTAATTTGTAACTTCATTTGTAAATAATTAATGTTGTCAATCAAAACAAATGGAAGCCAAGCGAAGAGTGCATTGCAGCACTATAATTATGTTTAATTCTGACTTTGTGTACAATGTAATGTAATTACTTAATTAATTAATTACAGATTAGAATGATCTTAACTTTATTTTTACTAAAGAGGTGTTATAAGCTTTTCTTACTATGAACACTCAATCAATAACAAACTTAAATAAAAAATAAATTTATTTGCTTAAAGCCTTTGCTTTGATTGTTCACAATCTAATGTCAATCAATTTGCCCTTAACTTAAAAAGGGCCTATCTTTCAATGCTTTATTATTATCTATACCTGCTATAAATGGATTACCAAAAGTCCATGTTGTTCATCCTATGAAGAAATCATTACATTTACCTCGCAGTGGTCTTGATAAATAAACAAAAGTCATTGACAATACTTATAGGTATTAATACAATTTATAAGATCAATTTAACATGACAATACCCTGTTAGAACAGCATGCCAACAAGCAAAACATTACATTCATTGGTTTATGAGCATATTGAACAGGAATAATAGAAAATTGGAACAATGACCTACACATATAATTATTTGTGATGATGATAGATCTCTCTTTAGTAAAATGTTTTATAATACTGGTGTAAGAATTTAAAGTACTTATTGGTTTACCAATTTTGACAGGTTTTTTTTTTATCTTGAACTAGCAACAAGTTGCATGTAGAGTAATACAAAATTAAATTGAATGTAATGTATCAAAGATACATTTAGTTAATTCAATCATGCAATTTCTGTACCTAGTGAAACTGACAAAGAGAAAAAATAAATACCTTACAACCTACACTATTAAATAAAAAGGAGAATGACCAAACCAGCCTATTCAATATCTATTGCGTCTTAATCATTCACATATCAAAAGTGTACTCTTAAGTTATAATGATTACTGTTAAAAAAGGTTTTCTATAGAACGCCGCGTTAAGAGTCAAATGATAAATAAATGCTGAACTGAACTGATAGTCATACGATAACAGTTGTCATAACCTCAAAATACCTAAAAAGTCTTACGCCAAAAATGAAGATAGCTTCAAACTCCCGCATGATATTGTAATGTAATTTTTTCTTCTTAATTTAAAGCATTGCTGCTATTGATTACTATTTATTTCAATAAAGCGCTGTGTTACGCTAGCTAGCTAAAAAACCAAAAAAAACTAGCCTAACTCGCATAGTAAAAAGGTCATTCTCCTTTACCAGGTTCAAATCCTGGAATAAACTCACTCCAATAAAGTTTCTACAGACAATAAGCGAATGTTTTATTATTATTTACACTGTTTATGTGTCCTGCCATTGCAAGTAAAATGTAACCACCTATTTGCATGGCCTTAAGTTATGTGAAAGTAAAGAGTTCAATGACCTTTTAAGTATCAAGTGCTTGTTAAAACTGTCAATCAGTTTTATGCAATAGTAAGAAACATTCACAAGGATTGTAACTGTAAATGAGAAAAACATTAAAATGTACTTAGGTTATGTATGTACCTATTTCATTTACTTTGTAACAATGTTATAGATATTGTTTAGGTATATCATTATATTGCAAATTTTTTTGTAAACAAATAAAAAATTTGAAAAATTCCACAAGCAGATTCGAACCTGCACCTTTCTGACAAACGTGGTTCAGGTGCACTTCCAATTAAACTAATGTGGACTTATCTAGCCCGCCAAAATTCTTCGTAACAATAACATTGTATCATTTAAAAAGCAGCAGTTTACTTATTTGTATTATTATTATTAAAATCTATGCACTTCTTCATATTTTTAAACCTCATAGTAATGCCATAGAATAGTTGTTGTAGTGAGTCAGTACTTAATTGATGAGTCGCCGCTACAGGGCTCTATGACAGAATAATTAGAATAGTTTAATCCCAATCCTAACTATTTATGCCCTGTAATAGTGACAGTTTGTGTCTGTGAAAATCGGTTTATGAGAGCAGAGTGGGAGTTTTCTTTACTATTAGATCAATGAAAATGTCCTATGATAGGGAAGGCATTTTCAAATTTGTATTGACGCTGTAAAAGAAAGGGAGAAAAGAGGTTCTTCTCAGTACAAGGCTCCCATAGTTAGGACTTACGAACCGATGGCATAGCCACATTCATAAGCGCTCAATTTTATTTAATTAAATTATTTTAAATTTTTTGAATTGAATCTTTTTTGTTAAGAGAGATTAAGGAGAGAGAGCACTAACATAAATAATGTTTCTTTTAGAAAACAGTAAAAATCCGAGTGACACTAGAATTCATTAGATATTTGCACACAACAAATTGTGAATAAATTGTTTACAAACGTTCTTCATCGAATTTGGCTCTTGTCTACTCACAAACTCTTGAAATTAAATTCTCATTCATTAAGTAGCCCTTCGATCGAATATAAATTGTATTTAGCTGAGTTATTGTGATTTAAAGTCGCAAAAACTCAGTTAAATAAACGTTTTTTAAAAATATTTTCAACAAACTATTTAAAACCCTGTGGTTTTTTAAGCATGCGAAGTTTCATATAAATTGGCTTATTGGTTTTTAAAAATTTCAACTAGGAAGTTTGTATGGAAAACCGAAATGCGTAAACCCTCTTAAGGCCTTAGGCGCTACTGTCACCTTTTACAGCAGTATTACTTTAAGCTTACTATGCAAAATTCGTATGGGAATTTGCATAGTAAGATTAAAAGTAATATTGCTCTAAGCGTTGATGGTAAGGCCCCTAGTGTCCACCAAGGTGGAGATAATATATTAATATTAAATTTATGATACATCTCTTCCACATATTATGCGGAAGGGATGTATCATAAATAACAAATAATATTTCTTATTTACCCATCACCTTTCCGTTCATTGCTTGATAAATGACACATTTCTCCTCTCCGCCCATCACCACTTTGTTTATATCAGGCCTAATCGTGTGCTGGATAGCCTAGTGAGATTTTTACTCACTATTCGATCACGTTTACTTAAACGATAATTTTAAACTCAAGGTGGGCATTCACGGTCACGTCATCGCGTCAAATGGCGTGATATACATCCAAAGTTTGATCAGGGGTGTGAAAACCGTTGGACTGATGTAAAACTCTGGATTTCCATTCGCGTCAAAATCCACCGCTCTAAGCCGTGGCGTCGCGCCGCGGTTGCTCGTGAATGCCCGAACCCACATCCATTTTGAACTCGTATCAAACGTCTTTCGGCCCTGTTAAACACGTATATGAAAGAAAATTGGAGTAATCGTGAATGGGATAATGTTTGGCGTCCATCCATTTGACTTTAAGTAGTTTGGAGTCACGCCAAATGGCGCTACCGTGAATGTCCACCATCACTTCGTTCGTCACCAGAAGACGCTGCTCTGCAATGCCATACAATTCTAGATTTCGTAACACGATCGAATTGGTGAATAAAACTCACATTAGAAACTTTGTATCGGCCACGAAATTATTCGATCGAGATATCCGTTGGCCGCGTCGCAAGTCGCTCGCGCTCGTGGCCGAGGCCCCAGACAGCACGACACGAGGTCAAGAAAAATTACTGTAACTTTACCTACCTGCTATGCAAGAAAGCGACACGTCAATTGTTAAGCGATGTCGGCCGTACGTTCGGTTCGTTCGCGGTTTTAGCAAGCTTTTATGTGCTTTGTCTTGGACCTTTATCCAATCAGAACGGTACACAACACGCGCCGTCTCGCGATCGAATCGTGATTTCAATTACCGTTGAGATTAAGAATACCTATGTAAAACTCGCAAATAACGAGATATCTGTTAGAAGTCGCTCGCGCTTGTGGCCGAGGCTCCAGACAGCAGGACACGAGGCCATGAAAAATGACTGTACCACCTACCGGCTATGCATGAAAGCGACTCTTAGCAATCTCTTTATATGCTCTTGTCTTGGACCTTCACCCAATCGGAACGGTACACAACACGCGCCGTCTCGCGATCGAATTGCGATTTCGATTACCGTTGAGACTAAGAATACCTAGGTAAGTAAAACTCGCATTAAACGAGATATCCGTCTGGCGCGACGCAAGTCGCTCGCGCTCGTGGCCGAGGCCCCACACAGCACGACACAAGGTCAAGAAAAATTGCTGTACTACTTACCGGCTATGCAAGAAAGCGACACGTCAATTGATATGCGATGTCGGCCTTACGTTCGGTTTGTTCGCGGTTTTAGCAAGCTCTTAAATGTGCTCTTGTCTTGGACCTTTGTCCAATCGGAACGGTACACAAAACACGCGTTGTCTCGAGCGCCGCCACTCCGTCACGTCGATAACGTTTTTTTTAAAGATGGCACTCATTCATTGTCGCATGCGAATCGGATATCAACTACAATAAAATTGTGTAAAAATCGTCGGTACATAAAAAATGTCTCGTAGGTATCAAACTTTATCAATGAACTTGTAATCTATCAATATGTGAAACTTAATAAAAATATATTACACGTCTGTATTAATTAAATGGCGGTTTAAATAGGTCATGTATGAGACAACATTGTTGAAAGTTACATAGATTTTGATAGTACTTTACTATTAAACACAACTAATAAGGGTATTTGAGGTTCATTGTATAGCGCGTATCTACTTATGCCAATCATAAGTAATCTCGAATTTATTTGTCACGCCCGCACATGTCTAGAAAGAAAATTAAAACGCGGAAACAATACGTCTGCACAAGAACACTGTTGAACGCTTTATTAGGTATATGTGTGAAATAAGATGCATATAATCACGACTGTTATCCCCGAAGGGTTAGTCAGAGACTAGGCAATGAGGACCGCAAAAGCAGTCCTCATATCTATCCCATATCCCATAGTCCCCTTTTCACCAAATAGCGATTGCCTATATGCTTAGCGTGAGAGGTGATGAGCCCATCGCCGCTAATCTAAGCTGTTGGATGTATGTGCAGTCTTTGGTCCGTTAGTCGCCTAAAGTCGCCTTTTATGGCACCCAAGGGAAGAGAGGGGTGGTAGTAGTAGTCTTTCACCGCTACGAGACACGGTAGTAATGAAATAAGATGATAGTCATTAAAATCCACCATTCTGCATTGTACCAGTAAATGTTTTTGTATTGGTGTAGTAGGTTGTGGTTCTTTGTAAGTCTGTCGCCAAAACAATATTAGTATCATTGTCGTGTCGTGTTCCGTCTGACACATAGATTATTTGAGTATTTCAGTAGTTCAAAATTCCGGTTGAAGTGCTCTCCCACCATCTGTCTTATCATCACTTACCACTTACAGGTGACAAGGCCTAGAGCTTACCTGTTCTGAAAGAAATAAAATACACCTTTTACCGAACATCCTGTCGAAGACGGGAAAAGAAACACCTTAAACAAAACAGCGTTTAGTTTCGTTTCGACTAAAGGTCTTAACTAAAGCGGAAATACTGAATACAACATTAACTTTAAATACATCATTATGAAGCAATAAAATTGCATATAAAAACAAGCCGTTAGAGGACGCCTTTGGACGGATGTAGGAAGCTTCTAAAGAAATATTGACTAGAGATAAGATAAAATTAGATACTTCGTTGTAATTTAAGTAAAAATTATGATATACATGCATTAAATATAAATTCTAGAATCGAATACATTATTGCAGGATTATTCACTGATTAAATGACAAACAGATCTTAATCACTGAATTATTAACGTCTCAGCTCAGATACTGATATCCGACGTTCATGAAGCTTATTGCCGACTTACTACAAAAGGCAACCATGTTTTAGTTCGAACTCCGTGGGACGCCAGAGATCCCCGGTTTAATTCCCGACGTATGAGGTGTATTATTGTCGGTTGGGTTAGTGGTAGTGGTAGTAGTGGTACAAAGGCTTAATCCTCGTATTATCAACAATCCACTTTTCAGTGGAAAAATATCGGTGTCCTAATAATCGTCGTTAAAGTTATAACTCCGCTTAGTAAATATTTGGCGGTTTTCTTAAGTTAATTTACATCACCTGTCAGCTGCCGTGAAACCAGACTTCATGATGATTATAAAACATGTTATACTTAATAAATAATGGTTTGGGTGTCGTAAAAGGTGACTAACGGACTAAAGACTACACATATATTTGAGCACATGTGCAGTCGCTATTTGGTGAAAAGTGCATTATGGCAGAGGACTGCTTTTGCGGTCCTCTGTCTCTGACCTAGTCTCTGACTAACCCTTCGGGGATAATAGTCGTGATTATATGTTTGTACGAGTATGTAATAAAGAATGCGCCGAAACTTAACTTACAACGTTTTCGCATTGTGGTAAAATTCTACTAGATTTGACCATTCACTGATATTCGGAATGGTAACGTGTTCGGTAAACTTCTTTATATTTAACAACCAATATACTTTATTTAATCATAAATATGAATTAGGTGGTAGGTAATCCTGACCGATATTTCGTTGTTTACGTTACTGCGTTTACTGCGGTCTGTGTCATGTCGGTATATTATTGCTCATTGCAAAGTAATTTTCTACGTTCTCCTATTCTAGTACAGGACGCTGCTTGGTGGTAGTAAAGCTCATCACACACAATAAAGATACTATAATTTAAAATACTATATATTATATGACATATCGCTCACCATACGATTCAATTGACCACCACACACAAGGAATTATAATAATTCGTTTAAAAGAAGTAAATTCACCTATCAAACTGAACAACTTTCCCCAAGAAACCTGTGCAAAAATGACAAAAAAAATTCGACCTCCCATACAAAACTATCCGATCAGCTTACGACAATAGGAGGTCGAAATTTTTTTGTCATTTTTGCATATAGGTTTCTTGGGTAAAGTTGTTCATTTTCATGGGTGGAACTCACCCTTAATTTCATTAAAACGAATAAAAACTAAGGGTGTATATTTTACATTAGAGTATCTTAAGATATGAATCGTATAGTGAGTGATATGTCGAAGATAATATATATTTTATAGTATCTTCATTGTGTGTGATGGACTTAGCAGTATTTAACTAACTTTAAAGGTATCCGTACCAAAAGTGCCACGTGAAAGCGTGGGGATTCAATCATTCCCCGCTCTCTGCAATGACGTGTCCAGGCTAAAATTACACCACTTACTTATTGACACGTACTAAAAATATACACCAGTCTTGGCAAAACTGAACGGGCGTTAACATTGCTATCGGACGCATAACGCCCGATTTATGCCTCACCTATGGTAGTTTTTCTTTCATACCAATCAGGCTTATGGTAAGTTTGTCACCGAACATTGGTAGCTTGTCGCAAAAGGTAAGATAAGAAACGCAAAAAGACATATCTAATGACAGATTCCTAAAAAGTAAGATTCGCAAAATGTTTATTTAACAAAATGGCAAATGCGAATAAATAAACATAACATTAAAACTGTGTAGTGGCACATTATTACCAAAACTTTCAAAACACCCTAAAAGAAATATTGGTCAAAATTAAACTATTACCAGAAAAACAAAATGTAATGAATTCCTTCCATGATCCACTAATGATTCCGAACAAATCCCACTAAAAGACGTTTAAAAGCCATTAGAAAAAGTGACATTTGTATCAAAACCCACTAAAACACTAGTCTGTCACTATCAAATTCCACTAAAATAGAGTTGGCCAATAGCAGAGCTTTATTACGACACGTTACTTTAGGACAGTATGTCGCTATTAGGCGTTATTGTTGTCGTCGCGAACGATGCTTTATGTGGTTTTGTATTAAAATTTAAACATTAATTATCTTCGTTTGTGAAAAAGTGGCTTTAGGGAGTTATCTCTTATAATGCAAGTAGGTATATAAATTTATAAAATATCCAATATTTGCATTATTACCTAGCTCGAACAATGCATAGCTTGTTCTGGTTTTTATTTTATCCGGATGACTGAGTAACAAGCACACGATCCGCTTGGTCCTCGGTTCTGCTATTTAGAAATATCCACAATCGTGTCTCAGTAGCCTGACTTTGACATTTGGACTAAATCCGACCTGGTGGTAGATTCAGTAGTTTAGATAGCCTGACTTTGACATTTGGCCATATACGAAGTTGTGGTAGATTCAGTTTTTCAAATTCAATTCATCATCATCATCCTATAAACGTCCCACTGCTGGGCACAGGCCTCCCACATGCACAATAGCACGTGGGGAGATTGGGACATAACCCAACACGTTGTCCCAATGTGGGTGGGTGGGTTGAAGTATATTGAAATAAATAAAGTTCAATGTTTTTTTTATTTTTGACGTCAATGAGTACCTGTAAAGGCTCGTGGAATAAACTATTTAACTTGGTCTTTGAAGGGAATGTCTGATGTAGATAACGTAATTATCCGTAAACCTTATTTAACGAATACACCATGTATGCAAATATAGTATGTCGGCGTGTTCGTTCGTCCCCACGTTCTTTAGTTTGTCACAGAACACTCACACGAAAGAAATTCACGACAATGTATGCTTCAATTGTAACGTGATAGAAGGGAAAAAAGCAGTAACATGTCAGGACTCAGTGGAGTGTGGAGTCTGGACACAATTTGCAGCATAAAGCATTGTGCCAAAAAACATTTTTTTTTAATATTTTAGGTAAATGTTTAATTAATAGAGATCTACTTTTGGCATTTTAATGGAAGTCTTTCTTCGTTAAACAAACTTCGTTTTTTTTTTAATTTTCCCTTCTAAAAGTTTTCTGAATAAAATAGAAATCAGTAGCTTCCTCTCCTGGCCTGGGTCTATCCATTGCGTCCAACGTTTTCGATTATCATACAGGATCCTTTCTTCGTCACGACTCACGAGTGACAAACCAATTTGCGTGCCGATGTTGGCTGTTGTCTCAGTAATATCGTATTGTATCCCCTTTCCGTGGTGTTTCATAAGTAAGGACTTTATATTAAAACATAAGCTGCAATGCCCAGAATCATCCACGACACTAAACCCGAGACATACTTTTTTACCGGTGAGTTGCGCTCTCATTTAGCCTTACCTTTACCAATCAAATCAATCAGGTAATATGATGGCTAAGGTTTTCCTTGTTGTGTATAAAAATAACATTATCGCGGGTTGCTGAAAACTTTTATTAAATAAAAATAATCACTGATTAGATCTGAGACGAGCCTTGATACCGGTGACCACCTCCTGAGCTACCGAACTCAAGGCCTCAGGCTCAGCGCCGTGCAATTTGTACCCATGGTGTTACGAATGTCAATAAAATTTGCCGAAATTATTGCTAATGCTAACCAACAATAGTAAAAGAAGTAATATGTTTAAGTAGAGTTATCTTATTATGCTATCTCAACTTACGATATAGCTACTCGACCCACACTACTTATAGTGTGGTTCCCTGTCGATTACACGACATTACACGTTCTTCGCTTCCATGCTCAGTAATTTTAATATTTTCCCATGTCCATGTTGGGAAGGCAGCAAAACAGTGGAAGGATTGCAGGTGATGATGACGGATTGACGATGATGTATTTTGATCTGCAACCGGCACATTTAGGATACTGCTACTAACACCAAAAGGTAGCTTAAATGGTTCTGCGCAACCAAAGAACCTTATGACGTTTTATTAACAAATCGAAATGACGTTTTATCCTTTTGACTATTCTGATTTGAAGATAGTAAAATCTGCCATAATTTAACCAAGAGCATGCTCGTTTCTCGTTAATATTTTGTTTGGCAAAACTGAACTCAGTGATACTGTTGAGTGATTGTCGATCGATCACCGAAGGGCGCTGATAATTTTGCCATGTATGTTAACAATAATTAGTCATACATAATGTTTTCATCGTCGTTACTATAGTGTGATCTCAGTAAACATACCATAGGTAGTAGTCACAGTTGATGAACTATTTAAGATATGTATTATGGATAATCTGTATATAATAGAAGCTACGTTGTCTCTCGTTGCTCTCTTTCATATCTTATACAC
This sequence comes from Scoparia ambigualis, assembly GCA_963921215.1. NCBI lineage: Eukaryota > Metazoa > Arthropoda > Insecta > Lepidoptera > Crambidae > Scoparia > Scoparia ambigualis. Next base: position 25,001,228 of record OY992520.1, on the reverse strand, counting down.
GTGGACTTTAGTCTCATCTCATCTCAAGTTAATTTTATTTCACCTCGCCCTGGCATTAGAATGGAAAGTTTCACAATTCGGGATTATGATTATCACGTAATGCTCATATGTGAATATAATTATTCACAGGTTACAGCGTAAACATTAACCCTTAATTTACCATTACGCAATACAAAGGTAACAACTACTGCCTTCTATTTAGATTCTGCCTGTTAGCTCGCCCCCCCCTTTTGTGTTTTAAAGTAGTAACCATGTCAATGCTCGCAAGAGGCGAGTTGCTAATCGATATTCCTTCAATTAAATAATGTCCGTAACTAACAGGTTGTTACTTTTGAATATGAATCCATCGAGAAATGTAAGTAAACTGAGCTTCCTGTTAAAAATATAATAGAAATTAGTATAATTTCACATTTTAGAATCCTACTAATATTATAAACGCGAAAGTTTGTAAGTATGGATGGAGGTTTGTTACTCTTTCACGTAAAAACTACTGAATGGATTTGGAAACCGGGATTAACACATACATAGGATACTTTTTATCCCGATATTACCACGGGAACGGGAACCACGCGGGTGGAACCGCGAGCTGCCGCTAGTATACTATACGTAAGGAATATTGAATATAAGATAGCCATCCTTAGTTCAATTTGAAAAACAAACAATTGTTATGTCTGACCAACATGTATGCTTTAATGTTTTGTTTACTCTGCTGTGGCTACTGAAGCTAAATAGTTCGTATACCATTTAGTCGTGTCTCTTTAACTTAGAAAAGCAGCCTTAATTCTAAGTGCCGTTAACGATAACAACTCTTCGCACTCTTCCGTATTTATAAAATCCCAGACAGTCCTTAATTTCTTTTTTAAATCACATATTGATCTGGATGAGCACTTTTATAGCTTTGCTTTTATTTTCTGCCATTAACCGCTCTGATACAAGTTGGACCGACGATTTCCTTTACCTTTAGCTAAACTTTCGTAGTATTTGCAGTACAACATGTATGGATATCATATATTATTGCGTAATTGTCATTATTGTTTTGATTTTGCACATTTATAAAAGACGACTTGGTAAACTCGCTCCCAAAATTTCGCAGCATTATAACAATGCCCCTTTCATTCCCTACGTAATATTTAAGCCTGTTCCGAAATTAACATTGAAGAGCCTCCAAAATCTGCATACATCCGACGCCGTGCATTGTTAGTCCATTGTAACGCAAGACCAATCGCAAAAAGCGGCATTAACATTAGGCCACGTACGAGTATGTGCCAGGAGCTGCAAGCTCGCCGTCGCCAGGTACAGTTAACAGCTATTCGTTCCACGCCACTAACGCGGACACGACTCGGAGCGTCTCTGTGTAAACTTTACGGACGACAGCCCTATATGAATTGACAGCTCCGCAAAATTTTACGATATACACTCGAGAGCAATGAATCCGGGGTCACTTAAAGAAACCTATAAATCTCGGAAGCTAAAAATGCTAGCATAATGATATAAATTGTGTTTAATAGACAATTAAATACTCCATAGATGGAAGTAAACAAATTTATGAGTCACTACATTTTAATTATAAAAAATTACATAAAGAAAAAAAACTGATCTCGCCTTAAAACAAAAATAGGAAACAAGACATATTTAAACAACATTACGATTTTCTTGAATTTTAATACCTATTGCCTCGTTATTATTGCGTTTACGCGGTTTGGCATGCTGCACACCATACAAGTTCCATAAAGTCTCCCTTTTAGAAATTTGATTTTTTTATGACATAACTTTACAATAACTAAGAAGTTTGAACACCTTCATTTAAGGAGTATTTAATTGTCTATCAAACACATTTTATTTCAATAAGCTAGCATTTTTAGTTTCCGAGATTTATTGGTTTCTATAATAGGTTTGTTTAGGTGACCCCGGATTTTTTGCTCTCGAGTGTAGATGAAAACAAAACTATGAAATGAAGAGTTTTTACACTAGATTTTTAGTAGGTTTTTTTTATGTGAAATGGAGGCAAACGAGAAGGCGGATCACCTGATGGGAAGTATCACCACAAACCAAATTAAGGCTGGTTTCCGAGTCACGCTGACCGCGCTTACCATCAGCGCGGGTGATAAGCGTCACCATAAAACGATACAAGACAACACCTAGCTCGTGGCCCGTTCGCTTACACCCGCTCGGGCGGTCAGCGTGACTCTGAAACCAGCCTAACAGAGTCGTAGATGTGTTGCCGGCCTTGAGGAAGGAGTAGGAACTATGGTGGGGGGTAAGCGGGGAGAGATGGACCTTCGGTACTTTCACTCACCGGACGAAACACAACAACAACCGAGTGCCATTGTTTCAAGCCGATGGTCAGTGCGAGGGTGGTACCGGTGGTATTGCGCGAGTCGGCCCAATTCGTGCTGAAAACACAGCGTGACTCTAAAGGTTGATTCACACATATCAGTGAAGTCACAGTTCCGTCACCGTCTCCGCTCAGTGAAAAATATTCTTTCATATACATTCTCTATGAATTTTGTCGAAACGTCCGTGATTTGCCGGTGGCGGCACTGACACTGAGAGCATTATCACTGACAATGACGGCGATGCGTTCATAGAGAATGTATGTAAAACACTGTGCCGGAACAGTGGCTTCACTGATATGTGTTAAGCAACCTTTACACTCATTGCCACACATTTAGCACCACCCAGAGGTCACGTGTAGGGTCTCAACGGTAAACCTACGGACGCAAGTAACTTTAACCCCCAAAATGCCGTTTCTAATAGTGTACCACTGCCACTAGAGATCGGAAACTGCACATCGTCGCTGTGTAAAATTTTGGCGGACGAAAACCCTACATTAAATGACAGCTCCGTAAAATTTAATGACGTAGATGAAACAATACTTATAGAAATGTAGCCTGGACCGATTACAACAATTCAGGAAGCTAACTAAGGCCGTCTAAGGCTGGTTATACACATAACAGTGTACCGCCACAGATTACCTAATAGTTATATACAGGTACCAATGCCAGTTGCCACTTACACGGTCGCTACTCTGCTTCTCTGTGTAAAATTTACCTTTGAAAAGCCCTATATCCTCTTGTCTGTAGTGAAGACTCCTAGAGGTTGCTAATTTTTTATTTCTATTGTGTCTGGTAATACAACAGCTGAATTGTTAAGGGTTATGTCAGCTCCGTACAACTGTTTGACATTAGTTAAAAACAAAACCATTAAATAATGAAGCATGGAGTTTTTACACTGATTCAGAAATCTTACCCAACAATGTAAATAATGTAGTACTTACTATTTCTACTAACGCAGACACTACGACTGAAACCGTTGTTGGTTCCCTCGTCTTTATTTTCCCGTACATATAAATTTCAGGTATAAGAACCCGGAATAACCCTTTTTGTAAAGTGACTATAATTTATTTCTTGAGTAGTGTTCTTCCTCACAAATAATAAGATTGGTGCTTATATTATATGGCCTGAAACCTTAAGAAAAATCCACGACGCGTTTCAAAATAAACAAACATTTGTCATACTGGGCCAGGTAGGTGCTCTACCAATTAGGAATGAATTATATTTAGACCGGGCCGTGTCCGGGGCGTGCCGTGTACGTGGTCCGGACGGGGCACTGATTTGAAACGTTACATACATTATGTATTTATATTAGACCGGCCCCGGACGGGACACGGATCATGCACTGTGTAATACGAACTGCTTCATACAAAATTTGTGCAACGTCTCAAATCAGTGCCCCGTCCGGGCCACGCACACGGCACGCCCCGGGCACGGCCCGTTCTAATATAATTCATCCCTTAGACTATTGTTGTATCCAAAGTAATAAGTGATCCTTATTTAACGTTAACAACTATACTAATTAGGTTTACTTATAAATATTAACAACTTTGATCCGACAGACGTCCTGTCTAAATATTTATAAAATGCCAATAACATTATGACAACTAACTCAACTGACAGAAAAAAAATGTCGCAAAAATGAAGTAAAAAGTGTTTAGCAACCAAATCAATGTATATTGCACAACGTCTTTAATATTTTTTTAGTTTTACATTTCCTATTATTTTTCTCTAAACCACCCTGTATCAAAAGGAACAAAACAAAACATAAAATATTCAACTTGTTCAAGCCGTTTTTGAGTTATCCGTTATACTTACGTAAATGCCGAAATATTATAAAATTTAACACATTTTTTTCAAATGGATTTTCACTCGAATCTATCTATCTTTTATTCTCCCTGTAAAAGTGTGTTTGTTTGTGTCTTCTTTTCCTTTATAATGGAACAACGGCGTAATTTTTTGCCGAGAGGTAGTTCCGTGGTTGGAGGGCCGAAGAGTGCGTAGAGTTACGTGCGTGAACCTCAAAAGATTATTATTTGTTGTTGTCTTATTTAGGAAACTTATTCACTGCTGGGCAAAGGCCTTCCTATCCTCTTTCCACTCTTTTAAGCTAAGGGCTGTAACTTACCACTCAATCTGATAGAAGCCCAGCTCGTCCCGCCATTTGATTTCCTCCATTTTAAATATAATGAAACAAATATTTTTCATCATGATAGCCAGTTCTTTGAATACTTTATAATGTCCGCCATATATTTATTGAATAATTTTTCGTAAATTTTTGTTTTGTTTTGTCCGAACGAACGTACTTCGTATAGAGAAATGCATATTTAGAGTCTATCGTAATGCGGTAGCTCATCTGTCACAGCATTCAATACGAACAAACAAGCGCAAAATGATAATGCTGATTGCTGTTGTGGCCTGTAGAGGTTGCACATCCTCGTCATAAATTGAGAACGAATTCGAATTTCTTCCCAATGGTAAGGTACAGTCACCAGCATTGAGATGTGATGATGCAAAAATATGTGATCATTGGTGGAAGGCATATTATAGGCATATGCCTTCCACCAATAATCAGATATTTTTGCAAGCCGTCGATAATCACATCTTAATGCTGGTGACTGTACATTATTTAGATATACTTAATTACTGCACATGTTTTTTTACGTAACTTTATAATTTATAACCGTGTCGCGTATAGCGGTGAAAGAATACTACCACGTAAAAGGATACTAACGGACTAAAGACAGCACATACATCCAACAGCATAGAGCGGCGATGGGCTCACCACCTGTCACGTTGAGCACATGTGCAGTCGCAATTTAGTGAAAAGTGGGGTTTGGTAGATGACTGCTTTTGCGTGATGACCACTTCCTGATATAACCACTTCCTGATATGACCACATCCTGATATGACCACCTCCTGATAAGACCACTTCCTGATATGACCACCTCCCGATATGACCACTTCTTAAACGATTCCTGTAGGAATATACGAAAATACTCTATACAATTGTATCTATTGATTATACCATACGATTACTTTGTGTAACATTTTTGTATTAGTCACTCAAACGGTTTTTCATTATAAAACCGTTGTGTCGACAGACCGACACTCACTTTAATAAAAGCATTCGTTCAGACAACTACGAAGTTTTACTTTGCCGTCACTGCGTCCCTGCCAACAACTCCAAATATGCTTGCATAATTATTTAAAGAGAATCGAAATATATGCCGATATACCTCGTCGTGGCATTAACTCCCATCACTAAATAAAAAAACAATTCTATGGTAACAAGAATACTTTATTTATAAATGTAAAAATAAAGTAACTGCAAGTTTTCTTTAAAAACACAACTTTCAGCAAAAAGAAAACATAAATTAACATAATACCGGCAAGGTAAATAATGTAACGAATGGTTGAATGTTTTTTTATCGACTATCTAAACGTAATTTAAGGTTGGAAAAGTATAAAGTGGTCATATCGCGAACGGACATACTGGGAACTGATAATCAAGAAGTGGTCACATATCGGGAAGTGGTCATATCGGGATGTGGTCATATCAGGAAGTGGTGGACACATACATACATACTATTATCCCATAATTATTATGAACGATTTAGTAAAAACAGTCCACTAAGCTACGATAATTCGAAAATCCCGTAAGGAGGCTAAAGTTTGTGTGACAAACAAACATAAGCGTTTGTGACTCATGTTGTATATTGTTTATTCGTATACTAGATGTAGTAGCTAGCTACGCCTTATTTGTTTTGTTTTATAATTTTAATAGTAGGTATGTCATAAGTTGTGACAACTTCTCGTATAAAGGAGATTCATACATAAAAACACTGATAAACACATAAACGTAGTAGGTCCAGTCTAGTTAAACGGCAACTACATCTTAAACAAGTTTGTGTATCGTTTTGTATTAATAGTGAATGTGCAGCACCCCGACATAAGTATCAAGGTTTATGGGTGTTGCTACAAACTGTTTGGGCTTTATAGCCGACTGGTCGGCAAGACACACAAAGACACACTGATTTTTACGGCAGACAGAGAAAAAGTGACTACGAGTTTTGATGACGTACCTACTTATACTATATTTTGTGCTCATGCATATTGTTATAATTATACAGGTTGGCCCAAACGATGACACAAAAAAATTTTTTTAGATTCCTGACATCCAGGTCTACCTGGAAATACCCCATGTAAGTTCCGCGATTTTTTGTAGTTTTCGAGCTATGATTTTTTTCTAATTTTGAAAATTTTCGTCTTGAGCGACTTAAATATATTTTTTTCGGAAACTATGCATCTTTTCAAAAAAAGATGCATAATTTTCTTAAAACGATGCATAATTTTCGAAAAAATAGATATTTAAGTCGGTCAAAACTACAAAAAATCGCGATGTCAGGAATCCAAAAAAAATATTTTAGTGTCACCGTTTGGGCGCCTCCGGGGGGGTTGTTGTACATTCGCCACAAAGTTGATTTGCCACAGAAAAAAGTATGTGTACGTTCGCCACAGTTCTATTTTTGTAAAGTTGATTCGCCACACTTTTATTTTCGACACAGACAGCAGAAAAATCAAACAATAAGTGAAGTAAAAACGTAATTTATTATTTTTTAGATAGTTAGATAACAAAATAATAGTTAGTAATTATAAAAAATACTTACACCATGCTCACCAGAGCTTGGGGTATTCCTCGAAGCTCACCCATTTTGAAGCGTACCAGACCAAGCGCACCTAACTATTCCTCCAAGCGCACCCGTTGGCTGCGCTTCAGAATAGGTAATTAAAATATTATATTTTTATTCCTCGAAGCGCACCTACCGTAAAAAATAGAGAGGACCTTAAAAGATTCGTAATATTGATGTCGATAGAAACTAGGACTAGGTGCTTATGCAACTTACTACGTCAATAATAAATTGAATCATGACAGTCATGCTGATCTAAAAGTACCAGAGATACATAAATGAAAAGAGGTAGATAGTCGCCTTAGCGATCTTACTTACCTTTAACTATCAGGAAAAAAGAAATAAACGAGTAGGACTAGGTGCTGCAACTTACTATGTCAATAGTAAATTGAATCACGACAGTTACTTTGAACTAAAAGTACGGTAGTACTATTACTTATTCTGTGCTAAAAGTACCAGGGTGACATAAATGAAAAGAGGTAGATACTCTAAAAATAAACGTACGTTATTCGTTATTGATATTTTCTGTTAGTTTATGGTTACTTAGATCTAATTATTTTTCGTAGGTTATCTATATACTTCATGCGCCTATCCATCCATCCCTAAAAAAAAAATTTAGACGATTCAAAATACTTATTTTAGGCTTACTGAATAAAGATATTTTGATTGATTGATTGATTACATCAATAATTTTAGAATAAAATAACTACCTTTCATTTCGAGCGCTCAAAACGAACTTTTCTTGCCACCGGTACTTTATGCAAAAATGATGTACTAGGAAGACTTGTGGCGAATGTACAATAAGGATTACCTACCTGTGGCGAATTAACTTTCAATGTATGGAGTTACAAAAACGTGGCAAATCAACTTTGTGGCGAATGTACTACAACCCCTCCGGGGGATGTTAGTCCAAGTGTCAAAACGTGCAAGGATACAATACCCAGTTGCCAAAATGTCTATTGTTCAATACATCCAAATTCCAAAACGTCCGAATGTCGAAATGTCTAACTGCCAAAAAGTCCAGTGAACATAACCTCCAGTTGTCAAAATGCGCAATCGCCGAATCGTCGAGGGTTAGTGGCGTTTTTCCCCATTTTCATTTTCACCCGAATATTTGCGTGTGCCATTCTCATAGATCTACATAATTAAACTCTAAAGACAGATAGAGGTGAACACAAAGGTGTTTTAGTCTTTATTTACTAAAAGTAATATTATTAATTATTTTCATTTAAATTTATTACAATAGTTAAAGTTTAAAGTGATGTTAAAAGTTAATTAAAAATTATTAATAAACTCTAACTACAAGTTAAGGCTCACCTCACAGACATATTTTCCATTAGTATTAACCAATCTACTCTATGTTCAAACTCTATGTTCTTTTGGAAGAAATGCCAAAGAGACACATAGTTTAATGTGCTCTTTGCTCTCTTCATGTTCAAGCAGTCCCAAAGATGATGCTTTCCTACGTATACTTCTTTGGAAATGTATGAAGCAACCGTGAATGATTGCTTTTGGAAAAACAATTTTTACGGCATTTATAGCAGGCGATTTGGCTGATTTTTATTTTGTTGTTGTTTTTTTTTTTTAAATTCGTCACGGAGTGCGGACGGGCCGCTAGTTAATAATAAATTCTAGACAAAAATCATTCCTATTTTTCATTTATGTCATCATCATTGGCACAATCCTTCCATTTTTTCTTTGCGGAGAGGGAGACTATCTCTCTCCATCCTAGAAGTAGCCTGCTTATGAATAAATCTATACAAAAAAAATCAATTTCCGAGAATTTATGTTCACGCATCACTCCAGACCGGCAGTACCTGTTTGGCTAATTATTTTTTTTGTTATGTTTGTAATTGTCAAGACAAAGTGGAACGAAAAAAAGTTTTTAGAAATTCGTAACGGGATGTGAGGAGTTTTTATTTTTTAAACAATACGGGTAATCACTTGGCATTCATCTCACCTGATGGTAATTGTCGATAAGGCCGAAGGTGTCAGCGCGCCTCAAAAAACGTATGACGGACGATCGCGACTTCGTCCGTGTGTTCGTGCGTGTTTACGCAGAGGAAGTCGCGGGCGGGCAGCTAGTATATTAATAAATAATAAATTATTTCGTTGTACTTTTGAATGCGTCTGTACCATTTAACAATTCGGGTGAAAACGCAACTAGAATTTATTATTTAATTTTCGGGTGAAATCGAAACTGGGTAAAACGTCACTAACCCATCGTCGATTGCTATTCATTACGTCTGGTCCAATTGCCGAATCGTCCAATATCCAAGAAGTCTAATAGGCAGAACCACTTCAGCCAATGTTATTATTGGAGAGAAAATCGGGAGCTAAAGAGGTTCGTGAACTAATGTCAAATGTATTTACACTCATGTGCTCACTTGCCGGAACATCACCGAGAGGAGATAAACATAATAGGGGCAGTGGTCATAATAAAAAATATTAAATTAGCAATAAAGATCATAATGGACACGTATGGGTCTAAAGCAGCAAATCATTATTGCCGTTAAAATCAAACATCGCTTAAAAAACGTTCAGACGTCTTTGTTTTTAAAGCTTCTGGACTGCACATTATTCTATGACACTTGTACCTACTGACTAGTGTCAGTAATGGCATCTGGACACAAGGACTCATTGGGCATTTTAACACTTGGGCCGAATTGACCTGTGGTGTTTATGGCATCTGGACAGTAGGACGCCCTGGACAATTTAACAATTGGACCAAATTGACCTGTGGTCTTTATGGCATCTGGACACCACTTGTACGTTTTGACACTTGGACTAACATCACCCGGAGGCGTTTGGGCCATCCCTGTATAAGATTTTCTTAAATTCTCGTAATTACTTCGTCACGTGGCAAAAACGTGAATCTAAAACTAACTTTCGTATTTACAGATTTTAAATAGATTTTTTTTGATATAAGTCATAAATAATTAATAAAACGTTTTGTTTTTTAAAATATTGCGATTCTGTCTTGTTCGCCCCACTTACTCGCATCTAGTTGTGTCCTAAACATTTTCATTTAGTTTCAAGATTAGATGTTAAGAAACAATAGAGTAACGCAACCGGTAATCCTGACCTTGTCCTCGCCGGTTGACGGTCCCCCTGCTTGGCGGTCGCTGCGCTACCCTTCGACGCTCGGATCGACCTACTCGAGGAACCTAATCATTACGTTACCGCGTTTTATTCGTTTCTTTTGGTTGCTAAGTAGCTAACAAAACTGCTCTAATATGCAATTAATACGTAAACCACTGTCTATAAATCACAATGAACTTGATGTGTTTAATCGTTCAGATTCTGCAACTTTATTGACCTTGAATATCATTTTTTTCTGCAGACTGCGTCTATTTTGAGACGTCGCCGAAGTCTCCGTACCAAATCCGGCGGATAGAGGAGCTGAACAAAACGGCGTCGGGTAACGTGGAGGCAAAAGTCATGTGTTTCTACAGGCGGCGCGACCTGCCCAACCCCCTCATACAGTTAGCTGATAAGCATCAAAGTAAGTACTTCAACACTTCAAAGCTAACGCGGAATACTGATGTAGGTTTGGCCGAAATGTTTAATGCGGATTACGTTTTCCTTATAAACACCGCTGCTGGCGAGCCACTCATTAGCATGCCTTTGTATGTAATATTTTGCCATTTGATTAATTTTAATTACACAATCAAATCTTAATAACTTATGATTTGCAAAATTTGCATTAGGTACCCTAAACGTTCGCTGGCTCATGTATCCTTGGAATTGTAATTCGCATAGGCAAAAATGTGTCCATTATTGATTTTACCAAGTCGGCAACGAGACACAAAGACAGCCGTATTGGGCGCTCTGGGTAACGAGCGGGCATGGCAATAATAATACTTTAGCAATCGCCCCTTGGTCACGTGGGCCCATGTGGTATAACGCGCGTTTGATTCTTTCCTATAAATAGCTCGAATGCTCGATTATCCGTGAGAGCTGTAATGTAACTAGGATTACGCAGCGGGTGTGTGGATTGGTACCAGCGGTCGTGTCAATGCATCACAAGTGTGCCTGCCTTTTAGTAGTTACATTTGCATAGGAGCTTACAATATAGCGATATTCCAAAACTATTTATGAGCACTTGAGAATGAAAGACCCATGCTATTATGTACTTCATGTTTTATATTGTTTGTCCACTCTCTCTAAAGTACTTTCGTAGACTTTACATACGAAATAAGTATGGTCGTAAAGTTTTGAAATTAATGATTTCTTATTGAGAAATGCGTAAACGTTCATATTAAAGATTTTTAACTGTTAATTATTTTTTTGTTTTATTGTTGTTGTTTTGCACCGACTATCAATTAGAGTTCAACGGTCCAGTTTGTATAATGTGGCTATGCATTATACAGATTAAAATCAAATGAAATTCTTTCAAGAAATATCCAAATAGTTCATTTAGGTACAGCTTATCGCGGGAAAAAAGTCACCTGTTTGTTTCTCGCATAAGTACAATACCAACTCGACTCAAATGTATGGAACAAAACAACTGACAGCTGATTGTTTTTCCCGCAAACATGAGTTGGCGTCGGTCACGACATGAGTACATAGGGACAGTTACATAGGGAGCAAATTAGATTTGCAACCTTTAAAAGGTTATTGTTATTATTTTACGGTGTTGTTCAGTCCTATAGTCAAAGTGGTTTATTCTCGATGAATTGATATATTTTTTATTCAAAAATATAATGTATTATTATTGTGTACGGGTATCCCTCCATTATAGTTTAAATAAGAACATACACTAGATAGCGGAAGTCTCATGTCTGCGTAGAAAATTTGTACCGTGAAAACCGTACCTTACAAACTTATGAAATTATTAACTTATTGGCAAGAAAAATCGCATTAATCTTATACTATTCATGGAGAAAGGGCAAGAAGCTCTGGAGCTTCCAGAGGGAACAAAATATAGGAAAATTAAGACGTCTCACACGGCCGGTTGCTTTAAAGTACAAAATCTGCATTGTTTGTGTTAAAAATGTAGCTTTTAAAGATTTTATTACTGCTTTTATTAACTAGTAAGTATGTACGATCGAAGAACTTCCCGGTCGACCACTTTTCGCAGATTTTCGCTTGCACACGAGCTACACGCACGCTACTGTAAGGCGTGTACGGACGACCGAACAAGAACATGCTGAACACGAACATCGAACACTTTGTTTGCACGTGCGTGCCACTAACGAACATTGAACAGTGTTCGTCAAAAATGTTTGTTGCGATCCAATTGGGTTGTTCTGTGCGGACGATGTTCGGAGTGATGCAACATTGTTTGTACCGAACTCGAGGGACGCGCGGGGCGGGGCGCAGGGTACCCACGCCCGCGGGCATCAATTCACAGCACCTGTCTAGTCGTTATGTCTGAGCAGTTGTGCGCGAACATAAGTAGAACTGTTTTCGTAAGGTGTTCATGTTCGATTAGCCAATTTATGTCCACACGTGCGAACCAAATGTTCCGTGTTCGATTCATGTTCTTGTTCGGTCGTCCGTACCCGCCTGTACGTACCATACGCACGCATACGCGCCGCGCTCAGAGAGCTGAGTGTAAGTTAGTAAATGTACAAACGTTACTATCGCGTTTGAGTTAAGTTTTGACACATAGACCTTAATGCTAAGGAAATAAGATCGAGAATCAAAACTATTAACACAAACGCGATAGTAACGTTTGCACATTTACAAACTTACACTTAGCTCTCAGAATGGAGCGCAAGCGAATATCGCCGTAAAGTTGTCGATCGGGAACTACCTCGATTATACATAATATACTGTACTACTGTAATGTGATCCCAATGACGATGCTTTTAAAATAGCCCTCCATTAGAAAAGTCTGCTTTCTAATCTATTAAAATGTGTGCTGTTGAGCGTTATAATAACTCTACTCTTGCCGTAAGTTATTAATGTCTAGCTAAGGCGCTTTTTATGATGGACACATACAAATCGAGGAGATCCATTCTTCTAGGTAATGTGACAGCAGGGATCATTGCGTCGACGTAAGTCAGATTGGATCTCGTTGTAATTACCAAATTTTAAAAAACGGTGCACCTGACGAATGTACGCTCAATGTTTATACTTGGTACTTAATCTAATCATCCACGAATGGCCATATTATATGGCTGCAGATCCTCAGTAATGTAAATAACGGAGGGGAAAAAAGTCACTTAATAAATAAATTCAGTTTTTATATGTATCAAATATTTAGTTATACGTATGTAATTTAACTGAATTAATTAACAACCAATAGCAAATTTTTTAATAAGTAGGTAAAGTAGTGAAGTTCGTCACAAATACATTCGACTTGTACAAGGACTAACGTAAAATGAAACAGAAAATGTACAGAAATTAATTAAAGGTTTTGCAAAGCCCGTTACGTAAACATTTGGGCAGTGGGCACTGCGTTCCACCTCGGTCGTCGTGGTTTGTATCTGTCATCGACTCGACACAGTGTGTCGACACAGACGGAAGCATAGATTGAACTGTGACGAACCGGGCGGTTCTTTTTATTATTTCTGTTTGTTTACACTTTTTTTTTAGTGAATTAACCTTATTTCCTCTTTGCATGTTCTTATACAAAAATATTTACATTAATCCCAATAGATTTATTATGCCCGTCTGTAGGTCTTAAATGCCTACTAGTATATACTTTTTATTTCTAGCGAAATAAAAGCGTTGAAAATTATTTTTTTTTTTTTCAAAAATAACAATGTTCGACGATGTATGTACCTACTTGTCAAATGGTGGTGATTAATTTTGTTAAAGCATCATAATTAATAAGGTATCATTTATGAGAAAATGGAAGAGGAGTTCGATGGCGCAGTGGCTAGCGGGTTCGGCTTGCGATTTCTCCCGCTAAGCAACTTCCGCAATGCCGGGTCGCTGGATGGGTGACCGAATTATAAACATCTCGAGCTAATCCCTGCTTCGAAAGGCACAAAGCTGTTGGTCCCGGTTGTCGTCGAAAAATAGCAGTCGATAAAACCTACCCCACATTGGGCCAGCATGTTGGGTTATGATGGCCCAACCTCCCCATGTGATTTTATCCATGTGGGTAGGCCTGTGCCCAGCAGTGGAACTGTGGGACTTATACAGGCTGATGATTTAATTTTGGTTAGTATATTTTTGAGTTTTTTTTTACGTATAAAAAAGGAAACGACAAAAATGTGTATGCTGTATTTCCTATTTCAAAAAAGACATTTTATTAACCATAATAAGTTTTCAATGGTCTTTTTATAAATGTCATTCGTTACAGCTTTTATTAATTATTATTATGTTTGTGCTCAGAAACAGATATGAACGTAAAGTAACAATGACACACCTTTACTGTTGGACAAGAGAAAGTTGCTAATAAAAAAAACTGCATACCTTCTTACAAAAAAAGGTACGAATGGTCGTTGTTGTGTAGGACGTGCTAGTGTCGCTTTTTTAGATTATTTGCCAGCTTTTATTCAAAACGCCCTACCTAGTTACAAAAGGCCTAACTATTTGTCACAGAAGATATATATTGATAGTGTGCAGCTATAACAGCTAAATCATATCTTTACATTATTTCATTTCTGCACTACTGGTTTACAAGCTTCTAAAAACTGAAATGATTTACAGCCTATTTGCCTAAGAAAATTTTGTGCTTTTTGTTCACCGTTTAACTTATGTTGAACTTAAAGCTTTTATATACTGAAACTGGAAATAGCCCTTTAACAAGCTTCAGATGGAACCCGAAGTCACCTCTTTTAGGCGACAGTTGAATTGAATAGAATTTCTTTATTGCTGTAAGTGTTGTTCCAACTTAGAAATAGATTCCCTGTCGATTTTTATTTTAATTATTGTCTCACCCGCGTTAAGTCATCTTCTTTCAAATGGTATTTGAGTTTCGATATGAATATAACAATTTGATTTTTTTCTACAATACTGTCGTATCAGTAAGATATCTTTTTAATGTTAAAACCATATTTTTGTTACGTCATACATGATAACATTTCAATACTGTTGCACGTACAACAAAATGGGCTCTTAATTCACTTTTTATATCAACAAAACGTCTTAAAAATTAATACTAACTATCCAAGAGTTACTTTTAAAACATGATGCAATAACAATTTTATGGATGAAGAAGTCTTAGTTACAACAAAGGCTGTCCAGTTTGAATGGGTGCCCCGACAACCGCCTGTTTTCACAGTGTAGCACATAGCAACGATCTATGGGGTTGCCATATAAAGCCTGATTTGGGACAAAGATCGTGTGTTAATTCGGACCGCGTAGACCAAGGGGCGCGGCGGCCGGGGTTAGTAAACATAATCATGGCCTCCTCCCGCTATACAATTCAGTAGCTAAATGGGAATGAAGAGTTACCTCGCCCGCACCACCCTTTCCCACCTCCTCGACTGTCTGCCACCGCGACGCCCACACATCTTGTGACGTACCGGTTGGAAAGGTCATACGTTTATTTTTTAACCGATACCTTTAACCTGCACTCGAGCTTTTTAGTTATTCGTTAAAGACTCGGATGTTGGGAACAGCGACACACTCGCTGCCGCGGTGAAAGCACGCAATAACGTACGCCGCTGCCGTAAAAATGTGACCGTAAAGACCCCCACACAGGAGACATCCTACTCGAGGCGGAATAAACAATGAGTCGTTGCCGTCTCTGAAGAGAACCTTTTTTAATTACCGCGTGCATGGTAAAAATAACTGAAGCAATATCAATACGGCGTGCGTTGTATTGTAAACTCCTTGACTGGATGCTTGCCCCTCCCGCGAATGAGCCCCCGCTCGGTATCGACCGTGGCGCCCTCATCTCGCAGGTACACGCAACACTTATCCCGGTTTTAATTGTCGACACGTGCCGATGACCCGCACTGATGACTACACCACGTCACTACACATATAAACATCTAAAATTATAACTTTCATGATGGTTTTTAAAATTTAGGTTCATTCATTTGATTGACAGCTTGACATCTGTCTGAATCGATGTATGTTTTGGTCTTACATAAAATTTCAAAAGATATACTCGAGGTTAAACCGTGTCCCATATAATATAGAATAAGAGAAACACAAAAATTATCTTATTGGTTAATTTAATATCAATAAAAAAATATCGTGATGTGAACCAGAACCTTACACGGCAGACATCAGAATGCCCAATTAAGAGCGAAACTGTTTCAAATTCTTTTATCCTTTCTCCAAATGAACAAACTTATTTCCTTCTTTTCCGTTTTCGGGTTCAAAAAGAAAAGCTTAATTTTTTTTCTACGCTTTGCGTATTTACTCTTCTGAAGTTTTAAAATAGTTTTATTTTTTCTCTGAACCGGCAAACGTGTGCACTCTATAGAACCTTAATTTTTCTAAATACAAAAACAATTAAGGGCGACTTCCACCCATGAAACTGAACAACTTTCTCCAAGAAACCTATGATTTCAACTTCCCATACAAAACTGTCCGATCATAGCTGACGACAATAGTATGGGAGATCGAATTTTTTTTGTAAGTTTTGCACATAGGTTACTTGGGGAAAGTTGTTTAGTTTCATGGGTGGAACTCACACTTAATTGTATTAAGAAAAAGAAAGATTGTACAGCTGACGCGCTAAGCGATCTGTGGCGATCACACACTCACTGACTCGAGCAAATGAATGAACAGGCCTCGAAGTCTGTACTTAGTTGTTATGCTTCTATGCCCAGTACTTACTGAATCTCTCACTCTTAATCTTCGTCATGTTGATATTTAGCTCATACATACCATAGATAAATTCAAGACTATTTTCCTCAAAGGATTAGTCAGAGCAGAGCAGGGTGACCATTTGTGGCAGATTTGGCACTTACATTTTAACTGTGGCAGACTATGCTGACGATTTAAACGGCTGATTTGAAGGAAATGTTGCTACGAGCTTTTTTTTTAGTCAATCATTTCAATAATGTTAAATTGTAATATAATTTAACCGCCTCTGTGGTCTAGTGGCTAAGCTACCGGTTTCAGACCCAGAGGTCCCGGGTTCGATTCCCAGCGGGGGGTACATCTTTGTGTGCTCGGTTTGGTTGGTGGTAGGGCTGTCAAGTCCGCCTGGCTAGCTACCACCATCTTAACTAAGTCTGTCGCCATAACAACGATGTTTATAGCATTGTTGTGTTCCGGCAGTTTGAGATAAGATAGCCAGTTCCTCAGTGGTTGAGGATTCCGGGTGAAGCGCGCTTCCACCTTCGGCCTTATCGTCACTTACCATCAGGTGAGATAAAGGCCAAGCGCTTACCCGTTGCCAATAAAAAAAAATAAAAAAAAAAATTCATAAATTGACAGAATTTGGCAGATATCAAGAAAATGTTGCCGACGACCTTTTTTTAGGTATTAGTTTCAATTAAAATTAGAATAGTATGTTCACAAAAAGACTTTTTTTTTTAGGTAATAATTTCAATGTTATTTGGAAATTTTGAGCGTGGCATATTTCATTCATCCAAAAATCTGCCATTTGGCAAATTTTTGGCCAGTGTCGGGCAGATTTGCCAATTTTGAGATGGTCACACTGGAGCAGAGGCAACGAGGACCGCAAAAGCAGTCCACGCACGACCCACGTTTGCCCACTGCTTGACGGCTGAAATAGGCGAGAGTGGTGCCCATCAGGTTCTATGCTCAAACCTACCAGTTTTTCTTGAACATGTTGATAACTTGATAAGGTATCGCTTTATAAACTTTCTATTGCGTAATTGATTGTGTAATGGTTGCTTACATGAACTCCGCCGATTATTGCAATATTGTGAAGGATAGTTTACTTGCGTCTAGCGGAGCGGTGAGGAAAATAATAATTAATTAAGAGGTTCCTAGCGAACGCTTAATTTGAGCAAAGTAGATCAGTGGCATAAACAGAGGCTGTTCGATCTCACCATAACAGTATTCTTTAAGTTTTAGTTTATACTTTACGTTTAAAATAGTTCGAATGTATCAAAAGGTTTTTTACGTTTTTAGTCACTTATAAGTAGGTACTACCGAATGTTACAATAAGTACAAATAAAAGTTCAATGTAAACTGCACAAAATGAATTTGGATTCTTGCATATTTTTTTATTCGCATTCTTGTTGCGTTCTTTTTTGACTTATCCACCGCTCCGCTTACCTCTTGTGTACCCACCATGTTATGAGTGTTAATAATTGCACGGTCCATATACCTGTCCACCAATAAGGCTGCTTGACACGTCTTTTACAAATATCTCAACATTTACTACGTAATAAATAAAACCGCTTCTGTATGCTGCCAGCATAAAAAGAAGTTATCTTTGAAAATTTATGATCCAAAACAGATTTTTCTTATCTATGGATTGAAAACTGCTGCGCACAGCAGCAGCGACGAGTTTGAACGGCTTGCTAACGATTGCAAAAACTAACAAACTATTGGAATTGGTAATTAACACATATCATTATTTCGCCTCGCCCTAGTGGTCGATTGCTAAAGCACTCGGTCCGATATCAGGAGGGTTCAATCAATTCCCAGGCCGGATTTAGTGTTTTCTTTAGAATGCATGAATAAAACTTTATTAAAAACGTGTTTATTGGTCCTAACTGTGTCGCGTAGCGGTGAAAGAATACTACCACCCCCTCTTTTCCTTTGGGTGTCGTAAAAGGCGACTAACGGACTAAAGTCTGCACATACTTCCAACAGCATTGAGCGGCGATGGGCTCATCATCTGTCACGCTAAGCAGTGAGCACATGTACGCTATTTGGTGAAAAGTGGACTATGGTAGAGAGGACTGCTTTGCTGTCTTCATTGCCTGTTCATTTGTCCTGGTATTGTGTGCCAGGGCTTCCAAACTTGTGCACCGCGAGCGGGGCTTAGTAGCGGTCTCTGTGGGGCCAGAAGCGAAAAGTCCTGCGGGGAACGTGAGTTCCTTTAAGTTGGCAGCTTTGTCCGGTGGTTCTCATTGGACATTGGTGTCGACATCTCCGGCACTAGTCTGGAGAACTAGTAGAGGCGGCCCCCTAGATGCCGTAGCCTCCGGTCTAGCCAGCCGCGTAGGACGTGGGAACTGGCTCGATTCCCGGATGGGTTCCGAGAAGTGAGTGTGCTTACTACTCCGCGACCAAGGTGGACACTTGGAAGTTGACTTTAGAGTTGACGACCCGAGCAGTGGCAACTGCGAGTAGTGCCCTTCGTGCAACGAGAAGTGAGCGAGCTTGACAGCTCCGTACCTATCTGGAAAATAGGCAGTGAACTACACGTGTTCACGGGGAAACTCTCCCGAGACACTAGTCTTATGAGTACCGAATGAAGAGCGCGCTTCGGCTGGCATTGATTCGACGTCAAGACCTAACGCACATGGTCTCCTGCGCGAGTTGGTTTACTGGCGCAGGGACGTCTGGCACTTCTTGTATAACCTAACGGTTGGTCTCGAGGTGCCAGTCAGTACAAATAAAATTAGTGATGTAAGGAGAGGGGATGTACTCATTGCCTAGTCTCTTACTAACCCTTCGGGGATAACAGTCGTGATTATATGTATGTAATTTTATGTATGTTTTGTTTTGTAATTTTTTTTATTAAAGTTTGTATGGTAGGTATACCGAAATGTGTAAACACCTGTTGAAAGCTTCATCGATTGAACCAAGAACACTACACGAATTGTCGTTCAGTGTAAAAATAAGCGAGCGCTGTAGGAAACTGTAATCACATTAAAAATAGAAATACAGATTTTTTTCTGAATGTGTGGTTTTTCATATTTTAATTTATTCATTTTGAAAATTACGTAGGTATAATTAATTAATTTGATATGAAAATACTTTTATTGCAACACCATACAAAAAATAACATTGAACATAAAACTTGAAACATAATTGGGAACCCTGCGGCTTCAGGTCTTTCTTTTCCGTACCACGATTTTTAAACTAAGTTTACAGCGCGTTTAAGAGAAAACATTAACCATTCGGTTGATAGTCTTTAATTGTCAGCAATAGGAACAGGCAGTCTGTATACCTAAAATTCTTGACGGGACTTAACATGGAATACTGTAACACTGTAAGTACTCCTGGACCTTCAATGAAAGACGTTGAAACTGGGCCCTATAGCTGGGTTACTTTTTTGCTGCGTTATCAAAAATCATATTTTTAATTTGTTTTTGTTATGGCCACGTTTGATAGCATAAAATTGAACTAACTCAAACGTTCTCCTGACGTACTAAGACTTGCTTGACTGGTCTGTTAGCGTTGTACATTTGCACCGCTCCGCGATATTTCGCACTTTCCTTTGACCACAAGATGCTAGACGTATTTACTTACGCTAATATCTATTTATTCTTTAACTATATTGCACTACCGAATACATCATTGTCTGCGTACGATCCCTGAAAATAACTTTTTCTTAGTGTTAGTTTTATATTATTAATAATTTATAGTTGATAAAGGGTTTCGTTGTATTTATGGCCAATATATTTTGACAGTATACCCAGAACTTCCGTTTAGACTTGACTATGGATTCTAAAGTTGAAGTGACTAAAATTCTGGATAGGCTATCGGATGTAGTCATAGCCAGACTGCCAATGTAGATGGAATAAACATTGACCCAATAGTCCAGTGACTTTTCGCCGAGACGCGCGAGTCAGTGGGGGAAAGGACGAGTCATTAGCATGGTTCCCATGGGGTCCTCCCACCGAGCATCACAAGCTTCACGCTCCGGCGGGCCGCACCGTTGCGCGCCCCTGAAGGCTGTGACGTCACCGGCGGCGGTGGCTGCGCGCGGGCACGTGTAGACCTCGGCCGCATCGAAAGTGAGACCGCGGCGGGCGCGCGGGGGCATAGCCGCGTGAGCCGCATCAGCCGCGCGGTCGACGACCCGGCGCGCATCCGACCAATCCGCACTGGATACAACACCGTCGCATTGTTTTAACATCCCGTAGCTTACGTTAGCGTCGCTCACAATAACGTCTCACTCATTGAAACCGGACTGCTCGCACGAGATTGATACTTAATACGAGATTAGGAGCTTACGTCTCGAGCCTTTTTCCGACCTCTAATTACTAAAAGATCGCTCGGTGACAATAACAATAGGAAACACGGCTATAACTTACTAGTAAAGAGCTAGTTTTCTAATGGTAATAATTAAATTATAAAAAAGATAGTGGTCTTTAGTGATGAATATGAACTGATGCTGTGATGCTGAACAGGATGACTGCTGTCTATTGTATTTTCTTTTACCATGTTTAACGTAAAGTTAATAAAATAAACAGTACAGTTATGATTGATACAATAATAATAATCCATTTAAGACAATAAAATTAAATAATGAAGCTGAGCGTTTTCTTGCAATTATGTGGCGGAAGCGCGCAGGTGAAGCGAGTATCCGTTTTGTCGCGCAGTCGCTATCGCGAGCGTGCTCGCCTGTCGGGCCACTCTGTATAACGCTTTGTAAAATAGTTACGAGACGTGCGTTACTTCATAGTTGCCCAAGATTTAAATGTACGAAACACTTACCATATTTTATTTTTTTATAATAAACCATTGATTAGCTCAGTCCTTTATACTTGCCATACCTATTTAAATTTTATAAGAAATCATTGATTAGCTCAAAGTCCTTTATTACCATCACTTTAAAGGCCTCTGTATCAATTAATTATTTCACATTTGCAGAGTACTTGTATAGTAATTGCCATTTATTTAGCTCAAAAGGTCGTGCGGCTTGAGGCGGCTATATGGTGTCAGTTTTTAAAGTTAATAACGTGACTGATAAAATATAACAGTATTGTTTGTAATACTGGCGAGCAGAATAATGGCAAAAGTACTAGCGCGAGCCGAAGAAGGCTTTCGATTCTTGTTGTTTGACAAATTGTGTAGCCGCTCGTCAAAAATCAGTTTCACCTCGTCTTGTATGTTTGTTTCGTGTAGTGTGAGTAAGAAAAGAAGTGGTATGCAGTGCCCATTACAACAAGAATCGACTCGCTGACGTTTCGGACACATTATATTGGGACACAGGTAGCCGAAGTGTCAATTCGGACACTGTCTCCCAATATAATCCAATATAATGTGTCCGAAACGTCAGCGAGCCCAAGAATCGAAATGCTTCTTCAGCTCTCTAGTTCTTTTTCGCATTATTCTGCTCGCCCACAGAAATAGATCTATTTCTGTGTGCTCGCCAGTATTCATCCACAGTGATGTGGATGAGTACTGAAGTGGCATGTTAATGTAAGGTACTTGGTGATGAGTGATGATGATCACGATCACGTGGTGGTCACGATCTTTTCATGTACAAGGCCAGCAGATGAACCTACCAAGAACTTACAATTTCTTTAATAAATTTTTAACTTTATCTTTTACATACATACATTATAATCACGACTATTATCCCCGAAGGGTTAGTCAGAGTCTAGGCAATGAGGACCGCCAAAGCAGTCCTCTACCATAGTCCACTTTTCACCAAATAGCGACTGCACAGTTCACAGCGTGACAGGTGTTGAGCCAATCGTCGCTCTATGCTGTTGGATGTATGTGCAGTTTTAGGGTGGTAGTATTCTTTTACCGCGATGCGACACCGTTAAACGGTTTATCTTTTAGGAATAAGGAAATTTATTTATTGAAGAAATTTGACATTTTGCTGTAAGTTGACCTGCATAATTTGAATCACCTATTATAATTATATCAGTAGTACGCATAGTGAGATGTAGTGGCTTGCCTAAAGAGTTAATCGTACGTTGTGAGAAATGTAGAGTGCGAAAGATTGCGAGATTATTGGTCTATCTATGTCGAGCGAGATGCACAGATAAACTAAGACAGAAGCATTTCGACTTCATACAGAAAGTAAAAAGGCTACCTAGAGAACGCACGTAAATAATAGGTATAGGTTATCCTACTAATATTATAAACGCGAAAGTTTGTATGTATGGATATTTGTTACTCTTTCACGTAAAAACTACTGAATGAATTTGGATGAAATTTGGCATTCAGATAGTTTATAACCTGGAATGACACATAGGATACTTTTTATCCCGATATTCCCACGGGAACGTATGGATAGATGTTTGTTACTCTTTCACGTAAAAACTACTGAAAGGATTTGGATGAAATTCGGCAAACAGATAGTATATAACCTGGATTAACACATAGGATACTTTTTATCTCGATATTCCCACGGTAACGGGAACCACGCGGGTGAAACCGCGAGCGGCCGCTTGTCTAATATAAAATAGGTGAATGTCCGTCACTGGGGGATGAATATGGCGCTTTTGCTTTCACAAAGTCGAAGATACTTACAAAAGGCGGTGCACTCGTAGGCTTTTACTAAGCCCCCGTTCTGGTTATTTGGTTATTGATTGATGTAGATTGATAGTTCTTGTTGTAGCTCAGAAACGAGAAACTTAACCGGTACATCTTATTGGTTTGCGCAACTAAAAGGATACAGCCAGTTAGGGCTTCAGATTGGGGCAAGCCCGAAACCCGAAGTTCCTAATCTTGCTACCTGGTACAATGTTGGTGCCCATTTGTGACACTAGCCACATTTTTTACTCAAATCGTCATAGGCCGTGGCAAAACGTTCTTGTCGTTTGTAAAAAAAACAGCCTATTACCTTCTATTACATCTTGAATGTGATTTTTGTTAGAAATTTTTGGAAAAAAATATTACTGTGGCCAATTTTGGCGTTCTTTATCTCAAAAACCAAAATACATTAACAGTATTTACTTATTGAATAGTGTAGAATTGCTATTGGCATAGTACGTAGCGGCCTCGCTTTTTGTAAATTTCGCTTAACTTTTTATTTAAACCCAAAACTGCAGAGAAAGATTTTCATAAATTGCGCGAGGGCACTTTTTTGAGCTCCTGGATTGAACTACTGTTCTAAACAAATGAAATAAAGAAAATGAGAATGTTATCTCGTCGTATAATGCGTAGCGGCCACGGATTTTTTTAATATTATTGATTTTATATAGAAAAAAAATGTTATTCAAAACCAAAAAAACTTCGAAAATCGCGTTAAGTTAACCAGAAAAATTGTTACTTCATGAGGAATAAAAATGTTATAATGAATTTATTATCCTATTTTTCTATGAAAACTATAAATACAACTAAGTAGGTACAAAATTACTACAAAATGCGATGCGCCGGCCGTCCGAACTCAGCTTTTTCTCACAGAGTGGAGATTCGTAATACCTATTAAGCATGCATTTATTATCCTATTTCGATAAAAACGATAAATACAACTGGAAAATTACTACAAAATGCGAAAATGGGCATTTTGCGCGGGAATCACAGTCGATATGTAGGCCTCTACACTTAATTTATTAATTATTAAGGTCCATGATTATTACTTAACTATTTTGAATGGAAGCAACCAACAATCCAAAGAGTGTTTTACATAGACCTATTATAATTAATGCCTTAGATGATTTTTCATAGTTTGCGAAATACATAAATCATGTGTGATGTTCAAAGAATTTATTTACCTCTGCCTTTCGTAGGTATGCCAATCATCAACACGTTTAAGTACACATTTGTTTGCAACACATCACATGCCCAACACATCTAAGTTCGTCACAGAGACCAATAAAGCGACGAACTGAACTCAGAACACAATTTTTTTATCACAAATTACGAAAACACTTGTTACTTACTTAAAAACAATCGCTCAAACAAAGTGAAGTGTGACAATAACAAAGAATAAAAAATGGCTGGATGCAGCCTGTGGCTGCTGGTACAATGGTAAAAATATTAAGTGATTTTAATAATTGCGTTTTACCAGTAGTGATATTGAGTTTTTGTTAGGGCAAGCCGGGCTTTTCGGCTTGTATGAAGGTACCGCCACTGGATACAGCGTAACAACATTTAATAAATTGGGAAAAAGAAAAATTTAAAAAAATATATACAGTCGTGGTCAACTAATTAGGGACATTCAAGATAGTGAAGAGCAATAACCGGTTATGTACATATAAATATAAAACCCTATTGATTTTTCAGCACCTATTATTTGCATAATTTGGTCCGATTACTATACTATAAATGGCTGTAAATAAGAGAATAATTAAATAGAAAAAAGTATTTAATATCAAAGGTTGAACATGTATTAAATTTTAAGGTATAATTATGTAGCTGGACATTTAATTAAGGACAGTAAAGTATAATGATGAATAGAGTTAAACAAAACGAATAATCTCCAGTATTATAATATTTTTAAAAGCTCCATTTTATTACGTGTAAAATCAGTACCCAGTAGCAAAACCTTTGTTAGTAATTACCGCTTGACACCGATGTGGCATAGACATTATCAGTTTCTGACATGTTTCGATAGGAATGTTTGCCCATGCCTCACAAAAAGCTTGATTAAGTTGATCTAAAGTTGTGGTACGATAAGTTGAAACTTTTTTCTTGATTTCGTGCCAAAGGTGCTCAATTGGGTTGAGGTCCGGGCTATTTGCTGGCCAATCTAGCACCGATACTGACTGACTGGTAAGAAACGACTTGACTGAACGGGCGGTATGTTTCGGGTCGTTATCATGCTGAAACGTCCATATAATAGGGAGATACTCCTCAGCATAGGGAAGCATAGTTTCCTCCAATATTGTTTTGTATTGATGTTGGTCTAAGTTACCCTGAACTTTTCTCACAGGTCCCACTCCACGTCCAGAAAATGAACCCCAAATTTTAATGTTTCCACCGCCATGTTTCACCTGCTTTTTTGTGAATCTTGGATTCATTTCCGCTTTTACAGGACGCCGTACGTATTGCCTTCCATCTGAAGAAATTAAATTAATCTTGGTCTCGTCAGAGAATAATACATGTTGCCATTGGGCGTAGGTCCAATGTCCATATTTACGTGCAAACGCCAAACGAGCATTTCTATGTTCTTTCTTCAACAACGGTACTTTGCGAGCCACTCTTCCGAACAACCCTGCTTCTACCAGACGTCGTCGAACGGTCCTCGCTGATACACCGGCTCTTTCGTCTGCCCCAAACACTTCGTGTTTCATTAAAATAGAGCCTAGAAACGGATCTTTCTTAGCTAACCTGGTTATCATTCTATCTTCTTGCGGAGTTGTTTTTCTCGATCTTTTTGTCCTGGGCACATTTAAAGCTGTGTTATTGCGCCTGAAATGTTGCACTGCATTGCATACCATAGTTTTTGAACAATTTAAATGTTCTGCTATCCCTCGGTATGACCAACCACGCTCGACAAACTTCATGATAATTGTTCGTAGTGTTGGATCGCAACTTTTATTTTTGCCCATATTTCTTCAAAATAATTCTCAAAACTTAAAATTAAAAATCTGGATTGCCGCCAAAAATACCACAAAACAATAAAAGAAGAAATAAAAAAGTATTGAGATTCAAATTTTGAAAATAGAACGCAATATCTCAGTGTCCCTAATTAAATGGCCAGCCAGCATTCTTTGAACAAATAGCACACTGATAATCTATCAGCTATACTGTAAAGAGGTTTAATGTTTAAGAAGTTGTTATTGTTTGTATAATCGGGCACATCAATGACTAATTATACTTACGTGTAAAAGATATGGAATATTGTTAAGACTCGTTGGAAAATAAAAAATAAATTCACAATTTGGCTTAACTAGAGATTGTCCCTAATTAGTTGACCACGACTGTATAAGAGCAAGTTGTCAAAATGTTCGAAGTTGCTCGTGCTGGTGTTTTATATTTGTCCTGCACAAAATTGTGAATATTTACGATTTTTAAGTTACTTGTGCTATGCGCTGAAATAGTTAAATACATTAAAAGAACTTACGTAACTTGGCCTGATCATTGCACAAGGTCGTGGCCTTGTTGAAATTTGAAACTAATTCTTTAAACAATAACAAACAATACATAAATCTAATGACTCCTAAACAACTTTCTTAATTTTACGCATGTAACAATAATTCTTACATGAAAATATTTGTATTGATATTCCGCAGGTCACCCCATCTTAAAAAAGTAAATTTTAATTTTTAACACAAGCGCGTGATGGTTTTGTACATTTCGCAGAATAACAACATTGCTCTAATCAAATTACTAGGTCTGTAACTTCAAAGCAGAATTGTTCTAATTTTAAATATCAATATGATTAATTTTGCTTTGAACTTATGTCAGTTTTTGCGAACGCGCGGCACCCCCTTAACTTGCCTTTCTTTTAACGCCTCGGTGGAAGAATGGTCAACCGCTCGGGATTATTTATTCTGTGGCTTGGGTCTCTCCGATGCCGGGTCCGGCATGTTTCGGATTTTTCGATCCATAACCCGGGTTCGGGATCACCAACTCGCATTCGGCAAGCGTGGTGATTAAGCCAATACCCATCTATGGTTGGGATGACTTGATTTCAGTGATGGAGGCCAAAGATGGGCGATTGTTAGTTATTCGAACAATCGAATGATTTGATACTACTAATATTAACAATCGAATACAAAAACAATCGATCTCTAGTTCGCAAATTCGAATGAAACCGCTGGTTCATTCATTCACGTTTGCCATACAAAATTGATCTTTTTCGTCGTAAAATAAAGTCTACTTTTAATTGATATTCGAAGGAACGATCGGATGTGAAATGGCGGGATTGGCGGGAATGGAAAAAGAGCGAACGCCGTGATTGTTTATACTTCTTTCTTTCTCGCTTACACACACTTTTCGTTTATCTTTTTATTCTCTCGTACAAGTTAGTTCGATGGTTTAAATATTCGACTAGATAAACTAGTAGCTTCGATCAACAATACAACTAGATGTCAGGTCGGCGCTAAAAGTGTGTCTCGGTAAATAAGAGCGCACTTGAGAAGTGAGCTCTTATTTTCTCGCAAGGCAATAACAGGAAAAAGTACTTTATTCGTTGCCCCTTAAGGTTGATTTAATCACTAAATGTTATTGACGTCTTTTCATTTTTAAGTGACAGGAGTAATTTATTTCTTTGAAAAAGTATTTATTCACGTGGACAGAAGTTATCTAGTTGGTATTGTTGATCGAAGACTAGAAGTAATGAAATTCGAATTGAAAGGAATGAGGCGACGATATAGGTTCATTCTTATTCGCTTCTCGCTTTTTCAAATTCGAATGATTTGTAAGGTTATTCGAATAATTCGAATGACTTCTACCATCGAATAATGTCATTCACCACCCCCCCTCACTAGGGAGGCCTTTGCCCAACAGTGGGACAGTATACAGGCTGTTTGCCTTTTGTCTTTCTTTATGTGTAATTTCTTCGCAACAAAATTTGTTAGTCAGCCGCTTTGAAATACCATCATTATCTCTTTTCCGGCTTTAGCCAATAGATAGTAATAGATTGATCTACAAATCCACAAGTTGAAGCCGCAACCGCAAATTAATACTTACTTTAGCTTGGTTAAGGCGCATTTTAACAGAGATATTGTTGTCCCGTGGTCGTGGCGTATCATTGATCAATATTTACTGATCAGAAGCTTGCTTTTTTATCCGTTTATTCATAACCGATTGCGTTTTTCCTGGATCCAACTAAGAATTATTATATGTTGTCAAATCATGAAACTTATTTCCATTATTATTACAATAGTGAATATTCAAATAGGTAAAATATTACAGTCAAAACTCATAACCGGTGAAACCTACTTTAGACTTACGAGGCCCATTTTTGCATTTTGTAGTAATTTTGCAGTCGTATTTATCGTTTTTATCGAAA
This sequence comes from Scoparia ambigualis, assembly GCA_963921215.1. NCBI lineage: Eukaryota > Metazoa > Arthropoda > Insecta > Lepidoptera > Crambidae > Scoparia > Scoparia ambigualis. The sequence continues at coordinate 24,972,603 of OY992520.1, read as the reverse complement.
TAGGATAATCAATTCATGCTTAATATCACAAATCTCCACTCTGCGAGAAAAAGCTTAGTTCGGACGGCCGGCGCATCGCATTTTGTAGTAATTTTGCAGTTGTATTTATCATTTTTATCGAAACAGTATAATAAATTCATTATAAAATATTTATTCCTCATGAAGTAACAATTATTGTGGTATAAATTATGCTCAATAATATTATCGTAGATAGGAGAAAATTCACAGTTAACTTAAAGCATTAATTCGAAGTTTTTTGGTTTAGAATAAGATTTTTTCTTAAAAATCATAGCTAACTAAAAATTCCGAGGTCGCTACGCACTATACAACTATATAAGAGATGACATTTTATTTTTTTTATTTCATTTGTTTAGAAAAATAGTTCAATCGATGAGCTTAAAAATGTGCCTTCGCTTTTTGTATGAAAATCTTTCTCCGGAATTTTTAGTTTAATTAAAAAGTTTTGCAAAATTTACAAGAACCTAACGAACGATTCCAATAGCTTATTCTATTGAAATGGTCAATTTTGGCGTTCTTGATCTCAGAAACAAAAATACATTAAGAATTTTTACTTATTGAATAACACTATTCAATAAGGTCGTTATTGAATAGTGTTATTATTATGTATATATCTATGGGCATTTCACGCAAAAATCACAGTCACAGTCAGATGTAATAGGCCTCTTAAAAATATTAGACACATAACCAACTTTGACTGATTTTTTCTGTCAAAAGTGGTTTTGACCGGTTGTGATTGTTAGTTTTGACTGTAACATAAAAATAATTTGCAAAACATTGGAACTTTCCAACACTGTTTATATATTATTCTTATTTGTTGACATGTTTCTTCATATTAGTAAGGTTCTTATTTCGAAGAAAAAAAAATCTTTAATGACTTGGTCTAGATCCTTTCGAGAGATACTAACCGCAGATACAGATAATCACGTAGATACACAAAGTCGTCAAATTACTCTTCCCCTCTTTATTTGACGAGGGTTAAAAACGTTTCATAAAATGTGAGCCGCATTGTGAACCTTAGCAAATAATCATTAACCGACGTTGTAAGTATTTAAACAAGAAGTCATAGAACATACCGTGTTACTGTTACGTCTCGCGACCATATATTATGGCAACAAATATTTGTCATTAGTACGGACAGGTATACTAGTTAGGTCACTTTCTTTGTCATGCAGCACGCACTTAACTGTTTCTCTAACGATTTCACTCTAAATAGTTGTAACTGAACCTGCCACAAGATTGTACAGCTATATATCACACATTGATTCACAACTACTATATTTTTCAACCGCCTCCGTGGTCTAGTGGCTAAGCCACCGGTTTCAGACCCACAGGTCCCGGGTTCGATTCCCAGCTGGGGGTACATCTTTGTGTGCTCGGTTTGGTTGGTGGTAGGGCTGTTAAGTCCGCCTGGCTAGCTACCACCATCTTATCTAAGTCTGTCGCCATAACAACGATGTTTATAGCATAGTTGTGTTCCGACAGTTAGAGATAAGATAGCCAGTTCCTCAGTGGTTGAGGATTCCGGGTGAAGCGCGCTTCCACCTTCGGCCTTATCGTCACTTACCATCAGGTGAGATAAAGGCCAAGCGCTTAATTACACGTAAAAAAAAAAATCCCCAAAGGGTTAGCCAGGGACTAATGCCGGTTTCACACGAGGGCACAACAGTGAGGCAGAACAGTGGGCAGCACAGTACTGCTACTGTTTGAATGCACAGAACAGTACTGTCTTGACAGTAACCAAGGCAGAATAGTAGTGTTCTTCTTACCTTTCACACGAGGGCAGAACGCAGAACAGTGTGCAGCACAGTACTGCTACTATTTGAACGCACATAACAGTACTGTCTTGACAGTAACCAAGGCAGAATAGTACTGTTCTTCTTACCTTTCACACGAGGGCAGAACAGTGAGGCAGAACAGTGGGCAGCACAGTACTACTACTGTTTGAACGCACAGAACTGTAGTTACTGTCTTGACAGTAACCAAGGCAGAATAGTACTGTTCTTCTTACCTTTCACACGAGGGCAGAACAGTGAGGCAAACAGTGGGCAGCACAGTACTGCTACTGTTTGAACGCAAAGAACAGTACTGTCTTGACAGTAATCAAGGCAGAATAGTACTGTTCTTCTTACCTTTCACACGAGGGCAAAACAGTGAGGCTGAACAGTGGGCAGCACAGTATTGCTACTGTTTGAACGCACAGAACTGTACTGTCTTGACAGTAACCAAGGCAGAATAGTAGTGTTCTTCTTACCTTTCACACGAGGGCAGAACAGTGAGGCAGAACAGTGGGCAGCACAGTACTGCTACTGTTTGAACGCACAGAACAGTACTGTCTTGAAAGTAACCAAGGCAGAATATAGTACTGTTCTTCTTACCTTTCACACGAGGGCAGAACAGTAAGACAGTACAGTGGGCAGCACAGTATTTTTACTGTTTGAACGCACAGAACAGTACTGTCTTGACAGTAACCAAGGCAGAATAGTACTGTTCTGTGCGTTCAAACAGTAGCAGTACTGTGCTGCCCACTGTTCTGCCTCACTGTTCAGCCCTCGTGTGAAACCGGCGTAAGCAAGGAGGACCGCAGATGCAATCCACTGCCATAGTCCACGATTCACCAAATGACAACTGCACATTATGCTCAGCGTGATATGTGGTGACCCCATCGCCGCCATGGCCTATGCTGCTGATGTATGTGCAGTCTTTAGTCAGTTAGTCGCCTTTTTTCACCGGAGGAAAGAGTTGGTAGTGTTTTATAAGTTAATTTTTATTCGGATTTTTATCAAATTAAGGGTGAGTTCCACTCTGAAACTGAACAACATTCCCCAAGAAACCTATGTGCAAAAATAACAAAAAAATTCGACCTCCTACAAAACTGTCCGATCAGCTGACGACAATAGTATGGGAGGTCGAAATTATTTTGTTATTTTTGCACATAGGTCTCTTGGGGAAAGTTGTTCAGTTTCATGGGTGGAACTCACTCTTAATTTCTTTTAACTCTTTCAGGGTCAGTAGTTAGCAATATTAACCACATAATCATTTCTTTATGGAATGGCTCGTAATTTAGCAGACAGAGATATTGCAATCTACTTGGAGAACATTTCCTCAGATAATGAAAGCTTTGTAGTGACGATTTGAACCAGGAACCTGATAATGACATGCTGTTAGGTAATGTCTTATAGTCGCAGTGGCTACCGTAGCTCCACATAATTCCTCAAAGCCTTAAGTGTCATATTTTTTTTAGTCGTTTTATTTAGCAGCTGATTTGGTTGGTGATCGCGGTTTGGTTGGTGGTAGGGCTGTTAAGTCCGCCTGGCTAGCTACCACCATCTTATCTAAGTCTGTCGCCATAACAACGATGTTTATAGCATAGTTGTGTTCCGACAGTTAGAGATAAGATAGCCAGTTCCTCAGTGGTTGAGGATTCCGGGTGAAGCGCGCTTCCACCTTCGGCCTTATCGTCACTTACCATCAGGTGAGATGAAGGCCAAGCGCTTACTTACACGTAAAAAAAAAATCCCCAAAGGGTTAGCCAGGGACTAATGCCGGTTTCACACGAGGGCACAACAGTGAGGCAGAACAGTGGGCAGCACAGTACTGCTACTGTTTGAATGCACAGAACAGTACTGTCTTGACAGTAACCAAGGCAGAATAGTAGTGTTCTTCTTACCTTTCACACGAGGGCAGAACGCAGAACAGTGTGCAGCACAGTACTGCTACTATTTGAACGAACATAACAGTACTGTCTTGACAGTAACCAAGGCAGAATAGTACTGTTCTTCTTACCTTTCACACGAGGGCAGAACAGTGAGGCAGAACAGTGGGCAGCACAGTACTACTACTGTTTGAACGCACAGAACTGTAGTTACTGTCTTGACAGTAACCAAGGCAGAATAATACTGTTCTTCTTACCTTTCACACGAGGGCAGAACAGTGAGGCAAACAGTGGGCAGCACAGTACTGCTACTGTTTGAACGCAAAGAACAGTACTGTCTTGACAGTAATCAAGGCAGAATAGTACTGTTCTTCTTACCTTTCACACGAGGGCAAAACAGTGAGGCTGAACAGTGGGCAGCACAGTATTGCTACTGTTTGAACGCACAGAACTGTACTGTCTTGACAGTAACCAAGGCAGAATAGTAGTGTTCTTCTTACCTTTCACACGAGGGCAGAACAGTGAGGCAGAACAGTGGGCAGCACAGTACTGCTACTGTTTGAACGCACAGAACAGTACTGTCTTGAAAGTAACCAAGGCAGAATATAGTACTGTTCTTCTTACCTTTCACACGAGGGCAGAACAGTAAGACAGTACAGTGGGCAGCACAGTATTTTTACTGTTTGAACGCACAGAACAGTACTGTCTTGACAGTAACCAAGGCAGAATAGTACTGTTCTGTGCGTTCAAACAGTAGCAGTACTGTGCTGCCCACTGTTCTGCCTCACTGTTCAGCCCTCGTGTGAAACCGGCGTAAGCAAGGAGGACCGCAGATGCAATCCACTGCCATAGTCCACGATTCACCAAATGACAACTGCACATTATGCTCAGCGTGATATGTGGTGACCCCATCGCCGCCATGGCCTATGCTGCTGATGTATGTGCAGTCTTTAGTCAGTTAGTCGCCTTTTTTCACCGGAGGAAAGAGTTGGTAGTGTTTTATAAGTTAATTTTTATTCGGATTTTTATCAAATTAAGGGTGAGTTCCACTCTGAAACTGAACAACATTCCCCAAGAAACCTATGTGCAAAAATAACAAAAAAAATTCGACCTCCTACAAAACTGTCCGATCAGCTGACGACAATAGTATGGGAGGTCGAAATTATTTTGTTATTTTTGCACATAGGTCTCTTGGGGAAAGTTGTTCAGTTTCATGGGTGGAACTCACTCTTAATTTCTTTTAACTCTTTCAGGGTCAGTAGTTAGCAATATTAACCACATAATCATTTCTTTATGGAATGGCTCGTAATTTAGCAGACAGAGATATTGCAATCTACTTGGAGAACATTTCCTCAGATAATGAGAGCTTTGTAGTGACGATTTGAACCAAGAACCTGATAATGACATGCTGTTAGGTAATGTCTTATAGTCGCAGTGGCTACCGTAGCTCCACATAATTCCTCAAAGCCTTAAGTGTCATATTTTTTTTAGTCGTTTTATTTAGCAGCTGATATCTGAGTATTCATTAAAAGAGTATATTCCTCTGTGTGTCATATTTTTTTTAGTTGTTTTATTTAGCAGCTGATATCTGAGTATCCATTAAAAGAGTATATTCCTCTGTTTATAAGTGCCCCTAAAAGAGTTAAACGAATAAAAATTAAGGGTACTTACCTATATCCTGAAAAATTCTCTCTGATTTGTCTGATCCGTGACGTTCTCGTTAAAGGTAAGACAAGAGTACCCTAAACTGACGAGCGTATGAAGAACGATATGTGAGTTAGACCTTGTCCAGAAGGGGCGAATTCGCCGCGAATCGTTTTGCGCGAACGCATACGCGCGTGGTCGAGGTACTGGCTGCCCATACATTGCATCCACAAGCATCGCGCTAGTTTCGCGACGAATTCGCCCTCTTATGGACAAGGTCTTAGTGTAGCAAAGGATGTGTATCAGGCAGGATCGTAGCAAATGAAAAGCTATGGTCTTTGCCCCTCTGGGAAGCGGGCGTGATGTGTGTATGTACACACGGCGTCAGATCAACCTACCCTAAACTGCCAAATTTCTCCAATGAATATTGATCCTTAGACCTTGTCCAGAAGCAGGCGAATTCGCCGCGAATCGTTTGAATATTCGCGCGTAAATCGCGCAATGCTTGTTCACGCAATGTATTGGCAGCCAGTAACTCGACAACGCGCGTATGAGTTCGAGATTCGCGGCGAATTCGCCCCTTTTGGACAAAGTCTTAGAACCTTCAAAATTGATTGTAGAAATTTGACAGTTTTGTGTAGGTTGATCTGACGCCGTGTGTATACGTATATAAAATATCTTATTTCGTAAAATTTAAACCTTATTACATATTGAGAGGGAAATACATATCCTGTCTGCGATATAACAACTTAGCCCAACAACATTACAATCGCCAGTATCGCAATCGATGAGAAACGATAAACGATGTTGTGTCACGATAGATTAATTGTCGAACGACGGTTTTAATAGTTTATAGTGCTACAGTTACACTGTTGGCCAACTGTATTCTTCTGTAGTTCGAGAATGTGTAACAGGGGTCCTACCGAACAATATTGACGACGGTTTCCGTTATTAGTTTATAGTGCTAAAGTTACACTGTTAGCCAACTGTATTCTTCTGTAGTTCGAGAATGTGTAACAGGGGTCCTACCGAACAATATTGACGACGGTTTCCGTTATTAGTTTATAGTGCTAAAGTTACACTGTTAGCCAACTGTATTCTTCTGTAGTTCGAGAATGTGTAACAGGGGTCCTACCGAACAATATTGACGACGGTTTCCGTTAATAGTTTATAGTGCTATAGTTTACACTGTTAGCCAACTGTATTCTTCTTTAGTTCGAGAATGTGTAACAGGGGTCCTACCGAACAATATTGACGACGGTTTCCGTTAATAGTTTATAGTGCTACAGTTTACACTGTTAGCCAACTGTATTCTTCTTTAGTTCGAGAATGTGTAACAGGGGTCCTACCGAACAATATTGACGACGGTTTCCGTTAATAGTTTATAGTGCTACAGTTTACACTGTTAGCCGACTGTATTCTTCTTTAGTTCGAGAATGTGTAACAGGGGTCCTACCGAACAATATTGACGACGGTTTCCGTTAATAGTTTATAGTGCTACAGTTTACACTGTTAGCCAACTGTATTCTTCTGTAGTTCGAGAACGTGTAACAGGGGTCCTCCTACCGAACAATATTGACGACGGTTTCCGTTAATAGTGCTACTGTCACACTTTTCACCAAATAGCGCCTGCACATGTGCTCAGCGTGACAGGTGGTGAGTCCATCGCCGCTCTATGCTGATTGCTGTTGGATGTATGTGCAGTCTTTAGTCCGTTAGTCGCCTTTTACGACACCCAAGGGAAGAGAGGGGGTGCCAGTATTCTTTCACCGCTACGCGATAAGGTTAATTATTATTATGTTTATACTATACTCACTTCTCATCAATTTCTTCCGTGGTTGCGTCTGGCACTGATTTGTATGACTACAATTATAAAATTTCTTATCCTACAAGGTAGGTTAATATTATTGTAATCACTTTTTATGGAGATTTTTTAATTAATTTTTTGCATTTTTCCCCTTTTTTTAAACATTTTATTTTTACACAAACCTTGTCTTTACATAATAATTAAGAACACTAAAAAAGAATTAGCTAAATTGGTGCAGCCGTTCTGAAATGATGTGCGTTCAAATATTTCGGCAATTGATCTTTACAAATTTTGTAAAGATCAGTGCCAGATGCTACCACGGAAGAAATTGATCCGCGTAAAGGTGGCGCACGAACTTTTCGCGCTATAGTATTAATAGATTTTTTTTGAGGTAAGTACCTATGTTTAAAAAATATTAACCTAAAAATTCTTTCAATAATTACAGCTACACTATCCATTATACCTATGGGTACCCCATAGACTAACTAACCAGGCATTTACAAACCAAAATAACGCGCGCAAAGTCGCGGGCGTTAACTATCCAACATAAAAGCACTTATATGGTAAATGGCACATAAAAACGTAATAGGTTGGGGAAAAAGTTTCTTCGCATTTTTTAAGAAAATTTAAGAGATTTTAATCTTTCTATAGTGGACTTTAAATCGCAATAACTCAGCTAAATAAACGTTTTTTAAAAATGTTTTCAACAAACTATTTAGATACCTGTATTTTACTATAGCATGCAAAGTTTCATCAAAATGGCTTAAAGGTTTTTAAAAATTTTGACTTGGAAGTTTGTATGGGAAACCAAAATGCGTAAACCCTCTTTAAACATTTTTTAATGAAAGTAGTTTATTTACATTTAACTAAGTACATAAAGGTGCTATTTTGTTCGATAACTTTTTGCCATCATGTAGGAATTGCTATAGAAATTTTGGGGCTTCTGATCAAAATACCGCGACAAGTGGTTTTGGCAGTCCTCTCGTGATGTTAGCCTGACACTGCCTAAAGAATTCTGAATAGACCGAAACAGGAGGAAATATGAAGGTGCAAGGTCAGAACTATACGGCGGATGTTTTAACACCTCCCAGCCAAACTCTTAATTTTTGCTGAGTGGCTAAAGATGTGTGAGATCTAGCGTTATCATGATGAAAAACCACACCCCTTCTGTTGATTAATTCCGGCCGTTTTCTCTCAACTTCTTGCTTTAATCTCATCAGTTGTTCGCAGTAGAGTTCAGAATCGATGGTCTCCAATCCCACCACACACACATAGCATCACCTTGTTGCGGGTTAACCCGGGTTTCGCCACAGTCTGTCTGTGAAGCCTAACCGGCCTTTGACCACGACCTTTTTCGCACGTTCTTGTCGTACGTGATCCACTATGCATCACCAGTTATCAGCTTCTTCAAAAATAGTTCGGTTTCGATATCTTTGTTTTTTAATTACCCATTTAAAAAATAAGTGCAGTAATCAATGCAACGACTATTTTATTTCTGTCCATTTTAAACCGTGCGTACACGAATCAAGCTGCTGAGCGACTGAGTGAAAAATTTACAATAATATTGCGTTGTGTGTGCGGTACAATATATTGATCAATATTATTGCGTGTGTGCGGCTAGCCATAAAATACCCGACATTGACAAAAATGATAGAGATTATGTACCAACGGAGATAAATGTAATACTTAAAAGGATTACACTCTGTATGTCACAAACGCGAACGCGATTCGTCACATACACAGTTCGACATCAACGTTCTGATTTAATCAGTTTGTCACATACGCGATTCGTCATGAACGCGATTTGTCATTAACGTAGTAGGTACGTCTTATACGCCTTTTTGTCATAATAGCAATTCGTCTTAAACGCGATTTGTTATTGCAATAATTCACCTTACGAAGAACGGCCACGGTAATCGGCTAGCAATATTCAAAATTCATACTATGAATTTAGATTTTGTTATGAATTACCTATACCTATGAATGTCATGTATAGGTAAAGGTAAAAAAAAAAAAAAAAAAAAAGAAATTATATAAAGTTTTAAGAAATTGAGTGTCAAACTGCTTATATGACGAACTGCGTTTGTGACAAAATGCGTGTGACGAATTGCGTGTGTGCTAAACCGCGTGTATAACAAACGGCGTTTGTGGCGAACTACGTTCGTGACATATTTATAGCGATAGTGTCAAATCGCGTATTATGTCGAACTGCGTATGTGACGAATCGCGTTTGTGACATACAGCATGTAACCCTTTAAAAATTTTCTGCTAGGAGATTTATATGTGAGTTCATCAGTTAGCTATAGAACTTAACTATAAATAGTCAAGAAAGTACAAATCGCAATCTCATTTTTTAATAAGGAAAGCTTGGTAAAATAAACTAGAAAATATATTAAAAATAAAATTTAAAAGATATTAAAAATTGAAGTTTGTATTAATGCACCGTAAAGCGTGCCACACCATTATTATTTTGTTTCGTCAGTAGTAGATAAGATAGCCGTGGTTAAAAGTGTAACATTTCCCCATATTGTTAGAAAAAACATGTTAATTAAAATTAAACAAGCACGAGACCTAGTATAAACAAGCTTTCTCTTCTACCTTAAACAGTTACATATGATGCACTTTTGAAATCACCATTGTATGTTTTTCATCTGGCAAGATTCTATCTGAAAGCATAAGTCGACCACGTAGAACCTTGTTAAAGTGAACCGACATGGTGTCATTAGAAGGCGTAAATATTTAAGCAGTCGGCAGGACGCGAGCTCGCTCCCGACCCCGACCCGTTATAGGACTTCGGGGATTACCTTCTCATTGAATTAATTCCGTTCTCCGATGAAAAAGCCAACGGAGTACGCCATTTTCAGTGCAGATTCTTTTATTCCAAAATTATATGATACACAACAAATACTTGTTGAATGACAAAATATGCTCTTATAAGCCACTTCGGCAATATTTACTTTGACCATCTGTAAACACGCCGTGTTCGCAAACAGCGCTGGCGGCGTTAGTGAACTCTGGGTCGTAATATCATCGACATTGACCCAATACTTTTTTACAGTGAACTGAAAATAAAAGTTGCTTTTACGACACGATGACACATTCGTAAACAGGTTGCCACTAAGTGGGTCTGGCCGATATCATTGACATAATTTTATTGTGCTTTAGTAAATTGGATTCGAAATTAAGTCCAAATTTCAATTTAAACACAGTTGTATCTGTATCGTCCGGAATAAACGGTCCGCTAGCAGCGTCGAGTCTCATTGTTACCGAAATCCGCATTACGCAATCAAGAGGGGTCATTTTGTCCGCGCCCAAAAGTCGCACCCGCGAAGTGGAGAACAGTCATATCCTATCGATTTGTTAAGATGGCGCGCGGGTGGTGAGAGGGGGGCGGAGGGCCGCAACCTCCGCGCAGCGTGCAGCTTCGCCTGCACCTGCCGTAACGCAACGACACCGGCTCACCGCCTACGTCACGCATACGAAATGACACCGCGCTATCGGCGGACTATCCGAACCGCAACAGTGCGAGTGCGATACTCTATTTGAGCACGTTAACAAAAACGAAAATTTGAATGACTTTGAACATCCCATGTGACAAACGAGGCGAGTTTGCAATTTGGCCCTACAAATTCCTGTTTTGAGGTGAATAAAACACGCACTAAGCACCCAGACGTGCTCTGTATACGATAACGTCAATGAACTGCTAATTTTGACAATTGGAATGCAAGTTGCAAATGACTTGATAGTATAGGAACATCTGGCTACAGTTTCTTTGTTTCGTCCGCGAGTCATCCATCATACATTCCACAAATTAAATTTTAATGTTATTGTTGAAGATGATTGCTAGAAGTTTAAAGGCGTGTAATCAGTATAATAGACGATTTTGATGCTAAATAGATGAACCTTCATAAAAGACAGCATAATCTTGCCACATAGAACTGACCACTAACAGCTTGAGAAAATAACCAACAAGGCATAAGAAAGAATTAAAGAAAGTGCAAAACCAGTTATCCAAAGTTCACCTACTAACACGCAAAAGCTGCAGCTGTCGTCTAAATGTCAGAGGAGCAAATCGATATGGTTGACAATCTTATATGACTTTTGACCTTTTCGTTGAAGTTTTATTATACGACTTACTTGCCAGCTCTTTCTCATTTATAAGCCTTCCAATGCAATGCACATGCATTTCGGGCACTTGTTATGGAAATATGAAGTGACGATGCACATTACTTAAAAGGGCCATACTAAATCCTACCTACTTCCGCCTACATAATTTAACATGATGATATCACTGAAGTAACGGTGTCTGATCATGATCATCTACCAAACTAACAGTTTATACAAAGAATAGTTCCAAGTACAGACCCGACGCGGCACTAATTAATATATTCACCGGACATTACCTTACCGCCAAGCTTGTTCCTGTGCAACTCCTAAACCACTGAAACCGCTCTTTTAAGGGAAGTCTGCTACTATTGTTGTCAATATCATCAGTCATTTTATCACTCGACACCAGAATTTAGACGTAGCAGCCAACAAAATCAATATTTAGTATTTTATAGGTTACTTGTTGACTAGCAATAAAATTATGTACTGCATTTTATAAATAGATATGCTGTACAAAATACGACGAAACCAGAGAAAGACATAATATCCCCTGCCGAGTTTCTTGCGGCATTTACTCGGTACAAGGTCTACACTACTCTTCGCCGCACCGAAGGGTTTTTAAAGCCATGGATTAGATATTGACGTTCAAATTATACTTTGTGCAAAGGTATGTATAAATAATATTTTGATTTAAAATAAGTATTTAAAAAAAATTGCTATAGTTCATTTTCCTGAAACGTAACAACAGGTGGTCAGCTCATCCCCTTTTAAGAGGAAACACTACTTCGAAGTGGCATGAATAGTTCTCATACAAAACACAGAAAAACGACGTTTCGTAGTCCCCTGTTTCCTAATTCAGAACTGGACCAATTTTTATTACTTTTAGGGCCACTTGCGCATTCCAGAGTTAAAATATTTAACTCAATAATTTCTCTTGCACTGCTAAGGGTTAACAGTTAACCTCGGGTTAAAACGATAAATATTTAACCCGGCCAAATCGGAGGGTTAAAGTCCCTAACTCTGGGTTATTTATGCTAAATGTCAAATTTGTGAGGTTATAGTAAGTTTGTTGTCGGTCGGTGCAAAGAAATAAAATATTTTTTAGTGCGAAATAGTACTAAGTAATCGTAATCATATCAGACTTATTATTTTCCGACGATGATGAAGAAATTATTGAATGTATAAGTTCTGACTTTTTTAATCGGAGAGTGTGTGAAAGGATTGAACATTTTAAATTTCAACGAGACAAAGCGTTATAGCCATATATTTTGTTTTTGTAGGAGGTTAGCACCGTTCTTCTATTTTCTTTTATTTTCAATTATATGCTTAAGTTTGACTATAATATCACAAAGTAGCGGACTGTCGCTACTTGAATAATTTCGTCCACTTAACGATTTCTTTTCATATCCATTGTTAAGAAATCAATCAATCAGTAATAATATCACAAAAAAACACACAAACACAAGGCGAGTAAAGAATAACAAAACAACCAAACCAAACACCGGTTGACAATAGAAACAAACACGACTAAAACGGCATGGTAATTTTAAATCCGACCATGCGAAACCGACTATGCTATTTACTGAAGAGTAAAAGAGAGGTGTATACTTATTCATTCATCGTTCGCTCTGTTTCATTTGGCCGCATGTGAATAGAAAGAATTAATGTGAAAAAAACTGTCAACAGATGCCAACCTTCAAAACCGAATTGCCGGGTTAGTTAACTCCGGGTTTATTGTCATGGATGCAATGCAAGGTCCGAGTTAAAGATTTTAGAAATTAACCCTGAGTTAGTTAACTCGGAGTTATTTGTTTAACCCAACATTTCCGTGCAAGCGGCCCTTACAGCATCTCGGTTAAAGAAAGAGATTTTCTATGTCTATGGGGAGTGATTTCGCTAAATTTTAAAGGCTCCTGGTTTTTAAATAAATGATTAAATGCAAAAAAGTCTAACATACAGACATAGAAAATCTTTCTTTAACCGGTGCTGAAATAGTAATAAAAATTGGTCCAGTTCTGAAGGAGGAAACAGGGAAATACAAAACGTCGTTTTTCTGTGTTTTGTATGAGAATTTTGCATGCCACGTCGACGTAGTGACGTAGTGTTTCCTCTTAAGCATTTGGGTTGCCATTTCATAACATTTATTTATATTGACTTTTCATGAATGAGTCAACAATAATGATGACGTACTTTCACTATAATTTAATTTCCCGGGTCATGTCACGTGTGCCGTTTGTGGCGATGATTATCCAGATATTTTCTTCTGTCTCACAAGCAGAGAAAGCTTGAGAAATCATATTATATCTTCACACTTTATTAGCAGGTTACTTTATTTATCGCAAAACTGTTCGCCTCATTAGGGCTCTGCTCAGTCCCCGTCACATAAAAATCCACCTTGGTGAAAGTTGTAGTAGATACCGACTTCTCAAAAATGGGCTCCTACAGGGATCAGTACTGGCCCCACTGTTATTTAACATCTACATCCACGATATGCCAGCAACCAGTTCTCATAAATTTGCTTATGCAGACGATCTGGCATTAGCCTTCCAGTCGTGAAATTTTGAGGATGGAGAAGCTGCACTCTCACAGTTGTCCGGTAGTTAGCGCAATGGTCATTATGAGTTGCAGGGTACAGTATCCAGTGTTCAAGCAGACAGTCAGCCAAAAAACAACCAAAGTCGGAGTCAGGTATTCGAGCCGAGCACGATTTTCTAAAACAATCATTCATCACGGTAGAGCATATTGTGTTTTTGTAGGTCTATTTAGTGATGTCACCCACCAATCCGCATTGGGGCAGCGTGGTAGGTTATGGCCTAATCTCCCATGTGCTGTTGTCGATGTTATGTAGGCCTGAGCCCAGCAGTGGGACGTTTATAGGCTGATGATTTAGTGACGTAATTGTTTCACCATTCGGAAATTAATCAAAAATTGTCCACGAAAAATTTGTACGGAATGTATCCGCATGCCTTTTATTTTAATATAAATGAAATCGGTTTAAAGAATATTTATTTCTCATAAAAACTTTACAGTTTGCTTAAAATGAGATACAAAGGTTTGTAAATAAAGATATATCAGCACTGCGGTGGTTTTGTAAAACAGAATAAAGAAAGTACCAAGTATTCTACTTATATAACATAAAATTAGTCTAATAAATACTACTTACCTACCAAAAATAGGAAATAATAAAAATGTGAAAACACCAACAACAAAAACATGCATTGTGGTACAGTCACGAGCAAAAACATGCAAACAATTGTAACTGTTAATGCAATGGAATAAGAGTCAAAGTGGATACATAATGGTGCTCCCGACTGTACCTACTACATGAATTATAATTAAATTAAACAAAAATTCACAAGAAGATCAGACCCCATTATTACAATTCAAAAACAGTTGAAATAATTGTTCACGACAAAACTGTGCCGAATTAAATAAGAGAAAAAATAATAATTTTTCTAAAAATATTTGGACCTTCCTTGTTATTGCCCCTATGAAGCCACATATTTTCTTAACATATATTTACGAGGGGCGTTCAAAATATTCTCGGTATGTGGATAAAAACAAACAAGTACGAAAAGTTTGATATTTTTATTTTTCAATATACTCCCCCCCTATGTTCATACACTTATAAGATCGATCAATTATTTTTTTTAATCCCTCATAAAAATATTTTTTATCTTTGGTGTAAAAATGCTCCTCCACGGCCGTCTTCAACGCTTCATCGTCAGAAAATTTATTTCCACGCAGATCCTTTTTAAGATTGGGGAACAAAAAGAAGTCGCTTGGGGCTAAGTCCGGACTATAGGGTGGATGAGTAACAGTTTCAAACCCACATTCAACAATAGCTGCCTTGGCAATATGAGCAGTATGGACAGGGGCGTTGTCATGCAGAAGCAGAACACCTTTGGTTAACTTTCCTCGCCTCTTTTCTTTGATCGCATCTCTTAATTGACGTATAACGTTAGCGTAGTACTGCCCTGTGATATTTACACCTTTTTCTTTATAATCGATAAGCAAAACTCCTTCACAATCCCAAAATATTGTGGCCATGACCTTGCCAGCTGACGGGATTACCTTGAACTTCTTGGGATGAGCTGAACCCTTAATGTGCCACTGCATGGACTCCTGTTTGCTCTCTGGGTCATAATGATGAACCCAGGTTTCATCTCCAGTAACTATTTTTTGCAGCACCTCATCGGGATTTTCACCACACAGGTCGATAAAATCTGAACAGCAAGCCACACGCATATCCTTTTGAAGAAGCGTCAGCATTCGCGGAACCCATCTTGCACTTACTTTTGACATATTAAGATGGTCATGTATAATGTCATGTACGGTACCAATAGAGAGATTGGTTACTTGAGCTATAGATTTTACCTTCACTCGGCCGTCTTCCAATATAAGTTTTTCCACTTTATCAATATTTTCTTGTGAGGTAGCCACTACAGGCCGGCCAGGTCTAGGGTCATCTTCAATACTCTCCCTTCCACGCTTAAATTCGCTTGACCATTTTTGAATAGTAGATAAAGAAGGAGCAGACTCACGGTAAACACAATCCATTTCCTCTTTTATGGTTTTTTGATTTTTACCCTGTTTTGTCAAGAATTTTATGACGGATCGGTGCTCTAATTTCGTTAAAATTGTTAATTCGCTCATGGTGTTCATGTTTGTTCGGCAATTGCAGAAAAACAAAAGAACATCTCGGTTCCAATTTTACTTTTTTTTAATGTCAATGGATGAATCTTAGCGGCCAGTAACAAATATATATATAAAAGAGGTTGTAACGTATCAATACCGAGAATATTTTGAACGCCCCTCGTAAACAGTTTTTTATTAGAGCAGTCTTTAATTATCAGTTCAATCTAATTACCATTATCTACCGTAACAAATGAGCGATAACCTACCGATCATAATAAATAAATAGAATAAGGTTAATCAAATAATCATACTCTAGCACAATATTCACGAACATTATTTAATGTAATAAATATCCTATTAAAACCATTGTAATTAAAGGAAAAGGCAATTGTGATTAATATAAACATGGCATATATGTTGCCTAGCTCTGTATAATGGAAAGGTCAAATGGAGTAGCCGCTGTCCGCAGCGAGCTTAGATTAATCGCGGTATTATGTCCAAGGAAAACATAGTGGTTTGTAATAACGATAATAAAAGTGACGAACGCATCGCTATCTAGCTACGTGAGTACGTTACGTTGCCGCTCAATAGTAATTTACAGTTACACACCCATTACAGCTTCAAATATTAAATTTTAACAATGTTGGAAACGTTTCTTGTTTTATTTTGCTCACATTATATTTATAATAACTTAGCAGTTAAGCTGAACCTCTACCATAGTAGCTATTAAATTATCGTCTATAGCGATAACTTCGTTATAATTTCTTTATAATGACTAATAATGCAAATGCAATACTTCATGAACTTACATTGCAACACCAGACAAATAAACATTCAAAAAATATCTTACAAAGTAAAACAATTTGGCAATTTTGGTTCGCCTGAAACGATCTCTTCTAGAAAACCAGACGAATGAAAAGAACTTGGACACTAAAATCGAGGGCGCGAAACCGTTTGCATTGTCCTTGAAAACTTGAACTCTTCTTATTTAAGAAAGTTAATGGAATTTCAGAAATTTCTTAATTGGTTTTACCTATTTGTATATGTCTGCCTGCCTTTGTTCCGATTCCACCAAAGCATTTTGTGTTATTTTGTGTTTATATTAAAATATAGTTTGTGTTTCAGTGGCCCAGTCTGAAGACTCACCAGTCGCAATGAAACTCAAAAAAATATGCCTTAAGACGCCTGTTGGCGAAGAGCAGGCGGCACAAGCAGTTTTAGACACAGCATTAGGTGAGTACACACAAACATTTGCATGTTTACCACAAAATTAAGGACTATTGATTTGATTATCTTTAGTTCTGTAAATATTCTTTAAAAATATAAAGACGGTTCCGCTAAGCATCTTTACGTTTCGGGTGAGAAATAGTCTATTTATGATTACGGAAACTGAAACAACTGAATATTAACATGTAAACATCATATTTAATTTGAAAGCTAAGTGAAAATACTACACTACCGTTATGGTTTGTTGAATTAGACGATTTTAACTATACATGCGGTCGCGAAATCCTACCTTCTACGAGTAATAACTGCCGTCTTTAATATATTTACGTTTCATATTATGGTTCTTCTTCTTCTTGTAAAATTATGAATTTATATTGAAAAAGACTGACGTTTTGACCAAAACTGCAAGTGCAATCAGTCCGTAGTCAAGTTCACGTGCGCATTGTTCATTTTCGTTATTACAGTTGCGTTTTGCAAGTTTGTCATCCAATTCTAATCAAACCTACTAACCTAACTAATGTTATAAATGCGCAAATGAGTTTTCTTTGTTACGGTTTCACGCTTAAAACCTCTAAACCGATTGTGATGAAATTTGGTTTGGTAGAGGTAGATGCTCCCTGAGTCGGCTCGGCTATAGACTACTTGCGCCCCCGAAAAATTTACGCAAGCATAAGCCGCGGGCAAAAGCTCGTGGATCATACAAAAAAAATCTTTGAAATTTTCAAACCAATTCGGAATTAATCGCATTGTCTAAAAATAACTGTTACTGATTGGATTGTATGTTTTGAATCAATATTTAATTCACTTTCTGATTCGTCATCATCAGCGAATTATTTGATTGATTTTAAATATTTCGATTTCTGCATAATTATCTTGAACATAAAAAACTTGAGCTTTCATATTACGCCGAGTGTATTACAAACACAAACAGACGCGACTTACGTGGTCGTCGTCCTGTTGATTGAAATGTGCTTTTATTTCCCATCGCCGCCCGCGTGGCGGCGGCAATGCAATGATGTCATCCATTTAATTGTGGAGACTATTTTATTACCTGTCTAAGAAAGCGACAACCATTTAGTCATCGGTCGAGTGAGCCTAGCCGTTAATATTATTATGTTTATATTCCCGCACGCGTACAATCGATTTGTGGCCAACTTTACGGCCCGTTATCTTTTCACGCAATATTGTCGCTACCATTCCGTTTTCAATGTCAAGTTTCATCTTTACTGCCGCTTCTTATAGCTTCTTTGTTTTATTTCGTCTTTATGGCCGATTCAGCTGTAGAATTTTGGGGCAAATTTTGCTCCGACACAGGGTGAGGTTCACAGTGCGTGACGGTTGCGTTGCGTCACATTGCTGCATGTGCCTGCCTGCTGCGTATGCACATATCCGCCGCTATATGTAGCATATACATTCGTGCTCAGGTCGGTCGTTAATGGTTGAACGTGGATCTGTTGTGTGGTACGCGGGTGGAATAACCTATAATTAGATGCGCGTACACCAATACTCAGCCGTGGTACTCATAGATGTCTCGTTTATTCTAAAACTCATTATAAAATTTCGCAGTTGTTTTAATTTAGTTTTGTTATAATAAACCTTATTATTCTCTCAATACGTAATAGTCTTTACCTTTGTAACGTCTTTACTTTAAAAATCGTTTATTGATCTTCAGAAAGTATGCGTTTTTTAACGTGTTGCCTATTTTTATGATCAGGGAGTTGACTTGAGAATAAAAAGACATTGTGATCGTTTTACATAATGACGTGTATTGTCGAATAACAAGTTTCATAAAAACAAACAATCAGATGTGATGTGACAAAGAACTACGAGTATATTTCTACTACTGTAATCAAATTTTGTTTAAATTATTAACAGCATACACTGTATTTAACGATTACAGATTAGGTAAGTTCAGTACCTAGTCTATGTGCAGTAAATAAGTTGGGAGTGCAAAGGGGGGTATGTGGGGGCGGGTCTCGCGTATCGTACGTCGTGATAAGTGACGACTATCCGTCAATGTGTTGCATAGGCGAGCGCATGTGAGGTTGCGGTGTATCGGACAATAGAGGCTCGTCGGTCGGTGCCGTTTCGGCGGCGGCTGCGGCGGGCGGCGGAGGCGCGGCGGCGGCGGCGTTTCTCCGACGTGCGTGGCGGTGCAGCTCTCCTCCACTGCCGGTAATTTGATTGGGCCCGAGCTGTCACCTATGCGCCGCAGTCGCCCGGCCGTCGCTCGCCGGCTATCGATTAGAGCCCCCTGCCCCTGCCCCCGCGCCGCCCGCGAACCGGATCTCGTCACGCCGCCATTGTGTACCCGCGACGCTTAAACGCATTCGTTTCTCCCGATGCGAAAACGACGCATTCCTTCCGCGCGCCCGCCGCCGCCGCCCCCCCGCCCCGGCCGGCCGCGCCGCTGCACCGCGCCGCGGGACCGGCCGACCCCTCATTACACTTTTACCACATTACCACTCGGAGCGGCCGCTATTGACACTACCGCCAATGAACACACACAACATTCATGAACGCCAATTTCGTTTAAATCAAATTGCACACATTGCACAATGATCGAGAATTTTGACCTGCTACAGACAATACAAAATACAATGCAAAGCTCTTATAGGTACGGTACACAAACGCGTTCCAATATTGTACCACTACTTAGCTATAAGTAATAAGATTCAAACTGCATTACCGGCACAAGTAGTTAAAGCAGCACAGCTATAAAGAAACAGTAATTTTGTTCAACTCCATGCAATGGCGACATTCGAATGCAATATTCGTGCATTGAGCTTTAAACTCTTACACCTGCATTGCGCCCGCGATGTCTCATCCTATCGACTGCTTATTAAGCAACAAACATACTATTTATTCTAGCCATGGCCTATAGCTACTCTGGCATAAACTTCCATCGTTGATAAGACTTCAGACTTCAGTAACTGAAATCTGAAGTCTTATCTTCGTCATAATGACAGTCGTTAACGTCTATTAATTAGGTATAACGTTGGGTTCAAATCCAACTTGAACCTCCTCTTCTTGCAGCTTAACCTTGACTTAAACCCTTAAGCACCCACAATGATCCAAAAACTTCAGATTCATTCGAGCACATAAAATTGAATAGCACCTTGCTCCAATCCTTTGTCTAAAAGAATAACGGGCCGGAAAGCGTATGTATAGTAAATATCAACATCACACACATTGTCCCTGTTTTAAGCCATAAACTAGATATTTAAAGCCGGCCATACCTATAGATCATCATTGTAACATTATCGTACTCGTGGCTGTATAAAATTTAAAGAGACCTTCGACGATTTCGGCAGGATTCAGCTATTTTATCTTAGTGGGGCCTAAGAGGTCTTCCTCTCGCAGTGGCACGTCGACCCATTGAGATCTTTTGTGTAAAAGCTAGGATTTCGATTCTGGTGCTAATAACAGTAAAACATTGTGTTCCGGTGACGACTATATACGACGATGATGGTAGAGTGCCATTCTTCCTTCGTGGTTTTGTTTTTATTATTGATTCGGCAAACTATACAAAGACCGCAAGAGAGCCAACGCAGCCCATGGACACTGTCACGTAGCGGTGAATGAATACTACCACCCCCTCTCTTCCCTTGGGTATCGTAAAAGGCGACTAACGGACTAAAGACTGCACATATATCTAACAGCTTAGGTCGCAGATTGGCTCACTACTTGTCACGCTGAGCACATATGCAGCCGCTATTTGGTGAAAAGTGGACTATGACAGAGGACTGCTTTTGCGATCCTAATTGCCTAGTATCTGACTAACCCTTCGGGGATAATAGTCGTGATTATATGTATGGACATCCCCTCTCCTTAATTCACTAAGTTTTATTTGTACTGGCACCTCGAGACCAACCGTTAGGTTATGCAAGTATTGCCAGACGTCCCTGCGCCAGTAGAATACTCGCGCAGGAGACCATCTGCGTTAGGTCTTGACGCCAAATCAGTGCCCGTCGAAGCGCGCTCTTCATTCGGTACTCATAAGACTAGTGTCTCGGGAGAGTTTCCCCGTGAACACGTGTAGTTCACTGCCTATTGTCCAGATAGGTAACCGGAGCTGTCAATATATTTATGTATGGACAGTTGGGAATGGGCGCTAACCCTGAAGCTTTAGGTCTTATAATTAATACTAGCGGCCCGCCCGCGCCTTCGTCCACGCTAACTTGGAAAGGCCGTCATACTTCAGCCATTTAAAAAAATATATCTACAAAATAAAAACAAAAACCATCCTCTCTAATTCTCTATCTTTTAGTGAAAGCCGCATAAAAATCCGTTGCGTGGTTTAGGAGAATAGTACGGTGCCACAGACAGAGGAAAACGGCGGCATTACTTTATAATATGTAATGATGATATCCTTCAAATCGATGAACAGCAATGCCGTTATTTTTATCCACTACGGTTTAGCACTTGGCTTTAATCCTCAGTTTTAAAGCGCACTTCACCCGGATTCCTCAACTACTGAGAAGATGGCTATCTTCTGTCACGAGGACTCCAAGAGGTTGCTAACAATTGAATTTCTATTGTGTCTCGTTTTACGGCAGCTGAGCGTTTAAATCAAACTAACATTGACGTTATGACGACATGTTTAGATAAAGAAGTGGTAGCTAGCCAGGTGAACTGTAAACAAGCCACCAATCAAACCGAGTACATACCTACATGTACCCGGAACCCCTCTGGGTCTGAGACTGGTGGTATAACTGCTACACCCTGTGGTCTATGGAAGCGGTTTAAAAGTTCAATGTTGCTTGACGGCATTCATTGGTATCAGAGTGGACGCCATTCAGTTGGATTCTGAACAGTTTTACTATCAGGCAAATGTTTCTTCCATAAAATTTTGACATTTTGCGACTAAGACGATTTGCGATGTGTAAGAAGTGAGAAACTGGTAATTTGATAATCAGACGAATAGCGATTTAGGGAATCCGCGCCCGACCCCTTCATATATTATATCATACATATACACTCACGAATAATTGCTACTACTACATGTGCTGTTGGATGTATAAGCAGTGTTCAGTCCGTTAGTCGCCTTTTAAGACACCCAAGAGAAGACAATGATTGGTAGCATACATTTGATGAGACGCCACCACACAGATCCATCTCAATTATCTTCTCAAACTCGACACATTTATGTATAATTATTTATTTATTTGATAAATGCTTACTTACAAACTTCGATCAACAATACAACTAGATGTCGGGTCGGCGCTAAAAATATATCTCTGTAAATAACAGCCCACTTGAGAAGTGAGCTCTTATTTTCTCGCAAGGCAATAACAGGAAAAAGTACTTTATTTGGTGCCCCCTTAAGGTTGATTTCACCACTAAATGTTATTGACTGCTTTTCATTTTTAAGTGACAGGAGTAATCATTGCTTTGCTCGTTATTTGTGACGAATGATCGTAAGTATATGATAATACTTAGAAGATTTGTGGCTTTATAACTGGGTGCCCTGGTTGTAATTAGGTTGAACTTAAAACTGTTTTATAACTTTTGGCTCAGTTCGTTAGTAAAGAAAAAGTATTTATTCATGTGGACAGAATTTAGCTTTGATTTTGTACTTGACGTGACGCGTTATCCAGTTCGTATTGTTGATCGAATCTTACAAACTAAAAAATACGGTGGAAAATAGTGTTAAGTACCTAAAAATATGCATAATTTTCAATGAGGCTAAAATTTTCTATGACCCCAAATCACACTAGGCACTGTGTGACCTGTGGCGGTCAAGTGAGACGTTTTCAAAAGTAAAACGGGTGCCAGCAGTAAAAAAAAAAATTAATTCTTAATTAAAAGAAAGGGATATGTAATTAAAATTAAGTACTCTGAGGCAAATTACTACCAACATCAGTACAAAAAAGGAGTTTATTAAAGACTAAAAAAAGGAAAAAAAATATGCACTGGCTTAGCCTGTTGAATATCGGCATCACCATTTATGAGCACAGCGGAGGGGTGCATACATCGTTTCCAGACCGGGTCAGCCGGGGGAGTCAATACGGGTTCATATTTCACGCGCGGCCAAGACGCCAGCCGGTGTCACGACGAAACTACAGTTGCACTTGCCGGAATTGCGAGGTGGGATACGATAAAAAGCAATTCAACGGTTAAAACAAACCGCCTCTGTGTGCTGGTGGCTAAGCCTTCCCATAGGTACCGGATTCAATTCCCAGCGGAGGTACAGATGATGTACCTACACATAGACATACACATTAATTTACATTAATCACTGTACACTACATCAACGCCTCCATCTGTTTTTCATACCAAGCTTCTCCATCCCTAGGTTGCCTGGAAGATATCGCTATTAGTGATAAGGCCGCCCATTGTACGACTTCTTTTAAAAATGATAACCATGTATATTATCTGTGTACAATAAAGAATACTCATTTCATTTCATTTCATAGATTTGTGTACTGGGTTTGGTGGCTAGCTACCACCATTTTATCAGTCAGTCGCCATAATAACAATGTTAATAGCATTGTTGTGTTCCGACAGTTTAAAGATGGTGTAAACTAGAATCAGATTTACTTTTTCAGTTTAAAGTTAGAGCTCTAACACACGAGCAGCAGTTTGCTGTCGACGTATGTAACTACAGTCGACGGCGACGTCAGGAGTCGGCGGCTAGCTGTCGACCTGCCTGCGGCAAGCAGTTGAAACGTCGACAGCTTGCCGACGACATGTCGACAGCTAGCCGCTGACTCCTAACGTCGACTACAGTTACATACGTCGACAGCAAACTGTTGTTCGTGTGTTAAGGCCCTAGTACACATTGACGTATGTTGGCCCACTGCCGGCCATCGCCATTGTGTAGACGGGGTAAATTGCGCGCCACTATCGACACATTGACGACCTCCTTGGTCGAGTGGTTTGTACACTGGTTTTCATAGTGTCGCCATCTCTGAGGTCCCGGGTTCGATCCCCGGTCGGGTCAATTTAGAAATTATTGTTTTTCTAAATTGTCTCGGGTCTGTGGCCTGATTCACGTATTTCGTAATAGTCGAAATGTCGTTTACGTTTAGAAGTCGTCCTATTGAAAAACAGTCACAAATCCGTATTCACCTGTCATTTCGCTAGAACGATTACTCGATAGGAACGCAACTCAGCGATTTGTCAACTATTTAAACTTAATGTTGCCATTACAGTTCTACCAAATAAATTCAAATACTTTTTTGCTAACAAAACATGCAGAAATGTTTATTATTTTTTTCCAACAACTTGGAAATTGTCTAATTTGACGTGTAATCGCTGAAATCCGATAAAACTAAACGTCAAAATAATAGGTGAATACCGCGGAGGCAACGATCGAACTTCGATTAATGCACGTGAATACGCTTAAACAAAACCGACTTAAACAAAATCGTGCGATTGATACGTGAATACGAAAAGTGACTTCAGCGATTAAATCGCTTGCATGTCGTTGAAGTTTTGTTACGTGGATTAGGCTACTGGGTGTTTTCTATGTATAACAAGTATGTATTTAAGTATTTTAAGTATGTTTATCCGTTGTCTAGTAACCATTTAACGAGTTTCTTCGAAGCTTCTCTTGGGCTAGATAATTGGTGTGATTGTAGGAAATATTTATTATTTATTATTGTACACCATTACCCCGTCTACACATTGGCGATGGCAGGCAGTGGGCCAACATACGCCAATGTGTACTGGGGCCTTTAGAGTCCATACATGACCAAAATCGCCTCGCGGAACACGGCCGAGTAGATAAGGGCTCGGCCCGATATCTGGTGATATTGGGTTGAATTCCCAACCCACATTTTGGCAAGTGTGGTGATTAAACCCATTCAATGTAGCTTTTTTTAAATTTATTTGTTCCGTGAAGGAACAGGCTAAGATCTGAGACCATACTGCCTAGTCATCAGTTTTTTTATTTCTTTTTTCCCTTGATGATAATGAGTGGTGATTAAGATGATGAATGATAAATGATGTTCCCCAAACCCCTTGAGTCCTCACTGAGGACTCCTCAGTAAAGATGTGGGACTTTACTGAGGTCTCACGCGGACTTCTTGAGAGAATTTGAAAAGTGATGTTGCACTGTTTTGTTTCATTTGCCAACACTCATGCACGTTCACAAACACTTAACGGTTAATAATCCACTATTATTCCACATTAATATTCGAAAAAACACAAATTTTAGAATATAAAACAAAACTGCAGACATGACGCTTTACTTTCCCGCCAAGAAGTCCCCATTCATTGTAGCGTTGAACTTATTGAAACAGTGTCGCGTAGCGGTGAAAGAATACCACCACCCCCTCTCTTCCCTTGGGTGTCGTAAAAGGCGGCTAACGGACTAAAAACTGCACATACATCAAACAGTATAAAGCGGCGATGGACTCACCACCTGTCACGCTGAGCACATGTGCAGTCGCTATTTGGTGAAAAGTGGACTATCGTAGAGGACTGCTTTTGCTGTCCTCATTGCCTAGTTCTGACTAAACCATCAGGGGTAAAAGTCGTGATCATAATGGACTTATTACAATGATGGAGGTCTATGCCCAGTTGTGGTACAGTGTGTAAGTTTCCAAAATTAAACGCTTTACTTTTGATCACATGTAGTCATATCGCACAGAGGATTACGGTCTGAACATCTTTTAACTTACATTGATTATCTAAAAATAAAAAAAATTGCACCTAAGTAATAATAACCGATATAAATGAAAATCAATTGCTTTGGTACGAGTGTTTGTTCTCGCATCACTTTAGAACGTCTGAACCGACAACCGATTAGGTTAATTCTTTTTTTGTTGTGACAAGATTTTTTTAAAGAAAATTCTTGTTAAATTCGTCCGAAGGGGGGGGGGGGGGAGTCGCTAGTAACAAGTAAATATTAATATTAGACAGTGCTTATAGACGATTTATATCGATATATATCTCGGGTACAGCCGTATTAGGTCTCATTCGTTGTATGTATTTAAGTACAGTTGTACTCGTCAAGTACAATGGCGGACTCCGTCGCTTACCAGTCTAAAGGTCAAAATCCCTTGCCGCGTCGTCTATTCGGTACGGGCACGTACCCGGGCGGTCGGTGCGCTTCATACGAAAATCGCTGCAAAGTGGTAAATCGACGGTGACCCCGACCGTACCTATGTCCCCTGTCGGAACTGGTCGGACAATAAATAATAATAAATTATTATCTGCCCAATATTGACGTCGATACAGTATGAGGAAAATGAATCAGGATAAAATGTCCTCAGCTAACATAAATGAGCACCTAGATGGTTCGTTAAATTTAACATTAGAAGCGTGTGCCTAACAGTTTTCTAATTAATTGTTTTCTTTTGTTAACATTATTTAGTTTAAAACATAAAAATGCTTGTGAAAGGATCGGATTCACGTCGACATGAATACTAAAAACTTGACCCACCCGAAGAAACATTAACAGTCAGTTTTACTTGGTAATTATTTATTAAACTTTAAATACAACTTGTTCATGCGTATCGTTTCGCGCGAGCCGCCGCAATGACGCCATGACTGCGTTAGTCAATACACTGTTCATTATGATTTCATTTGAGAGTAACATTATTTTAATAAATTCAAACGTAATTAATATTTTAAAATATTAATAACAAAGAATATTATTGAATTATAATCAGTGTTAATCATCATTTGCTTTCAATACTTAGTGGGTGTGGGATTGAACCAAGAGTCCACGACTTTTACCGCCGTACTCAGAGACGTCAATTAAGTTTTAATGACAATTAACTTCTGTCACTTTCGTATGTATAGTGCTAAATAGAATAGAGAAACTTAATTAACTGTCATAAAACTTAATTGACGTCACTGAGTACGGCAGTTAAAGTTCAGCTCGAGCCAGAAAAAAGCTGAATGCTTAACTTAAGTTTAAAATAATAAGCATCAGAATCTGAATCACCTTGTTGTTTCAACTGTTTGTCTAATAATTAACCAAAATCTATTTATATTTAAAATAAATGTTAAAGTATCTTTTGGAAGTCAACATTTACGACACGGCTTCGCTACCGGAGAAAAAACAAAGAGTTATTCACAGGTTCCACAGAATATCAGCGCCATGGCATGTCCAATGTCACTGCATAAACCTAGTGGTGACCATTTCGGTTGCATAGTTTATTAAATGCCCAATTCGTTTAGTTGTCATTTTTATTTATATTCAGCCAGTCTTCCCACTACACGGCAAAGGTTTTACTTCCTTCTTTTCACTCCTCGCGATTAAGGGCTCTCGATGTCTAGTGATGCAGTATGCTTCAAGCTCGTCCCGCCATCTCCCTCTGGGCCTGTCGCGACGTCTCCTGGCATTGTATGGCTTCTACATGGTCGTGGTTATCGTCCACAACTCGTCTGACATGCGACAGAATTGGTGTCCGGCCTAATTCCACTTCAGGCTGGCGGCTTTTGTGGTCCAACATCAGCGATTTGCGTTTTGGAGCGTAGTATTGTGTTTTTAATGCGGTCTGATATTCTGACTCCCAAAATACTGCGATCGATGGGTCACTATGGCATACCCCTAGTTCGGAGTTTTGCTAAGCAATCAAAGACCAAGTATGTGCACCGTAGGTGAAGATAGGGAGAACACATATTTATGTCAATTAGTTGTTAATGTTTGATAATTATTTGTTATAAAAATTCTTAGACAAAGCCCATTTTTAGAAAACTCCTGGTTATATGAATTAAGGAACAGTTAGCCGGTCCGGTTATGTTTACGTGTATTGAAGTCTGATTTCAATGAAATATTAGGAAACCTGAATTTTTGTTTTCGGCGATGTAATCTTTCGACACAAGCGCGAGTAATACGTCTAGAAATGGTCTCAACAAAAAATATACGCCCATTATTATTCGAGAATGTCATCATCAGCTACTTAGAATTGTTAAGATCGACCTCTTCCATTTCAAAAGGTAGCGGGACAGCATTTTAAACGATCGCTACATATACCCATGTCTTGTCTACGCTACATATACTGCTATATATATGTCGGCACGTCGCCGTCGCAGTCGCCGCCGGCTATAGTTTTGCCCATCCATTGTTTCTGGAAGCGCTTATAGACAATGGCGTGTGCGCATCGGACGGTTAATTAACGTGAGATTTGGCTCTAAATCGTTCATTCTTGATTCTAATTAGATTATAAACAAGATACGATACAGGTTATTAAATTAAACTGTAAATAGCACTTGAATAAAGTACGACTTGTCTTAGGTAAAACTCGGTGGGAAATGGAAAAGTCGTGGAAGCCTGAATCTGAGACGAAGAAACGTCTTTTATTTTAACAATAGTACCTAAATGTTATTAAAAAACTAACTTTAAAATAATTGTTAAAAAAAGGCGGAACTTTCTATCGCGAGTCAATAAAGAGATAACAAAACACTACAACTTCTTTTAGTCATTTGACTTACTAGAAAGCTTTATTTATTTCGATTTATAAGTGCGTTTATTCTAAGCTGTAATGCTTAACCTATTAATTTTAGTTTATTGTAGTACATTGCATGTAGTTTGTAATTTCTTTAACCATACATGGCCTTCCACTATATAAAATGCTAATGATAGTATTATAATTCAAATTGATTGCTATCAAAATTATACCGTACGAAAAATTAATGAAGCTGGTGCTTCAAACCATACACAAGACAATAACAGACCGGTTAATGGTTATTTTTTTTATCACTAGTAGTAGGACTCAATTTTGGACTGGACTTTTTTATTAAGATTAAACTGATATCTCGAAGTTTCTCACTCTCGTATAGGGATCGAATTCACATTTTTTTTACCCCATTCGCAAACTGGGTGATGTTATAAGTTTGACGCCTGTGCTTGTTTATCTGTGCTATCGTAGCTTTCAAACGGATGAACCGTTTTCAGAGCGGTTTTTATTTTATTTTAGAGTTCTAAAAATTTTATAATATTATTACATTAGTCATTAGACACGTTTTCAAGAAAATGTGTTCCGAATAGTGCTGCTGCTTCTTAAAATTCACGTTTAACACACATACATGTTGAATTTTTATTGCTTTTCTATATAAGCCCTATCATAGTGAGTGAGGGTCTTGTGAAAAATAAGCTATAAAGTAGCTTCGTGGTTATATCCTGTGAAAGGAGGAAAAGTTAGACTAGAATTTTAGATTTAGGAAAAGATATTCATTATCAAATTAGGTTATTTTGCTGTTAATTATAAATAGTATAAAACCTCCAGAAAACATATTTTTATAAATTGTATCTCGAATTCTTATTGGGCCTGCGTGGTGGGTTAGGCCCAACCTGCCCATTTAGAAAGGCCTGTGCCCAGCAGTGGGACGTTTATAGGCTGATGATGATGATACTATATTTAGGTTATTTTTCAGAAACATATAAGTATCTTTGTCTTCTTGCTGGTCCTCTCTGTATATTTTGTTAACCAAAGTATGTTGTAAATATACTCTATTCAACTAAGCTTTTTTCATTCAATAATGGATTTCAATATTATCATGCGTTATTTATGTCTCAAATCAAAAATAATGGCAGTCGTGTGTTTTTATTCTAACAAATGTCATTGACCCCTGTGATGAGAGCAGAAGCGTCGCGGCTTTGCCACTATGTGAGTACCTTCGGCGGGCGCGCGCATGCCTGTTTTTCTAAGGTCGCGCCCGCCGCCGCCGCCGCTACCTTCCGATGGAAATCATTCCAATTAAAATAGCACTCGCCGATTTTATGTGTTGCGTCGGCGAGTGCCCGACCTCGCTCCACGAGGCCGCCCGGCTGCGGCGATGACAATTGATTGGAAACGTCGGGACCGCATCTTACCGGCCGCCGCTGTTGTCACTGCGGTGTTTCGCGGGCGGGCAGATTTATTTGGACGTACCCCCTTCGGGGGGCGCGGGGCCGGGCGCGCCACCCACAGCGCCACCTCCACACATTTGACTGGATCAATAAGTAAGCAAAGGATGCCCGAGCAGAAAAACCATACACCCGACCACCCCAAGGGGGCACACGTAACCGACCCCCCCCCCCACTAAAAGGGGGGCAGAACTCCACAGATTGCCATTTTCTCTTTGCCTACGCTTTAATTAGTTGCGTAGTGACGCGTGTAGATCCATAATCTCCTGTTATTAAATTGCCGAATAAATAATTACCTCTTGATCACCTGTCTGGGAATGCATACTTGAAGCGAGGCCAGACAATGTGAACAAGTATACAGAATACTTGTATATAATTAAGTAATTATTGTAGTCAAATCCTTATTTAATTGCCTTTAACCTAGTTTAAGACATTGACTGATTTTTGTTTTGTTTCTTATGTATGTCAAATAAACCTCAAAAATGTATTACTCAACTTTTTAGTTTCATAAAACTGTTAGCCGATACCAAATTATCCATACTGTAAGAAAAAAATAAATCTTATTAATTTGAAACGCTTCAATACTTTATTGCAAATTCATGACACACACATTTTGCTAGAAATACTTTCAACAAAGCTCTTTCTTCGTATGCATACTTAAGTTCCAGCTCCGCTTATCCATATTCATGCGAGCACATGAGCTTGCTGCTGGTCAATCTTTGTCTTTACAAGAGTGCACTTGGCAACATTGTTGTCGGCATTGTGATTAAAATCATCAGGAACGAGCTACACAATATTTTTTTAACATCACATTCTATAGTTTTGAAAACTAGTTAGCCTACGTCAGTCAGAAACTGCATGCTATTTAAGTTGTTAACCATAATTTGCATTTTTTTAGACTCGACGACATGCAAAGTTTCGGCAGCTATACTCGAATTTTATGTTAAAAATAAAGAAATTCTCAAAAGTATATGTATTTGTTCAAGTGATTATGATTGCTGGTAAAATTTTGTTCAACAAGTGGACGTAACGTCATCTTTACTCTGTTACTACTAACAGTACCATTTAAATATAATCTCAATGTCGAATGCCGTCAATCCTACTAATATTATAAACGCGAAAGTTTGTAAGTATGGATGGATGTTAGTTACTCTTTCACGTAAAATCTACTGAATGGATTTGGATGAAATTCGGCAAACACATAGGATACTTTTTATTCCGATATTCCCACGGGAACGGGAACCACGCGGGTGAGACCGCGAGCGGCCGCTAGTATAATATAAAAATTAGTTTCAACATAATAAAAGAAACACCAATTGGCAATGGATTTTTAATTTGTCCGGATTTTGGAATATAAATAACAAAACTACATTTTAAGTAATATCAAATAAGTCTTTAATCTTTATTAACTTCTCATTTATCTAAAAACAAAACATAAAAAGTGAGTAATGTTTCCATTTTGTGACTAAAAAGTCCGGACTTTTATCGAAATGTCAGGCTTTTTGTCAGGACTTTTTAAATTCCTAAATAGTAACCCTAGTTCTAGATGACACATAAGTTATGTTTTATCTCTTTTAGAGGGTTTACGCATTTCGGTGATGAGCCGAGGGAAAGAGATGGGCGGTTAGTATTTTTTATGAGCCGCCATCATACAGATTAAATAATTTATTAATCTTACTAGCGGCCGCTCGCGGTTTCACCCGCGTGGTGGGAATATCGAGATAAAATGTATCCTATGTGGTAATCCAGGTTATAAACTATCTGTATGCCGAATTTAATCTAAATCCATTCTGTAATTTTTACGTGGAAGAGTAACAAACATCCATCCATCCATACTTACAAACTTTCGCGTTTATAATATTAGTAGGATAATTAGTATAAAAAATTGAAAATATGAACATAGATAGGTAATACGTAGCTACTAAACTGTGGTTTGTTCGATCCGTCAGTTTCGATACCGTCTCTGAAATTACTCTTCTTAAAGTAACTGCTGATTTTCTTAGTATAAACACGTCTAAGCTTGAGGTTAATTGAAAATCTCTTGGAATAACTAGTCGAAGTAATTATCGGTTATGATAAGCTCTTTGTCATTTCAAGCTATGTTGGCCTGTTACATCGTGTTGGGTGTTGTCAAACAGATTATGAAATTTAACAGTACCGACTCTACTCGCGTTTAAATTATGTATTACTAGTGCTCCGCCCGCGACTTCGTCCGCTTGAACACCCTATATCCCAAACCTTTTCGTGACTATTACAAACACAACAAAACTGCCTTATTTTATTTGAACACCCATCCGGCATTGCAAAAGTGGATTAACGATGCGACGGACGGTCGCGAAAACCGAAGCCTCCGTTCTAGTGTTAACAAATTCATTATATTGACTGAAACAGAACCTGAAAAACACTCATCCTCTAAGAGATAACTCGTCATCATGGTTAGCAGTGGCAGTTAGTAGCAGGTGAAGAAGAGATCTGCGATCTTTAATTTCAATGAATTATACTTTAATCCTTGTCAGGAGATCCGTGGTCTGGGGATACCTAGTCTCTTGATTAACCATCTGCATTACAATTTATCAAACCTCAACCCGATTAATTTCGATCAATCGGGTTGATGTTGAAGTTCAGAAGTGCGATTGCGTAAAGTCAACCGTATTCATTTGACAGTTCATATTGTATCATAATAATGTCATTCCATACAAATTGCAGCCGATGGAATACGATATGAACTGTCAAATGAATACGATTTACCTTACGCAATCGCTCTCCAGATCAAGTAACCTTGACTTTTGTCTGTCTCTTGAGTACTTTAACATACGAGATCACGTTAATAAATGTTCAACATGGCAATTTAATTTCTTTAGTACTCAAGACATTCACGATCACGACTATTATCCGTCAGAGGTTAGTCAGAGACTAGGCAATGAGGAACGCAAAATCAGTTCTCTGTCATAGTCCACGTCTCACCAAAAAAAAACTACACATGTGCTCAGTGGGAGGAGCTCGATGGCGCAACGGCTAGCGCGTTCGGCTTGCGATCTTGCCCGCTAAGCAACTTTCACAATGCCGGGTCGCTGGATGGGTGACCAAATTAAAAACATCTCTAGCTCCTCCGTTAAGTGGTCGACCGGGAACTTCCTCTACTGTATGTGCAGTCTTCAGTCGGTTAGTCGTCTTTTTCTTCACCCCAGGGAAGAGATGGGTTTGTAGTATTCTTTAAATGAACCGCCACCGCACACGGCACTATACAGAGCGTCCCACGGACATGCCACATGGAGGGAAAGTACCTTGAATATTGTAGATCGAACATTTTACTGAAAGAAGACATTATTTTAATTTAAAAAAAATTTAAACTGCATTCATAGATATTTCAATAATTACATGGTTGAACCGGGAATCGGACCCGTTACTTTTTATTTATTTTTTGCTAAATAACATAGTGTCACAAATAAAAGGAAGACCATGAATTTTAACATTTTTAATACAAAATTAATCAATTTATGTATGTATTTATTACAATGTCAGTTGTAATGTCTATACGGCAATGTCAGCTTTTCATTTTTCTGAACAAAATTTCACATCAAATGTTAAAATTAATGGTCTTCCTTTTATTTGTGACACTATGTTATTTAGCAAAAAATAAACCGGAAGATGAAGCCTTTCGATCGGTATGATAAAGCTACTGGTGATTATTATTTTTATGTAACGGGTTCGATTCCCGGTTCAACCATGTAATTATTGATATATCTATGAATGCAGTTTGAATTGTTTTTTAAATTAAAATAATGTCTTCTTTCAGTAAAATTGAGTTCCATCTACAATATTCAAGGTACTTTCCCTCCATGTGGCATGTCCGTGGGACGTCCTGTATAATATTTTTTTTTAAAATTTTACGGCCAAAAATATAAATATTACTTATACCGCCGTACTCAGAGACGTCAATTAAGTTTTAATGACAATTAAGTCTCTTGCTGTCACTTTCGTATGTATAGTGATAAATAGAGAAGGAAAGACATTTAATTGTCATTAAACTTAATTGACGTCTCTGAGTACGGCGGATAGTCTGTATCTTTTAAAAATGTAGGTACAATAAAATGATGATTTGTCTAGAACTTTTCTTTACCTATTACCTAACATCATAAATCACACGTCTAGTAAATATTCGTCAGGCTGCATTGTTGTATTATTGAATTAAATTTAGTTACTTCTGCCTGGTAACGAGCGTAGTAAATGCCGTCATTCCGCATTCCAGTTGTTTCTTGGAACTTTTTTTATACCTACGAGTTACCTCTTGAGAGCTACTGTAAGTCTAAGCCTTAGTTCTGCATTTACGAAATGAGAAATTGTTAGTATTTATATTTTGCAGCTTGTAGGCCATGGCTTCATGAGTAAGACCTCATTAAATGATAATACGAACTTTAAAGAGTTTAAGCTGTTTTAAAGGGTCAACCAAAAATTTAATAAATCGATAGAATTTAATTAGTATTTTGTTACCCATTGATATCTGAATAAAGAAATAACATTTACTCTAAACCTAGACATAAACGCTCTTCGTTGATCTTGGTAACGGACACATTCTACCAACAAGTGTTGTATAATTAGTTAATCTTATAAAGCACAGTTAGTTTGTTTATCTCATTTTGTGATTAAAACAGTTAGACATACATACACACTCACGTATATTATCCTCAAAGGATTAGTCAAAGATTAGGCAATCAGGGCTCGCAAAAGCAGTAAGTACACTGCCACAGTCCACTTTTCACCTAATAATAACCGCCCAGCGTGAAAGATGGTATGTGAGCCTATCACCGCTCTATGCTGTAGGATGTATGTGCAGTCTTTAGTCCGTTAGTCGCCTTTTACGATATCCAATAGATGAGATGGGTTGGTACTATTCTTTGAATAATGAATTAGCCGCCACTACACAAGCTCTCTATTTTCTGAAATTTAGCCGATCTAGACATAAAAAGGTGCATATTAGAACATTAAACGGCAATCGAACTGAAGCGTATTAATTAAAAGCCGGTGTGCGTATAATATAAGCCAATCACTTTTGCAAATTGCTCGGCGACGATAAAAAGTGGTTCCGCGCGCAAAATCTGTGATTTTTACGAGGCGTTCTTCTCGTGCCTCCTGTCGAGTGCTCGAGTGTCGGGATCGGTTCCAGCGCTCTCTCCCGGCGATGGCAATCGAAATAATTATCATAAAGTAAATCCCCCGCAATTCGGCGGCCGCCCCCGGTCTGCGTCGCGGTAAATAGCGCCCTTCAGCCTCGCTCTAGTGATGTCTACACATCGATTGTTTCTTTTTCCCTTGTCTCGTTTTTTTTTCCCCCAATTACGTAATAGCATAGAATACATAATAATACAAGTGTAATAGACTACTCGTTTCGTGTTCGCCAAAATGCTTATCTTTGGATTTGTATAAATGTCTTAATATTATACCTACTTAAATAACTTCTCGCCATAATACCTAGTTTTTTATTCGATGGAATATGTTTTATTGCGTTTTATGGTAATGCATCAATTATGAGCACAAGTAAATGCGTCACAATGTATTCTGATATTTCTGATGAATATGGAAGCTGTTAGTGTAAGAAGAAAAA
The DNA here is from genome assembly GCA_963921215.1 of Scoparia ambigualis. NCBI lineage: Eukaryota > Metazoa > Arthropoda > Insecta > Lepidoptera > Crambidae > Scoparia > Scoparia ambigualis. The sequence goes on along the minus strand of OY992520.1, from coordinate 24,937,097 downwards.
TATATAGACGACAAGTATTATTTAAATTCCTTTAAATCGGTTGATCTCTCAAATGAGTAATTAAAAAAGGCCTATCCCATAAACAGTTTGAGATATTAAAATAGCCATACAGCGGTTCATTTATCGTGACAGGTAAGAAACGATAATAAATGTTTATTTTTTTTAGGAATTCGATATCAATAGTCACCTCGGGGGGCTTACGCTAAATAATCTCAACCAAACCACAACTGAAACGCAGTCGTTAGACGTACTTTTATAGTGCTATCGCGTTTGACACACGCAATAGCGCTATACGAAGTCGGCTGAACGGTAAAGGTTTAGTTTTGGTAATATCGTTGGTGCTTAGTGTGATTGAAGCCCTGAAAGTGCATACTAGAATTGTAAGCTTTTTAAATGTTAAACGTGTGAGATGAGAATGCCACTAGCAAAGGTAGTGCATTATTTTTTATATAAATTATGTATTAAGTGAATTTATGTACGCGGCATAGAGTCGATACTTGATTATATCAGTACCTAACCATAATCACGAATCAAACTAAATAAATACTAATGGCAAAACTTGTCAATTTCAAGTAATGTAACAGTGTCGATAAATTGAAATAGCATGTCATCGTCCAACTAGAACTGAACAATCGCGTTTTCAGTCTTTTGTCGGTCTCATCTCTGCGTAAGATATCGACACGGCGAAATTAAATTTGGCCGCGCTGCTTCAACATCATTCCCTTCTTTCGTTCATCCCTTCTAATATCAATAATGGGTTATATTATAACTCCAAGTTGGCGACGCCGGCTTATTTCGACCTCTGCTGAATAATTCGATTCTAGACTAGAAGGACGCTTTTGTCCTCGGTGACCGAGATTTCCGGGCGACCTTTGAATAACACTAGTTTTTTTTGTCTAACACGCCATCTGTCGCTGCGCCCCCATTTAACGCCATTGCCGCGTTTACCAAACAAAGCTTTATTATTACGGCTCCTGATTAGCGAGGTGTCTGCGCGGACTGTGGCAAACTGGTAATAATAAGTAGCCGTGCCTTCCCACCCCTGATTACCGCCCCCAGCGCCGCCGACACGCGCCACTCACGTTTACCTCTCGATACCTGTTTCGAAACGGGATCTATTTTCGTTGTGGCTCCATACAACACTCTAATTTTATCACAGACGTCAGTATACCTAATTTCAGCTAAATAGACATAATAGGGATTTTGTTTGTTTTACCACCAACCCCTTCTCCATGATCTTGTCTAAGTAAAATATTTAGCGTAACCTTTGAATATTATTTAACAAAGGGTCTTAACCTTAACACAAACAAACACGATTGCCCGCAAATTAAAAAAAAATCCTATAGACTGTTAGGATCCTGATTGTTGACCTAATTCATTAAAGCAAAACAGGATTCCGATGGCGCGACTCTGGTGGCGCGTGACGCGACGCGGGCCGAGCGACTTCGCCCCGCAGGGGTCGCTGGGTCCCGGCCCGCGGCTCGGGCTCCCTAGCGTCCTTACCTACGCCACGCCGACAACGCCCCTCTTGACTTCGCGACAGTCCCGTGGAATGGAAAAAAAAACACAATGTCGCCGATCATTTGCACAGCGGAAGTTGCATGTTGCACGTGATTTTGGTACTATGTTGGCCGATGTGGCCACGTATGCTTTGGTCTGCACACTTTTTTTTACATATGACCCGTTGCAGTTACGTTGATGTTTTTTTTAATATTTACAAGTATCCTCCTCCGTTTTATAATAAAATGTCTATGATAAATAAACTCAGGGTAACTTAAAGTTTACCACTAACTGTCATAAGATGCCTAACACGAACCACACTTTCATTGATTAAGAATTCATCATTAGAATAATAATATATTTGCATTCAGTAGTAGTTTTCACTACTTTTCGGGAATACAAACAAATATGTATGAAAGCAAAATAACAGGTTGTGTTGATATTTCAATATTTTAGTTTTAACATAGGGAAGCGGCAGACATGTTGTCTTACCTATCTACGTAACGCATGTCGTACGTAATGGCGGACGGACAGCACCGCACGAACACCGCACGGCCGGGCGCATAAAAATCGCGAGATGACGCCGCGCCGCACCTGCCGCGGCTGCGACCCGGGATGTCGATGATTCACATTCATTTACTTATCTCTCGCACATTCACTTGCATTCATAAAATATGGAAAATGTTATGCTAACGAGTTGCATACAGGCCTTACACGCTCTGTATAATTTATTTTTAGTTGTTAAAATGATATTATGTTTTGAACTTATGATAAGGATGGATGAAGGATGATGAGTAAGGGCCTCCGGAACCCTCACTGGCCGGACGAAACACAACAGCACCAAGTGCCATTATTTCACGGCGAATATTCGTGAGAGGGTGGTTACCCCGGGCGAGCCGGCCCAATGCGTGCTGCAATGCAGCGTGGCTCTACCACTCAGTCAGTGTCACTCATTTAGCACCACCCAGGGGTCACGAGGTTCTCAAGGGTAAACTTACGGACGCGAATAACTTTAAACCCTAAAAGTAGTAGTAATAACAAAATCTAATTCGAGATATGGGCACTCGCAAAGGTATTATGTTATGTATGACCTTTTATTAACCTGGAACCTATCATAGTAAAACAGATTTTTTTGCTACGCAAGTCTGTTTACGGCGAGGCGGGAAGTATGTGGCTTCTGTATTCTATGTAAAAGAAAAAGTGGAAATCATGGATGGACTACCAGATCGTATTGTCATATTTCGGCATGTAGTTTCAATAAACTTAAGCGCTTTAACCTTTGACCCTTCACACGTGTACGAGATATTAACAATTTTACTACAAAAAGGGTTTGTGTGCCAAGTTCACCGGCACAAGGCCACGTTTTCATACGGGACACCCAACGAGCTTCCTCACTGCACTTGACTCGAAGGGCCACTCGTTATATGGATCGACGGCGTGGACATGGCTTATTCCTTCCATATTGCTTGGAACTTTAAAAGGTAATATTTCTTTTTAAAGTGTCAAGCTATATGGAATAATATTTATAATTTTAAATGCCGATTTTATGATTGTACTGTTTGTTAAACTATGTACTAGCCTAACTCGTTAATAGAATAGTAAACATTATTTTAAACTAATTTAAAGTGAAAATTCCAAAAAAGTATATATCTTCAATGCAACATCCGTCCTTCTCCCTTCCTCTATAAGAGTACGCGTGCTGCTCTCCGGAGTCACCAATAAACAGTCTTTAATATTCCATCACTAGTCGCTTTAGTTACTGATTTGATTTATGTGAATTAATTTTCAATTTTTTGAATTTTCTCTGACATGTAGGTAGATATACTTATGCATTTTAATTAATAGAGAGAACTTTCACGATTTATTTAATGATTTATAATTGTTTTTGTATTATTATTATATTTTGCACAGTATTTAATTTCATTTTATATAATTTCTAGAAACTCTGTAAGCCAACATGTAATTTTATTAAATAAATAAATAAATCACGCACAAAGAAATTTGGTGACTCGTTTCTTTGTCGCACTTCCAAAAGATAGAATGAATAGTATACCAGCATAAGTATTCCTTCCTACCTATGACATAGGGTCCTTTATACGAGGCGTTAATAGTTCTAAACGTTGTACTCGTACGAGCATAATTGTTTCCAAAATAAAATTTGACTTACTCAATAGCAAAAATATGTAATGCCGATTTTTCTATTTGTCAGTTGGAGAGAACTCAAAACGATAACAAACCAAATCACGTTTGCATTTAAATCGTTTAACAAGAACAATACTTGTAAAGAAATCGAAACATTTCAATGTACGGCCTGAATTGGCACACAATCGCAATTTGAGAGCATAGTTATGCTGCAGGACCCTTACGTTCCATGTGCAGCGTCACAAGGACACGTTTCCGCTTCCCGCCCATACGAGACACCTCCGGCTGTCCGACTGCACTCGAACTGAATGGCCTACTCGTTCCGCTGCCACTGCCTTGATATCAGATATTGCTGGAAACCTGAGAAATAGCCGCTCGTAATAGGCCGTTTAAACTCACTAGGCTGCTTCCTAAATGAATAGGCACGAGCGGCATGAGTTTAGAGTGTTGGCATGGCAAACTATTAGAATATGATATATATTGCAAGCATTTCACTGTTAGAAGATAAAAGTTAAGAAGATAATTTTATTTGCATTTATGCAAACAATCCTGCACATTCTCTAACTACCTCATCAAAGATAAAGTTATTATGACTTTATATTTTCGCTTTATGTTTTTATTGATATGAACAGGGGCCCAAGTCTGCTAATTTACGAATGGCATAATTGAATCGCAATTGGATCGCATTGTAATTTTTTGACACATTTGGTATTCTCTTACTCATTTAAGAATACCAAATGTGTCAAACAATTACAATGCGATACAATAGCGATTCAATTATGCCATTCGTAAATTAGCAGACTTGGGCCCCAGGTTACAAACGAGTTTTAGTTGTGTATAAAATTAAAGTTTAGTTACTTGTAATTTAACGCCAGCCCCCAAAATTGTTTCATGACTACATTAAGACTTATTGTGTAATTTTCATTATTCCAGTGGCGATGGAGGAGGAATCTAGTGATTTTCCCGGCACGGACGGGCTGGCGCCAAAGCAGCGGCACCAAGCTAAGCACCGTGAACTGTTCCTGTCGCGGCACGTGGAAACGTTGCCCGCGACGCACATCCGCGGCAAGTGCACCGTCACGTTGCTCAACGAGACAGAGTCGCTGCTCAGCTATCTCAATAAGGATGTGAGTATGTACCGGACACGGGGCACGCCTCAAACATTAATACTGTTGTTGTCTCGACACGTGGGGACGCCTCAGCGACGCACATCCGCGGCAAGTGCACCATCACATTGCTCAACGAGCCAGAGTCGCTGCTCAGCTATATCAATACGGATGTGAGTATGTACCGGACACAGGGCACGCCTCAAACATTACTGCTTTGTTGTATCGACACGTGGGGACGCCTCAGCGACGCACATCCGCAGCAAGTGCACCGTCACGTTGCTCAACGAGACAGAGTCGCTGCTCAGCTATATCAATAAGGATGTGAGTATGTACCGGACACGGGGCACGTCTCAAACATTACTGTTGTTGTTGTATCGACACGTGGGGACGCCTCAGCGACGCACATCCGCAGCATGTGCACCGTCACGTTGCTCAACGAGACGGAGTCGCTGCTCAGCTATCTCAATAAGGATGTGAGTATGTACCGCACACGGGGCATGCCTCAAACATTACTACTGTTGTTGTCTCGACACGTGAGGATGCCTTAGCGACGCACATCCGCGGCAAGTGCACCGTCACGTTGCTCAACGAGACAGAGTTGCTGCTCAGGTATCTCAATAAGGATGTGCGTATGTACCGCACACGAGGCATGCTGCATTGATTACTGCTATTATTGTCTCGACACATGGGGCGAAACGCAAATCGCGGCAAGTGCACCGTCACGTTGCTCAACGAGACTAGAGTCGCTGCTATGCTATATCAATAAGGATGTGAGGATGAACCGGACACGGGGGACACCTCAAACGTTACTGCTGTTGTTGTATCGACACGTGATAATGCCACCAGAAACGCACATCCGCGGCAAGTGCACCGTCACGTTGCTCAACGAGACAGAGTCGCTGCCCAGCTAATACTAAAAAGATGTGGGTATGCACACACCGGACATGATTATTGCTGTTGTGGTCTTGACAAGTGGAGAATTTGTGAACAATTTGTGACCACGTTTGTTGGTATATAATGTATGCTTATCCGTTATTCAGAATAGAATAATCTAATGCTTGTTTTGGGGTTGAATCGTTGGTGTGAAAATTGTGAAAAATGTTTAGTTAATTTTATCTAAGCATAATAGTTTTAGCCTACCACAGCTTTAAATACCTATGAGTATCATCGTCATTATCAGCCTATAAACATCTTACAAGCTGCCCATGGACAACAACATGTGGGGATATTGGGCCATAACCCACCACGCAGCAATGCGGGTTGGTGGGTTTAAAAGCATAAGTCATCATCAGCCCATAAACGTCCCAATGCTGGGCACAGGCCTCCCACGTGAACAATAAGCATGTGGGGATATTAGGCCACTACGCTGGCCCAATGCGGGTTGGTGGGTTTTAATGACTGCCATCTTACGACAACAACCGGAACCAACGGCTTAACGTGCCTTCCGAAGCACGGAGGAACGCAAGATGTTTTTGATTTGGTCACCCATCCAGCGACCCGTCATTGCGAAAGTTGGTTAGCGAGCAAGATCGCAAGCCGAACGCGCTAGCCGCTGCGTTATCGAGCTCCTCCGTATAAGTATAAATAGAGTAACTCCATAAAAAGAGTAACTTCGCAAGTACAACGCATTTTATCAATTATATAAATATAAGTTATTAATGATTGAACTACTCATTAATTGTTATATTAATACACTTTTGTATGTTTTGTTTCAGGACGCATTTTTTTATTGTTTAGTATTTGATCCTTCACAAAAGACTTTATTAGCAGATAAGGGAGAAATCAGAGTTGGAAGTAGATATCAGACTGAAGTAACTAATTTATTAAAAGATGGTAAGCATTATTTAATGTTTCAATAAAAAATATTATTTAAGTCAAGTATCTTATTCTTAATAATTGGCAGACCTACGCTTTTACCGTCTTAATAATATAAATGGCCAAATGTTACACCTCTGTTAAAAGTGATGCTGTCTCTTTTTTATTAAAGAAGACAGATAGAGACAGCAACGATTTAATCCTAAGTGTAACTTTAATCAACGATTATTAAAAACAATAACTTGAACTAAAAGAACTTTACTAAGTACAATTTTAAATACTGAAAAAAGAGACGACAACCTCAGGCGGGAATCGAACCACGCACCTTCCGCATTCCGGGCGGCTGCCTTAACCACTTGGCTACCGAGGTCTGGTTTTCATCCATCGAAATTTGTCAGTGCTTGATGTTTATGTTTTTTTAGTCAACATTGCTTCATCAAATCTGAGAAGTTTTCACCTCTGAGATCCGAAAGAAATGTTTTTACAAATATTTGAACATTTGGTTAAGATAAAGCTGCGTTTATAGATTAATGCTTTTTATATATTTAAGCGTTTTATTAACTTTACTAAGTTTCAGCTCTTAAGTTCTTTTCACTAACCATTATGAGTCCTTGTTACACGAATAAGGCAATTAATTTTAGGCTTTAAAGATCCACGAAATGTTACAGAAACCTTGTTTTATAGTTTTTTAAATGCGACTAAATTGGATTGTTTTTAGGCGAAGAAGACCCACGGAGTAGCGAGGAGCTAGAGACCGTGGTGTGGACGCCGGAGCACGGGCTGACGGACCGGCAGATCGACCAGTTCCTGGTGGTCTCCCGGTCTGTGGGCACGTTCGCGCGCGCGCTCGACTGCTCCTCCAGCGTCAAGCAGCCCTCATTACACATGTCCGCCGCCGCCGCCAGCCGCGACATCACACTGGTAACATAACGTACCATAAATACATACCATTCAATAAAATTAAGGGGGTGCCGCGCGATCGCAAAAACTGGCGTAAGTCTCTTAAACAAACTTACCTGAAGTGAAGTTTGACCGTAATTGTACGAGATGTTGCATCCGAAGAGATTTATATTTACAAGGTAGTTCACTCTTTAATGTACCAGTCATCCAACACATATTAATGAACTACAAAGCAAAATGAATCATATTGATATTCATAATTAGAACAATACACGTGATGCTCCGGGGCGCGACCAACTCGAGCTAGGTAAATTTAAAAAGCATGAAAAAAATGTAGATAATATGTATATAGTTGTATAACCAATAAAAAAAATGTATATCAATAGTTTCGTTGTAATATTTAAAACAAAGTGGGCGCGCTGGAGAGCATACTCGCCAGCGAGCCCACAAGTATAATTCCGTTACTTAAGGCTTTTCAAATTCGTGTATGACACCATTAAAATGTATATTAAATGTATATCAATCTACTATCATCAATTCGATATTTAATTTAGTCTATACCAATTCACGGCCACTTTAAATTTCATTGCGGAACATTAGAGAAGCGGCTGGTCAAATGGCTATGGCAACGTTTTGTTTTTGGGGTCGTTATTATTATGAAAACTACGTTACGACATGCTCGTAGAGTTAGGGTAAAATAAAACTCAAAATATAGTTTAGAAGTATATATATTACATTTTTCATTAGATTTGTGTATTGTTTGTTCTTTAAAGAATTTGTTTCAAATTTTAACAAGGCCAATTGTGCAATGATCACGCTTACATAAGTTCTTTTAATGTATTTAAGAGGCCTATTACATCTTGGCTGCGATTTTTGCGTAAAATGGCCAATTTTGGCGTTATGGATCTCAGAAAGAAAAATACATTAACAATTATGACTTATTGAATAGTGTAGAATAGCTATTGGAATAGTGCGTAGCGGCCTCGCTTTTTGTAAATTTTGCTTAACTTATTAATTAACCCAAAATTGCAGAGAAAGATTTGTATACTTTTTTGAGCTCTCGATTGAACTACTGTTCTAAACAAGTGAAATAAAAAAATTATAATGTTATCTCTTATCCACTCGACCACTTCGGTCGTCCTTAGGCACACTGCGTTATAGGCATACAGAGAGCAAAGGGTCCGTACATACCATACCATACATACATTATCCCCAAAGGGTTAGTCAGAGACTATAGTCCGGCAACTTCGTGCGTGACCGTCCCGCGGTGTACAGACGTTGGCGGGGACGAGGTAGCACGTCATTCTAGAACACGACTACACACAGTTGCACGCGTTGCCCTTCCCCGCTACACCACGCGCTTCCCGCTGACATCTTGGGTACCTCGTCCCCGCCACCGTCTGTCACTCCGTAGGACGGTCGCGCGCGAAGTTGCCGGGCTATAAGACTAACCCTTGTATTAATCAAGACTGCTGAAGCAGTGCATTGCCATTCTGCATGTTTTATGAAATACCAACTGCACCTGTGCGCAGTGTGATAGGTGGTGACACATGCCACCACACAAATAAAATGTAATCGCCTCTGTGGTCTACTTTCGATTCCCAGCGGGGGTACATCTATATGCATACATGGTTTGGTTGGTGGTAGGGTTTGTTAAGTCCGCCTGGCTAGGCACCACTGTTTTATCTAAAGTCTAGCGACGTAACAACAATCTTAATAGCATTGTTGTGTTCTGACAAATTTAGATATAAGATAGCCAGTTTTTCAGTGGTTGAGGATTCTGGGTGAAGTGCATTTACCTTTAGGTGAGATGAAGGCCAAGCTTACCTTGAGGATAAAAAATAAAAAGAATTTTATTTTGTGTTTTGTCGTTCGTTGTCGTCGTTGGCGTACATGACACGCTAACATTAAATTTGTCAAGTATAAAAAGCTTCGGATACACTAGGGGACAAACGCAGCTACATGTTGCGCAACATGATGCTCGTCGACTACGTGATGATTAGGGGCACGACAAACGGCGCGACACATGCGCTCGCTCTCGGAGCGATAGCAAGCAACATGTCCCGCGTCACGTTAAATGTTGCGGGCATGTTGCGGGACATAATCATAAATAAATCTTTATTTATTTGCAGAATATGGTAACATGTTACAGATAACGTAGTACAGACTTCTAACAAATTCTATCGTGGCGAGACGATGTGCAAATATTTAAATAGGTACATTACAAACTTATTCATCATTTAGGTACTAATATTATTTACTAAATTATTGTTAAAACATAATGACTGTTACTAACAATGCTTACGATTAATAATAAACACACCACCGGGCGACATTGCTGCGACGTTGCAGCAACACGTAGAATCTGAGTTTTGCACGGGACATTTGTCCCCTAGTGTATCCGAGGCTTAAAACAACCGTGACAGTCAAAAGATTAACGCTGCTCCAACTCCCTTGTCCAGTTCCACGCGATGGACACGCTCCACAAGTCGGGCTACAGCATAGAGTCGGCGCTGTCGTCGCTGGTGCCGGCGTCGGGGCCGGTGCTGTGCCGCGACGAGATGGAGGAGTGGTCGGCGAGCGAGGCCAACCTGTTCGAGGAGGCGCTCGACAAATACGGCAAGGACTTCGCCGACATACGGCAGGACTTTGTGAGTACCATACGAAACATACATACATAATATAATCACGACTATTATCAGGGGGGTGTTACTCCGCAGTTTAGGTACATTCGGCCGGTGCGCCTCCCAGGCAGGCCGTAGGCGTATGGCAGTAAAGGCTGCCGCGAGCCATAGCACCGAACACCAAGCGCCGAGACGCTAACTCGTAATCCCTGCGAGCGCGCGTAAACCCAAGCTCTGTGACGTCATGACTTGAAATTGATATCGAGTCAGCGTTGCTTAACGGAATATGAACGCTCTGGTCACACAATAAGTTTCAATTTCGCGTGAAAGTCGTTAGAGAGTGAACCTTCTGTACGGTAGTACTATTAATTATTCTGTGCTATTATTCCTGAATGGTTAGTCGGAGACTAGGCAATGAGGATCGCAGAAGCAGTCCACTGCCACAATCCACTTTTCACCAAATAGCGACTGCACATGTGCTCAGCGTGACAGGTGGTGAGCCCATCGCCGCTCTATGCTGTTGGATGTATGTGAAGTCTTTAGTCCGTTAGTTTTAACCGCGTCGCGTGGCGGTGATAACGCGACTAAAGGGCAAAATACTGCACATACTTCCAACAGCTTAGAGCGGCAATGGGCTTACCACCTGTCACGCTGAGCACATGTGCAGTCGCTATTTGGTGAAAAGAGGACTACTTTTGCGGTCCTCATTGCCTAGTCTCTGACTAACCCTTCGGGGATAATAGTAGTGATTATATGTATGTATATGTATGTGTTTTCTAATACCCAAACATGGTTATTATCAGGTGTGGATATCATGTGATAAAACCGTTGTTAATTTTTAATCGCAGCTACCGTGGAAGACGTTAAAAAACCTGGTGGAGTACTACTACATGTGGAAGACCACCGATCGCTACGTGCAGCAGAAGCGCGTCAAGGCGGTCGAAGCGGAGTCCAAGCTGAAGCAAGTGTACATTCCCAACTAGTGAGTGTTTGTACCAACGAACATACTGTTTTATATACTTTTATTATTATGTATTTTGTGTGTCGCTTTCGTTCGTATGCGTTTTACTTTTTGTTAGGGCTCTGACACACGAGCGGCGTTGATGAAGACAGAGGCAGCTGCAGTTAGTAATGCTGGCCTCATGTCCTGAACCTTTTCGTGACAATTTATACTTGCCGCGATTGCTGTCATGACGGCGCCGGCGGCTTACGTGTCGACCGCAAACTGCCGTTCGTGTGTTAGAGCGCTTAACGTGATAGGGGCGCCAAGAGTGCCTTTGTGTCGCATTTGTTTTAAGTGTAATTAAAAACGTTTGACGTTAAGAGGCATAAAGTAATCTTGTGTAGTTTTAGAATGTTTTTAATTTTTTTTTTGTTGCAATGTGTACTTCTTTTATCTAACAGTGTCCGCGTAAATCCATAGTTGACATCACTTTATTAAAGTGTTTACTCGTGTTAGTATAGCCTAAAATACGTGTATTATTAGTGTCTATTACGCCTGTTTCTTTGACGGGTAGGTAGTGCTCGCGGTACATATGACAACGAATCAAAGTGCGCTCAGCCTGAAGTCATACTTGATCTGATCTTTTTTAGTTTACTTTTAAATTTAGAAAAAATTCGGAAACGAAAACGTATTCTAACGACATTCAAAGGTGCCATGCCATGTTCGCTGCTTTCGATTCATCTTTCAAAGCATTTATCATAATCATAAATGCTTTAAAAGATGAATCCGTGTCTATCCACTGCCAACGCATGCCACTGAGCCCGATATTATATTTGGTTCTTCTAGCCCAATTGCTGCCTCTGTACAAAGCAAGCGCTGATAGAAATTTGGATGTAAATGTGTCGTAATGTGACGTGTCGTGTCCCTTACAGCAACAAGCCGAACCAGGCGCTGATCACGACCAACAACAACAGCGGCGGCAAGCCCGCCACCGTGCTCAACGGCGGCACCAACGGCACCGCCACCATCGCGCCCGCGCAGCTCTGCGCCTCCTGCCAAGGTTGGTACCCTAGAAAGAAACTAGATATAAAATATTAATGTTTTATATTTTAGCGTTTTATTAACGCTTAAATATAATATACAACCTCAGGCGGGAATAAGGCAGCCGCCCGGAATGCGGAAGGTGCGTGGTTCGATTCCCGCCTGAGGTTGTCGTCTTTTTTCAGTGTTTAAAATTTTACTTAGATATACAATCCTACACTTAATCGTAGCGGAATAGTGGCAGCTTTTGACGTATACGGCCGTCCATCAATCACGTGATCTTTTTTTAGCAAATTTTAATCACGATCTTGTTTTAGCGGCCATGAATGTTTCGTGTGACACATGGCTCTTTGTATTTGCGTATTTGCTTTATTTGACAAATAACTTCCATGTGCGCAGAGTATATTTGCCAAATTTGTTGCCGTATTTTCCTATTTGGCAAATACAGCCAATAACAAATACGGCTTACCGGAACGCTGTTGGTTTTTCAAGGCACATTTAAGGAGACAAATAGGCAAGCACGCAAATATACTGGCCACGCAATACATGGTCGGTTTGCTGTACTTATTGTTGTACTAAATGGACGGTAGCAAATATTTTAAATTTTTTGGTATTAGGCTCCATGTGTGGCCGGTTGTATCGCTTATTTGCCCGTACATCGAAAATTTTGGCAAATACGCAAAACATGCAATCACAAACACAAATAGCTATGTGTGGGTGGAGCCACCATGACTCACATTTCACAAAATAAACAAAAACTATCTGTCAGGTTTCAAGATAAAATTTGTGTGACGTCACAAAGCAAGTTGTCACGTGACCAAGCGTTTTCGCGCGAAATTTTGAAATTAATGAAGAAATATATGTTGTTTTTTTTAATAAATCTAGCTTTTTCAAATAAAAAATTGTAAGAGGTATAAAATAATTGTTTGTAATTTTTTAAATACCGAGAACTGTGGAGTAGCCAATTGGGTCGTTTACTGCCTTACAATTGATATTTGCTCGTATGTTCTAAACGCTAAGGTCTGTTCTCGTATTTTTGTATTAGTTTAATTTAGAGTTGTTTGACTGAACATCATGTAATAACATTGTTATTGTTTTAGTGACAACTTCAAGCCAGTGGTACGCCTGGGGCCCCGAGCATTTACAATACAGATTGTGCGGCACCTGTTGGCAGTACTGGAAGAAATATGGGGGACTCAAGGTATGTTCATTAGGTAACATACAATATTGACATACTAAACAATATATTTACATTTGGAACAATAAATAAGAATACCTATTTGTGCAGCTTTCTCTATTGTTTGCATCAGTTTTGTAATACATTTAGGGTTTACAACTTTTTATTCTTTCGTCACTGCGTTATACCGCAATTCATTCATTTAAAAAAAATCGCTTACTGATTGAACGTAATTTTTTCCAAATATTCATATAGTGTCCACCTAACAAGGGTGAGATGGCATAATGTCCGCTCGCACACACACGCGCACGTCTTACCGCCAAGACTGCCCGGTATGAAGTGAGTGTACCATTCACGATATTTATACTTTAAATTGACAGGCGACTTAGATCCTATAAAAAGAGAAATAAGGTTTTAGCACGGTTCCGTAATTAAATGTTAAATTTCGAACAGGTTAACCTTAAGTGTTAAAGAGGTTTAAGATCTTTATTTTCATTAAGAATTAACAACAATTCTCTTACCATGAGAACATAACATTTTTTAATAAAGTAAACAGTAGAAAAATATACAAAAGTCGGAGGTAGAAAAATATTTAAAAAAGAAGTTAAAGTTAAAAATTTTATTTATTTATATGATAATAAATATCTATACTAATCGAATTTCCTTAGCAGAAATTGCTAAAGCTTATAAAACAGTTTTGTGCTTTTCAAGGCTAGAATAAATAGGCACTTTCTAGGCAAGCATTTGCCATCTGCATTGGCAACCTCTTAACAGGAAAGATAGTGGTAAATGTTTGATTGATTATTTATGTTATAAAAAATAGAAACATTTTAGCTTTCACTAAGTTTTTCCATCAAAATTAAAGAGAAAACATTAAGATGTTCATGTTCAAAAACGTTAATTGTTGTCATTACATCCTGATTAATGAATTGGAAACTGCTTCAGTCAGTTTCTGCCAGCTTCGATTCCATCATGGGAATTATCGCATATAGCCATGGCCACTGTGACTGTGATCAATGTGATCATACATGGAAGCAACAGTACCTTCGATTGATTGTGGTACCATGACCATCAATAACTCTTGACTTATCCACTTAACAAGAGTACACTTCTACCATCAGCTTGGTTTCGTTGTTTTTTTGATTGGAAACTAAAAACTAGATTTGTTTATACAGACCAAATTATTTTATATAAAATATAATGTTTTGTTAATGCCAAATCTGCACGTTATCTATTTTATGAATTTTTTATCTAGTAGTATCTAGAAACGTCAGCTTGTCTTGTGGTAAATAATTCATTTAAATAGTCATTGCTACATGTAGCCCTTGTGCGACCGGTAATAAGATGTAAGACCGAATATTTAATATTAGATCGCAGTAAGCCATATATGTTCGGATTTATGAATCATTACAATAACATTGACGATCGTATATGTCTTTATTGTGTTCTCAAAAGTCAACAGTGTCCAACTAAGTAAATCGTTAACGATATCTACATAATATACTGTCAACTTCTTGCCGCAATTGACGCAGTCCCGATGTGCAGGTTTCATCATTCCTACTGCATTTCCGCCATTGAGGTTTTATAATTAGATAGGCCGCGACGCCCGCAAGTTTTTGCGCACTGATTTGCGCCCAATGGGTTGCAAACCTGACAACAAAGCCCCGCCCCCCACTCCCCACGCGTTGCCTGCCGTCATCTAGCCGAGCACACTTTTTATAACGAATGCTTCGCTGGTGTTAGCTATACTGTTTTGTTATGTGACCAGGGGGATTTCTTGGTGGGAAAGTGAAGCATCACATGTCTGCAGTTTTGTTTTATTTTGTATAATTTGTGTTTTGTCTAATATTAATGTGAAATAATGGTGGATTATTAACTGTTAAGAGGGTTTACGCATTTCGGTTTCCCATACAATTTTCCAAGTCGAAAGTTTTAAAGCCCAAAAAGCCAATTTTATTGAAACTTTGCATGCTAAAGTAAAATACAGGGATCTAAATAGTTTGTTGAAAACATTTTTAAAAAAGGTTTATTTGGCTGAGTTATTGCGATTTAAAGTCCACTATAGAAAGTTTAAAATCGCCATAACTCAGTTAAATAAACGTTTTTTAGAAATGTTTTCAACAAACTATTGAGATCTCTACATTTTACTTCAGCATGCCGAGTATCATCGAAATTGGCTAACTGGTTTTTACAAATTTCAACTTGGAAATTTGTATGGGAAACCGAAATGCGTAAACCCCCTTATGTGTTCGTGAACGTGTATGGTGTTAGCAAATAAAACAAAACAGTGCAACATCACTTTTCAAATTCTCTCAAGAAGTCCGTGTGAGATCTCAATAAAGTCCCACAGTTTTATTGAGTCTCAAGTAGTTTGGGGAAATATCATTTACCGTTAAACGTTAATTGAAGACATCAGTTGATAAAGGCACTATGTAACATTTAATAAAAAATACATTTTATTAACTGGTTAAAGGCGTTATGTGAACTAAACCATACAAAGCAAATAATTGCAATTTTTTAATGTTTCTTTCAATACCAGTCTCATTCTTTGATTAATATAATATATTTAAAAAAATACAGCATTATTAGCGAATTGCATGATAACTCAGAACATTTTATAAGTTACATAGTGCCTTTATCATCTGATGTCTTCAATTATCACTCATTATCATCTACTTAATGCATAGAAAATAATTACTATTAATGTGTGTGTATAAACGTGCTGATCGAACGAACCCACGAAAAAAAAAATGTGACCAATGGCGTGTGTACGCACAGACGGCGGGCGTGTTCAGCGAGACTGAGGCGGAGGTGGCGAAGGTGCGGCCCGAGGGCGACGAGACCACGCTGTCGGCGTCGCACCGCCCGCACCGCTGCACCGTGCTCAACTGCGCCAAGGTAACGTTGCTATAAGTTAACCCTTTAACGGGCAGTGGGATTTATATCCCACTGGTCGGGTTTTTAGATCGATTCGGTTGGTCGGGGTTTTCGGACACGCGAAGTCCATCCATTTGAGTTATTTATGTAAATCTATATCTGTGGCATTAAGGGGGCTTAGGCGGTGAAAACGGAAAAATTGGCTGTTTTCTATTAGCTGTTATTCATAATATTTTAAATATTTCGCACTGAAATTTTTAATTTGTATTACAGATCGTATGTGTGAGAGGATGAACGAGGCCAAAACACGATTGGAAACATTTTGCTCGATAGAAAAAAATCCTTAAGTTACCTCTAAAATTTCATATAAACTCACATCACGACCGTGTTTTACAATAATAATTCCTATAAAATCTTAAACACATAGATATTTACCTTTTCGAATTCTTGACTGACTTGGATTTCCATAAAACAAACATTTTTATTAAATTTTTGTGGAAAATTTGAATGGCGCTTACGAATTACCGCGCACCCCGCATCGCGCAACACCCGCGAGGGCCCGCGCAACATCAAAATTTTCGCTGACCGCCTAGCCCCCCTTAACCCTCGGGCAGGCCTGGCGCATTCCGCGCTTTAGGTCTAAGCTACAAATAGTCGACCGAACGGACTCCCGCGAACACCCTGTAGTCGTTAGAAGAGATAAGAGCTACGCGATAGTACGCAATAGAAAGAGAGGCAACTTCTAGGTGAATTTAACTGTAGGTATGGGAGCGGTGTGCGTCATGAATTGCACTTTATTGTGTCTTAGCAAGAGTCGATATTTATTTAAATTACTTTGTGGAGTAAATCTTCATACTTGTATCAGGGTTCGAAATTATCAAGATAATTACGCTTCTTGATAATTATCGGATAATTATCACTTTAACAAAACAATGACACTCGAGTTTTCTCAACTTTGCAAAATCTGAAATATTTATTTTTGTTAGGGTAATTCCTACGGCGCGGCACTTTGACATTGATACTTCGTACGTTCAGAATACACGCAAGTGCGGAAGCACACGTTTTAATACTTCGAAAACAGTAAAGTTCACTCTCACGAGCGTATTTTTTTGTTATTATCAATCGATAATTATCCATCCGTTTTTATCACGATAACTATCATGATAGTTATTCTTTCGAACCTTGCTTGTATTGTTATGTATTGTATGCGTCGGGCAGGAGTTCAAGCTGCGCGCGCACCTGGCGCGGCACGCGGCCACGGCGCACGGCGCGGGCGACGGCGCGCGGCCCGTCATGAAGACGCGCGCCGCCTTCTACCTGCGCGCCTCCCCCTTCACGCGGCTCGCGCGCCGGCTCGCACGGGCGCTGCGCCGGCCCCGGCACTTCGCGCGCTCGCCCTTCTCGCCCATCAACCTGCAGCAGGTCAAGCACGAGTGTGAGTATGCGCCTTGTTGTATCGTCATTACTCAGACGCGCGCCGCCTTCTACCTGCGCGCCTCCCCCTTCACGCGGCTCGCGCGCCGGCTCGCACGGGCGCTGCGCCGGCCCCGGCACTTCGCGCGCTCGCCCTTCTCGCCCATCAACCTGCAGCAGGTCAAGCACGAGTGTGAGTATGCGCCTTGTTGTATCGTCATTACTCAGACGCGCGCCGCCTTCTACCTGCGCGCCTCCCCCTTCACGCGGCTCGCGCGCCGGCTCGCACGGGCGCTGCGCCGGCCCCGGCACTTCGCGCGCTCGCCCTTCTCGCCCATCAACCTGCAGCAGGTCAAGCACGAGTGTGAGTATGCGCCTTGTTGTATCGTCATTACTCAGACGCGCGCCGCCTTCTACCTGCGCGCCTCCCCCTTCACGCGGCTCGCGCGCCGGCTCGCACGGGCGCTGCGCCGGCCCCGGCACTTCGCGCGCTCGCCCTTCTCGCCCATCAACCTGCAGCAGGTCAAGCACGAGTGTGAGTATGCGCCTTGTTGTATCGTCATTACTCAGACGCGCGCCGCCTTCTACCTGCGCGCCTCCCCCTTCACGCGGCTCGCGCGCCGGCTCGCACGGGCGCTGCGCCGGCCCCGGCACTTCGCGCGCTCGCCCTTCTCGCCCATCAACCTGCAGCAGGTCAAGCACGAGTGTGAGTATGCGCCTTGTTGTATCGTCATTACTCAGACGCGCGCCGCCTTCTACCTGCGCGCCTCCCCCTTCACGCGGCTCGCGCGCCGGCTCGCACGGGCGCTGCGCCGGCCCCGGCACTTCGCGCGCTCGCCCTTCTCGCCCATCAACCTGCAGCAGGTCAAGCACGAGTGTGAGTATGCGCCTTGTTGTATCGTCATTACTCAGACGCGCGCCGCCTTCTACCTGCGCGCCTCCCCCTTCACGCGGCTCGCGCGCCGGCTCGCACGGGCGCTGCGCCGGCCCCGGCACTTCGCGCGCTCGCCCTTCTCGCCCATCAACCTGCAGCAGGTCAAGCACGAGTGTGAGTATGCGCCTTGTTGTATCGTCATTACTCAGACGCGCGCCGCCTTCTACCTGCGCCCATCAAACAGCAGCAGGTCAAACATGAGTGTGAGTATGCTACGCACCATTTTGTCGCATCATTACTCTATAAATAAAATGAGTTTTATTTCGAACGAGTTATATCCATGTTTTGTTAGTAACGATGAAACTTAGAACTATGGTCTATATCTTAGACTTTTAATATGCATTTTTTTCAATATGTAATGAAATTACTTTCTTAGCTAGTACTTCCCACTACGCTAACTTGATTTTTGTAAACGTTATTAGTTAGATTCTTATTTAATATTTGTTCTTTAACTGCTATGTTAACCATGGTGTTAAAAAAACACCTTGTCGAACAAATTCAACGTCAAATAGGAGCCTTTAGTTGAAAAACAATCGTATGTATCTAGATGATAAAAAAAATTAAATACTTATCAAAATATTGTATTGCCACAAACACAATTCGATTTAAGCAACCTTATTGCATTCAGTAATTATTATTGTCAAGTTCGATAGACGACAACAGCTAGCCATCGCGTCGCTTCGCGGCTGTCATGACGGCGGCCGCAGTCACTTCCGTGGCATGGCATAATTATGTTGTGCGTTTATTTTTACGCTTAGGTACGTGTGTGGCGGCGCCACCTACCTGCATGACGCCGCACATAGTTCGACACGAAACAAACACCTTCTTAATCGTATCAACAGATGGCGCCACGAAAGCTAACCCAACGACATCTCCATACTACGACAGAAAATAGTATGGGAAGCCTGCATCGCGGTAGCGAAGTTTCACCACCTTCGCTAAATATAGCACTTCCTACTAACATCCGTTGGACCTCGGTCCCCGAGCCATACCACTCAGCTCGGAGGAAGATCTTCCCTTTGGCCTCACTACACATGAGTACATTGCACTTTTTTCCGCAGGTTCGATAGCCATGGCAGGCCTCGGGGGCGCGGAGCTCCGCGCTGGGGGCGCCGCCGGCGGCGGGGGCGGGGGCGGAGTGCCGCGCGCGCGGGGGCCCGTGGGTACCGTGGCGACGCGGCTGGCGGCGGCGCGCGGGCTGCCGTCGCCGCTGGCGCGCGCGCACGAGTGGCTGGTGCTCACGCCGCGCGACCGCATGCCCAAGCCGCCGCACGTCGCGTTCCCCAAACCACCCAAGGCGCCGGGTATGTATCACACGACACTATTTTGAGACACTGGCTTACAGTTTAAGTAGGTAACACGTCGATGAGGCGTGTGGATGCACGCTCCATCTTTTTCTAAAATATTTTCTATTCAATTAGCACCAATTAATTATGTTATCGCACAATAATATACTAATTGGGACGATACCGAGAATAATTCCGAAACCTTAAAAGTACAAAAACATCACAGTGCTACGTGTGAACTGTTGTTCTTGCTTTGCTCATTTAACCACATCTACTATAACCTAATGAGTAGTTAATTAACACTCAATTGATGGAACATAACAGCAACGTCAAAATCCGCATTCCCTAACAACTTCACCAATAAATAGAATTTACAAAAAAAAAACTAATAAATACATTGATAATTTTTGTATCAATATATCGTTACAACAGACGGCAGCCTGATGTACGAGCGCGTAGTGTCCCGCGCGGAGCTGGAGGCGCGCCGCGCCGAGCCCGCACCCGCCGCCGCGCCCGCGCATGCGCACGCACACGCGATCGCGCCCGCGCACACGCAAGCGCCGCTCAAGCGGCGCGCGTTCGACGACATCAACGGACTCGATAGTCAGTACCAACTACTCTGTATACTATGCTCTTCGATTATCTAAACTAAACACGAGATACAGCATTAGCGCTCTCAAAGTATCGCCTCGAACTAATGCTCGAACCAAGAGGGAGCATTGGATTGTTCTCAGTTGTTATTTGACATTGCCGTCCAAACTTAGTACCTGTTGTGGTGATGATAGGGTCGAGTATCAAAATTAGTTGTGATTAATTAGTAGTGAATACAAAATTGTTAGTTGGAACCACTTTTTCGAACGTGTTGGGATTGTGTATGTATCTAGTGTTTACATTAGACTTTAGATGATCGATGACTATGCAACACTTTTTTAAGGGTGCCTTTCCGACCAATATAGGTCAGCTCTGCATTGTTCCCCTACCTGCAGTCTGCATATCGTGCAACACTTATTTTTCATTTTAGGGTTCTTTGAAGACTAATATAGGTTGACTGTCAGATTTGCATTGTTATCCTACTTGCAATCTACATACCATGTAACTTCTCTTCAGGGTGCCGATGACGCTCCAGATTGTAAAAGTTGGCACCTGCAGTCAGTTTTGCATCATATCCTATCTTTTTGTCTTTAGGAGCAAGAGTTCGGCGTTACTTAACCCGTGGCGTGCTAGCCAGCTTAACTAATGCATGAAGTGCTTCACCTGTCGCGTATTTTGCGATACATCACTTTTTTATTGTTTGAGTATGGAAAAATGTTAATTGCGTAATAACAGTACGAGATGATCGCGTGAATGAGGTGTCATTCTTTTCTGTATGAGTTTTTGTATGTGGTTAACCACTTAAAACACCCTGAGCTGCGCGAACATCCGCGAGCCTGACCACACCGTCCGAACCTGGATACAACCGAACTATACGACCGCGTCGCCAGTGAAGAGGAGGGACATTCTCTTCTTTTAATAAAACCAAATCTCCTTCCTTAGGAGGCGCAACCGAGTCCGTCCACTTTACTCGCTGTTGCAGGGTGTGAACTAGTGTGAAGCTATTCCAAGTGCCAACGATGCCAAAAGCTTTGTGGTAACACTGTTGTAACAGCTAAAAGCGTGATAACCGATACATCTTCACATCCTGCAAAGAATATTTAGGAACAGCATTTAAAGGCTGTCTAATCAAAAAATGACCCGGTGTCAAGACTTCAAGATCATTGGGATCTGATGAAATAGGGCACAGTGGCCTTGAATTTAATACTGCCTCCACTTTACAGAAAACCGTACTTAGCTCTCTTTGAAGGTGAGCTTTGTTTCACCGATACAACGTTTGAAATGCGTTTTTGCCGACTTCACCGCAGCCTCGAATAAACCGGCCCATGATGGACAAGCTGGTGGATCAAATATCCATGTAATACCGCGACGCGACAGATCTTGCCCGATGGCATTCTTTTTCTCAAGAAAGTCATAATTACAGTTCTCGCAAAAACCTGTCCGCGCCTTTAAAATTTGTCCCACAATCCGACCGAATTAATGAAGGCAACCCGCGGCGCCTTGAGACAAACCGAGTAAGAGTAGCAATAAGAGCTTCCGTTGAGAGTTCCGAAACCAACTTTAAGTGAACCGATTTTGTGGCCAGGCAAACAAAGACACATAAGTGAGCCTTGGTGATCCGAGAATTCCGATATTTATGCGCTTTTACATAAAATGGACCCGCAAAGTCCACACCGACATCGTGAAAAGGTCGAGCTGCGACCTCCTGATTCCGAGGTAAATTACCCATCAGCGGCTGCTTTGTTATTCTCTTCAACCGATAACAAAAAATACACTTGAAAGTAACATTTCTGACTGCCCGTTTTGCAGAAAGAATCCAATAATTTCTCTGTAAAATGGCTAAAAGCGCATTTGGACCGACATGAGCATGCTTTAAATGAACATCCGTGATTAACATCTCAACAAGGTGACCCGAATGAGGCAACAATAAAGGGTGCCGTGCACCATAGGGTAAGTCTGAATTTTTCAGTTGTCCCCCAACCCGTAAATAATCTTTATTTTTACTTTTTTCGAGATATTTACCATGATTATCCTTGAGTTTGTCTTCCCGATACACGGCACACCTTAATAGTATACACACAAAGATCAAGTTCACCTATGAGATGGAGGAAGGGCGGTCACTAGCTTTCTTTTATATGTTGGTAAAAGTGCACGAAGATGGTAGTATAGGCCACACAGTCTACAGAAAACCTATGCATACCGACCGCTATCTGCATGCGGATTCTCACCATCACCTGAGGCATCTCAGCTGGGTTGTATCATCTTTAACTAATCGAGCATATGATCTGTGTGATGACCATCTGCAGGAGGAACTCTCGTATGTGTGGCGAGTATTGCGTGAGAATGGCTTTCGGCACAAAACATAACCTATCCGCAAGCAACGTAAAAATGGTATACGTGGGGTGGAACGAAAACCAGTGTTTCAGCCTTATATTAAAGGGGTCACAGATAAGATCTCCAAAATTATGGAGAAATATTCTATAAAAACTATCTTTTCACCACATTAAAAACTGGGTCAATTTTTGCGATCTCCCAAAGATCCCCTTGTAGAAACCACATGTGTACAAGATCGACTGCAGCTTTGGAAGTTCTCATATCGGCCAGACGAAACGTACCATAGCGTGTCGGGTTAAGGAACATATCAGGGCGGTGAATAACGTCGACGTGCACAAGTCAGCCATAGCTGAACATCTACTGGAGTCGGCTCCAATCATTGGATTGAGTTGCACAGACCGCAGGTAATCTCAACTGAACGGCACATACCAAGGCTGGTTCAAGAGGCCATTGAGATTACAAAACACAGGAATTCCAACCTTGAGGACGGCTTCCAACTGTCTATTGTGTGGAATCCAGTTGTGAGGTTGTGCCATAAAACCAAGAAGTCGACTTCAGCTACCCGGCCTGATACAGTTAGTGTTGTGTGTCGAAATCGATTTTTGAGTGAGAGTAAAACCGATGGTAGGGGTATCGATCGAAATAAAAGAGTGCGGAAGAGGGTAGACCGATTCGTCTGCCAATAAATTTCTGCATTCCACCCGCAAGCCTCAGTTTCCCGTGACCATGGTGCGTGCAACCGCGCCGAAATATCGGGAGGACAAACTCAAGGATAATCATGGTAAATATCTCGAAAAAAAATAAAAATAATGTTTACAACCATGATAGTTATAAAAGTTATACCGTAAATAATCAACTGCTTTAAATGCCTTTTCAGTTGCAAACCCTTCTGCAACTGCTCTATTTCCGTACTAAAATTTTGCCTTTCAATAGTCAATAGTCTAAATATATTTATTCAATAAACTCAATTAATAAGTACTTTGAAACGTCCAAATATTTTTTAACCTACCACCCATTCAGGACTTAATTTTTTAACTGTGGCAAAGAACGGGCGCAAGAAACCACAGCGCACAGAAGCAACGACATTTACAAAATATATATATATTATATGTCGTTACCAGGTCACAAAATACAAAATATGAATTTGAATGTAAATAGTTTAATTAAATATGGTGCTCTATATAAATTAATTATAGGCAATTAGAAATAGCTGTTGGAGTAGGTACTTGGAGCATTTCAGACCCAAGCTGTTTTGTCTTCTGTATAATCCGACACTTTATAATAAGCTTTTTTATAAAGCTTTTCTTTGATTATGATTTTAAATTTATCAAGATCTAATTTCTGAATATCATTTGGTACTTTGTTGTATAATCGTACACACAGACCCTTAAAAGAATTATTTATTTTATGGAGCCTAGTATAAGGCACTGCTAATTTGTTCTTACTTCTAGTATTTAATTTGTGAATATCACTGTTTTTTGAAAACATTTTAATATTTTTATGAACATACACAAGATTTTCATAAATATATTGTGATGCAACTGTCATTATACTTATATCCTTAAATCTCTCTCTGAGAGAGTCACCAGCCTGTAGGTTATATATTGCTCGAATAGCCCTTTTCTGCAGCACAAAGATAGTTTGAATG
Source organism: Scoparia ambigualis (assembly GCA_963921215.1). NCBI lineage: Eukaryota > Metazoa > Arthropoda > Insecta > Lepidoptera > Crambidae > Scoparia > Scoparia ambigualis. The sequence goes on along the minus strand of OY992520.1, from coordinate 24,912,763 downwards.
TCGGCAGCATTTCCCCACAGTAAAATGGCGTACGACATTACACTATGAAAGTAACTGAAATAAACTAATCTCGCTGTATCAACGTCAGTTAACTGACGGATCTTCATTACTGCATAAGCCGCAGAGCTAAGTCTATTCGACAATTTAGCTATATGTGGGCCCCACTGAAGCTTAGCATCCAACGTGATGCCTAGAAACACAGTGGTGTCCACAGGATTCACATTCTTATCTTTAATTTGTACACTAGTTATTATTACCTGCTTAACATTAGGCAATACAAATCTTACAAATTTGGTTTTTCCCTCGTTTAATAGCAAGTTATTAACACTAAACCAGTGAACAATCTTTGAGACCGCATTATTCACATCGTCATAATTTGGGTGTCGCCGTTTCACTTTGAATAAAAGTGAAGTATCATCAGCAAACAATACTATCTCATGACTGTCTTTTACAAAATAAGGTAAGTCATTAATATAAACCAAAAACAAGAATGGACCAAGTATTGAACCCTGCGGAACTCCCATTTTAACCACTGATCCCGGAGATCTTTTACCGTTAATGTCGACCTTTTGAATCCTGTTACTCAAGTATGAGATTAGAAGGCTCAAAGAAGCATCCCTAATTCCATAGTGGTTAAGCTTCCTGACCAAAGTTTCATGTAAAACACAATCAAAAGCCTTGGATAAATCACAAAATACCCCTAGGGCATCCTGTGATTCCTCCCAGGTATCAAATATTTGGATTAAAAGCTCAACACCGGCGTCAGTTGTAGAGCGACCCCTAGTAAAACCATATTGTTTACAATGTAAAAGTTTATTTTTATAAAAATGAATTTGCATTTGATCTAGCATTAACTTTTCAAAAATTTTACTAAATGTGGGTAGCACAGAAATAGGTCTAAAGTTAGAGGGGTCAGAAGTGCTACCTGATTTAAATAATGGAATTATTTTACTATATTTCATGAGGTCAGGAAAAACACCACAGTCAATGCATTCATTAAATATGCAAGCTAAAACTGGAGCTATTGTCATAATTACAGATTTAGCGACGTCCACGGAATTACCCCACAGATCAGCAGTTTTCTTTTTATTGAGAGTGTTAAATGTTTTTATTATATCTATAACACAAATTTTTTGAAAACTGAAATTATTTTCACAATCTTTAACATTCTCCTTCAAAACAGATTCAGCTACAGTGGGGGAGGAAATCAAGGCTTTTGTAGTTGAAACTGGAATGTCAGTAAAAAACCTCTCAAATGCTGCAGCAACATCAGCATCAGAAGTCAAGGTTTTATTATCACAATTTAAATTGTACTCATTATTACGACTTTTGACCTTTCCTGTTTCACTATTTATAATATTCCATGTCATTTTTATTTTGTCATTACTATTCTTAATCTTAGAACTCAGATAGTTTGCCTTGGCTAATCGACATACTCTTTTGAATAACTTTGAATAATTTTTAACATATAATTTGAAGTCATCGCTGGTGTTATAGTTGCGTTCACCATAAAGTTCATAAAGGCGTTTCCTACTTCTGTGAATACCAATTGTAGCCCATTCATTAAAAGTTACAGTACCACTAACTGAGATCTTTTTTGGAATATTTATTTTTTGGAATATTATATATTCTTAATTGGATTTGAAATGAAAAATGTCTGGCAATTCAGAAGTTATACCGACCCAAACCAATATAGCTTGTCTGCGTTCAGACACTAACAAATATCTACTATTAATCCGTTTATCCTAATTCCGTAAATTATTTAGGAAAGCCCATCCACTAACTGTAATTAATTTATCAAAAACACTATACCGTTCTAGAAAACTATTAGGCTCCAGCTCCGCTATTTGGGTCACTGCCATGCAGCGTATGCTAGGTAATTCCGTTGGTGACTCCACCGCCGATGTCGGCCAGGATTCCGAAACTTGAGTCAACCATGTTGGACTCCACCACAACGAATGGGAGACCAAAACCGAAGCCGAACAACCCCGTGATGCAATATCCGCCGGGTTGATATTTTGAATTTGTGAGACTTTCTTTGCCTTACAAATTGAGTGTATTGGAGTGTATTTATCCAAGCCAAACCAATGGAACTATCAGTCCAACCAAATATCTCCTTCACATCAATGGCTCTTTGCAGACAAAGACAAACATGATGGAGGAGGTTTACCAGCAACACCGCACCACACAACTCCAATTTTGGAGTTGTGAGTCGAGTTCTGAGAGGGGCCACTTTACTTTTGCTCATTAGCAAATGTACCGAGACCTTGCCGTCATCCGTTTTAGTTCTTACGACTACTGCGTAACCTAACTCCGAAGCATCCGAAAAACCGTGAACACTAAAATGATTAACATTGCCGGGTAGGATGTGCCTAGGCAAAACCACATTCTGAATATTTCCGAAGTCCGTTTTGAACTTAATTCACTCCCGCTCCAAACCGATATCTAGTGGATCGTCCTAATAGAGACCCCGTATCCACAACCGCTGTAAGAGACACTTGGTCCAAAATAAAACTGGAGAGATCCAACCGTTTGGATCCACCGTAGATAGGATACTCCGCTTAGTAACCTGACCGTTAAGTGGGTTCATCCACTTTATATGAAAATACATTCCTGATTGGATCGTAAAGAACACCTAAAACCGTAACCGTGTGACAATTATCTGGATTCGTAAACAAAAGAGGCACCTGCTTGTGCTCATCAGGCAGGTTCTCTAAAACCTTAGGGCTATTCGATAGCATCTTCCGAAGTTCATAGCTACCCGCAGCCATGATACCTGTAAGCTTCTTTTGGACTTCTAGAGCTTCCGTTTCCAAGCTGGCCCCCGTAAAGTATGTCATCAACATAAATACATTGCTCCAATGCCGCTGCTGCACGGGGATACCGCTCACGTTCCTGTGCAGCCAATTCCAACAAAGTCCTAATTGCAAAGTATAGACTCGATTTTAACCCGTAGGTATTTGTATTGAGCTTATACGTGAAAAGAGGCTCGTCCGAAGACTCTCCAAAGAATAAGTTGATATTTTTAGTCCGAAGGAGAATTTAACGGCGGCCGGAACATCATTCGGATATCCGTAACTAACACCGTATGATGACACCGAAAATTTAAAAGAATTAAAGTCATATCTCTTTTTAGCTTAGGTCCCGAATGTAAGCACTGATTCAAAGAGACACCCGAAGACGACGGACAGCTGCCGTTATATACAACCCGAATTTTAGAATTATCTAAACCTTTAAAAACACCGTGATGTGGAATATAAAAATGTTCTTCTCCTGAATGAAAGTTAAAAGTTCGAAACTGACATGTGACCTAAGGCCAAATATTCCCGCATGAATTCTACATATTTCTCCCAGAGAACCGAGTTTTGCCTCAAACGTTTCTCCTTTGCTAGAAACTTCTTCTCAGCGATGGGACGTGAGTCACGTCACGTGACTGCCCCAGCAGAGGCCGCGAAGATAAAAGGGGTAACCGAGTCATAAATCTTCCATCATCTAACCGCACCGTACTATTTCTGTAGTGTTTCACACTCCTCATTTTCGGGAGTCCGTAGTGAAACCGAAGGGGGCTCCTCAGTCTCCTAAACTTTTAATAATACTTCCAAAAGAGAAACTCCGAAATAGTCAACAACTCCGGCATTAATATAAGATAGCTTACTGCCTTCTACAGGCCCCAAAAGCACATAACCGAAAACGGACCGATATGCCGTAAAACCACTATTTAATTTAATTTTATCCCCACCTACTAGTGAACCGAAAACATCCGAACCGAGCAACAACTCCGTCCAAAAGTTTCCGTAACCTTAAATCCTCCTACCCCTCTATCTCGCTAATTTACTGGTTTTAGTGACAACCCTAGCTTCCCTGCCAATCCGATACAAATAAGGGATCCTGCGTCAAGTAACGCCCGAACCGAAATATTATTTAGAATTAATGTTTTATATTTTAGCGTTTTATTAACGCTTAAATATACTTAAGTAAAATTTTAAACACTGAAAAAAGACGACAACCTCAGGCGGGAATCGAACCACGCACCTTCCGCATTCCGGGCGGCTGCCTTAACCACTTGGCTACCGAGGTCTGGCTTTCAACCGTCGAAATTTGTCAGTGCTTGATGCTTATGTTTTTAGTCAACATTGCTTCATCAAATCTTAGAAGTTTTCACCTCTGAGATCCGAAAGAAATATTTTTACGAATATTTGAACATTCGGTTAACATGAAGCTGCGTTTATAGATTAATGTTTTATATTTTAGCGTTTTATTAACGCTTAAATATACTTAAGTAAAATTTTAAACACTGAAAAAAGACGACAACCTCAGGCGGGAATCGAACCACGCACCTTCCGCATTCCGGGCGGCTGCCTTAACCACTTGGCTACCGAGGTCTGGCTTTCAACCGTCGAAATTTGTCAGTGCAATTTTATTATTTAGAATTTAAATGAGAACCGATAAAAACTTAAACAATAGCCGTAGGTAATAAAATGGTCCGTTGATGAGCGAGTGACTTTGTATGAGAGATAGAAGCCGTATCCTATTCGCGATCGCGATCATAATCGCGATAACGAGTATCCGCCCGAACATCTTGGTGAACATTCATTGGCCGTTGATCCCGATCATAAAACCGCCGCTCGCCGTTAGAGCGTCTTCCAACCGAATTAAAATTAATGTTATCACTGTTATCAGGTCCCGGTGACCTTCGCTGATAACGCGGGGGTGACGCCCTTGGCGAACTACCTGACTGCCGATCCCGTCATCGTTTTGAATAGCCCCCGCCCGTGCGTGGTGGTGAGGCCCTTGGCGAACCACCTGACCGCGTATCCTGTCGTGGAGTTATCCCCGCCCTTGCGCGGTGGTGGGAGGAGTGACCGACGCACTACACCATAATGTCCACGCAATGTGCTGCTGAGCCGTACCCGACTGATTGGAGCACAACAGTGGATTGTGCCTCCTACTACCGCACCTGTCATAAAGTGGAACACTCCGGCAATTCTGATAGCTGTGATCACCTAAACAATAAAAGCACAAACGTTTGCGCTCCGTATATTCCTTAAGCCCGAATGGAGAAAATGACCTAAAGCGAGGGCATTTCGCTAACGCCGAGTGGAGTAGTATCCCCACAGCATGAGCATGTTTGACCCTCCCCGCTGTGGGGGTCGTGAAACCGATTTAATAGCATCCGTATAAACTCCCGATGAGTCTGTATTAGTACACACTAGAAGCAGACATTCCATTTCTAAAAAGTTAACTAAATCCGCAAAAGTCGGAATGACATCCGACTCTCCTACACTTTTTTGTTCAAACCGAGTCTTAATGGTAGTGGGCAATTTAGCAAGCACTACATGTAAGAGCAAAAAAGACCATTCAGAAACTGGAAACTCGAGCCGCTCTAATAAATTAACTGCCTTTATTATCGGGTTAAGAAATTGTGACCTTAAACCATTGAGCCGTTGTGAAACACAAGGTAACTTCATTATTTGTTCAACATGAACATCCGCTAATAGACGAGTTTTATGGTACCTCTTCATAAGAAGTTCTCTAGCCGTACGATACCCGTCATCCGAAATCCAAATATGCTGCACCAAACCACGAGCCTCCCCTGATAAGCAGGACATAAGATAGGCTAATTTTTGTGACGGCGATAAGTCATTCCGAGAATCCACCAAACTATCGAAGAGGTTGTTGAAACCAACCCATTGATCCATCTTCCCAAGTGGAGTCTGGTTTGCTATCGCAGTCTAATTAAATAATCATTAGCCTATCAAAGGCTACTAAAGCTCGGGTGTACTCCCTGCGAGCCGCCGTGACAATCTCATCGTCAGCCGTAATGCTGGTATCAGCCAGTTCCAGTATTCTTTGGTAAGCGCGTTCGAAAGAATTAAACTCCGTGTTAACTGTCAAAGCCGTATAGTTATATAGTAACTAGCCATATAGTAACCTATTTGTATGGTCTGGGCGATCAATTAAATCCGCACTATTAATAAGCCATTGCAACTTATCCTTAAACGGCGACCAAGACGCCCTCAAAGACATTTTATATTTTATCTAACAAAACCAGACTAACATCAAGACTGTCTAACAAAATTACTAAGTTTAAATTACTAAGACTATTGAAGTAAGTCTGTCAAATGTATGCAACCGTGTCGTTCCCTACTCGCAAGGCTACAGATCACCAAATCACACTTATGTATCCCCAAGTAAATGAAAGGCCTAGAATTATATAGGAACCTAACTTAAATCTATACCGTATAAACGCCCGTATTTAAACCGCCCCAGTGTTCCCAGAGACGTAGGGAGGGGACATTTTTTTATGCAGGCACTTAACACAAAATTAAAATCGCAAATATCTCAAATTAGACGAAAGATTCCAAGCTGATTTTTTTTTTAGTAGGTAGATACAAAGCTTAAGTATTACTTGCAAATAAAATTACTGTAACTAACCACTTTTTGTAAAAATAAATGTAAGTAATTCAAAAATGTTATTTTTTCAAAAATCTTCAGTGTTAAACCATTTTCCATTTTATAACTAGTCTAAAAGAACCATAATTTAGTAGCACAAAATACAATAAATAAATAATTCTTTAAGAACCAATAACAAAAAAATATATTACAACTTTTCTGTTTTTTCACCCTTCCTAAACAGCCAACTTTAAGAATTATTTCTCGAAAACTCCATATAGACCCGGGGTTACTTCTAGTCATATGATCAGCATAGCTAACTACGTCCATTTTCGGGGTCAGTAAAAATGTCCCCTCCCAACGTCTCCGGGAACGCTGTGCGCCCGTATAAACGAAACCAACTGAAATTAAACCACGCTCTGCTACAAAAAGATGTTCGTCCGCGACACGCGGAGCCCTAACAGTAATTCTAAATAACGAAATATATGTATTATTATAAACTAACCTCTTTCCGCGTGGCTTGTCTTGTAACTATTCACAAGGGCCCTTGTTTTTTTCTCTTGCAGCGGTCGTTCTTGATATCCACCGATGTTGTAAGGATAAATATAATATACTAACAACTAAATCCAGAATAAAGTATTACAAACCACCGAAATATAATCCCTAAAATAAAAACGCACACCGCGTCGCCGAAAAGCGATTTGACAAGTGTAAAACAAGTGACGTCTGTCAGCTGACAATCCTTGTCTATTTGAGCGTCAAAAATGCGAGGCGAAAGGATTCAGCTTATACAGCCTTAGAACGGAACAAATTGATTAATGTTTATAATCACTTTTATCAAACAAAAATATTTCTTCATATTTTATGAAGAAAATTACAGCATTTTATAACACAAATGTTAACTACAATATGGCTGACGTTCGATAGTAACACTTTTTTTTCTTTTCTTCGCGATAATAATTTGTTTGGTCCAAATCCCACTAGCTATGTTAATTGAATCTATACGAACCATAAAAAATTCACTGATAGCCAAAACTTGTATACTACAATAGCTCGGACCGGTTAAAATAAAGCAACCAATTTGAGCCAAGTCTGTTGTACAACGGTACGTACAAGCGACGTGCTGGCCTCTCAATTCTTATGTACGACGGTACGTACTAATAGCGTTCAACGGGTTAATATTTCTGTACATTCTTGAATATTCTCTCTTTCTCTTGTTCTGTCCATTCATTCTTACCAGCAATTTTTTCCATAATTATCAGATTCAATTGCCTAAGCACGTATCGTGATATTTGCTTAGCTCAGATTTGAATCTGAGTAGACCTGCGATCCCAAACGCTCTCACGACCTTTCATCATCGTCATCATCAGCCTATAAACGTCCCACTGCTGGACACAGGCCTCCCACGTGGGCAATGCACGAGGGGATATTGGGCCATAACCCACCACGCTGGCCCAATGCGGGTTGGTGGGTTTTAACGACTGTCAACTTACGACAACAACCGGGACCAACGGCTTAACGTGCCTTCCAAAGCACGGAGGAGCTCGAGATGTTTTAAATTTGGTCACCCATCCAGCGACCAGGCATTGCGAAAGTTCCTTAACGGGCAAGTTCGCAAGCCGAACGTGCTAGACGCTGCGCCATCGAGCTCCTCAGCTCCTCCTCACGACCTTTATCAACTCTTAACTCAAGATATAAGTCGACACCGTTATTTGTTTTTTAACCTCGCTTGTGAAATCTTATGAGCATGTCTCGAACAGGCCGCTTGGTTTCTCATTGTTATGTTGAAGAAAAGTAGAAAAGGCGAGCTACATAGCACTCGACGCACGAAAAAACGAATTTGTATAAAGTTCGACGGCTTGAATAATAATAGTTTAATATTGTCGTCTACGTTTGGCCTAAATCTAGCTCTACTTATCTTTTTCGTTACACAACACTTAAATATTCAATAACATATGTAATTTTCTTTTCTTACGCTTTCATTGGACACCAAACAGCAACAGGTTTGTAAAACTTTATTAATCGTGTCGTAATCGGTGTTTTATACTTCTGTTTATAAGATTTTATTGTAAATTATGCGGAACTCTGTTTTTACTAACAGCTTCTAAGTTTTAGGTAATCTAGCCATGTTAGGTTTTACTCGGGCAATCGCAAATCCTGATGAATGTTGTAGTTTTATAAATTTTAAATACAATCACATCTACACATACAATATTGATTGCTTATTTGAATCAGTTGTTTACAATCAATACCATTTTAGTCCAATTTTAAATAACTAATAATAATTTAGTGTACAGAGGCTATCAGACGCAAAAACAAATTATGAAATTGGCCCAAAACAATCTACTTACTATTATTTTTTTTACTCTACACTTGCTGTACGTACGTGCTAACCCCACCAAGCCATTGCTTAAAATATAAAAGTAAACTCAAAGCATTTCATAACGAATAGGACCCCGCTCAGTATAATGTTGTAAAAGAAAACCGTGTAAAGCGCAATACACACCAAGACCCGCCAACACAACCCGGCGGCCTATGTTATACGACTTGCATTGAGTGATATGCCTATTACTAGCCCGCCGACCAAAAGTCGGCGTGTCGTGTCGGCGGCTTTGGTCTGTTTTGCGCTTTACATTACCACAAAGAATATTACCCCGCTCAGTATAATGTTGTAAAACCAAGCCGTGTAACGTTTTACCCCTTGGGTGCAGGAGCAGGCACGGGCCGCGAGCCGGCAGCGGCGCCGCCCCCCGCCAAGCGGCCCAACAAGCACCCCGCGCCCATGCAGCGGCCCTCGCGCGAGCAGTACGCCGCCATGTGTGCGCGCGCGCAGGCCACGGGCCAGCCGCTGCCCGCGCACGTGTTCGCGCACGTGAGTACACGCGCACTAGTACTGGGCGTTTTTTTCTGAAACACTTTGCTTATACATAAAACAGTTTTAAAAACAACTGTATTCGCCGAGAGAACGACACCCGGCGGAACAAGCGAACGAACAATACCTTTCTCACTCTCACTCGTATCTCGCTCACAATCTTATCTCGCTCACGCACGTAACACTTTATGAAAACGGGTTCGTTCCATCCGTCAAGGAAATAAACGCTCTTACGCCATATAAATAAGGTTGATGACATTTTTAGTTTTAAGAAACAGTTTCAATAACTAGTTTGATAGCGTTGTTGGTGTAAATAGATCGTATTAGAAGGTAATAAAGTTGAAATTTCGCTGGCTTAAGTTGTAGCCTAACTATCCAAGAAAGCGTTCTTTAAGAAACTGTTTCTTAAAACTGTTTTTGCCCCGAAAAATACTGTTTCGTTTCGTTTTTATTAGAAAGCGTTACTGCCCAGCTCTAACGCGCACTATAGTCAATGCAAAGACTCGTGGCAGACGGTGCAATAACACGTGCGATTAGACAGCACACATCTGCTCTCTCGCACTTCACTGTTTATGGGTGACGTCACAAAGACGTAGTAATGCGCGTTGTTTGTATACTATGTTTATAGATATCGATAAATTTTAAGTGGGTTATTTTAAATGTGACAAATGTAATTGATTGTTTTGTTTATTATTAGTATTCATTTAATATTCTTACAAAAAATATTTGAGACTAATCGTCTTTATCGTCGTCGTCGGTGTCGCTACTGTCAACATGTATTATTAGCCGTTCAATACTATAATGAGGTGATTTGTACATATTTGTCGATAACTCGCAAACAATGCTTTTTATCGATAATCCTGTAAATTTGCGCGTGCGCATCTCTGTTACAAAAGTGATTTATGGCACCGTCTGCCACGAGTCTTTGCGTTGAGTATAACACTGTCATTATTGTATTAACCGTGTCGCGAAGCGGTGAAAGAATACATTAACCTACTCTCTTCCCTTGGGTGTCGTGAGGCGACTAACGGATTAAAGACTGCACATACATCCAACAGCGTAGAGCGGCGCTATTTGGTGAAAAGTGGGCTATGGTAGAGGATTGCTTTTGCTGTCCTCATTGCCTAGTCTCTGACTAACCCTTCGGGGATAATAGTCGTGATTATATGTATGTAACACTGTCATAGCCAATATCCAATGTCCCGAAGTCAGAGACCAGGCAATGAGGACCAGAAAAGCATTCCACGAAACACCAAATGATAACTACACATGTGCTTAGCGTGACAGGTGGTGAGCCTGTCCCCGCTCTATGCTGTTGGATGTATGTGCAGTTTTGGTCCGTTAGTCGGGCTTTTACGACACCCGAGGGACTGCCAGTCCACTGGGGGGTTACTCTTGAACGCATACTCAATCTCAATACAATTCCAATGCGATTAATATGTATCGATATTGGGATAAGTAAAGATAATTCCGAAACGCCATCTCGATAATAATTTGTTCAATCAATTTCCACGCAATTTATTCCAATGTGGCGCTATTGTCGCTTACAAAAGTGCCATTTCACATTTTTTAGATTTGTGATTGGAAATTGATTAATGCAATTGTGTTTCAAGAGTAAGCCTTCTGCTCGACATAGAGGGTTCTTCTGATAAAGCCTGATCTTCGACTCTTTTCATCAACGCTTCTCATGTATCTACTCTTTTAATGATGCGTAACAACTAATTACGTATTACGAATGCAGCTTTTTTTTAAATAAACCAATAAGAAACAACTTGTTAATCCTACAAGTAAAGCTACTTACGCACTGCTAGGTAGATTAATAAGAGACCAAATTAAAAAAAATTACGTCCATCATGCTTTAGAAAGCACGCTAAACTGTTGTCGTGAGATGACAGTCGAGTCAACAAATCCACATCAAGCTATAAAGGTTTCTATAGTTATGGTCAGCCAAAATCGACCATACTTTTTAAATGTTTGCTGCTTTCAGTTTTTAAGTTTCATATTGGTTTGTATTTTTATGACTTGTCTATAAAAGTTGGTATGAATTGGCAGGTGAACGGAAAGCCGACCAATATAACTGGGCGTGGAGGACGCCGCCACGTTATTTCCTGGATGGACGCCCCTGATGATCTCTACTTCAGGGCCTCTGAGGTCGCTAAGTGAGTGCTGTTCATTCAATCCGTGTTTTTCATTATTCATTTTGTTGTTATCAATGTTAACTAAATTTACTTTAAAAGTAGACTTCACAAATGTATTGGTATAACAGCCCTACCTGTTAACTACATGGGTCTATATTGGATCGCCGAATTATTTGTACTCCTAATTGTCAATGGCATACAAACCATAAGCTTTAATTTTATTTAAATAAAAAAAAATGGTATTGCTGTTGTCTAATAAAAAAAACCTCGAAAATCAAGACAATCGCTACGCTACGCTTCGCGATTGTCTTAAATTTCTAACCTATCACGTGACCTACAGGAGTAGGGCAGCTAGTATTTCTGTTGTCTAATAAAAAAATAACTTCGAAATTCAAGCCAATCGCTACTCTGCGTTTCGCGATTGTCTTAAATTTCTAACCTATCACGTAACGTACAGGAGTAGGGCAGCTAGTATTTCTGTTGTCTAATAAAAAAAATAACCCCGAAATTCAAGCCAATCGCTACGCTGCGCTTTGCGATTGTCTTAAATTTTTAACCTATCACGTGACCTACAGGAGTAGGGCAGCTATAGTTCGGCAACTTCGTGTGCGACTGTCCCGCGGGGTGACATGGGTTATGGGCGGAAAGAAAGTTATGTCGATACTTTTTAGTGCATTAATATTAATTAGGGGTTCTTATATTCATTAACGATATAAAAGTAAATCGACCTAGTAGTAAAACGTGTGAAATCTGAAAGACAAGTGGTACGTCTGATATGAAAATGGTCATCTTTATTTTGAGTGTTACTCCTTGCGAATAGGCTTGCGTCTACTAAGATCAAATCGGGTGGATTGGCGTTTTTAATGATCAATTATGATTTATAGAAACAAAATATCTAAAATATTCATTATAAAAAATTAAGACCATTAATATTTTTTAAGAAAAAAAAATCGTCAATAATACGCATTTAGTCATATGACATTAAACAGAAATCAAAAGCCGTGACGTCACGCCGTGCCAAATGTCATTTTATTGTTGTGACATTTCTATAGAACAAGCCTCGAACGAAACGGATGTTTGACACGGCGTGACGTCATTTACTCAACATGGCGGTCTTAAGCGTTTTTGCGGTAAATTTAAATCGGAATATAAAAACGCAAAATAAATAATGAAAATATTCGATTTTTTGAAAAATAATGTATTTATAGGATAAAATAGGTAAACAGGTATCGTTTTAATATGATTTTGAAATTTAGTCAGCTAGCCTATTGCGATGTTGTAACCGTGTCGTGTCGCAGGGCCGCGCGGCGGACGCTGAGCTGCGGCGAGCTGCGGCGCGGCGCGCGTGCGCCGTGGCGTGCGATGCGCGGCGGCGGCTCGGCGGCGGCGGGCGCGGTGGGCGGGGCCGCGGTGAAGGCGGCGGCGGGGGCGGGCGCGCCCCTGCAGCTGGTGATCCTGGACTGACAGGAGCCGCCGCGCCCCCCGGCCGCGCAGCCGCCCCCGCCCCCGCCGCAGCCGCAGCCCCCGCCCCCGCCGCACCCCTACACGATGGAGGCGCTGCTCGGCTGAGCGCGCCCTTGTACATTCGCGTGTAAATAGCTCGCTTCCGCGCGACCCCACGCGCCGCGAGATCGAACGAAGATTGTATTTTTGGTAATCGAATCGCCGAGGAAGGATTCTGTAGATAATATTTTAAACTATATTGTTCTTATGTGGTTTGATCTGGCGTCGAGCAAAATAATGTATTTGATACATAAAACGATATGTAAGTCTATTTCATTCGGAGATTCATTGTAGGATAATTTACAATTTTTTTCATAAATAAAGCACAAATTGAAATATGGTTTCGTTTTATTTTCTTAGCGCCCTCCCGTTTGGATCGCGACTAAGAAATGTTGACGTTCTACTCGTTCCGATTATACGATCATGCTACACGGACAGCGCAATTACCTGTGAATTACACTATTGTTCTGAGTATATGCCTGACTGACACACATCTGACAATTTCAAAAATAGAACCGTTTTTCCCCCGAAGGGTAAAAAACGGATATTTAGGTTTCAGCCGTAGCTTGAACTACATTCGAGATTACGCTGTAGAAACTCAGCCATATTTAGCTCTATCTCTTTCCCTCATCGTATGAATTAGTGCCATCCCTGTCACGAACTGTCATCTGTCATCGCCCGGCCAGAGACGCGCACGGCTGTATTTTCTCCAGTACCATATAACAAAATCCGGCAAGGCTCTAAGGTGTGGTTCAAGCTACGGCTGAAACCTTAATATCCGTTTTTTACCCTTCGGGGGAAAAACGGTTCTATTTAGGTGTTCATGCCTAGGCTTGAACCACATTCGAGACGTGTTTAACTTCTGCCGGCGCGGTGCCGGGCGTACTGTGAATGCCTACTGTGATATGACTTAGGTAGGTAATCTATTGTCGTAATAAAACAATTAATTATAGTAAGTGAACTTTACTTGATCAAAGAAAATTCTAGAACACTTATGTCTAGACAAAAATGAGACAAAGTGTATATCTACGGTAGATCTCAGATGTTTGTATATAATCATAATTGTTATTTATCAGTCTTAGGACTATTAAGGCTACGCCATACATCAACGCAACACTTATTTAAATGAGATCTATGAAAAAGTTATACTTAACTACTATTAACAATTAACATTATTCTATAGGAGAAAAGCAATCAATGAAATCAATATTAGATGAAGCAGTTGGGTTAGGCTGAACCATTTTAAAATAGTGGTTGAAAAACGTGTTTTTCGACCTCCAATTTCCTCTTTTCAAAATATCGTAAATGTCCAGGTTTCTTTGAGTCCAATTGTGCGAAGCTACACCGGATCTGATACTTCCTGCTGATGATTTGATCTCAGCTTCCCTAAATATTGTTCTTATCCAGCCTGCGATAACTGCCCGTGAAGCCTCTTTAGCAGTTCCCCGCATTGTTATGAACAAAGTCTCCAACTGTCTAAGCTCACGGCGTGATAAGGACAGAACGAGTAGCCGCCTGATCCAGTGTATAATATTGAACCTTAAAATAGGATTAGCTTTGAGGCGCCATCCCGATTGCCTGTATGTGTGGCTGTCAGTCTTCGACCCAAATTTAGGCCAAAAAATGAGCTCGTTATTATCATTATCCTCAAATTGCTCAGAATTAATACAGAGCAGGGTCAAGATATGTATTCTCCTGCCGGATGCTAGGAGGAGTAGAATAGCTGTATGGCGAGAAACTGCAAATAAGCTATCATTATCGATGTTGTACGTTTCCAGGAAACGCAATAAGTCATCCATTTTCCAAGATAGAAGTTTATTTTCTTTAGGCTTTTTAGCGAGAATCCCTTTAATTTAATTTAGCAAAAGTGGCCACTACGGATTTATGAAGCAAGATGGTTTTTGGCGCCAGTTTCTCTACTTCATATAGCTGGCATAAAAACCGCGCTAGTTCTGCTGGCTGGGGATCATCAATTTTTACACCTTTTTTATAGGCCCATTTGCACCATCTTTGCCAAGCGGGGCGATAGGTCTTTAGTGTAGATTTTCGCCAAGAAGACTAACAGATCTATTTCCAAGTTGTTCCATTCGGAGATTTCATTAGCCCAGCCCGTACTGTCCAAACCTGCAAATGGAGTCTGTCTATACCTGCTGGAGGTAGGTTCGTCTGCAGATCGACAAGATGCCAAGGTAGGTTGGGGATCTTCCACGGTTTTTGTATTGTTCGCCTCTTTATTTCTGGTGTCCAGAATGCCATTCCTGAGTTACAAGGAGATAAATTCCCGTGGAGGTTTCCAAGTGGTGTAAAATTCTCGGTATTAGAGCCGGGGCCGGGAACACCCATCCTAGTTTGTAATGCCATTTTTGGCTGAAGGCGTCCGTGTATTGACTCTTCCAGTCGGAAGCATCTCCGCTCACATATTTCGGCACTACTGCGGACCGGCAAGAAGCGAATAAGTCTATTTCCGGGGTACCGAGGTGACGAAAGATCACTTTCGTGATTGAGGGCTTTAAGTGCAATCCGGTAGATTTTTTGTTCGGGATAGGCTGTCCGCTAAACCGTTGTAAGGTCCGGGTATGTATCTTGCCATCAAGTTGCAATTGAGCTTCATGCAATGGTGTAATATGCTCGTTGCTGTTTCTAAAAGTCTCTTTGACTTTGTGCCCCCTTGCTTTGTTATGTAAGCCGCTGCAGTACGGTTGTCGGTTTGCCATATTGTTGTAGTGTCTTCTACAGTTGACCCCAAACATTTCAGAGCCTCGTAAACCGCCCAAAGCTCTTTTTGGTTGCAATGCCAACGAAGTTGATGGTTTTTCCAGCGACCCCATATTTGTTGATTGCCCCCCAACCTGCATCTGCCGCATCTGTTGTGATAAATATCGTTGGTGCTGGGTGATGGATAGCTGTGTTTTTGTTTACATTCAAGATCCACCACTCCAACTCTGCGAGAGTCGTATCGCTCATGGGGTGTTGTTTGTAGCGGTTTGATTTCTCTAACCTGTGGGAATTTATCGGTAACCACCGACAGTGGAGTCTTCCTAGACGAATTACGAATGCTGCGAAATTTAACTTTCCCAACAAAATTTTTGCTTCTTGCCAACTCCAGTGTTTTTTCTTTAGAAACGACCTTATTAGCCATTTGATCTGTTTGATTTTTGTATTCGAGAGCATTTTCAAATTCTCTTTTGTGTTCCAGATTATTCCGAGGTATTCTAGACATTGGGAAGGTTCCAGTAAAGTCTTTGTCTTGTTGACCAGCCACCCTAAATCCTTTAGTTTTTGAACAACGTATACTCCTTGCTTTCTTAAAATGTCTGTGTTTTTGTGAATAATCAGAAAATCGTCGAAGTATACTACCAATTTTATACCGGCTACTTGTCTGAACCAATGAGCTAGCCAGTTTGAATTTTTGCAAAAGCATAAGGAGCACTGGCGTGCCCGAACGGGAGGCAAGTCATTCCGAAGATTTCGCCTTCGTAAGCTAGAGACAGGAATCTGCAATGCGTTGTTGCTATCGGTATGTGATAGTAAGCATGAGAAATGTCTATTTTTATCATGAAATCGTTCGGGTTGAGTTCTATTGGTACCCGATAATGATTGAACGGAGGTGCATGGACATATTGATTTAATCTTTTCAAGGGGAAAATAGGCCTGTTTGTTCCATCTGTTTTGTTTCTGAGAAACATTGTTGACAAAAACCCCATTTCGTGGTTGCTGCGGCGAAGTGCGCCGCTGTCTAGCATAATTATTCTTTATTTCGTTCAACATTTCTTTTGAAGGTGAGATTTCGAAAGTTTTGCTTTGTGTTGATAACTTTACAAGAGGTGGCTTTTTGTGAAACGGTATTCTGTAACCCGATAGAATTTTTAGAACGGTAGGTGGGGCTTCTATTTCTAACCATTTTTTCAGATGAAAGCGCAACTGGCCTGCTCTGAAGTCAGAATTTCTTTGGATTTTTCCTGCTCGTTTTAGGTCAAATAACTTTGACGAGCGTGACTCCAGCAGGATACCCTTTAACATGGGATATCTCGATAACTATTGATTAACAAATTTTGGTATTTGCTAACAAATTTAAACATATTATCAACTAAATCGGTGCGTAATTTGAAGCCGGGTCACGGACATATCCGACGGCCGTTAGGATAGAAATGTTCTTGAGTGGCGATCGCTCACCAGAATATATGCAGTATAGGCAGGACTCCAACAATGTGGACCGAAGATCCTTACATTCAACTGTTAGAAGCAGTGTTACTTTAATTTTAAGTACTATGCAAATTCCCATACGAATTCTGGTAAATGACCGGTAGCCGCTGGATGCGAGCAGCACAAGACCGATCGTGGTGAAGATCCTGGGGGGAAACCTTTGTCCAATAGTGAACGTCTTTCGGCTGATGATTCATGTCTTTGATTTGTTTTTTTAGGTGTTCATGCCTAGGCTTGAACCACATTCGAGATTACGCTGTAGAAACTCAGCCATCTCTATCTCTTTCCCTCATCGTATGAATTAGTGCCATCCCTGTCACGAACTGTCATCTGTCATCGCCCGGCCAGAGACGCGCACGGCTGTTTTTTCTCCAGTACGCTTTTAAAACTCAGCGAATCAACATTGTGCAATAAAAACAGATCTTGATAAGTAATAAAAATCTTTTACATTGAGGTAACGACCAATTTCCGCTCGGCGCCGTGTGCCCAGCGACGAGATGCAGTTGTCTTAGTAGACACCGTCGTAATAGGTCGTCTCATGAGGCGACATGTCGTCTTACACGCAGACACGACGCCCGTCATGATGACACAAAGCCTTATAAGGCGACAGTTTGTGCTTTAGGACGACAAACAGTCTTATTAGACTACGCTACTCTTTAAGTAGAAGACACGTCGCCTCACAGGTCGTCTACCTAGTCGTCACGTATTTTTATATCGATTTGTCTTTCACAAATCTAATCTAATTTTGATGATTGTTACAGACCATGGCGTCTACCGCTACGTCAACTATGGGCGATTTCGCCAGTGTTGTACCGGATGACGATGGTGAGAAAGAAACTTTCTATGCAATCGTTTCCTCCATTCGTAACAATTACCCCAAAGGTTGGGAATCATGGAAAGTCATTGACTATTCCTATACTGTGATTTATTTGGGACTCAAATAGCCCCTAATACGGAAAGCAAGTTAAGGTTTGGCTTACCTACTGTAGACATTGCACGAGCATTTAACCGTAACGCTACGGACCTATCTGAGCGTGCTTATCGGCACATAAGAAAGGTAATATTAACATGGCCCTTGGGAAGGGCAATACTTTATGCACCACACAACGTGGTAGAAAGAGTTCACGCCCCTTCATATCGAGAGTTTATGGGCGTTGTTCGTGAACTCAGAGCTCAAGGCAAACTAACCAATAGAGAGCGAACATCGAGGCTACTTGGTGATCATAACGAATGCCAATCGCGGCCAACGAGTCGTACCTCTCGCTCATCAGCTTCTGGTGGAAAAGGAGGTAGGGAGGTAGTAGGGTCAACACCCCCAGTGACGGCCGGCTCGAAGCGCCGACAAATAGAAATGGAGGATAACGTTCCCCTCCTCCTAAGCGTAGCTCTGTACATCAGAAAGATGAGGAAAACATTATGGCATCCGTTCTTCAACAGCAAATGGCCCTTTTTAACAAACTCGCCGCAATGCAGATTGATCAGAATCAGAAGCTTGTAGAACTACAAAAACGTGTATCAACCTCTAAGTCTTATGATTGCGATTTAAATGCTTCTTTTGAATCAGTCCCGGATAGTACTCAAGAAGAGGATATCGCCGAAACTGGCCAACGATCTCCCGTCTTATGTGAGAATAGTAGTGGCTGCTACGAGATTTCAAACGAATCAGTTGGTGAGGCTAACACTGAACAAGCTATTAGGAATGAAATCGCCAACGCAGAACGGCTTAAAGCATTACAAGAAGCCAACACTTCATCATCTTATAACTTTAAACCTCACACGAAGGAAGCTGACACAAAATTTTCGAAAGCAGATCCCATGCTGGCAGAACAAGGTGTGCAGTGTCAAAGGCTAGGAATGGAGGGGTGGAATAACGTTCGTTATTCCGAAGTACAAAACCAATTCCAAGCCTACCTGGTATTCTCATCTTTAAAAGTAAACAATCAATTCGCCGGAATAACTCCAAACTGGACCTCTGTAGCACTTTTAGAAAAGATCGATCTTACTTTGGGGGCTATTACACATGGCCTCTTGCAGCAGAGGAAAATATTTGAGGAGATCTGTGACAAACTACCCTAGGAACTAAAACATACAGTGGGACAAGAGTTCCTTGGCACAAACTCAAGATTCCGAAGGAACTCCGATGATCTCTTACAATTCGTTTGCGGCCGAAGAGCAGATATCATAAAACAAAGGAGAGATACATTTAAAATAAAGAATAAAACGCTACATGAAATTATTCATAGTATTCCTCCTTCTGCCTCTCATCTTTTTCAAGAACCTGACCTTTCTCAGACGGTCAAGGATCAAGGGGGCATTCATAAGTTTTTTCCTTTCCAAAAACCGACCTTTCGTTCGACAAGAGTATCCCAAAAAAGCGATCACACACACAGAGATAAAAGGGGAAATTTTAGGAGAGGCCCACGACACGTCACCAAGCCCTTCAATAACTCCTACGCCAGCGGAAATAAAAAAGGTCCACCTCCAGGCGATAGAAATGATAAAAGCGCCAGGGTACAAAATAAATGGAAAAATCCAAAGAAATTCTGACTTCAGAGCAGGCCAGTTGCGCTTTCATCTGAAAAAATGGTTAGAAATAGAAGCCCCACCTTCCGTTCTAAAAATTCTATCGGGTTACAGAATACCGTTTCACAAAAAGCCACCTCTTGTAAAGTTATCAACACAAAGCAAAACTTTCGAAATCTCACCTTCAAAAGAAATGTTGAACGAAATAAAGAATAATTATGCTAGACAGCGGCGCACTTCGCCGCAGCAACCACGAAATGGGGTTTTTGTCAACAATGTTTCTCAGAAACAAAACAGATGGAACAAACAGGCCTATTTTCCACTTGAAAAGATTAAATCAATATGTCCATGCACCTCCGTTCAATCATTATCGGGTACCAATAGAACTCAACCCGAACGATTTCATGATAAAAATAGACATTTCTCATGCTTACTATCACATATAGCAACAACGCATTGCAGATACCTGTCTCTAGCTTACATAGGCGAAATCTTCGAAATGACTTGCCTCCCCGTCGGGCACGCCAGTGCTCCTTATGCTTTTGCAAAAATTCAAACTGGCTAGCTCATTGGTTCAGACAAGTAGCCGGTATAAAATTGGTAGTATACTTCGACGATTTTCTGATTATTCACAAAAACACAGACATTTTAAGAAAGCAAGGAGTATACGTTGTTCAAAAACTAAAGGATTTAGGGTGGCTGGTCAACAAGAAAAAGACTTTACTGGAACCTTCCCAATGTCTAGAATACCTCGGAATAATCTGGAACACAAAAGAGAATTTGAAAATGCTCTCGAATACAAAAATCAAACAGATCAAATGGCTAATAAGGTCGTTTCTAAAGAAAAAACACTGGAGTTGGCAAGAAGCAAAAATTTTGTTGGGAAAGTTAAATTTCGCAGCATTTGTAATTCGTCTAGGAAGACTCCACTGTCGGTGGTTACCGATAAATTCCCACAGGTTAGAGAAATCAAACCGCTACAAACAACACCCCATGAGCGATACGACTCTCGCAGAGTTGGAGTGGTGGATCTTGAATGTAAACAAAAACACAGCTATCCATCACCCAGCACCAACGATATTTATCACAACAGATGCGGCAGATGCAGGTTGGGGGGCAATCAACAAATATGGGGTCGCTGGAAAAACCATCAACTTCGTTGGCATTGCAACCAAAAAGATCTTTGGGCGGTTTACGAGGCTCTGAAATGTTTGGGGTCAACTGTAGAAGACACTACAACAATATGGCAAACCGACAACCGTACTGCAGCGGCTTACATAACAAAGCAAGGGGGCACAAAGTCAAAGAGACTTTTAGAAACAGCAACGAGCATATTACACCATTGCATGAAGCTCAATTGCAACTTGATGGCAAGATACATACCCGGACCTTACAACGGTTTAGCGGACAGCCTATCCCGAACAAAAAATCTACCGGATTGCACTTAAAGCCCTCAATCACGAAAGTGATCTTTCGTCACCTCGGTACCCCGGAAATAGACTTATTCGCTTCTTGCCGGTCCGCAGTAGTGCCGAAATATGTGAGCGGAGATGCTTCCGACTGGAAGAGTCAATACACGGACGCCTTCAGCCAAAAATGGCATTACAAACTAGGATGGGTGTTCCCGGCCCCGGCTCTAATACCGAGAATTTTACACCACTTGGAAACCTCCACGGGAATTTATCTCCTTGTAACTCAGGAATGGCATTCTGGACACCAGAAATAAAGAGGCGAACAATACAAAAACCGTGGAAGATCCCCAACCTACCTTGGCATCTTGTCGATCTGCAGACGAACCTACCTCCAGCAGGTATAGACAGACTCCATTTGCAGGTTTGGACAGTACGGGCTGGGCTAATGAAATCTCCGAATGAAACAACTTGGAAATAGATCTGTTAGTCTTCTTGGCGAAAATCTACACTAAAGACCTATCGCCCCGCTTGGCAAAGATGGTGCAAATGGGCCTATAAAAAAGGTGTAAAAATTGATGATCCCCAGCCAGCAGAACTAGCGCGGTTTTTATGCCAGCTATATGAAGTAGAGAAACTGGCGCCAAAAACCATCTTGCTTCATAAATCCGTAGTGGCCACTTTTGCAAATCCTCATAAAAGTTTTAAACTAAGCTCGCACCCGATCGTCACTCACGCTATTAAAGGGATTCTCGCTAAAAAGCCTAAAGAAAATAAACTTCTATCTTGGAAAATGGATGACTTATTGCGTTTCCTGGAAACGTACAACATCGATAATGATAGCTTATTTGCAGTTTCTCGCCATACAGCTATTCTACTCCTCCTAGCATCCGGCAGGAGAATACATATCTTGACCCTGCTCTGTATTAATTCTGAGCAATTTGAGGATAATGATAATAACGAGCTCATTTTTTGGCCTAAATTTGGGTCGAAGACTGACAGCCACACATACAGGCAATCGGGATGGCGCCTCAAAGCTAATCCTATTTTAAGGTTCAATATTATACACTGGATCAGGCGGCTACTCGTTCTGTCCTTATCACGCCGTGAGCTTAGACAGTTGGAGACTTTTTTCATAACAATGCGGGGAACTGCTAAAGAGGCTTCACGGGCAGTTATCGCAGGCTGGATAAGAACAATATTTAAGGAAGCTGAGATCAAATCATCAGCAGGAAGTATCAGATCCGGTGTAGCTTCGCACAATTGGACTCAAAGAAACCTGGACATTTACGATATTTTGAAAAGAGGAAATTGGAGGTCGAAAAACACGTTTTTCAACCACTATTTTAAAATGGTTCAGCCTAACCCAACTGCTTCATCTAATATTGATCTCATTGATTGCTTTTCTCCTATAGAATAATGTTAATTGTTAATAGTAGTTAAGTATAACTTTTTCATAGATCTCATTTAAATAAGTGTTGCGTTGATGTATGGCGTAGCCTTAATAGTCCTAAGACTGATAAATAACAATTATGATTATATACAAACATCTGAGATCTACCGTAGATATACACTTTGTCTCATTTTTGTCTAGACATAAGTGTTCTAGAATTTTCTTTGATCAAGTAAAGTTCACTTACTATAATTAATTGTTTTATTACGACAATAGATTACCTACCTAAGTCATATCACAGTAGGCATTCACAGTACGCCCGGCACCGCGCCGGCAGAAGTTAAACACGTCTCTTTTTCATTTTATTTTAACTTGCCTTAGATTAGATAGTAAATCTTAAAAGGGTAAATCAATCTAACTACATCACTATATTGATATGAATAGTTATTCACACATTACATTAGGTATATGGTGATATTAGGTGTATGTATTGATTTATAGTGTACCAATATTTGAATATAATGTCCAACCACATTTTATCGGAATCGGCCCATAAACAAAATAATTGGCCGCTATCTTGGTCTTTATAAGGAATCAACTTAATTTGGTCGGCTTATACGCGTACTTTTAGTATGAAAAAGTTATAAAGTTTAATATACTGTACCTAGGAAACTGAAAAGTAGTAACTGGATAGATTTTTACATCAACAAAATCTTGGCTATAGTCATAAACTCGCTACTTGCTCCATTCCTGTGGAAAAACCATGTTTAGGTATCAACACCGTGACTCTAGCGGGATAACCATAATTAGCGCTATATCTCAGGATGTACTATAGCTAGCGTTCTCGTTTTGTCTAACAAATTTTCTCTCAGAGTCAACAAAATCTTCCCTAAATTTCATGAATGTAGCCTTTTTTCTCATACCTCAACTAGAACTTACTTTTCGGAGGAATTTTTACGAAAAGTAGGTATTTGATTACTCGGTAACTACTGAAGGTAGAATCCTAAATTTTTCACGGATGGATTCGTAATTGAATCAACAAAAACTTAGCACAATAACTATATCAGTAGCGTGTTTCGTTGTTGCTCGTTTTAGGTCAAATAACTTTGATGAGCGTGACTACAGCGGGATACCCTTTAACATGGGATATCTCGATAACTATTGATCAACAAATTCTGGTATTTGCTAACAAAACATATTAATATATTAAACAAAACTTATTATATTAAACATATTATCAACTAAATCGGTGCGTAATTTAAAGCCGATCTGAAGGGGTTATCCCGCTGGGGTCACGGACATGATACTAAGTCACGTCCTAAATAATACCAACTAAGTCAGATAAGTTTGTTTTTGCCTATGAACGTGCGCTTACTTGTTAATTTTGCGATTTGTACATTTTGCGTGTAGTGCACATTTTAAGTTTTGCACATTTTGAGTACCTATTGTACATTTTGCGATTTGTACATATTTGCGTGTAGCGCACATTTTGCGTTTTGTACCTTATGCTCCGAAAGGGATTTTTTTTAACCGCTTTTGTTGCTAGCAACAATTTGTTGTCTTCGAGAAATAAGTAGGTACCTAAGTACTGAGTTTTGGTTTTTATTTTCGAATAATAAAACATTTTTGAAAAAGTTATATTTATTCGAGTACATAACTACATCTTATTATAAATGGATAATAACTATTTTCCGCATGATAAATATGTTTAAGTTGTTTTAACACCTGCATCCTCCTGTCTCACTTTCATCAAAAGTCCGCTATCACATACGTCCAAGATTGTGGTATTTGAATAGAAGAATACTCTCATCAACAACAACAGAACAACGTTGTGGTCGAGAAGAACCTATATTCACTATTTCTAATGTAATATCCTTAAGTAAGCACGCTTAGTACTATCCTACAACTTTCATGAGGTAGTGTTTACTGTTAGCAGTCGTCGATATGATTGTAAGTACCTACCTAACAATAGTTAAGTTGATATTTAGTAGTCCCATATTAAATATAATTATATTTTTAATTCTTGTTTTGCATTTGCAATGCTTTATTATATAAAAACTGACAACAGCACACATTTATGACGTTCTTTTCAGTTTTGTTATAACTATTTTCAAAATATGATACATTTTATGCGGTGCCCAAGTGAAAAGGGAACAAACTTTGTGTTAACAAACTTATTAGTTTGTTGGAAAAGAGTGAATACACAGTGTACGTATACATAGGGATAACCTCAAAAAAGTTGTTGGGTCACAGGTATTCTAATGGCACACTAATGTACTTGAATGTTCATGTCACTTCGAGAGCATTTACAAATATTTCATAAAAATATAAAATTATTGTATTTATCGAATAGATAATGTATTGAAATAAATATATTTTTTTATAGGTATCATAAAGGTACAGAAGGTAAGTATATTGTATGAAACTTTTATAAAAAGTGTAAACACTCTTTTTTATTAAGAAAAACAAACATTCAGAAAAGCTCTCGAATCAAAATATTAGTACACTATCAAGGTTAATAAAATAAATATATTTTTGGTCAAGATGACATTCTACGGTCCGAATAGATTTCATCAAAAAGTTTACGTGATGATAACTGAATAATATTTAATAATCAAACAAGTGGCACGTTCTATAGCGCAGACTAATCACCAAATATAATGCAAAAAGAATACATTTTCTCACATGTGAAACAGATTGTGGAAATGACTTTATGGACGATGTTACAATTGATACGCAGTCTGCCCTATGCACTAAAATAATGTAGTCTACTAAAAACATTACATAGGTACAATTATTTTGTGTATAAATTTGTTCAAAGTACATCTTTGAAACGTGAGTTACAATAAATTTTATGGCGTAATCATTTTTGTTTACATCATCACGGAAATGACATCTACCCAGACTTATACATTATAATATTTTATAAGCAATTAGCAGCCTTGATTACACATTACTTTCAATAAACAAAAATAAAATAAAGGTTCCACCCGGCACACAGACAACATTGCAAAATTGCTGTCACCTAACTGTAGGTACTCGGAATTCAATTGAGCAGCATCTATTACATTTACACTTAAGTCAACTTTGTTGGCGGACAATGTTTATAAAGACGAGTAGGCCTCCGGTTACACAACTATTTTATACAATTCCATTAATGATAATATTACATCAGAAGTCAGTCCCTTACCGTCATTTAACTGTCCTTATAATACATAACCCCATACTTGAACTTAATTGCAGTAAGTTAGCTCTACTTTAATCTCAAGCCTGTTAGCCAGCTGGCTCCCCACTATTACAAATCACCCATCCGCGCCATAATCCATAAAATACTCATTACAAAAATACTGTACAATTACAATAATTATCTGAAGGTAATAAACTCTTACCGATAAATCGTACGCAGTTAATGCTTTGATATAATCTACGCCAGGACTCCCATCAATAATACACCATTCACAAATTATGTACAGTAATGTCTTATTTCAATATACATGTTACTTAAACACACATCCAAATTTGATCCCAAAACTGTAGTCTTTACCTCATTTTATTTTCTAAATTAAATAATGAGATCGAACATAAACATATGGATTTTTGCAATTGAGTAGGACATAGGAATTTACTTGAAGCTTCGACAGTATATATTATATAAATAGTAAAAAACTAGCAGTACATATTATAATATATTTTAGATAATTTGGACAACGCCGGAATATTTGTCATGTAATACTTTTTAATTTATTAAATATGTAGTATGTTCTTAAAATCTTTCTTTGTTTCAAGGCACTGAACGTTAACGATTGATAACTCGCAAGTTTTTGTTTTTAGATCGACTTAGAATCTTATCCTAGAGTAATAGCCAATATTAAAATATTTAACTCGCCGTACAAATAGTTCGTATGAAAATACACGCTTGACTCTGCATACATACATCTATACTAAAATATAATATTCCAGAGTAATATACATTAGTTTGTAAATAGACTTTCAGACACTGTCGGAAAATCGCAATCTATACAAAAAATATTTTTTGCGATTTTGCAAAAAGATATTTTGTAATAATAGCATAAAAGTCATCGCAGCACGATTATGAACAATGGGTTAGGTGGGATTTAGTTTTTGGACATTTGACCGCGCCAATCATTCAGTGCAACAATGGAATGTTAATAGGACACCGTTTAACAATAACAATACCACAAGTTTCTGTTCGAACTTGTTCGCCGTAGGTACATAGTACGCAATGTAAATAATTAATAATATTGCTGTTTTAACACTACATTGATAAATCTTTGATTGGCTGTAAACACGCTTTGCCGGCGGCTATGCAGCGCGCGAGCCGTCAGCCGCCCAGCTCAGCCCGACCGCGGCAGGCTCAGTGCTTCGACAGATTCAATGGCAAATCTGAAAGTGAGAAAAACAGGTCGTAAGCGAGGTCGTGAACAGAATAGATAGTCAGAAGACCAAATATAATAATATAGCGTCCGTGCTTCGGAAGGTCCGCTGCCACTGGCAATCGTGCGATACGAACAGACCATTGGACTCGGCAGGTTCATATCATATACCGACGAAGAAAGCAGTATCAGTCACACTTAAGGTGCTATTCCGAACCGAGCTGCCAACTGCAACTGCCGACAGCAAGTGCAGCGACTGCATGAAGTCGGCCGCGGCTGCACTACTGGTTTGTATGTATTTATATTTAATGGTTTCCAAGCGCCGCGGCAGCAGCAAGCGCCGGTACTTGCGGCCACCAGCTCGGTTCGGAATAGGTACACGTTAAAGCTAAGCGTCCACAGGTCGGTATCGTAAGCATCGGACGTATCGCAGCAAACTGATAAATTTTTCACAGTGCGTCCACTGTATCGGCAGCGATCGGATTTGCCGACGCAAGTACCAGCAATCGGATTGCCGATGCCACTTTATTCGGATTTTCGTAGTGATCGTACGTGCGGGTAGTGTTTGTGAGCATGGAGAAAAGCGAAGAAGAAATTTTTTTTTACTTAAACATTTGTTTTAATTTGTTTACAATTTCCTCCCAGATATCCCTTATTTGTTGGTTAAAATAATAAGTTTGTTTTAAGTTATTTAACACTTTATATTCTTGCACAATTGCAATTAGTCGTGCCAAGTGCATGCTGCTCAACAACGCGTGTAAACAGCAGTGCGATTCTTTAAGTTAAAGCCTCGGTAGCAGCGGCTGCCGTAGCGCTGAGAATGTACTCTGTCTCTTTCATGTTCATAGAATTGGAAAGAGACAGCAGATCACAGCCATGCGCGCAGCGTCTATGTGTCACTCAGAGAATTTCATAGCAGGACGATCGTCAAATGTAAATGACGGACGATGCGGAACGAGCGCGCGGGGCGCGTCCACTAATCGGCATTCCGTGTGACGTCATCGGCACGCAACGCAAAAGTTGCCTCTCGGAGCATCGGTGTCGGCATTGCCGATGTGCGATCCGTACAGTGCGGATCAGTGGACGCAATTGTATGACTCTCTATACAAAGAATACTACAATCCGTTTGATGCGATACGTCCGATGCTTACGATATCGACCTGTGGACGCTTAGCTTTGATTGAAGTAGCATCTGTTCGTTACCTGATGACGGTTCATCCTTAGGTATGTGGTCGGTGAAGAGCGGGTGCGCCAGCGGCACCCAGGGCGGCGGCGGCGCGGCGTAGTGCAGCCACGGCGCGCGGTACAGCGGCGGCGGCACGTACGGGTACGGGTACACGTACCCCACCTCACGCCACTCGTCGCGCGCCCCCCGCGCCCCCGCCCCCGCGCCCGCGCCCCCCGCGCCCGCCCAGCGCGCGCCGCCCGCGTACGGCGAGGGCGGCGCGCCGTACGGCACCCGGTACCGCGCCAGCTCCGAGGGCGGCGTCGGCGAGTCGCGCGCCGCCACGCCGCTCTGCCCCGGCGAGCCCATCAGCGACGAGTAGCGGTATCGGTAGCTGTCGGGGCTCGGGCTCAGGTCGGGCGAGTTGACGCTCGACGGCGGCTCCGTCTTCACCGAGGGCAGGTACGAGTGCGGCGAGCGCTTCGCCTCGGGCGAACGGCGCGTCGGGCTCTCGTCGGGCATGCTCAGCAGCGAGTGGATGCTGTAGCTGCTGACGTTCTTGGACACGGCCGCGTCCTTGCGCGCGGCGGCGCCGTTGGGTGCGCGCGGCGCGGGCGGCGCGTGGCTGGGCCCCGGCGACGGCGGGTAGGAGGCCGTGCTGAGCGCGGGCACGGTCTTGGCGCGCCGCTTCATGCCCTGGTCCTCGAGGCTGACGCGCTCGAGCTCGCGCAGGATCCGCTTCCGCGGCGACACCATCGCGTGCTCCTGGCGGCAGCTCGCCAGCTTCGCGTTCACGGGCGCCGGCAACGACGCGATCTTCTCGCGCAGCTTGTCGATCGTTCGATTGAGCTCCTTGGGCCTTATCTGCGGCCTCGTCTTCTTGTAAACTCTTAATTTACGATACTGATAGGGTTTCTTGAGTTTCATGTGGTAATATTTCTCTCGGTCGAAGTCGTTCCACCGATCGTCGTCGGGCTTCGGCTTGGGCGCGGGCCCGTCGACGGCGTCCTCGCTCTTCACGTCGGGCGGGTCGTCGCCGTTGCGCCGGTCGGGCGCCGCGAGCCCGTTGGTGAGGCGCTTGGCGTCGCCGCCGTTGAGCAGGTCGGGCGCCGCGGGCTCGTGCGGGCGCCGGCGCTTGCGGCGCCCGCCGGCGTGGATGGTGGCGTTGCGGAGCGTGCTGGGGCGGCAGTAGTACATGGCTAGCTCCTTGGACACGTTGCGGCGCGGCGTGGCCTGCTTCCAGCAGTGGTCGCGCTGCCAGGGCGAGGACTGCACGGAGCTGTTGTCGTCCGAGACGGAGAGCGAGGCGGGCGGCGGCGCGGCGGGCGGCGTGGGCGGCGCGGCGGCGGGCGGCCAGAAGGTCTTGCGCGTCACCGACACCCAGCCCGCGCGCTCGCCCTCGCGCGCGCACCCGCGGACCAGCTCCAGGATGAACTTCCCATCTGAAACAGGACGACACTCCCATCAAACAAACTTACAACACAAAAAAGAATCTGTTAAATGAAAATGAATGAATGTACTTACAAGAGTTTACTTTGAATAAATAACAAATATTTTTTCATTACTTACACAAACAACAAAACTTTAACATTGAGTCATCATTAAGACTACATTTAGGAAGCAGATAGATCCTTTTAATTCCTTCAAACCAGATATGAATCAGGCTATTATTTATGTAACTATGTTATGTTATTTGTGTAGGTATATTACCAATTTGCGTAGCGGTGAAAGAATACTACCACCCCGTCTCTTCCCTTGGGTGTCGTAAAAGGCGACTAACGGACTAAAGACTACACATACATCCAACAGCATAGAGCTCACCGATAGGCTCACCACCGTCATGCTGAGCACATTTGCAGTTGCTTTCAGTGATAAGTGGACTATGGCAGAGGACTGCTTTTGCTGTCCTCATTGCCTAGTCTCTGACTAACTCTTCGGGAATAATAGTCGTGATTTTATGCACGTACAAAAAAAGAATTAGCCAAATAGGTGCAGCCGTTCTGAAGTGATGCCGTACAATTTTTATTAATATAAGTATATAAGGTATATTCGCAAATTATAAGGTATATTCGCAAATTGTCAGATTCGCAAATTGTCAAGTCTTCAGAATTTCTAGTTCTTTAGTTTTAATAATAATTAAAGTCAACTAATTAATAGGCATATTTTCTAAAAACTGGCTGCAATTTAACTGTGAATAAATTATTTTAAGGCTGTAGAAATGACTATTGCAATTTACATTTATAACTTTCATATTGTACCTAAAATTCTTAAGATTGTTGATTACCACCAATTTACTTATAATTCTGTGTTCTTATAATAGTGTAAAAATGTGTAATAGACCTAATGAAATAAATAATAGGAAACTAAACGGTTTAGTTCATATAAACCTTCACAGGAACTTATTGATGTTAATACTAAAATGACAGTCTTTTACTCTGAATCTACCACCAACTTAGATATTGGATAGCCTTCAACTGAGAAAAGCTGGCAAGAAACTCAGGAGGCTTTTTTATTTCCAATCTTAGTAACAAATGTTAGAAGTGTAACATTACAGTAATTTAGTAGCATCAGTAGCTTGCTAAATTGCAGACTTTTAAAATAAATATATCCAAATGGAAGATAAATCTTATCAATTTAAATAAACACCATTAGGATCTATACACAATACTTAGCTCAAGCATTACACTTCATGTCAAATAATAAGCACTTGCCTTTTATGTTTACTTATTATAGCACTACAGAATAATGTACACAGAATAATGTTTACTGTTATCATTTGAGTGTAACAAGTTAATTTATTACAACATACACAATAATCATGACTATTATGACCGAAGGGTTAGTCAGAGACTAGGCAATGAGGACAGCAAAAGCAGTCCTCTACCATAGTCCACTTTTCACCAAATAGCGACTGCACATGTGCTCAGCGTGACAGGTGGTAAGCCCATCGCCGCTCTATGCTGTTGGAAGTATGTGCAGTCTTTGATAAGTTAGTCGCCTTTAAGACACCTAAGGGAAGAGGGAGTAGTAGTGTTCTTTCACCGCTACGCGACACGGTTATTACAATGTTATTATTTATAAAAACGAAAAGGACAGTGTCAGTGGATGGCCCGGATTGCCAAAAGGGTGCAAGACAAATCCTGCTCGTGAAAAAAAAAATCGACCCTGTATTTTTCAATTTGTAATTAGTTTATTGCTTTTATCATAACAACAACATACTCAATATACCTTCCTACTTGGCACAGCTCATTAAAGAAATATTTAATAATGGTCTGTAATTATGTAATTTTATCATCAAAAATTATGTTTGCTATCTAATGACTACATAATCAACAAATTGATATGCTACCAGTTTTGAGGAAAGTGATCTATTGATTGAGATTTAAATATAACATATTCTCCTATTACCATCTCCATGCACACTAAAAATATGCCTATTACCCCCATTCAGTGTAAACTTGTAACTAAACAAATAATTAAATATTCATAAACTAAAATACCAAAAATGTTTGAGTATTTATCAATATGATAACTAGATATATTATTATCAATATTGGAAAACAATAATCTCAAAGAGCATTTTCCTCATCCTAATCAGATGCTAGCACAAAAAGGATAATATTGAAATGTAATGTTACTCTAATTAAATTCCTTACCATGTTTTCCAGCATGTACAAAAAAATAAGTACCTACTTTAGTATCATTTTAAGTTTTTATAGAATTATCATTTATTTTATTTTGTTAATTATTTTTATTTCAGAATACAAAAAATTACTAGATTATTTAAATTAAGTGCACAAAGACCAAGTAAAAATACATGTATCAGCTTCAAATCTGCTAGTGTGTTGTTTGCATTTATAAATAACTAGCTGACCCGACAGACGTTGTCCTATCTTAATTATGAATAAATTATTAAAAAAACTACTTTTTTTTCATAAGAACTTTCTCCTGACAATAACAAACACAACAAAAAAAGAATTAGCGAAATTGGTCCAGCCGTTCACGCGTGATGTCTTGACCAAGGGAAATAGGGATTCATTTTTATATAATAGAAGATCAGTATCATAAATTCTATTATATTTCAAATTAAATTGGGAATAGAGCAGATGAATGATGATTTTGACTTATTAAGATCTATAAGATTAAATTGATAATATCAATAAATAGTAAAGCTGAAGATGATAGAAGAGTTGTGTAACTATTAACTGTAAACAGAGTTTAATTTTAACAGAACAGAATCCGTGTGGCTCACACTTCCAACTGCTTTACATTGTCCAAAACAAATTGACCAACTTAAGACATGAGAAGTCAGATATTAATTTATTTCCGCTAGGGTGCCTACAGCTTCTTACGAAACCCAACAATAGCACAGAGGCTGCACTCAAAACAATTGCCAATGGCTCTGGCAAATGTGCCTATGTATGCTTATCAGAGCATGAATGACTTTCTACTGGGTCATAATGGTAACAAGGTACAAATCGACTTGTTAATACAGCTGTTTATGATTAAAAGCAGAGCCACTTCAGCATCACACTGACCTTTGAAGAACTTAAGCCGCCCACCAGACGTTGCGAGGGCGGAATTCTGCACAGGAGCCTCTTCATTTACACCTTTGCTACTACTGTTACCATTTACGCCATGTCTTCTGTCTACTTCTTCTGTCATTTTGGTACATGTTGTCAGAGTTGTGTTTGGTCCTTCCTGTATATGCATTTCATTTCTGACCGCTCATACAGCCAACGAACGACACATTAGTCCGAACACTCTCGCCATGGCGCATCGAGCGTAAGAAACGGTGGCTTGTTACCCACTCGCGGATCCCAATCAACATTCAATATTTTCGTCAAACTCCTCATCCTAAGGCCACCTGCGGATCACACACAAGCTCGTCCAAGTCCGAAACGTTTAAACACATTACCGACACGGTGACTACCGAATTGAACCAATATATCAAATGGATCCTGTTTACGAGGGCACTTTACGCTTGACACTGGCTTATTAATTACAAAACAAAACCGCGACGCCGGATTCCCGATTATAATCGGGCCCACGACACAATTCAATAAAAAGCTGTTCGTTTTTCAGTACATAGTTCATTCACACCCAGCATCCATTTTGATTCGTTCAAAATCAAATGATCGCTCTTTTTGTGAAATCGGAATGCGTTGATAAGTGCGTTTTGTTTCTGCTTTATTTTTAATTTGTCATTTTAATGAAACAAATCATCATTCGTAGTTTGTAGAAATTATCGTAAAGCCGGCTCCATACGCTTGCCAAACAACGGCAAACAGCAAACAGCAAACCACAAACACGAACATGTGGACGAGTGTTTGTGAGTGTTTGCCTGTTTGTGTTTGTGTTCGCCAGTGTTCGGCATCGGTGTCGGTTTTTCTTCACAAATCAAAGGATGTTCGGCAAACAGTTTGCGATGTCTCCACACGCTTGCTGAGCATCAGTATTGCGCGCGAGCTTGCGGGCGGCGGACGTTCCGGTTCTCAGCAGTTTTCCGCGCGCAAAGTGGCGGAGCTAGGAAAATGGTTGATTGGTCTCAGGATACAACTCTATCATTTTTGGAAGCATACCATAATGAGCAATGCATTTGATATACTAAAGATGCCAATCATAAAAATAGGCAGAAGGTGACCGATGCGTTGGACGCGCCTTAGTTTTTATTGTCATCATGAACAAAAATATAAAGGAAATAAAAAATAAAAAGGAAATATTATTATTCTTTTATTGATACTTGATTTAGGTAAATTTTTTTGACTAAAAAACATAAGCATTAAGCACTGACTAATTTCGACAGGTGAAAACCAGACCTCGGTCGCCAAGTGGTTAAGGCAGCCGCCCGGAATGCGGAAGGTGCGTGGTTCGATTCCCGCCTGAGGTTGTCGTCTTTTTACAGTGTTTAAAAATTTAACTTAAGTAGGTATATTTAAGCGTCAATAAAACACTAAAATATATAAAAACATTGATCTATAAACGCAGCTTCGTCTGAACCGAATGTTCAAATATTTGTAAAAATATATGTTTCGGATCTCAAAGGTGAAAACTTCTATGATTTGATGAAGCAATGTTGGCTAAAAAACATAAGCATCAAGCACTGACAAATTTCGACGGGTGAAAACCAGACCTCGGTAGCCAGGTGGTTAAGGCAGCCGCCCCGAATGCGGAAGGTGCGTGGTTCGATTCCCGCCTGAGGTTGTCGTCTTTTTTCAGTGTTTAAAAATTTTACTTAAGTATAGGCGTTAATAAAACGCTAAAATATGTAACAAACATATATACACATTTTTTTGAATTTAAAATTAAAATAGGTCGGTCGACCCGAAACTAATAATAGCTGTCACAAGTTGGTCGTCCGTCATGTTTGCCGATCCGGAATATACTGGCACGTTCGCCAAACATGAGGATGCCTGTTTGTGTTGGGTGTTTGTGGTCGATGTTTGCGACTTTGTTTGTAGTGATCGGTGTTTGCGGCAAACAGCAAGCGTCTGGAGCCGGCTTTATCTGTGTTTGCCTGTTCGTGTTTGTGTTTGCCAGTGTTCGGCGTCGGTGTCGGTTTTTCATCACAAATCAAAGGATGTTTGCGATGTCTCCACACGCTTGTTGATCATCAGTATTGCGCACGAGCTTGCGGGCGGCGGACGTTCCGGTTATCAGCAGTTATCCGCGCGCAATGTGGTGGAGCTAAAAAAAATGGCTGATTGGTCTGAGGATATAACTCTATCCTTTTTGGAAGCATACCTACCTACCATAATGAGCAATGCATTTGGTATACTAAAGATGCCAATCATAAAAATAGGCAGAAGGTGACCGATGCGTTGGACGCGCCTTAGTTTTTATTGTCAGAACCAAAATTTATAGGAAATAAAAAATAAAATATAAATATTTCTTTATTTATATTTTTTTATTGATAGGTAACTACTTAATTTAAGTAAAATTTTTTGACTAAAAAACATAAGTATTAAGCACTGGCAAATTTCGTCGGGTGAAAACCAGACCTCGGTAGCCAAGTGGTTAAGGCAGCCGCCCGGAATGCGGAAGGTGCGTGGTTCGATTCCCGCCTGAGGTTGTCGTCTTTTTTCAGTGTTTAAAATTTTTTCTTAAGTATATTTAAGCGTAAATAAAACACTAAATTATAATAAAAAGATTAATCTATAAACGCAACTTCATCTGAACCGAAATACCGTTCAAATATTTGTAAAAATATATCTTTCGAATCTCAGAGGTGAAAACTTCTAGATGAAGCAATGTTGGTTAAAAAAATAAGCATCAAGCACTGACAAATTTCGACGGGTGAAAACCAGACCTCGGTAGCCAAGTGGTTAAGGCAGCCGCCCTGAATGCGGAATGTGCGTGGTTCGATTCCCGCCTGAGGTTGTCGTCTTCTTTCAGTGTTTAAAAATTTTAAACACTGAAAGAAGTTAAGTATAGTTATTTAGGCGTTAATTAAACGCTAAAATATGTACTAAACATAGATACACATTTTTTTGAATTTAAAATTAAAATAGGTCAACCCGAAACTAATAGCTGTCACAAGTTCGTCGTCCGTCATGTTTGCCGATCCGGAATATACTAGCACGTTCGCCAAACATGAGGATGCCTGTTTGTGTTGGGTGTTTGTGGTCGATGTTTGCGACTTTGTTTGTAGTGATCGGTGTTTGCGGCAAACAGCAAGCGTCTGGAGCCGGCTTAAAAACTTCTTATACGTCTGTGAAAAACTATAATATTGTAAAATAAAGTAAAAGGAAGGTTAGGAATCGAAATAAAATTGGATGGATGAATATTCAAAGAAGTGTATAGGTAACCTGTAAAGCCAAGAATGAAGTAGAGGGACAAATCTTGAAAACATTAGAACAAGCTATTGTTCTGAGTGTATCTGGTTGTTTAAGGGCACAGAGAGACATATACTAAAAGGGTGTGTGTTTAAGGGTCGTATTATCGCAAAGGAAAAGCCACTGACGTATAATAAAATAACTTAGATAAAAAATTTAAAAAAAAACCACTATAAAAATTAATTTCTCCTAAAATACTGTACAAGAAATTGAAAAGTATCTAGGAACTGGTTAGATTTTTACACCCACAAAATCTTGGCTATAGTCATAAACTCGCTACTTGCTCCATTCTTTCACTGATGGATTCGTAATTAACTATATCAGTAGCGTGTCTCTCGTTCCTGCTCGTTTTAGGTCAAATAATTTTGACGAGCGTGTCCCCAGCGGGATACCCTTTAACGTGGGATACCTCGATAACTATTGATTTGCTAACAATAAACATATTATCAATAAATCATGGCGAAATTTTAAGCCGATTATCCCACTGTGGACAAGGTTGACTGGTCACCTCCTAGTTCTGCGCCAATTTGCAGGGTTTCTCAAGGTGTTTAGCGGCAATAATTGCAACATAGTTACTTACTTCATTAATATATATTTCATAATTATGTTGTTATCTTCGTATATCTATAACGTAAGAAGATATATCGGGTTGGCTTTTGAATCGAGTCGCCTGAATTTGAAGAAACTAACACTGTGGGGGGGTCTAAGGGGTTCTTAAATTAAGGTTAATTAACATTTTAGCTGCCGCCGTTGCGTTAAAATATAAAAAAACCACTTAAAAGTTTTGTCAAAATAGGCTATAATCACGAAAAATTACTTAGTTTTTAGGTTATACAGTACCATAGTAACAGAACCGAAGCGGGGGGACGGGGGGGGGGGGGGCGCAGCCCTCGGCGACGGGGGCAAAGCCCCCCGCCATGAAAAATGTCTCAAGAGTTAATTAGGATAGGTTAGGTTGGTATGTTGACCAAAACGCGCGAGCCGAGAGAGCGAAGCGAGCGTGCCGCGGGAGCGGCCGGCGAAGCGCCAGAAACAACATTTTTGTAAATTTCCATATTTAAAAAAAAATTACATAACTTAAAAATTACTTGTCTGCGGCAGGAGGGGTAAGTGGGGGGGCACTCCATTTTCTTCCCCTCCCCTTCCCCCACCAATTATGGCGACTCGATTCAAAAGTTTTACTACGATACATAACCTCAAAATACAAAAATTAACATAACTTAAAAACTACTTGTTGGCGGCAGGGGGGGTAAGTGGGGAGGTACTCCTCCCCCTCCCCCTACCTTCTCCACACCCACCCCTCAGGCGACTCGATTCAAAAGTTTTACCATTTACCTATGTAATTTTTGTATTTTGAGGTTATAGTAGGTAACAATTGTGGTTTTCGTAAAACTGTACAACCGCGTAAGCAACATTTGGGGAAGGGGGGGGGGAAGGGTGACCCCCCCTTTAGGTGGGGAAAAGGTTTCCAGCTTTACAACAAACGTCCATACAGAGGGCCGCAGAAGTTTTCAACGCGCGCCCGCAAACCAAGGTCGTGGAAAGGTCACCGAAATTTGGTTCCAAACAACTAACCGCACTGTTGTAAACCGCTGTCAACAGTCTGGTAAAGTCAAAAGTCAAAGTCAAATTATTTATTCAATGTAAACCTTTACATTACAGGCACTTATTGACGTCAATATGAATAATAATTTAAAAAAAAAAACAGTTAACTTGTAGTTAAGACTTAACAACTAATCTAACCTCGGAGATATTTGGTCCGAGAATCTAACTAACTAACTATAGTCTGTGTCAGACAAACGCGCATCGCTAGTTTAAGGTAGGCGCTCAGAACAATAACTTGTTCTGAGGGTAGGCCTCGGACCAATGGTCCGAGGTAGGGATGGAAATGATTGCTATTTAGAAATCATAATCATATGATCATATGATTTTTTTTATCACAGTGATTTCACCTGCTATTTTTCATTGAAAGAGATTTTCCTACTATTTATCATAACAAATATTTAAATGAAATGACATGGTAATTGAATAATGATTATGATGTAACAAGTCATGAATAAATGTCACACAACAAAGCGCACATAGAGTCGACCGCCCGCACAGGTGAAATGTCATTTCATTTTAAACTGCGACTGCGACTGCGACCCGGGTCACAGGTCAATCGGACGCACTACTCGCACGCAGGTATTGCTTGAGTAGATGCGTCCCGCACACACCTCGCTCGTATGATTGTCGTGCATGCTCGCCGCGGTCGCTCCGCGCGATTTCATTCGATCATTCATCCACGCACGCACTAGTGAGAAATCATAATCGCTGCGATTGCGAATGACAATAGCAATTATGTCATATGAAAAACTAAATCATATGATTTTTCACTGCTATCAATGATTTGTTCCATCTTTAGTCCGAGGGGTAGGCGCTTAAGTGACAGGAGCTTCGATCAACAATACAACGATCGAAGGACAGGTTATAGTCTTTGGACAGGAGTAATCATTGCTTTGCTGGTTGTTTGTGACGAATGATCGTAAGTATAAGATAATGTAAAAGTAGAATAAATAGGGACATAAATCTAATAGAATAGGTTTAAAAATATTTTAGACATTTACAAGCAAACAATATTTATAAGGCTGTGGATAGAGTGCCGCAAGCGGCATTCTAGTACGATCGGTTACGATGCCGTCATTACGGCATCCTAGTACGAAGCGTATAGAGTGCCACAAGCGGCATTCTATCTCAATCGGTCGGTAACATATTTTTTATTTGTCGTAATGTTCAGACGACATAAAGTTCAAAAGATATTTTTGTATGGAGTTAGATTTCTGTTGTCTATTAAAAAAAAATAACCTCGAAATTCTAGACAATCGCTACGCTGCGCTTCGCGATTGTCTTAAATTTCTAACCTATCACGTGACCTACAGGAGTAGGGCAGCTAGTATTTCTGTTGTTTAACAAAAACTTTACGGCAGCTTAGGCGGCTTCACTATTATACCGCAAAACTTACGGTTCCTTAACCGATGCAGATACAGTGCCGCTTGTGGCACTCTATACACTTCCTTTATAAAGAAGTGACACCATCATATTCTCTTTTCAATCATTTGAAGGATGTCACAAGTAATGGTTATTCCATTTATCTATGGAGGTTCCATAGCTTCATCTTCAAAAAGTTTTGATATACAAACTCTTAACATCTCTCTTGAAGCTAGGGAACATCAGAGTCTTTAAACGAGCACGCCAATCTGACGACAAAGCACAGTCTTGGCTTATACAGTGCCTTCGTAAACATGTCAGCAATTTGGTTTTCTGTACCAATCTTTGCAATCATCATAGTCCCATCAGCTATGCTCGATGCTATCTTCTTTAGACCATATTCTATAGCCATCATCTCCATCGTATCCGATAAGTATGCCTTTTTCAGCTTTCTTACATAGTTTCTTTCGCCTTTGTTTCGGTACGTGTGCATAACACGTCGATCCAATTATCCTCAAGTGTTTGATCCCTGGTTTCTTTTTATAAAATAGCTCGAAGGGTGACTTTCCCTCAACTGTTGTCGGTCCCGTTCGATTAAGTATGTAGACAGAAGTATTAATCAATTCCGCCTAAAGAGCTTGCGGTATTACATTATGTGCATGCATGATGGCCCTAGCAGTTTCTACTATGGTCCTATTATCTCGTTCTGAGCATCCATTCTGTTCCGGCGTATATGGCATAGTGAAACGATGTTTTATACCATTCTGTCGAAATGTATTGAATACCTGCTCATTAACAAATTCTCCTCCATTATCACTTAGGAATTCTTGTACAACATGGCTAGCGGTTCTTATCTTAGCTAGAAACTGTTTAAGTTTGCTGTGAACTTCGCTTTTGTGTTTCATGAAGTAGACATGACGATACCTAGAGTAGTCATCTTTGAAAAGAACAAAGTATCGAAATTTGGAGATTGAGTACATAAAAGGTCCACAAACATCAGAGTGAATTAGCTCTCCAGGCTTCGTTGCTCGTTCTCTAGTTCCGAACTTCAACCTGTGTGCTTTGCCGTTAATACAACCTTCACATAATTCTGTAATAAAGTCCAATTTTATGTCAAATTCCTTTTTTACCACCTTTTTTACATGTATCTTATTTTGATGTCCAAAGCGTTCATGATACAATTGTAACGATTGTGAATTTGTGACAAGATTTACTTCTTGCTTTGGTGTGAGAATTTTAACATTAAGTTTATAAAGTCCACCGAGCTTTCTTCGCTTTCCGTTAACTATTTCTTTACCATATTCTGAGAGGGATTCGAATATACTATTCTGTAGTTTGTCTTGAGCAGCACGAACTGAAAATAAATTTCTTTGTAATGCTGGAATATACCATACATCTTTTAAAAGAAGCGGTTCGACTCGTCCATTTACATTAGCATCGAGACGTATAGTTCCTTTGCCAATAGCATTGATTGTCTGTCCCGACGCTGTAGTAACAGTGTGATTATTTTGAAAATATTCAAAGCTTTCAAATAAGTCAGATCTATATGTAACATGACTAGTTGCGCCATTGTCTACGTACCAACTATTTTTATCTGCTTCTGTTGTATCTTCAACTGACAGAACTGTTAAATTCATGTTGTTCACACTACTGGTCGAATTCTTTGGTGGTCTCCCATCGGAAATCCATTTATGACATTTATTGACAATGTGACCAACCATTCCGCAATATTTGCACTTTAAATCCTTTTTCTTAAAGTTGTTCTTACTCTTCTCAGATTTTACTACGAGAGCTTT
Source organism: Scoparia ambigualis (assembly GCA_963921215.1). Lineage (NCBI taxonomy): Eukaryota > Metazoa > Arthropoda > Insecta > Lepidoptera > Crambidae > Scoparia > Scoparia ambigualis. The sequence goes on along the minus strand of OY992520.1, from coordinate 24,872,172 downwards.
CACGTTAGTACTACACTCTGCTTTATTTATTAGCGCTCTTTCATAGGCACATAACTGTATCGTCAGATTCTCAATGTTTCTATCCTATTTTGCCATCAAAATCCAACTTGACTTAAATGCAAAAAACTGTTCCGGAAGTGTATCCAGTATCTTGCAAATTACTAGAATTACTGGTTAATCGTTTCCTTCTAATTCAGTATTCAGGTCGTAGAACAAAGATTTTACTGCAGATATATGTGTGGTCATATCGTGCTCAGGATCTTTTTGGTAGCTGAAGAACTTCATGCATAAGTCGTAGCTTTTATCTTCTGTAGCTCCGTCATAAAGCCTGGCAAGTTCATCCCACATATCCTTTGCTGAGCTGAATCTCATCACCTTGTGCAACATATCCTCAGTCATATTTGCTGAAAGTACTAATTGTGCAGTGTTATCTAACGTTTCAAAATATTGTGACTCTTTTTTAAACTTGTCCGTTATTTCGGGTGTGGCCAATGCTCCAGGATGAGTAGGCATTTTAATTGTACCCTTTATAACATCCGTTGTACCTGGATAACTTTTAAGTAATCGAGTAATCATGAATTTTCACGTTTGCCAATGGGCGATTTTCCGAGATCCAAAAAAAAAAGAAATTGGTTTGTAAATGACTTCATAGATGGCGCTTAGCATGGATTAGTATGGCGCCTAGTAAAAGGCGAGTCCATGAAGAACATGTGTATGACTACGTAATATTTATTCCATTCCAAAATAGAAATAGGTCCTGGAGATCCTGAATAAAAATTTGTAAGTACTATTTTTTTATGTTTTTGATAGACAAGCAAAAGTGTAGAATTTATTACAGCCCTTAGGTAGGAACGGATCGGCTTTCATAAAACGCCATCTATCGAGTATTTTTGAACTAATTTATATTTTTTAATTTGGGCTGTCAGAAAATCGCCCATTTTATCCATCCAATTTGTTTATTTCGATCTTTGTCCCAGCTACAGACTGCATGATGACGATCGTAAATTGTACTTAATGTGGGATGTAGGTACAGTTTGACTTTTAATGTAAAATTCAAGTTTCTTACTTTTATTTTGTTATCCACCCATATAATTTAGCCTCAGGCAACTCAACGCTCTGCTATTAAAGTTAAATGAATAGAGGCATGAATCTAATAGAATAGGTTTAATTATATTTTGGACATTTACAAGCAAACAATATTTATAAAGAAGTGACACCATCTTAATCTCTTTTCAATCATTTGAAGGATGTCACAAGTAATGGTTATTCCATTTATCTATGGAGGTTCCATAGCTTCATCTTCAAAGAGTTTTCATACACAAACTCTTAACAAACTATTGGACACGGATATTGATGTGCAGTCATCACATTATGTAACCTTTACAACTGTTCGACCACATAGCAAACATTTTAATTTTCAGATTTCCAACTGATCCGGTAGAAAGAAGTCGTTGTCGAAATATTTAACTATAAGGTTTCAACATAATAAGAAATTAGAGAACATGAAAAATGATGTAACATCCAAACGAAAGTTATTTAGGAAACAAATACAAAGAGAACGCCATTAATTGTTTTGATTTTAATTTAAAATATTTAAATTTCTAATTAAAAAAATCAATTTTGATTAAGTATTAAATGTAAATCATCCTGCCTGTTGCTTCTCTTCTTCTTCTTCTTCAGCCCATGATCACCCACTGCTGAGTGTAGGCCTCCTCATTTGCACGCCATCCTGATCGGTCTTGGGCTTTCTGTAACCTTCCATTATCGCATTATTTTATTGTACTCGCCCTCGCCTTCAATCATCCATTTTTTCTAAATACACCAGCTTCTTTTATGCGTTATACGACGACCTCCTTGGTCGAGTGGTTTGTACACCGGTTTTCATGGTGTCGCCATCTCTGAGGTCCCGGGTTCGATCCCCGGTCGGGTCAATTTAGAAATTATTGTTTTTCTAAATTGTCTCGGGTCTGGGTGTTTTCCATGAATAATAAGTATGTATTTAAGTATTTTAAGTATGTTTATCCGTTGTCTAGTAACCATTTAACGAGTTTCTTCGAAGCTTCTCTTGGGCTAGATAATTGGTGTGATTGTAGGAAAGATTTATTATTATTATTTTATACCTACATATACGATAGATATACCTAATTTAAAAAGTTATGATAAGTTATTATTACATTTTAAAATTATATTGTACATAAATATTTTTTACCCTACTTTATCGGAAATTAGGCATTCGCTGGCAACCATTCGCGCTAGTGTCAGATACGCGGCTGTCACGCACACTTCAAATTCAATACAAAAACCGGGCCGATTTTGAGAAGCGTTTGTACCGCGATGCTCCGCCTAGACATGTATATACACTCGGCGTCAAAAAAATCGCACCTCTTAGAAAATCACTTTCAAATGTCATTTACTCTTGATATGCACATGCAGTCGCATTAATTATGATTTTATTTACAAGGTTACTTAATTAACTTAATAAAAAACATTACTTTTCATTATCAAATAAAACCTAATGCAACAAATAAAGTGTCACAAAAATTCGATGCAAATTTTGCTACCCGTGAGAGTTGCTAGTTGCGCTTCCTTTGTGGGTATAAAACGGTCAACACGGGTTCAATGTGGGTCATTCGCTATTCAACCGTTGAAGAGGACACACGCACAGATTTTGATGGATACCACAGCTGATAAAGCCGCTCAAGTGGTTGCACTACTGCAATCAGGGGTGCGGCAGTGTGATGTCGCCCGGCAACTGAACCTGAGCCGTTATTCCGTTCGAAGAGTGTACCAGCGCTTCATAGAGACCGGTGGCTATATCCGCAGACACGGTTCGGGTAGACGTCGCTGCACTTCGGAAAGAGACGACCGGTTCGTTGTGTCGAACTCTTTGAGAAATCGTTTCTCCAACGCTGTTGAGTTGCAACAGCAGCTCCAGGCAGTTCGCAGACGCACCGTAAGCGTATCTACGGTTAGAAGAAGATTGAAGGAGAAGAAGATAGCGGCCCACAGAGCTGCTACGGGTCCAAAATTGACTGCAGCGCATCGGCGAGCCCGCTTGCAGTTTGCTCGTGACCACGTCGATTGGACCCTTGAGCAGTGGAGAGCTGTTCTCTTCTCAGACGAGACGCGAGTGTGTCTTTTCTGCAACGACCGACGGAGAAGAGTATACCGGAGGCAGGGTGAACGTTTCGCCCAAGCCTGCATCCAGGAGACGGTGGAATATGGTGGCGGATCCTGCATGTTCTGGGGCGGTATGTCTGCTGCCGGCAAAACCGACCTTGTCTGCGTCTCCCGGACTGGAGGTGCTCGCGGACAAGGGTCGCTGACTGCTCGCCGCTATGTCACTGAGGTCCTGGAAGTGCATGTGGTCCCCTTTGCCGAATCTTTTGGCGAGGGGTTCACATTAATGCACGACAACGCTCGCGCTCACACTGCAGGCATCGTGAGCGACTTCTTGCAGAGGTCCCAAATCTCTGTGATGCAGTGGCCAGCGCGAAGTCCGGATCTGAATCCTATAGAGCACCTCTGGGACCATCTTAAACGTAAGGTTCGATCTCGGGATCCAGCTCCTTCGACTCTACAGGAGCTCCAAGACGCGGTGATTGAAGAATGGGGGCTTATCCCTCAAGAAGAGCTCCTGAAGTTGGTGAGGTCCATGAGGGACCGTATGGAAGCCGTGATCAGGGCAAGGGGGGGTAACACTAGATTTTAAGTTAATTTTAAGACACTTTTTGTACATTTTTCTTTGTAAATTATCTGTTGTTAATTAGGACTTAATTAAGGATTTTTATTATTTTATTAATTTTAATGTTGTTTGTATAATTATAATTAAACAGAAAGTTAAATTTAATTGTTTTTTGATACTCCTTTTTGTTACCTTTCTAATGATACCCAACACTATCCTCTACATAAGGTTTAAGAATTTTTAAAGATGATTTTTAAAAGGTGCGATTTTTTTGACGCCGAGTGTAGTCAAATATAGTCAAGGTTATTCCGACAGATATCACTATGAGACCTACCGTCCTTACTTAACCCTTTCCAAGATATTCCTACTTAAAGAGTGTAACCCAAAAAATCGAACAAAAAAAATTTCAAATAGTAATAAATCCTAAAAAAAAGTGATTTTGGCCTACTTTTTTTTGTTTTGCAACAAAGATATTCTAAGTAATATTAATTGTTAAGTCTCCGCAACTGTCATTATTCTATGCAAAAACTGCTAAACAAAAACGGAAAATGTAAGAAAAATACTTTGATGGCTGATAAAACATCAATTTTTTGGTTAAGTAAGGACGGTTGGTAGGTCTCTTAATGATATCTGTCGGAATAACCTTATACTACCTACCTCCCTCCCCTTAACGGCTCCGCCACTAATTTCCAGTCACCCTGTATTGTAACGATGTATCGATTTAACGATAAAAAAAACTTTAAATATTAAGGATGCGCGATTCAGGTCGTCGGTCGATCCAGTTTTTCGGATCGTAATGGATCGTAAAGCCACGATCCGTTCCGCAGATCGGATCGCATACCGTCGATCCGATCTTCAGGAAATCGATTCGGATCGGATGCAAATAAGTAAGACACAATTAATTTTAGCTCTTTATAAGGTAAATCCATGTAAACCTTGACTGAATACACACATTATATATGTATATATATATATATATATAATGTGTGTATTCCCACCCACAACATCCGTTTATAATAATTTAACAGCTATTTAATCTACCCGCAAAGTTTGCCGCCAAAATCAAAATATAAACAAAGATGGAACACGTTCGTAACAAATAAACCTAAGTATGTACCCCATTTTTTTTAAACAAACCGCGTTTTAATGCATCGATCCAAGCGATCCGATCTTTCAAGTTTTGTATTGATCCGGAAAAAAATCGTATGACCTCGCTGGATCGTATGCCTGCCGATCTGATCTTTCAAAGGATCAGGAGGGTTACTCTCGAACGCAAACTCAATCTTAATACAATTCCAATGTGATTAATATGTATCGATATTGGGATAAGTAAAGATAATTCCGGAACGCCAACTTGATAATAATTTGTTCAATCAATTTCCACGCAATTTAATTCCAATGTGGCGCTATTGTCGCTTACAAAAGTGCCATTTGACATTTTTTAGATTTGTGATTGGAAATGGGCGATTTTCTGACAGTCCAAATTAAAGAGTAAAAATTAGTTCAAAAACACTCGATAGATGTCGTTTTATTATAGCCGGCCACCAGCCGGCCACCAGCCGTACCTACCTAAAGTAAGTCCTTACCTATTTATATTCAGGACATCCAGAACCTATTTCTATTTTGGAATAGAATAAATATTACGCAGCCATACACGTGCTCTTCATGAACTCGCCTTTTACTAAGCGCCATACTAATCTATGCTAAGCGCTATCTATGAAGTCATTTACGAACCAATTTCTTTTTTTTTTGATCTCGGAAAATCGCCCATTGAATTAGCCTACCAGGGGCCCAAGTCTGCTAATTTACGAATGGCATAATTGAATCGCAATTGGATCGCATTGTAATTGTTTGACACATTTGGTATTCTTAAATGAGTAAGAGAAGGCCCCTGATCAGTTCGGCGCATCCCTAATAAGTATCGATAAATCAAACTACAAATATCGATTTTTTATAACAAGCCTAGCTGGCTAGCTGTATTTGCCTGCCAGCCATAGTTAAAGGTAATACTGCTGCCACTTGGTCCGAGCCACGGGCGGTAATCTTCATACAACTCTTTCTAGCCTTAGTGTCTATGGTCTCAATAAACGATTTTGACACATACTTCACCCCTCTTTCTCCTTCCTCGCCCCTTCGCCGCCATTCCCATAAGCGCCATGTTTGTTTGTTTTGAGATGAGAATCACAATCGCCCGCCATTACCGATAAAGTTTTGATTTTGTAATTTTGATCATTTTATCATTATCCTCTCAAGCTCTAATAGTGTTGTGGGCTGCAACAGCAGACGTAAAGTCGTGATTTTGTTTAAATTCCAAAAGACTGAGATAGAATAGAACTCCAAAACTGGTTAAAGTGGTGAATTTGCCCAAAGTGACGATGTGCTGCGCAATCAAAGAGATTTAAATAGTAATAGAGCGGCTATTGGACACTATTTCATACAAAAACTTTGAGCTGGTGCTCAAGTTACGCCATCTAACGTTGAAAAGCAAAACCTTTTATCAAGAATAATAAGAAGTATACTATGAACAATTAGAATAAGTTTCACCTACCCCACGGTAGGTGTCGCCCTGCAGTAGGGATGTTCCGTTAAAAATTCGACGTAGGTACATGTGCTCAGCGTGACAGGGGTGAACCCATCGCCACTCTATACTGTTGGATGTATGTGCAGTCTATAATCCGTTAGTCGCGTTTTACGACACCCAAGGGAAGAGAGTTGGTGCTAGTATTATTTCACCGCTACCAATGTACTATCAACAAAACCGATGCAGTAACATTTTCAAAAAATGTTGCTTGCACAAGATGACTACAGTTCATCCCGCCCTTTGTTTAACATTGACCAATGACGACGAACCGTTTATTTAAAAGAAAGAAATTGTTGGCATGTGGTGGCCATACCCCGTTCCGCCTTTGGTTTTCATTGATAACGACAAACAAAACATCCCTTTTAACATCTTGACTCTCTTCACAATTTTATGATTTTTGAGTAAATAGAGGCATGTTGTAGCAAAAGTTTAAAAAGGATGTTGGGACAGGACAGATGCAAATGAAAATAGCCCTTAAGGTGGTATACAGCAGATTTTGTTGATAGTACCTATCGATAAGTTTGATGAAGATTAACCAAAATCGGTATAATGTACAACATTGGACAAACAAGTGACAATTAGGGAAGGAAGTGATCGGCTGTTCCAAATGATTATTTACTAAGTAATAAAGTGTAAAGTTATTAAAAATTCAACATACTTAACTAATTATAAACAAAGAATGAATTAATGAAATAACATAAGCACCTAGCTAGTACCTACGAACAGTATACTGACAACACTCATTTTTGAAGTAAACCCACCCCCGCTATCACTCATCATAAGTAAGGATTATTATACACTCCCTTAAACCAAAATCAAGTCTACTTCTAAGCAAATGTAACATAGTTGTGTGATTGGATTAACGAATCAATTCATAGAAATGATAAGGTAAAATGGCTGAACTTAACAGATTAACACGAGTTGATTCATTTTAAAATACCTAAGTATACATATATATTATAGACCACATTGCGTGTTAATGACAACTCGCAATCGCAAGTACAATCACGAGCAAAAATATGTAAACAATTGCAACTCTTTAATAATGGAATAAGAGTCAAAGTGTATACATATTGGTGCTTGTGAATGTACCTATCAAATTATTTTTGTCGATCTTAATCTGTTACTTTATATTTCATTCCATAGATTTATTTGATGCATTAGCATTAAACACTAATGTCATAACGGATCCTATTTTCTTATGTATCAATTCAATGTTTTAAGTTTAACCTTCGATCAACAATACTAACTATAACGATAACGCGTCACGTACCAAATCAAAGCTAAATTCTGTCCACTTGAATAATACTTATACAGCTACATTTCTCTACTAACGAACAAAGACAAAAGTTATAAAACAGTTTTAAGTTCAACTTTATTACAACCACGACACTCAGTAATAAAATCACAAATCTTCTAAGTATTATCATATACTGATCCGTTACACAAATGTTGGCGCGTCTATTGGTCAACGTTGGCCAACCATTTGTAGCGTGTGGGTTAAAATCGGTAATTGTGTTTAAAATTTTATATTATTTGTTAATGTAAAGCTATTTTTTATATTTTTTATTAACATTTACATAAGTAGGTACTTATCACGTACTTACACACATCAAAAGTGTCTAGGGATCAAGCATTTTTATGCGGATTTCTTGAGATTGAGATGTGGCTTTGTAATAAATTTATGATTTTATAAATTTATATGGATCCTTTTTGGTGCATTTCATAATTTGAAACAGGTACTTTCAATCAATTTCTAGTAAAAGATGAAAATCAGCTGTCAATATTTTCCCTATAAAAACATACAACGCATTGAAGACATTATTAGTGCTACTGTTTCCCTACTACTGATTAAAACCAACGTTATTATGGAGCGGCGACGTCATTTAAGCAGGGAAGAAATGCTCAGAGCCGTGGGAATGATAGAAGCTGGTTCCCGGCAACGTACTGTGGCTTTAGCTCTGAATACAAGTCAGAGTGTTATCAGTCGACTTTGGACACGTTACCGAAGCACTGGTACCGTGGCTGAGCGCCATGGAGGACGGTATCGCTGCACCACACGGAGACAAGATCGATACATTCAAATCACAACTCGAAGAGCTCCAACAATAACCGCCATGATGTTAGCCGTGAGGCTTCATCACTCTTCAGGGAACTTAATTAGCGACCAAACAGTCAGAAACCGCTTGCATGAAGTGAACCTTCATTCCCGAAGACCGCTAAGGGTACCACCTATAGCAATGCACAATCGTAGGATTCGATATCAATGGGCTCTTGAACACAGAAATTGGGCAGAAGAACAATGGCGTTTCGTGTGCTTTTCTGATGAGTCTCGTTTTGGTATGAGACCGGATACAAGACGTATACGACACTGGAGAACCCCTGGACGCCAACAGCGATTAAAATCCTGCCAGGAAGTCCATCCTTATAGTGGTGGAACCATCATGGTATGGGCGGGTACTTGGATCGGCGGAAGAACTGAGTTGATTTGGATCAGAGGCAACCTCAACGCTCAAATTTATGCTGAGACGATTGTATCAGACGTCATCGTTCCTCTACAAGTGCAAATCGGTCCCTTATTTCAGTTAATGTAGACAAACGAAAACACTTTATTTGATGAATCCTTAAAGAACATTTTAATTAATATCAATCAGGAGAAAAGTTATTGCAAAAATATATGTTGATCCCTAGACACTTTTGATGTGTGTACTTAATGAGTAACTAAAAACTAAAACAAATTAACTTAAAAACTAAAAACCTATAAATATCTTATAAATAAAAAATATCTCTAACAGAACCGCTGCCGCGCGGCAAGTTCCCCAAATTTCTGGCAGCTTTGCCCTTTTGAATGGCGTGTTTAAAGCTTAAATCTTAGAATAATAACGCTATAGAAACCAAGTTCGCGCGCCTATTTTGAAGCACATTAATTGGAGCCAGAAATGGCACCAAACGCCGGACCGCTCCGTAGTGTTCAATGTCACAGCGCGCCGAACGTGACTCGCGAAAACAAAAAAAAAATGACGGTTTGTGCAGTTAAATTGTGTCACAACACATCTGAAAAACAAAAGAAGTGTAATAACATCACTTTTCACAGGTAAGCTTTCAGTATTTCATAGTATCTTGTAGTTAATTAGGTCAAAATATAAACGTACTGCAGTGTGATTCTCTAAGTTAAAGCATCGGTAGCAGCGGCTGCCGCAGTGCTGTCTCTTTCATATTCATAGAATTGGAAAGAGACAGCAGATCACGGCCATGCGCGCACGTCACGCGTGTGTGAATCGGTTTAGTGCTTCATTTTTGACACAGCGCTTGTATGAAGACTATCGTTCTATAGCGTTATTATTCTAAGGCTTAAATCATATTTTATTCTACATGTAGGTACTTACCGAAACTAAGACACTCCGGCCGTTAAATTGCTTTTTCGGGCATTATTTATGTAACTTTTAAATACACGGCATTGTGAACGTGTTTACATTGGCCGTGTTTCAAGCAAACTAAACAAAATAAGAGCTCACTTTTTAAGTGCGCTGTTATTTAACGAGCCGCGCCGCGCGCCGACCTGACATCTAGTTGGTATTGTTGATCGAAGAGTTTAAAATAAGAAGTAATATTCTAATTAAACGATCATCGCACGATACTGTTACACTGCATAACATTGCGTTAGGGACGCAATGATCATTGAGTCAGAATATTACTACTACTTATATAAAACTTAAACTTACGATATAAAAATATTATCAACTTATAATATTATTCGATAAGTAAAACGACAACACTTGAACACCACTAAATCATCTACTTCCGCTTCGACAAGTGTGGTGACATCCTAAAAGTAGATACTTTAGCTTTTCACCACTAGAGGTCAGCATAGGGCAACGGTAAATGTTCTAGAATAATTTATTAGAAATTATGATTATAGTCTGATTATTGGGTAAATATACAAAATATTTACGAAAATAAGCTGTAATCACATTCAGCCTTTTTTCCATATCGGTATTAGCAGTATCGCAATACGCAATTTGGTATATTTTCTATTGTTTACGTCAAATTTGTTCACGCACTAACACGACTGCATTAGAGGGCGCATAAGATCATACTAAGCGACTTGTTACCACTTGGTAATAAGTTGTGGATTAAAGTTTTGATCGCTATGTCCTGTCTATTAGTAATAGTTTAATGTCTTTGTGCGCAATTATGTTTGCGCCGTTTTCGCGAAACATTTTGAGAAAAGATTTTTCTCTTCAAAGTCTCGGCTGCATCTCCGACTTTGTTTATTGATGACGAAATAGCCAGTGGACTGTCCAATGCACCCATTGAAAACAGTAAGTGTAGTTACATTTAACGATTTTAATCATATAAATTAAGTTTTAGCTAGTACTACTTAAACGTGTTGCGTACCGGTGAAAGAATACTACCACCCCCTCACTTCCCTTGGGTGTCATAAAAGGCGACTAACGGACTAGGGACTACACAGTGCAGACCGTGCAGTGCACATACATCCAGCAGCAAAGAACGGCGATGGGCTCACCACCTGTTACGCTGAGCACATGTGCAGTCGCTTTTGGTGAAGAGTGGGCTATGGTAGAGGATTGCTTTTGCTGTCCTCATTGTATTGGTCCTAGTCTCTGACTAACCCTTCGAAGATATTATACGTGATTATATGAATGTATGTACCTATGTATATCTAGTCTCTTATCTAGTCTAGATTAGTCTTGATTAACCAAATAGAGTGTTATAGTAAAAGTCTACAAATCAGATTGTAACCACACACAGAAGCGTCTTATGCACAAACTATAAATGACGAACATACTTAAGTCCAAATGAAGACGTTTGCTGGCTTTGAACATGGTTTGATAATTATATCTACTCTTCTTTTTTTAGGTAAACCATTGTGCTGGCGTATTCAGCAAAACTGCAGTTGCAATCCCTGTCATACACTGCTGAGTTTTGTAAGTATTTAAGAAGTTTAAACAAAATTATTAATCAAATAATTATTACAAAAAATTAACCCATTTTCTTTTTTTTTAGCAAATATATTGGATGGGAAAGCTGTAAATCAGACTTTAAAAAATATGTCTGTAATGGTAAACTTTGACGACCTATTTGACTCTGTCAATGGTGCAGCCAGCAATTATAAGGCAACCAAAGCAAAAATCCTTAGGACCGCGGTGAACAAAAACTCACAACATCATGAGGTGTGGAAATGATTATTGATCTTCAAATAATAAAATTTATAGATAAACAAGGTAAGGAAACATCAGTACCTACTTTAAATAATTGGGTAATCCAAACAACCCTTACAAAATTGGGAATGTGGGAATTTTACAAAACAAAAAATATTAAAATGCTGCGCTCAAGATATTTTAACTCGGACCCACTTGAATTTTTTTTTGTACAGATCATACAATTTTAGAAATAATAACCCTGACTTGTCATATGTTTAAAGGCACTTTAGGGTCGTTACTGAAAACGAGGTTAATAAAATTTCACTCTCAGAGTTATAATGTGAAGAAGATCCAGGCGAACAATTATTAAAACTCCATGCAATTTTCAGCCTCATAATATTTATCCCATAAATACACAAGAGACTTTTGAAGCATCGCCAGATTCTTCTAACTTGCAGAGTTTTGAACCCAAAGAATTTCAAATATTATGTGTGCAAGAGACTCAATGTAGATACATTGTCATGCTATACAGCTGGGTGGGTCATCAGAAAAATATAAAAAAATAGTAACTGCTAATAACAAAAGATGAAAACCAAACTCATAAATGGATTTCATAGCCTGAGTACAAAATGATATCAAAAATAAAAATAAATTGACCCACCCAACCGAAAAGCTGATGCAGATGTAACAAAAATATTCAACGAATATTTGGTAAAACAAACAGAGCAAAAAATATTTTAAATAAATAAAAGAAATAATTAAAACCAATAAATATTTGTTGGATTTTTTGAAGTGTGATGCACATAATATAACCAATGTTTCTTTCAAATATATCCGATGTTTTTATTAACTGATCAGTACAACTAACAATTTTCAATTGGTGCACAGTTATAAATAAAATTTTACAAGGTACTGATGTTTTCAGGCTCCAAAACATATGTTTGCTTACAATGCAGTTAAAAGCATACATGAATTATAAAACAGCTGAAAAAAAAAAAGTAAATTACCATCTTTTGTTTAATTTTATTTCCTAATTAGCGATAGGCAAACTTAGTGAAATATTTCAAACATTGTAATTTTTCCGAATAATTTCAATAGTTTCGTACCTACTAAGAATATTGAAAGTTTCGTGAAAAAATACAATTTTTGAAATATTTCATTAAGTTTGTATATCTCTGAATAAAAATTTTAAATCTTCCCAAGAAAACATTGACTTGGCTGAAAGAATGAGTTCCTTAACCCAAAAAGATATTTAAAAAAAAAAAGAAATGCCTGTTCAAGACATAATTATTTTTAATCTATGCTTGTCAAAATGATTCATTGAGGTTCCCGTTCTCGGACCAATGATAGTTGGTCCGAGTTCCCGTTGGCCACTTTTTTAGTACCGGAGATTTCCATCTGATGCGTAGCATCTCTACTAAGTCTGTGGTCCGAAACTAGATTAAGGTCCGAGGCTGCCACTGCCAGCCATTCGCCCATCCATAGATAAAATAAAGGTAATAATTAAATACTGCATTTGGCGTAGCATCTCTACTAGGTCTGTGCCGTGCGTGCTGTGCTGCATTTAATGTGAATGAATGTGAAAGTTGGATTTGTTTGTGACTTTGTGCGTAGACGAGAAATCCAACCTCTCTCGTTGCGTGTTATTTTTCAACAATTGCTCTTTAATCTGATAACACTAAAGTAAAACGTTAAAGATGGCTTCATCAGAGGTCTCGATCAGTCGTAAAATAATCTCTGAAGATCTGTCGAATGTTGAATTTGATACAAGCGAGGATGTGGAAGTTATACCAACATTCGACTCCATGGGCTTACGAGATGAGTTATTACGAGGAATATACACCTACGGTGAGTTAATAACCTATTTACCACAATGACATTATTGTACCTACTGTTTTTCATTTAAATTATTGGTAAAACTTGCTATTGTATTTCAGGTTTTGAAAAGCCCTCTGCAATTCAACAAAGAAGCATTTTGCCTATTGTAAAAGGTAGAGACGTGATTGCTCAAGCGCAGTCTGGTACTGGTAAAACTGCAACTTTTTCCATTTCGATATTGCAATCACTGGACACAACTCTTCGTGAAACTCAAGTCTTAATTCTGTCCCCTACCCGTGAGCTGGCGACACAGATTCAGAAAGTAATCCTGGCCCTGGGAGATTTTATGAATGTTCAATGCCATGCTTGCATTGGTGGCACCAATCTTGGTGAAGATATTCGTAAATTGGATTATGGCCAGCATGTAGTTTCTGGCACACCGGGCAGAGTATTTGGTGAGTAGTTAATTATTAACATTAGGGGCGTTGGTGGTCACTGGTGATAGAAACAATTAAATTTCTGTTTTCGGTTTGTTGTGCCAGTAAATTTATGTTAAGTGTACAAATGTAAGCTGTAGTATGCCTAAGATTTTATACAAAGTATCATTACTGGAAACTATGGTTCTAAATTCCAAAGGTGACCGCCGAATTTGGGGGGGTGGGGGCAGGGTGGGTATACCCCTACCCGTCCCTCAAAGCTCAAAACTCTGAAACTAATACTTTATTATTTTATTTTTTAGAAAAAAAAAATCATCATTCTAATAAGTTACCATTATTACCATACCCCCTTCTTTAGGGGAAGAGGGATGAGGAGGACTACTCCCCCATTGTAGCCTTTTAATATGAGTTTATAAGATTCCACAAAAGGTCATTTTACAAGCTCTTACAAATTGCATTTAGTTACATTAGTGTGTCTCACTAAGAGTAAAATATATTTTTGTATGGAGCTAGATTTCTGTTGTCTAATAAAAAAAAATAACTTCGAAATTCAGGACAATCGCTATGCTGCGCTTTGCGATTGTCTTAAATTTATAGCCTATCACGTGACCACGCCACGCATAATGACATATACTCGAAATGACATATATGCAAAACAACATGTACGCAAAATGACGGGTTACTCGCATAATGACTAATTACGTACACGCATATTGACATACACACGTTTTGACTTACACGCACATACTCGCATAATGACTAATTATGTACACGCATGTTGACATACACGCGTTTTGACTTACACGCACATACACGCATAATGACTAATTACGTACACGCATATTGACATACACGCGTTTTGACTTACACGCAAATTGACTTACACACATTTTCACTTACACGCATATTGACTTACACGCATATTAACTTCACGCATACTGACTTTCATGCATACTGACTTTCACGCATTTTGATTTACACGCATACTGACTTACACGCATATTGACACACAAGATACATTTAAATATATAACACTAGTTTCCCGTCAAGCGGCTTCGCATAAGATGTTGATGCCTGTCCGATTTATCACCGTAAAAAGTGGTAGCCTGTGTCCAAATTCCTGTGCAAAAGAATAATGAAAATTAGATGCGTAGTTTTTAAGGAGTGTGGCGATGACTTTCTTAAAATCGAATTTTACTGCAAGCGATTTTTCCATTCGCATAATTTCCTAATTTTTAATTTTCTGTGTTTTTTTTCCCGGAGGGTATATTATTGATTTTTCTAATTTTTTTAATACATAAGTATTATAAACCCCTAGAAATGGTCAAAGTCGATCGGAGGGCTATAAGCCCAATAAACATACCTTACGCATTTTTATTTATTCTTCCATTAGTGATTTAAAATCAATAAAAATTCAAAATAAAAAATATTTTTTAAAAAACAAGCTTTTATTTAAATGCGTTAAAAAAAAATTTTACTAAAACTTATAACGTCCTTACACAATTTATATGATATAAGAGGTTGTCGCGAGATTTACTTGTGTAAATAAAAAAGTAAATTAAATAACTGGATGTGATCGATTAACATTTTCAATAGGGTTAAATACGAGTACTTACATAATCTCGCGACAACCTTTTAAATCATATAAATTGTGTAACGACGTTATAAGTTGATAGTAAAAGTTTATTTTTTCTTTTTAGCGCATTTAAATAAAAGCTTCTTTTTTAAAAAGTAATCTACCTAGTCATTTCGCGTAGTCGTTTCCGTGTGTCATTTCGCGTATGCGAATATGTGTCAATTCTCGTATGTCATTTTGCTTAGTCGTTTCCGTGTGTCATTTTGCGTATGAGAATATGTGTCATTTGGCGTAGTCGTTTCCATGTGTCATTTCGCGTATGAGAATATGTGTCAATTCGCGTATGTCATTTTGCGAAGACTATGTATCATTGTGCGTTGGGCTACCAAAATGGGTCATTATGCGAGTAACCCGAAATGACATATACGCAAAACGACATATACGCGAAATGACATATACGCAAAACGACATATACACGAAATGAAATATACGCAAAACGGCATATACGCGAAATGACATATACGCAAAACGACATATACGTGAAATGATATATTATAAACGCGAAATTGGAAAATTACCGTAACGTCCATTAGAGTATTGATGAAAATCATTACACAAGAAAAAAGATGGATCTCCAGCTTGGCCCAGGTGGGATTCGAACTCACGACCCTTCTCTATCTGGGCGACTACTCCGATCGCTTAGCTACCGAGATCACAGGAGAAGCGTCGACATTTTCGAGGGTAATGCAGATTTAACGCCGTTGCCGACGGTGCCTCATCAATGTTGTTGAAATACCCACAACATCTGAAAGAAATACTTTTACAAGTATTTGACAATCAATTAAGATGAAACATTGATCTACCGTCGTTAGTGGCCGGCCATGTGGATGGCCGGCCATCCACATGGCCGTCCACTAACGACGGTTTTATTTTGCTATTTTAACGAATAGGCTCTAACATTTTGATAGTATTTTTGCGTATTCAGTAAATATTTATCCTAACGATGTGAAATAATTTACAAACCGAAACGAAACCGAAAGAAATCTGATGTAATGTTTGACAAGTCTTATTTAAAATTAATAAAGACATTGAAAAGTAACAAGTTAAGTGCGATACAGTTTCTACGGAAATTGCGATTTGTTAAATTAAAGCTAAAAAGTGGTTCGTTTTACGTTTAATTCACATTTTTAAATAGTACGGACTTTACGTGTAATTTTTTGTTTTTTTAGTACGGTCAGCATCAAAAGTAGCTAAATACTATAATACCATGTCTCAGTACCAAAGTGCTCAGCTACTTTTAATGCTGACTGTACATATAATATGTAAGCGTAGGTTTTTTTAGTATGAAAATGTTTAATTTTTTGTAATTTATTACAATAAATAAATTACAAATTAATCTAATTAAAATGCATCATATTCATTTTCAAACCCATTGAAATGTGTCATTATGCGTGTGTCATATTGCGTGTGTGTCATTATGCGTGTGTGTCATATTGCGTATGTGTCATATTGCGTGTGTGTCACTGTGCATGTGTGTCATATTGCGTGTGTCATTATGCGTATAGGTAAATTTGTGTACAGTTGTCATTATGCGTGTAACCCCACGTGACCTACAGAAGCAGGGCAGTTTTTTATTTTGCTTTATGGCATTGGATTTATCTTTTTTGGGCAATTTAGCAGTGCTGCCAACATAAAACGATTGCAAAGCGTTTTTATGTTGAAAAGTTGGCAGCAGAGCTGTCACTTCACTACCCGAATAAATGTTAACCTAAAAAGATTTTACGTGACAACGTCTTTTTCTCGGTAGAATATTTATTGATATGAATATAATTAAATTGCACAATAGGAACAAGGAATTGAATGAAAATAAGAATTGCACAAATTTATCATAGTTGAGTGGGAGAGAGACGCAAGGCATTCGGCGGGCCTCTCTCTCGTTCGGTGACTCATCGTAACGTTACCCAGCGTTACACTTTTTCATAAGTGACTCCCAGCCGCAACCTAATTTAAGACGTTGTCACGTCAAAATTGTTTATTTTCAATAATTTATTGTGAGAGTCCTAATTGGTTCCAAACGATAAAAATTCGTGTACTTGTTCCTAATTATGAGTGCTTTATGCAAAAAATAAATCACCTCAAAAGTCGTTGGCTCCCTTTGGAATACTGAGCCGAAATTATATTATATTGAAAGCATGACTTTAGTTTTTTAGTAAAATATTTATTATTATTATTACTTATATAATCTTATTTTGGTATTTGATACTTTTATCCAGATATGATCAAGAGGCGTGTATTGAGAACACGTTCCCTCAAAATGCTGGTACTTGATGAAGCTGATGAAATGTTGAATAAAGGATTTAAGGAGCAGATATACGATGTATATCGTTATTTACCACCAGCCACACAAGTAGTGCTTATTTCTGCCACATTACCTCATGAGATTCTTGAAATGACCTCTAAGTTCATGACAGATCCCATAAGAATTTTGGTTAAACGGTAAGTGTGGTTGTACTAAGTCTAGGGATGGGCCGAAATTCGTTTAACCGAATTTCGGCAGCTTGAACCGAACTTCGGCATTCAGCCGACCTTCGGTTCAAATGCCGAACTTTTTGTTCAAGAAAATATTGAAATAACACTTGATCTTTGCTTACACTCATTGTATTTGCAACAAGAAAATATATCTATTACTTTACCTCGTTAATTCACTTAAAATCACGTAGATAATAATGTAAACAACGCAATTGTCGCATGGATAATATATTTGCTAATGACCGGTCGGCCGGGACGGGAGACGAGAGGATTTGTCGCGGGTTGCGGATGGGATGCAATACCAAGAATTGAAGATAGCGCGTAAACTAGTTAGAATATGTTGTAGTTGCAATAGAAAAAGCGCTGTGAAAAGAACCGAACTTCGGCCGAATTTTGATTTTTTACCGAATGTTCGGCCGACGTTCGTATTTGGTTCAAACCACATTCGGCCTATCCCCTATTAATTGGGAACTTTTTATCACTAATCATTTTTGTACTAAATACATGTAGAATTGCAGAAAATGTCTAGTTTACTAGTTACATAAATAAAACTTAATTGTTTATTGTTTACAGTGACGAGTTGACATTGGAAGGAATCAAACAGTTTTTCGTGGCTGTGGAGCGTGAAGAATGGAAATTTGACACACTGTGTGACCTCTATGACACTCTCACAATCACCCAAGCTGTCATATTTTGCAACACAAAAAGGAAAGTAGACTGGCTTACACAGAAGATGCAAGAAGCAAACTTCACAGTCAGCTCCATGCATGGTGACATGCCTCAGAAGGAACGAGACAACATTATGAAGGAGTTCCGTTCAGGCCAGAGGTACAAAAAAAACTATTCTTGAAATAAAACCTTTCGGAACATTCTGTCCGTTTTCCAAAACATCCGTTCCAAAATAAAAGTTTCTTAAAATGAATGTAGGCCAAAATACCCACTTCTCATCGCATCACAATGTCAAAACTTCAGGTTCTCATAGCATCCGTATGCCAAAGATCCATCTCTCATGACACCCGTATTCCCAAAAGACCCAGTTCTCATTGCATCCATATGCCAAAAGATCCATCTCTCATGACACCCGTATTCCCAAAAGACCTCAAAAGTTATTGTTCTGAGGTTGAAACACCCTAGAAACTCATATGTTCTGCTATATTAAAAACAGAATAACTAAGGCAGAGGGATAATTTTCTACATAAATTAAAAACCATTAGTATAGTGAGAACTTTACTTACTTAAACTTTTTTTTTTCTCTTTTGACTATCTGCTTCACGGCAATCTGTTCCAGGATGATAATTTAATATCCGGAGCAGGGTTGGCTGATTTAAATCAGTTGATTTTTTATATAAAAATCATTGATATAAATCAATTTAAAATATTATATTAACTTTAATGAAAATAACAATAAATAAGTATAGTTAGTAGTTACTAACAATAAAATACTGTCAAAGGGCTTACACAGAATTAGCAGTCTCAAAAATAAAATAAAAAAAAAGACTTTCATTCATACCTACTTGAAATTTATCTTCAACTGTAGCAAAACCAATCAGAAATCAGTCTTGTAAAGTTTGATACTAACCATAATTGGTTGATTTATCCATATTAATTTTTAAAGTCATTTAAAATAATCAACAAAGGACAATCGCGAAAATGGACCTGATTATGGGCACAAATCAATTATATTCTAAAAAATATGCTGTTATTAGATAACTTTGAAAATACAAATAATATACCTCAAGAACTTCTACACTCGGCGTCAAAAAAATCGCACCTTTTAAAAATCATCTTTAAAAATTCTTAAACCTTATGTAGAGGATAGTGTTGGGTATCATTAGAAAGGTAACAAAAAGGAGTATCAAAAAACAATTAAATTTAACTTTCTGTTTAATTATAATTATACAAACAACATTAAAATTAATAAAATAATAAAAATCCTTAATTAAGTCCTAATTAACAACAGATAATTTACAAAGAAAAATGTACAAAAAGTGTCTTAAAATTAACTTAAAATCTAGTGTTACCCCCCCTTGCCCTGATCACGGCTTCCATACGGTCCCTCATGGACCTCACCAACTTCAGGAGCTCTTCTTGAGGGATAAGCCCCCATTCTTCAATCACCGCGTCTTGGAGCTCCTGTAGAGTCGAAGGAGCTGGATCCCGAGATCGAACCTTACGTTTAAGATGGTCCCAGAGGTGCTCTATAGGATTCAGATCCGGACTTCGCGCTGGCCACTGCATCACAGAGATTTGGGACCTCTGCAAGAAGTCGCTCACGATGCCTGCAGTGTGAGCGCGAGCGTTGTCGTGCATTAATGTGAACCCCTCGCCAAAAGATTCGGCAAAGGGGACCACATGCACTTCCAAGACCTCAGTGACATAGCGGCGAGCAGTCAGCGACCCTTGTCCGCGAGCACCTCCAGTCCGGGAGACGCAGACAAGGTCGGTTTTGCCGGCAGCAGACATACCGCCCCAGAACATGCAGGATCCGCCACCATATTCCACCGTCTCCTGGATGCAGGCTTGGGCGAAACGTTCACCCTGCCTCCGGTATACTCTTCTCCGTCGGTCGTTGCAGAAAAGACAGACTCGCGTCTCGTCTGAGAAGAGAACAGCTCTCCACTGCTCAAGGGTCCAATCGACGTGGTCACGAGCAAACTGCAAGCGGGCTCGCCGATGCGCTGCAGTCAATTTTGGACCCGTAGCAGCTCTGTGGGCCGCTATCTTCTTCTCCTTCAATCTTCTTCTAACCGTAGATACGCTTACGGTGCGTCTGCGAACTGCCTGGAGCTGCTGTTGCAACTCAACAGCGTTGGAGAAACGATTTCTCAAAGAGTTCGACACAACGAACCGGTCGTCTCTTTCCGAAGTGCAGCGACGTCTACCCGAACCGTGTCTGCGGATATAGCCACCGGTCTCTATGAAGCGCTGGTACACTCTTCGAACGGAATAACGGCTCAGGTTCAGTTGCCGGGCGACATCACACTGCCGCACCCCTGATTGCAGTAGTGCAACCACTTGAGCGGCTTTATCAGCTGTGGTATCCATCAAAATCTGTGCGTGTGTCCTCTTCAACGGTTGAATAGCGAATGACCCACATTGAACCCGTGTTGACCGTTTTATACCCACAAAGGAAGCGCAACTAGCAACTCTCACGGGTAGCAAAATTTGCATCGAATTTTTGTGACACTTTATTTGTTGCATTAGGTTTTATTTGATAATGAAAAGTAATGTTTTTTATTAAGTTAATTAAGTAACCTTGTAAATAAAATCATAATTAATGCGACTGCATGTGCATATCAAGAGTAAATGACATTTGAAAGTGATTTTCTAAGAGGTGCGATTTTTTTGACGCCGAGTGTAGTTCCAGAGAAATTAATTAATGTGTAAAAATAATTAATATGAATGGGAAAACATAATCATAGCTTTTGAACGGTTTTGACCATAGACAATAGATCTTGACGACGATGTCAAGTTCCATTTCACGCGTAATTCTACAATTTCACGTGCTTGCATGTAATACTCCCACCTTACACTCGTCGAAAAAAAGATTATAGTATGCTACTTAGACAAAAATACATTTAAGTATTTTTAGAACAGTATTAAATTGCTGAAAATGATACAATAAGTAAACGAAATATAAACCAAATAAGCATTAAATAAGTGTATAAGTGTGTGTGTTTAAATAAGTGTTAAAATCGAATGACAGATGTATGTTATTAATTGATTGTTTGTGCAGTCGGCAGTCGATCTTTGCGTTTACTCCGATACGTAGTACCTAATGATTTAATAATAATCGCCTTGGGAACGTACCAAATCCAACAGGCTCAGTCCTACTATGGAGAACATGTGCGTTTCCATATAGATGTATCAGAGTATCGCTTGAGAGGTAGTGGAGATAATATGTTGATAATAGGGAAAATTAAATCCAGACACATTTCAAGAAAACAATATGTACTATGTATATATAAATTAATAGAAAATAATGTGTTTGGAAGGGAAGGAATAACAGAATATTGTTGCAGTTGTTTGGTAGGTCGTCCAAGGATTGGGTGCTGTGCACATGTCATGCATTACCGTGGTGTGGTACCTTGGGTGGGCCAGGCACCAAGATAACATAACAGCAGCACCAGCAGGTTTTTAGATAGTGTAGTTAAAAGAGACGATTTTGAATAAATCTTTATGTAGGTATCATTCATTTATAAGTGTTTTATTTATAAGCATCTTCTTTGTTTCATGTCAAATACCATTAATTACATTTCTCTTATCATATATATTTACGTAGTTATTATCAGATAGTTAAGTTCAACTTAAGTTAAGAATTTAATCTATTAGATCGTTAAAATGTTTTCCTAACCTCAAAAGCTAAAAATTTAACAAAAATTATATCTCGCATTTGTGAAGTTTTATATTGAATATGAAGTTAGGACACTGATTCTAATTACGAGTATGTTAGGTATCTAATCAACACAAAATTAATAATGCCCATAGTCATTGAATAACAGGTCCAGCTAGTATGGGATTTTGCTGATGTCCTTTAAAAATATTAATTTTATATTAATAATTTAAAAGTATTTGTGTCATACAGCTTACTTAATTGTCAGTTAAGTTCTAATAATAGAGTATTTGGTTTTGTCACATAAAAAAAAAAAATGTGAGTGATGACATGTTTTTTTTTAAATAAATCAAAAAAATCGTTTTTTTTTTTAAATCATGATTTTTTCCAACCCTGACCGGAGTGACTAGTGCTTAGAGAGAACCAGGTATATAGGTACTGAGTGCTCTCATTCGATGTTGGAGAATCTGATTGCAAAACTGGGCATATCATGTCTCTTTAGTCTTATATGCCGTTTATAGTTTTGCGTCAAGTTGATTACGCTTACACCAGATATGCTTTTGCCAAGTCAGTCTCCTGTCCAAGTGCATTCCCAAGTACTTTGCATGCTCTTCTTGCGGGATTTCTTCGTCATTGAGTTTGACTGGCGGGCAAGTGTCCCTACGCAGGGTGAAGGTCACGTGACTTGACTTGTTTTGGTTTGCTTTTATTCTCCACTTCCTTAACCATATCTCAATATCGTTAAGATGATCTTGGAGTAGCAGAGAAGCTGTATCTGGGTATGAACCGACAGAATTGCAGTGTTATCGGCGTAAGTAGCTGCTGTGGTGTTCACTGTTGTGGGGAGCTCTGCCGTGTATATTGGACCCAGAATACTGCCCTGTGGCACTCCAGACTTTATTTCATGCAATGCTGAGCATACATTTCTGAGTTTGACTTTAAAGCAGCGTTTCTCAAGTTAAGACTAGTAGGGGATAGAACGAGTGAGGAAGCCATTTCTTTACTTTGTACAGCAGACCTTTGTGCCACACTTTGTCAAAGGCCTGGCTGATGTCCAGAAATACTGCGGAGCAGTACTGTTTGTTTTCCAGTGATCTGCCAATCACATCGACGAGGCGGTGCACTTGTTCGATGGTACCGTGTTGAGCCCTAAACCCAAATTGATGGCTTGGTATGGTGTTGTTAGGTGTTTTTACTTTTTTTACTTATACAGCGCGTTAGTTAAACCGAGTGACATATTAAGGGAGGACATTAGGTAGTCGATTCCCGACACGAATCATTAAAAAAATCTTAATTTTTTGCATAATTGTTCTATTAAATAATGTTAGCGTATACACTAAGCGCGGGAAAAGATCAAATATGATCAAGTATGAAGGAAAAACGGGTTACACCAACCACGACAAACATTATTCAATACCATCGCGCTTTAATTTCATTTCATTTCAAATTCAATTTCAATTCCATACCAACGCGTTTAAATAAGTCGAAAACAATAAGGTGTATAATAAACATAATGATTGGGTCATTATGGAAAATTTTATGAAATTTTAACATTGATTTTCTGAATTACTTTATATGCTTTGAGTAGTATTTTTTTAATTGTTTATGTTTACTCAGGCATAAACTACCATAGGCTTAAATATGTCCCTCGTGTTAACTAAACTAACACGCTGTATGCAGTACAATATGTATATGTAACTATGCAGTGCAGTGCGGTGCTTAGAACATAACGGCAGGCCTCCGTCACTCCATATACCTGCGCGCTATAATTACCTACCGCCCGGCCGAGCGGTCTCGGGCCGTTTCGGACCAAATTCAGTGTGGTTTTCGCAAGCGAAGCGCACGCACGTTGTTCAATTTTAATTGTTTCATTCGTTTGTACTCGTACCTACGATGCCGTCTGGTGCTTATGTGCAGTAGATGGGTTTGTTGTGCAGTAGTAGTTTTTTATTTTACCTCACACTGACTTCTATTTACTTTTGATGATGATGTCAGCACCAATTTATAAAAAAATATATTTTATAAACGATACAATTTTAAACTACCACCTATAGTCAGAACATACTCACAGTTCTCAATAAAATAGACACAAACAGTTATTTATGTTATTTTAATTTTATCGAAGAGGCATCCCTGCGATTGCTGTGGGAGCGCGTGGTAGGTTATTATACTTTAAATATTAGTAGGCTATTATAGCAGTAGGTATTGGTAATTTTCTACCGAGTGAAGTATCTGTTAACTCTTCTTTAATCTGTGATAACGGTCGGTATAAACAAAAAAATAAAACCACTAGTTCTCGATGACAACTTAATAAACAAATCTGACTTAATTTTGTAAAAACGACTTGTTAAACTTTCTATTTTATTACATTAGTAAGACTCTTAGAACTTAACATAAAAAGGAAACCTCTGGTAGTGGTTTTACATGAGAATGAGAGACGGGGTGGGTGGGCTGGGCACCCCCATCCATCCATTAACTTTCGACGATTCAAGATGCTTATTTTAAGTTTACTGAATAAAGAAATTTTGGTTTTGAATGTAACTTAATTGCGAATACTACTCTGTAAGTGTTTTACTTCAAGTAAAAGTGTCATACACTCAATTTCTCCATACTATTTAGGATGGGGGGGGGGGGGGGGTCATATATAGCATGTATATTGTTGAATTTATTATTAGCATGATTGTAGGTAGGTTCTTTTTTGCCTCTGCTATTAAAGCGTCTATGCCACCCTTCAACGGAATTTGTAGTCCGATGTCGTTCAAATGCGACACTCAATATATTTGGAGGCATCCTTGGAAACAATTGACTCTCCATGTAAGGTTTTAATAATGTAATGACTTCGTTTTCTTGATACGATTGCGTAGTAAGTACAAGTACATTTTAACAATGTAGTTGCATCAGCGAGACTTTTGGGTAAAATATTTATAGGGTAACGGATTATTTAGGAAAAGGTGGTGACTGGACCGGGTCTTTTGGGAACCGGATATCAAGAAAAACATATCTTTTGAGAGAATCACATTTTGGAAAACTGAATATTTAGGAAACGGTAGTCACGGGAACAGACATTTCAGTATTAGGTCTTTTTGGGAAACGGATATCAAGCCAAACCTATCTTTTGGGAGAAGCACATTTTAGGAAATACTTATATCGGGAAACGGATTATTTGGGTTTTTCCCACCTTTTGGTGGTGACGGGAACGGATGTTCTGGGAACAGGTGTTTTGGGAAACGGACAGAACGTTCCGAAAGGAAATAAAATAAGAAAACCTTTATTGCTTTGTATTATACTATTTACTTGTTAACTAATATGTACATCAGTAACCTCAACTTGTCCTTGGACATTGACTTTCTCGAAGATTGCCACTCTTTCGCATTCTTTGTATCTCTTGTCCAGCATTTAGCACCCTGCAAACCCTCTTTTGATTTAAAATCGTAATTTGTAAGTTAAGTTTTACTAAAATTGTTTTTTATTTTCTGTTTCAGCCGTGTTCTCATCACAACTGATGTTTGGGCCCGAGGCATTGATGTTCAGCAAGTATCACTTGTCATAAACTATGATCTGCCGAATAACCGTGAATTGTACATTCACAGGATTGGCCGCTCTGGCAGGTTTGGACGCAAAGGTGTGGCAATCAACTTTGTCAAGTCTGATGACATCAGGATCTTGAGAGACATTGAACAGTACTATTCAACTCAGATTGATGAAATGCCAATGAATGTAGCAGATTTAATATAATGTGTTAACATTATATACTAAACGTAACCGACCCATTTACCCAGTCTCATACTGGTGAAACCCACTGGTGAAAGGATTTAACATCATTTAACTTTTTAAACAGCGTTTGTGCTGTGTTCTAGATTTAACTTGAGTGTAATACCTACTGTAATACCTTAATATAAAACTTAACTAAAGTGGTTTTTTTTCTTTTGAAGCTGCACCTTAAACATTTCACATAAATGTTTCCATGACTGTTGATAATTCAGTACTGCAATAGAGATAACGAGTGGTAACCACAACTGGCCCACATTATCATTATAAATTACTAGCGGCCGCTCGCGGTTTCACCCGCGTGGTTCCCGTTCCCGTGGGAATATCGGGATATAAAGTATCCTATGTGTTAATCCAGGTTATAAACTATCTGTATGCCGAATTTCATTCAAATCCATTTAGTAGTTTTAACGTGAAAGAGTAACAAACATCCATCCATACTTACAAACTTTCGCGTTTATAATATTAGTAGGATTAGCCTATATTTTCCCACTTAACCCGGCAACACTCGCCTCCTTGAAAGTTACAGAAGCACTCGCGCATAGAGTATTTCGCTCACGTTTTGGTGTCCATGTCTACAGCTTCCTCATTCGATATAGAGAAATTCTAAGCATGCCATATTTTTGTGCATATTATGTGCAATCAAACGTTTCAGTCCTAATTTTTGTGCCACCACAACTTCGTTACTATGAGTTGTTTTATGTGTGTAAGCTGGAGACACGTGTCACCAGCTCGCACACGCCCGTTAAGACAAACCATTGAGGTTAGGGTTTTGGACTATAGCTAGAAATTTTGTGCATAATTTGCACTAGGAACAAAAAAAACTAACCATAACACTCAAATACTGTTGAAACTACGATCATAAAACTGTGTGCGAGCTGGAGACACGGGTCTCCAGCTCGCACAGCTGTATCTTCGTAATTGTTCAAGCTACGGTTATGAATTATACCTCAAAATTTTGTGCAGAATTTGTGCATAAGGCACAAAAATTTTCAAAACTTTAACTCAAAAGGTTTTTGAGCTACGAACTGATAAGTATGTGTAAGCTGGTGACACGTAACACGGGCTAACACATGGTGAATTATTGTAACTGTATAAGATAGCGCTTCGTTTTAAAGATCAAATAATACGTTATAATTTGTGCACACACGAGGCAAAATTTCAAATCTCTGGGCCTCTTACTTTATAAATTACAAGCCAAAAACTGTTTTCCCGCCAAAAAATTCAAAATAATGGCTGGGAAGCGGCTAAACGCGCGCCGACCGCGCCGTTGCCGTTCCGTGCGCTACACTATTGCAATCGAGTTTGAACTTGAGAGCTAGGTTAATTTAGTGTCATTTTAATTTGCGCTCTCGATCGTTTCGTTTCTATACCGAGAATTTTAGACTAGGAGACTGCTGATATAGGAAATTGGTTAATTTAAAATAAAAGCAAAGTCTATTTTATTTATGAATGTTCATAAAATATCGCTATGCTTAGTTTTAAGTATTTACAATAACCTCATTAATATGATAAGTAGTGATAAAATTAGTCTGCCTGTATGTTTTTATTACCACGTTTTTATTAGGTAGCTTTCTCGTTTATTTGTTTATTTATTTGTCGACGAATGCAAACGATTTTATACTAGCTTCCCGATGAGCTAGACTTGCAACTTTGAACATAGGTCAGAACAGGATGACAATGCAATATTATGGTGTCATTGAGCTGATCTGATGATTCAGCCGGAAGAAGGCCACAGGATCTCTGTAAGAAAACCATGAAACCCCATTCAGGCTCATTTGATTAGTTTTGATGAGCACTCTGACGGGAGACGACTAGACGAGGTCCATGGTCTGATGATGAACCCGAAGGAAGGCCACAGGAACTCAGTATTGAAACCATGCAACCCCATCAAGTTTGGGCTCGTTTGATTCATCTTGACGAATACTCTGTTAGAAAAAAGGGTCCAGGGTCTGATGATGGAGCCAGAAGAAGGCCACAGGAACTCGGTATTGAAACCATGCAACCCCATCGAGTTTGGGCTCGTTTGAATCGTCTTGACGAGTACTCTGTTGGGAAATAGTGTTTAGGGTTTGATGATGAAGCCGGTAAAAGCCCACAGGAACTCTTTAATAAAGCCATGCTACCCCAACGAGTTCGGGGTCGTTTGAATCGCCTTGACGAGTACTTTATCGAGAAATAGTGTTCAGGGTCTGATGATGGAGCCGGAAAAAGGACACAGGAACTTTATAATAATACCACACAACCCCATCGAGTTTGCGCTCGTTTGATTCGTCTTGACAACTACTCCCATAGGAGATGAAGAATTTTTAGTTATGGCACGTTAACTAAAAAACAGTTACTACGCTACGATAACTAAACCATCAACCATTCTGACAAGGGGTCGGTCAGCCATCAACACATAGAAGAATTGGTAACTTGCAAACTTTTTAACTTGTAAATAGAAAAAGTAAGAATTACTTACTACTGGTAAAATAAAAATTTGAAATAGCTTTATTAAAAGTAATAAAAGTATCTTTTTTTTCGTTATCTGTGGATTGGGTTTGAAATAGGTACATATAAAATTTAACATCTACCTACTTACTAGCATTTGAAAATAACTTTAGGTACTTACTCATAAGATAACAAAGGTACGCCTACTATTGAATCTAGGTGATCTACTGCGGATGGACAACATCTACATAAAGAAGCCATAACTGGAGGTTAGTATAGGTAAGCAGCAGAACGATTAGATAGAACACAATTAAATTAATTTTTATTATAGTTCTTTTTCTATAGAATTTACAATAATGACGAAAAAGGCCGGCGCACAGGAAGATGCGCGTCATAAAATGCCCGCTTGCAAAGTGTTAAACTATAGCTACATAAATTTAATATCGGTGATAACAGTATCGACCATATCTACGGACTATTAAAAATTCATGCAATATCGTGTATTTTTCCAATATATAGTTTCAGAACGCATCGAACGTTTATAATAATTTTATTTTATTAAACTTTTACAAGCACATTTGTTTGTTAAAAACTACAGATTAATGATAACTCAATAAATATCAGGGATACGGTACAATATTCTTGAATTCGATTACGTACAATATAGTGATCTCAACGCACACCGCATTCCTGACGCGATATAGTGTTTTCCAAAATAGGTATAGTTTCAGAACGCATCGATATCGGATTTGACGATATTGATGCAATAAATACGTTTCAGTAACCTTATACGATTTGTATCGCTTACTCCTAATTTTATCGGAAAAAATGGAAGAGGTGATTGGGCTTTATTACATGTCGGCAAATAATTACTATTTATTGCATCTTTATTAATTATTAATTCGTAATATTGTATTACTTTTAATACTTTATCGTTACTCCAATCCATAATTATCGAAACAGAATAATATCGATAGTCGTATTTGCAACACGTTCACACCTCTAGTTGTCTAGCAGTCAACTAAAGTGTGCGAAGGAAATGTGGCCGCACGAACATTATCGCGACAAAATCCTTGATGTGCGGCAATTTACCAACAGCGCGGCGCGTCAACGCCATGATACAACACGCTAACGCGAAGTGTTTGGCCAGACGTGTCGCGAAAACGCAAATCTTCGCGCTAGCGCGATAATGTGGCCCTAGCATTACATTGGGATGCCCCAGCAGACAAATCGTAAAGTCATCGATCACCATAGAGTACATTTATTTTTATTTATTTATTTACATTTAACCATGGGAAGTAATACAATCTAATATTAAAATAAATTACTTTCAATGGTTAAAATTTATTCTGTGACGGTCGATAGCGATTAGTTTGCTGGAAAGCATCCGTTCTTTATCGAATTAGGCTCAAGTATTCAACCATTTTGTCGTTCTGCATTCCTCCATAATGTTTATCATTATGCCAAATCTAATTATTTAATTGTCTCAACAACAAAAAATAACTAAGACATTCGTGTGTGAGATATCTAAAATAAAAAGTAGGGTAGGTTATTAGGTACCTGCCTATTGTAAAACTAAATTAGTCGCGTCGCACATCGCTTTAACAGACGGCTCCTAGTCTAAAAGTGGCAATAGTGTAGCGCACGGAACGGCAACGGCGCGCTTAGCCGCTTCCGAGCCATTATTTTGAATTTTTTGGCGGGAAAACAGTTTTTGGCTTATAATTTATAAAGTAAGAGGCCCAGAGATTTGAAATTTTGCCTCGTGTGTGCACAAATTATAACGTATTATTTGATCTTTAAAACGAAGCGCTATCTTATACAGTTACAATAATTCACCATGTGTTAGCCCGTGTTACGTGTCACCAGCTTACACATACTTATCGGTTCGTAGCTCAAAAACCTTTTGAGTTAAAGTTTTAAAAATTTTTGTGCCTTATGCACAAATTCTGCACAAAATTTTGAGGTATAATTCATAACCGTAGCTTGAACAATTACGAAGATACAGCTGTGCGAGCTGGAGACCCGTGTCTCCAGCTCGCACACAGTTTTATGATCGTAGTTTCAACAGTATTTGAGTGTTATGGTTAGTTTTTTTGTTCCTAGTGCACAAATTATGCACAAAATTTCTAGCTATAGTCCAAAACCCTAACCTCACTGGTTTGTCTTAACGGGCGTGTGCGAGCTGGTGACACGTGTCTCCAGCTTACACACATAAAACAACTCATAGTAACGAAGTTGTGGTGGCACAAAAATTAGGACTGAAACGTTTGATTGCACATAATATGCACAAAAATATGGCATGCTTAGAATTTCTCTATGTCGAATGAGGAAGCTGTAGACATGGACACCACGTTTTGTAAGCAGTCAAAATATACATAGAACATAATTAATTAAATAAAATATTTATTTTAAGTGTTATACTTTGAATTTTTAATAACAAACATAGGAACTGACTGCACTTCTAACTTACGTTCATACTCGCGCGTTGAGCAAAATTGAACCTACCAACCCGCATCGGGCCAGCGTGGTGGGTTATGGCCCATTATCCCCACGTGCTATGCTACGTGGGAGGCCTGTTCCCAGCAGTGGGACGTTTATAGGCTGATGATGATGAGCAAAATCCAGCGTGACGCGAAATTTCAAACACGCGCGATGAGCAAAATCCCGCGTGTTGCGACCCAGCCGAACAAACTGTCTCCCTCCAGCAATCGGGACGCGCTGACAGAAATGTTACGTGGGCGGGGGACGGGGGAAGTGTGAAACTCAGCTATAGCGCAGGCGAGATTTGTGCGCACTTTTTTAAAGAAATATTGCGAGTTTTAAGTTTACCGTAAGGGAAATGCTCGTAGCGCGAGTGCTCGCGGGTTAATCATGTAGCGTAGCGGTGAAAGAATACTACCACCCCCTCTCTTCCCTTGAGTGTCGTAAAAGGGGACTAAAGACTGCACATACTTCCAACAGCATAGGACGGCGATGGCCTCACCACCTGTCACGCTGAGTACATGTGCAGTCGCTATTTGGTGAAAAGTGGACTATGGTAGATGTGGCGGCCTGAGTCGCCACATAATTTATTATCATCACGTATCGGTTAAAGAGTTTGTAAGCACATTCCTAAACGCGTGCAGATCCGATAAAGATATGTCACGGCATCCTCCCTCCAACATCTACGTAGTATTACTGTATAAATAGTCTTGTAAGGTTTAGATAATAAGTTAGTCACAATGTAGTCACTGTAAATATACAACATCATATAAAGAGACGCAGTCGTTATTTACCATCGCCATGGAACTCCATCATTACAACCCCCCACCCTTCGCCCGCCGGAACATTGGTGACCCCGCTCAAGCAACAAGCAACCTTCCAATGGAGTACCCCGAAAAGAACACGTGAGTCATTTGCAATATCTACACATTAGCCATGGCAGCAAAATTCTATTCAGCGACGAACACAACAAGAAAATCACTACGCCGAGCCACACCGAGCTGCGACTGCGTCATTTAAAATCATTCTTATGGCTCCCACAACTTTGGCTTCCTTTCCGGCACATCGTATCAAGAACGTTTCATCGACCAAGGCAAAAGAAATAAGGTACCAAGAAAAACAATGCTGTATAAAATATACTAACGATTTCATAACTGCACACATTATGTCATAAATTGTGCGGCGCAGCGAACGCGCAAGAATTTCCGACGCAGCATTTTTCGCCGTTTGATCTACGCTTGCGCAAGTTCAAGTTCACTGCAGAAAGAACACAATATGTCACTTATTCATCACGATAATGAAAAATGAAACAAAGGAAAATAAGCATATATGTATACAACGAGTATTCACCCGTTTAACCGCCACACTTTTACCGACTGACAAAGTGGTTTGAGGTATGTTATTTATAATTACGGGAAGAGATATTTAGAAGCATTATTTTACCAGTCGATTGTTTTATGAGATATTATTACACTTCATAAGACACTTAAATGCTACTAGCTACCTCCAGTGCGAATTGATTTATCCGGTTATCTGACAAAGAGCCAAGGAATACGCCAGTCTGAGGATAATTATGAAGCTATAATGAAGTTGTACTCAAAATGAAGATATCCAACAAGTTTAAAATGCTTTGATTGTGCAATAAGAATACAGTAGAATAAATAAGCACAAAAATGAACCATGTTAGGGTAACTAATGTAATAATAAGATTTTAGTCAATTTTAATAATATTTTTTGCTAGGCACTTATTTCCTTATATTAAGTATGTATATTGAATGCAACATGTCTTATCTCTATGTAATTAATGTTTAATCTTAGTCAATTCTAATTTTTATGTTTTGTTATTATGTATTTTATTAAGTCTAATAGTTCAATTTATTATTAACATGTAATGCGTAATTTAAAGTTCATTGCAAGAATATGCATAATTTAAAGTTGTACTTGTTTATGCCACTTAATTTGTGTGTTTATTATAGTCTTGGTATAACGTGATATAAAAATAATATTAGTAACAATATTATGATGTTGAGAGGAATTATAAAAAATATTCGTGTACGTAAATGTAAAACGACCGATTGTTTTTTAAAAGGTATACCTATAATAAGTATTTTGTTCAAATACAAGGAAACAGCTCTCTTAGCAGCATTCAGCAAGCCAGCTAGCCATAAGGTTCCATCGCAGCAACGTAACGCTTCCTGGATCCTCGGCATCACTCGACGGTCAAAATAAGTACCATCGCACTCCACACGTCTCGACTCACAGCAGACATGGTAGCACACGCTCGTCTCGAGTCACGTAGACCGGAGAACGCTCGTTTTTTTCAATGAAGACTTGAGCACGCTCATCACGACTTAGCGTGGATTAGAGCACCACTGGCATCTCCAAGCTGAAGACCTGATGGTTTTTTCATTCCCTTTTTCAAGAGGGGGAGTACTGTGGCGGCCTGAGTCGCCACATAATTTATTATCATCACGTATCGGTTAAAGAGTTTGTAAGCACATTCCTAAACGCGTGCAGATCCGATAAAGATATGTCACGGCATCCTCCCTCCAACATCTACGTAGTATTACTGTATAAATAGTCTTGTAAGGTTTAGATAATAAGTTAGTCACAATGTAGTCACTGTAAATATACAACATCATATAAAGAGACGCAGTCGTTATTTACCATCGCCATGGAACTCCATCATTACAACCCCCCACCCTTCGCCCGCCGGAACAGTAGACGACTGCTTTTGCTGTCCTCATTGCCTAGTCTCTGACTAACCCTTCGGCGATAATAGTTACGATTATATGTAAGTATTTTCCCACTGCTGAGCAAAGGCCACTACCGACAGGATCCCACGTGGAGTAAAACGGTAGCAAGGCCAACCTTATGCAAAGGATTGGCCAGCACAAGCTACTGGCCCACAACGATTGACGACCTCCTTGGTCGAGTGGTTTGTACCTACACCGGTTTTCATGGTGTCGCCATCTCTGAGGTCCCGGGTTCGATCCCCGGTCGGGTCAATTTTGGAATTATTGTTTTTCTAAATTGTCTCGGGTCTGGGTGTTTTCTATGTATAATAAGTATGTATTTAAGTATGTTTATCCGTTGTCTAGTAACCATTTAACGAGTTTCTTTGAAGCTTCTCTTGGGCTAGATAATTGGTGTGATGTAGGAAAGATTTATTATTTATTTATATTTTAAAACCAAACTAGTTACATACTTAAAGCTGAAACTACAGTCTCCATTTGTAGCAAACATATTACTCTTCGCTTTTCTGTAGGAATAGCATTCATTAAATGCGACCTGTTGCTATTTCCTATGCCCATTTATTCTACTGTTATGGTACGTTTGCACACTTGCCGAGGCTTGGCAAGCGTCCACAAACACAAGCGTGTGAACGGGGTGTTTGGCGTGGCTTGCAAGAGCTTGTCGCTGATCCGGACCGGTGTCTGTTTTTGAACACAGATCAAAGGAAGCTTGCGGCAAGCGTTTGCGACGCATTTACACGTTGGCGCGTATTTGGTGTCGCTTACGAGCTCGTGCTGTACGGATTTTTAACGTTCACCATCTTTTCGGCCAAACTTTTCGCTTCCTTCGTTTTTATTAATATTTTAAATAAAAATAATAATAAGTATGTCAAACCAAATGCAAGCGCCGAAACAACTTCGACGTCTGTTACCTTAAAAAACGTTTTCTTCTACATCCGCGTCTGCCATGCTTGCCTGTCTGAAACACGCTTTAGGGGGTCAAAGTTACTCGCGTCCGTAGGTTTACCCTTGAGACCCTACACGTGACCCCTGGGTGGTGCTAAATGAGTGACACTGACTGAGTGATAGAGCCACGCTGCGTTGCAGCGCGCATTGGGCTGGCTCGCCCTGCGTAATACCACCCTCTCACGTATATCCGGCGTGAAATAATGGCACTTGGTGCCGTTGTGTTTCGTCCGGCCAGTGAGGGTTTCGGATGCCTATCCCCCCCGCCCCCTCTCACAATTCCTATTCCTTCCTTAATAAAGGACGGCAGCGCGTCTGCGATTCCTCTGGTTTTGCCGGGTGTCCATGCGCGGCGGTGATTACTCTCCATCAGGTAACCCGCCTGCTCGTTTGCCTCCTTCTGTTATAAAAAAGCAAGCGTTAAGTTTGGAGCTTGTGGACGTTTGCCAAGCCTCGGCAAGCGTGTAAACGTGCCATTACCTTAGAGCATTAATACTCTAAAAGCCGTACTCAGAGACGTCAATTAAGTTTAATGACAATTAAATGTCTTTCCTTCTCTATTTATCACTATACATACGAAAGTGACAGCAAGAGACTTAATTGTCATTAAAACTTAATTGACGTCTCTGAGTACGGCGGTAAGACTCTTACATAGGCACATACAGCATCAGCCAAAGTTATTATTAAACATAAGTATAATCAGCCAAAGTAAGGTACGACTTATACTTACTAAAAAATAAAGATTCACATTCACCTATATTACTGTGTAATCAACCAAAGTTATTATTAAACATAAGTATAATCAGCCAAAGTAAGGTACGACTTATACTTACTAAAAAATAAAGATTCACATTCACCTATATTACTGTGTAGGTAATACCACAGAATAAATCGCAGTGCAGTACAATGCGCGCTCGGAAACGGTAGCGCTCCATTGTGCAGTAAGAATTTTTAATCCGCGATTCGCGCGGCACTAGCCGCTGCACGTGTTTGTAACTATGGGTTCTCAACAACTCATAGCCATCGAGCTGTTGGCGTTTATACAAAACGCCATCGATACGATGGACGAGGTCAGCATCTTGCAGATCTGCAAGTCCAACTTTAAGGAGGACGAGATT
Organism: Scoparia ambigualis; assembly: GCA_963921215.1. Classification (NCBI taxonomy): domain Eukaryota; kingdom Metazoa; phylum Arthropoda; class Insecta; order Lepidoptera; family Crambidae; genus Scoparia; species Scoparia ambigualis. The sequence continues at coordinate 24,836,544 of OY992520.1, read as the reverse complement.
TGCAGTGGCAAGACGCTGCTTTTCCAGACAGTCGGCAAGGCCGAACAGATGCCATCTCGCCGGAGGGATGGAATCCAGAAGAGTCTCCAGGACATCATCACCCTGTTGAAGGAGACCGACCCGGACGACGTGCCTTCATTCGTGGCGAAGAAGCTTCACAAGCTGCCCCCCGTCACGTTCGACCACGTCGATGTCACCAAGCTGCTGAAGGATATCACCTTTCTGAAAGCGAGCCTGGCCGAGGTGCAAACCAAATTAGAGGCCTCAAACAATACCGTGAGTGATTTGCGTGCCCAAGTAGCATTATTAAGCGCTGCTTCGGTAAGTAGGTCACCCGTGGCCTCTAATGTAAATACATGCAGGGCGCAGAATGCATCCATCGGCAATTTTGAGTCGCCGTATATGGATGCGTCACCGGCCGCCGTCACCGTGCGCGATGCCCCGCGCCCCGCCGCCCGCTCCTCCGCTCCGGTGGAGACGTCAGCAGACACGTCGACCCCACGATGTGACTACGCTGCTGCCGCCGCTACGCAACCCAAGTGGCGACCAACCAAAGGGGAAGAGAAGAGTCGCCGTGATCCCGGCCTCGTAGCTAAGTCTACAGGGCCACGGCAAGACCGTTGCGACGAGGACGGCTTCATCAAGGTGGAGAGGAAGAAAAAGAAGCCCGCCTGCCGCAACCTGTGTGGCACAGCACCGACGGGACCAAACCATCTGCTGCGTCCAGCCACGGCGACGACGCTGCTGTACGTGTCCCGTCTTCATTACTCTACGAAGGCAGAGGAGATCGTAGAGTACGTGCGTGTGAAGTCCAAGTTCTGTCTGAGGGTCGAGCGGTTGGAGTCGCGCCACAATGTAAACTTTAACTCATTTGTGGTGAGAGTCCCGACCGACCATCTGTCGACCTTCATGAAAGAGGACTATTGGCCGAAAGGTGTCATGTTTCGGCGATTCCGCGGCCGACTACCTGACACCGCGCAGCGTCACGCGTCGCCGTCAATACGTGTGAAGTAGTGTAGTTTTAGTTAAACTTTAAATTATATATATGTTAGTCTGTAAGGTATTTATTATATGGGCCTCTCTGTATTTTTACCATCTAGTACATTGTTTGTTGCCTGAAATAAAGAATTATTATTATTATTATTATTATAAATAATAGTAGTACTATGTGTAATACTAACCAACATAGATGTACATGTAGGTACCTAGTAACACAGTCTTATTTTTGACTGAGAGAACTGCAAGGAAATGAGGGAAATCTTTGCTCAGCTGTGGGACACTAGGTTAAGTAAAAAAAACAATGGAAGAACTCTATTGTTAAACCTGATGCTAAATTGATGATAATGTGACAAGATTGCATCACTTTTCTGACCTGATGACTGGCAAATTGGGGATTTATAACAAAAATAACTTTTTTCCACTGGCAAACCCAAATATCTTATTTGATCAATTATTCTTAGCTCTAGTTAACCCTTTTTTATTGGTTAGGTAACAGATAAACTTATCTTATTACACCCAGACCCGAAATCAATTTAGAAAAACAGTTACTACTAAATTGACCCGACCGGGAATCGAACCCGGGATCTCAGAGATGGCGACGCCAGAACTCGCGTGCTATGGTTAGTAACCACACGACTACGAGGTCGTCAAAAATTCACTCAGTCAATCAATCACCTAAGTGGATTGAACTACAATAATATCTCACTTTAAAAAAAAATTAACTAGCATCATCCGTTTGCATGATAATATTATACATACATAATCACGACTGTTATCCCCGAAGGGTTAGTCAGAGACTAGGCAATGGGGACCGCAAAAGCAGTCCTTTGCTATAAGTAGTCCTGTTTTTACCAAATAGCGACTGCACATGTGCTCAACGTGACAGGTGGTGAGCCCATCGCCGTTCTATGCTGTTGGATGTATATGTGCGGTCTTTTCTTTAGTCCGTTTGTCGCCTTTACGAAAACGCCAAGGGAAGAGAGGGGGGGTGGATATTATCCTCAAACTTTTGTTATTACAACTAAACTGAATGCTGAGGAGGCCTATGCCAAGCAGTGGGTAGATAAGGGCTGAAATGATGATAAAACACTTATGTGTCATTGTGTGCATGATAATATTATTGAACCTTCTTAAGAGATAACTCAAGTCCTCAGCAGGCTTGTTTGATTATAAATAAATTTATTATGGTGGGGAAATGGAAATTATTCATTTATGCGCCCAAGGAGATACGATGGTTATGTGGGACTTTCCCCTCCCCCTCCCTCCAAGAAAAGATACCACTAAACCCACTAAAAACTCCTGTATTTCCCTCACAACATGCCTCTAGGACTGAAGCAATCACTGGAATTCACCCCAGAATACTGGAGATGTCCTGCTAACATTATGGGTAGTTTAATAAATAGCCTTAATAATCATTTACAAATTTATTTAAGTCAAAGTAAATATACACAAATAGGTAGTAATAACATTTAATTTACATACATTGACCTATTACAAAACCCTTCGGAGCATAATGTACAAAACGCAAAATGTACAATACTCAGAATGTGCAAAACGCAAAATGGCACTACACGCAAAATGTACAAATCGCAAAATGAACAAATAAGCGCACGTTCATAGGCAAAAGGTTTTGAGCAACATTTTCTAATTAATAAGCAACATTTTGTACTCCACAAAGAGCACTAAATAAATATACACCAAAAAAAACAATGTCAATAAGGTCGAAAATAGCCTGAACACATTTTTTCAACTAGTGGTCATTGACAGATCATTTCCAAACTTTCTTTTGTTTTTCCAGATCGTCTTTTGTGTTTTCTTACTACAGGAGAACTTACCACGGGAACGGAAACGATTCTCTTTAGGTATCATGGTCATTAGCATGGCAAGTCAAGTGCGAGTCTGGAATTTGGCGGGTGTCCATGGGCGTCCAACTTTTAGAGAATTCAACATTCTTAATAGGAATCCAACTTTTATAAAGATCAACATAACTCGGAGTTCAAGTTGGTCCTGTAGGATAAACGGCATTAGCAAGGGCGTCGCCGTGAATGAAGCCTTAGGCGTACTTTTTTTATTTTGCGATTTGTACATTTTGCGTGTAGTGCACATTTTGCGTTTGGCACATTCTGAGTATTGTACATTTTGCGATTTGTACATTTTGCGTGTAGTGTACATTTTGCATTTTGTACATTATGCTCCGAAGGGTTACAAAAGTTAAAAAATATGAGAGGATCAAATATTACAGACCTTGGAATAACCAATTTTTAATGCACGAGCCAATCATATTCAGAAACTTTCTGTTCTGGAATGTCTTTCTTTGCATAGACATCATGAGTGACCCAAAATAAGAACAATATGTATTTGTTTAAATTCTGCAACACTCCATATTTGCATGTTAATATTAATACTAAATAAAACCTAAGGTAATTACAGTTACACACATTATGACTAAGTAAAATAAATACACATTCACAATAAAAAAAATCACATTTTCAAAAGGTGATAATCACAATAGAAATACCCTCCTCGAGGATTGTTAAATAATTATAAATGCCTTAGAATAAAGATCCTTTAAGGCACAAATTTTAAACATATAAATATTACAATTGGTTTGTTAGGGTGTTCTTTTATATATATTTGGATTTATATAATGTTACAAACGGAATTACAGTTATCTTTTATAAATGTGTAGGTAATACATCGAGTAACAATTACCTAAAAACTACTCTAACATTTATATTAGATTATTCTTTGTATAGAGTTTTCAGATTTTTGTTTTGATTATTTTAAAAAGTTTGCAACAAATAATTTGATATCTGCTTTAATGTATTCTTAGGCTAAATATTGATTGATTGTGTCAGGAACAGAAACTTACAATTCTGCTTCCATGGCAGAATAGTAAGCATTCCAGCGCCTATATATGAATATACCAGTAGCCCCCACTAGTAATGCAACTAATATCTCGGTCAATTGGTCCAAAAAGCTAGACCTGGAGTCCATAGACTCCAGCACCTGAGGTTCTGGTTCAGGGACAGGTTCTTCTGGAGGCTTAGCAGTTTGCTCCTCTTCTCCTTTAAAAGCTATTTGATTTAATACAGATTTTTCTTCTTCAGTGATAGGTTTAGCTGTTGTTGAAGACAGCAGAGTTGAAATTTCTCCACATTGTGAGCACACCCAGTTTTTCGACTTCTTAGCCAAAACCTTGCGCTCTGCTGGTGAATAATCCAAAGAGCCAATAGTACCTTCAGCTGGGGTGGGCATAAACGCAATTAGTGCTAACAAAGCAGTCCTGATGGACCATGATGGCTGCCAAGTTTCTGGATGGTGGCCAGAAATTGACAAACATATTTTTTTGTTGACTTCGAATCTGCCGTTTGGAGTCAGTAAGATAATATGAGGTGGATGCATAGGGTACTCTTTAGGCAATAATATCCTGCCATGATAAATGCCTCCCTCAAAGTCTGTGCCCTTTGGGCCTTGTACAGTGAAATGCCATTCGAAGAGATTGTCTTCTAGAGGTCTTGCAAAATATTCCTCCGTTGCATCTGCCAGCTCCAATGCCTCTCTCATGAGTCGCTTGACGCCAGGACATTTTGTATTATATTTCTCACCCATTTCTGCCATATTCCAGAAAGCCTAGAACACGTATCAAGAACCTCTTTTGATATTGTTGTTGACGCAATAAGCACTGAAAAAGCTGAAGTAACACGTAAGTTATTGATGTAATCACAAGTTAATTTGATAACAAATCAGTAAAAGCAGCGACTTGTCAAAAGTAACCACAGACTTAATAGAATACGATGAAAGTACACAAAAAACCTAGTGTTGGTTGGCGATCATTAGTCTGCTATCGATAGTCGATCAATTGTACGCGTTGAATCAATGGTATTTAAAGATTAATCGATTGTACTACTTATCATATCGTAGAACAGAAACTCGTAAAACAGTCAGTGCAAAACAAACTTTACTATCAATGGGCTCTCCCATTGATACCTACCTACCTCTGTAGGTATACCTACCCGGGGATAAAATTTTATAATGATGTCCTATAGGCTAAACCCAATACATTGGATACCTACGTATGTTAATATACACAAGAGAATTTTTAACAATTAATTACGTATTTTTTTAATCTCTAGGGGGTGGGGCAGCTGCCCCTACTGCCTTCCCCCCCCCCCCCCACCCCGGCGACGTCCTTGAATATACAGTCAAAATCTGAGTCAGTCGTACTTATCATGCCGACTTTAACTTGCCATGTATTGAGTGTCTATGTAAGTGTGGGAAGTTTAGGTCCATGGGGTAGATTTATGCTTTGGTCGATCAAATAAGTTTGTAGTGTTGTGATTGTTGTTAAAGTCGTTTCTGGCGCTTCACCGACCGATGTAGCGGCACGCTTGTTTCTCTCGCACAGGTTACGCGTTTTGGGCACTGTCCTAACGTAACCTAACCGTGTCTAATCTATTAAAATTGGTACTTACGTATCAAAATATATAGAATAATAATCTATAATTGTACAGCCTCCACTAGACAATTGGCAAACTCTTCCTATTCTTGTCTATTCGTAAGTCGTCACAGCTACTAATATTTTTAATGGAATTTAGTAAATTGATATAATTTCGTTGTTTTGACTATCAAGACACTTTACCATTATGAATTTGTAATTATTATAAATTTTGACTAATAAGCTTTCCAGTCTAAGAGGTTTAGTAATGCCTAATAAATTAATGTCTACATATCGATTCATTAATTTTTAATTTTCGGTATTCCAACTTTATGAATTCCAACCTTATTTACACGTATTTTTTATATTTAAGGTACCTACCTACCAACAATAACGGTTTGGTTACGCTCTCACTTTAATAAATGAATGTCACGGTGTTCATCAAAAGGAGGGATGGGTGGGTCTATGGTATGGACTATCCGATGCTTAAAGCATGAATGCTTTAAGATCCGATGCAATGAGTTAATCGATAGTGCTGTAAATAATTATCGTTCTTAATATGCTATCGATGATAGGTTATGATTTCTTCAGCAACACTATAGAAATAGGTAATATACAAGAAACAATAGACAAATAAAATATCGTTTAGAACTTTTTAAAGAATTCAGAAGCTTAGAAATCATTGAGCCGTAGATTGAACTTTAGAAAGCTCAATGCTCAGAAATAAAAATAACAAATTCTGAGAGTGATGCCAAAATGTAGAACGTCTGTGTGCCAAAAATAACTTGACTTAAAGCCTAGTTCGCACTAGTCGTCTAATTTAGTCGTAGGCTAGCAAACTTTACTTGAAATGAAATGAAAATAATTTATTCGTGTCACGCACACATGTAAATATACAATTTTAAACAAAACTATGTTATTGTGACACAGAAAAGGTATCCACTCAGCATTAGTCAAGACACCAAAGGTGCCCCGACGCTGATCTTCCGCGGAAACCTAGAGAAACCTAGAGAACTTCAACTTAGGTACTTCTAGATTACTTCGCACGATTGTATATTTTAGAATTCGTTTTAAAAACAAACCAAACCACTTCTCGACTAAACTCTGCTAAATTACAAGCTCAGGTGCGAACTAGGTTTAATAGACTAACTATGTCATAATATCCAAATTATAAATTATCTTACATGCCAGAACATATAAACAAATACATAAATACATTCATTATCCCTGAAGGATTAGTCAAAGACTAGGCAATGAGGATCGCAAAAGCAGTCTTCTGCCATAGTCTACTTTTCACCAAATAGCGGCTGCACATGCGCTCAGCGTGCGTGGCGTGACAAGTGGTGAGCCTATCGCAGCTCTAAGCAAGCTGTTGGACGTATGTGCAGTCTTTTGTCCGTTAGTCGCCTTTAACGACACCCACCCAACCCAAGAGAAGAGAGAGAGGTGGTGTCGTTATCGTATCGTAATGTATCGCATCAACTGATTGTATCGAAACATGATATTTATCATATGCTTTTGTATTGATATTGTAAATATCGTATCGAAAATATCGGACCAAAAATATCAAACATACAGGCTGTTTGGTAACTAGGGTATCAAATCAAGCTGTAATGTACGTATGTTAACATGCCTAATGCCTATATAAATCGCACATGAAAACATATTCAGTCATAACTCAAAATTAGACTAATCTAATTTTGAGTTATGACTGTATATGTTTTATAACTCAAAATTAGATTAGTCTAATTTTAAGTTATGACTGTATATGTTTTCATGTGCGAAATATTACGCCACTGTCAAAAAATGGAATTAATTGTAGAAAAAATTTTCGACTCCATACAAAATGACCCATCAGCAGATTGAGTTAGTATAAAAAGTCGAAAATATTTTTTTACCATTTCCGTTTTCTGACGTTGGCGTAGTATTTATATAGACATGATTGTAGTATAAAAATATAAATAAAAAGAAAAAATTACAAAAAAAGCAGCAAAACATTAACCCCTCAAACCCCAAGCGGTCGCATGAGACCGCACCTACAAAAACACACTTGACTTTGTACCGTGTTTTCATAGACTTACAGACTACTTTAGTATGAACAAGTTTGGTTATTTCGGTTCTGTGGTTCATCTTATGTATTGTTATCGCACAATATCGCATAATCTATGCTCCATTCTGTCTAATTTGACGTTGACAGTTACTGTCAAAAAAGTGTCAAAAAAAACCCAAGAGCCGTTACAGCTGCCAATGTTCAAAATCTAAATTTTTTATAAATAATAATCGCGATAACCGTTGTAGGTTCGATTTTCTGTGAAGCTGAAGAAAATAAACGTTCTGATGGTTGGTACAGATGTAGCAACCACATATAAATATTTGAGAGCTTATGTACTAAGACTTGGCTTAGGATTACTTACGATAATTTTGATGCGATATTCCGATAAAGCGATACGATACAGCCAATATCTCATTGACGTGTATCGATACAAAATATCGATGTATCGTATTCCGTTGTATCAATCGATGCACAATTATATCGATACGTATCAAGGGTATTGCTTATGTGGTGGTATTCTTCCATTCCACAAATGCCAGAAGCCGAGGCTAAATAAGTTTTAAAAAGTAAAAAGTCATTGTCAAACTAGTAAATTTAACCAAAAATATTTATCCGGATTCCGGAATCCTGAGCGTTGCTTTCGTGTTCTATACCTAAGTTGTGTTGTTTATTTGTGGCAAAAACAGGTGTAGATACTATAAATATAGATATTATTTAAATCTCATAAAAAATGGACAGTAATAATGGCTCTATGGGGCCGCCGGGCATGCCAAACTTCCCACCGATGCCACCTCCACCCGGCTCAATGGCTCCTGGAAATATGCCTCCGCCCCCTATGCCACCTCCAGGTGCTATGCCGCCCCCAGGTGCAATGCCGCCCCCAGGTGCAATGCCACCTCCATCATCTGGTGGACCGCCTAATATGCCGCCACCAGGCATGGGACCTCCGCCTGGAATGATGGGAATGGGCCCGCCCGGAATGGGGCCTCCTCCACCAGGCATGAACATGGGACCACCAGGCATGAACATGGGACCACCAGGCATGAATATGGGACCACCAGGCATAGGACCGCCTAGAATGCCTCCTAACATGATGCGTGGCGGACCAAATATGAAGGGTAATTTTAACAATCAACCCATGGACATGGGGCCTATGGACATGGGTCCTCCTGGCATGGGACCTCCTGGTATGGGTCCTCCTCCTAACATGCCTATGGGACCTGGTCCTTGGGAGGGACAAGGTCCCCCTGGTTGGGGAAGACCAGGAAGAGATGGGCCACCGGGATGGGATGATCAAGGTGATGATGGTGAGGAAAACGAGCCAGAAGAAGAGGAGCAGGGCCCACCGCCAGTTGCTAGCAATTTGCCATCTTTGCTGACCATGAAGATTGACACTCCAGAGGAGTTCCGCAACAAGCCAGCACCAGTGGGTGGTGTTGTTCTTCCCAAGGCATTAGAAGAGGCTCTGGCGTACAAAGATCAAAGGCAGGCTGCTCTTGGAGATGAAAGGGAGGAGGAAGAAAAAGGTTTGTGTCATATTACAACAACAATTATTTTGACACCAGCTAATGCTTTGATTGCCATAGATAATATGTTTTACATTACAAAGTTATTGTAAAATATAATTATTTAATTATTTAAATTTTTGCTTTTCCTACAGAAGCAGACATTCCCCCTGAGGCCCCTCCAGCACCTGTAATCAGCACAGAGTATGATGCCGAGGAAGATGAGGGTGATTCTGATGATGAGAACATTCCAGATGCACCACAACCACCTGTTATATCCAAACAAGAGGTATTTACAGACTTATTACATTTATATTATAATTGTATAACGCTAGGTTTTTCTACCATTTAAATGTGTCTTTTTTATAGGTACCAAACAATGTAAAAAGTCAATCTTTGCAACATGTATATTAGTATTTTTTATGAAATTTTCTTTACTTTACTTTCTGTTTATGCTATTTAAATTTATTACATTTTACATTTCATGTAAATAAAAGTTTTATTTAATTTAGACCCAAGCCAGTAAAGCAAGCAAAAATAAGCGCAAAAAGAAGAAGAAGAAGGCAGCAAAGCAAAAGCGAAAGGAAGAAGTTAAAAAGAAGGAACCACAAGTTATAAAAGGCAAAGACGACGGCAAAAAGACCAGTGAAAAAGAAAATCAAAAGGAAGCGGATATTGAGTAAGTTGTTAAATAAATAAAACCTAAGAAGAGCAATCAAACAAGATAATAAATTGAAAGAGATAAATAAACCTGATTCTGTTTAAAATCCTATCTTGAATTACGCTTGTTGAATGTAATATAAATAAAGTTTATTAAATAACATAGTTCAGAAGCAATTCTGTTTGCAAGAATTAAGTGTGGATATGTTTTTAGATAATTTAAAAATGCTTATTTTGAGTTTACTTGAATAAAGACATTTTGATATTGATTTTGCCAGATATATTCAAGAAAGCATTCAGTTCCATGAGTTGGAGCCAATGTATCGCCAGTTCCATAGGATACTTGAAGCATTCAAAATAACTGAGATAAAGGAAGAACCCATTCTTGAAGACAGCAAAGACTTGCCCAAGCCAGTCAAGCCCCAGGAGAAGGTTCAGGATCAGTTTGCAGTGGACGACGAAGCTGCTGAGGTGAGTCATTCTTGTTTACGAAAAACTTTTGTAATATTTTTCTATCAGTTTATGATTATAATGTTCCCCTATCAGATTATGCATTGTTTCACAATGAAATGTATAAATCGTCCGCCATCTTCCAATAGAATATTTTTCTTATATTGTTTTATTTTACAAATAGAACAAACAGTTTATTGTATGGGTGTGTGATTTAAACTACAGGATTGCATTTGTGTATCATTTGCCAGTCTAAGCGTAAAAAATATAGATACGACGACCTCCTTGGTCGAGTGGTTTGTACACCAGTTTTCATGGTGTCGCCATCTCTGAGGTCCCAGGTTCGATCCCCGGTTGGGTCAATTTAAAAATTTTGTTTTTCTAAATTGTCTCGGGTCTGGGTGTTTTCTATTTATAATAAGTATGTATTTAAGTATTTTAAGTATGTTTATCCGTTGTCTTGTAACCATTTAACGAGTTTCTTCAAGCTTCTCTTGGGCTAGATATTTGGTGTGATTGTAGGAAAGTTTTTTTTTATTTTTATACATATATTCACGACTATTATCCCCAAAGGGTTAGCCAGAGACTAGGCAATGGGGACTGTAGAAGCAGTCCATTGCCATAGTCCACGTTTCACCAAGTTACAACTGCACATGTGCTCAGCGTGACAGGTGGTGAGCCCATGCCGCTCTATGCTGTAGTATATATGTGCAGCCTTTAGTCCGTTAGTCGCCTTATACGATACCCAAGGGAAGAGGGGTGGTAATGTTCTTTTACTGCTACGCGACATGGTTATAAAAAAATAATCCAAGAAATATCCAGTAATATTTTTTTTTGTTTATAACAAATCATGCGTTTTTGTTATATTATCATGCGATCAGTCGTTTAACTATAAGCAGATGATCTGAAGAAATTTGAAGTGGAGGGAATTTCCCCTTTAGGACTTTCCCTTTTCTTCGACTGTCCCTATCCTGTTAAAATAAAGGAGTTTTCCATGGAGACCAATAATAAAGGGCATCCTCACAGAAAAACGCTGCCGACGAGAAAGAGCGCATGTCCAAACGCAAACTGAAGAAGTTGTCGCGTCTGTCGGTGGCCGAGCTCAAACAGCTTGTGTCCCGGCCGGACGTGGTGGAGATGTATGACGTCACGGCGCGCGACCCCAAGCTGCTCGTGCAGCTCAAGGCGCACCGGAACACCGTGCAGGTGCCGCGCCACTGGTGCTACAAGCGGAAAGTTAGTACACACGCACTTCATCAGCCTATGTACGTCTCACTGCTGGGCCATAACCCACCACGCTGTACCAATACCGGCTTACTGCCGTACTCAGAGACGACAATTAAGTTTTAGTGACAATTGCTTAGTCTCTTGCTGTCACTTTCTTATGTATAGTGCTCAAAAGAGAAGGAAAGACATTTAATTGATGTCTCTGAGTACGGCAGTTAGACCGTATAGTAATTTTTGGAAAATGTCCCTACCATAGATAAAGGCCATATTTTTTCATTACAATCTAATAACATGCGAAAAATATCAAACTTTGCAATTATGTTTAAAAATTCTTTATGTATTTTTACTACTTTAGTACTGTTAACACTTAAGTGCTTGGCCACGGAGACGAACTAGACGCGGTTGCGGGTGGCGGCGGCGGTTGGCTAATTGAACAAATGTATTAGAATGTATAAAGCATGCCACGACGCGCGCGCGGTGAGCTATAGAGCGGCTGCAGCTGGCGGCGGCGGCCGGCGGCAGCGGTGGCGGGCGGGTGGAAAGGGCTAGCGCGGGACGGATCGAGCGAAACAATTATTATTAGACAAATCCTCGAGCGGCGGGATTTTATTACGGACACTTTATGGATAATTATGGACTACTTCAATGTGTTGAAGTATATAATCAAAAGTTTCAATACTCATTCTGATGTACTCATAAAAGTTTTCTGGATACTTCCGATAATCTGCATAAAGATTCAAAAATTCTCTACATTTATAACAATCTTTATTTAATTCATGCACTCCGTCTCTTGAATTTAAAATGTCGTGCATTAAATACGAACTGCTGTCAAGGCAACGACTACGCGTCTTCTCTCAATACGTCTACTTAGCCAGCCGCTGTAGCTGCTACTGAATGTACGTGGCATGCCATGCCACCAGACTTGCCAGACCAAATTTATAAAAAAACCGAACATGGCCTGACAAAGGAATTTGCTGGGTAGGTACCGGGAATCTGCTGTCTTTGCAAAAAAAATTAAACAACATTACTTAACTACTACATTAGAAATTATATTTATTATTGCTAGTCACAACACAGCTTTCAGCAAACTTTTATTACCTGTAATTTTTTCATAAAAGTTATTGCATGTTGCAAACTTCAAATTACAACGAATGCATAACTCTGCTTTCACCATATTGACTGACACTCAGTCTGTTTCGAGCATGAACCTATTATATTATAAGTTCATGGTTTTAAGAGTCAGACCATAAATGATTCATGTGGCTGAAAACTCTTTTCACATAGGCGTTGCTGCATGAAACCGAATAATATGCAACGCTTCAAAAATACCGAACTATTCATACTTCGGTATTTTTGTCATACTGAACACCGAACACGCAGTTGAAATACCAAACAGTTCGGTAAAAAACCGAACACCTGGCAAGCCTGCATGCCAGCCGCGTCCGCAGAAGTCACTCGCGCCCGCACATAGCCTAGCCCGTCTACGTGGCCAGGGCGTAACACCAGTTAGTAAAGAATAAAATTTAATATTTTCTACAAAATCCTAATTAAGTATTACTCACAAAAATGTTTTCTAAAACTGACCTTTTTTCTGGCATCACAGTACCTACAAGGGAAGCGCGGTATCGAAAAGCCCCCGTTCGATCTTCCAGACTTTATCAAAAAGACCGGCATCATGGAAATGCGCGCGTCCCTGCAAGACAAGGAGGAGACGAAAACGCTCAAGGCGAAGATGCGCGAGCGCACACGCCCTAAGCTCGGCAAGATCGACATCGACTACCAGAAGCTGCACGACGCGTTCTTCAAGTAAGTGAATTTTGCTGCAAACTTAGGATTCGTAGGGTTCTTAGGAAAAGTAGGATTCAATCTTCCAAGCGCTTGACTTAGGGCCTCATATATATATTTTTTATAATTTATTTCGTGACCATAGATACTATTTCTTCAGTCGTAATATTAGAGTTCATTTTATGCTTAAACTGATGATAATGAGTGATGAACGTTTAATGCTAAATTATATTCCCCCAACCCCCTTGAGTTCCAGTAAAGATGTGGGACTTTGCTGAGATCTCGCACGGACTTCTTGAGAGAATTTGAAAAGTGATGTTGCACTGTTTTCTTTTATTTGCCAACACTCATGCACGTTCACGAACACTTAACAGTAAATAATCCAACATTATTTCACATTAATATTCAACCAAACAAATTATAGAAAATAAAACAAAACTGCAGACATGACGCTTCACTTTCCCGCCAAGAAGCCTTAGGGTCTCAGACCAATGAGTGTATGTAACCAGACCCTATAAAAATACCCGAAAACATTATATTTATTTATACTTAGATTGAATGACCAGATTTTATAAAGAAATACCCGAAAACATATATTTATTTATAGTTAAAACGGTTTTTAAACCTTTTGAACGCCACGGTCGGATATGGCCGACAATTGAAAACGACATTTTTAAATATAAAATAATAATACTAATTGCGCTCTGGCGTTCAAAAGGTTTACAAATACTTGTTTCTTTTCATCTTTATTACAATTTCTGGTTTCTCTCTTGGTTAATTTTATGTCTTATAAACACGTCAGCAGACCAACCAAAACTGTCAAATTTCTCTAATCGATTTTGATTCTTATTACAGATACATAAGGTTCAACACGTATTGTAGTGAAATTTTGTGGTAGGTCAGCTGGCGTCTACCTAAATCATTAATAATATTTTCTTTATTTATTTCTTTTACCAAATGTGATCACATAAGTGTGCTAAACGCAACGTAGTTTGATCATTTTGGAACCAGTATAAAATCTGGACGTTTACTTCCTATTTAAGCAGCAGGTTACATCAGTGCATCGTGATTTAAACTCAAAAGTAAGGTAAGGAATATTTTGAAAAACTTATTTATAATTCGTGTATTTCATTTAGTTTGTTTTCCTTCAATTCCATATAATAATTATTCACAAAAAAAGCTGTTTGTGTCTTTTCCATTAATTAAGCGCGTCTTTCGCAATAACTTCACTCGTGTATAAGTTTTTCGAGTTGTCTACAGCTTGATATATTGGAAATATTTGATAAAATATGAAGAATCAAACTTTCTATTATACTTAATAAATAAATAAATAAATAAATCTTTTCCTACAATCACACCAATTATCTAGCCCAAGAGAAGCTTCGAAGAAACTCGTTAAATGGTTACTAGACAACGGATAAACATACTTAAAATACTTGAATACATACTTTTTATACATAGAAAACACCCAGACTCGAGACAATTTAGAAAAACAATAATTTCTAAATTGACCCGACCGGGGATCGAACCCGGGACCTCAGAGATGGCGACACCATGAAAACCGGTGTATAAACCACTCGACCAAGGAGGTCGTCAACTTCTAAATTGATGTTTAAATCATTCCTGAAAACTGCAATTGACAATGACATCCCTGGCTGATCAGCCTGGGGCTAGTTGTCTAACTTCAACACCTATCGCAATACCTTTCAATTGTATAAGCCTACTCTCACATGTCCTAGTTATTTATTCGAGTAGTGCATTGCTTCGCTAGTTTGCTTATTTAAACGAATTTTAAAATACTGACTATATTACTAGGACAGGTGCGAAGTAGCCTTTATATCTTTGAAAGATATTGCGATCGCGATAGATGTTGAATTAAGACAATTAGCCCCTTAGATGTCATAATATGTGATATGTATGCGGGTGGATGGAGTGAGTAAACGGCGACTAACTGGCTGAAGACTACATACATCCAACAGTATATGTTTAATACAAGTGCATCATCAGCGAGGAATTCACTGAGTAGGTAGTTCTTCGTGACTTAAAATTACAAAATGTGAGTTTAGGACTCTTTTTTTTTAAATTTTTTTTACGGGTAACGGGTAAGCGCTTGGCCTTCATCTCACCTGATGGTAAGTGACGATAAGGCCGAAGGTGGAAGCGCGCTTCACCCGGAATCCTCTACCACTAAGGAATTGGCTATCTTATCTCAAACTGTCGGAACACAACAATGCTATAAACATCGTTGTTATGGCGACAGACTTAGATAAGATGGTGGTAGCTAGCCAGGCGGACTTAACAGCCCTACCACCAACCAAACCGAGCACACAAATATGTACCCCCCGCTGGGAATCGAACCCGGGACCTCTAGGTCTGAAACCGGTGGCTTAGCCACTAGTCCACGGAGGCGGTTACGGACTCGAGATTTAGTATAGTTCAGTTTAATTTAATAATAGATAGGATTCTCTTTTCCGTCTGATATAAGCGTGTTTGGTTTTGGGCAAATGTAAAGAGGCCTGTTATGCCGTCACTTCACTTGGCGTATCGTGTTCGTGTGGCGATATCGTTGTGTTTGCCCAAATAATTTGGCACATCACTTGACGTCAAACAAGCCATCCACACATGGACTATACGGGCAAACAACACAAATATTCACAATATTTGCTTGTTCACAAACAAATTTAATGCAACAGTTATGGACGTGTCAGTGGCAGCAGCATATTACCTGAATGCGGCTTGCCAACACCTGTTTTTTTATTGTGCAGGGTTCTCCTAAGTTGTTTTGAATATCGATCCATGCAACGTTGTCGGTTTTTGTTTTTATGAGAGGCATTTTTGGAGTCCCAAATACTAAGATGCATTTGGTATAATTCCAAAAATCGCAATACGGTTTCGTTTGTCCAATCCAGTTTACTATGTTTACGTATAAAAAACTGAACACGTCTGAACAGGACAGCCGCACGCGCGCTTCTGAACAGAACCAAGTGTGGACGGCCGACGCAAATATTTGCCGTATTTGATTCCTTTGATGTGTGATCAAAAACCGACAAGTGGACGGAAACGCATATTCGCTATTTGCGTTGTTTGCCTTATTCGTGCAAATAAAGCAAATATATTCAAATAGGCCCTCTACACATTGCCGTGTTCGGACAAATACTGCAAATACGCGAACACGATACGCCAAGTGAAGTGCCGGCATTACATGTCAACTGCGATTTTTGCGTAAAATGGCCAAATTTGGCGTTCTTGATCTCAGAAACAAAAATACATTAACAATTTTGACTTATTGAATAGTGTAGAATAGCTATTGGCATAGTTCGTAGCTGCCTCGTTTTTTGTAAATTTTGCTTAACTTTCTAATTAAACCCAAAATTGCAGAGAAATCTTTTCATAAAAAGCGCGAAGGCATGTTTTTCACCTCCTAGATTTAACTACTGTTCTAAACAAATGAAATTAAAAAAAAATGTTATCTCTTATATAGTCGTATAGTTCGTAGCGGCCTCGGAATAGATATCATTGATTTTATATATAAAAAATGTTATTGTAAACCAAAAAACTTCGAAAATTCGCTTTAAGTTAACTGTGAATTTCTCCTATCTACGATAATATTATTGAGCAAAATTTGTACCAGAATATGGGATGAATTATATTAAACCGGGCCGTGCACGGGGCGTGCCGTGTGCGTGGCCCAGACGGGGCACTGATTTGAGACGTTGCATACATTTTGTATGAAGCAGTTCATATTACATAGTGCATGTCCGGTCCCGGTCTAATATAAATAGAAAATGTATGTAACGTTTCAAATCAGTGCTCCGTCCGGACCACGTACACGGCACGCCCCGGACACGGCCCGGTCTAATATAATTCATCCCTAATTGTTACTTCATGAAAAATAAAGATTTATAATGAATTTATTACCCTATTTCGATAAAAACGATAAATACAATTGAAAAATTACTCCAAAATGCTAAAATGGGCATTTTACGCAAAAATCACAGTCGAGATGTAATATGCCTCTTAATTAAAGAACTTAATTTAATTTTGTATAAGTAATTTTTTAATTAGGATATTGTCTGTATGTTTCTGTTGTTACTTGTAATTGGTCACCTGTTATTATTACCATTACTTATACAGTTTGAATAAGCTGTTGGTCTTCCTAAGATTTAAATATATAAATAAATAAACAGCATAAAGCGGCGACGGGCTCACCACTAGTCACTGCCTATCACGCGTCGCACATGATTGTGTATAGTTCTTATTCACTAACCCTTTGGAGATAGTAAATAAACGTCACTCTTTCTTGTGATGTTTTGGTAAACATAACACGTTGTTGAACTAGATGGCAGACCAAGCCGCGTATGACCATCCACGGTGACCTGTACTACGAAGGCAAGGAGTTCGAGACCCGGTTGAGGGAGAAGAAGCCCGGCGACCTGTCCGAGGAGCTGCGCACGGCTCTCGGCATGCCCGTTGGCCCGGGCTCACATAAGGTAATGCATTAATGTTCATTTAAAAAAAATCGAATCCAAAAAATTTCATTTTTAACAAAATCCAAGGTAGACTCTTTCTTTTAAGAGCATGTACCCCCTGTGCCAGAAAGGGTCCCTCTTTATTTAAACTAAACACTTTGTCTGTTGTTAACGTTATTTAATGAATCATTCATTTTATTATTTTAGAACTAGCTGACCAGAAAGACGTTATAGCAGATTGTTTTTAATTCAGAAATCAGAAATCAGAAATACTTTATTTGTTTAACATAGGTATATAAATAAAAGGTCTTACAAAGTTTTATGTCCGCTATGTTTTGCCTATAAAGGCGTACAAACAGATAGTGAATTAATTAACTTACTGGTTTACTTTCAATTATTATATTCATGCATTAATTAATAAAATGTAAAATTATATCTATCTTTATCTATGTCATTAAAATATTATCGTTAAAAAAGTCGTTAATTGTATAATAGCATTTTTCCAATAATAATTGAGTTACCTTTTTCTTAAACATATTTAATTTTAATTGTTTTATGTCAACTGGTAATTTATTATAAATCCTCGGGGCCATGCCCAGAATGCTATTTCTAACTAAGGATGTTTTACATTGGCATATACATAAATTATATTTGTGTTGACTACGAGATGGGTTCCGTCGTATCTCAGATAACTTCGCAAACAATTCCGGGTTTTTTTTAACAAAGATCGCAGTCTCTAAGATGTATATAGATGGTAATGTTAATATTTTTAATGACTTAAAAACAGGTAAGCAGCTATCCTCTGTTTTCAAACCGCACATTGCTCTTATGCATCGTTTCTGAGCTTTGAAGACAGTATTTCTCTCTACCGAGTTACCCCAAAATATTACACCATATCTTAGGATAGATACGACTAGTCCATGATATGCCACTATGACAGCCTCTAGTTTAGTCACTTTTTGAAGATTGTATAGGGCATATGCACATTTGTTTAGTTTTTTGCAGATATCTTCTGTATGTGATCTCCATGTAAACTGACTGTCAATAACAAGTCCTAAGAATTTGGTTTTAGTAATTTGACTAATATTTTTATTTTCATAGTTAATGTCAATGTTCTGTGTACGAAGCCTTTGATGAAACTGAATTATGTGCGTTTTATTAATATTTATTTTTAAATTATTTTCGTCGAGCCAGTTAATTATATTCGTCAATGTTATACGTATATCCGTTTCATAATTTTTTATTTCAGAGCATTTTATTATGGCTGTGCTATCATCAGCGAATAGGATCATTGGGTGTTGGGTAACTGAAGGCAGCTCATTTATGTATATTAAAAACAACAGAGGGCCCAGCACACTACCTTGGGGAACTCCAAACTTTATATCTCGAGTCTGTGAAACATGTTCCAGTTCATGTCTAGTTCTGGGGCATATATTCGTAATTTGAGTGAATTGTTTTCTATTAGTAAGATATGAGCACATTAATAACAGCACATTGCCTCTAATTCCGTAGGCTTCTAATTTATCAAGCAGTGTATTGTGATCTACGTAGTCAAATGCTTTTGACATATCTGTGAAGATAGCACATATGGGTATTTTATTATCAACGCTAGTCAGTACAGTTTTTACTAAATTAAATATTGCCATGTCAATTGTTTTCCCTCTTCTAAAACCCTTCTGCTGGTCACATAAATATTGGAATCTGTCAAGATATGTATAAATTCCTTCATAGATGTATTTTTCAAATATCTTGGAGAATATCGGAATTAGGGCGATCGGTCTATAGCATTTAACGTCTTCTTTATTGTCTTTCTTGAAGATAGGCTTTATTAGCGTTATTTTTAGTCTGCTTGGATATATGCCTGAGGTTATAGAAAGATTTATGATGTAGCTGAGATGTGTCGCAACGGTTTTTGCAACACTTTTTACAACCTTGGTTGCAATGCCATTGTAGCCCACACTGTTCGTGTTTTTCAGGGATTTGATAATACGTTGTATGTCGTTAGGTGTTGATGGAAGCATAAACATACTGCACTCTTTTGACATCACTCTTAAGCTTTTCCTAGTTTTAGGAATTGTATTTGCCACGAAATCCACAAAGTAATTATTAAAAGCATTCGCAATCTCATGTGGGTCAGTGATTATCCTATCGTTGTAGTTAATTGTTGTTATTGGTTCCTTTGGGTAAACAGCCCTATTTTGATTTATAATCTGCCATGTTGCCTTACTTTTGTTGCTTGCAGTATTTATAAAATGATCGTTTTGTGCCTTTTGTGTCAATTTAACTATTTTTCTAAATTTCTTTGTGTAAGTTGTAAGTAACGTTCTATTTTTGGCTGTGCTTTTAAATCTGTATAGCCAAAGAAGTTCTCGCTTTTTTTTGCTACATGCTTTTATTCCTCGGGATAGCCACTTGACTTTCCTCCTATTTTTCATATGAATAATTTTATATGGGAAGCAGAGATCGTATAACAAACAAAATTCCTCTAGAAAGGTATCGAACGCTTTATCTGGATCGTTTGTTTCATAAATCCAAGAGAATGACAAGCTTTCAAGATATGTTTTGAAATTTACTATGTTTTCTTGTGATATGTCTCGTCTCCTCATGAACCATGATGTTATACGGCAAGATTTTTTTATCTGCATATTCAGTATCTGAGCTGTGTGGTCTGATAGGCCTAACTCTTTAACAGTGCCCTTACAACGCTTTTTCAAGTTGTGTGCGAAGTTATCTATGCAAGTTTTACTACTAAGCCTAGTCGGTTCTTTTATTTCTAATGTCAGATTATAGCTAAGCAAAAAAATTTCAAATTCCAATGTCATATTATTTCTATTTAACGTGTTTATGTTGAAGTCTCCACATATAATAACTTTCCTATCTGATTTATTATTACATACTCGTTTCAATATAAAATCTAGTTTCTCATAAAATATTTCTAAGCTTGTTGTGACAGGTGGTCGATAGATACATAAGATAATAACATTATTTTCGTTTAACTCAACTCCACAACACTCTACAACACCAGATACAGATGCCCCTGTTACATAATCTAATTCTTTGTATTTAAAGCCCGTCCTCAGGAGTATGCAGGATCCTCCACGCTTTTTGCCGCTCCTTGAATAGCAAGCTGCAAGTTGATAGTTCGGTATAGTTAATAGGTCTTCTTGACCTTTTAACATAAAATGTTCTGTTACGTTGTCTTGTCTATATTTTAAGACCTTTCTAGTTTATAGTAAAATGTTTGCCTGGTATCAATAATAACCCTTTGGGTATGGCTGGGATGGAAGGCACATAAAAGAATACAAAAAGCTTAACAGAAAATACTCTTTATTGATTTATTTTATTTTATTTTATTCAGAGCACCAACAGCACTTATACAATTTAAGGATATATTTATATAAATCTACTTAGCTATTAACAGGTATTCGCATATGGAGATGATGATATATAACTGCGCTCCTCTTCCTCAGGTGCCCCCGCCATGGCTGATCGCACAGCAGCGCTACGGGCCTCCGCCCTCTTACCCCAACCTGAAGATCCCGGGGCTGAACGCGCCTATCCCGGAGGGCTGCGCCTTTGGCTACCACGCGGGCGGCTGGGGCAAACCGCCCGTAGACGAGACCGGCAAGCCCCTGTATGGGGACGTGTTCGGACACCAGAACAACGGGCAGGATGTGAGGCACTTTTTATTTTTATTTTTTACTAGCGCCCCGCCCGTTTTTGTTTACGCAACTTAGAAACACTGTTATATTTCAGCCATTTTGTACAAATTATAAACAAAAACCATCCTCAGTCGCTCTTTCTATTATTTTTATTATTTCTATTAGTCTAATCCATTGCGATTAGAGTGGTTAGTACGCCGGGCCGGGCGTCCCGCCATCAAGGACCCGGGTTCAATTCCCGGTCGGGTCAATTTAAAAAAAAAACTGTTTTTCGAAATTGATTTCGGGTCTGGGTGTTTTTCCTATGTTTATGTATATTTTTCCGTTATTTATTTAAAACATTATGCTAGTTTACAGAAAGCTTCCAACTCACTTATCGTTATATTGCCATATTAACGAGTTTCAGGCTCGTTTCACAGTCACGCGTTTGATCAGCGCCGGCCACACGCGCGCGGTTACAATTACACTAGATTGTAGGTTGCGTTTCACAGTCATCACGCAGTTCAAACGCGCAACTACTATGTAGTGTAGCGCGCGCGTGTGGCCGGCGCTGGTCAAACGCGTGACTGTGAAACCAGCCTCATAATACTCATTATGGTCTAGATAATTGATGTGAGCGTAAACAAATTTAATATAATTTAATTATTACGTGGCTTAGAAGAATAAATCGGAGCAACAGACACAGGAAAACAGCAGGAAACTTTACTTAATAATAAGTAATGATGACTATGTATCCGTAAACCGATAAGCATGCATAAAAAACGTTATGAGAGTGAGTGAAACAAAGGACGTGTGTCAGAATCGTAGCAGATGGAAAGCGGTGTTCTCTGCCTACCCCTCCGGGAAACGGGGGTGATGTATGTACGTCACGAGCACCAACATGTATACACTTTGACTCTTATTCCATTGTATGAAGAGTTACAATTGTTTACATATTTTTGCTCGTGACTGTACATATGTGTATGCTTTTACTACAACGGGAAGAGTGAGCTCACTCTTTCCAACGTTGACACATTTTCTTGCGCCTTATGGGCAAGGAAGCATTTAACGATTTAAATCTCTGTCCTGTGTTACCTTTTCTGCACCCCCAACAATGTGTATGAAACACATCGGTTTAGTAGTTAAGGCTTGAAATCTTAACAAACGAACGTGCAAATTAAGTTATGTATTAATAATATTAGTTAGGATATTACTTAGCCAGCAAACGATCCCCGATGGTTTGCGTACCACCGCAGCCCAAAGACAAGCGCATCACTCGCGCGCTTCCAAATCTGAAGTTCAGTTCTTATGTCTCTGTGTAATTTCACGGGATCTAGTTCTAGTTTATTGGTCGGAATTAGGTAAAGTTATTCAAGTACTTACACTGATTTCATACAGCGAAAGAATAAAGTGGATATGCCTCAAATCCCAAGATTAATTTTAAAAAGCAGAAAAATCCCGTGATTTATTAAATAAAAAAGTTATTTACTTTTTCACAATTTAAACCACTGCACGCGCGACGTTGCCAAATTTACATCAACGACATCGGATATCCGAAGTTGCAAAATTCTAATGCGCACACGCGCGATGTTGCCACATTTGTAGGTCGCACAACATAGCTTCTGAGAACCAAAGAAAACAACAGCGGAAATGGGGAGCACTCCCTGCTAATGAGTATGTTACCTGTTAATGAAATGTAATAGATTTTGTCTCTTTTTTTCCACATGGGATAGTCCATTTTTGAAATCCCGGGAAGATCCATATTAATATCAACATTTCGATGCAAGTACAAAAATATCTCTACCTATAATGCTCGACCTCTGACTGTAAATTGAATTTACTATTATCTCTCTTACTTGTTAATCTGCAAACTATCTTCACACAGTGAAAACTTGTTAGTAGCTAATTGTTATTTAAGTTGAATTAGAGCAAATTATTGTAATAGCTGTAAGTTTTGTTATGAAATGAAATATAAAAAACACTTTAAGAAGAATGCGAGGAATAAACCCACATACATCAACCATCCATATCCATCTTATAAAAAATACTTACTGTAATTGTATTTCACAGTTACTTACTTAAAACACGTTATTTTTTTAGGATAATGAAGATCAAGATATCGATAGGACGATGTGGGGAGAGTTGGAATCAGAATCAGAGGAGGAGTCCGAAGAGGGTAACTATAATACTGTTTTGTTTTACTTTGACTTGTGTGAGCGTTTAATTTATATTAGTTTACTTTTTTTCTTAGAAAATAGTGTAAAAACTAATGGATCCTTGTACAGACGACAGTAGGTCATCCTACCCAAAACTGTCAAATTTCTCCAATCGATATTAATCCTCATACTGTAATCAAAATAAAGTTTAAAATAGATTGACATTAATTGATATTTTGTGGGTAGGTTTACCAAATCAAATCAAATCGGTTAATTGTTTCATGTGGTACAAGGATGTTACATAGAATTATAGTACCGACAGAAACCCTGCAAGGGCAGTACAATTTTGAATAAAGTATTGAAACAAAAATTGAAGCCCTGCTGAGCTGCCATTTGCACCATTAAATAATTCGTGTATTTTCCAATGGCAGAGGAATCCGATGAAGGCGAGAAACCGGGCGAGGGTGATGTGGCGGCGGGCGTGGCCACCCCCGGCGAGGGGCTGGTCACGCCGCTCGGCATCAGCTCCGTGCCGCCCGGCATGGAGACGCCCGATACCATCGAGCTGAGGAAGAAGAAACTAGACACTGATATTGAGGGGTGAGTCACTGGTGGTTAGAGGTCGGTAAAGCAGTTCGCCGTAGTGTAGTAACTAGTACTATTATTTTGGGATCGGTAAAGCAATTCTTCAAATAAAGCTATTCATTGACATAAAGTAGTGTAGTAAGTCTCTATTATTTGCGGTCGGTAACTAACATTGAGGATAAGTCAATGTTGCTCATGGGTCGGTAACGCTCTGTACCCGAATAAGCTATACATTGACATGTAGTGTAGTGAGTCACTCTGGGGTCATTAACGCCGCTTTGCATCAGCTCAGTGCCGCTCGTCATGGAGACGCCCAACACCGTCGAGCTGAGGAAGAAGAAAATAGACACTGATCTCAATAAAATAATAGAGACATACTTATAAACCTTTATTTGGAGAACTGCTTTTCCGACAGTGGGCGGTAAAGCAGTTCTCCAAATAAAGGTCGACACTACCGTATAGTAGTGTAGTGAGTCACTATTACTCTGAGGTTGGTAACGCCGCTCGGCATCCAGCTCGGTGCCGCCCGACATGGAGACCACCGACACCATCGAGCTCAAGCGCCTTACCATCTGCCTTAGAGCAGTATTACATTGATCTTACTATGCTAATTCCTGTGGTCTAGCGACTAAGCTACCGGTCTAAGATCCAGATCATAGTTCTCCAAATATGGTCGACACGACCAGACAGACAATACAAATTTATTTGTTAGCAACTATAGGAGTCTTCGTGTTAGACAAGGGGATATAGTATTGAGTGAGTCATTATTATTTGGGTTCGGTAACGCAGTGCCCAAATTGTGTGTCCAAAAACTAAACATTGACATGTAGTGTATTGAGTCACTATTATTCTGGGGCCGGTCACGCCGCTTGGCATCAGCTGAACTTGTCTCATGGTTCTTAGATTATAGTTATGTTTGCCTGTAATTGTTTTTTCACTGTTCTTACTGTATTTTAAGAAAATGTTACATTTCTGTGTTTTAGTCTAAAAAATGTTAGTAGAGCTAATAAAGATTAAATTTAATAAATATGAAAGTAGTGTTATTGTTTATATAATTTTAACGCTATTTTTTTGCGAACAAATTACAAATTAAAAAAAACAGTGTCGTAAAACTTTTTTAATTTGTAATTTATTCGCAACAATATTTTGCGTCAAAATAATATAAACAATAACATTATTACATAGCTTGCCTATTTCTTAACTGATCTTTAATGTTTGTAAAAATATTAAGATCGGATGTTGATAACGTAGTTTTTTGACATTAAAATGGGCGCCTTTCGCTTACAAAGTAAAAAATAAAGATGGTGTTGATTAATTTCGGCGGGCTGGATAAGTTCCACGGTAGCTCAACTGGAAGGAGCACCTGGCCCGGATTGCCAGAAGGGTGCGGGTTCGAATCATGCTCGTGGAAATATTTTCGACACTGTCTTTTTCAACTTTAACTGTGTCGAGTAGCGGTGAAAGAATACTACCACCCCCTCTCTTCCCTTGGGTGGCGTAAAAGGCGACTAACGGATTAACGCGTTCATTGCCGACCTGAAAAGCTGGATTTCGTGAGATGGACAAACTATTATTTTTCTTTAAATATTGTTGTAATGTGCTAAAACCACTTTGTATAGTGTCTTTAATTTAAAAATATTATCAAAGTAGGTTTTACATGACGTAAATATTTATCACGCGGTAACGCGTGATCGGCCATACATAATAAATTATTGCCCATATGGCCTATAACGCGATTTCGCGTGATGCGGAGTTTAAGCCTATAAGTTATACTGATGGATCAAAACAGAAATTAAAATACATAATATATGTTCATTATATTTTTTATAAGCAGTCTTTCAACATAATCACCTTAATTACTCATACATTTTAGCATTTTAGCAAAATCAACATTTATAGGAACTAAAGTTACATAACAATTTTGAGGGTCCTGGTTCATCATTCATTATTGAAAACAAAAGGGTGTACGTAAATTAAACGAAAATAAGTTCGAAATTGAAAAAAAACTAATAATGTCAACAAAAACGCTTCCACTCAAACGCCGGCGCTGCGTGAACTGTGTGACAAAAACAATGTGACTCACCCGCAGGCCACGCCCACCACTCGAAAGGTAATTCCCTTACCTAGTGGCCAAAATAAATTCCACGCACCTTTGCGCTGTGGCCGCTATTCCACAGCTCATACAAATCTATTATAAAGAAACACTCGATAACGCGTGATCGGCCATCGGGTAGACAGGCCGGATCACGCGTTATCGCGTGATCGGCAATGAACGTGTTAAAGACTGCACATACATCCAACATCATGCGGCGATGGTCTCACCACCTGTCACGCTGAGCACATGTGCAGTTGCTATTTGGTGAAAAGTGGATTGTGGTAGAGGACTGCTTTTGCGGTCCTCATTGCCTAGTCCCTGACTAACCCTTCGGGGATATTAGTCGTGATTAATGTATGTTGGTAGTAGATTAGGCTGGTGGTAGATTAGTTAAGTAGGTAAATTAGGTAGGTTGGTGGTTTAGTTAGTAAGATTAGCTTTTAAGATTCAACTACACGTTAGTTAACTGTTATTTTTGTTTTGTGACGTGAAAGTACCCGTAAAGGTTTATGTTGAATAAATTATTTTGATTGATTGCTTGATTGATGTATGTATTTTGAATTTGTAAATGTGAAAGTAACGCCCCTTTCGTTTGCCCTAGCGGGGACACCCCGGCGCTGTACCAGGTGCTGCCGGAGCGGCGCGTGGGGCTCTCGGCCGGCATGATGGCCTCCACGCACGTGTACGACATCAACGCCGCCAACCCGGGTCAGTACCACAAACAACGCTCATCTATACTAATATGTATTTCTTTTTTACCTTTTGTGTCCCACGGGCGGGTCACGTATGCAGGATGCACCCTAACAAATGGGCTTAGATTGTTACTCGGTGGATACGCACGATCGGGTGCCGTCAAAGTGGAAGAAAAAGAGATGGTGCGACGACCTCGTGACCCACACAAGGGATTGGCAGTCTTCGGCTCAGGGGGGTTACTCTTGAACGCAAACTCAATCTTAATACAATTCCAATGCGATTAATATGTATCGATATTGGGATAAGTAAAGATAATTCCGGAACGCCATCTCGATAATAATTTGTTCAATCAATTTCCTCGCAATTTAATTCCAATGTGGCGCTATTGTCCCCTCCCCCTTGGACCGCTGAGGAGATCAGTCGTGTGTAACAACCACTCTTAGTTCATTTTTATTTAAAATAAATTAATAAAAATATTCTACATTAATTACGTGAGTGCCACCAGGAGTGCATAAATGAAGTGTACTACCCCGAATGAGTGAGTGCGACAACACCTGTGGATGCGAGACGGGTGTACATTACCCAAGTCCGCCGCTGAACCATGTGAGTGAGAAACACCACTGCGAAAACGAGATAGATAATATTACTCGTGCGCCCGTCAACACTCCCCCGCCCCGTGTGAACTGTGTGAGCGAGAAATACCTCTTAGCAGCCGAGATAACTATACTCCACTAGTGCGCTTTTATACAGTCCCCGCCCATATACAAAAGGGACCCTGCGCATACGCGCGCTCCGCCTCCTCGCATTGTTCACTTTCCGACGGCTCATTTAGGCCTACGCAACGAAACAAATAAACTTTTATCCATGACACAACGTAGTATGTCTTTGACTCACCGCACCCCACCAAACTTGGCTCAAGAAAACACACCTGAAACCATAACTACGCCTTTGTTTGGATCTACGCCTAACCTTAGCTCTGATAACGCTACACAGAAAGAAGATCAACCTTTTATCACTAAACGATTAAAACGTAAATTTGAAAACCCCCATTCATCTAACTTCGTGGAACAAAAACTCGATGACCTGCGGGCCTCTCAAGACACAAGACTTGACTCTCTAGCCTCGGCATTATCTACACTTATTGAACAAAACACCGAGATTAAGAAATCAGTGGAATCTATGACCGCCAACTACGATATCTTAGTGAACAAAATCGGAACACTAGAAAATGAAAATAAAAACTTCAAAGCGCAAATACAAACGCTCGAATTTAAGGTAGAATCCTTAGAAAGACGAACCAAAACAACTTCACTGGTAATACGTAACGTCCCGAAGAGTGAACCTGAAACCAGAGAGCAGCTTACAAATAAGGTCAAAAATATTGTAACAACAATTGGATCAGAAAATCCCCTTCAGAACCTGGAGGTCCGTGATATTTACCGAAATCAAGCTAGCGCCATTGTGGTTGATTTCACAACCGTCTCCCGGAAACAGTCTACACTATCCAATTACAGGGAGTTTAATAAAACAAAAAGAGGTAGCAACGAACCGCAACTCAACACACAAAATCTGAAACTGCCAGGCCAACCCAGACCAATCTTTATATCGGACCACCTAACAACTAAAGTTGGCTACTTATATTTCTTGGCCAGAGAGCAGATAAAACTTAAGAAAATCAGTGCAGCCTGGACGTCATTTGGCAAACTATTTGTTAAGAAAGAGGAGAGCGGGACGGTGTTCCAAATAAAAACAGAAGAGGACTTTAGTAATCTAATCTGTGATAGTTCCTAATTAGCATTCATAAATCACTTTGTTTATTGGCCTACACTGATATTTGTGAGATTAGCCCTAATATTATTGTCACAAGACTAACCTTTGAACATTATTGCACGTTAGATACATAAATTATTACTCTATATTAATTATTATTCTTATATTAATCATTATTCTTATCAATTCTATTTATCTAATAATAATAATAATACAATTACATACGGAATGGTAAGCTAATGTCGGAAAGGGATCTCTTATAGTTGGAAAGCAAATCTAAGTGACTAATTCTAATTATTATATGAATGCATGTTGAGTTGAGTTGAACTATACACAAGAATAAGAAGATTTTTGCTTCGGACCATATATCCATAGTAAATGTTATTAATAAAAACTTATAAATAATATTAGTATAAACACTTAGAAATAATTATTATATACAACATATTATTATAGTACTTTTGCCTACTTTATGTTTTTAAAATAATGGGTATAGTAAAATAATATCTACAATGGTTATTCTAGGCATCGACTCCCTACACTTGGGTTTGGATTCCCTATCGGTAGCTAAGTCGATAAATTGCGATATAGAAGATATTCACACACACATGCCTTCAAACACTTCTCGTCCCCTCAATATTATTTCCCAAAATATAAGAAGCATAAATTGTAATTTTAATAATTTTACCTCGCTTGTTCATAGATCGAAAATTGTGTGGGATGTCATAGTCTTGACTGAGTGTTGGCTCTCTCCATCTTGTTCCACACCTGACCTGGAAGGTTACACAAACTTTGCCACTGTCACCCACAAAACACAAAATGAAGGTGTTGTAATTTATGTCAATAATAACATCCGTTGTAGTGCGGAAGAACCCACAGACACTAGTTCCAACTGTCTAGTTTTAAAACTTGGCGATGAGATATGCATAATCGCTATATACCGTCCGCCTAGTGACCGAAACACAAACAATTTTGTTGACTCACTCGATTCAGTATTGAGAGGCTTGAATAATTTTCAAAATATCATCCTGTGCGGTGATATTAATATAGATATCGCACCAAATACCACTGACACACGCCACTACGAATACCTTAATGTGCTGGCTGGTCATGGTCTGTTCCCCGGACATACTTATACCACGCATGGGAAAACATGCTTAGATCACATGATACTTAAAACAAAACTTCAAGCACTATGTTTTGTTGTGGAATCCTCTGTCACTGACCATGAATGTGTGACTTTATCTATTTACATTACCCAAAAATTAGACACTTACAAAAAAATCCAAAACAAAATCGACCAAGGCAAACTTAAATCTGACATTTTATGTATAAATTTTCAATCGGTACTAGACAGCTCGGATATAAACCATGCTACTAATCTGTTTATAGATGAACTGGCGACGGTCATTAATAGGAATTCCAAACAGATAAGGACTCCCTGTAGACAAAGGACGAGTAAACCATGGCTAACGCAAGGCAACTTGCGGTGTCTAAAAAACAGAGACAACTTACACAAAAAATTAAAAAAGACCCTAGCAATGATGCTTTAAAAATAATTTATAAACGATATAGAAATTTTTGTAAATCGATTCTTAATAGATCGCGTAGAGATTTCAATAGAAAACTCATAGAATCATCCTATAAACACAAAAGGAAACTATGGGAAACCATCAAAACAGTCACGAATTGCAAGAAAGCGCCGGATCACTCAGTTGCCCTAATTAAACCTTCGTACCCGCAAGAGAGCATCAACAAGGTTAATCAGTTCTTTGCCAACGTTGGTAAAACTCTCGCTGAGAAAAACCCCATGTCCTCCACACTACCTACAACACCTCCGAATAACATAGCGAACTCCCCATGTAAGTCTTTTGCCTTACTTCCTACTGATGAGACAGAAATCATCCAAATTATACGTGGACTAAAAACCAACTGTGCAGTGGGTATCGACCGGATTTCTACTGAGATACTGAAGAATAACTTTCTTCCTTTGGCATCCCCGATAACCCACATTTGCAACTTGGCAATATCGTCAGGAGTATTTCCACAAGCCTTCAAAACAGCCCTGATAAAACCTATCCACAAGGGAGGGGAGAAAAACTGTGTCAATAACTTTAGGCCTATCGCTATCTTACCTGTCCTCTCTAAAATACTAGAACGCCTTATGAATACACAACTAATGAACTTCCTGGAAAACAACAATCTTTTGTCTGTATCACAATTTGGTTTTAGGCCAGGGAAATCCACGAATGACGCTGTTCATAACCTGACCAATCTTCTTATAAACAGTCTGGACCAGAAAAAGAAATCAATAACAATATTTCTCGACCTAGCGAAGGCATTCGACACAGTCTCGACCCCCCACCTCCTATACAAACTGGAAGCGATTGGAGTGAGAGGTACTCCATTAAAACTTTTCGAAGACTACTTGTCGAACCGTAAACAAAGAGTCAGAATCGATAATCTCCTTAGCGAGGAAGAGAGTGTGACCTACGGTATACCGCAGGGCAGCATAAATGGTCCAACGCTGTTCCTTATCTACGTCAACGACCTCTGTAATCTCCAGCTCAACAATGGCTCTATCATTACCTTCGCCGATGACACGGCGTTATTCTTCACAGGGAATAGCTGGGATGATGTCTTCAACACCGCTCAGCAGGGAATGGTAAGGGTTAGCAGATGGCTTCAGAATAACATCTTAACGCTGAACGTCGCTAAAACTAAATACGTAGCATTCGCACATCGATCCCACCTTCTTCCGCCTTCTGCACTTAGCATCACCGTACATTCCTGTCCCTCAAGTTCGTTGAGCTGCTCTTGCCCCTCACTGGAGAGAACAGACATGATCAGGTACCTTGGAGTGGCCTTGGATCAAACTCTTACCTTCAGACCTCACATTCAACTACTAACCTCAAGGATGCGAAAGCTTATACACATTTTTAGAACCCTCAAGCAAGTGGCCGATAAGAAAACCATAAAGATCGTCTACTACGCCTTTTGTCAATCGATCATAGATTATTGCATCACATCATGGGGTGGTTCAGCCAAAACCCATCTCATCCAGCTCGAAAGAGCCCAGAGATGCATCTTAAAAGTGAGTGCTGGTTACCCTTACCTGTTTCCCACCAAAACCTTATACAAGGAATGGGAGGTGTTGACAGTTAGGCAATCTTTTATCTTGCAAACGGTTCTCAAAAAACATTCACAACTTCACTACGACCCCGACATCAAAGTCGGCAAACGTCGCAAAGGGAACGTCTGCAAGGCTGAATCATTCCACTCACGCCACTCCCAACACTTCTTCTGTTTTTTGGGTGCTTACCTATACAACAAAATTAATAAGGCTCTAGATGTGTATCACCTCACGAAGGCCTCCTGTAAAAATAAAGTCACAGACTGGCTCAAAAATCAAGACTACACTGAAACAGAAAGCTTATTATTTCAACCTATATAAACTAAACCACTAAACAATTAGTACAATTTCTCATGAGCAAAAAAAAAAAAAAATAAATAAAAATATATATATATTTAACAAGTAAATAATAAATAAATAAATGAATATAAATAATAATGAATACATACAAGCAACAAATCTAGTAATATTAATACATACACTACACTTTACCATACACACACTTTACCATTGTTATAATTTATTTAATGTTGAATCTATATATTATTGAATCATCTCCGCAACATTATAATGTTAAAATATTATTTTTAAATTATTTTTAAATTATTTATTTATAATAATTAGTCACAAATACTAAACTATAAAATAATAATAATAAATGAACAACAAACTAATTTCATTATTAGTAATATAGCTTATTTGATGTGGAGTATGGAACTACCGAAGCAACATTTTATACTATTATTATAAAACACTTGCTTGGGTACTTTCCCCATTGATTTCTTATTTTCCTTTTAGCATGGCGTTATGGTTTATTACCTACAAAAATAAATGCAAGCATGAATATTTTTAAATTACCTACTTAATAATACTAACACACGTTTATCTTCTCTAGCCTAAGTTGCAAACCTTTATGAATTTTAACGATTTTTTTTTTTTTTTCTATACATTGCACTTTTCCAACACAATATACACAACTCACTATCTGTAAAGAACGTTGTACACCAAATATGCAATTTACTTGGGGGTGGGCTCTGGAGACCTGTACTTCGGGTTTCTCTTAGAAACCTATCCCAGGCTCCAGTCTCTCACACACGGGTCAATTCCAAAAAAAATTATGTATAACTACCATAGTATAAGTTATTTGCTATGTAACCTATTTGTGAGAGAGAATAAATAAAGATCATTCATTCATTCATTCATTCATTCATTCATTCATTGTCGCTTACAAAAGTGCCATTTGACATTTTTTAGATTTGTGATTGCAAATTGATTAATGCAATTGTGTTTCAAGAGTAAGCCTACAGGGCCCTGATTCTGTATCGCAATCTATAGATTCCACACCTAAACCTTTTCAAACGACTAGTGCGTGAGCACTTTTTGAACGCGATCTAATTGTCACACTATCTGATTTGTTATATATATATATGAATAGGTATATATTTATGTATAATATTTATGTATTACATTTTTATATATTTTATAATATTTGTTGTATTAAGTATTTGTGTAGTTCGGTATTTTATATGGGTACCTAAGTATTAAGTTGTTTATAATTGTATTAACTGTTTTTGATCTATCGCCTTACTTCTAGTCTCCCACATCCTTACCGGTTGACTGGTAGAGAATGCCATGTGGCGTTAAGTCCGCCTTTTGCAGTTTTTTTGTGCAAAGAAAATTAAATAAATAAATAAACCTTACCGCGCACAAACGTCAAACAAACGTCAAACGCATACGTTTCTGGAAAGATATCGTAACTTTTTGAGGAATTGACGTGGTTTTGAAACAAGGAATCGTTACAGAATAAGGGCCCTGGATCGGGATCTGTCGAAGAGTTTGCCCAGCAGTGGGACTAATATTATAAAGAGGAAATTCGTTTGTTTGAATTGAACAGGCTCCGAAACTACTGGACCGATATAGAAAATTATTTGACCATTAGAAAGCTACATTCTTCCCAAGTGACATAGGCTATATTTTACCCCGATATTCACACGGAAACGGGTAACACGCGGGTAAAACCGCGAGGATCCGCTAGTCTATAATATTTTATTATGCTTCTTATTAAAAATCTAAAGCATTTTTTTTACAATGTTTACCTCTTATAGAAAGCCTCTCTTGAAGTTCATCGAAGCTCTTAGCACTTAATATTATTATTATTATTAAATTTTCAGCCATGGTCGTCCTACTGCAGGGCAAAGATTTTCGCTTTTTCCACTCTTCGCGATTAATAGCTCATCTAAATACACTCTAATCTTTTAATTAGTACAATCACTTTAAGGATATGTTCTGCTCATCATTTTGCACAACTTTTACTATAAGTAAGACCAACTCTGTAGTCATAAAAAATTGGCTGTTTAAATATACAGTGTTTAGGTATATAATTCCGCAACTGGGCCATCTTAGTAAGTGCAAAGAACAACTTTTTGTGTAGGAGAAAACAAAATGGGAAATAAGTTCTATTCCGCGCTGGAAAAGCATTTGTGCTTTTGCAATGGAACTGCTAAACTTTTTTTCGCTTTTTTACTGACTTTATAATATGTAACGATAAACAGGAAAGCGCGTCGCCAGCGGCACCACCAGCGAGCCGGCTGCAGGGGGCGCAGGCGCGGGCGGCGTCGAAGTAGCCCTAGACCCCTCCGAGCTGGAGCTGGAGCCCGAGGCGGTGGCGGCGCGCTACGAGAGGCACCTGCGTGAACACCGCCCCAACCGCGCGAGAGAGGACTTGTCAGATATGTTAGCGGATCACGTGGCTAGGCAGAAGGTAAGGACAATGCTGCTGTGATTTCTGCTGTTTGATAACTTGCAATATTTGCTTTGATTCTTATATATCCCATTTCAAGTGGTATATTTTTGTTAGTACTCACGCCAGAACTGGCTAGCAGGTCAATTTACCTAAATCTGTCTTTCTCTAATCCACGTTGACCCATAAAATATAAACAAATCCTGAAGTTCAAAATTTATTGACTAAGTTACTCCAAATGTCAGAATTGGACTGATACTGAGTCACGATTGTAATAGTTTTAAAACAGTTTTGTGATGGGGTAACCCCGACTTTTTTAGTAATTTCTGACAGTTAGATAAGTTAAATCTATCTTGTTGCCTTTCTATAATTCTATGTTTAGTTTTCCTATAGATGCACTTGCTTGTTGTGGATGAAATGTTCGAATCTAACCACACAGAATAAGGAAAGCTAGGGGACCGTTCTGATACATCAATTTTTTTGTTCTAGTCTAGGTAATTGTGATATAATATGTAATAATATATTATATTAGCAGTAATTATTTGTAAATCATCAATCAATATGTGTTAGTCATTCCTACTTATAGTGTCCAACTTGTAATGCTAAGTTTCGAATCAATACTTTGTTTTTTTACAGAATAAGCGAAAACGGCAGCAGAACACAGATTCAAAACAAGCAAAGAAATACAAAGAATTCAAGTTTTAAGAGTTGTAAAATTATTAGTTTAATAAATATAGTAATAAGCGAAATGCATTATTTTATTTTAAGCCCTTTTCATACACAGCCTGCACTTAAGTCTATCGCGTGATCCTGGCAAAAACCGAATTTAACTGGAATTAAAATGACCGATCGTAATCTAAGACAACCTCTAATAATCTGTGCAAGAACGAACCAGAAAGAATCAAAATACTTAGTATGTAAATAAAAAGACAAACAAAATCTAGCGTCACTTAATAAATGTACAGAAGGTGATTCGTTTTTATTTTTATTATACACAATAAGGTGATCAGTGCAACCTCAACTTGTTTCCAGCACTTCTGGATAAAAATTCAACTTCAAGAGCTCAAGTGGCAAAATAAGACTACTGCCACCATAGATGTAAACAATAGAGGATGATACGGCATGCCCTTAATAATATGAATCAAAAGATATTCTTTAGCTATTATTCTATGAGTCCTACCATAGAATAATAACTAAAGCATGGGAGTCCAAATGAGACTCGTATAGTTGTCCTATTTTTTGTTAAATGGGCTAAATGGGTTAAATGGGCCATAAACATTGAAAGAAAAAAGACAAAATAAGTTGACAAAAAAGTCAATGTCCAACGAAAAAAAAACCGGTCACCATTTATGAAACCGAATTCAAAAGCGACCTAGGAGTGCCCACTCAAATGTCATAGCACTCCTTCTATGCTTATGAGTCCTCCCCTCAGAACAACAATAATATTGTTCTGAGGTCCTACCATGGACGTAATAGTTACTATAATACGTCCATGGGTCCTACCCATAGAATAATAACTAATATTATTCTGAGGTCCTACCCTACCTACTCAACTACATACTCTTTGTTGAGTGACAGCTAATTTCAATCAAGCGAGCGAGACAGAGCTACGCTAAGGTCGGCAACTTAGTTTAGATTCCTTTTACAGAGGGCAGAAGCACCCGGAAGTTCCACGACGACGACGACGCACGATAAATGAAAATCGCTCATGATGACAATCAATGTCTCTACCACAGACGTATATTACTCTTATATGTCTGTGGTCTCTACAATGTTTTTTTTTCTCTTAAATAATGGCTTCGTGCGATCAGCACATTTAGCAAGTGTCAAGTTTTAACAGTAATTATTATCTGATGGAAATCAATCACCGCCACCCATGGACACCCTTTAGACTCATAAAACCATATACGCGAAACTTCTGTCCTGTGCAAGGTGTTTGAGCGGATAATTAATTCCCAGCTCATTCACTACCTAGAGGATCACTCGCTGCTCCATGATCGCCAGTATGGGTTCAGACCAAAGCGATCAACGGGTGATCTTCTAGCGTACGTTTCTCACGCGTGGGGCGAAGCGATGGACAAGCATGGCGAATCCCTGGCAGTTAGCCTTGATATCGCCAACGCTTTCGATAGAGTGTGGCATCGTTCCCTTCTTTCCAAGTTGCCGGCCTTCGGTGTGCCGCCCCGTTTGTGCGCCTGGGTTGCAGACTTTCTGGAAGGGCGGAGGATTCGTGTCCTTTGTGAGGGGTAGTTCTTCTGCGTTCTACAAAGTCAATGCCGGAGTGCCGCAGGGTTCTGTGCTCTCACCTACTCTATTTCTTCTGCATATTAATGACATGTTGTCCTTGGGCAATATTCATTGTTATGCGGATGACAGTACGGTGTATGAGCGGTACTTGGGACATTCTGCGGCAAAGCAAGCCGATATCATGGTGAAAAGGCAAGAACTGGTTGCCAAACTGAACCTGACTCTCGATCGTGTCTCTAAGTGGGGTTCTAAAAACCTGGTCGAGTTTAATGCTAGCAAAACCCAGGTTTGTGCATTCTCGTCCAAGGTGACTCCCTTCCTTACTCCTCCCTCTCTTCAGAACTCTCCATTACCCATTTCGGTGAACCTCAGCATTCTTGGCATGGACATCGGCCAGGAACTGAATCCAAAATGCTACATCGAGAGTGCTATTTTAACTGCTTCCCGGAAGTTGGGTATTCTCAATAAGGTGAGGCGGTTTTTCACTCCCGAGCAGCGCTGTTTGCTGTACAAAACTCAGGTGCGATCGAGTATGGAGTATTGTTCCCATCTATGGGAAGGCTCCGCTAAATACCTCCTCGATGCACTTGATAGACTGCAAAGGCGAGCGGTACGCATTATTGGAGATGCTGAGGTTACAGCCTCCCTTGAGGACCTCCAGCTGCGTAGAGACATTGCTTCTCTCAGTGTCTTCTACCGGAACTACTACGGAGAGTGTCCTGAAGAACTTTTTGATCTTATCCCGCCCTCTCCTTTCCTCTCCCGGACTACACGTGCTGGTCTTAGGAACCACCATCATACTGTACAGACTATCAGTACTCGTACCAAAAAATTTGGCAAGTCGTTCCTCTGTAAGACCATTCGGCTTTGGAATTCTTTGCCGGCGCATGTGTTTACCAGCTCCTACAGTCCCGGGTCTTTTAAGCGGGGCGTGAAACGGCATTTATGCAGGCCGTCATGAATGGCAGCGCTCGTTATCGTGCTTATTCCACTTTTATTATGGATAAGGCTGCCAACTTTCCCGAACTGGAAAGGGGGACAGGACAAGGATTCTTTATGGGATCGTGAATAAATAAAATAAGGCGATTATTTTTTTTAATTAAGTTAGTCTATTAAAGTAAATATCAAGGTGTCTCAAAAACAATGGATAACTCTATAAACATCGACAGGCTTCACCATGATCCCTCTAATCTCAAATTTTGACGTTAGTAACAATATCACGGTTTTTGTGATTTAGGATTTGCGTCTGATACATGCTCTATGGTTACAAGTAGGTACTTACTTAATAAACGTCACAACACAGACAACGTTTGTTTATATCATGCCATTTCTTTCATTTGCGTGGCATGAAAAAAAACCGTAAGTGGGTTATTTTTGAAAACTACAAAAAAATCCAAAATCTTAAAAACCGTGATATTTTTTTAGGGCAAAATTTGATATTAGGGGGGCCATGATGAAGCCTATCGATTTTTAAAGGGTTATCCATTGTTTTGGGACATTACGTATACAGCGTGTCCAGAAAACGAACGATAAACCTTTGTCTGCGGGTGGGTCACATCATGTCCTACAGCATTCTGGAATTTTAGTTTAATGAAAGTCTCACGGTTTTCGAGATATCGTATTTTTTCTTTTTTCTTAAGAAAATTTTTCCCTTGTTTAGTTTATTTCATGCCATTTCTACATATGATAACATTTTGAGCCCGATTTTTTTTTCAAATACTCATGGTTATTTGTTTCATCTAAAACAATATTCTTTTGTTTCTTAAAGTACTGAGAAAACCTCATAAAAAATATGTTATGCAAAGTTTTCATACAAACCAAATCAAATGGCTAACTTTGATAGCCTGTGGTGTAAAAAAAATGTAGGAGGCAGATCGTGCTAATTACTTTTTAATATTGCTTAGTTAATGTTAATTTAAAAATGATATTACTGTTTTACATTCCTTTTTTATTTTATTTTTTATGCTAAATTAAATGCACACCGGTAGCAATTTCGGATTTTATTAAAATAAAAGTCAATTAAAATCAAGTTACCTTACTAGTATTATTTCATGATTTGATACATGTGAACAATGTAATTGTACTCGTAGATAGGTTCGGTACCTGACTGTTTCCAAAACACGATTGGGAACATTTTGCTCTATACATAAAATACCCTTTAATTCTGACGGTTTGGACGGTTACGCGCGCAACACGAATCACAGGCATTGATGAAATGCGGAAATGTGGGACAAATTAGATATTTGGGGGACAATGTGGGACGCTTTCGGTAAAGGGGAACATCAAAGGCAAAAGCAGGACTGTCCCCCCTAATGCGGGACGGTTGGCAGCCTTAATTATGGACTGCATCGGCTGCTTACCATCAGGCAGGATGCAGTCACTATGAGGAGTCACTATAAAAAAAAACTGCCTCCATTTATTATCAGTTAGTTTTAGCAAAACCACTTTTAATTTTCTCAGGCGAGTGGGCGTGGGGCCACACTTTTCTGTGCCTACTTAATCATGATGATAACATATTATAGGCTCAGACCAAATAAAATTGGTCTGAGATTATAGACATATAATCACGAGATCACGACTATTATCACAGAATAACTAATAGTACTACTATTATCCCCGAAGGGTTAGTCAGAGACTAGGCAATGAGGACCACAAAAGCAATCCTCTGCCATAGTCCACTTTTCACCAAATAGCGACTACACATGTGCGTATCGTGACAGGTGGTGAGCCCATTGCCGCTCTTTGCTGTTGGATGTACTTATGTGCATTCTTTTGTCCATTAGTCGCCTTTTACGGCACCCAAGGTAAGAGAGAGGGTGGTAGTAATCTTTCACCGTTACATGACACGGTTATTGATCAAAATGATAGAATAGATAAGTAATGTTGATGATATTTAATTTTTACAACAGGCTGAAAACCCCAATCCGACCCAACTGTCAACCGAGCTTCTTGGCGGGAAAGTGAAGCGTCATGTCTGCAGTTTTGTTTTATTTTCTAAAATTTGTGTTTTTTCGAACATTAATGTGAAATAATAGTGAATTATTAACCGTTAAGTGTTTGTGAACGTGCATGAGTGTTGGCAAATGAAACAAAGCAGTGTAACATCAAGAAGTCCGCGTGAGACCTCAGTAAAGTCCCACATCTTTACTGAGGGTTCAAGGGGTTAAGGGAACATCATTTATCATTCATCATCTTAATCGCCACTCATTATCATCAAGGGAAAAAAATGAAATAAAGAAACTAATGACAAGGCAGTATGGTCTCAGACCTTAGCCTGTTCCTTGACGGCACAAATAATTAATTAAAAAAAACCAACTGTCAAGTCAACACACTTGGTGTTATGTCAGAGGACTTCTTGGCGGGAAAGTGAAGCGTCATGTCTGCAATTTTGTTTTATTTTCTATAATTCGTGTTTTTTCGAACATTAATGTGAAATAATAGTGGATTATTAACCGTTAAGTGTTTGTGAACGTGCATGAGTGTTGGCAAATGTAACAAAACAGTGCAACATCACTTTTCAAATTCTCTCAAGAAGTCCGCGTGAGACCTCAGTAAAGTCCCACATCTTTACTGAGGGCTCAAGGGGTTTCGGGAACATCATTTATCATCTTAATCACCACTCATTATCATCTAGGGGGAAAAAAAGAAAAAATACAAATGACTAGGCAGTATGGTCTCTGATCTTAGCCTGTTCCGTCACGGAACAAATATTAAAAAAAAAGGTGTTATGTCAATGTCAGTGAATCCTATTTTTTTAAATCCTGTTGGACTTCGTACTTTAAGTCGGAATTTGGTTTTATTAATTTTAATTTTAACAATTATTTTAGTTTAGTTTACAATAACAGTAACATCTTAAACAAAATGTCTCGTGTCATAGTGGGAGTGAAAAGAGTTATTGATTACGCCGTCAAAGTAAGTGCAATGTTCAAAGGTTACTTGTGATTATTTACCAATACTTTCTAAGTTCATTTATAATACATAATTAATGTCATAATATAGGTCAAATTAAAACATGGAAATACCTGTACTTTCATTAATTTGAATGAAATGATATGATACGATTTTTTTTTTCAAGGTATATTCTTGTCGAGAAACTTTCATATCCATAAAACAAATACTCCAACAGTAACATCCAATATCATAATCATATTTCAGATCCGCGTAAAGCCAGACAAGTCTGGTGTAGTAACTGATGGGGTGAAGCACTCTATGAATCCTTTTGACGAGATCGCAGTGGAAGAAGCGGTCAGGATGAAAGAAAAGAAACTGGCCAGCGAAGTGATTGCTGTCTCCTGTGGTCCAGCACAAGCTCAAGTATGTTTACTTTTATTCTATTCATTACACTTGTTAAAAGTTTTGACACAATACATAATAAATGTAATAATGTAGTAGTGTTCTTCCTTTGTATTGTTCAACTCTACATGTAACTTAAAAGTTGTCTGTGATAGTAACAAGCTGTGTAGATAGACAGTTGTATCTATTCTTCAAATAAACAAATGTAATGTAAGATATCTGCTTACTTTAACTACAGGAAACATTAAGGACAGCCCTGGCTATGGGTGCGGACAGAGCCATCCATGTAGAAATAGGAGGCGCCGACTATGAGACCCTGCAGCCACTACATGTTGCCAAGATATTGGCCAAGCTGACTCAGGATGAGAAAGCT
The DNA here is from genome assembly GCA_963921215.1 of Scoparia ambigualis. Lineage (NCBI taxonomy): Eukaryota > Metazoa > Arthropoda > Insecta > Lepidoptera > Crambidae > Scoparia > Scoparia ambigualis. Next base: position 24,795,232 of record OY992520.1, on the reverse strand, counting down.
GATATTGTAATTGTTGGAAAACAGGTAAACAGTTTGTTGTTACTTTAAAACTGCTTGCTTACACAAAATAAATGACTTCTACTCTGTATAACAATCATAATCTAATCATCAGTCTATAAACGTCCCACTGCTAGGCAAAGGCCTAATAATAACATGGTAACATTGTCATAGTAGTTTAAACTGCTACTACTCTCTATTACTTTTATTCCAAGACCTGTTTTAAGGCTGAAGTTGTCTCTATGTGCCTTTATTATCAACACTAATGAGACAACAACACAGTTTAAAACCTGATTTTACAAACACTTTTTGTAAATAACCTTTTACTTTAGTTTAGACTTTAGAAAAGAAAATCATTTAAACATTTCTGTTATAGGCCATTGATGATGATTCCAACCAGACAGCACAGATGACTGCCGCAATATTAGACTGGCCCCAGGGTGTCTTCGCTTCCAAGGTAATACATGTGACTCCTCTAATAAATCGTTATTGAGTTATTCTACTGATAACCTTGTTCCTTTTAACTTTGCTATCTTATCATATTAGATATGTAAAATAAAATGTATAGTTTAGTGGATAAGTAAAGGGACCTACAATCTATGTTAATTAAAGACCAGAAATCTCAATTCAGTTTTTACACATAATAAACACCAATTTTATTTTATACTAAGACAACTTTTGTACTGAACAAACAAGTAAGACTAGGACTAATAACTGGAGATAATAAATACTGGATAATTTATTAAATTCCAGGTAGCCATAAACTAGATGTAATAACAACAGCGTGGTACATTTTTTAATAGTTCTATTTGTTATAAAGTATATTTGAAGTTCTGTGCTCAGCTCAAGTATATCCCTATATGATTTCTTTAAAAAAAAATTACTGGCTGGCCTGGGCGATTCAGTCCAGGTCGAGGTACATTGAGTCAGTCAAAAATTCGGAAAGAAAGTAGGTTAGCGACAATTGGTTGTGTGCAACCTTTTTTTTATTGAACTTCTAACACAGCAAATGCTTATCCATTGTCTTTTATATATATTTTCTAAGCCTTAACAATAATAGTTGTAGTTTAAGTCCAAGTTTTACTCGCCAGCTTCACAATTTCATCTTCCCATCGTTTTGTATGTCTCCAACTTTCCTTTGCCACTTCTAGGTACCATGTTGTCACTAGTTTATACTCCCTTTGTCAGATCCTCTTAAGACTTAAGAGGCCTATTACATCTCGACTGTGATTTTTGCGTAAAATGGTCAATTTTGGCATTATGGATCTCAGAAACAAAAATACATTAACAATTATGACTTACTGAATAGTGTAGAATAGCTATTGGGATAGTGCGTAGCGGCCTCGCTTTTTATAAATTTTGCATAACTTTTTAATTAAACCCAAAATTGCAGAGAAAGATTTTCATAAAGTGCGCAAAGGCACTTTTTTGAGCTCATCAATGAGATCAAGCTCACTGTTCTAAACAAGTGAAATAAAAAAAATTATAATGTTATCTCTTATACAGCGTGTATCAAGCGGGGCCAGCCTTAATCCAGGGTTTCAAATTAACCCTAGTATAGACCCTTTCTTTATATACCCTAGTAAGATAAGCTCAATTTAATTTGTTTTTGCATTTACAAACAAAGTTAATCTGTCGTTAATTTAGAATCAGAACAAGCTAAAGCCATACTAGCAGGGTCATGAACTCTGTATGATATACTGCCTACAGTGCAACTCCTGTTTATAAAACTGCGTGCCCTAGTCAGCCACGCCTCCGCCCCCTACCAGGCGCACAGTTATACAAACAAGAGATTTTACTGTGACGGCGGCGGGCGGCGAAAATCAAAAACCTTTGACCATGGCGGCACATTTGACACAAACAACCCGCCTGGGTTGTTTGTCGGCAGTCGCTTGGAGACATTTTTTGTTGGATTTGTTAAACAAAGACAGATAAGTAGGCAGCTATTTTACTTTCGTGATTTAATAATTTGTATTAAGTAGGTACCTACCTACCTACCTACCAAAGTAATTATTATCAAAGTAATAAAAATATTTTCATTTTACAGTCACATTGTTTCGACTCTAAAGTAGATAGGTACGCTTACCTACGAGTAGGTAAGTACCTACGTAGGTCTTAGATTGAAATGACTTATTTTTGAAATAACTCAATACAACTAAAGCGAAGCACTTTGAGGTGTAGTCACAGAATAGATAATCGTACTACTCTTAAGCTGGCCACTGACGATCAGTTTTGCGCGTCATTCCTGGCGTAAAACTGCGTCACGTCACTCCAAATGGTTTTACGCCAACGAGATTTCCCTCACTGGCCTCACTCTGGCTCGTCAGTTCTCGACCGGCCGGTACAATCAATTTTGAACTTTATTGTTAGGTTTTAAGGATCAATATTCATTGGAGAAATTCACTAACTCACGGTCAGTCGATAAAAAAAATTGTCAAGCTAAAAACTGTTTAAAACATTAAAAATAACAAAGTTATCATGTAACAGTAAACAAAACAAATATTGTTACAATTCACTCAGAAATTGGAAACATGCTAACAGATTACACCACGTATTATCTTACTCGTATTTCGATGTATTTCTTACAACTTATTACCTACTGATCATTAGTCAGAATAATAATTTTCTAATAAACAACAGTACTTACTGTTACATTAGAGATTTTGTCCCTTTTGGGGAAAAGGAAGAAAATCCCAAATGCAAGCTTCAGTGGGTTGTTATCAAATAAAACCATAAAATGTTCAACAGCTAGGCAGTATATTGTAAAAGAACACACACAAATATTTTGTCCAACAACAATAAAATAAAATTATAAATTTTATTTCATTCTTATTATTTAAAAGAGGGGGGTTAGTCACAATTTTGTCTTATATTATGTTAGGTACAAATCATCTACGTTACACCTTTTAATTTATTTAGCCGAAAATAACAAAAAAAACTATCAGTTGAAATTGACCCTAGGGTCAATCTCAAATGAAAGTTCAACCAACTTTCTTTTAATTTTGCCAACTATAATTTACTGTTTAAAGTAATCTAAACCTTATTCCAAAGCTATATCACCCCCTAAAACACACTAAAATCCTAAGAGTCAAATGTGACCAAGCGGGTCGGTGATAATTTTAATTGAAAATAAATTTTATAATACTGTTCCTACTACTGCCTAACCAGCCAGCTAATATTTCAGTCGTGCAAGCTATGGTCGTGGGGGGTCGGGATAAACCAGTACCGTCCGGAGTATGATGTTGAAATTAAAATTAAATTACTCCGTCTATTAAAATATTAAATTAAATGTTTTAAACCGTTTAACCGTATCAAAACTCTCACACGTTTAAAGCCGCTACACTAGAGAACCGTGGGGTTATACCGATATGAAATTAATAATTTTGGGCGCCAGGGTCTGGATGTAGACCCGAATCTGGAGACGATGTCACCATACTACTTCACACAGGTCGAACTTGCAGATCCTCAAATGTTTCACAACTTCACCAACGCTTGGTGTAGTTGGATATAAAAGAAAATACTAGGTTAAGGTTTCGAAACCCTAATGTAAAAATATGTTCCTGAATAAAGAACGATTAAACCCAGAGTAGGGGAACAAAAACCGTCAACGCCTGTGCGGCGACAGCTCGCTGGCAGCAGGTGGCCGCTGGTGCCCCGAAGAGGCAGATCTCGCGTCCAGGCTTTAGAGCCTAGCTCTAAATCCTGGCGGCGAGACGGGCCTCTCGAAGCATCTGAAATTATCAACACGGGGCCTAATTATAACACTGCACGCCTAGTTCAGATCTGTTACATAAATTAGGGTCCCGCAGTTTGCTATCTGTGTATCTGGGGCTGCAACCTATCATGACCAGGGACTCGCAGCGCCGTTGTTTCACATTTAACTAGTACCCAAGGCACTACACGGCTACGATATTCCAATAAACATAACTAAACAATGCCAGACTACTGTTGGATGGGGCAATATCCACTTAATAAAGGGGTTTGACACGTCTGCCACATGGCCAAGAGCCTTGCGTCGCCTGGCAACAAGGCAGGATTCAGACACCATGAAATATCGATTTGCTTTCTACTCCTATTGTCGGGTAATTCATAAGAAATTGTTCTTTTAGAATTTTCCTTCAAACTAACAAAACGTCAAATATGACGTCTGTGACAACTCGCCCTCTCTAACAGAATTTGCCAACAATAACAACACAAGACCTAAAAAAAATTAACGTTTAGCAATGTGAAATGCGTTTTTCTTTAATTAAAAATTATTTTTAGTGATATTTAACTCACTAATTACCCTGTCTTAATATTAAGGAGTATTAGTTTCCTCTCTGGTAACCCCTACGGGCAGAGACAATATCCATATAAAAAATATTACTCCCGTTCGAATGTTCTAGATAAAAGTCCTTATAGAAAAAAATAGTTCTATTTCCGGATTTGCTTGAATTAAATTTAATTACTTAAAGTAATAATTATACATATTAATTTATTATGTAATTTATTATTAGAACTGTTTCGACTATTTTTTAAAATTGAATCTTTTATGTGAAATTAAAAGCTGACAGCTACTTCGCCCCGCTACTGCTAGGCGTCGCTACGGTGGCTGTCATTTTGTCTATGGTGTTATGTCTAATACAAAACGTAAACAAAGAAACTTTTCCTCAAATCTAACGCAAAGTCTTACTAAAACTGATTTAGAAATATGTTTTAATTGAAAATGCAAGAAAAGTGTGTCTTGTAATGTGTCAGCCAAGGCTCCATGTCTTTAATGTGAAGAAAAATGGATTTAATTCAAACAAGCTACACGGACTAATGTTTTTGGACATTTGATCATTCTAAAGCAATGATTTCAGGTAAGTACTATTCAACCATTGCGAACTTCTTTTGTAGATTAGTAAAGGCAGACAGGGCCCTGAATTTACAACGTAACAGTACCTCCCCAACCACCAGAGATTTGACCGACCAGGGCAAATCTCGACGCTGGCCCTCCAGCGTCACACTACACTTCAAACAACCAAGCAAGCACAAACAACCAAAAGAAAACCTACCCGTGTAGCTGCACTACACAATAACTCAAAACTTTCCTGTAAATAGCTATACAATATGCTATGACAGTAAAAAAAACCAACAAAACGCAGACTTGTGTACGACAATTCTTCATATATATATAGTTTGTATATCCCAATAAATATACAAACTTCTATATGAATATAAACTAATGTACATAATAAATATAATAATATCAATTATAATATACTCTTACATAAATCTAAAAACTTGGTGGCTATGCAGTTAACATATTATCACAGTGTCACCAACCGCACTGTCGCCTCGCGTTAAGGCTTTTGGTACCAGTCACTGATCCGCTGGGGTGTATGGCTTAATTTTTTAACAATACTGGTTACTGAAAAGTCACCACAATAGACTCACAAAGTGAGTCTGATCCATTAAGCAATATGGAAAAGACAAACCTTAAGGAGTTCAATATGAATATTACCAAAATACTAGATTATAAATGAATGACTACTTTATATATATTAAATACACTAATTATGGTTATGATATTATTACATAAACATAAAAACTGGTGGCTATACAGTTAACCTATTATTACAGTGTCACCAGCCGCACTGACGCCTCGCGTTAAGGCTTTTGGTACCAGTCACTAATCCGCTGGGGTGAATGGCTTATTTAACTATACAGGTTACTGAAATAGACCTACAGTTATCCCACTGGGTAAGTCTGATCCATTAAGCAATATGGAAAAGACGAAGCCCAGAGAGGCACAAAATAATAAATATATAAACCAAACGTTTATATATGTTCTACAGGTTAGGTCTGATCCATTTACAAACATGGAAAAGACGAAACTCAAAGAGCTATAATATAATAAATACATGTAAGAATCGTCTACACGTCTAAGTCTACCCTTCCTAACAAACGATACCTCCTCAATACACAAACATCTAAATACTCCTACCAATAAGCACATATTTAAAGAAATGCCCAGTAAACTTCTTACACGGCTGGGCAGCCGTAAACCAAAAAAAAAAAAACTTACAACCCAAACCAACAAATATTCACCACCACCTAAAAGTTTGGCTAACCGCCCTAAATAAATCCTACAAAAAAAAAAACCGAATTCCATCAAAGCAGCCTACACGCCCGCCAATAAATGGCCACCATCCTCAGGACTATCATCTCGTTGCCTCACCAACGGTCCGGAGATTGAGGTTTGGCTAACCGCCCAAAAAGAAAATCCAACAAAAACTTATTCCGTCAAAGCAGCCTACACGCCCGCCAATAAATGGCCTCCTTCTTCAGGACTATCACCACTTTGCCTTACCAACGGTCCGGAGATTGAGGTTTGGCTAACCGCCCACAAAGAAAATCCAACAAAAACTTATTCCGTCAAAGCAGCCTACACGCCCGCCAATAAATCGTCTCATCTCATAATGCCAACTTCGCAAAATGCCAACCGCTCGCAAAATGAACAACTTCTCAGAATGCCAAGATTTCTGTTGTCTAATAAAAAAAATAACCTCGAAATTTAAGACAATCGCTACGCTGCGCTTCGCGATTGTCTTAAATGTCTAACCTATCACGTGACCTACAGGTTTTGCGAGCGGTTGGCATTTTGCGAAGTTGGCATTATGAGATGAGACACAATAAATGGCCACCTTCCTCAGGACTATCACCACGTTGCCTAACCAACGGTCCGGAGATTGAGGTTTGGCTAACCGCCCACAAAGAAAATCCAACAAAAACTTATTCCGTCAAAGCAGCCTACACGCCCGCCAATAAATGGCCACCTTCCTCAGGACTATCACCACGTTGCCTAACCAACAGTCCGGAGATTGGACCCATTCAATATGGTGTCTAATCTCTAAATTTAAAAAAAGAAACAAAGACAAAACTCCAGTTTAACAAAAGAACTGTGATACCACGCCAAAAGTCGACTTTCCTATTTGTAGATAAACGTCAAAAACCACAAAAAAATTTAAACAACAAGCTCCCTTGAAAGGGCTTCTAGCACTGTGGCATATACAGCCACTAGCGCTAAAACAGCGGTAACTTCAAGGCATATACAGCCCTCCATCGTCACCATTAACCCCTTTCACAAGAAACCAAACACCACTAGGGATTCCAGCACTGTGGCATATACAGCCACTAGCGCTGAAATAGAGTGACTTCAAGGCATATACAGCCCTCCATCGTCACTTTTCAACCCCTAACAACAAACAAAAACACCACAACGGAGGTTTTCAACTCACCATACAAACAAGAAATCGTAAATTGCAAAGTAAATTTAATAGTATTAGCATTTTAAAGGTATTTATTGCAATGTAAAAAGTAATTTTAATTGATGCTAGTCAAAAAAAATTAAAATATAAGGCGTGGCATTTTAAAATTTAAAAAAAAAGCTACTAAAATATGAGCTGGCTTTCTCACTAGGTGATTTAAATTTAAGTAAGTAATAGTTCATAGAATTCAGTAACAACCGCAGCAAACACAGTATTATAATAATAATACCCTTAAATAAATGTATTTAAATAAATGACAGTCAATAACGTTCAATCAGTAATTAAATTTAAATAAATGAGTCAATAACGTTCAATCCATAATTAAATTCAGCTGTCATACCATAATACTACATTTAACATTTGTATTTAAAAAATAATGAAACACGTATTCAAATATCATATTGTGTCAAAAACGTTCAAGTAATAATTAAATCCCATATAATAATAATATAATTAACACTAATTGTATAACAAAAAATATCACTTGTATTCATATAAAATAGTGTTATGAACGTTTAAAAATAATAATTTCACAGACACAATATTTAAAAAAAAGCAACGAATAAAAATTCGTTATTAAACTAAAATGGGAGGAATCCGTGCCAATGCACGCGTGACGGTTTTTCTTAAAAGTAATAATCCCCACGGTTCTAGAACGCTATCGGTATTCTGGCTTTTTAGTTACAGCATAAGACATAACCACTATCCCTAACCAAAACACACGTTGAGTGCGCCACTGTTACATTTGAGATTTTGTCCCTTTTGGGGAAAAGGAAGAAAATCCCAAATGCAAGCTTCAGTGGGTTGTTATCAAATAAAACCATAAAATGTTCAACAGCTAGGCAGTATATTGTAAAAGAACACACACAAATATTTTGTCCAACAACAACAAAATAAAATTATAAATTTTATTTCATTCTTATTATTTAAAAGAGGGGGGTTAGTCACAATTTTGTCTTATATTATGTTAGGTACAAATCATCTACGTTACACCTTTTAATTTATTTAGCCGAAAATAACAAAAAAAACTATCAGTTGAAATTGACCCTAGGGTCAATCTCAAATGAAAGTTCAACAAACTTTCTTTTAATTTTGCCAACTATAATTTACTGTTTAAAGTAATCTAAACCTTATTCCAAAGCTATATCACCCCCTAAAACACACTAAAATCCTAAGAGTCAAAAGTGACCAAGCGGGTCGGTGATAATTTTAATTGAAAATAAATTTTATAATACTGTTCCTACTACTGCCTAACCAGCCAGCTAATATTTCAGTCGTGCAAGCTATGGTCGTGGGGGGTCGGGATAAACCAGTACCGTCCGGAGTATGATGTTGAAATTAAAATTAAATTAATCCGTCTATTAAAATATTAAATTAAATGTTTTAAACCGTTTAACCGTATCAAAACTCTCACACGTTTAAAGCCGCTACACTAGAGAACCGTGGGGTTATACCGATATGAAATTAATAATTTTGGGCGCCAGGGTCTGGATGTAGACCCGAATCTGGAGACGATGTCACCATACAACTTCACACAGGTCGAACTCGCAGATCCTCAAATGTTTCACAACTTCACCAACGCTTGGTGTAGTTGGATATAAAAGAAAATACTAGGTTAAGGTTTCGAAACCCTAATGTAAAAATATGTTCCTGAATAAAGAACGATTAAACCCAGAGTAGGGGTACAAAAACCGTCAACGCCTGTGCGGCGACAGCTCGCTGGCAGCAGGTGGCCGCTGGTGCCCCGAAGAGGCAGGTCTCGCGTCCAGGCTTTAGGGCCCAGCTCTAAATCCTGGCGGCGAGACGGGCCTCTCGAAGCATCTGAAATTATCAACACGGGGCCTAATTATAACACTGCACGCCATCTGTGTATCTGGGGCTGCAACCTATCATAACCAGGGACTCGCAGCGCCGTTGTTTCACATTTAACTAGTACCCAAGGCACTACACGGCTACGATATTCCAATAAACATAACTAAACAATGCCAGACTACTGTTGGATGGGGCAATATCCACTTAATAAAGGGGTTTGACACGTCTGCCACATGGCCAAGAGCCTTGCGTCGCCTGGCGACAAGGCAGGATTCAGACACCATGAAATATCGATTTGCTTTCCTAGGATGACGGCTTATTATATTTAAACAATGCTATTGAGATACTTACGCGTTGGGATATCCTATATTTACGCGTGGCTGCCAGCGGCGTCACGACCGGTTGGTTGTGGCACGGATTCCTGTAAATAAACCACACACTTGTTGACTATATTCTCAAGCTAATGACGCCTCAAATCCACTACATTATTACGACCTCAGATTAAAACAAAAGGTGACTACGACTCATGCCTACCTGAGTGCATTGATCTCAACTCATCGCACCACGTCACGCCAGAGATTGAAATCGTTTCGGCGTCGCAACTCGGCAGCTTTCCTTTCGCCGGAAACACTTATAAATCGAAGGCCAGCTTATGATTTCTACTCCCATTGTCGGGTAATTCATAAGAAATTGTTCTTTTAGAATTTTCCTTCAAACTAACAAAACGTCAAATATGACGTCTGTCACAACTCGCCCTCTCTAACAGAATTTGCCAACAATAACAACACAAGACCTAAAAAAAATTAACGTTTAGCAATGTGAAATGCGTTTTTCTTTAATTAAAAATTATTTTTAGTGATATTTAACTCACTAATTACCCTGTCTTAATATTAAGGAGTATTAGTTTCCTCTCTGGTAACCCCTACGGGCAGAGACAATATCCATATAAAAAATATTACTCCCGTTCGAATGTTCTAGATAAAAGTCCTTATAGAAAAAAATAGTTCTATTTCCGGATTTGCTTGAATTAAATTTAATTACTTAAAGTAATAATTATACATATTAATTTATTATGTAATTTATTATTAGAACTGTTTCGACTATTTTTTAAAATTGAATCTTTTATGTGAAATTAAAAGCTGACAGCTACTTCGCCCCGCTACCGCTAGGCGTCGCTACGGTGGCTGTCATTTTGTCTATGGTGTTATGTCTAATACAAAACGTAAACAAAGAAACTTTTCCTCAAATCTAACGCAAAGTCTTGCTAAAACTGATTTAGAAATATGTTTTAATTGAAAATGCAAGAAAAGTGTGTCTTGTAATGTGTCAGCCAAGGCTCCATGTCTTTTGCCGGCACTTCACATGGCGTATCGTGTTCGCGTATTTGCATTATTTGTCCGAACACGGCAATGTGTAGACGGCCTATTTGAATATATTTGCTTTATTTGCACGAATAAGGCAAACAACGCAAATAGCGAATATGCGTTTCCGTCCACTTGTCGGTTTTTGATCACACATCAAAGGAATCAAATACGGCAAATATTTGCGTCGGCCGTCCACACTTGGTTCTGTTCAGAAGCGCGCGTGCGGCTGTCCTGTTCAGACGTGTTCAGTTTTTTATACGTAAACATAGTAAAATGGATTAGATAAACGAAACCGTATTGCGATTTTTGGAATTATCAAATGCATCCTAGTGTTTGGGACCCCAAAAATGCCTCTCATAAAAACAAAAACCGAACACGTTGCATTAATCGATATTCAAAATAACTTAGGAGAACCCTGCACAATAAAAAAACAGGTGTTGGCTAGCCGCATTCAGATAAATATAATAAGCTGCTGCCACTGACACGTCCATCACTGTTGCATTTAATTTGTTTGTGAACAATAAAAAAATATGGTGAATATTTGCGTTGTTTGCCCGTATAGGCCATGTGTGGATGGCTTGTTTGACGCCAAGCGATGTGCCAGATTATTTGGGCAAACACAACGATATCGCCACACGAACACGATACGCCAAGTGAAGTGCCGCCATTTAATGTGAAGAAAAATGGATTTAATTCAAACAAGCTACACGGACTAATGTTTTTGGACATTTGATCATTCTAAAGCAATGATTTCAGGTAAGTACTATTCAACCATTGCGAACTTCTTTTGTAGATTAGTAAAGGCAGACAGGGCCCTGAATTTACAACGTAACATACATTAGATAAATCTGATAAAAACAGCACACAAAGATTCACTTCTTGCCGCTTGGGGCTTGAGAGGTAAAGCGAAGCACGTGTAGTCCACTGCACTAACTTCACAATAAACAGTTTACAAAGTGGCTCCAACACAGTCTCCTCAAAACCCGGGTCCCGCATATTTGGCTGGACCTCCAGACTCGTCCCACGAAAGGATCCAGTCTGCTGGAGACGCAAAACCATTCGTCGAAAGCAATCCGCCGATGGCAAGCGTCGCTGCTCAGCTTCTGTTCTGCCATCGATGAATCTCTCGCGATACAGTTTACGAGCACCACGGAGACTGCCATTAGCTGCTCCGACACAAAGAATAATTTCGTAATACTCCTGATTACTTAGAAATGCCATATTAATTTAATAGGTAGTCGAATCGAAACCAAACAGCAAAAAAATAACTAAAAGTAGGTATGCACTCTGCAAGCTTTCACAAACAACTGCGAAAAAATTTTAGGCAAACATGCAAACTAACCTACCGTACCGTTGGGAGTTGCTATTGTGGGGTGTGCCGCCTACTCCTGGTACTTAGAATTCGGAAAATGTAGTTTGCCTGCTCCCACAAAGGCACTGAAATGCGCGCACTGTCAACTGCGGTCTCATGCGACCGCTTGGGGTTCTACAAGTTAATACCGCCCATAACCCTAGTAGTTTTTTGGGTTCGAAATTTAGACTACAGCTACGAAAACTAGCAATATTTTTAAATTTGTTAAGTTATTCATCAATTCATCACAAAATACTACCAAAGTGTAAACTGGCTTAAGCGCTGCGTATTATTTTTAGGTTTGTTGCCATTAATTTGGTCAATTAGTGATAAAATCTTCCATCACACGTAAGTTTTATTTAGTACATGTCACAGAAAAAAATGGTATTTTAATAAATGGTATTCTATTAACATTATTGTTGTAAACAAAGACGAATGTGTTAAGTATTGAAACTTTGTGTGATACACCCTCGTTAAACTTAGTTAGTTAGTAAAGTTTAACTATGTTGTATCACACAGGATTTCAGGAATGCTTACATTTATAGCGGGTCAACCAAAGCAGTTAGAAAAATAAAATGAGCTACAGAACCCATTAAGAAGAAAGACGCACGCGCACGCTTTCTTGTGACTCCGCCCATACCAGGAGTGACTCCTAGTACCAATACCGCCAATAAGTTAATACCGCCCATAGTTTTTAGGGCTCGTAAATCAGACTTTGAGTTACGAAAACTAGCAATATTTTTAAATTAGTTACTTAAGTCAATTTTTTTTCAATTAAGTTAAATTTTCACTAAAGTCAATTATTAACATTATTATTTTCTGTTTTTTTAGAGCCGACATAAAAGTTACAATGAAAACTCACATGGTGACAGATTTTTTTGTTTTGTTATTTTTACTGCGTGTAAAAGGGTGAGTTTAGTACAGTGCTGAATGAAACCCGTATTTACAAACATTTACTTGTCTAAGCCTCAGAACAATACTGCTTCATTTATTGTTCAGCAGTGCGATTCTCTAAGTTAAAGTAGGAGAGTTAAGGTAGGAGCGGCTGCCGCAGCGCTGAGAATTGACTCTGCCTCTTTCATATTCATAGAATCGGAAAGAGAAGGCAATCACAGCGTCTGTGTTGCTAGAAAATCGCGGTCTAAGCAAAGTAGAAATGCTATGCGAAGTAAGACATTTCTCAGTGCGTTTCGTATGACCTGACCTGGTGATAGGAACACAGAATAATTGACTAAATGAACGTCTCAATTTTCTTTTCTAACTAATAAAAGTTGGTAGTCGTAACTTATGTTCTTAGTGAAAAAAATAACAACACGGAACCCTTTAAACTTTATCAAAAATAAATAGTTGAAAGCATTGAAAGGGGGAGTCAGCACAATAGGCACAAAAATACTAGGGTCACAGCAGAGGCAAAGGAGCTTCCTCCTTAACACTAGACAGAGTTCATTACTCCAATCAGCTGATTGATAGTGTTGTTATAATGTTGATAAACTCGTATTATTTTTAAAAGTATGTACTTCCACAATGCCCGAGATATCAAGAAATGTTTTTATGTGTACCAGCTAAAAGTAAGTGATTAGGTACGTGAAATATGGCTGGCCCTGCTTGATACAAGCTGTATAGTCGAATAGTGCGTAGCGGCCTCGGAATTTTTAATATAAGTGATTTTATATAGGAAAAAGATCTTATTCTAAACCAAAAAACTTTGAAAATCGCTATAAGTTTGTGGCGGCGCCACCTACCGCATACGCTGCACATAGTTCGACACGAAGCCTCTCAACCGTGTCAACAGATGGCGCCACATAAAGTCAACCCAACGACTACGCCATACTACGACGATAAATAGTTTGGGAAGCCTGCATCGCGGTAGCGAAGTTTCACCACCTCCTTCGCTATACATAGCACCTCCAACTAACATCCGTTGGACTTCGGTCCCCGAGCTATACCACCCAGCTCGGAGGAAGATCTTCCCTTTGCCTTCCTCTTCATGTGACTTTCCACCTACCTACCATCCGCTTCCCTACAAGTTAACTGTGAATTTCTCCTATCTACCATAATATTATTGAGCAAAATTTATACCAGAGTAATTGTTACTTCATGAGGAATAAAGATTTTATAATGAATTTATTATCCTATTTCGATAAAAACGATAAATACAACTGCAAAATTACTACAAAATGCGAAAATGGGCATTTTACGCAAAAATCATATTCGAGATGTAATAGGCCTCTTAACCTGTCCAGCCCATTTCAACTTTAAAGTGTGCAAGCTAACTTAGGCTAAAATGTGTTTCTGTAGGTGGAGAAGACTGATGGCGGCCTAACGGTGACGCGCGAGATCGACGGCGGCCTGGAGGTGGTGAAGACCAAGCTGCCCGCCGTGCTCAGCGCAGACCTGCGCCTCAACGAGCCGCGCTACGCCACGCTGCCCAATATCATGGTATGGCAGTGTTTATTAGCTAACTGGTTGTGTGATGACAAGCCCCCTTATCCTTAAAACCGATCCCGATCCGATCGATCGAGATTGGTATTGTGAAGTTTCGTACTTTTTTGGTACAGTCATGAGCAAAAATATGTAAACAATTTGTAACTCTTAATACAATGGAATAAGAGAAATGCATACATATTGATGCTCGTGACTGTACAACACCAGCGGTAATTTGGATTAATATTTACTCAATATCCTCGCAATATGAATCTAAATTAGCTCAGTAGGCCTAGCATGCGCAACATGAGAAAATTTTCTCGACCCGTTTTCTCGTGTCTATACACGTTATGTCAAAAATAGACATAATAGTAGTTCTTGCTTGTCTGTGGTATTTTTGTCTACAAACCAAATGCAACATAATTTTATCCAGTTTTGACAACCTGTAACCGAGATAGTTTCTCGTTCCCACCATCGAAGGAAGAGAGAATATCGTCCGCGAAATATCTTGTGTTGCGCATGCTAGGCCTACATTACTGGTGTCGTAACTTAAGAGTACATACGAGTAACGAGTAAGAGAGACTTGACAACACCAATGTCGACCGATCGGGATCGGTTTCAAGATTAACGGGGGCTATAGGTACACCTTAGAAAATCTTGTAAGCAACGGGGTATACTTTCATGATGACATCCCCGTATGATGATATCCCCTTATCCGTGTCGCGTAGGGGTGAAAGAATACTACCACCCCCTCTCTTCCCTTGGGCGTCGTAAAAGGCGACTAACGGACTAAACAAACGCATACGTCCAACAGTATAGAGCTCACTACCTGTCACGCTGAGCACATGTGCAGTCGCTATTTGGTGAAAAGTGGACTATGGTAGAGGGCTGCGCTTTAGCTGTCCTCATTACCTAGTATCTGACTAACCCTTTGGGGATAATAGTCGTGATTATATGTATGTATGTTTTTATTTACACGCACAAAACACATCACAATTTCAAACATGATTAGTGAATAGTAAAAACACAGTTCTAATCTAAACTTTAACATAAAAGTATGGTATCTAAGTATAATACAGACACAGTCGAGACAATAGGTACAATGGCGGACTCCGTCGCTTTACCAGTCTAAAGGTCAAAATCCCTTGCACACCGCGTCGTCTATTTGATACGGACACGTACCCGGGCGGTCGGTGCGCTTCATACGAAAATCGCTGCAAAGTTGTAAAGCGACGGTGACCCCGACCGTACCTAGCGAGATCGCTAGGGACTCTTTTTGTGCGGACGTTTTTAAAGCATTGCTTGTACATCTAGTTTTCATATGTAATCGAAGGCTAGCGGGTACCTTCCTAGCGCACACATACAAGCGGCTATCCACATTGGTTTTACAATTTCTGGTATGACACTGTTTACTAGCAAACTTTTAACTGTTTGTATGATGGCCTGAACACCTCAGACAATCTTGAATGGGGTATACTTTCATGATGACATCCCCCCAAAAGATAGCTACTTCCTCAGTGAATGAGGATTCCATGTGAAATGCGCGTCCGCCTTCAGCTGTTTTGTCATTGTACCATCGGATGAAATGACGGCCAAGCGTTCAGCCCTCCCAGACAATTTGCAAACGCTCCCTCTGTCTATTTGTAATTCGTCGTACAAGGTGCGCCCGCTGCTGTATTTTTCAATAGCAATTGAACCGTCCTTCCGA
Organism: Scoparia ambigualis; assembly: GCA_963921215.1. NCBI lineage: Eukaryota > Metazoa > Arthropoda > Insecta > Lepidoptera > Crambidae > Scoparia > Scoparia ambigualis. Next base: position 24,779,284 of record OY992520.1, on the reverse strand, counting down.
TTGTAGTCCAGCTCGTCCCTCCATCTCCTTCTGGGCCTGCCGCAACGTCGTCTAACGTTGTGTGGACTCCACTCAGTTACCAGTTAAGTTAAGGCAAGTTACAGCCCTAAACCGTGAAGAGTGGAAGGAGGGTAGGGAGGCCTTTGCACAGCAGTGGGACAAGCCGGACTGAAAAAAAAATACGAATTGACAGGCGGGCGGGAGCGGGAGCGTTTGCCACTTGTAAAGGGGGCTGATGTAAAAAAGAAAGTTTAAACGCGATAGTGCCAAACCTTCCGCATCCATCATTCTCCATAACGATATTGGATGAATTAAACATTTTCCTTATTATTGAAGTTTTTGCATTCACAATGCTTAAAAGATATAGGATAAAATGTATATTATAGATATAGATAAATGGATATAAGTATTTCTTACGACTGTGAGGGTAGACTTAACAGTGACGTAATACCGCTGTCTAGCAGGGTAAATCAACTACTAGAAAAAACTCAACGAGTCTTCTGGGGTCTCGGTAGCTTAGCGGTTAGAGCAGAGAAGTCCAAAGGTCACGGGTTCGAGTCCCGTTCGAGCTCTCCTGAGACTGGTTGTTTTTTTCTAGTAAACATTTTATCTTAAACACTTTCCTTTTATTATAGAAAGCCAAAAAGAAGCCAATGAAGAAGGTATCAGCCAAAGACCTGGGCGTGGACATATCGGCGCGAATCAAAGTGCTTTCAGTTGAGGACCCGCCGGTGCGCCAGGCCGGATCCATAGTGCCCGATGTGGACACGCTCGTCGCTAAACTCAAGGAGGGGGGGCACATCTGAACACACCCTTAGACATAGTATAAGCAAAAGATGAAGATAACGTTACCCGCGTACCGTGAAAATTGAATCTTTAGACACGTTAGTTCCTATCACGGAATGTCCAGTCGGTTTGTTAAGTCTGTTTCCCTGAACGTCCATTTATCTGAACGTCTATTGACCTAAATACAATGTACCGAATACCGGGACTTACTGCCATACTCAGAGACGTCAATTAAGTTTTAATGACAATTAAGTATATTGCTATCACTTTCTTATGGATAGTGCTCTAATAGAGAAGGAACGACATTGAATAGTCATTAAAACTTAATTGATTTATCTGAGTACCTACGGCAGTTAGTGACGTTTTGTCGCGCGTCGTCTTGAACTTGCGTAGCGTGTGAGTCGTCGCTCTGTCTCGCTCGCTCTCTGCCACACTACAAATACGTATGTTGTTGAGTAGGTTTCTTTTTTGATTCATACTACTATGGGCTTGTCGTACCTTCCTCTTTTGCTTAAAACTATGCTCTTAGCGCTCTAACACACGAACGGCAGTTTGCCGACGAAACGTGAGTAACTGCAGCTGCGGTTACCAAATGCCGTCGACAACTTGCCGCTCGTGTGTCACAGCCTTCTAATATCGTATGAAGTGATCATGTTATATACTGAGTAAGTGTGAGTAATGTAGTAAATTTTGTTTAATTATACACATATTTTCATGTTGTTTTCATTGTTTCATTTCTCTCCAGCAATATACGCGAACGCGGTTTTGACTTCGACTCTGCTATCATAAATTTAAAAAAGCCAGTGGCTTGAAATTGGCATTTACGGCTCGGTCACGACCTTGCCGCTGTGAGCGGAGCGGCGAGCGGATACTTTGACCATTGTGCGTTATATCTTGGCCACTACAAAGGACATGCTTTTGTTAACAATCAAATGGTCTGCTATGATGATTTAGCGTAAAAAATTTGCTCTGGTAAAGATGGTCCCATTATTTTACACTCTTTATCTTACGGTCTTTCAGATGTACAAAAGAAAGATAATTTATAAAATAAATGATCTAGTTATATTTTTTTGTAATAAAGTGCATAACATAATTAAAAAATGTGTCTATTGTATTATATGCATGGTCACCCTAATCAATATCCTAGCTTAGAAACATGATAAAGTTAATTATTGTTGTAAATTAAACTTTCACAAAAACAGAAGACGTGTTCAATTTTAGTAAAAACATTTTCACAATTTCTGATGTAGTCTCGGTTTGCATACAAGTTCGGGTTAATTAAATATGCGCTAAAATATCGGGACGTTACAAAGAAAGTATTTTTAAATTAACTCTTGAACTGTTATATTATACGTTAAGATTTTTGTTTCACAAATTGATTCGGGATTGAATTCGTGTAATAGAATAACAATGTCAAGAATTTATGTAGCCATAGTTGGAGATTTTAGGAACACTCCATCTGCACCATAGGAGGATTGAGTGTTCTAAAGATACCTTTATAAAATCAAAATAAACCGTTAAAAACAATTGAATAATTGTGAATATCTTTAACAAATTCTGTACAATTATTTCACAAAAAATGATATCTAAAGATCTAGTACTTTTTGAGAAACTAGATTTTGTATTTTTCTCAGGTTAGCGGATTGAGTGTTCTAGTTAATGGACCGAAACTTTCTCTCGAAACTTTTTACATTTTTTTTATCTTCGCCATTGACTTTTCACAACTATTTCCTAAAATATTGTTGGATTTCGTAATGTTTGGATTAACTTTTTAAAAGGAACACTCAATCCACACGCACATGTTTTTACGTGAAAGAGTAACACATCCATCCATACTTACAAACTTTCGCGTTTATAATGTTAGTAGGATATGATAGACTGTCGTTACTATCGGTTAGGCCTTTGGTATCGATAGGATAGGCAATATTACAGCATAATGTTGGAAGAGGTTGAACCATGAGCTGTGACACCTTGCACAAGAACCACTCCGAACTGGTTGGAGAACGTTCACGTCTTCCCTAACTGTTCCATTCTCGCACCCATCATCATCAGCCTAATAACATCCCGCTGCTAAGCACTGGCCTTCCCACATGGGGCGATGGGGCCAGGACCGACCACGCTAACCTAATGCGGGTTGTTGGTTTAAACTTAAACTCAATTACTGTTTCGACAGTTTAAGAGATAAGATAGCCAGTTCCACAGTTGTTGAGTATTCCGGGTGAAGCGCGTTCACCTTCGGCCTTATCGTCGTTATTTAGCATCAGGTGAAAAGGCCAATACCGTATTGGATTAAAAAAAACAATAAAGAAAAAAACAAACGTAATTAGAACAACTATCGATTACACCAACTTTCAAAAAGTATCTAATACAATCTTGCCTTCGAGGCAGCTGGTGATCAGCATAATATGGTAGCGAGAATTGAACCGGGAGCTGACCAAAAGATCCTGGTACGTTTCACGAAAACACCCCCATGTGGTCAGAGTACATTTAGTAGTTACATACACAAAGACATCCACTCTCACATAAAGAAGGAATGAAAACAATCAACGATTACACCATTACGGGTCGTTGGTTTAAACTTAAACCGCCTCTGTGGTCTAGTGGCTAAGCCACCGGTCTTAAATCCAGAGGTCTCGGGTTTGATTTCCAACGGGTGTACTTGGTGGTAGGGTAGTTCGCCTGGCTAGCTAACACCATCTTGTCTAAAGTCTGGCGCCATAACAACAATGTTATTAGTATTGTTGTGTTCCGACAGTTTAGAGATAAGATAGCCAGTTCCTCAGTGGTTGGGGGATTCCGGATGAAGCGCGCTTTCACCTTCGGCCTTATCGTCACTTAGCATCAGGTGGGATGAGGCCCAAGTGGTTACCCGTAGTGTATAAAAAAACAAAATAAGAAAGAAATAATACTTCTTGGCGGGAAAGTGAAGCGTCATGTCTGCAGTTTTGTTTTATTCTCTTTATTTTGTTTTGTTTAATATTAATGTGAAATAATGGTGTATTATTTACTGTTAAGTTTTTATGAACGTGCATGAGTGTTGGCAAATAAAACAAAACAGTGCAACATCACTTTTCAAATTATCTCAAGAAGTTCGTGTGAGACCTCAATAAAGTCACACAGCTTTATTGAGTCTCGAGGGGTTTGGGGAAAATATTTACCATTAAACGTTCATTATCACTCATTATCATCCACATACTATATATAAAGAAAATAATAATTACTATATCTTACTTGACACTGGCTAAATGTGCTGATCGCACGAAGCCATTATTTGAGGGAAAAAAAAGAAAGAAATAGTGATTTAAACAACCATCGATTACACCAACATTTATTAAGTAACTAATACAGAGCTTCGCCGCTGTACGGCTCGTACCACACAATCTTGCCCTCGAGGCAACCAGTGACCAGCATATGGTAGCGGGGATTGAACCGGGAGCTGACCACCAGGTCCTGGTGGATGCCCAGGCATTGGCCGACGTCTGCCATGGGCGCGGCGCTGCGTAACTGCCGCGCGCACTGGGAAAGCTCACTGCAATCCTGGTTGAGGGCTAGGAGACGCATCCCGCGCCCAAAGGGTGAGCAGACTAGTCTACCGTCCGCTGAGTAACATAATTCCTGAAAAATAAGAAGGGTCATTTTGGTATCGATATCTCGTTAATGCGATAGCTCGCTGCAATCCTAGTTCAGGGCTAGGAGACGCATGCGACGCCCGAAGGGGAAGCAGACCAGTCTACCGTCCGCTGAGAAACAATTCCTGAAAAATAAGAAGGGCCATTTGTATCGATATATCGATATTGCGCGTTATACCAGGGGGGTGTCACTGCGCAGTTTAGGTACGTTCGTTTGGCGCGCCTCCCAGGCAGGCCGTCTAGGCGTATGGCAGTAAAGGTTGCCGCGAGCCATAGCACCGAACACAGAGCGCCGAGTCGCTAACTCGTAATCCCTGCGCCGCGCGCGTAAACCCAAGCTCTGTGACGTCATGACGTCAAATCAATATCGAGTCAGCGTTGCTTAACGGAATATAAACGCTCGAGTCACGTGATAAGTTTCAATTTCGCGTGAAAGTCATTAGGGAGTGAACCTTCTGTACGTAGTACTATTAGTTATTCTGTGGTTATATTACGGAAGTCTCAGCCAATGAAAAAAAGATAGGACAAAGAATGAACAAAGAATCTGCTCGATGTTCCGCTCGCTGCGGCAAATTCGTGGCCGAGCCGTTAGGGTGCTTTTCTAACAGAGGTGTGCTCGCTAAGGCGCTGTTTAAAACGAAGTAATCCTATTGGTGGATTTTCTCCTCGTGCACCGCTTAGCTGTCTACAGCTATAGTGTAAACGCCTTTAGCCTAATTACGAGCTCGCTCGCTCGAGAATCCTGGTTCAAGGCTACAAATGTTTTCATGTAAGAATAATTTTTTCATGCTTAAAATTAAGAAAGTTGTCGAAAAGAAATGTTTTAGGATTCATTACATTTATGTATTGTTTGTTATTGTTTAAAGAATTTGTTTCAAATTTCAACAAGGCCACGACCTTGTGCAATGATCAGGCTGACTTACGTAAGTTCTTTTAATGTATTTAACTAATTCAGCGCATAGTACAAGTAACTTAAAAATACGTAAATTTTCACAATTTCGTGCAGGATCCCCTTAAGCTACAATAATTGAGCATTGCAGCAGACGGGAGACGTATAAATTTTCAATTTCGCCCATGCTCTGCTACAATAGTTAGGCAATATTGTATATAGCTCTACAAAGTTGTAACTTAAGAGGGTTTACACATTTCAATTTTCCATACAAACTTCCAAGTCGAAATTTTTAAAAACCAATAAGCCAATTTTGATGAAACTTTGCATGCTAAAGTAAAACACTATCTATCTAGGGATCTAAATAGTTTGTTGAAAACATTTTTAAAAAACGTTTATTTAACTGAGTTATTGCGATTTTAAACTTTCTATAGAGGACTTTAAATCACAATAACTCAGCTAAATAAACGTTTTTTTTTTAATGTTTTCAACAAACTATTTAGATCCCTGTGTTTTACTTTAGCATGCAAAGTATCATCAAAATTGGCTTATTGGTTTTTAAAAATTTCGACTTGGAAGTTTGTATGGAAAATCGAAATGCGTAAACTCTCTTAAACATCACAATTTAGTGTTGAACCGTTAACGCGAGAAGTGGTACAAAATCAAGCTTGCGCAAATAATAAACACATACATATAATAACGACTATTATCCCCGAAGGGTTAGTCAGAGACTAGGCAATGAGGACAGCAAAGCAGTCCTCTGCCACAGTCCACGTTTCTCCAAATAACAACAGTAGTACAACTAACAAGTAGTGAGCCTGTATTGTTGAATGTATGTGCCGTATTTAGCCCGTTAGTCGCCTTTTACGAGATCCAGGGAAGAGATGGGACGGTAGTATTTTATTAATAAGCCGCTACTAGCACAGCACACATAATATTATAGGATAGAAAAAAGTAATGGGTGATTCATTTAGAGGTACTTTTTGTTTATGGATTTTTTGACAGATGAAGCGTGTGCCGTAATAACCTTTTATGGTATTTTTGTTCAGTATGTTTTGACATTTCATCATGGAAAGACTTAGCCCCTCACAGCGTCTACAAAATATTCAGCTGTGTGCCACTTGCCACACAGCACATGAAACCAATTTGGTGAACAGTTAATTTCACGCTTCGGACCGGTGAGTTGGCCGCCTAGATTCTGTGATATCACACCCCTAGACTTTTTCTTTGGAGCTATGTAAAGTCCAAAGTCTATATGGATAAGCCGGGTACGATTGAGCAACTGGAAGCCAAGATTACTCACATTATTCGCCAAACACCAATCGTAATACTCGGACGCGTCACCGAAAATTGGTGCCATAGAATGGACTATGTTAACCGGAGTCACGGCCAGCATTTGAAAGAAATAACCTTTAAAAATAATTGTAAAGAATATTTCTTTTGTATAATAATAAAAAAACTACCTCCAAATTAATCACACGTTATATCTGTGGACGTACCTTGATAAATCCTTTGCCTTCGTTAGTCTCCTCTATGTAATACAGCAGCCTGTCTCTGTTCTGCATGATGTAATGCGGCAGCTCCGCTTCCTCGCCGCCGCCGGGCGGTCGCTCCCTGCTCGGTGTCTCGCCAGAGGCTGAAGGCGTACTACTGGTGCTGGAAGATAAATTTTACTGAATATAGAGGCCCCGCGTCCCTAAGTCACTGATAGTAGAGGATCCGAGTATACAACGACCTTCACCGAGCGGTTAACAGATGAAAAGTATTCTATATCAAATTAAATGTGTTAAAAAATATATTGCGAGAGGGTTGGCTGAAAAATTTTAGTCCAGTATATGATTAAATAAATATTTAAAAATATTTCTTTTTAAATATTGCAATTGCTTCGATAATAGATAAATTACATAGGTACCAATCGAAAGTATGAAGCCTATAATATATGCAAACGTTAGGTTGACTATTTTTTTACTGTCATAACATTAAGTAGGCAGGTGTAAACAGGCAAGTCAATATTAGTAATTTGCAACCGTCTGGTTAAATAAATAAAATTTATGTTTATATAAAGATAAGCTCATTACAAACACACACACAACAAACCAGTGCAATGTAAAAAAATATATTTTTATTAATATTAAATTAATCATTAATGGTACTGGACTGAAATTTTTCAGCCAACCCACTCGCGATATATTATTTAACATTTGGATATTGTTTAAAAAGGAATATTATTATACAGGGTTAATTTTGGACCCCCGCCAAAAGTAAATATAGGGTAAAAAAGTAATAATTAAATATTTAACGTAAAATTAATGAATGTTTTTTTTTAAACACAATTTTATGCCTGCTTTTTAAATCCTATATTTCTAGATGCGTGCGCTCACCCTCGCGGGCAAAGCGACGGCGGCACGCCGTCATTGGTGTAAAGGCTGAATGACGAGGCGGCCGCGCGCTAGGTGACAATAATTTTAATTTTCATAAGGAAGAGTTAAGACGAAAATGTAAAATAACATATTTTTTTTATTTCGTTATTTGATTGTACTGCTACTATAGGACTACATGAAAAAATTTGGCGGGGTGTCCAAAATTAACCCTGTATATTACTATATACTATATTACTACATACTATATATTATATTACTATATACTATATATAATATTACTATTCTGCAAAAACATATTACGTCAACCGTACAGTCGAGGAAGCTCCCAGTCGACCACTTCTCGGCGATATTCGCTGGCACACTATCTACGCGCGTACGTACTGTACGTACGCGCGATCGGAATGGAGCGCAAGCGATTATCTATTTATTTATTCATGGAAAACAAACGACAATGTACACTAGAAGTAAGAACAAATTAGCACGTAAACACTAGAAGTAAGAACAAATTAGCAGTGCCTTATACTAGGCTCCATAAAATAAATAATTATTTTAAGGGTCTGTGTGTACGATTATACAACAAAGTACCAAATGATATTCAGAAATTAGATATTGATTTTAAAACCAAAATCAAAGAAAAGCTTTATAAAAAAGCTTATTATAAAGTTTCGGATTATACAGAAGACAAAACAGCTTGGGTCTGAAATGCTCCAAGTACTCCAACAGCTATTTCTAATTGTCTATAATTAATTTATATAGAGCACAATATTTAATTAAACTATTTACATTCAAATTCATATTTTGTATTTTGTGACCTGGTAACGACATATAATATATATATTTTTTTGTAAATGTCGTTGCTTCTGTGCGCTGTGGTTTCTTGCACCCGTTATTTGCCACAGTTAAAAAATTATGTCCTAAATGGGTGGTAGGTTAAAAAATATTTGGACGTTTCGAAGTACTTATTAATTGAGTTTATCGAATAGATAGATAGACGAGGTGGACGAAATTAATTTTCTTGGAGTCACTATAGATGCTCATTTAAACTGGAAAGCACACGTATCTAAAATTAATAAAAAAATATCTAGTTATTGTTATGCTCTTTCTATACTGGCTGAGACAACTTCAGTAGATGTAACTAAATCTGCTTATTTTGGACAAGTTTATCCACTATTAACTTATGGCATTATATTTTGGGGAAACTCTGTTAATGTCCAGTCAACTTTTATTCTGCAAAAGAGATGCTTGCGTATTATATACAGCATGTATTCAGATGAATCCCTTAGAAGTGTTTTTAAGGAAAAAGGTTTTCTGACTCTGGCTAACATTTACATCTTAGAAATATCAATTTTTGTTAAAAAAAGTCCAGAATATTTCGAAAGCAACAATATGCGTCAAAATGTCCGCGATATATATAAGCACAATCTAAGTATTCCTAGGATAAATAATCACATGTTTTATAAGAGTGCTTTCAGTACCAGCATAAGAGTTTTTAACCATTTGCCATCTAATATCAAAGCCCTTGATCTACTTAAGTTTAAGTCATCTTTAAAAACCTGGCTTGTAAAGAATGTTTTTTACACTTTAGATGAATACTTTCATACTAAAAATAATTAAGTTAAGTTGCTATTTAGCGTAATAATGTTGCATGCCCGTAATGGGCATTACTGTTGATTCCCATGTATTGTATTATCACCAGCAAAATGTACACAGTATCAGCAATAAATATATTTCTATTTCTAATAAATATATTTTGACTATTGACTAATGGATTACACATAATAGCATAAGAGTATAAAAATGAATATGCCTTAAGCAGTTAAAGTGAAAAATTAAATTCGTAAATAACATTGATGAATACATGCAAAAGTTAACAAGGAAAAAAGAAGGAAAATAAATGAAGAAGAAACCCATATCAATATATTTTAAGTAAGTATTTATAATAAGTAAATGTTAATAATTAATTTGTATCAGTAAAGAAAGTTTTATTGATTACATTCTTGAAGTAGTTTTGATTAGCACAAAACAAGTCAACATCTTTGGAGTAGTTATTGAAATTTTTTGAAACTCTATTTAATACGAATTTTGTCTATAATTAGTCGAACATAAGTCAATGTAAAACTTAAGAAAATTTTGCCTAACGGTGGTACGCATTGGTATTTGTAATTTTACCTTAGACAGAAGCTCACTGTAATCAATTTTGCCTACATGTTAAGTCAGCCACTCCTCTCCGCCTTGTTAAGGGGAGTAAGTTATACAGTTACAGGATAAAACAACGCCGAAAAGAGGTCTTCTTAGACTGTACACTCACGTCTATTATCCCCGAAGGGTTAGTCATAGACTAGGCAATGAGGACCGCAAAAGCAGTCCACTGCCATAGTCCACGTTTCACCAAATGATAACTGCACATGTGCTCAGCGTGACAGGTGGTGAGCTCATCGCCGCTCTATGTTATTGGATGTATGTTGTTAGTCGCCTTTTGCGACACCCAAGAGAAGAGATGGCAGTAGTATTCTATTAAGGTCGATTCACACGTATCAGTGAAGTCACAGTTACGACACAGTACCGGCACAGTGCCGAAATATTCATATTATTAATCTTAATTAATGGCTATCGCGTGTAGCATTAAGAGGGTTTACGCATTTCGGTTTCCCATACAAACTTCCAAGTCGAAATTTTTAAAAACCAATAAACCATTTTTAATGAAAGTTTGCATGCTAAAGAAAATTATAGAGATCTAAATAGTTTGTTGAAAACATTTCTAAAAAACATTTATTTGGCTGAATTATTACGATTTAAAGTCGACTATAGAAAGTTTAAAATGGCAATGACCCAGTTAAATAAACGTTTTTTTAAATGTTTACAACAAACTATTTAGATCCCTGTATTTTGCTTCCGCATGCAATCTTTCATTAAAAATGGTTTATTGGTTTTTAAAAATTTCGACTTGTAAGTTTGTATGAGAAACCGAAATGCGTAAGCCCTCTTAAGCCGATTTCAAGTGGTTTAATTTTTAAAGTAAGTTTATTTATTGTTGTACGGTAGATAGAAATAAAAGGGAGTCTCACAACACGTGTTGTTGCTAAAAGAACACGGGAGAAACTAGAAATATTCATACATTCTCTACGAACACATCCCCACTTGTCAGTGTCAGTGACGACACAGTGCTCTCAGTGCGTAGATAATGTATGAAAGAATATTTCGCACTATGCTGGTACAGGGCCCTTATTCTGTAACGATTCGTTGTTTCAAAACCACGTTAATTCCTTAAAAAGTTACGATATCTTCCCAAAAACGTATGCGTTTGACGTTTGTCCGCGGTAAGGTTTAGGTGTGGAATCTATAGATTGCGATACAGAATCAGGGCCCTGTGTCGGAACTGTGACTTCACTGATATGTGTGAATCGACCTTTAATGAGCCGCTACCAGCACAGCACTGCTGGCAGAGCAACTTAACTAAACATGGTGACCACACGTTCCCGTATTTAAGGTACTGAAGACCTAGTATCGCTCCTAGCTTACATGTGAGTGAAGTGGCGAATGAATTCCTTTTAATAATCATCTCGTAATGTGATAAAATTGTTTTTAAATGTACACAACTAGAAAGAGCACCTGGCCCGGATTGCCCGAAGAGTGTGGGTTCGAATCCTGCTCGTGGAAATTTTTTCGACCCTGCCTTTTTCAATTTGCAATTTGTTCGCAACAAAACTTGCTTTAAAATGATATTAACAATAACATTATAACTTTTGGGCGTCGAATAATGTAGGCGGTGCCCCTTCTGAGCACTGCACCCCCTTCAAAGCGCGTCCCTTCTGGACCGCACAGCGGGTCACTCGGACGTGCGGGGGGGATCTCCACGTGCGTGCCCACTCTGGGCCGCACGCTCGCCGCTCACTCTAGACCGGCTTTGAGGGGAGTTTTGACGGCGCCCCTTCTGGGCGTCGTTACACGGGGGGGAATGGGGTAGCCCGGCGCCCCTTCTGGGCGTCGTTTCATCGCAAAGTCTCCGTCGTTGGGACACGTGGCGACGGGCGCCCGTCTTCTGATGGGTTGGTGGGCGGCGATACAGCCCACCCGCTAGCGACCATGGGGGGGAATGGGGAGCACCCCGAAATGGGTGTACCAGGGGCCTCACGCCAGCCCCTGAGCATCGTAATCTCCGAACTGGCAGCGATGTGCCCACTCGAGGCGTCTGTGAGGGAGCTGTTAGGAAGGGGACCGAGGGCCTGCCTTCACCGGCCGGCCGCGTCAGGCAAGACTATAAAACCCGGGAGAAAACCTGTCACAAACCTCCAGACACCGCCCGACCTCTGGAGTACATAGGGTAGCCCGCGTACAGGGGCCTCTGCGCGGGTGGTCCGTTTTTGCCCCATACTCGTGGGATCAGTTATGGAGGTTTCAAAACCTAATTCTTCTGACGCCAATCCCGAGCCTTGTACTAGGTACGGAGTGGATGGTGGGGCTAGCGACAGCCGGAAGAGGTCGCGGACCGTCGAGGACGTCGACTCCGACTTTTCGGGGTACGAGTCGACCACCTCAAATCCGCCAAAGATTGGCACCGGGCGGAGAGGTCGAGGAAGCGGGTCTGGGCATAACACCCGTCCCAGACCGGCCGTTGAGAGGGAGGAGCGTCGTCGGAGTGGGGTCGATGACGAGCTGGACGCGAACCTCGAGGAGGAGGTGCTCGCGTACGAGGAGCTCCGGGATGGGATCGACCCCGAAACGAGCGAGAGCCGGTACCGAGCAGCCGTCGTACTGCTCTCTGAGAAGAGGGCAGAAGCGCGCCAAAAGCAGGCGGAGCGCAACGCCGCCCGCAACTTTGAGGTGGCACCGCCGGGGGCGCGAATGGCGCCCACACGACGACGATCGGACGAGGTGGAGTCGCTATCCCTTGCGAATGCTAGACTCCAAAAAGAGTTGGAGGTGCTGCGGGCGGAGCTAGCGGCCCTCAAGAAGGAGATGAGCAGACGTGCGGAGGTTGCACCTGCTCCCCCACCTCAGGCAGCGGTTACCAGCGGGATGGAGGAGCTTAAGACCTTGCTCCTCCAGTCCATCGGAACAATCAACTCCCGGTTGGACGGGCTCGAGGCGAGGTCATCTACCGCCCCGCAGCCCGAGAGGACGCGTCCGCCCTTAGCGGCGAGGAGAGGGGAGGAGTTCCCACCTCTCCCAGCGCCAGCGGTGGCGACGAACTCTATTGTCGCCCCACCCCAGCCGTCTGTCAGCTGGGCCCCGACGCCCCCCGTCACGCAAGCGACGGCCCCTCGCCGTAGGAGGAGAGGCAGAGCAGCAGACGCACCTGCTGCACCCCGTGGAGTGCCCCCCACCCAGCCTGCCCCAGCAGCTCAGAGCAGGCTCAGAAGGAGGCGGCTTAGGCGGCCCCGCTCAACGGCGGTCGTCGTCTCGCTGACGGCAGAGGCGATTGAGAGTGGGGTGACCTACTCCGACGTCATCCGGAGGGCCAAAGGTGCCATTTCGCTGGCCGACTGTGGCATCGCGTCCGGGCTCACGATCCGGACGGCGGTGACGGGCGCCCGCCTCTTCCAAATTGCGGGCGCGAATACCGGGGAAGCCGCAGACCGCTTGGCCACTCGGCTACGGGGGGTTGTGCAGGACGTGGCAACGGTGGCCAGGCCCGAAAAGTGCGCGAGTCTGCGCGTGTCGGGCCTGGACGACTCCGTCGCCGTCGAGGAGATTGCCGAGGTTGTGTCGGCGAGTGGGGGCTGCTCGTGGTGGGTAAAGATGGGAGCGCCGCGGCCCGGTCCCGGAGGCACCCATTCCTTCGTGGTGCGCTGCCCCGTCAAGGCCGCGCAAAAGTTGGTGGCAGCACGAAGAATCCTGGTGGGCTGGCTGTCGGTCCCGGTGACTCTGCTCGACTCGCGCCCTCTGCGCTGTTATAAGTGCATGAGCGTGGGTCACACCAGGGCGCGATGTGTCTCGGAGGTGGACCGCAGTGGATTGTGTTTCCGCTGCGGACTCCCGGGGCATAAAGCAGGGGACTGCCCGCAAGCGGCGCTGCACTGCGCAGTCTGCGCGGACAGGGAGAGGCCGGCGGGCCACATAATGGGGAGCCGGGCGTGCGCCCCCCTCCCTCCAAGGAGGGTGCGGGGCAGCTCTACAGCGCGCACAGCAGCGCTGGTTGACGCGTTGAGACGGACAGATACAGTGGAGGTCGAGATGCAGGAGGCAGAGGCCCCGCTCTCGACCCAGCCCCCCCCCCCCCCATCCTCTAACCCCAATGCCTCTCCAGAGAGAGGTACAGGGAGAGACCAGGGGTCAGACCGAGAGGGTGTTCAAGAGGGGGAGGCGGACGATGCGTCGTCGGATTCCACGATCCGGCCGTCTCAAGCGCGTAGGCAGTCCTCGGAGTCGGAGGTGTACGACTCGGACTAGCCCGGCCACATAAAAGCCCGAGAGGAAAGCCTGAGGGGTTGTGGCGCCACGTAAAAGCCCGAGAGGTGTTAGACTGAGGGGTAGTGGCAGTACTCGGTGAAGTCCCTGGTTGGGGGCGCCACCGATTGCGGAGGGAAAAGGGGTTTCTATGTGTAGTGCATAGTTTCCCCTTTTAGGGAGTTACCTCCTTTAGGGTGCAAATTTGGGAACCTCCTCGTGGTGCACCTGGGGTAAGGCCTCTTCCCCACAAGGGGCTTTATGCCAATCCCTGGCGCCCCTTCTGGGCGTCGAATTCTAGGCGGGGCCCCTTCTGGGCCCTGCATCTCCTCGTGCGTGTCCACTCTGGGCCGCACGCTCGCCGCTCCTTCTGAGCGGCTTTGAGAGGAGTTTCTGCCTGCGCCCCTCTGCGGGCTTTTGAGGTGGGACGCGACCTCGGACGTCGAGGGTCGGGTGTTAGGCTGGAGGCGGCAGAGCCCGAGCCCTGTAGCGGAAGGGAGTAACGGCAATAGTACCGACGAGTAGCGGGTGGCTCCTCACGCCCGTGAAAGTCGGTAAACCGCCCCGAAACCTTCGCTGGGAGGCTGAGTACCGCCGGATAGTACCGCCAGTTTGTACGTGGTTAGTACCGACGAGTAGTGGAGTAGGTACACCTGTGAAAGTCCAGAAAGCCCCGGAAAGCCCGCCGGAAAGAACCCCGCCGGAAAAGCCTCCCAGCATCTCACGGCACTCGGGGGATGTCGCCTCCGAGCCACGGCCCGGCAGTCGACGGCCGAGGTTGCGTGTTGTGTTGCGCTTGCGGACGTGGGGTGGTTGCGCAAGTGCCGGCGGTTGGGTTTTGGTGTGGGCATTTTATTATGCCCCCCCGTAAGCCCAAGGTGGTGGTGGTTGTTCTGGGTGAGACCAAGGTCTCACACAAGGAAGAGGCGGAGGAGGGGGGGGGGGGGCGAGGGAAACCTCCTCCCCCCCTAGGAGGGCCGCGGCCTAGTGTTGAGGAACACTAGGCTGCATTAGCGTGCGGCGTTTCTCGGGGCATTGCAATATGGTACCGAGGCGCCGCGTCGCGCTTTTGACGGAAGGTGTCGGTTCTTTTACCAGGTCGGGCCCGTGTGTCCTTACTCACCCGTTTCCCTTAAGGGGGCGGGTGGGGACACATGGGTTCCAGTCCTGGACAGTGCATGGGGTGTCTCACATTCCTCTCGAGGCCTCATGCCAGTGCTGAGAAGCATTTTCTCCGACTAAAACAAAGAAAAAAAAAGGTCGCGGAGGCTACCAGGGTGATAGAATGAGAGGCAGAGAGAGTAGGGCTCAGAATAAGCCACGAAAAACTATCTCCACATGAAGCGCTATAAAAATACTCGAGCACAGCGCCAGACTTATATATTGGAGATTACAAATACGCTGGAGTGGCCAAATTTAAATATCTGGGCTGTACCATCACAGACGTCAACTCTCGAGAAGAGGAAATCGAATTGTGCATACAGAACGCCTTGCGTTGTAGTGCTGCACTGCATAAGGTCTAGGACCTTCTTCTTGTCCAAGCTCGTTTGTATGGGAAAACACACTACTCATCTAAAAGACCGTAATAAGACCGATATTAATGTACGGTTGCGAATCTTGGACCCTAACCCTGAAAGAAGAGAACAAACTCTTGGTGGTAGAACAGAAAATCCTTCGAAACATTTTTGGCCCGATAAGAAGGAGCGATAACTGCTGGAGAATCCGGAAAAACGCCGAATTAAAAAAAAAAAAAAAAAGCTCAACGTGTCCGATGGCAGGGACCTTCGAAAGGATGGGGAAGGATCGAGCAGTCAAGAAAGCGTATTTGGGCCGACCGGACGGACGACGCCCCGTCGGTCGGTAGGCCTAAATACCGCTGGCAAAACCGAGTACTGGCTGACCTGCGCGAACTTGGCTTCGACGACTGGCGCGGGACTTCACGGGACAGCAGAAAGTGGCGATCTCCTGTGCTGGAGGCCAAAACTCACTTGGGTTGATGTGCCACAGGAGTAAGTAAGTAAGTAGTGTCCACCACCAACTTGATGCATCTGCACATGCATGCGCCCGAAATTAATAACGTATTTATAGATTGTAAAGGCTTCTAAATTCAAATTCTTGATCTAAGATCCATACAAATTATGTAAAATTTCTCACTCTAGTAGGCTAAATAGTTGAAGGCATCCGACGGCGCGGTCGGCGCGGTAGATCACCGATGAGATAGACGGACTAGCATGCTTACTCTTGAAACTGATCCCGATCGATGGAGATTAGTATTGTGAAGTTTCGTACTGTTGAGTTGAGAGAGAGAGACACCAGCGCTAATTTGGATTTATATTGAGTTTTGCATTTAGTTCACTCAACATTCGCGCAACATGAATCCAAATCAGCGCTGGTGTAACTTAAGAGTACGAAACTTCACCACACCAATCTCGATCGTTCAGGATCGGTTTCAAGAGTAAGGGGGTAGATCAGAGCAGCCGTGGATAGCCGCTTGTATGTGTGCGCTAGGAAGGTAACCGCCAGCCTTCGATTACATATGAAAACTAGATGTACAAAAATGCAATGCTTTAAAAACGTCCGCACAAAAAGAGTCCCTAGCGATCTCGCTAGGTACGGTCGGGGTCACCGTCACTTTACAACTTTGCAGCGATTTTCGTATGAAGCGCACCGACCGCCCGGGTACGTGTCCGTACCAAATAGACGACGCGGTGTGCAAGGGATTTTGACCTTTAGACTGTTAAAGCGACGGAGTCCGCCATTGTACCTACTTATTTCGTTTAGTTGTGCGAGTTAAGGTCAATTTACACATATCAGTGAAGACACAGTACCGGCACAGTGCGAAATAACAGTGCGAGCCATAGCAACAATCACGATACTTGACGACGGACACGTTTTCATTGAAGCTGAAGTGAATTGAATCACTTACGCAACACTGTAGCACTGATACTGAACTGAGCGAACACGTTGACGGAATTGTGACTTCACTGATATGTGTAAATCGACCTTTAAGTGTCGACATGACGAAAAACTCCTTAAAAAATTGCTAGTCTGCCAAAACGGACAAGTGCATGTACGTCAAATGTATATAATATTTAGTATAGGATTGTTTATCTAGTTTTTATATGTGAACGAAGCCGCCAGCGCAGAATAGCAACGTATTGTGAGGCAGGTCACAAGTCGCATGTGCTGAAGCGACGATCACAAGCACTCTGCCAAAATTGTAGCGACAAAGAAGATACCTTACTTACTTATTCCGCTCGCTCAGCGACCCGAAGTGGATTTAAGGCTCCGACACGAGACGACGCCGCTGTTCTCTGTTCTTCGCAGCCTCTCAAAGAAGATAAGCGCTCTGCCGAAGTTGTAGCGACAAAGAAGATAAAAACTCTGCCAAAATTTACCGACTAAGATGAACAAGTCCACCACCGACCTGTCGTGTCTCTGCACGGCGATGCCGCCGTCGCGCGCTCCCATGAGCCACCGCCCCGGCGCGTGGCGGCCCCGCCTCGCAGCCCCCGCGCCCGCCCCCGCCCCCGCCGCGCCCGGGGGCGATATGCCCGTGTTGATGCCCATTATGCGTTGCATGTTGAAGTTCCTGCCCACCTGACCCCTGCGCACACATACAACGGTCAGTGGTCACGTGTTACAGTATATTGCGCAGTCGGGTAAGAAGCGCTGCGTCGTTGCAATGTAATAATTTCAACGCATTGAGTGCTACACGAGCGTTGCGATGTTAATTTTGTTCTCTAAAGGTTAATTTTGTCTTCTGACAAATGTTATATTGTAATAGTTTTTACTTAAGTATTTGTAATACTTTAGTTTTGTATTTTAATCATCATAACTATGTTTAAAGATGTAGAATAAAAGTAGTTAATTAAGGGTTATTGTATTATGAAATATATACCGAGATTTTTCATTGGTTTTGGAGCCGAAACCCTATTCATGTTTATCATCAGTAGAAGATAATTAGCATGCAAACTAAAAATCTGAGCATAAAAAAATCATTAAAAAAAATCAATAAAAAATGTAAGAACCTTTAGTACCGGACGATCTTATGAAAGTCAATGACCGAGGCGCTTCAAACGCTCCGCCTACCCCCCGCCCCGCCGCCGGCGCAGGTGGCCGGCCGGGAAAGTTCATAGGGGTCACGGTGTACTAGTTAGTAGATAAGGAGAACGTTACTACGTGTTTTTGACGGAAAGTCACTTTTACAATTTTTTTTCTTTGCTCGTAAAGCGATTATTATTTTATTAATAGGTACAACACTTTTTTGTATTATAAGGCTTTCGGCACCAAAACCAATGAAAAATCTCGGTATATATAATGAATGATAATGATGTCACCTTCAAACTCAAAATGTATCAATTCAATACTTAATTAATAAGTAGGTACTTTGAATCGTCCAAAACTACTTTTTTTACCTACTGCTCATTCAGAACGTAATTTTTTAGCTGTGGAGAAGAACGGGCGCAAGAAACCACAGCTTTAGACAGATTAGATATCCAACTACGCTGCGCTGCGTCGTCGCTCCATCATACCGCCGCTACCCTCCCCTATGAACACCCAAGGGATGAGAGGGGGTGGTAGTTGGTGGTAGTTTTAGGTTATATTCAAATTCGTAAAGGTCCAAATAAAGTTGGAATAATAGGAATTTTACAGCCTTTTTCTGATGCAATTAAGTTATTTACTAAAGAACAAATTTATCCTAGATTTTCTAATTATTTGTCTTATTATTTTTCTCCTGTAATTAGATTTATTTTGTCTTTAATAATTTGAATATTAATTCCTTATTATTTTAATTTAATTAATTTTAATTTAGGTTTAATATTTTTTTTATGTTGTACTAGAATAGGAGTTTATACATTAATAGTGGCTGGTTGATCATCGAATTCAAATTATGCTTTATTAGGTGGATTACGAATTACTCGTGGAAGAATCGGTAACCAGGAACCGAAATGGAAAATACCGGTACTTACCGACATAATACCTGTATTTTCGGCATCGGTTCCAAGCTGTGACTGAGAGTACTGTCAATGACCAAACCATCATCATCTGCGTTAACGCCACCATAACAACAACTATAAATGCGGGCCAACTGCGAAATTGCTCCACGTCTGCCCTGCACTAGCCCTGATTTCTCAGCTAGCTAGCGGCATAGTATTACCCCAGCCACCACATTGTCAAACCAGAAGCAGTTGTAATGCGAATCCGCTTTAAAATTGCAGTGTGTCGAGTCTCTAGCTATTTCTGTCCTGCTTTTGGTCAGTACGTGTATAATAGAAACGACATATAGTTTTGTCCTTTGTCATTCTTTTTGCACAACTTAAGCGTTGTTTATTGTTATTATTTATTACAATAATATTTTATCATATTACAAATAGGGATTGCAATCCCGCAAAACGGGATCATGCATTCCCGCGGGATCTCGCTGCTTTTATTAATCTGCTGGGTCCACCATCAAAGCGCAGATCCGCGAATCCCGCGAATAAAAAATTTGGCGCTGAAACTTTTGTGACGGTATCAGAGGAGACTGGAGAGTACCTGACGCTCGCCTATGAATATATCCTGACGGTTCAGTCTACTAGCGTAGAAGCCGAAAGAGCGTTTTCAGCATCAGGATATATTTGCAGTTCACTCAGAAGCAGGCTCGGAAATGATGTAAATGCCATTTGCATCCTAGGAGCGTATTTTCAAAAATTATCACCATAGGTTGATAACATGGTAATAGAGCATCTAAGAGAAAGTTGTGATTTGATTATTAGTCATAGTCATCAAATATAAAACTATTGTTAGGAGTAAGGGTAAAATTAAACAAAATTATTAAACTATGCCAAACATTTAAATATGAACAGATTACTAATTACCTCGATTTTATCAATTGAGTAGTCCCGCAAATCAATCGCGCGGGATTGAATGAGCTGCGGGATTGCAATTTCTAATTACAGAACAACGAGTACTATAAAATCTCATTTAACCAGGCAACAAGTTTAATAACATCATATTACAAGTATTCATTCAGTATAAATACTTTAACCGTGTCGCGTAGCGGTGACAGAGTACTACCACCCCCCCTTTCCTTAGATGACGTAAAAGGCGACTAACGGACTAAAGACTGCACATACATCCAACAACGTAGAGCGGCGATGAGCTCACCGCCTGTCGCGCTGAGCACATGAGCAGCCGCTATTTGGTGAAAAGTGGACTACGGTAGAGGATTGCTTTTGCCGTCCTCATTGCCTAGTCTCTGACTAACCCTTCGGGGATAATAGTCGTGATTTGTATCTATGTACTTATGTATGTATTACAAGTACAAATGCATCCATACCTGCTGTACATTTCCTGTAACGTTCTATGTTGTTTGATGGTGATGGAGGCTTCCCAGACGTCGTTCTGAATACTTGATAACCCCTGATGAATAAAATATGTCCTGTTAAAACAACGTTATGGCTAGTTGAGCAAGTTATTGGAGGAGCAAAATATATAAGGTGACTGCTAGAAATCGCAAGAAACTTCAAGGGCTGGTCAGGTAAAGAGTTTTAAACATGACAATAATAACAAAGAAGGAATTCGTGTTTTTTTTTAATCTTAATTAAATAATTCAATTTGTGAATTTTAATTGGATAGTCCTTGAGTATCTAATTTATTTTAAAGCAATAACATAAGAAAAATAAAATGAAAAACAATTAAAAATAACGATTATTTACAACGTGCGGGCAACGGCCGGCCGGCCGACCGTCTGTAGACCCGTTCGCGTCAGCTGGACGATAAGTACCTACGTTAGTCTGCAATGAGACCATTTTTGTCATGTTTAAAACACTGACCTGACCAGCCCTTGAAGTTTCTTGCCGTTTCTAGCAGTCACCTTATATTCTTTAATTTATAACAAATAAAAAAAGAGATGGGTTGGCCATATTCTATTAATAATGAGCCGCCACACCACACCTCTATTAATAATATTATTAACTAGCAGCCCGCTCGTGACTTCGCCCGCGTGAACACCAGTACCCGGTGAGGAATTTCCAAAAATTTTAATTCATACAAACCTTTTCCTGATTATTACAAACATAACAACAAAAAGAATTGGCTATTTGACAGTAAAGTTGTAACAATAAAATATGTTTTTTTTTCTCTTTATTTTTTATAGATTTTGATCACATTGATCATGTCTAAAATATGATATGGTAATTTATTTAACGATAATTATCCAATAGTTGTTTTTTATAATTTGTAAATATTTTAGTTTTAAGTACAAAATAAGGAATGTAGCGCAAGCGAATATAGCCGAAAAGTGGTAGACCGGGAACTTCCTAAACCTTAACCGTCAAATTTCTCCAATGAATATTGATCCTTAGAACCAAACGGTAAAGTTCAAAGTCAAATTATTTATTCAATGTAAACCTTTACAGGCACTTATTGACGTCAATACTAATAATAATAATAAAAAAACAGTTAACTAACTTGTAGTTAAGACTTAACAACTAATCTAACGAGCTAGTCTGTGCCAGACAAACGCGCATCGCTACCCCCCAAAAAAATTGATTGTAGAAATTTGGCAGTTTTGGGTAGGTTGATCTGACGCCGTGTGTGCATAACTCAAACTCAACTCGTACAGATATGATTCTAGTAGTGTTGCGGTGAGCACTCACCGAGACGCGCGGGTTGCCGGCGGGCGCGGCGCTGGGCCCCGGCTCGGGCTCCGGCTCTTCGCGCTCCTCCTCACGCTCGTTGGGGCTGTCTGGTGAACTGCATGGGTTACCAACACGAGATATTAACGATTTTTATTAAGGTGTGTAAGGGTCGTATCTCTAGTATCTCTGGTATCTGCCTACCCCGTCGGGAAATGGGCGTGATGTGCCTATGTATTAACCTCAGAGTACTGAATAGACCAGAGGGAGCCTACAATAACCGCGCACTGTGTCTAAAAACAAACAGAACGTACTGCACCAACTCTATTTCCCTTTTCTTTTTTATAATTTATTTCGTGACCATGGATACTAGTCCTTCAGTCGTAATATTAGAGTTCATTGATTATGCTTAAACTGATGATAATGAATGATGATAATATGAACATTTAATGCTAAATGATATTTTCGCCCCAAACCCCTTGAGTTCCAGTAAAGATGTGGGACTTTACTGAGATCTCGCACGGACTTCTTGAGAGAATTTGAAAAGTGATGTTGCACTGTTTTGTTTTATTTGCCAACACTCATGCACGTTCACGAACACATAACAGTAAATAATCCACCATTATTTCACATTAATATTCGACAAAACACAAATTATACAAAATAAATCAAAACTGCAGACATGACGCTTCACTTTCCTGCCAAGAAGTCACTCCCCCCCCCCCTTCCCCCATTTCCCGCCTGTTGCTAGCGCAGGAAATTTTACTACATTTCTGGGTAAAATAAAAGCATCAGAGATATGTAATATTTGATTATTTGCGGTAATAACGCTCAAATAAGCTCGAAGATAACGAAACATTAAAGGGAGTGACTGCCTCGAGTGGTGAACGAGAATGCGTCCTCCGCGGTCCGGGCAGCCGGCGTATTAATATAACTCTCTGATACCCATAGTAGGTACAGTCAGCATCATAAGTAGCTTATCATATGAAATTTTCAAATGATTGTTACGGTTGGCATGACCAGAATTGTCTGACACAGCTGTTGAGTCAAAAGTACATGACCGTCACTATAGGTAATTACAGAGTAGTTATAATTATGAACACAAAAAATGTCATATAATTCTGAATGTTAAATGATGATTATGTAAAGACACTTACACGTGACTATTACTTTTGCCACCTTTTTTTTGTTCAGTTACTTTTGATGCTGACTGTACACGGAACCCTAGTTTGGAGCCAGATCAATTTGTGTAAATGTCTGAAGAACAATAATGTTACTGTAAAAGGGCAGCATCAAAAAAAAAATGGTAAACATTTTGATTTTATTGGCAAAACTAACAAAATGGACGGGTCATTTTCTGTGACAGTTACGATCGAACGTGGTGGGTTATGGCCCAATATCCCCACGTTCTATTGTCCACTTGGAAGGCCTTTGCCCAGCAGTGGGACGTTAAAAAATAAATAAATAAGGTTGCCTACACTCACACCAATTATTCAGCCCAAGAGAAGCTTTGTTATGAAACTCGTTAAATGGTTACTAGACAACGGATAAACATACTTAAAATACTTAAATACATACTTATTATAAATAGAAAACACCCAGACCCGAGACAGTTTAGAAAAACGATAGTTGCTAAATTGATCCGACCGGGGATCGAACCCGGGACCTCAGAGATGGCGACACCATGAAAACCGGTGTACAAACCACTCGACCATGAGGTCGTCAACAGGCTGATGATGATGATGAGTATGCTCACCTTTCCGTCGCGGGCGGCGGCGGCGGCGGCCCCGCGCGGCGGTGCGGGCGCGGGCGCAGGCGGCGCGCGGGGCGGCGCGCTAGCACGCGGCGCGGGGCGCGCGTCGGGTAGGAGTCGCGCGTCGACTTGTCGGCGCACTCCGCCTCCGAGTACGGCTGGATGTCGTGGATGCACGACCACTGGTGTGACACGTCACCAGATTAACACCTTAATAAACCTCTTGATGTTGACAACTAAGTTGGCGCAGCAACCCATCGATCATCTAAACACTAGATACACAATCCCATATAATACGTTTGACAAAGTGGTTCGAATTATTTTATACAATTTTGGTTTCGAATAATCACAACTAATTTTGATACTCGGCCCTATCATCACCATTAAAGGTATTAAATTTGGACTCTTGGTTGGAGCATTAAGGTCGGACCGCATTTGAACGGCGGCGCTGCGCTGCGCGTCGCTTCACAGCACCTATCGGACTATAACTGCAGGTAGCGGCAGCTCGCGTCATTCCTTTGCTTTTTCGCGTGAGAGCAACGTTAAAAGATGGGAGAATACGACAGTTATGAGGATTTGTTAGTTGCATCTTTGTTATGTGCAGAAGAACGCAATAGAACATGAAAAAAGAAGACGGGATGGATTTCTGAGATACCAAGGTCGCGTTATGAAGAAGATGAATACCACTGTCTGCTCTCGACTACTTATAATGACTCTGCATGATTTCACACTTCCTTCAGAACGTGTAAGACAAGATTTTATGAACTATTCCATTTTAACAATACGATAGCCGCGCCGCGCCGCTCAAATGCGGTCCGACCTTTAGTTCGAGGCAACACTTTGAGAGCGCTACGCTAATGCTGTATCTTGTGTTTAGATGATCGAAGCAGCAACTTAAAGTGAGTCTACCACAATAAGAGCTTTCACCCGGGTCTGTCCTGCGCCACCGCCAGCCAGTCATTAGCATGAAGTCCGCGCAAGTCCTTTCTGACTTCATCCACCCAGTACCTGGGACTACCAACTGGTCACAAGGCCACTAGACAGTTGGGAGGGGCATGCCATATTATTATCATGCTTGATCTCTACATAATGTATAACAAATATCGACGGTATCTATTATCTCTGCCTACGCTTTCACAAGATCGCAATAAATTATCAATCATATTGGAAGTCATCCAAAACTATATTATCAATACTACAGAAGAACGTCATCTTAACCTTACACCACTAACATACTCACGACTAAGTCTTTGACATACCTCTGATCTGTCGTCGTGGCTTATGTTCCTACTTAAAGCGCTCCATCCTTGTGGGTGTATCTAAAAATAATAAAATACTATGTTACACCTTAATCTCTGGCATCCTGCCAATTGCTAATTAATATCAGTATGCTTATACGTATCCCAATACGGCGCAGAAGCCAGGAATGCTATTATTGAACCGGTGTCATCAATATGAATTCGAACTTTTTTGACTGTTGACTGTAATAAACAAAGTAGCAAGGCAACCGCTCCAAGTCGATTCGTTAGCGCTTGTCAATAGTAAAAAGATACCCAAGTTTACCCCCAAGTAACAAAAGCTTCTATAACCAAGGCATTTTATCACCAAACAGTGATATAGTAGGCCTATAATGGTAAATTGTAATTTGTGACTGTGACTGCTTGTACCATAAAGGTTTTTAACAGGGCTTTTTGCTTCTATAAAATTAATGAGCATTTACGTTCTATAATTTTGCTCTAAGAACGCTTTCAGGACTATACAAAAGAATCATTAAAGTGTTGCACTGTAATCACAGACTACTTATCCCATAGACTCCGCATACGAGGGTAACGTCACTCATACATACATTGCATATGTAAGTGACACGCCCCCAAACCTAGATTCAGTCATAGTTTGACAGCGCCGCGGCACGCTAAAATTCAAAAATCTATTATTAATATAAATATGCCGTATTGCGCTGTAAAATTGTGTGAAAAGTGGAGCAACACTTCTAGCTTACAAAAAGATAATATATCATTTCATCGGTAAGTACAATTTTATGACGTAAAAGGATAAATTTTAAATTGGTGTAAAAATTCAATTATAAATTAAGAAAAATGCACGCGTTGATGTCTTTTAATAAGTCCCTTTCATTCTGTTGTAAATGTATAAAGCACTATCTCCCTCTGTTTTGCCCAAGATCAACTTGTCGATAAATTTGTTACAAATATGGATAAATTTTTATTAAGTTTAGAACTTTCTTATACCATTATGACATTATTCGGTTATGAGAACGAAATCGAATTCGCTGGTGTATTTTGGTAAATTCAAATATAACAATTAGAAGCTTTCACATAAATGTAATGTTGACTTTAGCAATTTCTAGCAAAATATTATTTCTATATCTCGAGTTTTAGTAACCGAACCAAAGGTTTTGTGTATAAGTACTAAAAATAAAGTTTTTTAGGTTGTTATTGGCATTGTATAATCAGTTTTAGTTGGTTTAAAATTATTATTATCTTTTTATCAAAATATTCGATGCTGACTTTTCGTTTAATCTTCTTTATTTTAATTTATTATTTAAAGATAACTAACTTTTATTTTAAAAGGTTTCCGAAATGCCTAAACATTTTATTAAAAAAATATTTTTATAAAATGGACAGAAGCTACAAAACAACACGAAAATTGGTTTTCAAGCAAATATAATAAGTATACTTATTTTTACATACTTTACTTCATATTATTTCTATATTCTATCAAAATTATTAGTAAATTAAATAAAAATATGAGTACTCAAGACCAAAATTCTTCGATTCAAAACGAAACCCAATTAAATACCGTACAGTGCCCTCATTGTCCTAGAACATTTAAACGAAACGGAATACAACGACATATGCGTGCTGCCCATAGTGAGAATCCACCTCCAGGAATTATCCAGTCCATTCACACAACATGCCTAGAAGATGCTTATGGATCCCCATTTTTTAATGGAATTGGATCCAGGACAAACATTTGGCAAAAGCGATGGGAAAAAGTGTGCACTCTTCATGGGAAACTCTATGACCTTCCCTCCAACACTGTAAGTAGAAGATTTATTCATAAATTAGCCGAAGAAATAGAACATCTTGTTAAATCAGACTATCGCTCTGAACGCCTTTTGATTTACGTTGCTGTCATGTTACAAAGAGAAAAGAATGTTAAACAAGCTAAAGATATAACAAGATTACTTGACCGACGCCAAAATTTATGGACTGAAGAAAATTTCGATATACTAATAACCGAAGCTATCAAAGCAGACCACTCTCTCCGTAACTCTTGCAATAAAAAAAATTACAATGATAATAAGGACTATGACACAAAAAACTTCACACGACTCATACAGAGGGGAAAAACACGCGAAGCCCTAAATTGGTTATTGACAAAAGATACAACCAAAATCCTTAAACCTGAAGATGAAATTGACGTAACAGGAAAAACAGTCATGGATGTATTGCATGAAAAGCACCCCCTCGGATTTAATCCTGATTCAAATCTATTTACATTACCTGACGGCCTCTCCGAATTGACTCCACTGCTAGAAGTAGACATAACTAGTGAACATGTGGAATCAATTACGATGAAATTAAATGGCGGTGGAGGCACAACAGGCACTACATCAGAAAATTGGAAAGATTACTTGTTACGATTTGGAGAAGCAAGCCTGCATTTGAGAACTGCAGTAGCACAATTAACAATGCATTTAAACAACAATTTTGTACCATGGTGCCAAATACAGGCCCTTATGTCAAGTCGACTCATAGCCCTTGACAAATGCCCAGGTGTGAGACCGATTTGCATTGGTGAATGCCTACGTAGGATCCTATCCAAATGCATGATTTTAGTCACATCGGTTCTGAGGTCACTGAAGCCTGTGCTCAATCACAACTCTGCAGTGGACTAAGCAGCGGTATTGAAGGTGCTATACATGCAATGGATAACCTTTTCCAAAAAGAATGTCAACCAGGCTCTAACTGGGGAATGCTACTCGTCGATGCAAATAATGCTTTCAATTCTATGAATAGACAATTAGCTCTCTGGCAAGCAAGAATATATTGGCCACATTGTGCTCGATTCTTATATAACACATACAATGGTCACGCAGAACTTGTAATACGTGATTCCGAAATGAGATTATATAGCAAAGAAGGAGTAACCCAAAGCGATCCACTTGCCATGCCATTGTATGCTCTTGCAACATTACCCATAATAAACAAACTAAAAACAGAACAAGCAACAACCCAATGCTGGTATGCAGATGACTCTTCCGCCCAAGGCAACTTCAAAAGCTTACGTCAATGGTGGGATAAAATGAGTTAAATAGGCCCAGCATACGGTTACTTTCCTCAAGATAAAAAATCATAACTAATAATTTCCGAAAACGACAAACAAACAGCCCAACAGATTTTCAAGGGGACTAACATATCCATCATAACTGGATCACGCTTCCTTGGTAGTTATATTGGTGAAGGAAAAGAATATTTTGTAAATAAGAAAATTAAAAACTGGATATCCACAATAGAAAAACTTTCACTTATCTGTAAAGACTCACCACAAGCTGCCTACACTGCTCTTACTAAAGCAGCTCAATTCCAATGGTCATTCCTATTAAGAGTCTTAGACAATGCAAACCAATTCTTCGAACCACTAACAAACACACTGCGTACCAATTTTTTACCAACTCTACTAGGAGGTGATATCTCACCCTTGGAAGCTGACTTATTCTCTCTACCCGTTCTAACAATTTCCGCTCTATCAAAAATGACAAATATAAACGATACATATTCAAAAAAAGGTTGTTCAGTCCTCTCAAGTGCTTTGATAAATAATACACATATGGACCTCACTCAACATCATAAATCCCTTAAAGATGCACAGAAAGAAAGCCGCTAAGAGAAAGACACTCTCGAAGACGAACTCTTGGATACCATCTTGCTCAAACTCGCCCCAATCAAGAAAAGAGCGATCGAACGATCAATTTCGACAAAAATGAAAACAAAATCCTCCAACTGGCTATCTATAATACCAACTAAGAAAGACCATTTCGAACTATCCCCATCAGAGTTCAGAGACGCACTTGCATTACGTTATCACAGATTACCAGTCTCAATGCCAAAATCATGTGATGGCTGTGGCTGCGATGAATTCAACGTTGATCATGCTCTATGTTGTAAAAAGGGTGGTCTGATAACACGTCATCATAATGAAATTAGAGATTTATTCTGTGATTTATGTCAACACGCATGGGGAAACGTAGTCAAAGAACCCATCATCTCTGAAGGTGACTGCGGACTACGTGGAGATCTTTCTTGCCGTGGCGTTTGGGACGCTCAGAGGAAGGCGTTATTTGATATCCGTGTCGTTGACACTGACGCTCCTTCTTATATTGCACGCCCTGTCGCCTCTGTATTAAAATCTGCCGAAGAAGAAAAAATAAGGAAATATTCAAACGCTTGTGAAATGCGACATGCGACATTCACTCCCCTTCTTACATCTGTTGACGGAGTCTTCGCCCCACAAATTTCTTCCTTCGCAAATCATCTTGGAGCTGCAATCGCTGACCGCTGGAATAGATCTTTTAGCGTAGTGATGGGTTGGCGAAGATCAAGAATCATCATCTCTATAATACGTGCCACTAGCATGTTCATTCGCGGCACAAGGCATAAATTTAAACCAATAGCCAAGTTATTCGGCTTCGATGATGGAGCAGCCCTACCGAGACAAGACTGATGTGAATGCGGCCAACGAACTGAGAAGGTGTCGATTACAATAAATTCGTTATTTCGGTTATAGCTTTAATATTAAATTATGTAATTCATATTTTATGTAAATAAACAATGTTTTATACTAAAGAGAGAATATAGCGTTATATGCTCACGACATTTTGCCGCAAATTTTAAAAACAGTTTATAGATGGGTATATCAGTCCCCCTGTATCTCTCACAAAAATGAAAGATGTTTGTTTCTGATTCAGTGATAGTAAAGATTTAAAACAGGTACTTGTTGCATTTTAAGGTCTTTATTTAGATAGTGTACAAAGGCTTCAGAAATATACCCGTTGTAAATTAAGGTAGTGTGCTGCGTGATTTGTTGAATAGCTTCGATAAAATGGTCTTGGCTTTAGCATCACACCTTCTTTTTCTTAAAAATAATTGTTGAAATTACTGACTAACATATCAACGCACAGCCCAAACTACTACGATTAGACCTTGAAATCGTGCACCACGCTTCCTTGTATAGTGTAGTAGAGCAGAAAAACAAGATTTTTCTAAATTCGTCCTTTAAAAAAGGCGGGTAAATTTGTATAAAACTCCGTCAATTATAAAGCTAAATCGATAAAAATTGCTGCATTGCAACGCATGTCAGGAGTAAATATTTACTGTCGATAAATATAACTTAACTTTTTAAATTAGGTATGTCTATCGTATATGTGGTAAAACGCATAAAAGAAGCTGGTGTCAATCACTCAAATGAGTGATGATGTAAATGTTTAATGGTAAATGATATTTCCTCAAACCCCTCGAGTTTTAGTAAAGACGAGGGACTGTACTGAGATCTCAGGCGGACTTCTTGAGGTAATTTAATAATTTGTAAAGTGATGTTGCACTGCTTTGTTTTATTTGCCAACACTCATGCACGTTCACGGACACCTAACGGTTTTGCCAAAGTCATAGATTCGGAAACTGTTAAAGTCTACTTTTTCTGTGTGAAATTTGTATGAAACTTTTTATGGCGTCGGTCGTCCGATTTGCTTCTAATTTTGCAGAAATATTGTATATAACAAAATAGAATAGTTTACTAAAGGCCAATTTTTCAATCCTCGAATAAAACTTATCCGTCTGATAAAATATTACGCGACCAATCTAAAAATGTCTTGTAAAACAATGAAAGACATGATAATGACAAAACATTTTCAAAATGGTAGTATTAACTATAATCACCAAATAAGTTTTGTCTGACCTTTGAAAAACCGGCCATTACATATTTATTTTTAAAACTACTCCGAAACTGATTATGGCAAACAGATTGATTGACAAAATATAATACCTATCTTAACGAGTTTTGATATAAAAGTTAGTATTAAATAAGAAGAATTGTTTTATTAACTTATTAACACCGTTATATTAATCATCAAGTACGAAAAAAGTTCATCAATATCAATATCGACTCCTACCACATTACTAATTCGAATACATTTGAAATTGGTGTGTTACGTGTCACTAGTTTGACCTATAAATATCCAATCACAGCCAGAGTTACACCCCCGCACCCCCCTGCATTCTGCCGATTGCATCTTTTAGTACAACTCGCTGAAAGCGACGTCTATGGGATAAGTGGTCTGTGACTGTAATAGATATGGTAAAAGCGATTATAGTACTATTTAGTACTATAGACGACCATATTGCTATTTTGCAATATAATGCGTGAAAATAACTTTTACAGTACTAGTATTGTAGGAGTATCAAAAACACTATTACAGGATCAATTTGCACTATAAAAGTACCATGCACAACCATTACGTAACGTTATATCTTCTTACAAGCTCCCTCAACATCGCTATGGAGCTAGTTCTGTAAAAATCATGACAACTCTTCTACAGTACTTAAACTGTTAAGTAAGCAGCTAAGCAGCTGCACCAGGAGTCGCTATGGTACTGACCATAGCGACTCCTGGTGCAGCTGCTAAATAACTTCAATTCTAAATAGCTCTATAGGTGAGTTTATTTGTTCTGCTACGATACTAAATCGTGACAAAAAAGTACTAAAACAGCAGTCATAAATAATTAATCAAATATGGCTGATGTTTTCTTCCACGATAGCACATTAGCAGCACGGCTGGTGCCAGCCTGCCAATGTGTACTAGCAGTCATAATCGGGAAAGGTACTTATTTTTATTAATTTAAATTTGATTAAAACAAGAAAATCACGAGGACGCATTGTCAAATTTGAAATCGGCATAAATGATTTTATCAATACAATTAGTTTTGCAAGTGTAAGTTATTGCAGAGCTACGTTGTGTCCTTTTCCTTTTTATAATATTTATATTTGATATTGTTTATTATATTATATTATAGATGATATTTGTTTATGTTATTTGTAGATTGACTTGGACTGATTATAAATGAAAAAAGAGGTGCGTACCTGTAACGAGCCAACAACCTTGGCGTCGTTGCCGTCGGGGAAGTCCGACACGAACTCGATGCGGTTCTCCTTGCGGTTGGCGTCGAACAGGTGGTCGTACTTCGCCGCGATGGGGATGAGCTGCTGGCTCATCTGCATGAGCCGGTACAGGTTAGGCTGAAGACAAAAACCTAGATGACATTTGTGGAACTTGCGACCCACAGAGCCGGAATAAGTTTTTCCAACATTATATGAGAGCAATTGGTTACCCATATGCCTGGTCCTTTCGAAGAAATAGTCGTTTCACGGAAATTGAGCTTGCTCGAGAGAAATCAGATGAGCAGCTTCTCGCTAACGCCTTGGTAGCCGAGTGGTCAAGCGCTCGGCTCGATATCCGGATGTCCCGGGTTTGATTCCCAGGCGGGCAGTGTGTTTCGGATTTTTCGATGCATAGCCTGGGTTTGTGATCGCCAACCCGCATTTGGCAAGTGTGGTGATTAAGCCAATACCCATCAATTGTAGTGATTTTATTGATTCCTTTGCCCTGCAGTGGGACAGTTACAGGCTGTACTTTATGCCTATTGTTACGCTACGGCACAGATAAGCCGGTTCGTCAAGTACTCACGTAGTTAATAAAATCATGATAAAGGCTGTCCGTACTAATAATTAATACATTTAGAGATACTAACTAAAGATTTACAGCGATCTATTATTGTTACTAGATACCGCTTTCCTTGCGATGTAGGTATTGGGCCAACGATGTCGATTTGAATATGTTTAAACCGCTGCGCGGGCATAAAACTTCCCAGCGGTGGATTTGTATGCCTATGCACTTTAAGACTTTTGAGACGCTAAGCGGGTTTCACACCAGCTGTTGATATCTTTATTCATCTTTGCTTATTTACGTTATATTTTTATCGAATGTTATTTACTTTTGTTTCTCTTCTTTAAAAATACTGTACTGTGCCGGTTCGTCACGTACTAACGTAGTTGCTCAATAAAATCATGTAAAGGCTGTCCATACTAAGAGCTAATTAAATTAAGATTAAGATAAGACATGTTGTATTTAGTATATAAGCGGTAGACGTTCTAGAACTAATCAGTGTATTAACATCATATCTACGGGTTACTTACACTCCCTGTTCCCCGGTATACAGATGTACAAACAAAATAAAATAAATAGAAAATAAAACAATTTGCCTGGTATCGTCCGTCAGCAATAAAAGTCGTGTAACATTTCATTATTTCGTAAAAACATAAAAAAATTAAAGTTACTTTACTACTAATTTGTTATAAAGTTTTTATAAACATGGTTTAGTGTTCAGTGACTTTCGTTGTTGATCATACTGGAAACAAAAACAGGAAATGTAATCTCGTTCTTGTAAATCCTGTTATTTACCTATCTACATAGCAGCTGCATCAAAAATATCTAAAAACTTTATACGTTATTTGTGTGACATCAACACGCTACCCACACTTTTTCACAATAATAATAATAATTTAAAGCTGTAAATGGATGCAATTTATCTGAAAAAAAATTAAAATAATAATAGGCAACTGGCAACATTTACCCTAAATCCATGCAAATGATGCGCCAGTGTGGAGAGGTTGAGATCATGGACGATCACCAGGAGACCGCCAGTCGTGCACATTACCATCTGCCGGGCATCGGGCGACAGCTTGCACCGCATCAGCCCCGACGCGTGGAACACCCTCTGGTACACCAGGTTGTACTCTACAATTTATTCAAACCATGACCAACATGACATATACTATCACAGAGTTATAGATAGTTATTTATTTGCCCCCCAGGGCAGGGCCACGAGTAGGGCGGCGGCGGCGGCAGCGGCGGCGCGGGAGCGGCGCGTTCCAATGCATGCATTTAAATAGGACCGTTTATGAACTCGGGGCGGGGCGCCGCATTGGAACGCGCCGCGCCGCCGCTGCCGCCGCCGCCCCGCAAGACGCAGAGCTCCGTAAGGGTGTTCGCGGCCTTAGTGGGACAAAGTCAGCTGACCATAATAAATTATGTAATAGTAATAGTTTAAAGAGTTTAACCTGTGTAAGAATTGATGTCCCACGTGTAAATGCTACCTTCCAGTCCAGATGTAACTAAAAGTTTATCTTTGAAGGAGAATTCAATGTTCTTCACCCAATTTGAGTGTCCTAAGAGGGACCTTATCTTCTTTTTTAAGTTTCTAACATCCCATAAAGCAACTGTTGTGTCATCAGAACAGGTAGCAAACATTCGTCCATCTAAAAATCTGAAAAGGTAAATATTTATCATCACTTCATATTATGTGTATTTATTTCAGTTTATAAATTATTATTTTTTTATATATTTTATTTAAAGATCAATTTATTTACTTGACACAGTTGACACAGTCTGAATGAGCTCCATGCACCAAGTGTACTCTCTGATGAGTGAGTGGATCAAATATTTGTATACACTTTTTTTCACACGCTGCTACTAACAGTGATCTAAAATAAAATAAAAATTACAAAATCTAAATCAAAACATTTTTAAACAAGATGTCTTAATTTAAAATCTTTATTTTCCTATTCATGATTTTAGCTGTGGAGAAGAATTAGATTTATAAAGAAGAGCAAAAGTAAATAAGTAGGTGCATCATTATCAATGTAAATGTCTGACTGACCGTAGCAGATGGCGATCCACAGTCTGTGCCTACCCCTATGGGAAAAAGGTGTGACTATTATGTATGTATGTAATGTTTGACCACAGAGCTCAGTCTCAAAAAGATATACAACACTGACTATTGAGCATTTGGTGGGTTTTAGGGACTGCTATCTAACAACAACAATAGGGACAATCCAACTCAAGCACAGAGGATTTTGAGTTATTTTTAAGTAACATTGATGAAAAGTTTATTAGCAACAGCATACAGTAAAAGTAATCTTATATCACAACACCTTTTCTAAACACTAGTTCATTAACAGTTTCTTATTTACTTGACTTTAATCATGACTTATAATTTTCAAAAAAAACCTTCAGTGAAGACGAAAAATAAAAATTTACATGCATTTATTTAAATACCTAGTCTTATCTACATATGATTGTATGATTTTTTTTATTATGAGTCTTTGCTGATCTATGTAACTCTAATGTTACTTGAGGCCATTATTGAGGCAAGTCCAAAATCAAGGGTAACTACATAATAAGCTGAACTTACCCTTCCGGTGAAAACTCAAGATTGTACACCCCGCCTGTGGGGAGGCTGTTCGATTGCTCGCTGTCCCAGGATGCGATGGGTTTCATGCCGCAGTACAGGCTCTTGGCCAGCGCGTCGCCGCCGCCCACTGGGGTACCGAAGCCCAGCTCCTTCCTCCACAGTCGGTGAGGGTTGAAGGCAGAGTTCCTCGCCATAAAGTCTTTGTTGGCCATTGTGATAACAACAATTATTTAACGGGCGGCACACAAAACAGTTACAATTAAGTACACAACATAGCAGTGATAGTAAAATTTTCGTTCGACGAATATTAATTTAGGGCTACATAGTCCTACATGGTAAAAACCGATTAACAAAAATAATCAAACGCTGTAGCATTTGCCCATGATTGACATTTTGACATAATTTTGATTTGACAGCCCAGCTGCAGGTGATGCAGGACATTGACAGTTGCTTAAAATTAATTGCCATTGCAAAAAACTGTAGTGTGATATCGTGGGGTGACAAGAAAAACTCACTAAGTACAATTTTTGGGAAAATTACTTTTTTGCACTAAGTTTATTAATTTAGCTTATCCGTTTGCAAGAAAAAGTCACTAAGAACATACTTCCCCATTTTTGCCATTTAAAACATTTAAATTGTCATTATCTACTACTATGAACAAAATTACAGGCAGGTAAAATTCATTATGTACTTAATGACATTGTGCTGGCAACGTAGTGAAGCTGGCAACTACCGCACGTCACTAATGTCAATGTCAGTATTATTCGTTTCGCGGCTTTTCGTTCGATACTTATAAGAGAAAAGTGAATATTATTAGAGAATTATTAATAAAAATAATTCAAGGGGTAAATTAATGGTTGATTTATCATTAAAAGAAGCTCAAAAACAGAATATTGAACTTGTAAATACTCGTACCTATTAAAGTTATAAAGTGTGTCAATTAAATTAAAGTTTGTCAGTTTTATTGCAACCAAAGTATACATAAACGTGTGTGATTCCTTCCAAAATTTTATAACAGCAAAATTACAAAATTTTAGTGATACATTAGTCCGCCTTTTCAAAATTAACAGTCACATGGCTTTTTACTTTAATACGCTATTCCCTTTTCGTTCTTAAGTTCACGTACCCATGTCTTGCAGTGTTGTCAGCTGTGGAAGTTCTCTGACCTTCTTGCCAGCTTAGATAGCACCTTAAAACTTACACTCTCTTCCATTTTAAACATTAACTTCTACAACCGCTCTTGGACCCAAGCATCATTTCCCATATTTAGATTCGATGGCCTGGGTATCCGTAAAACTACTGACGTTTCCCTCCCGGCGTTCTTGTCCTCGGTCCATGCTTCCCTACCACTTATTAACAAAATACTGGAACGAACGTCAATTAATTCCTTTTTGATGCCTGCGTGGAATCCAGGTGGAATCGGCTTGTGTAATTGGCTGAAAGTTATCAAACCTGCGTGAGAGACGATTAGTTAAAACTCTCGAGAACAGCTTATAAAGCTTAAAGAACAACACAACCACACTTTCATGCCACACTTCTGGCGTTCTACCTCCGAGTACGACAGAATTATGTAGTTTCTGAAGAGCTGCGAGTACCGGTATTTCACCTGCTTTCAGAAGCTCAGCCGTAATTCCGTCTGCACCCGATGCCTTGCTGTTCCTAAGCTGCTTGAGAGCCATACAAATCTCGTACAGACTGATGTCCGAGACATCTTTGCCCGTGTTCTGATCGTCCAGCCAACACCTCCTCCCAAAGGCTTTGGGACGGGCCCCTCTACGAACTGTTGCGAAATAACATTATCAACAAGTCTTCTTGTTCTGCAGAGCGTGGCTGCTTTTTAGCTGTAGGCAGATGGGAGTCGGGTCTTTTGTTACAGGCTACCCTCATTGAACACGGGTACTTTGCTAGTCCGCAGTACTTTTCGCCTGGCCACTGCCCTGCGTCTTGGCACCCCCAGTATCATCCCCATCATTGTCGTTGTGGCGCACCGGGAGACACCCGCGGCCACCCCTGGCAGTCCTGTGCACGGAGCGCTGGCCGCATTGCCCGCCATCATTCTTTGAATGACATCATTCGTCTGTCACACGCACAGACCACGTCTGTGGTCACACGTCACAATTTGCTACCTTTGTCTGCAGCAAAAAAGGAGACCTTGTCAAACTGTGCAATGCTTGTCAAATACCAGAGGAACTAATTCAATGGTACAAAAGTTTGCCATCATCAAGTGGTGGCTCAGATCGCGTGCTTCATTTGATGATAGTGATGATGAGAGTGATGATAATTAAAATTAATAGTTGTTTTTTTAAGACATTTTTATTCTAATAACATTTTGTAGTTTCATTAAATATCTGTACAGGAGATACCTACAGATAGGTAAAACTCCTTAAGTACATTTTTATTAATTACTAATAGAGTTGTGAACTTTTTTATAAAATTTATTTTGGGTTAAGTAAGATATCCTTTATTTTAATAGTCACCACCATTTCAAAGATTTAGATGCAAACACTGAATTTTAATAACAAAATATGTTTAAATTCTCATTATCTCTCGTTAGCTCATAATGCAATTAATGAGTTTTACTTGTCACCCTACGATATTATCCCTGTATTTTTTAGGCTGTAGAATGAGTGCCACATGCGGCAACATAGTACGATCGGTTACGAAAGCGTATAGAGTGCCACAAGCGGCATTGTATCTCAATCGGTTCGGGAACCGTAAAGGCGGTCTCCTGCGACACTGTTTTGTGTTTTCTAACACATAACATTAAACATCTAACAAATATGGGTGTGGCCTACGTACATATTTTGACATATTTTTTTAGATGTTTGATGTTAGGTGTTAACATATTTCTTATTTGTCGTTAGATTTCTGTTGTCTAATAAAAAAAATAACCTCGAAATTCAAGACAATCGCTACGCTGCGCTTCACGATTGTCATAAATTTCTAACCTATCACGTGACCTACAGGAGTAGGGCAGCTAGTATTTCTGTTGTCTAACAAAAACTTTACGGCAGCTTAGGCGGCGTCACTATTATACCGCAAAACTTACGGGTTCCCTAACCGATGGAGAAACAGTGCCGCTTGTGGCACTCTATATACACTTCCTATTTTTTAATATACAAAAAAGGGCTGACCTAAGTTCACGAATCTTAGAGCATTATTTAAATGCTTTAGGCCACGAATACATGTTTTAAGTTTTGTAGCTGTTTATATCATAATCGGCTGTTGAACAATATTTTGCTGTTCACCAAACCTTATACATTGCCTAAGTACCTACAGTAATCGGCTGTTTAGCTTAAACATGGTGGCAGACTCCGGTTAACCATTGTTTAATGTAATTTCATCGCCTCGTATTTTTACGTTTATAAATGCAAGACGCTATCACACTAATATTATAAAGGCGAAAGTTTGTGAGTGTGTATGTTTGTTACTCTTTCACGTAAAAACTACTAAATGGATTTGGATCAAATTCGGCATACAGATAGTTTATAACTTGGATTAATACATAGGATACTTTTTATCCCGATATTCCCACGGAAACACGGGAACGGGAACCACGCGGGTGAAACCGCGAGCGGCCGCAAGTAAATTATATATTGGAAGAGGAGAATGTGTTGGATGATTTAGAAACTAACTAACACTAACTAATATGATGAGAAAGCATTTAATAAACGATTTCGTTTACACAAAAGTAGTGCATTGGAATTTGCTTGATTTAATTGAACGAAGTTTGGAATATACAATTTTTTGACATACTTACCTATTCATTTATAAAAATTTCCTGGCGAACACAAAAAACTTGTCTTGTTTAAACAATTGTTACAAAATAACTGAATGATTATAAAATCCTCGGTTAAGTTGTACTTCATGAAGGCTCTTAGACAAGTGGCAAACGCTCACCCCCGTCTATTCGTAATTCGTCATACACTGAAGTGTACTGCTAGTGAAAAATGCAGCAGCGCGCGCTTTGTGCGACGTATTATACGAATTGACAGGGGGTGAGCGTTTGCCACTTGTCTAGGGTGGCTGTCCTATAAAAAACATTTACCGTTAAACGGGGTGAATAGGCACAGAATTGAACTTTAGGTTAATTTATCAATAATCATGACTAAAAATATTATAATGATTTTGGTATCAAAACTTGAGTCGCATCCTGAAGATTCTTATGGACTTTACGCTAAATCATGTAAAGCACCCAGTTTTACATATTTATTCAAATTATAGGTCATCCCTATTCAAACACGAAATGGGGTTTTTAGGGACGGTGACTGGCATTATAGGGAAAAACCGTCAGGGCTGTCACAATTATGTTATATAGGTACTTACCTATCTTAACAAAATTTTGACAGGTACAGGTAGGTACTTAGATAAGGTACCTATTCAGTATTAGGAGTTAATTATGGTAAGTAGATATGTAGTTTAGGTAAGGTAAGTATATTTTGGATGCAAACTAGTATTTTATGAACAAATACTTTACATATTAACATACATATTTTAATACAATGGAAATTACTTAGTCTATCATATACCTTATCACATTTTTCATCAAGTTATTTAAATTATATCATAAATCAAGTGACAACCCTGTCCCTATAGACCCTTTACTGTCTCTTGACATACTGCATCGTCCCTATTTATTGAATAACCCGTCCCTATCTATTGACCCCCCAACCGTACCTAAAAACCCCCGACGCGTACCGAAAAACCTCATAAATAAAAAAATAAATAGTCTTATTAAAATATGATTTAAGGACTTAAAAAGTCTTTCAATTGCACTTTCATTACGTTATACAGATTCTAGAATAAACACGAACCTCGCAAACAGTTGTATTGATACAAATTTAACCACAAGATAATGTTAATCGATAAAGTTAAACACTTCAATAGCAGGTACCAATATATACAAGCAAGAATGTTGTTTTGACAATTTATTTCAACTTTCATGTCAAATAAGTGTTGTCAGTACAAAATGTAACTATTCTACTATACCAGACTCTACAATCTTCATAGAAGCTACTTGGTAAATAATGAAATTGTTACACTACCAAATTTGATTGGACACGGAAAGTTAATAATCCAAAATGTTTAATAATAATGTAATTATGTTGCATTCATTGATATTTTATTATTATTTTGAAATTGATTTGATTTGTTAGGTATGTTTTATTATTTTATTGATGTAAAATTGACATTTTGTTTTAAGTGGAAATGGGCTATTTTGCCTGAAATAAATGATTTTTATTTTTTATTTTTATTGGCATAATAAATAACGTATTTTTATTTTAGTAGCATTATAATTTGATTGTTGCCGTAAAAGCGATAGAGATGGCGCTAGCAGCGATATAATAATACTAAAATTAAAAGTAAGCTATTTTACGACCTACCAAGTGATACGGCCATCTCCTCAAATCAATCGTATAATATTTGCGACATTACGTTACACTTTCTTGCTTTTAGTAGTTTTTTTGTGTAAACAGGTCTTACAATTAAACTTTTTTAAATATTATCCTATACTTACAGAAATGAACTTTAGTCATGTATAACAATGTAAAATAGGTAGCGTTGAAATTCTTTTAATAAAAAGTAAAAAAGGTTATTTTAATAATAGTTGGATTTGAGTAGTTCTACTAGTACTAGCAACACTCTTGAAAAGTTTGTTTTCTTTCCACAAGTTTGTCTTGCGACTTGCGAATCGAATTGCGAAATTTAAATGGTTTACAGTAGTTTCCTTTTGCTTTTTTCCGTCGAGTTGAATGTGTTTCCTCCGTATATTGCATTATGCATTATTGTGTTAGTTGTATTGTGAGAGAGACTCGTAGTTTTGCGTTGTTTATCGAGTAGTAGGTACCTACTCATTTTTGTTTCCTTGTGAAATTGAACGCTAAGACTGTTTAATTGTAAATGTCCATGTCAAGGAATAAATGCTGTGCTCCCGGTTGTCTGGACTCAAGTAAGTGTACATCTCATATAATCTGGGGATAATTAATTGTGTGAGCCGCCACCTTAGGGCACAAGATTATTTTCCCTTTATGTATACTTGTCATTACATTTAATATTATCACGACTATTTATCCCCGAAGGGTAAGTCAGAGACTAGGCAATGAGGACCGCAAAAGCAGTCCTCTGCCATAGTCCACTTTTCACCAAATAACGACGGCACATGTGCTCAGCGTGCCAGGTAGTGAGCCCATCGCCACTCTATGCTGTTCGATGTATGTGCAGTCTTTAGTCCGCTAGACGCCTTTTACGACACCCAAGGGAATAGAGGGGGTTGTAGTATTCTTTCACCACTATGCAACACTGTTATCATAACTTAGAGAATATTAGAATAATAATAAAAAGTAATTTTATAGAAGTTCAGTGAGTGGTTTTTTGTTTAAAAATAACACTGTTGTGCATATCAATAATAAATTCAATCATAAAGTGTTTATAATAAAAATCTTTTATCTCTTTTAGATTCACATCCAACTCTGCATTCCCGAATCCAGCAAAAGATAAAGGGAGATTTGATTAATGGGTTTATTCAATTGGAGATGATATTATTGGTATAGATGATCAAGATATTTATAAACGTCGTATAGTGTGTGCCATGCACACTTTGAAGTAAAGTTTTGTTGTCATTTTGATAGAATCAGCAATATTGCGATACCGAAGTCAAATATTTAACAGGACTTTTGCAACTAATATGGGATACCTTACAGGTAACTTTACTATTCAATAAACATTAAAAACATTGTTGTTGTTTTTTGTTTTTTACAACACAACCTTGTTTTTTTTTAAATTCTGTGATAGAGAGGCGCTTTGCTTTCCACTCGCCTGATAGTAAGTGACGATAAAGCTGAAGGTGGAAGCGCAGAAGGCGTTACTGAGAGACTATTTTTTTATCGTTCAACTGTCAGAACATGTCAAAGCCATTAACATTGTTGTTATGGCAACAGACTTAGAAAGGATAGTAGTAGCTAGGCTGGTTTATTACAATTCCTACCATTGAACCTGGGACCTCTGGCTCTGAGACCCTTAGCTTCACCAATAGAGACCACAAAGGTGGCTCTAGAAACAAATATTATCTCATTATCAAAAGAATATCAACTACATACTCCCACTAGCATGTATGTATATCAGAGATATTTGTGTTTGTGTAAAGTCCCATCCGCAGTATTGGAAGAAAAGGAGTGAGGTCATTCCGAGGCAAAATAGAACAAGATACATGAACTTGATATATCAGCCTCCTAGCCATAAATATATATACAACAAAAATGTTTTTAATATGTGTATTTTGATTTTTAACAAGCTTTCTGACAATATAAAACTAATTTGTATAAATAAATTTAAAAATGTATTAACAAAGTGGCTAATGGGTTATTGCTTTTATAGCGTCAGTGAATTCTTGAATCACAAAATGTAATAATTTTGTCACAATAATTAAGATTTTTGCACGCCTGCTTGCAGGTTGAATACAATTGTACTAAATTTATAAATGTAACATCCTAATTTACTGCATTCTAGCAAATAAATGTATTATCTTATCTCATCTTACCAAACCATCTCCCCTCCCGGGCGCCATAAAAGACAACCAACACATTGAAGACTGCACATCATATCCAAGAGCATGAATAGGAGTTGGGCTCTCCACCTATCAGGCTGAGCATATGTGTAGTTTTGACTTGGTGGGCTGTGTAGGGTGTTTATGCACTGCTTTTGCGGTCCTCATTGCCTACTTTCTGACTAACACTTTGGGGATAATAGTTGTGAGTGTATGTATTAATAACTGATTTTTTATTTCAGATAAGGGCATTCTTCCTTAAGAATGCAAAGAAACTGCGGACAGTCTTCTGGCCTGTGACACCGAACTCAATTCACCACAAGAAGTGGGCGGAAGCACAAAGAAAGCTTAAGGGAATGAGATTTATTCATCCAATTATAACAAAAATTTAAAGTGTTGCAACTCTTAGTAATTAGGCATGGACACTCCAAGGGATTTAAGTTTTATTTAAAAAAATAACAATGAGTTTAACATTAGTTCTAAGTGGATGAGATACTTAAACCAAGACCTGATTGAAACCTTTTTTGGTGCAATATGGATTCACGGGTGCCGAAACCTAAATCTATGGCCGAAACACTAACTCCACACCTGAATACTTCGAAAATTCTTTTATTACAATGTTAATAAACAATATGACGAGTGTCTATGCCCCAGCCGGAACAATTTGTAAAAGTGATTTATGTAAAAATTTACATGCCTTCATCGTCAGAGATGACTGCGAAGCCTGAGAAGCCTCGGCAATCTGTGACTAACAATATTTACCCAATATTATTGTCTAAACTTTAGATTCAAAAAATTATCCACAAATAATTAGCGCTCTCTAATATGTAAGAGGATATTTCGCCAAAAAGACAAAAAGTAAAATTTGTAAAAGTTATCCGGACTGTTCTCGTAATCTTGTTACAAATAGGTGCACAATATATAAAATACAGAGAGTATGCAGGTCGCCAATGGCTTGGCAGTCCCACTGATGCACTACTTATATGTATTTCAGAAATACAGGACATAAATGATGTGATTTTAAAAGAATATAAGAAAAAGTAACCATATAGAACTAATTGTTAAAACACCTTTATTAATACATATTGATTTCGATTTCATTGATCAAAGTAATTGAATATTTAATCAATGTCACTAGTAGATTTTTTATATTTAATTATTGAAAGGAAATTAATAAAATTCTTAGTGCCAAAAGGGACTGTCAGGACGATGAAGGCAATAACTTAAAAATTAATGCAAAAAAGTACTACTTACAAAAAATGTAAAAGACCAAAAAATAAATGGTAGTTTTAAGTATGTAATTAGTTTTTATTTTAGAATGTTTTTGCGTATGAATTGCCAATTGTTAACATATTGTTTTCCTTGTTTTACGTATCTACTAGTAATAAGGAAAACATAATTGTATGCAATTGGTGATTCATATTACAAAGCTTATCCCCCAAATAAAAATCGTACATGAATAGTAGCTATAGAGACTGTACTATAGCTAGCTATATAGGTAACAAAAAAGTTGCCATAAAACTAATACAGAGGGCGCTTTGTCAACGTTGCCTCCTTTGAGGGCCGAGAGAGGTCTCTATTTCCGTATATAAAAAAGTACTTTGTGTACTATACAGTCTTGCCTTTTAATAGGCTATGGCAGGGTACACAATCTTAGAACTAGCAAGCGGTAATATGTAATGCAATAAGTCTATAAAATTGAGAAGAACATCACAACGTTTGAACTTGCTTGATAAAACATGATTTTTAATTTAACAGGGTTATATGATCCAAAATCTACAAAA
Source organism: Scoparia ambigualis (assembly GCA_963921215.1). Classification (NCBI taxonomy): domain Eukaryota; kingdom Metazoa; phylum Arthropoda; class Insecta; order Lepidoptera; family Crambidae; genus Scoparia; species Scoparia ambigualis. The sequence goes on along the minus strand of OY992520.1, from coordinate 24,735,184 downwards.
CTCGTGCATAGATGGCAGGACTCGTCACGTTTTACTCACGTAGTCTCTAAGTTGGCCGCAAGATGACGTTGTAACTGCACATAATGAACGATCGATTGGGTTACCAGTCTTGTGTGTATTTAAACGTATTAGTAGATTTATCATACCTATTGGCACCTTAAATCGACTCCTAAGTCGTGAAGTAACATTTTATTAAATAAACTTTAAATCTGTTTAACAGGTCCTGGCTACTTAATATAAGTGCATTTAATTTAATTAAAAATTATGGTATGAAAATAATTTGACAATAAGCAAAATTAGAGAACAACAAAAATATTTCAAATTATTGGATATGTTTTTTTGTGTTAGCTTCTTGCAACATTACAAGCAAATGGCCGCCGGTTTTGCCTAGCATCTCTGCCGTTAGTTTGTTTGTTTTAATAAGTTTATTATTGTTTTCAAAGTGCTTCTCCACCTAAGTCCGTTGAGTCGAGCTCGTGTTCCTCCGGCCGTGTCGAGTTTTGTGTTTTGTGACGATCGTAAGCTAAGAACTGAGATAAGACTCTTGACTTGACTTTGTGAAAATCTATTGTTATTGTGTTTTCATAATGTCTAATAAAGTGTGTTGCGTACCTGGATGTTCAAACAGTGCAGGTATTTATTTATTTGTTTTTAATACTGTTTTTGTGCACTTAGGTACCTATATAAGTTACTGTAACTTGTCGTACACTACACCCCATAACCGCTACTCTTACCTTATTTCAGGATCAGAAGATGTTTTACATAAGTTTCCGAATCCGGCTAAGAACAAGGACCGTTTTAATACTTGGATTTATTCTGTTGGTGGTGACATTTTGGGACTCGGCAATGAACATATTTTTAAGTACCGCCGTGTATGCCATAAGCATTTTGAAGAAAAATACTGGTGCCGTAACAATCTACTCAGTAACATAGCTGTACCAACGAGAAATATGCCAGGTCAGTATAAAGCAAATATACTTAAGCACTCGTCTGTACTTTTAAGTTGAACACAACTCATTAATGCCATACCGATACCGCACAATGGACGCTGTTTCATTCAATCATCTTTTATAGATGTAATACTTGTATGAGATGTATCATTGACAATTAAGATAATATTAACCTTGTTTCTCTGGAAACCCAGCAGATATTGTAGTGTTTAACTGCTCCGACTTTAACCCTTATATGTAATATTGTAAACTATAGCTAAAGTATTTAATTATTAATTTATCCATGGATTTACAATCACCCCATGTAATAAATAATGACAACTATGCTGTTAAATAATTTTATTTTTTAAACAGTGTGGAACTGTCTAAAACATATGGTAATAGTTTGAATTTAAAGTGCATTATTATAATTTCAGGATTGTCATTGCCAACATCCACCCGAAGACCTCTGAGATCAATCGAAAATATTTTGGAAGCATCTTCTTCAAAAGGTATTTTTATCTTATTGTTGCCGTCAGTCTTACCAGCCTCTTTTGATTGAAATTATATCCCCTTGTATGTGGCAAGGACTCCTAGATCTCGATAACAATAGAAATTCTATTGTGTCTGGTATTTCAACAGGTGACCTATTAATTCGCGACTATTATCCTCAAAGGGTTAGTCAGAGGCTAGGCAATGCAAACTGCAGAAGCAGCCCACTGCCATAGTCCACGTTTCACCAAGTTATAACTGCACATGTGCTCAGCATGACAGGTGGTGAGCCCATCGCTGCTCTATGCTGTTAGAAGTCTGTGTAGTCTTAAGTCCGTTAGTCGCCTTTTACGACACCCAAGGGAAGAGAGGGGATGGTAGTATTCTATTAATGAGCCGCAGTAGGTACATACCTTTTCAATAATTGACATTGATTTAGCATCATAGTGTGTAAAACATACACTTACTTATATAAATTTTTTATTTGCAGATTCGGAAACTCCTGAGATTAATACTTATTGTACTGCTGAAGATACTCAAATGTTGGAAAATGTTGGTAGGTGTCAAAATTCATTTTTAATCTTAGAAGTGCATGTACTAACCATACATGAAATATTACAAACAAGCTTTGAAAAAAAGTGAAGTCCATAATGATATTAAATTTTATTTTATTGCAAACATTTTTGACGAACTTTGTAAACTAATTAAGACTTTGATCACATACAAAAACTAGACACACAATCCTATACCAAATCGTAGCAGAATACCAAATGGCAGCTTTGTCACATACATTTGACACAAATTATGTATTTTAGCAGAGCCGTTCGTCATAATTATTTACACTAGTAGCTTGCACACCACTGAACAAAAATAGCACCTAAACATCTTGTTCACGTTTTTAGAGCTTTGATTGTGCATCTAGTTTTTATATGTAGGCACTGCATCTTCATTTGCAATTGTACACAGTATTAGCAATAACAGTTCTATTCTATTTTATGTGATTGAAGACTTAATATTGGTTAAGTTGGTATTGTGGTACTCTCTAATTACTTTGTACAAAATATTGTGTGCAAGCATTTCTTTGTATTATTATATTAGGTATCATAAAACATAAATGAGAGAAAGAGAGAGAAAAAGGAAAGGCCTTTTGTGTTTCTTGCCAGCTTCACAGTGGAACGGCTCACCCAAAACCCGAACTGGTGGTAGATTAGTTAGTTAGTTAAATTTGTAGTTAAGATTTAACTAAATGTTAGATAACTATTATGTATTAGTTTTTGATGTTATTAAGTGCCTGTTAAGGCTTATAATGAATAAATTCTTTGAATTTGATCACTTATATTTAAATATTTTTGTTTTCAGAACCTGTTGCTGGGCCTTCACATGTAAATGCTGTTTCAATTCAACCTTCTGAAACTAATAAAGATATTAAAATTAAGCATAACCTTGGTAAGTCTTGATGAATAATATGTTGTACATGATAAACCAAAAATTATTTTCCCTATCGATTGTGTTTTGTCTTTTAATATATACTTGTGATTGTTTTTAATTTCTGTTGTCTTTTAATTCCAGAGAGCAATAAAACTGCAATATCTAAAGCTGTACGAAGAAAAAAATTATGCACTTCTGTATCGCAAGTCGAAAAACATTTGCTTAAGAAGCTCTCACGAGTTGGGGTGAAGTTGAGCAAATGCCGCAGCAAAGTTAGGAAGCAGGCACTGAAGATCAAGGCCATGCAAAATATTGTGTCTCATCCACAACTTTCCAAAAGTCTTGACAGTTTGCCCAACACAGCAAAAATGTTAACACTGCTACAATTTAGAGAGCATAAGAAAGGCATTAAGGGTCGTCGTTTTACTCTTCAAGAGAAAATTATGGCTCTGTCTATATATAAACAAAGCCCGAAGGGATACAGATTTTTCAGGAGAATATTTATCCTACCTTCACCGCAGACTCTAATAAAGTTAATTAACATGGCAGATATTAAACCAGGGATCAATGACTCTACTGTACAACAGCTTAAGAAGGCAACCGAAAAAATGAAGGTTGAAGATCGACTTTGTTTAGTTTTATTTGACGAAATGTCACTCAAATCTAGTTTGAGCTATAATGAAAGAAAAGACAGTGTTACTGGTTTTGTTACTAATGGGAAAGAAACACGCCCTGAATTTGCCGATCACGCTCAAGTGTTTATGATTAGAGGCTTCATTAGAAATTATAAGCAGCCTATAGCCTACACATTTTCGCAAGCAGCCACGAAGGGACCTGAATTGGCGGCTCAATTAAAAGCGGTAATTGAAAAACTGCAAGAAGCAGGTCTCATTGTGGTTGCCACTGTTTGTGATCAGGGCACAAACAATGTTAATTGTCTAAAACTTTTAATACAAGAAACCAAGGCAAATCTGCTAAGAAAAGGTGAAGAACAGAGAGGGAACTATTTTATTGTAAACAACCAAGAGATCATTCCTTTGTATGATCCTCCCCACTTGCTAAAGTGTATAAGAAATAATTTAATTTCTAAAGATTTAACGTATTATAAAGATGGGAGTAGTAGTGACACTTCACTGAGAGCAAAATGGTCACACATAACAAAACTGCATGGTGAAAATCCGGGGTATAGAGGAATACGGCTAGTGCCAAAATTGACAGACTACCACTGTATCCCATCAAAAATACCAAGGATGAAGGTGAAATATGCTACACAAATTTTTAGCCAAACTGTCGCATCAAATATGGGCTACCTTGCAGGTGAGCATATAATATTAATTTATTATTATTTAATTAGTGAAATTTTATGATTTTACTTGAAAACATTAAAACTGGTGCCCTTAATAGGTTTGTTATTTCAGAAAAAGATGTCAAATTTATTAATATAAGTAGTATAAGTACATATTTAATTCAACTATTTACATTCAAATTCATATTTTGTATTTTGTGACCTGGTAACGACATATAATATATATATTTTTTGTAAATGTCGTTGCTTCTGTGCGCTGTGGTTTCTTGCGCCCGTTCTTTGCCACAGTTAAAAAATGATGTCCTGAATGGGTGGTATGTTAAAAAATATTTTGATGTTTCAAAGTACTTATTAATTATAAATTGAGTTTATTGAATAAATATATTTTGACTTTTGAATATATCTATATAATTTATAATATAAAAGATGGTATTCAATAGTTGATATTTGAGTGTAAAGCATAGTAAAAGATAGATTGTTATTGTTTGTAACAGTCATGTTTTTTACAGATAAAGGAATTTTAACACCAGAAAGCAAGGAAACAGCCGACATCTTGTTGTTTTTTGACCGACTCTTTGACTCCGTCAATGGAAGCTTCGGAAAGAGAAAAAAACATGGAAAGCCTCTTCTAGGACCAGCATCTCCTACATCTGTCCACCACCAAGTATGGGATGATTCAAAAAAAATGTTAAAAAAAATGAAATTTGTTAATTCCATAACATCAAAGGTGGAACATGTCCCAACCCTTAATAACTGGGTATGGACAATAGAGGGCATTCAATTATTAATAACAAAAATGGCCAATAATTATGGGGTCAACTCTATTTATTTGCGGCATCTAAATCAGGACCCAATCGAAAACTTTTTTGGCTCCATTAGGAGCCACGGATGCCGCAACGTTAACCCATCTACAGAAAAGTTCGAATCGGCATTCACAACATTATTAATTAATAGCCTCTCTAGTGCCCATGCTCCAGGCGCTAATTGTGAGACAGACAATTGTTATGCTCTAAGCAATGTCATCATCACAGAAAGTGACTGCAAAGAAACAACTGTTTGTGAATTCCCATACATCCAAGAGATAACGATCACACCTCTTGAAGAAAAAAATGATCCTCGGAAAATGGGGGGTTTACAGTATGTAAGCGGATATTTTTTAAAAAATGCACAGAAAAATGTATTCAAGGGGTGTGATCAATGTAAAAAAGATTTATTTAGTTCGGATGAATTGGAATATATAAAATATAGAGAGTACTGTAAAAAAAAGTGGCTTTGCAGTCCAAGTCATGCTCTCTTAAGCTGTATTTCAAGCCTGCAAGATATCAATTATATAATAATGAAAGAAAATTTTGAAAAAAAACATTTGAGTGAACTAATTAAAACAATAATTTTGATTTATGTTGAATTTGATTTTATTAAATGTAGGCTCCATAAAGAAACATTAATAAATTATTTAATAAAGATATCTTGCAGGTTTTTTATTTACAATTACTGTAAAGAAATTAATAAAATATTAAATAATAAGAGAGATTGTGATGATGACGATGATACGTTCAAAATAAAGGCAAAGAAGTATTATGTAAAATGTTTTAAAAGAAAAAATAAATGATGTTGATAAATATTGTGTTTTATTTCTTTATGTAATTTACTACTGGGGCTGAATTTTCATTCCTCTGTTAAGATTTAACCAGGGAAAACAATTGAGAGAATTCTCTGGTTAAATCGACAGAGGAATGAAAATCTGCCTTTACTTTCTAACAACTAAAAACCTACCTATACGTGTCGTAGCGTAGCTATGTATACGGCGATATTAGTTCCAAAACTCCTTGTCGGAGGGCGCCACTTGTCGTTTCCTATTTTGACGGCTGAGTTAGGTCTCTATTACATATATAATATATAGTACTCTATGGGCTATGGTTAGTATATTTTCAGAGTTACTAGCACGATTATTTCAATCCCGATTTTTTCCCTATTTACCCCTCGATTCCTATTCACCCCGTTTGACGGTACTAGAAGGAAGGAGGGATGTCCTTGAAGAAAGTATTACATCCATGGTTTAAGGCTATTGTACACATTATGGGACCCAGCAAATATACACATCCTCTTTGAACAGGGGGGCGATCACGCTAAATAATCTCAACCAAACCACAACTAAACCGCAGCCTGCCAACTCTGCCAACTTCGTATAGCGCTATCGCGTGTGTTAAACGCGATAACACTATAAAAGTATGTTTAACGGCTGCGGTTCAGTTGTGGTTTGGCTGAGATTATTTAGCGTGATCGCCCCCCAGTATTGCTAAGTTGCTTAACGAGCAAGATCGCAAGTTTATAATTAATTTTAGGAGCTATTATCTATTTTTAATCATGTTAATAACCAACAGACATGAAAATTGCATTGCATTAGGTAAAAACAAATTATACGACGAACGACGCGACCTTAGGCGGTTCTTGCATCGCCATCTCGGGAGTCCCGGGTTTAATTCCCCGTCGGGTCAGTTTAGAAATATGTACATAACCGTTTTTCTAAATTGTCTCTGATCTGGGTGTTTTCTATACCTACGTATTTTATCATGCTGTGCTGTATTGTCTTTTATTTCATGTTATGTTGCAATTTCAGAGTTTTACGACTTAACATACAATGTTGGGTCGTAAATTGAAATGAGGAGCTCGATGGCGCAGCGGCTGAAGGGACAAAAAGCCGTTGGTCCCAGTTGTCGTCGAAAGATAGGAGTCGGTAAAACCCACCAACCTGCATTGGACCAGCGTGGTGGGTTATGGCCCAACCTCTTAAGCGGGAAGGCCTGTGCCCAGCAGTGGGACGTTTATAGACTGATGATGATTGTATGTAATATACAACATCCACAATTTCTAACCTGCTAAGGTTTTGAAATCGTGGAAGCGTGAAGCACATACAAATTACAGAGGGCTATCTATAAACATTGTGTATCTAGCTTTATAAATATTTTATACTGTATCATATTAGTTATATAATTTAATAAATAATAGTGTTGCATAAAAAAAAAAGACTTACTTTAGAATACATACATTTTAATCACATAATTAACACTTTAAAATGCTGCAAGTGCCTATATCTTATAATCAGAATCAGACAAGTTTAAATGCAAAAACATTTTAATTACTAGAAATTACAATAAAAAATTACATTAAAAATGTCAAATTGCTCTTAATCAAACAAATCAAAATCTTAAACTATAAACTCTTTTCAAGATTATGTATACTGTTTTGATTTTCCTAACACTCTCGGCAAACTATGTGTTTCGTCTGTCGTCGGATTTCTATCAGTTGCCCTTTACACTTGGTGTAGGCTGGACGCTCTCAATCAACTAAACAATTAATAATTATTATAATATTACAATTATTAATAAATGATAATTATAAATATAATAGTTAACAATTTATAGATTGCATTCGGAAATTCGATGTTTACCGAGAGACATTATGGATAAGCACTGTATAAATATTGCTTTGCTACCAAGTGTTGGGCTGTAACAGCCCACTGGGTGGGGGAATGTGACCAGTTTTCAAAACATTCTGTAAAAATACTTCCAATCTTGTCTTAGGGCCACCTTCATCAATGTTTTCTAAAATCTTAAAATATTCTGTACATATCAACTTAATTACTTTAGTAAACTGTTTTCCATAGTGCTTATAGAATTCAGAACCGCATACAGTAAAGAAATCGTGTAACAATGTGGCACAGATATCTGGTTCTGGTCTCAAGTTGATAAATGATGCTAGCCATTGCCACCCACACCTTAATCCATGAGGATTTAACTCGTTTACAAATCTTGGGGTCTTAGCAATCCAAATTGCACATTGAAGTCTAAAAATACCTGACATTCTCTTGAGGAATTTGTCTTGTTTCTCGACAACACCCTCATCGTTATATGTATAACCCCTTGATAAATAAAACTCTTTATCTGTTTGGCCTTCTTTTTGGGGTAAGAACATTGGTACTATGTATGGACATTGTTTATGGAAATTAGTCTCCAAAAGTTTAGCAAAAACTGGAAATTGGGATGATAATGCAACAGTGACAGCTGCAAGTGGGAAAGCTGCTTCAGGGTTGCTAGACACTAACAAGTCTCCTTGTCTCACTATCTTCTTGGCCAGTAATGCCGTGCAGTAAGGAAGCCCTTGCGGATGATGGGTGGCTGTTACATATGTGTCTAACACCTGAACCTTTTCCCCTTTAAGTAACTTAAGTAATTTATCAAATTTATCTTTCATGTGTAGGCTACTGACAGAAGATAATGCATTAACAGGAGTGTTGACAGCTTTCTGGCAGTCAAATCTAAATTTCTTCAAATTTGGATTCTCCAAAAGTTCTTTATGCTGACTTTCATAGCTTTCAAGGAATCTTTTCAGTTCTAAGTAATAATTGAAGTTCTTAGAAGAGTAGAACATTGGTCTACTAATTTGTGCCACTTCCTGACTTTGTTGATTAGCAATTTCAGCTGCAGCTTTAGCCTCTTGCTGTTTCTGTAACTCAATTTTTTTTTGTAACTCCGTCTTCTTCATTTCTTCAATTTCATGCTGTTTTTGCCTGATCGCTTGTTGCTGTACGTCATGCAATTCTTCTAATATTTTTTTCCTAATATTTTCTATATTCAATGCCATTATTTCGGATTGTTTTACCTCTTTGTCAGTGATTGCTCCTGTTTTACAAGATTCCATGATCATAGAAATATTTCCTATAACTGATTTTATTGATGTGATATATTTATCAGAAATGCTTTTAGCAAGTGGGTCTGTTTGTAATAAATTAGTCAGTTCATTGTAGCTGATGCATACTTTTGTGTGGCTGTCGGTAATGGCAGCAAACCGGGCAGTTGCCTTATTTTGTTCTTCCAATAATCTGTTCATGTTTTCTATTGTCTGTTGATTAATAATTTGGCTCTGTTGCTCATCCATCTTAGCTCTTTCTAATACTGAAAGGTTATCATTGTCTTGAAGTCCTTTCAACAACATTAGTTTTCGTCTGCGTTGTTCCTGTGCTCCTCTCTCAAATTCCTCAGTTTTTTTCTTCCAGTATTTGCTCATGGCCTCAGTGCGGTTTGCTATCATTTTCTCAATTAGGTCTTTAAATAGCTCCTCTGAGCTTTCCTGCAGCGAGTTGTTATATCTCTTCATTAGGAGAGTGTACCGAAGGTCTTCTCGAACCTTGTCTTCTATTAAGTTTTCTACATTTTCATTGGGGACTTTTCTAGGTTCAACTGTTACATTAACTACTTGTTTTTTGATTGGACTATTAGGTCCAATAGTTGCTTCTTTCACAAAGGGACTGATTTCGGCGGCATTTGTGAGTGCCGTAATACGAAGTCTTTCAAAATCTGCTAGCTGGCTACAAATGCTATCATTCTTTCTGTCGCTGTAGTTTATCGACAAGTCTTCGTATGTGTCATCAAATCTATAAGAGTTGTCCATGGTTTTTACGAACATTTGAATGTTATAAGTTTTGCAAAGTATTTAGCTTAACTGACTGATAACTTGCATGCTTCCATTCAAAAGATAAATTATGAATACAACATACATCTAGCACATTTTCGTTCTTTTACCGACTGACAGGCAGTGATTTTTTTTTATTCATTTGTTCCGTGAAGGAACAGGCTAAGGTCTGAGACCATACTGCCTAGTCATTAGTTTTTTATTTCTTTTTTTCCCTTGATGATAATGAGTGGTGATTAAGATGACGAATGATAAATGATGTTCCCTTGAGTCCTCACTGAGGACTCCTCAGTAAAGATGTGGGACTTTACTGAGGTCTCACGCGGACTTCTTGAGAGAATTTGAAAAGTGATGTTGCACTGTTTTGTTTCATTTGCCAACACATGCACGTTCACAAACACCGGTTAATAATCCACTATTATTTCACATTAATTTTCGAAAAAACACAAATTTTAGAAAATAAAACATAACTGCAGACATGACGCTTCACTTTCCCGCCAAGAAGTCCTGACAGCCAGTGACAGCAAATAATTTTTATTTTTTAATTATTTGTTCCGTGAAGGAACAGGCTAAGATCAGAGACCATACTGCCTAATCATCAGTATTTTTATTTCTTTTTTCCCCCTTGATGATAATGAGTGGTGATTAAGATGATGATGAATGATAAATGATGTTCCCGAAACCCTTTGAGCCCTCAGTATAGATTTGGGACTTTACTGAGGTCTCACTCAGACTTCTTGAGAGAATTTGAAAAGTGATGTTGCACTGTTTTGTTACATTTGCCAACACTCATGCACGTTCACAAACACTTAACGGTTAATAATCCACTATTATTTCACATTAATGCTCGAAAAACCACGAGTTATAGAAAATAAAACAAAACTGCAGACATGACGCTTCACTTTCCCGCCAAGAAGTCCTGACAGCAAATAAAGGGACTATTTAGAGAACAAAGTTTTTTTTGTGGTAGCACCTTTTAAAAGTGATAGAAAGAGGGATCTGATTTCTACAGCCTTTGCATTGCCGTATCTTGTTTTACGATTGATACTGTTTTATGAATTATTTTTTACGCACGTTAACCGCGACGCTATATATACCAATATAGGTAGCTATATAAGTACTTGCTTCTTCTAGTTAGTTTTATTTCAGTATGGCTCTAACCGACATAGCCACCGGATTAGCATTAGCAAACTGAAGTGGCAGTGGGTCGGCTATATCAGTCGCAGAACCCAAAGAGTAGAGTTATGCAGAACCGATGATCGTTGGGGTAGACGAGTTCTGGAATGGAGACCACGTGTCAGCAAGCGTAGCGTATGACGCCCTCAGACAAGGGTAACGATCTTTGCAAGGTGGCTGGCAACCTGGGGCCCAAGTCTGCTAATTTACGAATGGCATAATTGAATCGCAATTGGATCGTATTGTAATGGGCGATTTTCTGACAGCCCAAATTAAAAAGTAAAAATTAGTTCAAAAACACTCGATAGATGTCGTTTTATGAAAGCTGGGCTACTTATGGGCTGTAATAAATTCTACACTTTTACTTGTCTACCAAAAGAATAAAAAAATAGTATTTACTTACGTATTTTATATTCAGGACATCCAGAACCTATTTCTATTTTGGAATAGAATAAATATTACGCAGCCATACACGTGCTCCTCATGAACCCGCCTTTTACCAAGCGCCATACTAATCTATGCTAAGCGCCATCTATGAAGTCATTTACGAAACAATTTCTTTTTTTTTTTGATCTCGGAAAATCGCCCATTGTTTGACACATTTGGTATTCTCTTACTCATATAAAAATACCAAATGTGTCAAACAATTACAATGCGATACAATTGCGATACAATTGCGATTCAATTATGCCATTCGTAAATTAGCAGACTTGGGCCCCTGGCAAGAGCTGGATGAGAGTGGCCGCGGATCTTGCTCAGTGGCATGTTGTTCTTGGAGAGGCCTATGTCTAGCTGTGGACGAGTATAGGCTGATGATGATGACGATGATGATGACTCTTATTTTAAGATTTTATGTTGTATTTGTGTAATAAATAAATAAAGATAATTTAAAAGTTTTCTTTGGCTGTATTTTTATTAAATCCCTTAATTTTTAAAAAAAAAACCAAAAAGGCGCGAAATTTTGACAGACGTCAGAAATTTATAAACAGATTAGTGGTTTACTAATTCTTTCTTTTTCTTGTAAATGATTAAATCTTAAGATTGGTTCAAGTGTTACAACCTAGTTTTCTGCAATGGTTTTACGCAATACCGGAAGATTCAAGCTAGATCGAGACGATGGTAACAAGAAAGATGCAGGATCATATTCGGGATCCAGGTTTGTTTACAGTTGTAGTATGTAGTTAGATAATTAATCAATTCTAACTTCGTTTCAACAGTTTCACTTGATTGTTATAAACAAACCGTATCTTTAGTAAAATCTTATTGCAATACTTACAACTTTCAAAGTTTGTACCTAGGTACGAGTGAGAAAATATTTCAGAACTTACAGTAGGTAACTTTGTTTATTTTCAACAGAGAAGATTCATCAGAATACCGAATTCGTAACGCATTAGAGAACGACCGAATAGATTCAAAATATGGATTTGATAGAGTTCGAGATGCAAAAGAAAGGACAGGATATCTAATAAACATGCACACAGTAAGTTCATTAAATTCGTCAAAAGACAAAAAAAATACATAATGATGTTTAAATTTCTATACAATTTATTAATATTACAGGCTGAAATATTAGATGAAGATAAAAGACTAGTAGCTGCAATGGACTATTATTTCATTGAGATGGATGGCACCAGGTTCAAGATATCTCTAATGTTCCAACCATACTTCCTAATAATGGCCAGGAAAGAATGTGAACAAGAAGTGATACAATATCTTTCAAAAAAATTTGCTGGTACCATACACAAAATTGATGTCATTGAAAAAGAAGACTTGGATTTAGTATGTTTACACTTATATTGAAATACACTACATGTTTAAATTAAATATGTATCTACATAATTTAATTAGTCAGAACAAAGTTGCTGATAAATCATCATAAAATACATCAGCAATTAAAGCAATATTCTAGCATAATCAATTTTTTTGTTTTAGTTAAATCATCTATCTGGCTTAAAACAGAGTTATATAAAACTTTCATTCATGACACAAAATGAATTGATGAAAGTAAGAAAAGAAATACTGACTGCTGTCAATAAAAATAAAGAAAGAGAGAAGAAAGATGCTATTTACGCTGAAATGTTAACAAATGCGTTAACCAGCGCAGCAGCTCTAGAACATGCTAAAAAAACTACTGATCACATGGAAAATATCTTAGATATCAGGTAAGATATTTCAAATTCCACCATCTTATCTAAGTCTGTCGCCATAACAACGATGTTTATAGCATTGTTGTGTTCCGGCAGTTTGAGATAAGATAGCCAGTTCCTCAGTGGTTGAGGATTCCGGGTGTAGCGCGCTTCCACCTTCGGCCTTATCGTCACTTACCATCAGGTGAGATGAAGGCCAAGCGCTTACCCGTTGCCAACAAAAAAAAAAAAAAAAAAAATTCGCTTTCTTTTATATTCTTGAACTTTTGCTACATCCTTTTCAGATATCACAGATCACAATTATTTATCTCTAATCATGCTATTAATGCATCTTTTAAATTATTCAGGATAAGAACTAAATTAATACAGGAAGCTATCTATAAAAAAACTTCTTTTGAATGACTGCCAAACAAAATATCTTTATACTTGCTGACCCAACTCGAATTACTATAAGTTTTTTGCAATATAAATACTTAATGACTTAAACTGTCGTAATAGAGCCTATTACATCTCGACTGTGATTTTTGCATAAAATGCCCATTTTCGCATTTTGTAGTAATGTTGCAGTTGTATTTATCGTTTTTATTGAAATATGATAATAAATTCATTATAAAATCTTTATTCCTCATGAAGTAACAATTATTTTGCTCAATAATATTATCGCAGATAGGAGAAATTCACAGTTAACTTAAGGCGATTTTTAAAGTTTTTTGGTTTAGAATAAGATTTTTTCTGTAAAAAATATCTAAAAATTCCGAGGCCGCTACGAACAATATGACTATATGAGAGATAACATTCTAATTTTTTTATTTCATTTGTTTAGAACAGTAGTTAAATGTAGGAGCCCCAAAAAGTGCCATCGCGCATTTTATGAAAATCTTTTGTGCAATTTTGGGTTTAATTAAAAAGTTAAGCAAAATTTACAAAAAAGCGAGGCCGTTACGACCTATGCCAATACTTATTCTATACTATTCAATAAGTCAAAATTGTTAATGTATTTTTGTTTCTGAGATCATGAAAGCCAAAATTGACCATTTTATGCAAAAATCACAGTCAAGATGTCAATGTATGCCTCTTAAGTAGAAGGATGTCTTAATTAACTACATATAAATTATATACTACATATAAATATACGAAACTGTTATTATTTTAATTGGGAAAAGGGGAAATGTGAACAAAAAAGTATTAGTTAACTTTTATGAAAAATTACTTTCTTTAAATATTCCAAAAATTATAATGTTCACACTTCCTTACAGTAAAAACTTGCGACACTAAGAAAATAATTATAGATTTAAGCTTAATTTGACATTGAATACAATGGCTTTCTATGAAAAGAAAGTATAAATAATAGACATAAATAAATTATTAGATAATAATTTTATATTGACAAAAGATAAATATTATCTTAAGACTTATTTTAAGCAACAGATAGCAAATTCGCTATCATTTTATTTTAAGTATTTAGCCAATAACATGGCTAGCTCAGCGGCTTCTATTGAGCTGCAACATATAATAATAATAATAAAGCCTTTATTCAGAAAAAAGTTTGTAAGTACATTTTTAAAATAACAATTCAGTATTAAATATCTGTTTGCCCTTTTTTGGCAAAGGCCTCCTCTAGCCTACTCCATTCTTTCCTATCTTTTGCTATCCTTGGCCACTCTGATCCCGCCATCTCTTTCAACTCATCCTCCCATCTCTTATAAGGTCTCCCTCTTTTCCTCTTACTGTAAATTGGGAACCAGCTCATTAGGATTTTGCTCCATTTATCTTTTCCTCTCACAGTGTGACCCGCCCATCTCCACTTTAATTTCTTTATTTTTATGCTCACCTCTTCTATTTTTGTGTGTTTTCTAAGTGTTATATTTTTTACTTTATCTAGTTTCCGCTTTCCAAGCATACTTCTTTCCATGGCAGATTGACATACCTGTAGCTTTTTAGCTTGCGCTTTAGTTAGAGCCCATGTCTGACAGCCATAAGTTAATACAGGAAGAATACATGTATTATATAGCTTTCTTTTATAGTACATGTTTAACTCCTTGTTCTTCATTATTTCTCTAAGCGACCAGTATCTTTTCCATGCATTTGCAGTCCTTACCTCTAGTTCTTTTGACATTAAGTCCTTTGGTGATATAATTTGTCCTAGGTAGGTGTACTCATTAACATATTCAATATTGTGGTTATTAATTTGTACTGGCTTTTGTATGCTATTTGTCATCATTTTTGTTTTATCAAAGTTTATGGCCAGGCCCACCTTATGACTTTCTTCTTCTAGCTGGCAGAGCATTTGCTGAATTTCGTCTTTCGTTGATGTCAATATTATTAGACCATCAGCAAATCTCAAGTGATTGAGTTTTTCTCCATTTATAGTAAGTCCATAGCTGTTCCATTTGAGATTTCGAAAAATTTCTTCTAGAACGGCTGAAAACAATTTTGGTGAGAGAGGATCACCCTGTCTTACCCCTCTTTCTATTTTAAATTCTTCTCCCTCTCTTTCTAATTTAACTTTAGCCGTGCTGGTTCTGTAGATGTTTCGAATTATTCTTGTGTATTTGTCAACTACCCCCTGATTTTTCAGTGCTAACCAGATACATATATGTATTAGTGAGTCAAAAGCTTTGCAATAGTCTACAAAGCAACAGTAGAAAGGGATGTTGTATTCTTTGCATTTTTCAAAGACTTGTTTCACAGCATATATATGGTCGATAGTCGAGTAGTCGCTTCTAAACCCAGCCTGTTCTTTCGGTTGGTTCTCATTGAGGATTTTAGTAATGCGTCCGAGGATTACTTTTGCAAAGACTTTGTAGATGTTGGATGTTAAACTGATGGGTCTGTAATTATTTATGTCATTTTTGTCTCCTTTCTTGTGTATCAGGCTAATTGTTGAAGTAGTCCATTGCTTAGGTATTGTCTCAGTATATAAGATTTCATTGAATACATTAGTGAGAATGGGTACAATCCAAGATTTCGCAGCTAAAAGAATTTCGTTGCTTATTTTGTCTGGACCGGGGGCTTTATCTCTCTTTTGGGTCTCGATAGCTCTTTCGACTTCTCGAGTCATAATAACCGGCACATCACTATAGTCTGTTAAGTCAACATTGACGCTGTTGTTTTGACCTCTATATAGATCTCTGAAAAATGTCGTGGCTATGGAGATCAAATCTTTTCTTTTTGCCTTTTGTTTCCCTTTTTTGTCCTTGAGTTTAGGTATCCACTCCTTCATATCTGTCAGCTGCTTTAGAGCCTTCTTTACTCCTCCGGTGTTAGCTATGTGTTTCTTGAATGTTTCTAATCTTAGTTTATGCCGATCTTTTCTCATATTGGTTTTTATTTCTTTACTTACTTGCGCTATTTCTGTTCTTGTCTCCTTTGTTTTATTCTTGGTGGTTATTAATATAGCTCTCTTTTCTAGAAGTTTTTCCGTTGCTCTTGACGTTTTTCCATCTTTTTGTTTAATTTTATTTGTATTATTACTTTTGCAACATACTGACATGCCAATTCAGACTTTGGAATATGTTCCAAATAATTTAAATTAGATTATAAGACAATAGAGGACACCTCTAGCAAATTATTGGAATTAAATTATAAGACAAAAAAGGAACTCTCTTGCAAAATGTTTGCAAATAAAATGAAATTAAATCAATGTAAAAATAGCTTTATAAAAAGCCCCGGTCAATCATTAAATTTAAAAAATGTAGAATCTTTGAACATTGTTCACCAGAACATCCAAGGAATGATGGGCAAAGATTTAGAGATTGAATTGTTCATGAACTGTAATAATATTGATATTCTTTGCATTACCGAGCACTGGCTTAGAGACCATCAGTTCATGTTAAATTTTAAGAATCATTTGGTAGGAAGTTCGTTCAGTCGAGGAAATGCAATACATGGTGGCTCCTTAATTATTGTTAGTAAAAAGTTTAAATTAAAAGAACGCAAAGACATAGTGAGCCTCTCGGTTGAGCGAACAATAGAAATAGCTTGTGTGGAGTTGGAGCAGTTTGTTGTGATAAGTGTATACAGACCTCCTTCAGCATTGTATGATCTTTTTGAAAAAGTTATGGATGAGACATTGCGTAAAGTCCGCAATGTAGGTAAAACAATAATTGTTTGCGGTAATTTTAATAAAAATTTGCTAGAAAACTCCACATTGTCAACTAAAATTAAAAACTTATTTCTATCATACAATTTGAATAATTTATTTTTGGAGCCGACAAGAATAACTGCCACTTCGGCCACCTGTATTGATAACATATATACAAATGTAAAACCACTGGCTAAGCAAATTATTAATAACCTGGACTCTGATCATTGTGGCCAAATGGTCAGCTTTCCACACCAGCGTAAGCAAGTGATGAAAAAGAATATCACTGTTGTGCCAAAAACTGCAGGTCGGCTGGAACGCTTTAAAAGCAATCTAGATACAAAATTAAATTATTTAGAGTACAATGACAACCCTGATGTCTTTTATAATGATTTTTTTAACATATTTTGTTCAAAATTTAATAAATCTTTTGTTCCAAAAAACATCTTGGTTAGTGGTACTGCATCTTTTAATGAATGGGCTACAATTGGTATTTACAAAAGTAGGAAACGCCTTTATGAACTTTATGGTGAACGCAACTATAACACCAGCGACAACTTCAAATTATATGTTAAAAATTATTCAAAGTTATTTAAAAGAGTATGCCGATTAGCCAAGGCAATGACAAAATAAAAATGACATGGAATATTATAAATAGTGAAACAGGAAAGGTCAGAAGTCGTAATAATGAGTACAATTTAAATTGTGATAATAAAACCTTGACTTCTGATGCTGATGTTGCTGCAGCATTTGAGAGGTTTTTTACTGACATTCCAGTTTCAACTACAAAAGCCTTGATTTCCTCCCCCACTGTAGCTGAATCTGTTTTGAAGGAGAATGTTAAAGATTGTGAAAGTAATTTCAGTTTTCAAAAAATTTGTGTTATAGATATATTAAAAACATTTAACACTCTCAATAAAAAGAAAACTGCTGATCTGTGGGGTAATTCCGTGGATGTCGCTAAATCAGTAATTATGACAATAGCTCCAGTTTTAGCTTGCATATTTAACGAATGCATTGACTGTGGTGTTTTTCCTGACCTAATGAATCATAGTAAATTAATTCCATTGTTTAAATCAGGTAGCACTTCTGACCCCTCTAATTTTAGACCTATTTCTGTGCTACCCACATTTAGTAAAATTTTTGAAAAGTTGATGCTAGACCAAATTCAAATTCATTTTCATAGAAATAAACTTTTACATTGTAAACAGTATGGTTTTACTAGGGGTCGCTCAACAACTGACGCCGGTGTTGAGCTTTTAATCCAAATATTTGATACCTGGGAGGAATCACGGGATGCCCTAGGGGTATTTTGTGATTTATCCAAGGCTTTCGATTGTGTTTTACATGAAACTTTGGTCAGGAAGCTTAACCACTATGGAATTAGGGATGCTGCAGTGGTTACAATGGGAGTTCCGCAGGGTTCAATACTAGGTCCATTCTTGTTTTTGGTTTATATTAATGACTTACCTTATTTTGTAAAAGACAGTCATGAGATAGTATGGTTTGCCCACCCACCCACACAAACACCCAAACACCCAAATTATGACGATGTGAATAATGCGATCTCAAAGATTGTTCACTGGTTTAGTGTAAATAACTTGCTATTAAACGAGGGAAAAACCAAATGTGTAAGATTTGTATTGCCTAATGTTAAGCAAGTAACAACTAGTGTACAAATTAAAGATAAGAATGTGAATCCTGTGGACACCACTGTGTTTCTAGGCATCACGTTAGATGCCAAGCTTCAGTGGGGCCCACATATAGCTAAATTGTCGAATAGACTTAGCTCTGCGGCTTATGCAGTAATGAAGATCCGTCAGTTAACTGACGTTGATACATCCAGATTAGTTTATTTCAGTTACTTTGATAGTGTAATGTCGTACGGCATTTTATTGTGGGGAAATGCTGCCGACATTCAAACTATCTTTGTGCTTCAGAAGAGGGCTATTCGAGCAATCTATAACCTAAAGGCTGGCGACTCTCTCAGAGAGAGATTTAAGAATATAAATATAATGACAGTTGCATCACAATACATTTATGAAAATTTGATTTATGTTCATAAAAATACTGGAATGTTTTCAAAAAACAGTGATATTCACAATGTAAACACTAGAAGTAAGAACAAATTAGCAGTACCTTATACTAGGCTCCATAAAATAAATCATTTTACAACAAAGTACCAAATGATATTCAGAAATCAGATCTTAATAAATTTAAAATCAAAATCAAAGAAAAGCTTTATAAAAAAGCTTATTATAAAGTGTCAGATTACACAGAAGACAAAACAGCTTGGATCTGAAATGCTCCAAGCACTCCAACAGCTATTTCTAATTGTCTTTATTTAATTGATACTACATTGTATTGTAATTTAGTATTGCATCATTTTTTATATTTTTAAATTCATATTTTGTATTGACCTGGTAACGACATACTCTTTTTTTTGTTTGTAAATGTCGTGCTTTTGTGCGCTGTGGTTTCTTGCGCCCATTCTTTGCCACAGTTAAAAAATTATGTCCTGAATGGGTGGTAGGTTAAAAAAGATTTGGACGATTCAAAGTACTTATTAATTGAGTTTATTGAATAAATATATTTTGACTTGACTTTGACTTGACTATACTATAGCCTAAGGCTTGAATTGAAAGAGTTCAAAAAACAAAAACCTGTCCTTTTTTATTATTCCCATGCTTACATTACAATTAACCTCTGTGAGAAAACCATAAATATGTACTTTTACTAATAATTGATTTTGACTTTAACAATATTTGGCAAAGATATGTAATAATTTTCAATGATTTAATTTACAGAGAACATGATGTTCCATACCATGTACGAGTAGCAACCGACTTGCAGTTATTCTGTGGTACATGGTACACAGTCAAAAGTAGAGGTACAGAGCCACCAATATTCACCAAACGGGACGATATTCTTGAGAGGCCAGACCCTATAGTATTGGCCTTTGACATAGAAACAACTAAATTGCCATTAAAATTCCCCGATTCTCAAACGGATCAAATTATGATGATATCATACATGATTGATGGACAAGGCTATCTTATTACCAATAGGGAAATAATATCAGTAGATGTCGAAGATTTCGAGTACACACCTAAACCGGAGTTTGAAGGGTGAGAATTATTTAGAAAGCAATTGGTATCTTAGTATGTTTTCTGTGTAAATGTCATATTATTTAATTATTGTATTTTTTCACAGACAGTTTATTATATTTAACGAAGTGAATGAGATGGCTTTGATTCAGAAGTTTTTTGATCACATCATGGATGTAAAACCACACATATTTGTAACTTACAATGGTAATAATGTTTTTACTTCTTTGATCATAGAAATATAATAATGTACTTTGTGTTTTTCCCTAAGAGGGGCTCTAACCTTCGAGCTTTCCAAATCTAGGCTAAAGCTGGTCCTGATTTGATAACTAAGTTGGAGCAAAGAGTTTACCGTACCTATAATTTGCAAAGTCGGCGAGAGGGTAAGCATTCGGCCTGATAGCCATAGGTCCCGGGTTCAATTCCCAGTTCATGCAAAGTAGGGCTTCCAATCCCGCATGCCATTGCGGGATCTCGGTATCGGCGGGTTCAAGAATTTTCATTGGTGCGAGATCCCGCTATAACGGGATCCCGCGTTTGTTGATAAAAAAGGTTTAAAGTAAGTAAGTACCTAGTGAAACAAAGCATAGCATAATAACTTAGCATTTATAAAAAAGTACAAAAATATTAAGAGTAATACTGAAATCACTTTGCGTTTTGGAAGTGTTTTCGCAGGAAACACAACATTCCCAACGTATCGTCGGCCAAACTGCTTCGTATCTTGTTGGCAAGATAACCTGCAGCGGAGAACGCTCGCTTCGCTTCTACGCTTGTAGGTACTATTGACTTTAGGGCATTGTGAGCCAGCTTTAAATATTTACCCATCGAATCTCCTGATTCATAAATAGTCATCTTTTTCTCTATGATGTTTTCAATTAGAGGTATTCGAGCAGGCAATGGACAGAAACTTGTCATGGTAGAGTTTAAAGAAAACAAAGGGCATGCATGGCATACCATGTGCAATGCAACCGAGATCCGAGCGTGAGGCTTAGTTATCACGCATGCGCAGTCAGTCCGTATGCAATGCCGCGTCGCTGGCGTCGGTGGCTTACGCGCGCCGCGCCCCGTGTCTATGTCGGTCGTTCGTTCGTCACGTCAGTGTCCGAGAGCGACAGCGCTCTCGAAAAGTCGAAAGCACGTATGCTCGTAACACTTTTTTTCTCCCGCAAATCCCGCGGTTCTCGCATGTCTAATCCCGCAGTGAGCGGGAGTGAAAAATCTTGCGGGATTTCGGTATTTCGAGATTTCGGTATACCGAGATTGGAAGCCCTAATGCAAAGTGTGTTTCGGACTTTTCGTGTCATAGCCCAGCAGTGCGATTCTCTAAGGTAAAGCCTTGGTAGCAGCGGCTGCCGCAGCGCTGAGAAATGACTCTGTCTCTCTCATATTCATAGAATTGGAAAGAGACAGCAGATCACAGCCATGCGCGCAGCGTCTATGTGTCGCTTAGAGAATCGCATAGCAGGTTCGTGATCACCAACCCGCATTTGGCGAGCGCGCTGATTCAGCCAATACCCGTCCATTTGTAGGAAAGACTTGATTTCAATGACGGACACCTTTGCACAGCAGTGGCAGAGTATGTAGGCTGCACTTTAGGCCCGGTCTCCATTAGGTCGGATTCGGCCGAGACTCTGAATTTTAAGTGGCTTAATAATTTCTATGGAAACCGGGCCGAGTGTTTCCATCTGTCCGATCCGTTTAAAAAACCGGATCCGACTTTTTAATCGGAAGTTTTGTCACTGCAAAGTTGCGATCAAAGTGTCGGATCTGACACTCGATCCGATAGTGGAAACGAAACTCCCAGCATGATTTTGTTGACGTCCCTTGCCCGCTCGCCCCGTAACGGCCATTTTTCACCCATCTTCCGCGGTGGGCGGTCGACTGACATCATCCGGACAGTCGGTAGATGTGAACACCTACTTCCGACATCCGACATTGGACCGAGAGTCGGATCCGACCTAATGGAAACCGGGCTTACTTTACGCCTCACCACCTATTACGCTAAGCACATCTGCTGTTGTAATTTGGTGAAACGTGGACTATGACAGAAGACTAATGATGACGATTCTGCAGTCCTCATTGCCTAGTCTTGAATTAACCCGTTATTAATAAACGTGCATCTATTTTTTAGGCGATTTCTTCGACTGGCCGTTCGTCGAGGCGCGCGCTGCCATTCTGGGCTTGGACATGAAGCAAGAGATAGGCTTCAGTAAGGTCGCTGCGAGAGACAACACTTACGCCTGCCGCCCTGCCATGCACATGGATTGCTTATGGTAACTCTATCGTCTTCTTTGCAACGTTGCACCCACAGTTTGAATGGAATGTCGGCGGTGGCGCTTGTCACAGCTTTTGCTTTTATTTAATTATTAGTAGACCCTCAGAACAATATTTAGTTATTGTTCTGAGAGTAGACACGACAGACGTTGTCCTGTCCAAATTATAATGACAACTCAAATGACAGGAAAATGATAAATGTCGCAAAGAGGAAGTAAGAAAACTGCAAAAGATTTTTAGCAACCAATTAATATTTCATACCTATGTTACAATGCAAGACGTATTTTTATGTTTATAGTTTTTTTTTAATGGATTTTTACTATTTTTTCTCACTATTAGAAGATTTAAACATCTTCCCTAAACTTTCACGAATATTTCAATATCAAAATTAGACAAATCGATTCGGTCATTCTCAAGTTTTTGCGAGAGAAGACAAACGAACAGCACTTCATTTTTATATAATATAATTATATAGATTTCATGTTGTTAATAATCTCGTAAGTTTTTACGTAACGTATCGTTGGGCGATTGGTCAAGCGCTTGGCTCGATATCCGGAGGTCCCGGGTTCAATTCCCAGGTCGGGCAAAGAGTGTTTCGGACTTTTCGTTGCATAACCCGGGTTTGTGATCTCACCAACCCGCATTTGGCACGCGTGGGGATTAAGCCTGTTGTTCAAATTGTAGCGATGACTTGTTTTTAATGATATTGTTTAAGTCAATTACAGTCTCTAATATTCCATCACGCACAAAGAAATTTGGTGACTCGTTTCTTTGTCGTACTTCCAAAAGATGGAATAGTCTACCAGCACACGTATTCCCTCCCATCTATGACATAGGGTCCTTCAAACGAGACGTGAAGAGGCACTTTGTGGGCCGGCAGAGTGAGGGTGACTGATGCTACGTCTCTTACGCTGCACCAGTTGTCCTCGCGCCTGGACTTCATTTCCACTTAACATCAGGTGGAGTGGTGTCATTTGCCGGGCTTTGTATATAAAAAATAGGCCTTTGCCCTCCAGTGCGACAGTATACAGGCTGCGCTAGTACTAGTATGATTTAAACTTGAATGTTGACAATTACAATATTATGAACAAAACCTTTTTTCTTTTTAACATACAACATATTATATTATATTATATTACATTTAACATGAACACTGAACACATTGCTAGCTTGTGTTGCAAATATACTATCAGTCAATACGCTTTTTATTTTTTAAGTCTGCTCGGGTGACAGTTTTATTGTGCTTGCAGTTGGGTGAAAAGAGATTCGTATTTGCCAGTGGGCTCGCAGGGCTTGAAGGCTGTGGCCAAAGCGAAATTGCGATACGACCCTGTGGAGCTGGACCCGGAAGACATGTGCAGGATGGCGTCGGAACAACCGCAGGTATGTACAGACCCTACAGACATATAATCACGACTATAATCCCCGAAGGGTTAGTCAGACACTAGGCAATGAAGACTGCAAAGCAGCAGTCCTCTACCATAGCCCACTTTTTTTCAAATAGTGACTGCACATGTGCTCAGCGTGACAGGCGGTGAGCCCATCGCCGCTCTATGCTGTTAGATGTACGTGCAGTCTTTAGTCCGTTAGTCTCCTTTTACGACACCCAAGGGAAGAGAGGGGGTGGTAGTATTCTTTCACCACTACGCAATATATTTTATTATAATAAAGTACAGACGCCAGCACTTCAAGCTACCACAAAATGTCAAATTTCTTCAATAAGTTTTGAACTTTTTCACTACGGTGTAAGGATCAATATCGCTTTTAGATATTTGACAGATTTGAATAGGTTTGTAGGTAACCGTATGGTAGGTAGAATGAATGCCACATTGTAGGATGGCCAAAGAGAAGATCTACCTCCTAGCGTGGTATAGCTCGGGGACCGAAGTCCAATGGTTGTTAGTTGGAGGTGCTATATATTATAGCGAAGGAAATGGTGAATTCTTCGCTACCGCGATGCAGGCTTCCCATACTATTTCACCGTCGTAGTATGGAGACGTCGTTGGTATACGTTTGTGACGCCATCTGTTGAGACGGTTGAGAAGGTGTTTTTTGCTTCGTGTCGAACTATGTGCGGCGTCATGCGGTAGGTGGCGCCGTCACAGGTTGATCTGCAAGCGTTTGTACACGACCGAGCACCGTTATGTAAACAATTTTAATTCTTAATGCATTATAATAAGAGTCAAAGGTATTCACATAATTATCTGTGCTGGAGACGACTACACCAACAGCATGTAAGACAGGGTATAAAAAGACCCTTAACGAAGCCGAAAGCCACGCATTAATTGTATGACTACGACGAATTTTCTGCACTGGGCCATACCTGAGAACCGTCTGGTTACGGAGATATCAAGCAAATGTCAAAGTTACAAAAAATTTTAGTTTTTTGCCAAAACTAATTTTTACTCTTACTTACTTACTCAGTGAAATGAAACACTTTTTTACGGATTAACTCGCGTTTAATTTACTATTTACATAGTTTTTATATTATCCTGACGTTTCGAACCCTTTACATTACAGGGTCCGTGGTCACAGGGAGACTCACTTACTCATTTTTCTATTCTATTACATGATCATTGGTTTGACAGATATTTTCTAAACAACAAATTAATTAAAGGGTCTTTGTTACAGGTGCTATCAAACTACTCCGTGTCTGATGCAGTGGCAACATATTATCTGTACATGAAATATGTTCACCCGTTTATTTTCGCTCTGTGCACAATTATTCCTCTAGAACCGGATGAGGTAAGATTGCATTACATAACATGATTAGGGCTGTGCTTTAATCTATTTTAGTACCAGTTACTGATTTTATATGTGTACTTGTAATCATAATCATAGTCGTAATAATCATAATCTGTTTGAAGTAAACTTAATAAATAAGTATTTTCGAATTGTCTACATACACGTAACATTCTCGTCGTACTTGCCGGCGACCGACGTATGGCGCAACACGGTGTCCGATACGAGTAACCGATTTCTGAATCGCCGGTATCATTATCATTACATATTATAACGTAAAGTCGCTTATTCCTGTGTCTATGGCTCCGCTTTCTCCTAAACCACGCAATGGATTTTATCGCGGTTTTTTACTGATAAAAAGATCAATAGTCAATAGTCAAAATATATTTATTCAATAAACTCAATTAATAAGTACTTTGAAACGTCCAAATATTTTTTAACCTTCCACCCATTCAGGACATAATTTTTTAACTGTGGCAAAGAACGGGCGCAAGAAACCACAGCGCACAGAAGCAACGACATTTACAAAAAATATATATATTATATGTCGTTACCAGGTCACAAAATACAAAATATGAATTTGAATGTAAATAGTTTAATTAAATATGGTGCTCTATATAAATTAATTATAGGCAATTAGAAATAGCTGTTGGAGTAGGTACTTGGAGCATTTCAGACCCAAGCTGTTTTGTCTTCTGTATAATCTGACACTTTATAATAAGCTTTTTTATAAAGCTTTTCTTTAATTTTGATTTTAAATTTATCAAGATCTAATTTCTGAATATCATTTGGTACTTTGTTGTATAATCGTACACACAGACCCTTAAAAGAATTATTTATTTTATGGAGTCTAGTATAAGGCACTGCTAATTTGTTCTTACTTCTAGTATTTAATTTGTGAATATCACTGTTTTTTGAAAACATTTCAATATTTTTATGAACATACACAAGATTTTCATAAATATATTGTGATGCAACTGTCATTATACTTATATCCTTAAATCTCTCTCTGAGAGAGTCACCAGCCTGTAGGCTATATATTGCTCGAATAGCCCTCTTCTGCAGCACAAAGATAGTTTGAATGTCGGCAGCATTTCCCCACAATAAAATGCCGTACGACATTACACTATGAAAGTAACTGAAATAAACTAATCTAGCTGTATCAACGTCAGTTAACTGACGGATCTTCATTACTGCATAAGCCGCAGAGCTAAGTCTATTCGACAATTTAGCTATATATGGGCCCCACTGAAGCTTGGCATCCAACGTGATGCCTAGAAACACAGTGGTGTCCACAGGATTCACATTCTTATCTTTAATTTGTAAACTAGTTATTACCTGCTTAACATTAGGCAATACAAATCTTACACATTTGGTTTTTCCCTCGTTTAATAGCAAGTTATTAACACTAAACCAGTGAACAATCTTTGAGACCGCATTATTCACATCGTCATAATTTGGGTGTCGTCGTTTCACTTTGAATAAAAGTGAAGTATCATCAGCAAACAATACTATCTCATGACTGTCTTTTACAAAATAAGGTAAGTCATTAATATAAACCAAAAACAAGAATGGACCAAGTATTGAACCCTGCGGAACTCCCATTTTAACCACTGATCCCGGAGATCTTTTACCGTTGATGTCGACCTTTTGAATCCTGTTACTCAAGTATGAGATTAGAAGGCTCAAAGAAGCATTCCTAATTCCATAGTGGTTAAGCTTCCTGACCAAAGTTTCATGTAAAACACAATCAAAAGCCTTGGATAAATCACAAAATACCCCTAGGGCATCCTGTGATTCCTCCCAGGTATCAAATATTTGGATTAAAAGCTCAACACCGGCGTCAGTTGTAGAGCGACCCCTAGTAAAACCATATTGTTTACAATGTAAAAGTTTATTTTTATAAAAATGAATTTGCATTTGGTCTAGCATTAACTTTTCAAAAATTTTACTTAATGTGGGTAGCACAGAAATAGGTCTAAAATTAGTGGGGTCAGAAGTTCTACCGGATTTAAATAATGGAATTATTTTACTATATTTCATGAGGTCAGGAAAAACACCACAGTCAATACATTCATTAAATATGCAAGCTAAAACTGGAGCTTTTGTCATAATTACAGATTTAGCGACGTCCACGGAATTACCCCACAGATCAGCAGTTTTCTTTTTATTGAGAGTGTTAAATGTTTTTAATATATCTATAACACAATTTTTTTGAAAACTGAAATAACTTTCACAATATTTAACATTCTCCTTCAAAACAGATTCTGCTACAGTGGGGGAGGAAATCAAGGCTTTTGTAGTTGTAACTGGAATGTCAGTAAAAAACCTCTCAAATGCTGCAGCAATATCAGCATCAGAAGTCAAGGTTTTATTATCACAATTTAAATTGTACTCATTATTACGACTTTTGACCTTTCCTGTTTCACTATTTATAATATTCCATGTCATTTTTATTTTGTCATTACTATTCTTAATCTTAGAACTCAAATAGTTTGCCTTGGCTAATCGACATACTCTTTTGAATAACTTTGAATTATTTTTAACATATAATTCGAAGTCATCGCTGGTGTTATAGTTGCGTTCACCATAAAGTTCATAAAGGCGTTTCCTACTTCTGTGAATACCAATTGTAGCCCATTCATTAAAAGTTACAGTACCACTAACTGAGATCTTTTTTGGAATAAAAGTTTTATTAAATTCTGAACAATAAATGTTAAAAAAATTATTATAAAAGGCATTAGGGTTGTCATTGTATTCTAAATAATTTAATTTTGTATCTAGATTGCTTTTAAAGCGTTCCAGCCGACCTGCAGTTTTTGGTACAACAGTGATATTCTTTTTCGTCACTTGTTTACGCTGGTGTGGAAAGCTGACCATTTGGCCACAATGATCAGAGTCCAGGTTATTAATAATTTGCTTAGCCAGTGGTTTTACATTTGTATATATGTTATCAATACAGGTGGCCGAAGTGGCAGTTATTCTTGTCGGCTCCAAAAATAAATGATTTAAGTTGTATGATAGAAATAAGTTTTTAATTTTAGTTGACATTGTGGAATTTTCAAACAAATTAATATTAAAATCCCCGCAAACAATTATTGTTTTACCTACATTACGGACTTTATGTAATGCCTCATCCATAACTTTTTCGAAAAAATCATATGATGCTGAAGGAGGTCTGTACACACTTAATACAACAAACTGCTCCAACTCCACACAAGCTATTTCTATTGTTCGCTCAACCGAGAGGCTCACTATGTCTTTGCGTTCCTTTAATTTAAACTTTTTACTTACTATAATTAAGGAGCCACCATGTATTGCATTTCCTCGACTGAACGAACTTCCTACCAAATGATTCTTAAAATTGAACATGAACTGATGGTCTTTAAGCCAGTGTTCTGTTATGCAAAGAATATCAATTTTATTACAGTTCATGAACAATTCAATCTCCAAATCTTTGCCCATCATTCCTTGGATGTTCTGGTGGACAATGTTTAAAGATTGTACATTTTTTAAATTTAATGATTGACATGGGCTTTTGCTAAAGCTATTTTTACATTCAATTAATTTCATTTTATTAACAAACATTTCGCAAGAGTTTTCCTCTTTTGTCATATATAATTTAATTTAAATAATTAATTGGAATGTCAGTAGAAACACTACTGACGTCTATGTTAAATATACATTGCTCAATAGAAGCAACTTGTTTAGCCAAGTTTTTGGCTGACGTTTGAATACAATAGGATAGCGATAAAGCTATTTGTCGCTTAAAATAATTTGGCAGATAATAACTATCTCTTGTCAAATAAAAATTACTAACATAATTGTTAGTGTCAATTAAATGCATTATGTCATTTTTGCAAAATAAATGTAATGTCAGGTTAAGCTTATGTCTAATAGAATTTTCCTCCTGTGGCAAACTACTACAATAGGGTAATGTAAACAATATAATTTTCTTTACAATTAACTTATTCAAACATTCTAAACATTTTATAAGGCTTGTTTTGTTCAGATTACCTCTATTACCAACAAATAATAATAAGGTGCTATTGGGGTTATATTTATGTTCTACAGCTTTTTTCAAAATATGTTGATAAGAAGTACCCGGTATACAATAATTGATAACTGAATGTCCCAAGTCAAATAACAACCGACCCATGTTTTTACCAAATTCATCACTAAATATTACCAAGTCACTAATACAATCTGTCTTACATGGAATCTGGTTGGTTGGTATAAGTTGTGGTACATTTTTAATTGTGCACGGAGTAAGGGAACTTTTGGAAGAAACATCAATCAATTCGACAGAGGAAGAATCACATGGGATTGATAAAGGACGATGGCTGTATTGTATAATTTGTAGATATTTTGTACTTAATGCATCGCTCATTTATACAGCATTAACGCTTTTAAGTTGACGCCTCAAACTAAAGCTCCAACCAACATCAGGGGGGTGTCACTCCGCAGTTTAGGTACGTTCGGCCGGCGCGTCTCCACGTCGCGTGTCGTCGCTTCCGTACTTAAATATATCTATGAGTGGAAACCCTACGCTAGCGCGCGCTCCTGACGTCAAATCGACATCGAGTCAGCGTTGCTTAACGGAATATGATCGCTCGGGTCACACGATAAGTTTCAATTTTGCGTGAAAGTAGTTAGAGAGTGAACATTCTCTACGGTAGTACTATTAGTTATTCTGTGGCAACATTGAGCATTGGATTACTCTCAGTAATTCATTCATTTGACATTGCCGTCCAAATTGGTTATTGGGTTACAATGTTGTAACAATGAAATATGTCGGATATGCCCCCTGAGCACGGATCTTTTATCGACTGATAAAGTGACATTAGACTATAAAATTTGACAGTTCAAGTACTGGCGTAATATCAATTTGTCGACGTCTAATGTCACTTTATCGGTCGATAAAAGATTCGTGCTCGCACTGATGGTAGTTTATAATTTAACAATAATTATCCAAAAAATTTTTTTATTAAGATAAATATTTTATTTTTACCAAATAAATTTGAAATTTTTTATCTGTGGATGTGTACAAGGCCCGAAATACGGGCGGTCATGATTGAGCTTCGTGTGACCAACTTCGACCAACCGTTTTCGCGCGAAATTTGAAATTAATGAAGAAAAATAAGCTTTTTCGAGAAAAAATATTGTAAGCAGTATTAAATAAGTAATAATAAAATATTTGACGTTAAAATAATGAAAGTTTTCTTTTGAAATACAATTTTTTGCCTGCTTTTTATATCCTATAGTATCCTATAGTTCTAGGTGCGTGCGCTCACCCTCGCGGTCAAAGCGACGGCGGCGCGCTGTCATTGGTGCACGGGGTGAATAATAGCGGTCACGCGCATGCGCTTTGATAACCGCGATAGGCAGTGCCCTAGGTGACAATAATTTTTAATTTTCTTAAGGAAAATTGAGATAAAAAAGTTTTGAAAAAAAGGGGTTTTTTATTTCATTATTTGGTTGTACTGCTGCTATAGAATCACGTGAACAAATTTGGCGGTGGTTCCAAAATTAACACTGTATACTTAATCTCCAGGTGCTCCGCAAGGGCTCCGGAACCTTATGCGAGTCGCTGCTGATGGTGCAGGCGTTCCACGCGAACATTGTGTTCCCCAACAAGCAGGTGGAGGAGCTGAACAAGCTCACCGCCGACGGGCACGTGCTGGAGACGGAGACCTACGTGGGCGGGCACGTGGAAGCTTTGGAGTCGGGTGAGTCATACATAGAGAGTCATACATGATACATAAACTCACCACGTTACCCCTAAGGATCAGTCACAGACTAGGCAATACAGATTTGTTTGGACTTCCATACGAACTTTCATCCCCTATTTGATCAACACACAGGTCGAAATTTAAACGAACGAAACGCTAGAACAAACATTATTTATTACCTAAAAGGTGCCTAAATACAAAGTTTTCTTTTTATCTTCGACAATGACGAACTACTTCCATAAAAGTAAGACATGTCCAAGGCATATGACAGAGTTTCACATGATATACTTTTAAATAAAATATACCAATCAGGGATCCGTGGAAATGCATATATGTGGCTAAAATCATTTTTATGTAATCGAATACAATACACCAACATAGAATATCATGATGAAGAAACACATACAATAAAAAATATTAGCTCAAAATTAAAAACAATAAATAGTTCCATTCCACAAGGGAGTGTCTTAGGATGCGTCTTGTTTTTAATATATATAAACGACCTTCCAAAAATATTAGATAATAAATGCATTTTATTCGCAGACGATGTCTCCGTACTTAGTAAAACTCCAGATAGTCTAAACTGTCAAACCCAATTAACAAATACATTACATTCTATTTTGTCATGGCTACATGCCCATAACCTTCAAATAAATATTAAAAAAACAAACATTATGCAATTTAAACCTTATCAAAAACAGCCCCTTAACTTAAACATAGAAATAGAAAAAGAAAAAAATTTTGTTGCTAAAGAATTTACATTAAGTATTAGGAATTACAATTGATTCAAATTTAAACTGGAAGGCCCACATTCAAAAAATTAAATCTAAAATTTCGCAATTTGTTTATGCACTGGGTATATTAAAAGGGAATACAGATTTTAAAACGGCATTATCGGCATATTATGCGTATGTATACTCATGGCTCTGCTATGGCGTGGTACTATGGGGCCATAGTAAAGATGCAGGCGACCTGCTCATAATGCAGAAAAAATGCATACGAATACTTAACAATATTAACCCATTAACGCCCAAAATGAAACTGCTCGTAAAAATTATTTTTTCATGTTATTTATTGTATCATTACCGATTAAACAAAAGGTATCATAATCAAAATTTCGGGTAAAAAAATTAAAACATATGTTATAGGGGTGTACTCGGCCGGGTACAGTGGGCGGATTAAGTATGGAAACTACCAAAGCAAGGCCGCTCAACTCATAATGTTTTCATGCAAAGTTCGCAACGCCAACGAACACGATTGTGACAAATAACACACCGCAACTGATTTTCTATACGTTCTGGGTTGTGACCGTTATTTTTTCGATCAAATCCTACTACTGACGATGACGAAAGTCGGATATTTGTTTTTGTAGGTGTCAGGTAGGCTCTTGCTATGGTACGTCGAAATGATAACTGATCCATCCATTCAGCTACTTTATTCTTGCTTAGCAAAACAAGCAACCGCCGTGCATTAGAAATAGCAATATCTAGAAGGTAGGTAAGCATCACCCAGCACCATTTCTTTCCCTTCATGGCTCATACTCTATAAAGGCTGACCGACTGGTCCATTTGGTCAACACCTTCCATACCTTTGTTGTAATGTACAAATAATCTAGGAATATTGAAATAAACTTTCTGCTTAGCAATATGCACCATCTTTTTACTATTCCCATGGGCTCAATCTGATCAAAATTAGTTCCAATTCTAACTATGTTATTATCTTTCCACCGCACCATTGTAATTTCATTATTCGTATCGGTAATCGGTAGTCGTATTCTGCTCTTGGCCGTTTCTTCATATCCTGAACAGGAGTGACAGGACATTTTTTTGTCCTATTATCTCGAATTGTGCCCGTTGCTCAGTAGCCTAGACGCCGTAGATCCCATAGTAACTGATAATTGGTGAACAAATTGTCAAAATAAACAATATGTTCACTGGAAACAATTTTTGAGTAGTACTATTACTGTGGCGACGCGGAGTCACCTCAATTGTCCCTGGCACATCTCTTGGCATAGTCGTATTTAGCGAGATCATCATCATTTCCTTCTTCTTCGTCACTTACTATGGCTGATACAGGTGGCAAGAAGAAGACATCTAATATAATTATATTAGATGTCTTCTTCTTGCCACCCTTCTAATATAATTGATTCAATAGCTTCTTCCAGCCTTGAATACTCATTTCTACTTGTAAAAACGCGACGGTTGGCCATGGTGGATTATTCAAAAATACCTGCAAAATACCAGTAATTATAGTACATAAGTGCCCACTGTACCCGCCCAAGTACAGTGTGATAAAATATAGTCTAATACGTATTTATTGGAATGAAATGAAGCTAAAACAGTATTTTATGATTATGTGTATTCGAACAATAAGCACTAATACAAAACAAGTCCAAATAAATCAATAATAATATTGAAAACAAATTATCAAAACTTACCTTAGTACTTTGATCTGCAACTCGTATTTTACAACAGAAAACAATACATTAATTTTTGCGTTTCCACCAAATTTTATCTTTTTTTAATCTGCTAGTGATGTCTAGTAATGAAATAAATGGTTTTTATAACAAAAACTATAGATAATTAGTATGAATTGTTACACTTTGTAGCTGTACTCGCACGAGTACAGAGAGCGCTAATGGGTTAAGCCAAGGCAAAGCTGTAAACCATACTTCATTAAAAATTCAATGTTAACATTACCCTCAATATACATTTTGGAAGTAGCTAAATTTACTAGAAAATACCTACACTTTTTTAAAAAAGCCCAAGATACGCATAACTTAAATACAAGACACAAAAATAGATTATGGCTACCCCCCCCCCCCTAAATTGTCTATTTTTGAAGCAAGCCCTGATTTCCGGTTTATAAAAATTTATAACAAAATTCCAACTGCTATAAAATTAATAGAATCAGACTCCATCTATGAAAATAAAATTAAAGAAATACTAATAAATAAATGTTACTATACTGTTCAGGATTTCATGGATGATCGATTTATTGGCATCTAATAAGTACCTTATAATCTATACATAGATCGTTTTCTAGGGTTTTACGCGAGCACTACACATTGAAATGAAACAATGTTGCGGATCTAATTTATGGGGACTACTACATTTAAATTTCAATCTCACGGTTTTGGTTTGTTGTGTTATGAGTATGAATATTAAAATGATAATAATGGTAAATTTTTAGTTAGGGTTCATGTTTGACTAAAATGCATGTTTTTAAGAATAATGTTAATTTAAATTTTTTAATTTAAATTTTATTATGATTAATTTTATAATGATTTAATGAAATGTAATAATTTAATGTTTTATCTAATGTGACTTTAAAATAACATAAGTAATTTAAAAATAAATGTAATATAAAAATTTAATGTAATAATAAGTAATTAAAATAAATGTTAAATATTGTAGTGCCCTAACAGGGTTCATGTCATGCCTATAATGTACCTATAAGTTAATATCTGTACACCTGACGTGAGACAATAAAATTATGAATTATGAATTATGAAAAAAGTTTCATCCGCTATTTCAACTTCTTCAAATTCATCTACTAATAATCTAGCTTATCTCTGTACCAAATTTAATCAAAATCGGTATACAATGTGAAAGGGTGGTACTTTTAACCCGTTAAGGCTAAGTACTACATCTAAATTCATCGACAAAAAAAAAATATGCGGGGGTTCTACCTATTATTTATTCTGTGGTTCTACCCCCTCCCCCTATAATTTATGACTATTTTTACTTTATGCGATATCAAAGGTTTCATACGTCGGAGAAACATGAAAACAATGGCAAACGGTAGCTAATGACACTGGCTAACTATTAAATTACTTTGTTTCGTATGTTTGAGATTAATTTATTGAGAAAAAAAAATCATTAAGTACTTAATTATTTTGTGATTTAAAATCACTTTTTTATAAGTCCATTCCATACAATTTTTTTGTCGTTGCATTTAGATGTAAGTACCACTCCTATCACATTGTATAGTATCGGTAATCGGTAGCCGCCGGACCACTTTTTCAACTGCTGCTACGCGCCTACTTTCGCATTTATAATATTATTATTCAATATTATAGTAGGGATTAGCGATCCGCACGCTACACTACTATACAAATCTTTTGCTAACTACAATATCTAAAAGTACATAATATTTTTGTTTACAAAAATCTTCCCTTCCAGGCGTATTTAGGGCCGACATTAAATGCAAGTTCCGAATAGTGCCGTCGGCCGTAGAAAAATTGATGGAAACAATTGAAAAGACGATGAAGCATGCCATAGAGGTCGAGGAAGGCATCCCATTAGACCTGGTCACGAATTTCGACGAGGTCTGCGGCGAGATCAAAGCGAAACTTCAGCATATGAAGGACCACCCGAGGAGGGATGAGAATCCATTGATATATCACTTGGATGTAGGCGCTATGTACCCTAATATTATTTTGACTAATAGGTAAGTCATAAAATCAACAATTGCTTTAAAGACATTTTACATAAACAGGTTAGTGTATCTTTTTTTTTTTCAATTTAATAATAGTCCTGTTAACCAATCCTGTAATCTAAAATGACTGTGTGGGAGTGGGTTCACGTCCGTAGCCTGACGGAGCTATAGGAATTGAACCACGCGTTCAACTCGAGCATCTATCCTCGGCTATCGATGCCTCAAATTTTTTTTCACTTTACCTACCTTTCCCTAAACAACATACATACATATAATCACGACTATTATCCCCGAAGGGTTAGTCAGAGACTAGGCAATGAGGACAGCAAAAGCAGTCCTCTACGATAGTCCACTTTTCACCAAATATCGACTGCACATGTGCTCAGCGTGACAGGTGGTGAGCCCATCGCTGCTCCATGCTGTTGGAGGTATGTGCAGTATTTAGTCCGTTAGTCGCCTTTTACGACACACAAGGGTTGCCAGTATTAGGAGATTAAATACTTTATTTTACGTTGTACCAAGTTGTCAGTTGTCTTTGGGCGTTGTTACCATTTCCCTAGTCACAGATAACCCGAGGTGTGTCTTTAGTCCGAGGGTAGTCCCTTTCTTATCCGAATATCGTTTGTCCGAAAATTAAAATCCCTAACGCGTTTGCTATAATCATCACTATCCATAATGTTCGCGTATACGAAATTATGTTTACTATTTCGTATACGCGAACTAAGCACTAATGCATTAGAATTTAAGACCTAATCGTCTTTAATTCCTAATTTTTCTTGCTATAAAGTCACATGTCCTAAGTGTTATATTGTATAATATTTATGTTAGTCCGAATGGTTAGCCCTAACAATATTATTATAAACCATCATTCAGATGATGGTTTATAATCCTGTAGTTCACGTGATAGGTTATAAATTTAAGACAATCGCGAAGCGCAGCGTAGCGATTGTCTGGCCGGCAGAGCCGGCCAGCAAGCCGAAGCTGCGGTGGTGAGCGAAAGCCATCTGCGACGATAAGCTCGCGTGGGACCGCCGGAGTCCCGCAGCGCCGGAGCCGTGACAGAAACCATGCCTGCTGCATGCTGCGTGCCCGCTTGCATGCTGCATGCCTGCCTGCATGCTGCATGCCTGCTTGCATGTTGCTTGCAAGCAGCTTGCTTGCTTGCATGCTGCTTGCTTATTACATGAATAATGTTTTATATGATTAGATTGTTATATCAAATGTATATTATATCAAAAGTAGGTACATTATATGAAATGAAATTATATTATCAGAACGTTAGACCATAAGTATTCATATCAAACATTACACACCCCAGAAATACTAGCTGCCCTACTCCTGTAGGTCACGTGATATGTTAGAAATTTAAGACAATCGCGAAGCGCAGCGTAGCGTCTGTCTTGAATTTCGAGGTTATTTTTTTATTACACAAAAGAAATATAGCTCTCAGTTTCTAAACGTATGCACGGAATTCTATCAGATACATGGATATCGATACTATTTACGACTTATAATTATTATAGAAAAGCGTTTTATGTCTTTTGAATATTATGGATTGTAATATTTATGACGAACAAATTTAGGGTATACTGTATTTAGGAATTTCAGTTTTATGGTATGTGATATTATGTAACATTAAATTCGAGCAAGTTATCATTCGGACAAATGATGATTAGAACAAAAAAAGTAAGGACACTTTAGATTATACCTAGATAAAAATTTTAGGGGACAAAATAGAGAACCGTGCCGAGCCTCGGCGCAGACATTTTCGGAGCGTTTACGCTTTTACGTTTAAGGGTTTAGTTTATCAAAGGCGATAATGCACATACTTTTGCCTGTTCCATTATAGATTGCAACCGTCCGCCATGGTGAATCCCAGCGTATGCGCTGTGTGCGACTACAATAAACCAGGGGCGACCTGCCAGAGGCACATGGAGTGGATGTGGCGTGGAGACTATCGTGAGGAACTTATTCTTATTATATATTTTTTTATAATACTTTAACGCAGATATTGTGGCGAACAAATAAAAAAACTGTTTCCAATGTTGAAAAAAATTCCATGAGCAGGATTCGAACCTGAGCACCTGACCCGGAATGTTGTGATTTATTCTTTTTAGTCTAGTTCTAATTATTCAACCTCGAATATGTACTTGGGCGTTATGCACACTTATGCCCGATTTACACGTATTAAGTAGTTTAGTAGGTAGAGTCTGGCTAACGAAAGCTGAACCAGGAAAAACGCGGCAAATTCAAAAAAATCATGACTGGGTAACATTGGGTCACTCACACAGCTGCAATTTTCTCAGAAAAATTTCAATTTGACACACGACATGACATGTCAGATAGACACACATAGAGACGAAGTGTTGCCAATCAAATAACTACGAGGTTCAGCTTTCGTTGGCCAGACTCTAACTAAATTTTAACTTAATTTTAAGTGATTAATTGCGTGTAAACACGCAATTGAGTAGCACACGATTTAGTAGCTAGTTGCAAGATAAGTCACTTAAAATTTAGTTAACTACTAAACTATTTATTACGTGTAAATCTGGCATTAGAGCTACAATATTAGCCTGAGTATCTATCTGTGGGGCATGAGAAGAACGTTGAGGGCAGTAAACTCTTTAAAACATCTAACTATAACCGTTTTTACGGCGGTTTTTGTGGCGGTACCACTAAACACAATAGAAATACTATTCATTGAGCACTGATCAGTGGCCTGATTCACCTATTTCGTAATAGTCGAAATATCGTTTACGTTTAGAAGTCGTCCTATTGAAAAACAGTCACAAATCCGTATTCACCTGTCATTTCGCTAGAACGATTACTCGATAGGAACGCAACTCAGCGATTTGTCAACTATTTAAACTTAATGTTGCCACTACAGTTCTACCAAATAAATTCAAATACTTTTTGTTTATAAAACATGCAGAAATGTTTATTATTTTTTTCCAACGACTTGGAAATTGTCTAATCTGACGTGTAATCGCTGAAATCCGATAAAACTAAACGTCAAAATAATTGGTGAATACCGCGGAGGCAACGATCGAACTTCGATTAATGTTCGTAAATACGCTTAAACAAAACCGACTTAAACAGAATCGTGCGATTGATACGTGAATACGAAAAGTGACTTCAGCGATCAAATCGCTTGCATGTCGTTGAAGTTTTGTTACGTGAATTAGGCTACAGTGCTCGGCCTAAGTTCAAAGTTAATTGGTCATTATGCAGTAATAGAGATATTCAAGTCTCAATGTGGCATAGGCTCCGAGGCTTCTCCGTGCTTCGGAAGACACGTAAAACCGTTGGTCCCGCCCGGTTGTCGTCAAAAGATGGACATACATGCATACATATAATCACGACTATTATCCCCGAAGGGTTAGTCAGAGACTATGCAATGAGGACAGCAAAAGCATTCCTCTGCCATAGCCACTTTTCACCAAATAGCGACTGCACATGTGCTCAGCATGACAGGTGGTGAGTCCATCGCCGCTCTATGCTATTGAATGTATGTGCAGTATTTAGTCCGTTAGTCGCCTTTCACGACACCAAAAGGAAGAGAGGGGTGGTAGTATTCTTTCACCGCTACGCGATACGGTTAAAAATATGGCAGTCGTTAAAACCCACCGACCCGCATTGGGCCATCACGGCATGATTTTTATACCATATTTCATTTTACATATAAAATATGGTATAAAAATATGGCAGTCGTTAAAACCCACCGACCCGCATTGGGCCATCACGGCATGATTTTTATACCATATTTCATTTTACATATAAAATATGGTATAAAAATATGGCAGTCGTTAAAACCCACCGACCCGCATTGGGCCATCACGGCATGATTTTTATACCATATTTCATTTTACATATAAAATATGGTATAAAAATATGGCAGTCGTTAAAACCCACCGACCCGCATTGGGCCATCACGGCATGATTTTTATACCATATTTCATTTTACATATAAAATATGGTATAAAAATATGGCAGTCGTTAAAACCCACCGACCCGCATTGGGCCATCACGGCATGATTTTTATACCATATTTCATTTTACATATAAAATATGGTATAAAAATATGGCAGTCGTTAAAACCCACCGACCCGCATTGGGCCATCACGGCATGATTTTTATACCATATTTCATTTTACATATAAAATATGGTATAAAAATATGGCAGTCGTTAAAACCCACCGACCCGCATTGGGCCATCACGGCATGATTTTTATACCATATTTCATTTTACATATAAAATATGGTATAAAAATATGGCAGCCGTTAAAACCCACCGACCCGCATTGGGCCATCACGGCATGATTTTTATACCATATTTCATTTTACATATAAAATATGGTATAAAAATCATGCCGTGATAGAGTCTGGCTAACGAAAGCTGAACCTCGTAGTTATTTGATTGGCAACACTTTCTCTCTATGTGTGCCTATCTGAGGTGTCATGTCGTATGTCAAATTGAAAATTGCAGCTGTGTGAGTAACCCTGTGTTATGATTTTTTTTGAATTGCCGTGTTTTACCTGGTTCAGCTTTCGTTGGCTAGCCTATAAAGAAAGAAAAGACATTTATTGATTGTCACATTATATAATTAAAAATAGAAAAAAAAGACGTGAAATACAAAAACAGAAAAAACAAAAAAATAACACATAAAGAAAACACAACAGTGTGACGAGCTAATCAGGACCCTACCTCAGCATATGCCGCTACGGTGTGAGAAAGTCACATCGCATCGGCGCTGGTATTCTGGGAAGGCCTGTACGAGGTGACATTTCTGATTTTTATGAGACTAAATTAATAAATTAGAAAATGTTATACATAAGTATATTATGGTTATCTGAATATTGTAATCCAATGAGGCATACGTCCACAGTGCCCGCGTCCCGCAGCGAGTACCAACGCATCCAGCAGCAGCTGGAGACGGAGAAGTTCCCGCCGCTGCACCCCGGCGGGCCGCCGCGGGCGTTCCACGCGCTGCCGAAAGAAGATCAGGTATTTCATCACGTTACACCTTCGATTTTAATGCGTTAAGCGCCAAGTGTATCATCTGGTATACACCGCTGTGCTTCTGTCCAATGGAAGATACACTTGGCGCTTAACGTGTTAACCACCGCTAACCGTATCAGGTAGCGGTTAAAGAATACTACCACCCCCTCTCTTCCCTTGGGTGCCGTAAAAGGCGACTAACTGACTAAAGACTGCACATACATCCAACAGCATAGAGCTGCCACGTTGGGCACATGTGCAGTCGCTATTTGGTGAAAAGTGGACTATGGCTGAGGACTGCTTTTGCGGTCGTCATTGCGTGACCGATAACCCCAACCAAGCGTCGGGGTTGGTCGACGCTAACTTCAGTCCGCGTGCGTCTGTTATACTAAAATAAAATAAATGCCTCGTTGCGTGATAATTAACTTCAATAGCCCAAAAATTTCGAGCACCCAAAGGCAGGGACGTTACGTCGGCTGTGACGTTACTGTAGGTGTGAAAAAGTCGGCACGCTTGGTTTCAATACAAACCGTGATACTTGCGTTGTCTATGTAAATCTACACCCTAATTTTTTTGTCGTTTTAATGAAATTGAGGGTGTGTTCCACCCATGAAACTAAACAATTTACCCCAAGAAACCTATGTGCAAAAATGACAAAAAAATTTCGACCTCCCATACAAAACTGTCCGATCAGCTGACGACAAATAGTATGGAAGGTCGACATTTTTTTTGTCATTTTTGCACATAGGTTGGATATAATAGGAGGTTGTACCAAAATATGAGTAGGTAGCAAAAAAACAAGGCTTCAATTGGTAATTCAATTGGTAATTCATTGGTCACGCAAAGTGTGTTGTTGGATTTTCCCGGAGCATAGCCCGGGTTCGTGATTGCCAACCCGCATTTAGAAATGGTTGTGATAAAGCCAATACCCATCGATTGGAGCGATGACTTGATTTCAATGATGGAGGCCCTTTGCCTTGCGGTGGGACAGTATACAGGCTGTTACTTTTTTCTTACCTACATGTAAAAAGAAAAAAATATCTTAATATATTCTTTATACATACTATCAACAAAACCGATGCAGTACCATTTTCAAAAAAAATTTCCTTGCACGAGATGACCATAGTTCGTCCCACCCTTTATTTAACATTGACCGATGCCGAAAAACCGTTTATCTAAAAGAAAGAAATTGTTGCATGTGGTGGCCACGTACATGGCCATGTACTAATAATCGGGGTATGGATGCATCCATACCCCGATTATTAGTACATTATTACTCAATGCTCTTTTTTAACATCTTGACTGTCTTCACACTTTTATAATTTTTGAGTACGCCGGTAAGAGCAAGTTTGAGCAAGCTGGTACCATAGATTTCACTAATGCAAATGAAAATAGCCCATAAGATGGTATACGGCAGATTTTGTTGATAGTACATATAATCACGACTATTATCCCCGAAGGGCTAGTCAGTCAGAGACCAGGCAAAGAGGACCGCAAAAGCAGTCCTGCAATCCCGCAAAAGCAGAATGTACTCAGCGTGACAGGTGGTGAGCCCATCGCCGCTCTAAGCTGTTGGATGTATGTGCAGTCTTTGGTGCGTTAGTCGCCTTTTACGACACCCAAGTTAAGAGAGGGATGGTAGTATTCTTTCACCTCTTCGCAACACGGTTGACGGATATTTTTTATATTATATCTTAAATGTATATTTTAGGCAGCATACGAGAAAAAAAGACTGGCTGATTACTGCAGGGTTGCATACAAGAAGACCAAAGTCACCAGGACCGAAGTGAGAACGACCACCATTTGTCAAAAGGAAAACTCGTTTTACGTGGACACGGTCAGAGCGTTCAGGTGAGTAGCGTTCATACAGAGTGTTTGGTAATAAGTATATTTTGGTCCTTCGAAGGAGGCGTGAAGAGGAACTTTAACGCTGCACCAGTTATTCTCGCGCCTGGACTCCATAGAGCTTAGTTCGTCATGCGCCTGTGCCGGTGTTTCAGAGGGTGCCAGTTCGAATTATGGAGCCTCACTCTCTAAGCGCCTTCGAATTTTCGTTGGTCCGTGATTCGTCGTCCATTGCGCGCGCTGTTGTTTTACGCACAAGCGATTGGTCACAGTACATACACAAACTGAGATGCGCTTAGAGAGTAGCGCCTCAGCTCGTTGATTACAATTATTGGCTCCTTGACAGTTCTCGGATAAGTATTTAAAAAATTACAAACGCTTATTTTATACCTCTTACAATTTTTTTTTCTCGAAATAGCTTTATATAATAGAAAAAAAACATATTTTTCTTCATTAATTTCAGATTTTGCGCGAAAACGGTTGGTCACGTGATATTTTGCCCTGTGACGTGACACCTCAATAAACAAACAAATTTTATCTTGAAACCTGACAGATACTTTTTGTTTATTTTGTGAAATGTGACGTCACACGAAGCTCAATCATGGCCGCCCGTGTTTCTTGTAATCACGGTCATGTAATCATGGTCTTGTAATCCAAAGATAGAAAATCGCAAATTTATTTTATAAATTAAATACTTACAATAATTATCTTAATAAAAACAATTTTAGATTTATTGTTAAATTATAAAGTACCATATTTGACATATTTTTCCATTGTTACAACTGTCAAATAGTCAATTTCGTACACTTTCGAATTAAATTAAAAAATAACTTCATCATTTTCATCAGGGATCGCCGCTACGAGTACAAGGCGCTCAACAAGCAAGCGAAGGCCAAAGTATCGGAAGCGATCGCGAGCGGCGACGCGGCCGAGGTGAAGTCAGCTAAAAGCCGCGAAGTGCTCTACGACTCCCTTCAGTTAGCGCACAAGTGCATCCTCAACTCGTTCTACGGATACGTCATGAGGCGAGGGTACGTAATCATCGTTACATCTCAATCATCTAAATGACCTCCGTGGTCGCCGCACGCCGGTTCTGGCGTCGCTATCTCTGAGGTCCCGGGTTCGATTCCCGATCAGGTCAATTTAAAAATGACTGTTTTCTAAATTGATTTCAGTTTTGGGTGTTTTCTATGTTAAGTATGTTTATCCGTTACCTAACTAATATAAACAAGTTTAAGAACCTTTACTTGGGCTAGATAATTGGTGTAAGAGTGGAAAAGTTATTTATTTTAAGTTATTCTAGTATATCTAGTGAATAAGTCGCATTTGTTGGAAACATTGCACTCATGTGCTATATGACATATGAGTGAATTCGCTAGGTTAACTTTGTGTATTGTTTGTTACCTTAACTAAGGACACATTAGTTAGTTACATGAGATATTGATGAGATAGTGCGGCCGATCCTTACATATGGCAGCATCGTCTGGTGGCCCAGGACCAGGCTGAAAATCTGTAAGAATGCTTTAAGCAAACTTCAGAGGACAGCATGCATGGCGATTACTGGGGCATTCAGAACCACACCGACGGCAGCTCTGGAGGTCCTTACGGACCTTCCACCCCTGCACAGTGTCATAGCAACAGAGGCAAAGAAAGCGCTACATAGACTTAAGGTGGCCGAGCTGTGGGACGCATCTAAGCCACTGACCAGACATACAAAATGGGAACCTAATGATTCCCTTGATAGGATCATGGAAATGGGGTGTGACAAAATATCCCCCCAGTACATGTTCGAAAAGAAATTCAGTATATATGTCCCAACTAGGGATGAATGGAGACAAGGACCACCGTCTCCAGAGAAGAACAGCCTAATCTGGTACACCGATGGATCCAAAATGGAGTCGGGTACTGGAGCAGGTATCTTTAGCAATGACTTCGAACATAGTCAAAGCATGGGAAAATTGGCAACTGTATACCAGGCCGAAATTTTTGCAATTCTCCTATGCGCAAAAAAGAATTTAGAACTCGCCCCTAGAAAGCGAAACATATTCATCCTGAATGACAGCCAAGCAGCACTCAAGTCACTTATATCGCCCCGT
The DNA here is from genome assembly GCA_963921215.1 of Scoparia ambigualis. NCBI lineage: Eukaryota > Metazoa > Arthropoda > Insecta > Lepidoptera > Crambidae > Scoparia > Scoparia ambigualis. Next base: position 24,690,918 of record OY992520.1, on the reverse strand, counting down.
ATCGACTCCAACCTTGTACTTGAAACCACAAAAGCTTTAAACAAGCTAGGTGGACACAACAGGGTGAGATTGATCTGGGTACCAGGCCACATGGGAATCCATGGCAATGAAATGGCTGATGCACTTGCCAGGGAGGGCTCAGAGACCCCATTCATTGGTCCTGAGCCGTTTGTTGCACTGGCACCGAGCACCATCAACAAGGCCTTTAAGGACCAAATCCAAAACAGGCATAAAACCGAATGGGAAAAGCTACCCGGCATGAAACACTCAAAATCCTTCATAGGTGGAGACGCCCTAGGACGGAGTAAAATCATATGCGGAGGTAGCAAAAGGCAGGCACGAATAATCATCGGAGCCCTGACCGGGCACTATGCCACAAAACAAATGCTCCATAGAATGCAACTAGCAACAGACAGCTTGTGCAGGGCATGTGGGGAGAAAACGGAGTCCATGCAACACCTACTGTGTGACTGTGACTCCCTTGCTAGGAAAAGAATGAGTCTCTTGGGATTCGCCTACCCGAAACCAGAAGATTTTAGGCTCTTCGCCCTCAAAGACATTGCCAAACTTATGGCAGTCATTTTCTCTGAGGAGACAGAGTGATAGGACGGGGTTGCACAAAATATCCCAATGGGTCGACGTGCCGCTGCGAGGGGGAGACCTCTGCAGGCCCCAATAAGATAAGAAGATACATGAGATATTGCGACGGGGGAGGGGTGACATCTGCACACAACTGACGTTCCTACTACTCGGCCCCGCCGGCCGCGCTGTTCTTCCCTCCCCCGCAACCTTTCATCCCCTGTCCCACCGATATACATATTGTTGCCACTTTATTATTATTGTTTATCTTTAATTTGAATTTAATTTTGTACCTTTAATTTAGTACTCAAACTCATGTATTAGTAAGAAGTATAAACTTTACTGATGTGTGTAACATTTAACAACTATATTATATTGTAATATGTGTATGATTACACTGTTGAGATGTAGTAGATAGTTAGTTGGAGTGCAGGATGAAAAGATCACTATACTTAGATGAAAGTAGAAATGTATTTACGTAAAGTTACAAGTAAGTTAAATATAGACGATTCTTTTCTCTAAAGTTAAACCGAGTTGGCTGGCGTTGTAAATTGCACTGGATTAAAAATAAGTAATTTATTATAATAATTAATATGATACTCTACGTTGCGACGGGTCAATGCCGCGTGCGCGTGACGTTGTGCTGCGTTAGCAAAAGTATAATAAATATGTACAGTAAACCGTACAATGTTTCCCAAATAAAGTAAAACAAAAATTAAAAAAAATGTGTAAATTGTCCGGTGGTAGCGCGCGCTGGCACAGCATGGAGATGGCGGGCATCGTGTGCTACACGGGCGCCAACATCATCATGCGCGCGCGCGAGATCATCGAGCAGCTCGGCCGCCCGCTGGAGCTAGACACAGACGGTACCTACTCACATACATATATAAGGTCACATTTTATCAACTACAAATATTTTAAATAAAATTTTAAACACTGAAAAAAGACGACAACCTCGGGCGGGAATCGAACCACGCACCTTCCGCATTCCGGGCGGCTGCCTTCTTTCGGATCTCAGAGGTGAAAACTTCTAAGATTTGATGAAGCAATGTTGACTAAAAACATAAGCATCAAGCACTGACAAATTTCGACGGTTGAAAGCCAGACCTCGGTAGCCAAGTGGTTAATGCAGCCGCCCGGAATGCGGAAGGTGCGTGGTTCGATTCCCGCCTGAGGTTGTCGTCTTTTTTCAGTGTTCAAAATTTTATTTAAGTATATTTAAGCGTTAATAAAACGCTAAAATATAAAACATTAATCTACAAATATTTTGACAAAACATCTAATTAGATCAGAGAAATAATGCCTTAGCATTTAAAAAAAATTCAGGCTACTTTTTATTTTTACTTTTCCTAACAAAGAATCCTCTGATCAAATCAAAAAGGCTGCTTTTAATGAAACTACGGGCACGTGTAAGCGGTGTAGGCATTGTGGCCTCTCTGTTTCGGCTCCTTTGAATTTAAACTACCGAAAGTGCGTAAGGGGGTGTTTTATTTTACTTTTATTCAAAATGTCTTTTGGCGTTTTTCTTGAAAACTAGCGTATAAAAATATGTTTTTTTTTATATACAAATTGTTTATTTATGATGTTGAATTTATCCTCAAAATATTTGCGGTTGATTAAAATATGATATACACGGATGGTTTTTGTTAGGGCACGCCTGGCTTTTCGGCTTGTATGAAGGTACCGCCACTTGATTGAACCAACAACGTGGTGGGTTATGGTCCATGTGGGAACACCTGTTGTTCAGGAAGGAACAAATAAAAATAGATTTGAATTTAGTGCTCTAAATAAAAATGCTTTGTTACAACAACGCGTTCACTTTTCATTCCAGTTTTGAGTGTTTACAATAGAAAAGGAAAAAAAAAGGATCCGTTTGGCCGAGGACGCGACATTATATAGCGAGACGAGGGGTGAGGGGGCGGCGGTACCGGCGACGTCCCCGATTGGCGGAGAGGCTTAGCTGTCATCCGCAGCGTTCACTTGTAGTAAATTCTCTGCGTAGACATGATCAGATGCGTTCATATGCTGTGAAATATAACTCGGCGCAGGCACCTGCGCCTAGCAATGGGACGTTTGTAAGGCTTGAAAATCTAACCTGGTGTTTTAATCTGGTAGATCTTTATATAAATTTATTTTATTTCAGACATTGCGGCTCTGTAATGTAATATGAGTCTCAAGTGTTTAAAGACTAATTGTAGACGTTTAATTTCAGGCATCTGGTGTATACTTCCCTCCTCTTTCCCCGAAAATGTGACAGTATTAACGACTCATCAGAAGAAAAAGAAAATAAACGTTTCATATCCTAATGCGGTCCTCAATGCTATGGTTAAAGTGAGTATAGACTGTTTCGCATTTTTCAGGAAAGTAACACTTATAATTTAATTATAAGTGTGATCTTTATCAAACCAGAAATACTTTTTAATGTCACTCCTTTGAAATAATGGTGGATTTATTTACCGTTAAGTGTTCGTGAACGAGCTTAGGTGTTCGCAAATAAAACAAATTAGTGCAACATTAACTTTCAACTCTCTGAAAAAGTCCATGTGAGATCTTAGTAAAGTCCCACATCATTACTAACTCAAGGAAATATCATTGATCATCACACACTATCATCTACTTTGTGTAAAGAAAATATTAGCTATCATCTCTTTTACTTGATACTGGCTGAATGTACTAACCGCACCAAGCCATACATACATACATATAATCACGACTATTATCCCCAAAGGGTTAGTCAGAGACTAGGCAATGAGGACAGCAAAAGCAGTCCTCTACCATAGTCCACTTTTCACCAAATAGCGACTGCACATTTGCTCCAAACCATTTTTTGAGGAAAAAGAACTTGCGCTTATCTCCCAAGATATTGAAAATCTTAACTTTTGGGCTTATTTCCAGACTCCAATCTCACACATATCTTCAATATGTTAACAGTTTAGCACTAAATTTAGCCTAGTCATTAATAGGTCAAGGATCATAAGACCACTGGCGGTCGCGAAAAAAATGATTTTCAATTGTATCTGGTTTTACGGTGCTCAAGGGGTTAAGATACATTTTTGTGAAAAATAAAACATTTTTTTACTTATTATTATTGTTAAGGATCACTTCACCAACGACCAGTACTACGAGCTTGTTGACAAGGAGACACAGAAGTACGAGCAACGCGCAGAGAACTCGATATTCTTTGAGGTGGACGGCCCGTACTTAGCTATGGTCCTCCCAGCCTCCAAGGAGGAGGGCAAGAAACTGAAGAAACGATACGCTGTGTTCAACTTTGATGGCTCTTTGGCAGAACTTAAAGGTTTGTGGAACTATTTTATCATGTAAAATGATAAGCCTTGTGTTTATATGAACACCGATAAAATCACCAAAAAATATTAACTATTAATCTTACCTATCCTTTGGTGCGAATCAAACTATACTGACCTTCGATCATAAAAACTATATAGGTACACGATTGCTGCTTGAAAAACGACACCACGACACAAGGCACAAATCAAAAACGTGCCGTGTTTTTCTATCAAAATTTCGAATTTAGAACTTTGTTCCAACTAGCTTGAATCTAGCAAGCCTAGTTCCAAAGTGATGTAATTACAATAATATTTTCAAGAATTTGTATTTTTGTACCTAAAGGAGAACCGGCAATATCCATAGAAAAAATACTTAACTTTTATACAATAGAATTTGGTCATAAACTAAAGCTAATATATTTGCTACCTAAACCAAGTTTTGTCTTATTTTTAACGAATCGCGGATAAGAGTTATTCAATTATTAATATTTTTTAATATGGAAACACTGAGTCTTCAAAAGGCACACATGTTACTTTAAAAATATCTTACATTGCCTCATACACCATAATTCTTGTCATCATGTTTTATTTGACAGCTAGCGGCTGTCAAATAAAACATGATCAGATATTGCCAGTTATTGAATTACAGATTAAAAAATTAAAAAAGTATAAGCCTAAAACGCTGGATCTTCTTTAAGGTTTACTTTACAATAAACGTTTATCTATATATCTCGTTTCATTTCTGATGTCGATCTATGGATATGCATGTATTTGCGCGGGGACATTATTTGAGTTTGATTTTGTATGAGACTGTGCATCTGTGGTTTTTATTATCGAAGATGCTGACTAACCCTTTGGGGTAATATTCGTGACGTATAAAAAAGTGCTTACATCTTCCTTACCAGGTTTCGAAGTGAAACGCCGCGGTGAACTGCAGCTGATAAAAATATTCCAATCGTCCGTGTTCGAAGCGTTCCTGAAAGGGAACGACCTGAAAACCTGCTACGGCGCAGTGGCGCGCGTGGCCGACTACTGGCTAGACGTGCTGTACAGCAAAGGCTGCAATATGCCGGATTCTGAGCTGTTCGAGCTGATCTCCGAGAACCGCTCCATGTCGAAGAAGCTGGAGGACTACGGCGGACAGAAGTCCACGTCGATTTCTACCGCAAAGAGACTCGCCGAGTTTCTGGGTGATCAGATGGTGAAGGATGCGGGATTGGCTTGTAGGTTAGTATATATAACGATGTGTCTACACCCAGCGGGATCACCTATCTGGGAGACCTATGAGTGATGCAGGGAATTAGATCCATATTTGTTCTATTGAATTATGCTACAGACAGACTAAATTAATAAAATTTTAACTATTTACGAATATAATTATAACTATATTATAAAATTTAAACTATAATACGACTATAATTTTACTTAAATTACCTATTCGTACATCTTGGAATTTGAAATCTATTATGTGGGTAGAATACAAAAAAGTTACATGCAAATTCAAGCTGTTTATAGTTTATAAGCAATACCAAACTCGGTTAGTGATATTGTGTTACTCACATTGGCGTAAAGAATATTTGAATTTCCGATATTAATAAGAATATAGAATTGAATGGTTAATTTAGTGTAAAAGTTACAAAAATAATGCCTTAAGACAAAAAGTCCACTGACTGGAGGTTTCTTTGCAGCTTGATTGTGGCTGAAGTAAGGACGGTAGAAGAATATTTTTTGTTTTGGTGAACAGAACAATGATAGATCTAAATGTTAGTACCAATTTATACTTCATCAGACGTAACTTTGGTAAATATCCCGCTGGCTGGAGGTCGGTAAGAAAAGCCTATATTTCCGTTGTTTTTACGGAACAAATTCTGTCATTAGCATAATTCAATAGAACAAATATGGATCTAATTCCCTGCATCACTCATAGGTCTCCCAGATAGGTGATCCCGCTGGGTGTAGACACATCATATAAAGCCCGTTTGCCTTCCATTTGCTACGATTCTGACACATATGTTCCCGTAGGTTAGTTTTAGGCCTGCGCAGGCGAAGGACAATCTTCGGCATACTTTTGCACATGTGCTCAGCGTGAAAGGTGGTGAGCCCATCGCCGCTTTATGCTGTTGGATGTATGTGTAAGTCTCTAAGGAAGAGAGGGTTTGGTAGTATTGTTTTAGTGAGCCGCTATTCCTCTATTAGTCTCTAGGCTCTATAAAGCTTGTTACTTAAGTAACTTCTATACAAACCTTCGATCATCTAAACACTAGATACAGCATTACCGCTCTCAAAGTGTCGCCTCGAACCAATGCTCCAACCAAGAGGGAGCATTGGATTGCTGTCAGTTGTCATTATCAGGCCGAGTATCAAAATTATAGTCCGGCAACTTCGTGCGCGACCGTCCCGCGGGGTACAGACGTTGGGGACGAGGTAGCACGTCATTCTAGAACACGACTACACACAGTTGCACGCGTTGCCCTTCCCCGCTAACATCTTGGGTACCTCGTCTCCGCCACCATCTGTCACCCCTCGGGACGGTCGCGCACGAAGTTGCCCGGACTATTGTTGTGATTAATTAAACGCAAAATTGTGTAGAATAGTTGGAACCATTTCTTCAAACGTGTTTTTTATGAGATTGTGTATCTAGATCGATGGTACAAACGCCTGACATTTGCAGGTTCATAATATCGCGTAAGCCGGAAGGGGCGCCGGTGACGGAGCGCGCGGTGCCCCTCGCGATATTCCAGTCGCCCGCCGCCGTGAAGCGGCACCACCTGCGCCGATGGCTCAAGGACTCTAGCATTACTGAAGATATCGATATCAGGGATGTGCTCGACTGGGCGTACTACATTGAACGGCTGAGCGGCGCCATACAGAAGATTATCACCATACCGGCCGCGTTGCAAGGGGTGAGATTGTTTGTTTCAAGCTTTCTAAGGCTTTTTAAATCTAAATGTATAAAGGAATGACTTAATGACTGACTGACGGACATATGAACGCACAGCTCAAACTACTAGGATTAGAAACTAGAAATTTTGCACCAATCTTCCTTTTTTATAGTGTAGGTTAGCAGTAAGAAAGGATTTATGGAAATTTTAGAACTGTTTTTAGATAATTTTGGTAATGAAGTCAAACGGAGTCAATACTTTAAAGCGCGTTTTGGAATAACAATAGTTGTCCCATGTTTTTTTAATAAAGGTAGCTTTCCGTTAGTGTATCAAATCACAGGGGGGTTATGACCCAACCTCTCCCCCCCCCATGTTTTACAAAATACATAAGTAAAATAATTTTTACAGAAAAACCAGTATCTCGGTAGCTTAATTGAATTGGCAGTTGACCAAATCGAGAAAAGCCCTTAGGTCAAAGTGTCTTTTTTCGGTTTTTATTTATTTATTTTTGAATGTTTTGGTCAGTTGGACAATCCAGTCCCTCGCGTCCAGTACCCGGACTGGTTGCACAAGAAAATGCTGGCGAAACAGGACAAGTACAAAACTAGGAAGATCACGGACATGTTCAGCGCCCAACCCAAGGAGGTTCAAGAGAGAGACGAAGAGGAAGCGTCGGGGAGCAACTTGCAGGACGATATGGTAAATCTAATTTCGCAACATATACCTTATTGCCTTAAGAATAGAAGTGTTTTTTATTTAACGAAACAAAAGATACAATTACGTGGGCGCGGAGACACGAGAGTGTTGCTCTCATTGAGTTTCAGTTTCCCTTAACTGTATTAAATTCAATTCACAATAAACGCTTTGTAGTGCACTAAAGAAATATCTTTGTATTTTTAAGACGTAGTTGTATTCACTGTCTATGTATAAGTAGCAGCTTTTTGATTATTGCTTATATAATCTAAATAGCTGCTATTTGCATATCTGTATATCTGTACGCGTATCGCTTCAGAACGGCTGCACTTATCTAGCTAATTCTTTTTTTGTTGAGTTTGTAATTGTCAGGACAAGGTTTGTATGAAAGATCATTTTCGATAATTTGTCACGGGGTACGGGGTCCACGCGAACGTAGTCACGGGCGGGCCGCTAGTAGATTATAAATACAATATACGTCACAAAAGCGTTATTTCTGTCTTTTGGCGTATTTAATAGTTTCTGTATTTAACTTTGGCGCTCTGGATCTCGGAATCAAAAATATATCAACAATTTTGACTTGATGAATAGTGTAGAATAGCTATTGGAAATACAATACAATTTAGACATACGAAATGACACCTCACATAGACACATAGAAACAAAGCGTTGGCAATCAAATAACTTACTACGAGGTTCAGCTTTCGTTAGCCAGACTCTATTTATAAAAAATGTAAGTTGTAAAGTTTTATGGTTTAATAAAAGGTATGTACCTACTTACAATATGGGATTATTGTGACGTAGACGAATATGATAAATTATCGTTAAAGGTTGCAATGTAGGTACCTATGTACCTATATATGTATAATATTTTTTTTCTTATCAGATTTAAATTGTTATTTTTAAATTTTTTATTCTTTTTATTAACAAGAACATAATAAAAGCTTATTTTTAAAAAGTATTTAGCTTTCTTTTAATTTTATTTAGTGTTTGTTTTAAGGAATCTAGAAAGCTTACTATGATGTTGAATTATTCTTAATATTAATTTCGTTATGTTCAGCATTGGTCGAAAAAGGTATCAATGTGTAAAGAAGTTAAGATATAAATCTACATTAAGAAATGCAAATATAGCAAGGTATTTCTTGCCATTAAGGCATATAGTATTCTAATCCTAACTAATGTTTGGCCTCGTTTGATTCTTACCTCGTTTAACTCGTAATAATGCATCTGAAATAAAAACTCTACCTTTCTATTGCTTTTTCACACCTAAACCATTCGATCGATTTGATAGAAATTTGGCAAATAGGTAGTTCTGTTTTATGGTGTTTTATACTCCTATGTAAATTGTAATTAATTTTATTCTAATCTAAGCTATAATATTTATCTAAAACGAAATACGTCCTTTGCTATAAAGGACTAGGTAAATAAAAAAAATGTTTCTAACAAATATTCACATACTAGACCCATGGCACACTAAAAATGTGCGGGTATAGCGATAACAAATTACTCCATAGAAACACTAAAAAATATAAACTTGGGAATAGTATCAAAATCGCTTGGTCGTAGTATTAACATAGTATTGTGGGTGGACTCGTGACCTTCAATGAGTTGTCGGGCGGGACGCTTAAAATACCTATTCTCACAGAGTTGAAATTTGTAATAGGGCTCTTAATAGTTAAGAGCCCTATTACATCTCGACTGTGATTTTTGCGTAAAATGGCCAATTTTCGCAGAGTGGAGATTTGTAATATTAAGCATAATTTTTTTATTATCCTATTTCGATAAAAACTATAAATACAACTGCAAAATTACTACAAAATGCGAAAATGGGCATTTTACGCAAAAATCACAGTCGAGATGTAATAGGGCTCACAAGAGAGGTTGCGTGGTAAGATATATTAATAGCTACACATATTTTGGGAAGCAGTACTCTTCAAAAAGATAAATAACGAAGAAGAAGTAATAAAATCAACTTAACATGGCCGCAAAGCGTCACAAAAATGTCAATAATTAATATTTCGCTTAGGTCACCGAGGTAGACATTGAAGACATAGGCAAGGAGAAGAAAAGCAACGGTGACGTCATCCGTCCTGTCGTGCACACGGTGAAGCGGAAGCGGGAAGAGTCGCCAGTAAAAGAAGCTGTCAGTTGGCGGGAAGCTCTGGGATCGCCTCCGCCGTTTGGGACCACGAAGGTAAATAAAAATAGACCTTATGCCGTTACTTTAAAGTTCAAAAAGGCTAGTAAGATTGTTGAACTTCGGGTAAAGTGCGACCTAATCGTCACGTAACATCGAGTGAGACGAAAGCTCAGCTCTTTTACTTAATTTTTTTTAATTAAAGAAAAAAAAACAAGATACGACTTTCTTAAAGTTTATGACTATCTTATGGGTTTTTTTTGTATAGGAGGAAAGACGAGCTTGGATAGTCTTCCAGAAAAAGAAATGGATGTGGCAAATGGGACAACGCGGTCTGCATAATCGGAGCAAAAGAGGTAAATAGCGCGGATTACTCTGCAACTTGAATTGAAAACCAGTTTGTTTCTTGTGTAAACGTTTTCAAAAAATAATGTTTTTAAATTTGCACGGGTTTGACAGAGCTTCGATAGCATACTGGTAGTGCGTTCGGAATGTTCAGAACTGGCACAGGACAAAACTAAAGGACCCTCTAACTCTATGACAAATTCTGTTCGCAGATTTTTGACCCTCTTACGTTGTCTTTTTACCAATTTTGAATTATTTGCAATAAAATTTGTGTTACTTATTTTATAAATATTCATATTTACAACTTATTTATATATCGATAAATAAATTTAAAGGAGAACAATGCTCAGCTTGATATCCGGAGGTCCCGGGTTCAAATCCCAGGTAGGGCAAGGTGTGTTTTCGGATTTTTCTATACATATAAATGCTAAAATTTCTATAATTTAAAATTAAAATCTTATATTTTTTTTCATGTTATTTAATGTTTATTTAACTTACATTTAATAACAAATATTAAATTTCAATTTCTTTATTGCTTTCTCGTATGTATAAAGGTCTTAAAATTATTAACAATACGGACCCTGTCGGGCACTGCAAAAGTTAGGCGAGAGTAGGACTTATTGTACATAGGAATAAAGTTGCATTCAATCTGGTACAGGTATTGTTCTAAATATATATACACACATATATTTACATACATATATATACATATATTTACAAAATGCATCATGCCTAGAATTACAAATTAACAAAACTACAATCCTTGCTATATACCGGTCGCAATCAATAAGTAATGCGGATTGCTTCATTCGATCATTAAATAACCATCTAGAATCGCTAGTATCACATACATCTATAGTAATAGCTGGAGACATAAATATTAATACTATACATAGAGAAGGAGAACAAAGTTTTAAACAAAGAAATAGATCCAACTATCTTGACATGTTAGGAACCCACTGCATTATGATGGGGCATAATTTACCTACCAGAGATAACAGTTCCCTAGACCACGTAATGCTTAAAATTGATAGAAAAGAAGTAATAGCTCAAATTGGAGTCTTAAACTCCACTGTAACTGATCATGCAATGGTTTTAATACATTTCTCTTTTACTGAAAATAAAAAAAAATGTAAAAAAACCAAACTAGTAACCGATTATGAAAAGACACTAAATGACTTAAAGAATAAGAATATAGCGGAATTGCTATTGTGCAATGACCCAGAAGTAGTAACTAACAGATTGATAAATATAATCTCGGAATCCTTAAAGAAAATACGAGAAGTGTACATATCCCTAAAAATAAACGAGTAATTAAGCCGTGGATTACCCCGGCAGTCTTAAAATCCATTCGAAACAGGAATAGAATGCAACAAAAACTTTGGAGTAATCCACATGACGAAATCCTTCTGATTACCTTTAGACGATATCGCAACTTTTGCAACAAGTTTGTTAAAAAACTAAAGCGTAATTATGAACGGCAACTTTTATTGGATTCCAGAAGAGATACTAAAAGTCTCTGGAGTAATATAGCTACAATAACACATCAAAAGAAGAGCAATCCTAATCATTCAAAACTGATAAATATTACACATTCCACTAGTGAAGCTGCAGACTGCAGTTATCGAAAGCTAAACTCTATCTGCACATGCCCTGCCTTAACAGACTTAAAACAACGAAATATCTCGGAGTCATGCTAGACCAAAGACTTAACTGGCATTCACATATTGAGTTGGTTGCTACCAGGTTGCGGAGACTTATTTGGATATTTAAGGTATTGAGACATGTTACTGATAAGCAACTTCTAAATCAAATTACGTAGCATTGGCACAATCCGTTACTATTTACTGTATTACCTTATGGGGTGGCGCACTTAAGACCAAATTTTTAGAGGTTGAGCTTGCCCAAAGGTCATTACTAAAAGTTATGTACTTTAAGAAAAGAAGATTTCCTACCCTAACTTTATATTTAAATGCAGATTTACTTACAGTAAGAAAGCTTTATATATTACTCACAATTTTGAAAAAGCATACGTCTTTAAAATACTACCCTGATACTGGTGTTAGAAGAAGGAAAGATAAAGTAGCCCATGTTAAACGGGTATACACTCGATTTGCGCAATATCAGTTCTCACATTTGTCCTCACAATTATACAACAAAGTTAATAAGGAACTAGAAATATACTCATTGATGACTAGGGACTGTAAGAAAGAACTTACCGCATGGCTGAAATCTCTGGACTACAATGAGACTGAAAATTTACTTTCTTATATTGACTTTTGAGTGGTTAATTAAACTTTACACTTTACATATTTTTCCTACTTAATATATATATTTTTTACTTTTATATAAATTTAATTGAATTCTTTTTTATTTTCTAAAAGTGTAAAAAGCATGTATTTAAATACAAGTTCCTATTTTCACATGTATTAGTTAACACAATAGTTATCATAATTTAAGTTAAGGAAGAGCGACTCCCTTTGGTACAGGTGCTTCTGCATTTAATAGAGGAAGTCTTCACCTAATATTGTTACATTAAGTCTTGAAATGAATAAAACATTTATTATTATTATTCCATTTATTCATTTATATACATACTATTTACATTTTTAAATATTTCTATAAAAATACAAAAAACATTTAAAAATATAAAAAATAGTAGCCCACCGGTATCGGGAACAGGGTCCAAGCTACCGGTGGTCAGGGCTCCTGAGAAAGGAACCTCCTAACTATGCGCGCCGTGTCCAAGAGTACTGCTTTCTGGATCAAGCCCTTGATCCAGCTGCCTAACGAGAGCCTCTTTAGGTGTTGGTCGAGGCTCTTCGCAATTATGCTATTGGCCGTCACGACTATCGGCACAATGACTGCTGGCTGGTTCAAGCTACGGACGCTAGGAAGTCTACATCGGGCCTGTTACAGCGAAAGGCGTTCGCAGTAACAGCGACGAAATAAAGGTTGTGGGCTGGGTAGGTATGGATAGTGAAGTACTTACAGGGATGATGAGTCACAGGAACCGGGGGACGAGCTGACCACGGGCGGCGATGTAGGTTGGTTTCCTGGCGCACAGTCACTACACTACACAATAGGCATTTAGGCGTTCTCTTCACATTAGGTTCAGGAGTCACTATAAACCTTTTCGGTCAGGCTGTGGCGTGCGCGGTAGCTAGCTAGCTTGCAGACGAGTCGGCGCGGTATGCTCACGAAGCGAGCGGCCGCGGGTCGCGCAGCGGTGGCGCCGCGGCAGATAGGCGGACGCGGCCGTCAACAACCGCTGAGTCAACCACCTTACAGCTGGCGGTATGATTTGAATGGCCGTTGCGCTGTGGCGCAAACAGGGCCCATGTAGGATCCGATAAAAGCGTCCGTGAAGCTCCTTGCTCTGCCATACCTCCCTGCGGTCGTTAGAATCTAATACCATAGGTTTGCGCCAGTTCTCGTTAGCCAAGGAGAGCGTGGTGAGGCCCTTGTCCACCGCCACCACATCTCGATGCATACCCACGTCAGCCTCGAGGAAATATTCCCTAAGGCTGCATATCTCGCTGTTGTGCAGGGTCTTAGCATTTAAAAAGCTACGACCCCCGCACTTTCGCGGGATATACAGCCTCATCACCGATGACCGTGGGTGATGCATCCGATTTGCGGTAAGCAATGAGCGTATCCTCCTATCCAGGGCGTCAAGTTCCGTCTGAGTCCACTTGAGTATGCCGAAAGAATACATCAAAACCGGCATGACCCAACCGTTGAAGGCGCGCACCTTGTTTCCGCCTGATAAAAGACTGTTAAGTACTTTGTTCAGGCAGCCAAAGAAGCGGTCCTTCAACGATTGTTTCACGTCACCAGCATTGATACCTAACGCTTCCGACATACCCAAATACTTGTAAGTTTCGGTTGAGGAGAGGGATCTAAGTTGTATGGAATCCGAGAGTCGGGTCCCCACGGATTCCATAATCTCCCCTCGCTTTACATGCATGACCGCACATTTGTCCAAACCAAATTCCATCCTGATGACGCTACTGAAGGTTTCGGTTACCTTCAGTAGCTTCATCAGTTGCAAGTCGTTAGGAGCAAAGAGTTTCAAGTCATCCATGTAAAGGAGGTGCGATATGACCTGACCACCTCTTCTCAACCGGTAGCCTTGACCCGAACCCTCCAGGAGTGTACTGAGAGGGTTAAGGGCTAGACAAAACCACAGTGGACTCAGACTGTCGCCCTGAAATATGCCACGCTCAATCCTTATCGAGTCGCTGTTCGCCTGGATCTGTCGGCATCCTGGATAGCGAAGGAACGTCCTCCACTGCCCCATACACGACATCAGGAAGGTGCGCAGAACTGCATCAACTTTGTACAGCTCTAGCATCCTCATGAGCCACGTATGTGGCACTGAGTCATAGGCCTTCTTATAATCTATCCAACATGTCGACAGATCCTTTCCGGAACGTCGAACCTGTTGGCTAATGGCTATGTCGATGAGGAGCAGCTCCTTAGTACCGCGGGACCCGTTCCTACATCCATTCTGAGAGGGAGATATTATCGAATAACTTTCAATTATTATTATTACATATACAAAATATTATCTACATTTTATTTTATTTATTTATCAATAATTATGTTATTATTATACATTATTATATTTTTATAAGCGATCTTTTAGGTAATCTTCCAGCGTGTAGTAGCATTTTGCAATAAGTAGGTCTTTCGGTTTTTTAAAGAATTCTTTTTCGTATTTTTTAAAGAAGTTGGTAATTTATTATATATTTTCACGCACATAACTAACGGACTTTTAGAGTGTAAGTGAAGTTTAGAGGTTGGCAAAATTAATCTTGTTTGTGTTTTTGGCCGAAAAGAATATTTTGTGGGTATATCCTGTCTTTTAGTGAAAAATTCAAAGTGTTTTTTTACATTTATTGTAGCTTATCAGGCGTACGTAGAATTGATAGCGCGTTATGGTCTTATGATGTGGGGCAACAGCACAGCCTCCAATAGAGTTTTTATCGCACAGAAAAAAATGCATCAGAGCGATTTGCGGAATTCCGCCTGACGAATCTTGTAAGCCGTTGTTTAAAAGTCTTGGTTTATTACCGTTGCCTTCATTGTATATTTTAGAAATTTGTAACTTTGTAAAAAAGAACCCACAACTTTTCAAAAAATCTAGTGATTGTCTAAACGCAAGACTGCGTAGAGACTCACATAAATTAACACTAAATGTTATTCCTAAATCGGATAAATATAGAAAAAACTGTTTAGCTATGTGCGTCAATGTTTTTAATAATATTCCTAATGAATTTAAAACTTTAGAAAATGGGTTATTCAGAAAGAAATTGTTGAAATGGCTTAAGAGTCACAACTTCTATAGTGTTAAGGAGTTTTTTAATAAGCGGAGCTAATTTGACATAGTGTTATAAAATAAGTATTGTATTTTGGATTATTTTTATTTAATATTTAATAATATTACCGAATAAGATAAAATAATGTAAGTGACATGTATATAATCAAAGAATGTAAGTTTGTGAATGTGTAATTGGTAGTTTTGTGACTCAGTTTTATAGTATAAATGTAATTTTAAAATATTGAGATTTGCATGCTGTTTTGAAAATGGCTAAACATGAGAACAACTTTATTTATCAACACCTTTATACCATGTTTGACGCAAATAAAATGAATTCTATTCTATTCTACAAATTGACACATTTCAAAAATATAAATACATGGGAGAGTTAGGAGTTTTAATCTTTGAAAATGGGATTTGCAGCTGTCTGTTTGTTGTATATTTACTATAATTCTAAATAATTTCATTTGTTGAGTAAATATTCTTGGCACGTTAGTACTATTCCCCCATAGCATAACACCGTATTTTAGCCAGGAATAAGCGTATGCATGGTACGTGACTACTGCTGTTTTTTCGTCAGTGGTTTTTTTTATCTCTCGCAACGCGTAAGAAAACTTAGATAATTTTGAATTTATGTTTGTTACCTTAACTTCCAGTTAGTGTAAGTATCTATTGTCAATCCAAGTAGTGTTGATTCGTTTACTTGTTCTAGCGTTTCACCATTGAAGTTAAGATTAATTTTTAACGGTTGTTTTTGATAGGGATGGAATGTTATTATTTTAGTTTTCGCAATATTAATTTTTAAATTATGAGTTGTCAGCCAGTTCGTTCTATTTTCTATAATTTTGTGGAGTTTTTCATTTATTTTATTGCAGTCCTCGCACGAGGTAAGAACAGAAACATCGTCCGCAAATAAAGTACAGTGGTCGTTTAGTATATTTGGCAAATCATTGACGTATATTAAAAACAAGAGGCATCTAATTACACTTCCCTGTGGAATTGATGCGTTTGTAGTTATACGATCGGACCTAATGGTTTGTATTTGTGATGTTTTTTGTTACAGTGTTTCATTTGTACTAGTTGCTCTCTATCATGTAAGTATGATTTTATCCATTTAAGGCTTTGTCCGCGTATTCCTATTCCGTTTAGTTTTTGTATTAAAATGTCGTGTTGTACCATATCGTATGCTTTCGACATGTCTATTAGTATTCCTACCGCATATTTATTAGATTGATGGCTTCTTGCATGAATTTAAATACCGCCAAGACTGTCGAGCGTTTCTTTCTAAAGCCGTTTTGATTGTCATCCAAAATATCATACTTTTCGCAGAAATCATAGCTCATAGCTTTTTCAAAAAGCTTTGAGGCTGTGGGTAAGAGGGCTATCGGGCGGTAATTATTTGGATCGGTCTTATCTTGTTTTTTATGTATCGGGTGAATTATTGTTCTTTTTAAAATGGTCGGGAATTTACCTTCATTGAAGGACTGATTTATGAGAATGGTGAAGGGGAACACTAACTCGTCTGCACACCTCTTTATTAAAGAGGGTGGAAGCTCGTCTATTCCGCGGCTGTTTTTATTTTTTAAGTTTTTTATACTTTTGTGGATTTCATAACAGTTAACTTGGCTTAAAAACATTGTATTTATAATTGGGTAGAGTACAGCGTGATCTTGAGAGTCTTTTTGATTGCGGGTTGACTCGCCTACTGTAGCGAAGTAATTGTTGAGCGTATTTGAGACTTCAAATGGGTCTGTAATAAGTAAATTTTCTTTTTATTGTATGTTTATTTTCACAGATTTTTTTGTCTTATTAGTGCTTTCATTGACTATATCCCACATTGTTTTGACTGTGTTTGAGGAGTTTTGAATTCTAATTTTATTGTTGCGTTTTTTTGCAATTATTACTATTTTCTTAAGAATTTTCTCATATTTTTTATAGTATTTTAAGAGTGTTTTATTTTTGCATTTTTGTGCTATAACTTTTAAGTCTTTTATTTCGACATGGTATTTTTATTCCTTTTGTTAACCATTTATTTCAAGGTACAGTTTTTAATTTAGTTTTAATTTTAGGTATGTAGATATTTAACAGATTTTTTAATACATCATGAAAAATCTTGTAGTTTTCGTCTATATTATAAGTTGCTGTAAGTGTCTCCTGCCAATTTATTTTAGCTAAATTTGTTTTAAAGTTTTCTATATTCTTTGTATCATAGTTTCTTTTGATTGAATTAATTAGTGGGTAATTTGATTTTAAACTAAAAATGTACCTACTTTGCCAACTTATTTGTCGCTGATGATGGGTTCTCTGTTTGCTCTTATCGATACCTATTTGTTTTGTTTTTTCTTTTCTTTTCAAAGTGGGTACTTAACTATTGTTAGCGTAAAAATTAGAGGCTAAATCTTTAACATAAGTAAAAATGGGATAATGTTGCTGGTTGTACAATAAGTAACAGAAATGAATGTAATTTAAATTAAAATCTATATCGTACAATTGATTTATTTATTCAGGATAATAAACAATTGTACGATATAGATTTTAATTTAAATTACATTCATTTCTGTTACTTATTGTACAACCAGCAACATTATCCCATTTTTACTTATGTTAAAGATTTAGCCTCTAATTTTTACGCTAACAATAGTAACATAGCCCGGGTTTGTGATCACCAACCCGCATTTGACAAGCGTGGTGATTAATCCGATACCAATCAATTGGCTACTTAACAGTTTTCGAAAAAGTATTTAAAAAATTACAAACGCTTATTTTATACCCCGTACAATATTTTCTTTCTCGAAAAAGCTTTATTTAAAAGAAAAAAAAACATATTCTTCTTTATTGATTTCAAATTTCGTGTGAAAACGGTTGGTCACGTGACATTTTGCTCTGTGACGTCGCACTTCAATAAATATAGAAACTTATCTTGAAACCTGACAGATAGTTTTTGATAATTTTGTGAAATGTGACGTCACATGAAGCTCAATCATGGCCGCAAATTTATTTTGTAAAAATAAAATATACAAATGATAATTATCGTTAAATCATAAACTACCATTTCCGAAATATTTTATTGTAACAACTGTCAAATAGCCAATTGTAGCGATGACTTGATTTTAAAGATGGAGGCCTATGCCCTGCATTGAGACAGAATACAGGCTGTACTTTACTTACTTTTACTTTATAGGCAAAAGAGATGACAGCAGTGCGATGCCGCCGCCCAAATACTCGGGCCCCACCAACACGCTCGGCGGGTTCATACGGAAGGCGCAGCGGACGCTCCTCAACACGCCCTGGCAGGTTATACAGGTAAGTTTATCACCTAAGGCTACACAAGGGATGGTACTAGGTTTTCAGTGGGTAGGCCTATCTCCCGTTGAGTTTTTCTGACTAGAAGCAAGCACCTCAAAAAAAAGTAAAAGCAACGAAACGTTGACAAAAATGGCTACCTGTCAGGTGGAAAATCTCCCATTTTACTCTGAGGTGCTTCTTTCTAAACTGCAACCACTTTTTTGGTTTTAAATTTTTTTAAATATTTTTGGAATTAAATTACTGCTGCCTCAGTAAGTTTTTTCAACGTTATCTTCGAGTTTATTTGAGCGTTATTAACACAAAAAAATCAGATATTACGAAGTACATAAAAGCAAATTATCCACTTTTTCAAACAATCCTCACTTCTCAGGTAGCGGAAACAGCGGAGCCCGGCCTATTCAAGCTATGGGCTTTAGTAGGTAGCGAGCTGCATCAGATCAAGCTTACCGTGCCTCGTATATTCTACGTCAACCAGCGAGTGTGCAGACCCGCAGACAGTGGCCAGTACTGGCGGAAATGCAACAGGATACTGCCGCGGGCTCATCCCGTGCAGCATCTGTACCAGTACACGGTGCCGGAGCAGCTGTACAGGGAGCACCAAGAGTAAGTGTTGAACTAAAGTAGCTCATACGCTCTAGTCCGTAGAGTTTGTATTTAGGTGTATGCATAATCTACCGATAGCGACCAACACCTTCGCAAGTGCAAGCGGATATTACCACGCGCGTAGCTGTGCAATATCTGTACCAGTACACGGTGTCTGAACAGCTGTATAGAGATCACCAAGAGTAAGTCAGTCAAAGTCAAAAATTCTTTATTAGCCCCGCATATTCTACGTCAACCTGCTATTATGCAGACCCGCAGACAGCGGCCAGTACTGGCGGAAATGCAACAGAATACTGCCACGGGCTCATCCCGTGCAGCATCTGTGCCAGTACACGGTGCCGGAGCAGCTGTATAGGGAGCACCAAGAGTAAGTGTTGAACAAAAGTAGCTCATAAGCTGTAGTCCGTAGAGTTTGATTTAGGTGTATGCATAATCTACCGATAGCGACCAACGCCCTCGCAAGTGCAAGCAGATATTACCGCGCGCGCAGCTCTGCAACATCTGTACCAGTACACGGTGCCTGAACAGCTGTATAGGGAGCACCAAGAGTGAGTTACACTCAAAGTCTAAAATCTTTTATTAGCCCCGCATATTCTACTTCAACCAGTGAGTGTGTAGACCCACCGACAGCGGCCAGTACTGGCTCAAATGCAGCAGAATACTGCCGCGGGCTCATTCCGTGCAGCATCTGTACCAGAACACGGTGCCGGAGCAGCTGTATAGGAAGCACCAATAGTGAGTGTTGAACAAAAGTAGCTCATACGCTATAGTCCGTAGAGTTTGTATTTAGGTACGCAGGATTGTAAGTGTTAGCGGATATTGCCGAGCGCGCAACTGTGCAACATCTGTATCAGTATACGCTGCCTGAACAGCTGTATAGAGAGCACCAAAAACGAGTCATACTCAAAGTCTAAAATCCTTTATTAGTCCTGCATATTCCACGTCAACCAGCGAGTGTGCAGACCCGCAGACAGCGGCCAGTACTGGCCGAAATGCAACAGGATACTGCCGCAGGCTCATCCCGTGCAGCATCTATACCAGTACACGGTGCCTGAACAGTGCTGTATAGGGAGCACCAAGACTTTTCTTTCCAAGTGCTTTTGAATCGTCCAAATATTTTTTATCTACTATTCGTATTCAGGACGGCTTTTAGCTGTAGCAAAGAATGGGTGCGAGAATTCCCATAGTTGTAAATAGAAGTAACGACATTTACAAAAGAATATGTCGTGTGTAGAGTGTTAAACAAAAGTATCAGT
This sequence comes from Scoparia ambigualis, assembly GCA_963921215.1. Classification (NCBI taxonomy): domain Eukaryota; kingdom Metazoa; phylum Arthropoda; class Insecta; order Lepidoptera; family Crambidae; genus Scoparia; species Scoparia ambigualis. Next base: position 24,670,504 of record OY992520.1, on the reverse strand, counting down.
GTTAAATCCGCCTTGGTCCGTAGAATTGGTATTTAGATATACGCAGCGTTCGTTCCCTGGGATAATCTACCGATAGTGAGCAAGTGTATTGGAATGGGTCTAACTTTGTTAAACTTTGCCGTCTAGTTCTCATCTTCTCTTCTAGTTGGTCCCAGAATCATTCGAAATAAATTTAACTCTTGTTATATTAATTAACATTGATCCAGCTGTGAAACTGTATTTCAAACTTATAAACGGACCACTTCCATTTGCAGAGAGCTAATGGGCGAACTATCCACTCCAGAGATCGAAGGGATCTACGAAACCCAGATGAGCTTAGAGTTCCGGGTGCTTGTGCAGCTTGGCTGCATTTGTGCGGTGGACCAACAGGAAGCGAGGCGGTACAGTATTTGAATCTTTAGAAGTTAGGTGCCTAATACTTATTCGAGCCGGCACATTCCAATCTGTGTTGTTTGTGTGCGAAGGCAACTTGGAAGTTATAACTAAAATAAAAAACAAAAACAATAAATGAAATATTATCGCTGGATATGTATAGCGGATAACATACGCTAGTATTTCAACTTCCATTAATCGGATGTAAATGATTTGATCATACTCGTCACACATTATATAAGGTGACTGCTAGAAACCGCAAGAAACTGCAAGGGCTGGTCAGGTCAAGTGTTTTAAACATGACAAAAATGGTCTCATTGCAGACTAACGTAGGTATTTATCGAACAGCTGATGCGAACGGGTCAACAGACGGTCGGCCGGCCGGCCGTTGCCCGCACGTTGTAAATAATCGTTATTTTTAATTGTTTTTCATTTAATTTTTCTTATGTTATTGCTTTAAAATAAAGTAGATACTCAAAGACTATCCAATAAAAAAATTCAAAATGAATTATTTAAGTAATTAAAAATTTAAAAAACACGAATTCCTTTTTTGTAATTTTTGTCATGTTTAAAAGACTTGACCTGACCAGCCCTTGAAGTTTCTTGCGGTTTCTAGCAGTCACCTTATATTGCTTTGTCTGAATTTGAATCCGCGGTCGTGTTTGATGATGTTGTGTAGATGGATTCGTTTCATTGCTGTGATAATAATAAGTGGTTTCATTTCAGGCTTATACAGTTCGGCTCGAACAATATGGATTCTTTCACGCTAAGTCAAATTCAATTTAAGAGCGTGGCGCATCAACCTTACTTGCAAAAGCAGGTAAGTTACAACTAAATGTACCTCTATTTCGTCAATATCTTCCATTTGTCGTTTGTAATGCTATTCGATGTCGAGTCATTATTACATTGCTATATTTAACGAGATGTCTGTTCATCCAATTTCTTTTATTTAATGTTATTTTTGTAAAGACATCCTACGCATAACTGACAGCCGGCCTGTGACCGCGACCGGTACAACTCGGTCGAAACGTCAGGTATGCGTAGGATAAAGTAGTTTAGCGTTCAACTCCCTTCTAATATTTATGTACAATCGAACACAAAAGTGTATTATGTGGTTCTTTATGTTTCTATTACTTCATACCGTTTTTAGGACGGCGTAGCCCCGATAAAACACATTTACCTGTACCAACACTCGGCGCTGAACTCGAGCCGCAGCATGTGGGCTCTGATCTTGGGCCCGAGCAAGCGCGCGCACATGTTCGTGCTAGATACAGTGAAGACTAACCAGCTGCCCAACTTGAACACCCTCTACGCAACGGAGAGGAGCGCCAAGTAAGTGTATTTTATTATGGTATTCCACCCTTTATCATCAGCCTAAGAAACGTATAATATACTAGCGGCCCGCCCACGACTACGTCCGCGTGGACTCCGTACCCGGTGACAAGTTTTCAAAAAATTTGTTTCATACAAACTTTGTCCTGGTAATTACAAACACAACAAAATAATAATTAGCCAAATAGGTGCAGCCGTTTTGAAGTGATGCGCGTACAAACATTTCGGTATTTGATTTTAATTAATTATAGATTATTCATAAAAACTATAAATTCGTATAAAAAGTATCCACGTCGTGGACATAAACGTCACTGTTTTGGGCCTTCCCACATGCAATGGGATCGGCTACTGGCCCAATGTAAGTTCGCATTTTACATAATTTGGACGTTACCACATATTTGTGTAGTATAAAGAACTTTAGGGTTAGTAATTCTCTTGCCGTTTTAACTTTAAAAGATTCATTCAATTCATCAAACCATGATTATATTTTTTATTATATCATTTCAGTACCTTAATATTGAATTTTACGTCAAAGCCTTCGTTCAACAAAATCAAAGCTAAATTCTGTCCACGTGAATAAATACTTTTTCAAAGCAATAAATTACTCCTGTCACTTAAAAAGAAAAGACGTCAATAACATTTAGTGGTGAAATAAACCTTAAGGGGCAACAAATAAAGTACTTTTTCCTGTTATGCCTTGCGAGAAAATAAGAGCTCACATTTCAAGTGCGCTCTTATTTACCGAGACACATTTTTAGCGCCGACCTAACATCTAGTTGTATTGTTGATCGAAGGTCAAAGCAATATAGTTTAAATTATGTTGACAGAACCCTATAGACAGTTTAAAATAAACTTTCCCATTTGCCTTGTAGAATTAACCTCGGCACCGACGAAAGCACCTTACCAGGGTCAGAGCTAACATGGGAGGTAGCAATGGAGACTGAGCCACGCGCGGTATGGAGAGGGGTGCAGCGTGCTCTGCAGAGATACAAGGACGATCGCTGCGGACCGACATTACTGGGCGTGCAAAGTTCTCTGTCTGTGGGCGCACTGCTAGCTATCATGCCCGGTATGTTTATCATCGCCATCATCATCACCACCATTATCTTAGTAATATAGACAAAGATGCGCGTAGTGTGTCGGAGAGTGTAGTATGCTTTATAAAGATAAAGATGACTGAGTGGTAGAGCCACGCTGCGTTGCAGCACGCATTGGGCCGGCTCGCCCGGGGTAATACCACCCTCTCACAAATATCCGGCGTGAAATAACGGCACTTAGTGGTGTTGTGTTTCGTCCGGTGAGGGTTCCGGAGGCCACAGACAGAGGCATCCCCCCCCCCCCCTCCCCTTTCACAATTCCTATTCCTTTCCTTCCTTAAAGGACGGCAACGCGCCTGCGATTCCTCTGGTTTTGCGGGTGTCCATGGGCGGCGGTGATTACTCTCCATCAGATAACCCGTCTGCTCGCTTGCCTCCTTCGTTTATAAAAATAATAAAAAAATAAGGGCGATCGCTGCGGGCCCACGTTAGGTACTAGGCGTGCAAAGTGCCCTGTCTGTAGGCGCACTGCTCGCTATCATGCCGTTCATCGTTCATCATCATCTTCATAGCAACGATGATGTAGCGGACAGCAAAGCAAAGCACGCTACACGTGCTTTATGAAGATACAAGGACCGTCGCTGCGGGTCCACGTTGCAAAGTGCCCTGTCTGTGGGCGCCAATGATATTTTATGTTTAGATACGTTGCCTGGCCTCCGTAGCAGCAAGGACAAATCAAGGTAATTGCCTGGACTTCACTCAGTCGCACGTCAGTCAGTGTCACGTCAACACGATTTACACACGATCGTTACCTTTATAAGTTTTTGATTTGTTAATTGGTTAAAATGCCTTCCTGTGTATCCAGAAATTGTAAAAATTATACTGCAACCGTAAGAGACAATAAAAATGTCGTATTTCATTCGTAAGTATTGTAAATATAAATTTAAAATACAAATTTTCATTAAGTGATGACATTTGCCATGTTGCCAATCCTATATGCATGAGTGAGGAGCGTATACTATGTTTTCTGTAAGAGTGAAAGAGAAAAACAATGGCGGCCGAGATAGCGCATAAATTCTATGAGCTCATTGGTCAACTACCAAAAGTCGAAATATTGTCTATCTTTTTTTAACAATAGGCTAATGATATGATTTTCCCTTTCGACGTGTATTATTTATCTTATATATCTTTCGACGTCATAGAAACAATTTCGCCATTTTAAAATGCTATTCATTCACGTATAACTACTCTATTTATAAAAGGTCATTGGTGGGCGCGCAGCTTGCTATCATGCCCGGTACGTTCATCATCATCATCATACCGTCATACTTCAGCCATTTTGTACAAAATATTTACAAATTAGAAACATAAACCATCCTCAGTAATCGCTCCTTCTATTAGTGAAAACCGCATAAAAATTATTATGATACACGGACGATCGCAGTGGACCCACGTGATCATGGAATAGGAGCTGCGGGCGTACATATTGTAATCAGATTGATATTATATAGTTTTTTAATTATAATTAATTTCAAATTAAAATTAACAAAAAAAGCTAAGCTATCGCTTGACCTTCATCTAACCTGAGGGTGCGTAATTTATTTCGATGCAACTCGGTCAAAACGTCGGGTTTCTAAATAGTTTCCGTCAAACATTTTGTGTACAATGGAACGCCAAAAAAGTATATGGTTTATTACCCTCGTCTTGAAGTTAATCAGTTATTCTCCTTGCGCAGGTCTATCAGATTTCCCCATAGTCCCGCTGCACGTACGTGACGTGGAGACCTTATACAGCAGTTTGGAGTGGCAGCGCGTCGGCGCGCGCGCTATAGTGCGCCACTACCTTAACCTAGAGGCGGTGCTGCAACTCACCATAGAGCAGTGCAGGTAGTTATGTGAGATTAGCAACACGAGCGCAGTGTAGCAGTATTTTTTATAAACATTGTATGACAAAAGTTATTATAAAACCGATTGACAAAGACAGCGCTGACAAGACTTAACCCCTTGAGCACCGTAATACCAGACACAATTGAAAATCAATTGTTTCGCGACCGCCGGCGGTCTTATGATCCTTGACCTATTAATTCAAAAATACAAAAAGTATTAGTCTTCTTAATGATGGCCAGCGTTATACTCTAACACTTATAAGCACATACAGTCGAGGAAGTTCCCGGTCGACCACTTTTCGATGATATTCGCTGGCGCTCCATTCCGACCGCGCGTACGTACAGTAGCGTGCGCGTAGATGGTATGGTGGTCCTTCGAGCCGGAATTTATTGGTTTGCCTTCCAAAACAGGCTGTTACCTGAGTGACGGAAGACAGCATTATTTATTTTCCCTACAAAATACCACATTAGGAATAAAACAAATAAAAATTGACTGTGTGTGTATTTGATGTTGTGTAAATACCCTTGACGACTGTGACATTTCGTAGATACTTCCACGTGCCTCTCGGAAATATGCCGGCGGACCCGACGCTGTTCGGCGCAGATTTATTCTACGCGCGACATCTTCTCAAGCACAACTTTGTATTATGGTGCTCTAGCTTAGAGCGACCCGACCTGGGAGGAAGAGAGACGGATGACAATAGGTGAGCAAGTAGTGAATAGTGAAGTGTATTACATTAAGATATGGTATATTTTTACGAGTCACCTCCTCATGCACAACTTCGTGTTGTGGTGCTCCAGCTTAGAGCGGCTCGATCTGGGGGGAAGAGAGACGTATGCCAACAGGTAAGCGATGAAAGATGAAACGTATTACATTGAGGTATGGTATATTTTTGCTTGACTATTAACATTTAACTTCTCGCTGTGTTGCTTCAGTATTATCAACCCGACCTGAGAAAAAGAGAGACTAATGACAAATAGGCAAGCGATGAAAGGTGAAACATATTACATTTAGGTATGGCATATACGAGTATTTCGCGTGTCACCTTCTTATGAACAATTTCGTATTGTGGTGCTTCAGCCTAGAGCGACCCGACCTGGGGGGAAGAGAGACTGATGACAACAGGTAAGCGATAAAAGATAAACCACGTTACATTTAGGTATCGTATATTTTTGCTTGACTATCAGAATACTTTAATTACTTCTCCCTGTGGTGCTCCAGTTTATAGCGACCTCACCTGGGAGAAAGAGAGACGGATGACAATAGGTAAGCTTAAGAATAATTTATTAGTTCATTACATGTGTGTTACATAGTAGTAATTGGTATAAACTGGAGAGTATCAACATATTTTTCCAGTTTTGGCGTACAAATTTGCTTTTTTAAATTAATAAAACTAATCTTATTAAAATGACAACATAATGTCAAACATTAGCAATTATCACTAACAAAAATAAAGGTTGTCTGTACAAGTCGAGTAAGAAAGCAGGACCGTTTTTGGTCAATTTCATTACCTCCTTTTTTATTCGGCAACGGGTAAGCGCTTGGCCTTCATCTCACCTGATGGTAAGAGACGATAAGGCCGAAGGTGGAAGCGCGCTTCACCTGGAATCCTCAATCACTGAGGAACTGGCTACCTTATCTCAAACTGTCGGAACACAATAATGCTATAAACATCGTTGTTATGGCGACACACTTAGATAAGATGGTGGTAGCTAGCCAGGCGGACTTAACAGCCTTACCAACAACCAAACCAAGCACACAAAGATGTACCCCTCCCGGAACCTCTGGGTCTGAGACCTGTGGCTTAGCCATTAGACCACAGAGGCGGTCCTTCGACTCGTTTAATGTTGTGTAATTGATTAGGCTAGTAAGCGAGGTGGAGGAGATCTCCGGCTGCATCCACAACGCGAGCGGCGCGTACGGCAGCGTGTGCGTGGAGTTGGAGACCGACGCGCTCGCCGTGTGCGCGCTGCTACAAGCCGGGCGCGTACTACAGGCGGAGGGGACTAGCGCCGCAACCGCCTTTGGGGCTGCGCAACCGTCTATACAGGATGCTGTAGCTAGCACAGGTAATTACTTGCCCCACACATACCGGGTTATCTTTGGACCCCCGCAAAAAGTAAATATGGGGTAAAAAAAGTAATAATAAAATATATGACGTAAAAATAATGAATGTTTCTTTTTTTAATTACATTTTTTGCCAGCTTTTTAAATCTTATAGCTCTAGGTGTGTGCGCTCACCCTCGCGTCAAAGCGACGCACGGCACGCTATCATTGGTGCACGGGGTGAATAATAGCGGTCACACGCATGCGCTCTGATAACCGCGATAGGCCCGCGCTAGGTGACAATAATTTTAATTATCTTTGGAAAACTTGAGACTACAATATAAAAAAAAAAAAAAAAAAAATTATCTGGTTCTACTGCTGCTACAGGAACACGTAAACAAATTTGGCGGGTGGTCCAAAATTTACCCTGTATAGGTATGATTAAGACCTAGTAGCTGGCGGGGACAACTAGCATAGGTAAGAAACACGCCGCACAACAGATGGGAGTGAGAACACGTTCGCGCTCGCCGTGTGCGCGCTACTACAAGCCGGGCGCGTACTACAGGCGGAGGGAACTAGCGCCGCCACCGCCTTTGGGGCTGCGCAATCGTCTATACAGGATGCTGTAGCTAGCACAGGTGAGTAGCTAGCGGGACACTAGCCCTGCAAAAAAGGTGAGAAATATGACCGAGTAGCTTTTTTTTTTAATGTGACACGTCATAGTGTCTACATCCTGCCTGATGGTAAGCAGCCGATGTAGTCCAAAATAATGAGAGCGCTCCCCACCGTGGAACAAGCACGGTAACAAGCGCACCCATTCATGACGGCCTGCATAAAGCCGTTTCACGCCCCGGGGACAGACGCCGCACAGCCTTCCATACACAGGGCTAAAGGTAGCACATATGGGTAGCTGATGGGGACACGTTTGCGCTGGAACTAGCACCACAACTGCTGTTGGAGACGCGCAACCCTCTTATCCTCTAAACATTATGCTGTAGCTTTCACAGGTGTGAAGCTAGTGGGACACTACCCCCGCACAAATAGATAAGGAATATAACTGACTAGCTGGAGGGAACAGACGCCGCGCAACCCTCCATACACGACGCTAAAGCTAGCACACATGGGTAGCTGATGGGAATGTTGTTGACTGGTCGAGGAGTTGCGCAGCAGATGCGACGGCTACACAGCTCTCGACCCCTTATAAAGCACCATCTTTCTACATTTGTGACGAATGTAGAAAGTCGTCAAAGTCAAATTGACCCGCAATAGAACGGTCCATAACTTACATGTGAACCGTTTGTTTGAGATATCATATTGATTTATAGTAATGGCATCCATTGCCTGTCGTAGGGCCGAACGCGTCGGTGAACTACGACGAGACGGCACAGTGTAGCGCGGCGTTCAAGATCCTGCGCACCATGATCGCGTCGTGGCTGCGTGACGTCACGCAGTACAAGAACGTGTTCGCCGACTACCAAATATCGCACTTCTACAGGTAAGCTTAGTTATAGAAAACGTGTATTATATCAAATGAATAATATACGTAATGTTGTTATAAGAACAAGTAAAAATTATATACAATTACCGTTATCTCCTTTAAAATAAGTGAGTTATATGAAATGATACGCACCCAGTAATAACACCCTACACACACAGCTTACTTCATTTTACAGGTGGCTGAAAACCCCAACATCTCTACTATACGACCCAGCGCTCCGTCGGACGTTATACAATCTGATGAAGAAGTTATTCCTTATGCTGGTGGCGGAGTTCAAGCGGCTGGGCTCTGTCATAGTGTACGCGGACTTCAGCAAAATACTGCTGTGCACCAAGAAGCAGTCCGTGCTGGACGGCATTGGTGAGTGACAGAGAGAGAGAGAGAGAGAGACATATTTATTGACACATAGAAAATATGAAAATAATAACATACACAAAAAAAGACAATTGTTAATCAGGACCCGCCTAAGCTTGTGTTGTGCAGAGCGTAATTATCTTATCTTATCTTAGTGGGGCCTACAGAGGTCTCCCTCTTTTGTGCAGGAGAGAGCTTATTTACGCTCGCTACGCTAATTAAAATAATTTATTCTATATGGTTCGTGGATAAATCAATTAAAATTAATCAATTTAGATTAAAATCGACTTTTGATCCTCGGGTGATGTTGAGGATTTGCTCTGAAACTGCTTAGGTGCCGTCCAATAATTACTTGATGTGTTAAATACCTCACTACACCTCCCTCCCCTTTGATAATTCGTGTTTTTTTCCGAACCGAGAAAATTAATGATATATAAGGCGACAGGTTGAAACCGCAAGAAACTTCAAGGGCTGGTCAGGTCACGTGTTTCAGAACAAAAATTACAAATAAGAAATTCGTGATTTTTTATTTTTCATTAAATAGTTCATAAAATGAATTTCAATTTGATAGTCTTTGAGTATCTAATTTATTTTAGAGCAATAACAAGAAAAATAAAATGAAAGAATTACCTATTAAATAACGATTTAGTGCCTTCGCACACGGCGTCGTATCGTAATCGTATCGTAACCGTATCGTAATACGCGCGTAGGACGAGAGCAATACGAGCAAGAAGTCCGCACACGAAGCGTTGCTGCAGCGAATCGTAGGAGAATCGTGCTCGTATTACGCCGCCGTGTGCGATGGCACTAACGCCGCGCATTATAAATAACGCGCGGGCAGCGGCCGGCCGTTGACCCACCCGTCTGTTGACCCGTCCGCGTCAGCTGGCCAATCAGTAGGTACCTACGTTAGTCTGCAATCTTTTTTGTCATTTTTGTCACGTTTAATACACTTGACCTGACCTGCCCTTGAAGTTTCTTGGAGTTTCTAGCAGTCACCTTATACACCTACCATCCTGGCAGGCTACGTGGAGTTCGTGGTGCAGAGCATCCGCAACAAGGAGCTGTTCCACGGCATCGACATCCGCTACAAGCAGTGCTGGGCGCATCTGCTGTGGCTGGACCCAGCCAACCACGCCGGCGTGCAGGTTACTATTAAGCTTGGCACCTTATATACTCGTACATACTTAATATAATCACGAATATTTAAATATAGACGAAAATATACACGAAAACTTTGAATAATGAATGAAATAATGAAATTGATGCAGTCATTACTTTACTTGCTATAAATAAAGTCGCCGTTTTCCTTTGTCTGTGGCTCTGCTTTATACTTCTAAACCACTCAATTGATTGTATGCGGTTTTTACTGTTAGAAAGGGCGATAACTGAAGGTGGTTTTGGGTTTATAATTTGTAGATACATTACATTCATACAAATAATCACGGCTATTATCCCCTAAGGGTTAGACAGAGACTAGGCAATGAGGACAGCAAAAGCAGTCCTCTACCATAGTTCGCTTTTCACCAAATAGCGACTGCACATGTGCTTAGCGTGAGAGGTGGTGAGCCCATCGCCGCTCTATGCTGTTAGAAATATGTGCAGTCTTTAGTCCGTTAGTCGCCTTTTACAACAACCAAGGGAATAGGGGATGGTAGTATTCTTTCACGGCTACGCGACATGGTTAGGTTATTGGCACCTTAGATCACATAAAAAAACTAGATGGACAATCAAAGCTCTCAAAACGGCCGCACAAAAAGAGTACAGTCACGAGCAAAAACATGTAAACAATTGTAACTCTTAATACAATGGAATAAGAGTCAAAGTGTATATGTCGCAGGCATATGATAAAAACAGAGATTTGGTCATTTCCCTAAGTGATTTGATCAAATCACGGAGGATGTTAAAATAACAACACGATTTTGTCATTTAACTAAACAAATCTAGGGATTTGAACACCACTAGAACATAAATTGCCCTACTCCTGGTGTCCATGTCTACAGCTTCCTCATTCGATATAGAGAAATTCTAAGCATGCCATATTTTTGTGCATATTATGTGCAATCAAACGTTTCAGTCCTAATTTTTGTGCCACCACAACATCGTTACTATGAGTTGTTTTATGTGTGTAAGCTGGAGACACGTGTCACCAACTCGCACACGCCCGTTAAGACAAACCAGTGAGGTTAGGGTTTTGGACTATAGCTAGAAATTTTGAGCATAATTTGTGCACTAGGAACAAAAAAAACTAACCATCACACTCAAATACTGTTGAAACTACGATCATAAAACTGTGTGCGAGCTGGAGACAGCTGTATCTTCGTAATTGTTCAAGCTACGGTTATGAATTATACCTCAAAATTTTGTGCAGAATTTGTGCATAAGGCACAAAAATTTTCAAAACTTTAACTCAAAAGGTTTTTGAGCTACGAACCGATAAGTACACGTAACACGGGCTAACACATGGTGAATTATTGTAACTGTATAAGATAGCGCTTCGTTTTAAAGATCAAATAATACGTTATAATTTGTGCACACACGAGGCAAAATTTCAAATCTCTGGGCCTCTTACTTTATAAATTATAAGCCAAAAACTGTTTTCCCGCCAAAAAATTCAAAATAATGGCTCGGAAGCGGCTAAACGCGCGCCGACCGCGCCGTTGCCGTTCCGTGCGCTACACTATTGCAATCTAGTTTGAACTTGAGAGATAGCTTAATTTAGTGTCATTTTAATTTGCGCTCTCGATCGTTTCGTTTCTATACCGAGAATTTTAGACTAGGAGACTGCTGATATAGGAAATTGGTTAATTTAAAATAAAAGCAGTCTATTTTATTTATGAATGTTCATAAAATATCGCTATACTTAGTTTTAAGTATTTACAATAACCTCATTAATATGATAAGTAGTGATAAAATTAGTCTGCCTGTATGTTTTTATTACCACGTTTTTATTAGGTAGCTTTCTCGTTTATTTGTTTATTTATTTGTCGACAAATGCAAACGATTTTATACTAGCTTCCCGATGAGCTAGACTTGCAACTTTGAACATAGGTCAGAACAGGATGACAATGCAATATTATGGTGTCATTGAGCTGATCTGATGATTCAGCCGGAAGAAGGCCACAGGATCTCTGTAAGAAAACCATGAAACCCCATTCAGGCTCATTTGATAAGTTTTGATGAGCACTCTGACGGGAGACGACTAGACGAGGTCCATGGTCTGATGATGAACCCGAAGGAAGGCCACAGGAACTCAGTATTGAAACCATGCAACCCCATCAAGTTTGGGCTCGTTTGATTCATCTTGACGAATACTCTGTTAGAAAGAAGGGTCCAGGGTCTGATGATGGAGCCAGAAGAAGGCCACAGGAACTCGGTATTGGAACCATGGAACCCCATCGAGTTTTGGCCCGTTTGAATCGTCTTGACGAGTACTCTGTTGGGAAATAGTGTTTAGGGTTTGATGATGAAGCCGGAAAAAGCCCACAGGAACTCTATAATAAAACCATGCTACCCCAACGAGTTCGGGGTCGTTTGAATCGCCTTGACGAGTACTTTATCGAGAAATAGTGTTCAGGGTCTGATGATGGAGCCGGAAAAAGGACACAGGAACTTAATAATAATACCACACAACCCCATCGAGTTTGCGCTCGTTTGATTCGTCTTGACAACTACTCCCATAGGAGATGAAGAATTTTTAGTTATGGCACGTTAACTAAAAAACAGTTACTACGCTACGATAACTAAACCATCAACCATTCTGACAAGGGGTCGGTCAGCCATCAACACATAGAAGAATTGGTAACTTGCAAGCTTTTTAACTTGTAAATAGAAAAAGTAAGAATTACTTACTAGTGGTAAAATAAAAATTTGAAATAGCTTTATTAATAATAATAAAAGTATCTTTTTTTTCGTTATCTGTGGATTGGGTTTGAAATAGGTACATATAAAATTTAACATCTACCTACTTACTAGCATTTGAAAATAACTTTAGGTACTTACTCATAAGATAACAAAGGTACGCCTACTATTGAATCTAGGTGATCTACTGCGGATGGACAACATCTACATAAAGAAGCCATAACTGGAGGTTAGTATAGGTAAGCAGCAGAACGATTAGATAGAACACAATTAAATTAATTTTTATTATAGTTCTTTTTCTATAGAATTTACAATAATGACGAAAAAGGCCGGCGCACAGGAAGATGCGCGTAATAAAATGCCCGCTTGCAAAGTGTTAAACTATAGCTACATAAATTTAATATCGGTGATAACAGTATCGACCATATCTACGGACTATTAAAAATTCATGCAATATCGTGTTTTTTTCCACTATATAGTTTCAGAACGCATCGAACGTTTATAATAATTTTATTTTATTAAACTTTTACAAGCACATTTGTTTGTTAAAAACTACAGATTAATGATAACTCAATAAATATCAGGGATACGGTACAATATTCTTGAATTCGATCACGTACAATATAGTGATCTCAACGCACACCGCATTCCTGACGCGATATAGTGTTTTCCAAAATAGGTATAGTTTCAGAACGCATAGATATCGGATTTGACGATATTGATGCAATAAATACGTTTCAGTAACCTTATACGATTTGTATCGCCTACTCCTAATTTTATCGGAAAAAATGGAAGAGGTGATTGGGCTTTATTACATGTCGGCAAATAATTACTATTTATTGCATCTTTATTATTTTTATTAATTATTAATTCGTAATATTGTATTACTTTTAATACTTTATCGTTACTCCAATCCATAATTATCGAAACAGAATAATATCGATAGTCGTATTTGCAACACGTTCACACCTCTAGTTGTCTAGCAGTCAACTAAAGTGTGCGAAGGAAATGTGGCCGCACGAACATTATCGCGACAAAATCCTTGATGTGCGGCAATTTACCAACAGCGCGGCGCTTCAACGCCATGATACAACGCGCTAACGCGAAGTGTTTGGCCAGACGTGTCGCGAAAACGCAAATCTTCGGGCTAGCGCGATAATGTGGCCTAGCATTACATTGGGATGCCCCAGCAGACTAATCGCAAAGTCATCAATCACCATAGAGTACATTTATTTTTATTTATTTATTTACATTTAACCATGGGAAGTAATACAATCTAATATTAAAATAAATTACTTTCAATGGTTAAAATTTATTCTGTGACGGTCGATAGCGATTAGTTTGCTGGAAAGCATCCGTTCTTTATCGAATTAGGCTCAAGTATTCAACCATTTTGTCGTTCTGCACTCCTCCATAATGTTTATCATTATGCCAAATCTAATTATTTAATTGTCTCAACAACAAAAAATAACTAAGACATTCGTGTGTGAGATATCTAAAATAAAAAGTAGGGTAGGTTATTAGGTACCTGCCTATAGTAAAACTAAATTAGTCGCGTCGCGCATCGCTTTAACAGACGGCTCCTAGTCTAAAAGTGGCAATAGTGTAGCGCACGGAACGGCAACGGCGCTTAGCCGCTTCCGAGCCATTATTTTGAATTTTTTGGCGGGAAAACAGTTTTTGGCTTATAATTTATAAAGTAAGAGGCCCAGAGATTTGAAATTTTGCCTCGTGTGTGCACAAATTATAACGTATTATTTGATCTTTAAAACGAAGCGCTATCTTATACAGTTACAATAATTCACCATGTGTTAGCCCGTGTTACGTGTCACCAGCTTACACATACTTATCGGTTCGTAGCTCAAAAACCTTTTGAGTTAAAGTTTTGAAAATTTTTGTGCCTTATGCACAAATTCTGCACAAAATTTTGAGGTATAATTCATAACCGTAGCTTAAACAATTACGAAGATACAGCTGTGCGAGCTGGAGACCCGTGTCTCCAGCTCGCACACAGTTTTATGATCGTAGTTTCAACAGTATTTGAGTGTGATGGTTAGTTTTTTTTGTTCCTAGTGCACAAATTATGCACAAAATTTCTAGCTATAAGTCCAAAACCCTAACCTCACTGGTTTGTCTTAACGGGCGTGTGCGAGCTGGTGACACGTGTCTCCAGCTTACACACATAAAACAACTCATAGTAACGAAGTTGTGGTGGCACAAAAATTAGGACTGAAACTGTTGATTGCCCATAATATGCACAAAAATATGGCATGCTTAGAATTTCTCTATATCGAATGAGGAAGCTGTAGACATGGACACCTACTCCTGTAGGTCACATGTTTTTGGTAATTTCACGGAACCAGTTCTGGTATTTGTTCAAATCCCTAGATTTGATTAGGGAAATGATAAAATCGTGTTGTTATTTTAACATCCTCCGTGATTTGATCAAATCACTTAGGGAATTAACCAAATCTCTGTTTTTATTATATCCCTGCGACATATACATATTGGTGCCCGTGCCTGTACCTATACCTAGTGACAATAAAATATTATGTTTCAGTACGCATTTCGTTTGATAGTGTGCGACCTAAGTGTCAACATGACAAAGAGCTCCTTCTAAAATTGCTTTTTGTTCTAAAACACATATTAGTATATTTATTCTAGATTTCAATGTATGGGCAAAGCGGCAAAATTGATAATTTTTTATATTTTTATGTTATAATATAACTTATTTTATCTCAAAGTGCTTGTGTTTGTATGCCTTTCTACTTATATAGGCCTAGCAGTATTACTTTAGATAAATATGTAAGATAAAGATATATTTATTTGTAACCATGTCGCGTAGCGGTGAAAGAACACTACCACCCCCTCTCTTCCCTTGGGTGTCGTAAAGGGCGACTAACTGACTAAATAATACTACCACCCCCTCTCTTCCCTTGGGTGTCGTAAAGGGCGACTAACTGACTAAATAATACTACCACCCCCTCTCTTCCCTTGGGTGTCGTAAAGGGCGACTAACTGACTAAATAATACTACCACCCCCTCTCTTCCCTTAGGTGTCGTAAAGGGCGACTAACGGACTAAATAATACTACCACCCCCTCTCTTCCCTTAGGTGTCGTAAAGGGCGACTAACGGACTAAATAATACTACCACCCCCTCTCTTCCCTTAGGTGTCGTAAAGGGCGACTAACGGACTAAATAATACTACCACCCCCTCTCTTCCCTTAGGTGTCGTAAAGGGCGACTAACGGACTAAATAATACTACCACCCCCTCTCTTCCCTTGGGTGTCGTAAAGGGCGACTAATGGACTATAGACTGCACATACATCCATCAGCATAGAGCGGCGATGGGCTCACCACCTGTCGCTATTTGGTGAAAAGTGGAGTATGGCAGAGGACTGCTTTTGCACTCCTCATTGCTGTCTCTGACTAACCCTTCGGGGATAATAGCACAGAATAACTAATAGTACTACGTACAGAAGGTTCACTCTCTAAAGACTTTCACGCGAAATTTAAACTTATCGCGTGACCC
Organism: Scoparia ambigualis; assembly: GCA_963921215.1. Taxonomy (NCBI): domain Eukaryota; kingdom Metazoa; phylum Arthropoda; class Insecta; order Lepidoptera; family Crambidae; genus Scoparia; species Scoparia ambigualis. Next base: position 24,654,583 of record OY992520.1, on the reverse strand, counting down.
GAGCGTTCATATTCCGTTAAGCAACGCTGACTCGATATCGATTTGACGTCATGACGTCACAGAGCGTAGTTTACGCGCGCGCGCAGGGATTACTCGTGTTGCGACTCGGTTCGGTTGTTCGATGCTATGGCTCGCGGCAACCTTTACTGCCATACGCCTAGGCGGCCTGCCTGGGAGGCGCACCGGCCGAATGTACCTAAACTGCGGAGTGACACCCCCCTGATAATAGTGATTATAAGTATGTATGTGTAATATGTCAGCGCTGCCACTTTTCCGCTATGATTTAGTATGGGATTGTATATCTAGTTTTCATTTGTGACTAGAGTTGTAAAATGTCGGAAACTTTCCATAAGTGACGGTCATTAACGATAAATGTCCGGACAGTTTCGACATCTATAGACAAATTGGACATTTTTATTAGATTCGTTTGTAGATACTAAAGCATAGGTACTTTTTGTACTTCACATCAGTGTTCTAACATAACAGATTTCCCCTCAAATTTAACAGATTAATGTCAGGCAAAATATATATTTTTGCCAAAATGAAACGTTTTCTGACATTTGTGTACTAATCATAGTCATTTGTAATAAAAGAATGTTGATTTAGATATTGCTAATTTCATCATCGCAAATATTAATAAAGAAGAAATGAGGAAAAAGTAAAGAAACACTGATTAGTGACTATGATAATATAATTACCTAATTAATTTAAATAACAGGTTTAATGTAATTAAAATATATTAAAGTTCGTTTTTGTTCTTATATAAATGCATATTATAGTGCTCTTAATGTTAAAATTTAATTAAAATAAATTAGTTTGATTTTGTCATTTTTGTCCATAAATGTCAAAACTGTCTAGACTCATAACAAATTATGTCGATTACGCTCAGACACTTTCAGCAGACATATGAAATCTGACCGACACTTTACAACCCTATTTGTGACCGAAGCTTGGTACAGGTTATTTGAAATGGCACACGTGTATAATGTGGATGGCCACCGTACACCGTTTTATAAAATCCACATAACGATTTGCTGATCTATTAATAATATTGCTGCAGATATATTTAATTCCCTATGACTCCCTACATTACAAGTACAGTAAATCTTCGTATTATTAGAATCAATGCGTAGTTATTGGCTTCAATAAGGGTCTTTTTACACCCCGTATTATAATATAAATAATTATTTTATTATTTCTCAGGGCAAATTACCTGAAGGTTTAGTGGAAGTGGGGTCGTCGCAAATACCACCAGCTGAAGAAGGCGCTGATGAGGTAAGCTCTTATATTTATTAATCTAGTTTAGCAATAGTAGTTAAATAGACGGATTGGCCGCTAATAGATTCATAACTTCGTGTTTCATGTAAATTTAGGGTAACTTAAAAAAAATAACTTTACATGTCGACAGCCCTGGAACAATTCGGTAGTTCACCTCCATATCCAGAGGTCATGCATTCCATAGATATAAACAAAAGAGGAAGATACGTTACCCGCGTACCGCGCGCGTTTCTTGCAAATTTGCAAGTAGTCCAATGTGCCGAATACCGCAACTTAGGCCTACGCCACACTTGACGGAAATTCCGAAGCCGAACTTCCGTTGCGTTAAAAAGCCAATACCATCGGAGCGACCGATCTTCCGCGTAGTGTGCCCGTGATTATTCATCTATATGCAGTAACATGTATTGGTGTTCCGAAGCTGAATATCTACGACGGCGTTTCCGTCAAGTGTGGCGTAGGCCTTAGTGTCATTTTGTCGTGCGTCGTCGTTGTTGTGGAACTTCGCAGAGCTTGCTGATCCGCTCGCATACCGTTTTGATTCATTGCTGTCTCGCTCGCTTGATTGACACTAGCTGTTACACTACAATAACCGCCTCTGTGGTCTAGTGGCTAAGTCACCGGTCTCAGACCTAGAGGTCTGGTTCGATTCCCAGCGGGGGGTACATCCTTGTGTACTTGGTTTAGTTCGTGGTAGGGCTTGTTAAGTCCTCTGTCGCCTTAACAACGATGTATAAAGCATTGTTGTGTTCCGACAGTTTGAGATAAGATAGCCAGTTTCTCAGCGGTTGAGGATTTCGGGTGAAGCGCGCTTTCACCATCGGTCTTATCGTCACATACCATCAGATGAGATGAACCAAGCGCTTACCCGTTGTAGAATAATAATAATAAAAACTTATGTAGTAGAATAGGACTACGTTTTTATTTATACTACTATGATCATGCCGTATATTCCACTTTTGCTTACATCTATTGGTATCACACTTTGAATGTAAACATAAAGCATTAACGCTCTCAAAGTGAGCATTGGATTGCTCTCAGTTGTCATTTGACATAGCCGTCCAAATTAAATACCTATGTTGATCAAGATAAGGCCGAGTATCAAACTCAGTTGCGATTATTCGAAAACAAAATTGTGTAGAATAGAACCGCTGTTTCAAACGTATTTTATATGGGATGGTGTATCTAACGTTTAGATGATCGAAGGTATAACCCGCGCAAACATCTAGCTCGCTGTGAACACGAGGCGATTCGCGTCGCAGTAGCACAATATAGCCGTTGTCAAACAGACAGCGAACCGAAAGCGTGGCGAAGCGATTTCATTTTGTAATATATGGAATCGTTTTGTTCTGGTCACATAGAAAAGCGAAAGCGAACCGATCCGTGCCGATACCTTGGCGAACCAAAAGGCGTGTGACGCCATGACAAACACAAGGCGAGCGCGTGAAGCGAGGCGTGAGCGAGATATTTGTAATAACTGTAATAATAACGACGTCAAACAAAAAGCGAATGCGAGACGCGAAGCGAAGGCGATGCGTGATGGTTGTGTTTATTTACCAAAAAATCAAAGTATTCCGACACGTGGCCTTGGTAGATACCGAAAAGTTTATAGAAAGTATTAAAAAATACCTAATAATGTATAATACACATCACAATGACTATAAAAATACATGTTTGCCATCGATACAATCGCGTCATGGAGAGAATGCGGACCGAAGCTTCGGTTCGCATTCTCCAGGAGTTCGGTTCGCTGCGCCTGGTTTGACGTCTCCGCTTCGGTTCGCATTCTCCACGTTTTCGGTTCGGTACAAGCGAACCGCTTGTATGTGTTGCAAAGGGCTTTAGGGTATCAGCGGGACGTAAGCGGTTAGGGAGGGCGAGGCGCACCCCCGCCCACCCCTGCGCTGTACCGCGATCGCCATGTGATATTCGTTTGTGTTGGTTTAGCAGTGGAAAGTACAGTCACGAGTATATTTTATTTGGTCGCGTCGCGATATTAGGTGTTTGTTATTGTTTGTTATTACGTTACTGTTTTAAGTTGTCGATTTATGTTTTTTTTTACTGTTATTGTAGGAGTAGGTACTGTTTTGTTTTTGAAAGGCTGTTAAAATGCCTATGAGTTTATGAAGAAAGAAGCTGACAAAGGTATACAAATTAACCTTAAACGTGCACAAAAAAGAATTTCGGCTGCTACTGGATTCAGTATGGACTATGAACGGTGCGCAGAATTAATGCAGATGCAAATAAGTCGAATCTTTGGACAGTTTTCCGTACTCCCGATAAGGAAACACACAGCTTCCACAGCTTCTTAAAATGTTATTTTTTTTTAAATATATGTATGTTTACAATTTAATTGTGGTTATTAATTTATCCTGGTTAATTTTGGGTATTAAAAAATAAATATAACGCCTAATTTATAAATTATCTTGATGTGTTTTTGTATAAATATTATAAAGCTCTAATTATAATGTTGCTAACTGTACACCTGCGCGTCGCAACTTCAGAGAGGGCTAGAAGTTTGGCACGCACTATACCACATTACCTTTTACATGAACAGGACGGCACCATAACGATGCAGTGGAACTTAGCCCAGTTCCTGCCGGGCGCGGTGCGAGAACAGTTCACGGCGGCGGTGGCGGGGTTCCTGGCCGCCACGCGCGGGGACCCGCAGCGGCTGCCCGCGCTGCTCAGCGGCGAGATCGCGCAAAAGCTGTTCCAGTGAGTTTACATACACTTATCTCTTTGTCGAGTGACTTTTGACGTGACAACGTCTTATAAATTGGTTTGCCGGGTGACACTTCAAGAAACTGCGTTACGCTCCGCTCACGTTATGCGCTCACAATGAGAGCGAGTGAGAGGCACGCGTCCCTTCCACTCGGGCATGGTTAGCCCGCCTAAGAGCGAGAGAGACAGACATAAAAAGTGAAAGGCACGCGTCCCTTCCATATTATTTCATCCTTCTTCCTACTATACGAATGAATATTCACATTAAAATTATTTTACCACTCAAAGTCGTTGTCACGTAAAACTTTCGCCCGTATACCGACTTTACAGGCAACCAATTTTTTTTTTATAATGACTCGTCATAGCGACTGCATCCTGCCTGATGGTAAGCAGCCGATGTAGTCCAAAATAATGAGAGCGCTCGCCACCGTGGAATAAGCACGATAACGAGCGCTCCCATTCATGACGGCCTGCGTAAATGCCGTTTCACGCCCCGCTTAGAAATGGGCCTAAGGTAATTAAGTTTTTTAAAGGAGACCCTATGCTTAAGTTGTATACTTTTTTAATTTTTTAATCTGTAATTCAATACCTATTAACAAATGACAGTTGTACAGCCGCTGGCTGTCAAATCAAACATGACGTGACGGCATTGTTGACATTTCCCTTTTTCAAAAGCAAAAGAATTATATGGTTTATGCAGCCACGTTAGACATTTTTAAAGTAACATGTCTGCCTTTTGAAAACTCAATGTTTCCATATTAAAAATAGTAATAATTCAATAACTCTTATCCGCGTTTCGATAAAAATAAGACAAAACTTGGTTTAGGTAGCAACTAATATTAGCTTCACTTTATGATGACTAAATTCTATTGTATACAAGTTTAGCATTTTTTCTATGGAAAGTGCCGGTTCTCTGTTCTTTTTTATATTCATTGTGTTTTTTGTTGCTGTTTGTAAAATCAGTATTCGAAAACCCAGAAATAAATAACTACTTATATAAAATAGTAAATTAAACGCGAGTTTGATCCGTAAAAAGTGTTTCATTTCAATTAGCGTGAACCTTAAAAAACATTACTTATGTCTATAAATGTTTTTTCTTTCTTCCTAACATTACTCTACGATGGCAGAGGAGATCGTAGAGTATATACGGATCAAGACCAAATTCACTCTAAGGGTCGAACAGTTGGAGTCCCGCCACAATGTGAACTTTAATTAATTTGTGGTGAGAGTGCCGACCGTCCATCTGTCGGCCTTTATAAAAGAGGAGTTTTGGACGAAGGGTGTCCTGTTCCGGCGGTTCCGTGGTCGGCTACCGGACACCGCGCTGCGTCACACGTCGCCGTGTTTACGTGTAAAATAGTGATAAGGTTTTATATTGTATGTATGTTAGTCTGTAAGGTATTTATCTATGGGCCTGCGTTGCCTTAATATAAATAAATAAATTAATTTAAAAAAATATTACCGTAATGTATTTGTCATCGCGCAGGGTGACTGAGAAGATCCACAGCCGCATGCCGTCCCTGCGGCAGGCGGAGCTGCCGCCGCAGCCTGGGATGCGGCCCGACGCCGCCGGTGCGGGCGCCGCTACACCCGCGCTGCTCTACGTCAACGCTATATGCAAGGTGTTTTCACTCGATGCGAGCTTGGAACAAGAGGTAAAAGAAATAACAAATATTTGTTGTCACACAATTGTGTCCCTATCTACCGACCTCAATAGATAGGGTATCGCAACTGGAACTACGGGTCCGGTTGTGTTTTCAGAGGTACTACGGGGTTCCGGTTCAAACCCCCGCTGGTCGTGCCTTTAACCAGGCGCCTCCGGCGGGATCCGGACATGGGTTGGACTCGTAGTGGCGTGTGGTTAGCTGTAGAGCTTGGGAATGTTCGTCTGTCCTGGTATTGTGTGCCAGGACTTCCAAACTCGTGCACAGCGAGCGGGGCCTAGTAGCGGTCTCTGAGGGGCCAGAAGCGAAAAGTCCTGCGGGGAACGTGAGTTTCCCTTATAGTTGGCAGCTTTGTCCGGTGGTTTTCATTGGACATTGGTGTTGACATCTCCGGTACTAGTCCGGATAACTAGTAGAGGCGGCCTCCTAGATGCCGTAAGTCTCCGGTCCAGCCAGCCGCGTAGGACGTGGGAACTGGCTAGGCGCCCGGATGGGTTCCGAGAAGTGAGTGTGCTTACTACTCCGCTACCAAGATGGACACTTGGGGGTCGCCTTTAGAGTCGACGACCCTAGCAGTGGCAACTGCGAGTTGTGCCCTTCGTGCAACTAGAAGTGAGCGAATTCGACAGCTCCGGTTACCTATCTGGACAATAGGCAGTGAACTACACGTGTTCACGGGGATACTCTCCCGAGACACTAGTCTTATGAGTACCGAATGAAGAGCGCGCTTCGGCGGGCACTGATTTGGCGTCAACACCTAACGTTGGTGGTCTCCTGCGCGAGTGTTCTACTGGCGCAGGGACGTCTGGCACTTCTTGCATAACCTAACGGTTCGTCTCGAGGTGCCAGTACAAATAAACTTAGTGATGTAAGAAGAGGGGATGTCACATAATTGTGACATATTTGTGATGAAGACCCTGACCCATATTTCAGGTTTATCACCTGAGTGATCGTTGGCTAGTGCCCTCTTGTTAACAAAGGTACTTCACATTTAGACGGGGATTAACGCTAACTACATATTATAGGCATACTACGCATACCTTTTTATACCCGACGTTTAGACCGAGTTGCGCCGGTCGTGGTCACGGGCGGACTCGGGCGTCAAAGGAGTCACAGACAAGATCGGCCACATCTTACGTGGGTACTCCATACCGACCATATACACTCCAGGCATAAAGGTTAACAACATCGTGGGCACTCCGAAGGATGTTTTGCCACTGCAAACACCAGGCGTCTACAAAATATACTGCAGCTGTGGTAGTTCCTACATGGCCAGACAAAGCGGACAATTCATGAAAGGGTCAAAGAACATATCGCAGCTGTCAAAAACCGCCTGTCTAATAAATCAGCGATTGCAGAACACCTACTTGAAAGAGGCCCAAATTACTGGATTGAATTTCATTGAACGCAAGTCCTCTCCACAGATCGCCACTTTTATTCAAGAGTAGTGCGTGAAGCGATTGAAATCAAAAAGCATCCTAATAATTTCAATCGGGAAGACGGTCACAAACTATCTACAGCGTGGAATCCAGTATTTGCAAAAATGCAATCGACTAACCACCAGAATAAGGCCTGTGTACGTAATAGGGACACCGTTAGTGTTGTGTGTGACGGTAGCTGGATAAAAAATGTGACGGTGGACAAAGACTCAGCCGCGCAAACGGAGGCAGCACACCGCGACAGCAGTCCGCCCGTGACCACGACCGGTGCAACTCGGTCGAAACGTCGGGTATAAAAAGGTATGCGTAGTATGCCTATAATATGTAGTTAGTGTTAATCCCCGTCTAAATGTGTATTTATAATGGAACGCGAAAGTTTAAAGTGTATAAAGGTACTCCAAATGACAATTTAAATTAACAAACAAACATATTGAAATCTGACTTTAGAATAATTAAAGTATACACTTTTCGGCCACTAGGGGTCAGCTAACATTGGCACGTAACGCGACGTTGCGCACACTTTAGGCAGTTGTCGCACCGCCGACGATGAACGAGAAGCGAGTCGAGCTAGAACTAGAAACGAATTGGCGAGCAGCGGAAAACGAGTGTGTAGTTCCGATAGTTTTGTCGCTGGGCTATAAGCGAGTGTACGAGTGAGACGGGCGATTACTCGCGCCACTCGCTCGCGGCGGCTGAGCCGAGCGTACACCAGTGCGATTCTCTAAGTTAAAGCTTTGGTAGCAGCGGCTGCCGCAGCGCTGAGAATGTACTCCGTCTCTTTCATGTTCATAGAATTGGAAAGAGACAGCAGATCACAGCCATGCGCGCAGCGTCTATGTGTCACTCAGGGAATAATTGTATAGCAGTCCTCTTGGCGGTAAATGACCGCTGCCGCTGATTGGTCTCTTGGCGTGAGTTCTATTTATTTTATTTATTTAGGTTCACCAGTGTTTGTTTACAATAATACTACAATACAACAAAAATACAAAAATTATTTAACTTAATGTAACAATCTTTTAAGGCGAACACAACATGCAAAAAGATAAGAAAGACTTACTACTAATTATTATATGTATTATATTCAAAAAATTTAATTATCAACCTTAAGCCATGATCGGCTTAAGGTTGTTTTGAGTTTGGCAAATGAACCGAAATGGAGATCACCCAAGTCACTACATCCATTAAGTAATTTACACAACCTCGGAATCGGAGAGTTTGCACCTAAAAGTGATTTGCGAAAAGGAGGGCATAGTGGTGTGATAGGGGCACGAGGAATTTTTGAAGGCATGCGAAGTCTAAACTTTTGAAGTAAGGGAGGGCAGTAAATTTTATAATTGAAAATTTTAAACAAAAAAGATAAATCTAACAAATTTCTTCGATTTTCTAATGAGATAATATTAAAATAGCGTAGTCTTTTTTCATAGGAACGAATTTTTTTGTGGATCCCATTTCTGTAGGCTAAGTTTGGTTTTGTAAAAAGGTTCGTGCCTTTTTTGTAGTCGCTCCAATCTTAAAGAGTGTGTTGCGTAATGCGGCCTCCATACAACGTTACAATACTCTGTTATGCTTCGCACGAGGTTATTGTATAAAAGAATCTTAACGTTATTATTTTTGAATACCTTGGTATTTCGCAAAACAAATCCTAACATTTTATATGCTCGTTTTGCAACATTCTCTATATGGGAGACAAAAGTTAGTTTTTTGTCGAACATAACCCCTAGTCTCTGATTTCCTCCGTTTTTCTAATGGGGATACCGTGAATGTCATATGTGCTATTCTGTGAGTTAATCTTCCTACTAAATTTCATTAGGTAGCATTTTTTTTGTATTCAATTCCATAGAATTCTCACGACACCACTTCACCATACGGTCGATATCTTCCTGATTTTTTTTTATATCCTCCGAAGTATCGGAAATTCCTACCAACTTCAAATCATCAGCATACATAAATGGCATAGTATGTTGAAAGCATGTTGGGATGTCATTAATGAAGGCGTTAAAAAGCAGTGGGCCCAAATGTGATCCCTGCGGTACACCTGATGATATTTTGCATGGTGTACTATTGAGCCCGTTAATGACAACGTAGAAGGTACGATTATGTAAATACGATTCTAACCATGCCAGCAATGAACCGGTAATGCCATACGCTCCCAACTTTGAAAGGAGAATATTATGAGGTACTCTATCAAACGCCTTACTAAAGTCTGTGTATATGACGTCAACCTCCCTGCCTCCATCCATAGCTTCCACCAACGTTTCTGTGAATAAGATTAAGTTTGTGCAGGTAGACCTAGAATTAACGAAACCATGCTGACTGTTGGTAAGGTAGTGATTTAAATGGTTCTGTATAACAGGACAGAGTAGAGATTCAAAGACCTTACCTAGGGTTGACAAGATCGAAATGGGTCTGTAATTATTTACAATTTCAACGTTTTCAGCCTTGTGAATGGGTACTATTTTAGCTGCCTTCCAGACGTCAGGAAACATGCCCGATTGAAGAGATTTCTGGTAAATATAATACAAGTGTGTTAGCAGCTCATTTGCACATGCGATAACGAAAATTGGTGGAATACCGTCGGGACCTGCACCCTTGTTGGGGTCTAAGGACTTCAATCTCTTCAATATGTAATCCTTACTAAAATATGGTGCTGCTAGTTCGAGGCTATAGTTGTTCATTGCTTTCCAATGGCTGGCCTTTAGTTCCGTACTATTATTATTAAGAGAAACATCGTACACCTTCTTAAAGTCGGAGGCAAACAAGTCACAGATCTCCGTACCATTTGATGGATTCCTGATACCATCTGTCATTGTGTGAGGATAACTACTCTTCCCGCCTTTTTTGCTTTTGATAAACGACCAGAAAAGTTTTGGATTTGTTTTAATGCTTTCTTCTGTTTTCTCAATATATTTCTTATAGGAAATGTTTGCTAATGCACTGCAGCGTTTATTGAGCAGGCGTAGCTCAATTTCATCCATCGGATTCTTATACTTTTTATACCGTTGCCTAATATTATCTTTTTCTCGTAACATTCTCTTTAGTGAAGCATTAAACCATGGCGGAGAAAAATTGTTTCCAATTTTTTTGTTGGGAACATACCTTTTTATTACGTCTTCCAAGACGTCATAAAATAAGTGAGTCACATCATTTACGTCTTTACTGCTATGAAGGATTTCATTCCAATCAATCTTGGTCAAACAAGTACGGATCCGTGCATAATCAGCCTTACTAAAATTATAAATTTTGGTGTTGACGTTATAGTGAAGTGTAGCATCAGAGACTAAGGACATAACCATTTCAAGAGGGGGGTGTACAGGATCTACGACACTTAGAGTTACAAGAGATTCTTTCACTGTACACTGAGGTGATGAGAAGTTTGTGAGCATTAAGTCTTTTGTTTTGATTTGAATTGTATTGATTTGAATAAATTTATTAAAATGAATCATATCTATTAATGGCTGACTAGGACTCGGTGCAACATAACTACTCGACGAGTCATTTACCAAACTCCAATTTATTTTACCCAAGTTAAAATCACCTATAAGGCACATATTCATTTCAGAATTACCAAGCATTGGCTTTTTACAGTTTTCAACAAAGTGTTCCAACATTAACCTTTTCAACCTAAGGTTATATTTGATGGAGTGGACATCCCTTTTAGTAAATCAGTTGCTGACTTGGGCGTTATTATTGATAGCTGCTTGAGTTGGGGGCCGCAACTACAAGCTGTCAGTCGCAAGCTCTACGCATCTTCGGCTTCTTTAAGAAGACTGCGCAACTTTTTACCCACTGCCACTAAAATTGCGCTAGCACATTCGCTGCTTCTTCCCGTTTTAGACTATGCCGACGCCTGCTATCTTGATCTCTCGGAGGACCAGCTAAATAAACTTGAGCGCCTTCAAAATCTTTGTATTCGATTCATATTTGGCTTACGCAAATATGATCATGTTTCTGAATACCGCGCTAAACTCAAGTGGCTTCCTATTCGTCTTCGCCGGAATACTCACATCCTCTCCCTTCTATATAACATATTGTTTAATCCCACCTATCCTTCCTATCTAAAGGAACGCTTCAGTTTCCTTTATTGTTCATCCTCGCGCTCCTTACGGTCATCAGAAAATCTATCCCTTAAAACCCCTCTTCACAACACTACCTTTTACGATTGTTCATTCACCGTTGAAGCTGTTCGTCTCTGGAACTCGCTTCCAGTTGCGATCACGCGTGCTAAAACAATTCACGCATTTAAGGTGCACGTGAAGAATTTCTACCTTTCCCTTTAACCCTATCCTGCTGCATAGCTGTCATTGTCCGCTACATCCTACCTGAGACTATTATATTTAAGTATTTATATGTATGTATATATAATTGTTACACCCTATTATTTATTTATTTTATAATGTTATGTATTATGTTTTGGTTCCTATTAATTTGCTTTTGTTTTTAATTGTTTTACTGTGGTATGCACCTCCGATCTTTGAGTGTATAAGTTCTCTCCATCCGAATGGTTGTCTGGCAGAGATCGCTTTAAAGCGATAAGACCGCCAAATTGTAACTTTGTATTTGTGCTCATTGTTATGTGTTATGTAAATGTTTGTGGTGTTAAGTTACAATAAAAGTATTGTCTATCTATCTATCTAACCTGCCCACAGGAGGTGGTAGGTAAACACCGCAAAGAGCTACCCGCTGGACAGAGTTTCCAGTTGAGAGGTTTATAACTACCCAAATATCCTTACATTTACTTTCCCATTCAAGTTTTCTAACAGATTTGATTGATTTTGAAACAGCAATGAGAACTCCTCCTTCATTCTTATCCCCATGAAATCCAGTGCTTTCGCGGTCCCGCCTATATACTACATACCTATCATCAAATAAGTCTTTGCTCCCGACAGCACTATTAAGCCAAGTTTCAGTTAGAACAATGATATCAAATTATTACAGCTTATTTCTTTAAAAAAGTTGTGGGTTTTAGTACGCAACCCACGGACGTATTGATAATATAATCTTAGCTCTGTTAAAGATATTGTATTAGCAAGAGACACATTCAAAAATTAACAAAAGGTAAGAATAATAAAAAACATATTTTAATTATGACAAACTACGGTAGCTTATTTAACGTATCAGTGTTCCTAATTATTTTGAACTCGGAGTCTTCAGTCTTCCTCATGTAAATACGCCCGCCTCTCACCCAGACATATTTAAAACCCTTGTCCTTCGCTGTCTGTCTTGCTGCTGCTGCGGCCCATGGAGGGCCTTGTTCGTAGTGGAAAGGTGTTCGCAGGTGTTCGCTGAGCGAGTATCATCATCAGCCTATATACGTCCCACTGCTGAGCACAGGCCTCCCACGTGGGCAATAGCACGTGGAGATATTGGGCCATAACCCACCACGCTGGCCCAATGCGGGTTGGTGGGTTGGGAGCGAGTATCGCTAAGCGAGAATTATCTTTGATAGCGACGGTGGAGCTGTCAACTAGTGGAGCGAGTTTTCGCCCGCAGTGTGAACAGTCAGCGATCAACTATTTATATATGCATCTCTTTTGTTTACACGGAATGTATATCTATTGTACGCTTCTTGAGCGAGAAAATAGCCGATGTTAGTCGTTTACTCGCCGTTGGTGGGACAACTGCCTTAAGGTTGAAATACAGTCTACACGATAGCACATTTCTTTGAGAGAAATCGAAAACGCCTTGCGTATTATCGACTGTCCTCTACAAGTCGCGTCGCGTCTCAGTTTGAGCTGACCCTAAAGGTAGACAGTGAAGTCATTAAACACATTTTTGGATGCCTATCAGAATGTCTAAAACTTTACTAAAACGCCTTAATTGCTGCGCCATCTAGCTCTTCCCTTTGTGAATTTGGATTGGAAACTATAGTAACGACATTAAGAGGGGTTAGGCGGTGAAAACGGAAAAATTGGCTGTTTTCTATTAGCTTTTATTCTAAATATTTTAGTTATTTCGCACTGAAATTTTCAATATGTATTACGGAACGTGTGTGTGAGGGGATGACTGTTTCCAAAACACGATTGGAACGATTTTTCTCGATAGAAAAAAAATCCTGAAGTTATCTCTAAAATTTAATGTTAGTGCACATTACGACCGTGTTTTACAATAATAATTCATATAAAATCATAAACTTTTCGATTTCTTGACTGATTTGGATTTTTGATATTTGATATTGGGTGAGCGTCAAGTTGGCAGGCACACCATGGAATTAGATGGTTTTGACTATGTCAAAAAATTGTGTATAAATAGTGATAAATAGTGACGTATAGCATATAAATAGTGATACTATGGTTCAAAAGATATTTGAGTATCTTGGTGTGCCTGCTAACTTGACGTCAAGATAGCAGGCACATTAAGAAATACAGTTCGTATCAATGTAATTTATATGTCAAAAAACTGTGCATAAATAGTGAATCGAATACGCAAAATTTCAACAATTGTACTTCAATACAAACCGAGATATTACGGTCTCTAAGTGGGCTGCCAACTTGACGATTCTTGCGATGGCGATTCCAGAGAAACGGGTTGAAGTTTTAAACAAATAAATACATGAAAAAATTGTGTGTGAAATTGTGAATCTTTCAATATAAATAAAAAAAGAATTCTTCTTTGCTATTTTCCAAAAATCTAATGTAAACTTCTACCATACATTCGATTTTAAGTACAATCGTGCACAATTTTATTTATTGACTTAAGATACTGACATAAAGTCTAATTATTTTTAATTCAAGTCATAAAATTACACTTAAATCTATCGCTGTATTGTCAGTTTCACGTTATTTCTATGGAAACTTATGTCAAGCAATTTGTAATTTTAGTGACTCGAATTAAAAGTCTCGGGATAGTGGCGGACGAGCGAGTTTCGCGAACGACCGTGAGATGGCGTGATTTTGTTTACGTGCGGTGAGCCGGTGATACGAGAATGGTGCGCGAAAAGTTTTATTTGTTTGTGTTGAAATTGATAAGCAGTGAGTACATTTGCATCAGAAGTGAAAGTGTTTAAATCGTTTAATAACAACCTACATTTTTATAGGTACGCAGCTTATTTTCTTATTTATTAGAGTAAAAGAGACAAAACCCGGAATAACTATTCGTAGCTCATTCTTTGTTTATTAGTCATAAAAGACTAGGCAGGTAACTTGTCGGTGGTCGAGTAGTAAATATGAAAAGTGTTGAATGACTTAGAAAATATCTACCTCACATTAGGTACAATGGCGGACTTCGTCGCTTTACCAGTCTAAAGGTCAAAATCCCTTGCACACCACGTCGTCTATTTGGTACGGGCACGTAGGTACTCGGGCGGTCTTTGCGCTTCACACGAAAATCGCTGCAAAGTGGTAAAGCGACGGCGACCCCGACCGTACCTAGGTATATCTTTTTGCAAATACCATAATAGAAAATAAGCTGCGTACCTATAAAAATGTAGGTTGTTATTAAACGATTTAAACACTTTCACTTCTGATGCAAACGTACTCACTGCTTATCAATTTCAACACAAACAAATAAAACTTTTCGCGCACCATTCTCGTATCACCGGCTCACCGCACGTAAACAAAATCACGCCATCTCTCGGTCGTTCGCGACACTCGCTCGTCCACCACTATCCCGAGACTTTTAATACGAGTCACTAAAATTACAAATTGCTTGACATACGTTTCCATAGAAATAACGAGAAACTGACATTACAACGATAGATTTAAGTGTAATTTTATGACTTGAATTAAAAATAATTAGACTTTATGTCAGTATCTTAAGTCAATAAATAAAATCGTGCACGATTGTACTTAAAATCGAATGTATGGTAGAAGTTTACATTAGATTTTTGGAAAATAGCAAAGGAGAATTCTTTTTTTATTGATATTGAAAGATTCACAATTTCACACACAATTTTTTCATGTATTTATTTGTTTAAAACTTCAACCCGTTTCTCTGGAATCGCCATCGCAAGAATCGTCAAGTTGGCAGCAGCCCACTTAGAGACCGTAATATCTCGGTTTGTATTAAAGTACAATTGTTGAAATTTTGCGTATTCGATTCACTATTTATACACAGTTTTTTGACATATAAATCACATTGATACGAACTGTATTTCTTAATGTGCCTGCTATCTTGACGTCAAGTTAGCAGGCACACCAAGATACTCAAATATCTTTTGAACCATAGTATCACTATTTATATGCTATACGTCACTATTTATCACTATTTATACACAATTTTTTGACATAGTCAAAACCATCTAATTCCATGGTGTGCCTGCCAACTTGACGCTCACGATATTGGACTTTTTGATAAAAATGTGAATGGCGCTTATGAATTACCGCGGACCCCGCACCGCGCAACACCCGCGAGAACCCGGAATTTTCGCTGACCGCCTAACCCCCCTTAAATGATCAGGTAACGCTACTCCGCCGCAACCTACTTCGTCTAATCGGCGTGGGCGAGTTCAGCAGCTTAGCCGAGTGGCGCGACCCGTGCGCCAGCTGCGCGCTCGCGGAGGTCATCTGCCGAGTGTGCAACCACTGCCGGGACATAGACCTGTGCCGGGACCCGCACCGCGCTGACGGTGACCATGGGTGAGTAGAACATTCTAGATATGTAATCTAAATGAACAATTAGTATATAAGGCAAGAGGTCATCTGCCGAGTGTGCAACTGCTGCCGGGACATAGACCTGTGCCGGGACCCGCACCGCGCTGACGGTGACCATGGGTGAGTAGAACATTCTAGATATGTAATCTAAATGAACAATTAGTATATAAGGCAAGAGGTCATCTGCCGAGTGTGCAACTGCTGCCGGGACATAGACCTGTGCCGGGACCCGCACCGCGCTGACGGTGACCATGGGTGAGTAGAACATTCTACATATGTAATCTAAATGAACAAATAGTGTATAAGGCAAGAGGTCATCTGCCAAGTGTGCAACCACTGCCGGGACATAGACCTGTGCCGGGACCCGCACCGCGCTGACGGTGACCATGGGTGAATAGAACATTCTAGATATGTAATCTAAATTAACAAATGAGTCATATGAAATCAAAGTCGGCAAAGTAGGTAGGTGGGCAAAAATGAGATAAATATAGGGCAACACTGAAAATGTTTACCGATAACGTGGCTACATTCAAATCAAATACGGCCCTAAACCCTTTAAAAACACGAAATAAAACTGGCTTTGGGATAAAAGACAGCAATCGACGGGACCTCTCAACCATAGTCGGCAATCTTTCGCTGTCAACCAATCAGAAGTGTTGTAAAATCGCTGTTTCAAAATGGCGGATTGCATTATGACCAACGTTTCGTACCAAAGATGGCCATCTTGCCTTGGTTTGGGTTCAAATATGGCAATCTTTATAAATTCAAAACCGAAGTTGGCAATCTAAAAAATTCAGTGTGATTTGGCACCTTTATGCTTAACTTTTACACATATTTTTGACTGTTTATGGCTCAGTAAACGTTACAGTAATATGACAAAATGTTTGTCATTAGTATCTATGCATCCAATCGCAAATTAACGGTTTTTGATCATTTGCCAAAATTTTGGTCAACCCTACTTTGCCGATTTTGATTTTATACGACTCAAATAGTGAATATGGCAAGAGGTCATCTGCCGCGTGTGCAACCACTGCCGGGACATAGACCTGTACCGGGAGTCGGGACCCGCACCGCGCCGATGGCGACCACGGGTGACATTCTACATAATGTAAATACATATATATAATCACGACTATTATCCCCGAAGGGTTAGTCAGATACTAGGCAATGAGGACTGAAAAAGCAGTCTTCTACCATCAGCGATATATACGTTACACTAGATAGGACCTTCAGAACACGCAATATGTTCCACTCATCTGCGGAGTCGACTCGGCACCTTGCTTTAGTGTGGCTTTGACATTCGCGCGTGCGGAGCGGTGAAAATAATTCTTTATTTCTTTTCAAAGTGTACACCTAGACGTTTACTACAATTCAGTTGTCAAGTAAGTGATATTAATTGATATTCAAGACATTATTATGTAGTTATATCGTATTATTAGAATGGAAAAGATATTTTTTCAATTATTGTTATTGACAATCTATTTGGACGCCATCTTGATACACACTACGTTGTCTTTGACCGATCTGGCGCTGCGGCGCTGCGATGTCTGTCTTTTGATTAGACGACATTTAAATGTTTAAGTGCTGCAGCGTTTGCAGCGAACTTTAGGTCACTCATTCCAGAATTTGAACAAATGGTTTGTATGAACGTTCTTGTCTATACTTCTAGGTCAATGTCTACCATAGTACACTTTTCATCAAATAGCGTAGCGACTGCACATGTGCTCAGCGTGACAAATGGTGAGCCCATCGCCGCTCTATGCTGTTCGAAGTATGTGTAGTCTCTAGTCCGTTAGTCGCCTTTCACGAAACCTAAGGGAAGAAAGGGGGTGGTAGTATTCTTTCACCGCTGCGCGACACGGTTAACATTCTAGTACATTCTAGATATGTAGGAGTGCGTTCCGTCGTTCTGGGTGTAGTTGTTTGGTTAAAGTTTAACTCGTTTGAGTTGCAACTGAGCCACGGAACGATCGAGTTGTTTTTATAACCTCTTCTGAAGTATTCCTGTCCAAAACGAGAGAAAACTCTTCTTTTGTCTACATTTTTTCCACTTTTATACAATATTTAAACCTAATTATTAAAAAGTAAAACAATACGAAACAAACAGGCCGAATTTTTCGAGACGTTTTGACATAAATTACAAAATTTGACACTTTAATAATGATATAAACGTCAAATAGCTGTCAGAGTGAAAAACAACCATCCGATTTGATAGTTGTTTGGTTGCTGCGCTCTGAGCCACAGAACGGATGAAACTACGCTCTGACAGCCGTCAGAGTAAAATTTCACCAAGCCACGGAACGGGTAGAGCGCGCGCCGGAGTGCGCTCGAGTGCACTCGAGTGAAGCCACGGAACGCAGCCCAAGTAATCTATATTAAAAAATACACACATCAAAAGTGTCTAGGGATCAAGCATTTTTATGCGGATTTCTTGAGATTGAGATGTGGCTTTGTAATAAATTTATGATTTTATAAATTTATATGGATCCTTTTTGGTGCATTTCATAATTTGAAACAGGAACTTTCAATCAATTTCTAGTAAAAGATGAAAATCAGCTGTCAATATTTTCCCTATAAAAACATACAACGCATTGAAGACATTATTAGTGCTACTGTTTCCCTACTACTGATTAAAACCAACGTTATTATGGAGCGGCGACGTCATTTAAGCAGGGAAGAAATGCTCAGAGCCGTGGGAATGATAGAAGCTGGTTCCCGGCAACGTACTGTGGCTTTAGCTCTGAATACAAGTCAGAGTGTTATCAGTCGACTTTGGACACGTTACCGAAGCACTGGTACCGTGGCTGAGCGCCATGGAGGACGGTATCGCTGCACCACACGGAGACAAGACCGATACATTCAAATCACAACTCGAATAGCTCCAACAATAACCGCCATGATGTTAGCCGTGAGGCTTCATCACTCTTCAGGGAACTTAATTAGCGATCAAACAGTCAGAAACCGCTTGCATTAAGTGAACCTTCATTCCCGAAGACCGCTAAGGGTACCACCTATAGCAATGCACAATCGTAGGATTCGATATCAATGGGCTCTTGAACACAGAAATTGGGCAGAAGAACAATGGCGTTTCGTGTGCTTTTCTGATGAGTCTCGTTTTGGTATGAGACCGGATACAAGACGTATACGACACTGGAGAACCCCTGGACGCCAACAGCGATTAAAATCCTGCCAGGAAGTCCATCCTTATAGTGGTGGAACCATCATGGTATGGGCGGGTATTTGGATCGGCGGAAGAACTGAGTTGATTTGGATCAGAGGCAACCTCAACGCTCAAATTTATGCTGAGACGATTGTATCAGACGTCATCGTTCCTCTACAAGTGCAAATCGGTCCCTTATTTCAGTTAATGCATGATAATGCACGACCGCACACCGCAAGAGTTGTAAGACAGACTCTCGCCGCAGCTAACATTAATGTCATGCCCTGGCCTGCTCAGTCGCCAGACTTGAACCCGATTGAGCATGCATGGGATATGCTACAGAGAAGAGCTCTGCCGAATATGGAGGGTATCCAGTCGCAAGAAGACCTTTTTTTGTTGTTGCAACGAACATGGGCGGCCATTCCACAGCGTGATTTGGATGAACTCATTTTGAGTATGCCAAACCGATGTTCTTGTGTTGTTAGTGTTCGCGGTAGAAACACGGATTATTAATTGTTTAAGTTACCCAATAAAATTTTAAAGAAAACTGTTATTTCTGTCTTTTTTTCGAACTTTAATGTTAGTGGTTCAAATGTCAAAAATCCCTTTATTAGGAAAATGGCAAATTTCTTTATTAATACAAAGGTGACTTGGTTTATCGTTACTGTAGACAAACGAAAACACTTTATTTGATGAATCCTTAAAGAAAATTTTAATTAATATCAATCAGGAGAAAAGTTATTGCAAAAATATATGTTGATCCCTAGACACTTTTGATGTGTGTAGTAATTATATGGCAAGGGTTCATCTGCCGCGTGTGCAACCACTGCCGCGATATAGGCCTATGCCGCGACCTGCATCGCGCTAACGGTGATCTTGGGTGAGGAAACACAATTATCGCTAGGCGATAAAATAATATGAACAACCAATAGTTTTAGAAAACTAACGCATTTAGAAAAAACCGGCCAAGTGCGAGTCGGACTCGCCCATGAAGGGTTCCGTAGCAGCAAGTAACATCATATAAAAGTTCTTGTAGTTCGTTGTAACTTTGATCGATGTTTTAGAAATAGTGTATTTTTTTAAATTAATTATTTGACGTATTAAAAAAAACTACTTACTAGATCTCGTTCAAACCAATTTTCGGTGGAAGTTTGCATGGTAATGTACAGCGTATATTTTTTTTAGTTTTATCATTCTCTTATTTTAAAAGTTACACATTTGGGTGGCACATTTTACCACTTTGAAAGTGTCTCTTGCGCAAACTATTCAGTTTAAAAAAAAATGATATTAGAAACCTCAATATAATTTTTGAAGACTTATCCGTAGATACCCCACACGTATAGGGTTTGATGAAAAATAAATGTTGAGTTTCAGTTTTAAGCATGGGGAACCCCCAAATATTGTTTTTTTCTATTTTTGTGTGAAAATCTTAACGCGGTTCACAGAATGCATCTCTTACCAAGTTTCAACAGTAAAGCTCTTATAGTTTCGGAAAAAAATGGCTGTGACGTATACGGACGGACAGACAGACAGACATGACGAATCCATAAGGGTTCCGTTTTTTGCCATTTGGCTACGGAACCCTAAAAAGAACAGTAGTTTGCCATTCTACCGGAAACGAGATAGTGTCTTTTTATCTTCTACTCATAAAGATAACAATGAATATCATAAAAAATAGCAATTAAAAATATTGGCCATAGACAAAATTTGTGATTTTCGATTTATCATCTTAGTTTAGTTAGTCACTTACTATCAAATCATGCAAGTAAGAGCTATCCCTTTTTAAAGTTAAATGAAAGTTCTCAAAAGGCTAACAAAGCATAATACATTGCAGCAAAAATTCTTCAAAAGCTAACAGTACTGTGCTACTTGTAATATACATTTGTGTTGCAGCCCAGTTTGCGTTTGCCCAACCTGTGGCACTGCATACGATAACCAAGAACTGGAATGGCGGCTGATCGAAACCATGAATCGGCGTGCCATGACATACACGCTCCAAGATCTCATCTGCAGTAGATGTCATCAGGTTGGTCTAAGAATATTTTTGGTGTCTTCTTGCTAATTTGACTCCGGGGTAGACATGGGCGCCGCCGTGGCTCGCCGCCGCCGTTTAGGTATGGCGCGCCGCCGCCGCCGCCGACTGTTCAAAATTTCGCGCCGACTAGACTGTTCCAATGTGTAGGCTCTGTAACAATTATCATTCAGGCCTTCCACGTGAACAATAGCACGTGGGTATATTGGGCCATAACCCACCACGCTGGCCCAATGCGGGTTGGTGGGTTAACTGGCTGGCTTGTAACAATAATCTCAGTTTATTCTTTACTCATACGGGCCGTGCAGGCGCCGCGCGGGGCGTCAGCTCAAGTGCTCGATGAGGACGAAGACGACCCTATTTCCGATCAAGAGGGAGAAGAATCAGAAGAACGCCCTTTGTTTGGGGACTTCGCAAACGTGCCTAACGTTAAGACGTCCACACCAACGCGTTGACATAGTATCTTAGAAATGTTGGGGCGTATGGCACACTGCTGTAACTGTAACCGGAACCCCGTCAGCTTTCTTAGCCTGAGCTATAGGTAATACAAACGGGTGCGAAAAATTTAGAAATATCTTTATTTCCACCGGTGATAAAGCCTGACGGCTTACCTGCAGCTGAGAAGGTAATTCCACTCTTTTTGCAAAGAACTCACGTCTGGCAGACGCGAGCAAGGTTCCACCTAAGTTGCATATAGCCGACCTCTCCATGGGAGAACCTCATATCAGCAGCAAAGAGGTACTCAAAGCTCTCCGTACTCTAACGTGAATAAGGCTAGTGGTCCTGATAGAATCCCGGCCATAGTCCCACGTAAGTGTGCACCTAACTTGTCTACTGTTCTAACACACCTGTATCGCCTCTCACTTGAGACTGGTCTAGTTCCTCAGTCGTGGAAGCTGACTAATGTGCAGCCTGCGCCCAAAAAAGGTAGCCGTGCCGATCCATCTTACTGTAAGACGATTTCAGTCAAGCCCATACTCTGCAAGAATACGGAACGTGTACTGAACTCTCGGCTGCTGGCATACCTTGAGACCAATGATCTCCTCAGTGACTACCAGTTCGGATTTCGCCTATTATAGATCTGAGAAGTTGGAACTCACTGGCGCATTGGACCTAGAAATAATGGAAAACTTTATATACCTGGGTTCCATCAGTAACGATGGTTCGTGCGAGAAGGAAGTGCGCAGGAGAATTGGCATGGCTAAGAGCGCCATGTCTCAGCTTGCAAAAATCTGGAGAGATCGCAATATTTCCGTAAAAACCAAAACCAGACTGGTACGGACTCGTGTCTTCTCGATCTTTTATACGGCGCTGAGACTTGGACACTAAAAGCTGCAGACCGCAAACGCATTGACGCTTTTGAGATGTGGTGCTGGAGAAAGATGCTCCGTATTCCTTGGACAGCATTTCGGACTAACGTCTCTATATTGCGAGAACTCAAAATCTCCTCGCGGCTGTCATCCTCGGATGTCTACGCAAAATTCTCGAATAATTCGGTCACATTGCAAGGAAAGACGGTGACAAACTCGAGAAGCTCATAGCGATCGGCAAAGATGGGAAACGGCCTCGAGGACGCAGCCCAATACGTTGGTCTGACCAGATCCGCACCACTCTTAACTCTTCAGTTCACAGCGCCCTCCAGACCGCCAGATACAGAAACAGATGGAGGAAAACCATAAGAGAGAAAGTGATGCAGAAGGGACGTTACAACTCAGCATTGAGGAACACGACGCATGGAGGAACTCCATTATCAATTTTAATTACTTAGTGACTTTTCGCTCTACGGCGACGATATAATGTTTTGTTGTTGAAATCTTTGTGAAGTGTTGGTTTTATTTATCACTCTTATTTCTATCTTTAATTACATAACCAAAAATGACTTCAAAAATCCCACGCCGCCGCCGAGCATATTTTTAAGGCGCGCCGCCGCTGGATTTTTTTTACTCGGCGCCCATGTCTACTCCGGGGTATGTTTAGTTTATAATGTCCGGATGTTATAAAGACCGTTGGTCAATATGCAGTGTCAGAATGTCCAAGAAGTCATAACGTCGAGATGTTATAAAGACCGTTAGTCAATATGTACAAGTCTCAGAATGTCCAAAAAGTCAAAACGTCCAGACCGGGTAGCGATCACGTTTTTACTGAATTAGCTCAGCTGCCGTAAAATGAGACACAATAGAAATTCAATTGTTCTTTGTGAAAGAGAACGCGGCAGATCCCCTTGTCTGCTTTTATTGATAAAAATAAAGTGTCGAAATGTTTGTACGCGCATCAATTCAGAACGGCTTGATCTATTATCTCCAAAGGGTTAGTCAGAGACTAGGCAATGAGGACAGCAAAAGCAGTCCTCTGCCATAGTTCACTTTTCAACAAATAGCGACTGCTCATGTGCTCAGCGTGACAGGTGGTAAGCCCATCGCCGCTATATTTTGTTGGATGTATGTGCAATTTTTAGTCCGTTAGTCGCCTTTTACGACACCCAAGGGAAGAGAGGGGGTGGTAGTATTCTTTCATCGCTACGCGAGTTACGCGGCACTGTTATACACCCTTAATTTTTATTCGTTTTAATGAAATTAAGGATGAGTTCCACCCATGAAACTGAACAACTTTCCCCAAGAAACCTATGTGCAAAAATGACAAAAAAAATTCGACCTACATACAAAAGTGCCCGATTAGCTAGTATGGGAGGTCGAATTTTTTTTGTCATTTTTGCACATAGGGTTCTTTGGGAAAGTTGTTCAGTTTCATGGGTGGAACTCACCCTCATTTTAAAACAAATAAAAATTAAGGGTGTATATTGAGTATATTTTGTAATAATTTTATTTTTTACTAATAATTAGGCCTCTGCCCAGCAGTGGGTTAAGAAGGGCTGGAAATGATGATGATGAAGTTCACTATGTATTTTGGGTAAAAGACAAAAGGTTCTAATATATAAATCAGTTAATTAAAAACTTATTCACACGAACAAAGTCTCGTGGGTGGGCCGCTAGTGTTATAATTCTTATTTTTTTATTGTTTCTTTAAGTAGGTAGTTATTCTTACATCTATTTGCCTGCCAATTGTGTTATAACTAACATTTTGTTATCCCATAGGTAAAACGTGAGAACTTGTCAACTGTATGCGACTGTGCTGGAGATTTCTCTCTGATGATGCAGGTCAAGGATATTCAAACGCAGCTTAGCACTTTTAAGAGTATTGCAGAGTACTACAAGATGCCTTTACTCCTCGAATTGATAGAGTTCAACTTAGCTAATATGTGATATTGTAAAAATAAGGTTAAGAAAAATAAATGTTTTTTTAAATGTTTTGTTTTTTTTTCATACATTTTCTAAACTTCATCATTATAAGAAAAGTCCAGGATTTTTAAATATAACTTTACTAATATTCAATATAATATTATGTTAGGTTTAACTAAAAATATCTATAATAAAATAATATATTATAATTAATCAAAATTTATTAAAGATATTAGATATATATTACATACTAAACAAAATGTATTACAAAATTAATGTTACATTAAAGAAAATCAAAGTGTGCTTCTCTCCTCATTTGGTGTTTGTCCCAAACCTTTTGCGACCTCGCTTATGCATAACCACTGACCGTCAGCATTCTCCTTCCAAAGACTGACTTTATTGTCACCACCAGAAACAGCCAGTATATTACCAGTCAAAGACCAGCTTAGGCTCCAAACAACATCATCAAAGGTGTTCAGGATGGTTGGTGTCCAAGAAACATTGTCGTCACTTGTCCAAATGACAACTCTCTTATCCTGTGAGCAGCTGGCAATCATGGAGCGCTGTAAGCCAAGAGAGGGAGCCCAGGCCACGTCTCGGACCCAGTCCATGTGCATTTCTAGGCGATTCTCTTCTACCCACTGATCACCTTGTTCTTTCCATATCTAAAAAAAAGAAATATACTTAAATCTTACATATTGATTGTGGTGAAGTAAAAAAAGGTTGATTTAAATATGCTTTTAAGTATCTCCTAATAAACCTTAAGGTCAAAATAAACACCAGATTCTGGAAAAAAGTGTAATACCCAAAAGCTTCTTATTTTAAAGTGTAGATACCTTAATCAAGTTGTCGCATCCTCCAGTCACTATTCTCTTTGGAGCGTCTTTGTTGCTGAGAGGGTCAAGACTCAAATCGGCTGACAAAGCTGGACACCAGCTAACAGAGTTAACTCCAATAGCATGAGCAGCAGAGATTTTCTTCACATCCCAGTTGCCAGTGTCTTGTACGTAAGTAATGATGGATATAGATCCGTCAGAGCTGCAGCAAGCCAAGATCAAACCATATTCAGCCGGTGCCCACGCTACTGAATTGACAGAACTCTCATGACCCGTGTATTCATACAATTTCGTCCACTCACCGGCTTCTTTCCATATTATTACTTTTCTGTCGTAAGAACATGAAGCTAGCAGATTACCGTACTTAGGGTGAGCCCAAGCAATTTGCCATACTGGTCCAAAGTGCCCCTTTAGATCCGCAGCTAATGTTTGAGTGCCACTTTTGATATCATAGATTTTCACTGAATTATCGGAGGAACAAGTGGCCAACCTTAATCCATAATAGTCAAGTTCTGCGTCGTGTATCATATCTTCATGGCCGGTATCTATAGTATTTAGCACGGTAATCATTTTGATCAGATTCCTTTAGCCGACCGAACCAAAATTTGCCTCGAGCAAACAGTTTCTTGAACTGTCAATTCAGTTGACGTGGACTAGGCTTGTTGAAAAAATATCGATATATCGATATTTTTTGTTCAATATATCGATATTTTAAGGCGATATTTTTTATTTCGATATATCGATACAAAATAACCAATATCGAAATTCGAAACAAAATCGATATTATTTATTTATTATCACCGCATCACGATCTAACTTTTTAATTCGTTAGAATTCAAAGCCGTAAAAATGTAAAAAAATCTTATTGTTGCTGAATTCCAATAATGTAATCTTTGGTAGTGAGTGTGTAACTCTCACTGTCAGTGCGTTGCTTAAATCAACTTCATGTCATGTGTGCATGTCTGCTACGTATACGCAACGGAAATATTGAACACCTACGGCTTCCTTCGTGCCGTCAGAGAGAGTGGCTTTTACCGTAAATATGGCGGTTTCTAACAACAGGAGCCGAAAGAAAAAGCAGGTGGTCTCCTTTTTTTCAAGCCGGTGAAAAATTTTACCGATATATCGATATTTTTTTCGCGATATATCGAGGCCGATATTGATATTTTTCAAAATATCGATATATCGATATTTTTTTTCATTTCCGACATCCCTAACGTGGACGTTTAGTGTTGCAACTAGAATATATGCTTTTTTTTATATATATATTTATATATTGTTAGAAATAGACAACCAGGAGGCGGGGCCAAGCGGCACGTCACGAGTGACGTAAGCGTGGTGGGAGACGCCAAGTGGGGGACCAAAGCTGAGGCGAGCTCGTCAGGCGGCTCGACACTTTTTCGGCGGCGTTCGTGTGTGCTGGACGTATTTTGCGGACACGTTTCATATAATTATTTTTGTTCAATTACCTAATTATTTAATTTCATTAATAAAAGTTTTGCTTTTGAGTAGGGTATTTCTCGTTTCTTTTTAAAAAATCAACTCCACTTCAAGTTCATAAAATCAGAAGTGGGATAGTCCACAAGGCCTAGCTCGCTATCGGCTTTCTGCCTGCCTTATGTAAATTTTTTAATTCTTATTAATTTAACGGGTCTCCTATTTTTATAGCGCGTTGTACGATCATTACATTGCTTAAGCAGTTTAAGTGTTTGTTAAAGTACGTTGTGCGACTTGTGCGTATTTTGTTGGCAAGTTTTATAACATTCTACCCCCTTAAGGTAATTGGTGCGTTGCGTTACGCGCGTAGTGCGTTTTCTTATAGCAAATTGTAAAATTTTATTAGTCACGGTTTTTATTTCTGAATTTAGTTATTGTTTAATAGTGAAGTTAATCTTTTAAGGATTTTCTTTTCTTCTTCGCTTCTTTATCCAGACAGTTAATTATTTTAGTTTCGTTCACGTAATGGTTGCTTTAGACGTTAGTTGTTAGCTTTAAATTTAATAATGTCAGACCGTGTTTCGCTGTCAAAGGAAAGAGGTCGTAGCCGTAGTAGAAACCGCAGTAGATCGCGTGACCGTTATGATAATTCTTATTATAGCTCTCGTAGACGGCGTCACGACGACTCTCCTGGCTATCGCGATAGTTCTCGTAGTCAGGCTTTAGATACGATTCTTGGTAGATTGCATGCGATTGAAAATAGGTTAAGTACCTCAACGCCAACGCTAGTTCCGCCACGTCCAGCACATGAATGCACTACTCCACCGTTACACCGTGCAAGTGAGAGCATCGAGCCGGGTGAGTCTGTTTGTGATACAACGAACAAAATTGTCAGCGCGCTATCATCATTAATACAGTCTAAGCCATCTCATTATTATATTTCAAATTTTGATCCGAATATTCACGACTTCGATGTTTGGTGTGCAGAAGTTGATCAAGGTCGCGTGTTGAATCATTGGAACGATCGTGAGTGCCTTTCGCGTGTTGGTGGCTGCCTTAAAGGCGACGCGCGCACCTGGCTGAATGATTGGATTTCCAATAATCGTACATGGACCAATTACAAACTTGAATTCCGATCACTTTGCCCGCGGAGCATCGATGTTGCTAACATTTTGTTTGAGATAATGAATACGGATTCCAATAGTTTTGCTTCTTATGCCGACTATGCCCGGAAGTCATTGTTGCGTTTAAATATCGTGAAAGGGTTGTCGGATTACTTGAAAACAGCGATTGTCATTCGAGGCATTAAAGATCCACAAGTAAAAGCTGCTGCATCAAATGCTAAATTGCAACCAATTGAGCTAGTGGAGTTTTTGTCGGTTTATTCGAAACCTAAAACAGATTTTCGCAATAACCGCAATTTTGTTCGTTCCTTTAATGCTGATCGTTTTGAATCTCGTAAGCGTACGGCTTCAACTAAGCCTAATGTAAAATGTTTTAAGTGCGGTGACAGCGGTCATATTTAATCTCACTGCAAGAGGCAGAAAAGCGAAACAAATAAACCATTTAGAGAACCTTCGACGCCGAACAAATTAGCATTCTGTACGTATTGTAGTAAAACCGGGCATACGGTAGATAGGTGTTTTAATAAACAACGTGTCGAATCTAAAAGTAAAGATACTGGTAATGTAAATTTTTGTCAAACCGTGCCAGACACAGTAATGTCATGACCGCTATAATTGAAAAATTACCGGTAGACGTTTTGATTGATAGCGGCTCAGATATTTCTTTAATTTCTAATTCAGTTCTTAAATATCTAAATTGTAACAAGTTCCCTACATATCGTATAATGCGCGGAATAGGTAGTCAGGAAATAGAAGCAACATGTTATGTAACGACAGTCATTAAATTCCCCGAAATATCAGTAGAGGTGGACCTATTTGTTGTTCCTTCTACATGTTTAAGTGCATCCGTACTATTGGGAACTGATGTTTTAAATCGAGAAGGGGTCACATACTTTAGATCTGGTGAAGTACAACGTCTCACTAGAATTAATTGCACGTCTCTGGTTAATCACTTAAGTAGCGTAGATTTTAGTGTCACAAATACACTCTTAGTGGGTGAGGACAAGCAACGTTCACTTCTGCTCATTAACGAGTTTTCTGATTTCTTTGTCACTAGAACTGCTACTTCTACTGTCAATACTGGTAGCATGGAAATAAAACTTTCTAGTAACATTCCTGTTCACTATCGTCCCTATAAGCTTTCAGCTGATGAAAAGTCAAGAGTTCGTAATATTATTGACGATCTCATGAGCAAGGGTATTATCCGGGAGTCTGAATCGGAATATGCTAGTCCTGTCATACTTGTTAAAAAGAAAGACGGTTCTGACAGGATGTGCGTTGATTATCGCGCTCTAAATGCAATCACCGTTAAGGATAGATTCCCCTTGCCTCTTATAGATGACCACATCGACAAACTGGGCAATAGTAAATACTTTACTAGTCTCGATATGGCGACTGGTTTTCATCAGCTCCCAATGAAGGACGATGATTCCATTAGCAAAACAGCGTTCGTCACGCCTGAGGGTCATTTCGAATATATGAAAATGCCCTACGGTTTGACGAATGCTCCTGTAGTATACCAGAAGGTCATATCGAAAACTCTAAAAAACCTGATAGACACTGGGAAGGTCCTTAATTATATTGACGACGTGCTGGTGCTATCAGATTCAATTGAGGAGGGGTTGACGTTGTTACGTCAGGTACTTGTCTGTCTTACCAATGCGGGATTTTCCATAAACTTAAAAAAGTGCACTTTCCTAGACACTGAAGTTGAATATCTGGGCAGACTAATAAGCCAAGGTCAGGTACGGCCGAGTCCTAGGAAGGTAGATGCCTTAGTAAATTCCCCAAAACCAACAACTGTTAGACAAGTCCGCCAATTCTTGGGTTTGGCCGGATACTTTAGACGCTATATCGCTAATTACGCCGTCAAAACCTCTTGTATTGCAAGACTCACCAAGATCGGAGTACCGTTTGTATGGGGTGACGAGCAAGACGTAACTCGAAGTTACATAATTGGTTGCTTAACGGAAGAACCAGTACTCGCGATCTTTGACCCTAAGTTACCTACGGAGCTCCATACAGACGCCAGTGCAATAGGCTATGGCGCTATTCTGTTGCAAGAGCATGAGGGTAAGAGAAAACGTGTAGTTGCCTATTTTAGCAGAGCCACACATGGCTCCGAGTGTCGGTATCATAGCTATGAGCTCGAAACTTTAGCCATAGTGAAATCACTGCAGCATTTCCGTCATTATCTTATCGGGGTTGATTTTAAAATAGTAACTGATTGTAACTCGCTTAAATTAACCGAGCGTAAAAAAGACCTCATCCCGCGAGTAGCACGTTGGTGGGTCTACTTGCAAGATTTTAATTTCTCTATTGAGTACCGAAAAGGAACTTTAATGCAGCATGCTGACTTCTTAAGTAGAAACCCAGTGAATGTGTCACACATTCGTCGGCCTAACAATTGGGCACAAGTAGCCCAAACTGCTGACTCTGAGACGCAAGAACTGATGGAGAAGTTAAGAGACGGTCAGTTAGATTCTTCTCGATATTTTGTTAAAAATATTTTTTTGTACTACAAGTACAGTCCTACTGGTGAGGATTCGCGACTTCTTTGCTTCATACCAAAGGGTCATAGACTCAGTCTTTTACGTGTTTTCCACGATGATCATGAGCACATTGGCATAAGTAAAACTACCAACCTGATTCTTCGTCACTTCTGGTTCCCCGGTTTGAGACAATTTGTGAACAAATACATTACCCACTGTCTGATTTGTCTTTCCCATAAGCGAGTTCCGCGAGCTCCACATCAACCTATTAAATCGTGGACTAAACCTGATAGTCCTTTCTCCACTATTCACATGGACCTCCTGGGTCCACTCCCAGAATCGAATGGCTTTAAGTATGTTTTGATATTGGTAGATGCTTTTTCAAAATTTTGCCTCCTGTATCCGCTATACAAGCAAGATACCGTTGACCTGAAACGCGTGTTTACAAACGCAATTTCTTTATTCGGTACACCGTCATTGATCGTTACTGATAGAGGCAGGATGTTTGAGAGTTCTGGGTTTCAAACCTGGGTTTCTGAGTTGGGTTGTTCCACGCATCTAATCACGCCTGGGATGCATCAAGAAAACGGACAAGCTGAGCGGTACTGCCGTACTGTCCTTAATATGCTGCGAGTCGAAGTGAACAGTAAAGGCAGTAATTGGTCCGACGCGTTATGGAAGGTTCAGTTGATCCTAAATGTCACCAAGCAGGCTACGACGCAGACTTCTCCTCTGCGACTTTTAATTGGCGTTGTAGCCACCACTCCTGTGTTGAGAGCCTTGGTTAGAGATGTTGCCCTCGAAAATTCCGACACGAATCGCGAAGCGATGGTCACCTTGAGACGTCAGCATGCTTCGGATCTACTTGAGGCGAACCAGGAACGACAAGATCGACAAACCAATGAAAAGCGAAAACAGCCACGTGTTTTTGCACTTGGTGACTTTGTGTTTGTTGGAAAAACTTCTCAAAGTTCCGGCAAACTGGATTCCGGAATGAGAGGTCCTTACAAGGTTACTCAGCAGCTTGCCCATGACCGCTATGAGCTAGAGCTCCTAGCAGGGTCCTATGGGAAGAAGACCCAGGCAGCTGCGGAACACATGGTTCTGTGGCGAGGCGAATGGACACCGGACACGTGTGCAGTGTTCTTTGCAGGTGGTGAGTAATTTATAGCAACGTGCGCGGGCCTTTAGCCGCAACCTATGGCGTATGCTGTTGTAGAATACACCACAGACATACGACACATAAGTGGCAAAGAAAATGTAGTCGCCGACGCACTCAGCCGCATAGAAACAATATCGTGCCCGGAAACAATAACCTACGCAGATATAGCCAACGCGCAAGAGCGAGACAGCAACATATCGCAACTAGCATCTCAAAACTCAAGCAACATCTCAATCAAGAAAATAACTATCCCTGACACTGATCTCGACCTATATTGTGAAACGTCTACGCCCTACGTTCGCCCGTATATACCTACAGAACATAGATGGCAAGTTTTCAACATTATTCACAACGTGAGTCATCCCGGCACCCGTACTACACGCAAGCTCGTCGCAAAGAAGTACTTTTGGCCATCAATGAATGCAGACATCGGCAAATGGACAAAAGCGTGCATTCCATGTCAAAAGAGCAAGATACAACGTCATACAGTTTCACCTATTTCATCATTCCCGCCAGCTGACAGATTCCGAAATTTGCATCTCGATATCGTTGGCCCATTATCTACTGCAGAAAACGGCCAACGTTATGTAATCACGATGATAGACAGAGCGACCCGATGGCCCGAAGCAATACCTACGGACGACATTACAGCAGACACAGTAGCGAAAGTCGTCTACCAACACTGGATCACACGCTTCGGCTGCCCAGAAACCCTTACAAGTGACCAAGGTCGACAATTCGAGAGTCAGCTTTTCACCAACCTAATGAAAGAAATGGGAATAGCGAAAACACGTACAACGCCCTATCACCTACAGACAAACGGAATAGTCGAACGTTGGCACCGCTCACTCAAGAACGCATTACGCGCAAGACTCGTCGCCGCTTCAACTAAGTGGACAGATGAACTACCTACAGTTCTATTAGGCTTACGAGCAGCCTTACGCACAGACACGGCAGTCAGCGCAGCCGAACTTACCTACGGTTACCATTTGCGATTGCCAGGCGAATATTTTACCGCAAGTACTAACATACCTACTGCGATGGATTATACCTACGTCGAAAGATTGCGCGACACCATTCAAGCAAACAAGCCGACTGCAGATTTTTCACACCATAGCAACAATAAACATATGTTTGTGCATAAAGACCTAAGTACATGCACGCACGTGTTTATCAGAACAGTTGCCGTGAAAAAGCCACTACAGCCACCATATGAAGGTCCCTACCAAGTCATGGATCGGAACAGCAAAGTTTTTACCATCAAGCTACCTCACCGTGAAGCAAACATATCCATAGACCGGTTGAAGCCCGCATACGTTTTACAAGAACAAGAACTCAACTTCGACGTACCCATACAGAAAACAGTTACCATTTTGCCACCAACACCGTTACCATTACCGTTACCAAGCCGCAGCAAGACGACACAACCGGCAGATAAGCGAACCACATCCGGCCGAGTCGTCAAGCCACCTGTACGCTTCGCTTAAGGGGGAGCACTGTAGCCGCACACTCACAATAACAAGCACAGAAGATGTAAAGCAAATCCATTTAATAGAATGTCAGACGGAAGCCTTTTCGATATGAAACAGGGACATAGCTCTGAAAAGAGCTGCCATAATGAAATAAGAATAGATCGATATGAAACAGGAACATAGCACTGAAAAGGGCTGTCGTAATGAAATAGGAATGGAGCTTCGTCAGCATGCAAACAGCATCTTCATTCTTCGCCACCATTCTCAGCTGCGTGTACACATCACTCGTAACAGCGCCCACGTTATCGCCATCGCCGCACGCCGCACGCCACGCATCTTCACTGCGTCCGCTCCGTGGTCTGTCGGCCGTCGAAATGGCCGAGCGCAACGAACGTCGCCAGTTTTGTCGCGTGCATGTTTCCCCGCCCGCACTTCCCCGCGTCGCGAAGCCCCGCGCCGCGTGTTCCCCGCACCGCGTTGCATAGCGACCGCGGGTGAATGAGACACCCGTTGTTCCTCTCTCTTTTGCGTAAGTGACTAAGTTAAGCAACCTATGTTTGTAAATATAATAATTGTAATATATATGATCACTAACTAAAAAAAAGTATCCATTCTACGACTGACCATCCTGAGTATAATTTCTCTCCAAGCTTCGCTTCAACCCCACTCGCTAAAGTGGTGACCCCAGTCAGAACACAGAAGACCCTACTCAGAACAATCCAGAAAGAAGAAAATGGCTAACGAAGAACTAGCAGCACCAACCTCTTGCCAGCACAACACCTGCGAGAAGTCTCCGGCATTGCACTCTCTATGCGTGTACCACCATTCTGGCGAGATCGTCCGCGTCTCTGGTTCATAAGTTTCGAAGCCGCAACTAGCGAACTAAAGAAAAGCGAAGCACAAAAGGCGCAGATGGTCATCGCACAACTCGAAAAAGAAGACATAGAGCAAATATGCGACCTACTCTACGAGCCGCCAGCCGAACGCTACTACTCAATCATCAAAGAGCGACTAATCTCTGTCTATGAAGAATCGGATGGAAAGCAACTACAAAAACTGTTGTCCGACATGGACCTAGGCGATCAGAAGCCGAGCCAGTTGTTACGGCGCATGCGAACCCTCGCACGCAACAAGGTTCCTGACAGTACACTCCGATTGATGTGGATGAACCTCCTGCCACCGCACGTGCACTCGGTGATCATCGTTAGCGATGCGATTAGCAACGACACAGCGCTGGACGAGCTAGCCAAGCTTGCTGACAAGATGCTGGAACAAAATCGTCAAGTCTCCACGCTAGCTTCAGTTTCGCCATCAACCCGGCAAGAAAAACACGTCGACATACAGTTCCTGGCCGACGAGATAAGAAAACTCCATTTAGAAGTTGCAGAACTCCGAGCATTTAGAAACAACTACTCGTACCCTCGCCCACCACCACATGCACGCTATCACTACGCACAACAACATCCACATCGAAATGCAAGAGAAAGAAATACCAGCCGTTCGCCGTCTCCGTCTCGCAACCGCGACGGATCATCCCGTTCTCGCTCTGCCACGCCATCACCGTTTTGCTACTATCATCGTCGCTTTGGGAAAAATGCAAAACGCTGCACAACACCATGTACTTTCAACAATGAAGAAACATCGGAAAACTAGCAAACACGTTGGCAGAGGCGGAACCCAACGTCGTCGGAACAAAGTCATACCGCCTATTCGTCACCGACAAAAGCTCCAGATTATCGTTTTTAATCGACACCGGCGCCAACATCTCCGTTCTGCCGAAGCGAAAAGGAACATCTGCGAAACCTCTTCCATTCACCCTGTACGCCGCCAATAGCACCATCATACCAACCTACGGTGAAAAAACAATGACATTGGACCTCAACCTACGAAGACCTTATAAATGGCGTTTCATCGTGGCCGACGTTACAAAACCGATAATCGGAGCAGACTTCCTTAAACATCACAACCTACTAGTTGATTTGAAGAACCGAAGACTTATAGACAACACAACGAAGCTCGGTACCGACACCAGTGGGCGTTACACCGACATACCTACAGTACGCAGCATCGACGTCCAACAATCGTACCACAACATACTATCAGAGTACCCCGGTATCGCCCGTCTCACTTCAATGAAACTTAACCCCAAACTCCGAGTAGAACATTTCATCGAAACAACTGGTCAACCTATTCACTGCCGCGCTCGACCTATTCCACCACATCGCTACGATCAAGTCAAAATCGAGTTCGAAAATATGATCAGTCAAGGGCTATGCAGACCAAGCAAAAGTCCTTGGGCAAGCCCACTCCATATCGTTTTTTTTTTTTTTTTTTTATAGCAGAAGGAGGCAAACGAGCAAGCGGGTCACCTGATGGAAAGTAATCACCGCCGCCCATGGACACCCGCAAAACCAGAGGAATCGCAGGCGCGTTGCCGGCCTTTAAGGAAGGAATAGGCTCGTTTCTTGAAGATCCCTAAGTCGTAACGGTCCGGAAATACCGCCGCCGAGAGCTGGTTCCACAACACTGTAGTTCGAGGCAAGAAATTTCTTGAAAAACGCACAGTAGTAGACCGCCATCCATCAAGGCGATGTGGATGGAATGACAGTCGATTGCGTGTAGTGCAGTGAAGGAAATTAGCGGCAGGGATCAAGCCGAACAATTCCTCAGAACACTCCCCATGATATATACGGTACAATATACAGAGAGACGCAACGTCTCTCCGAAGAGCCAGTGGATCGAGCCGACCTGAAATAACCACGTCGCCGACAATTCGAGCAGCTCTGCGTTGAATGCGGTCAAATGGAAGGAGTTGGTATTGGGGTGCTCCAGCCCAGAGATGGGAGCAGTATTCCATATGCGGCCTGACCTGTGCTTTATACAGTTGTAAACGGTGGGCCGGCGTGAAATACTGACCCGCTCTATTAAGCACACCCAGCTTTTTCGAAGCTAATTTAGCTTTACCTTCCAAATGACCACGAAACTGAACGTCACTCGAAATATCGACGCCAAGGATTCCAATAATCGGATTGGTATCAAGGGGAGCTCCCTCAAAGTTCAGAGGTACGACGAAGGGACGTTTTTTCGCGGTAAATGCGCAAACTTGTGTTTTGGAGGGGTTAAAGCGGACTAGGTTATGTCGGCCCCAATCCGAGACATGACTTAACATGTTCTCGGTGTCAGTCACAAGTTTATTCCGGCTCTCGATGACGCTTTCCAGAGAAATATTAGCTCGCCCGGTGTAGAGCGTATCCCCAGTACTGTCATCCGCATAGCAATGAATGCTGTTGTTACGCAGCATGTCATTGATATGCAGAAGAAACAAAGTAGGGGACAACACACACCCCTGCGGGACTCCAGCATTCACGGGCTTCATGTCGGAGCACGAACCGTCGACTGCGACTCTGATGCTACGCCCAGTAAGAAAGCTGGCAACCCATGAACACAATTTCTCAGGAAGCCCGTATGATGGAAGTTTAGAGAAAAGAGCCCTGTGCCATACCCTGTCAAAAGCTTTCGCTACGTCCAAGCTAACTGCCAGTGCCTCCCCTTTACTCTCGACTGCCTCCGCCCATCGGTGAGTAAGGTACACTAAAAGATCACCAGCCGATCGACCGCGACGAAAACCAAACTGGCGATCACTTAGTAGCTGGTTCTCTTCTAGGTACCTTAAGAGCTGGCGGTTTATAATGGACTCCATTACTTTGGAGAGTAAAGAGGTAATAGCTATTGGCCTGTAGTTAGACGGATCTGAGCGATCGCCTTTTTTTGGAATCGGGTGCACAAGGGCTGTCTTCCAAGAGCTTGGGACGACGCCAGTGGTGTAAGAGAGCTGGAAAAGGCGCGTTAGAACTGGTGCCAATTCAGGAGCACACGTCCGAAGCACAATGGGTGGAACTGCATCTGGCCCACTCGCCTTATGGATATCAAGGGAAAAAAGAGCCTTACGAACTGACCTTTGCAGGAACTGAACGTTTGGCATTGTACAGGCGCAATGCGGTATGGTTGGTGGAGAGTTTTCCCCATCGTCCAAGGTCGAGTTTGATGCGAAAAGAGAGCCCAAGAGATCGGCTTTCTCCTTTGCAGTATAGGCCAGGCAGTCATCGGTCTTGTACCGAAGAAAAATGGTGACCTACGAGTCTGCGGAGATTACAGACGTCTTAATGCAGTCACGAAACCCGATCGCTACCCAATACCACGCATAAGGGATTTCACACATCAACTCACTGGGAAAACAATATTCAGCACAATTGACCTCAACCGGGCGTATCAACAATTAGCAGTACGTGACGAGGACATTGAGAAAACAGCAATCATCACCCCGATGGGACTGTTCGAATTTCCACGAATGTGCCCAGGTCTCAAGAACGCAGGTCAAACCTTCCAACGGTACATCCATGAAGTTCTAAGAGGGCTACACTTCGTGTTTCCTTTCATCGACGACCTACTCCTGGCATCAGAAACACCAACTCAGCACGAAGAACACCTACGAATGGTTTTAAGCAGACTGGAAGACAATGGCATTACCATAAACCCGGTCAAATGCAACTTTGGCCAAACGCAAGTACAGTTTCTAGGATA
The DNA here is from genome assembly GCA_963921215.1 of Scoparia ambigualis. NCBI lineage: Eukaryota > Metazoa > Arthropoda > Insecta > Lepidoptera > Crambidae > Scoparia > Scoparia ambigualis. Next base: position 24,617,361 of record OY992520.1, on the reverse strand, counting down.
CACTGTATCACAAGAAGGCATAAAACCACCGCTGCACAAAGTCCAAGCCATCACGGAGTACCCGAAGCCAAAGAACATAGAAGAACTCAGACGTTTTCTCGGAATGTTAAACTTTTACCGTGAACATATTCCGAACGCCGCAGCCATACAAGCACCATTAAACTCGTACCTACACAATACGAAAAAACGCGACAAGACCACCATCGAATGGAATACCGAAGCAGAGGAAGCATTTATAGACTGCAAAACAAGCATTATAAACGCTGCCTTACTCGCACACCCATCCCACGATGCGACACTCGCGTTATTTTGCGACGCTTCCGATAACGCAGCCGGTGCCGTGCTACAACAACATTACAACGACCAATGGCAACCATTAGGATACTTCTCAAAGAAATTTTCAACCGCGCAGAAGAAATACTCGACCTACGACAGAGAGCTACTAGCTATCTACATGGCAGTCAAGCATTTCAGAAAAACATTTGAAGGCCGCCACCTCATTATTTTCACCGACCACAAGCCGCTTACCTACGCTATGTCTAAAACGCAAACGGCAAACGAAACGCCGCGCCGGACTCGCCAATGTCTTTTCATAAGCGAATACACCACAGACATACGACACATAAGTGGCAAAGAAAATGTAGTCGCCGACGCACTCAGCCGCATAGAAACAATATCGTGCCCGGAAACAATAACCTACGCAGATATAGCCAACGCGCAAGAGCGAGACAGCAACATATCGCAACTAGCATCTCAAAACTCAAGCAACATCTCAATCAAGAAAATAACTATCCCTGACACTGATCTCGACCTATATTGTGAAACGTCTACGCCCTACGTTCGCCCGTATATACCTACAGAACATAGATGGCAAGTTTTCAACATTATTCACAACGTGAGTCATCCCGGCACCCGTACTACACGCAAGCTCGTCGCAAAGAAGTACTTTTGGCCATCAATGAACCCAGACATCGGCAAATGGACAAAAGCGTGCATTCCATGTCAAAAGAGCAAGATACAACGTCATACAGTTTCACCTATTTCATCATTCCCGCCAGCTGACAGATTCCGAAATTTGCATCTCGATATCGTTGGCCCATTATCTACTGCAGAAAACGGCCAACGTTATGTAATCACGATGATAGACAGAGCGACCTGATGGCCCGAAGCAATACCTACGGACGACATTACAGCAGACACCGTAGCGAAAGTCGTCTACCAACACTGGATCACACGCTTCGGCTGCCCAGAAACCCTTACAAGTGACCAAGGTCGACAATTCGAGAGTCAGCTGTTCACCAACCTAATGAAAGAAATGGGAATAGCGAAAACACCTACAACGCCCTATCACCCACAGGCAAACGGAATAGTCGAACGTTGGCACCGCTCACTCAAGAACGCATTACGCGCAAGACTCGTCGCCGCTTCAACTAAGTGGACAGATGAACTACCTACAGTTCTATTAGGCTTACGAGCAGCCTTACGCACAGACACGGCAGTCAGCGCAGCCGAACTTACCTACGGTTACCATTTGCGATTGCCAGGCGAATATTTTACCGCAAGTACTAACATACCTACTGCGATGGATTATACCTACGAGAAAGATTGCGCGACACCATTCAAGCAAACAAGCCGACTGCAGATTTTTCACACCATAGCAACAATAAACATATGTTTGTGCATAAAGACCTAAGTACATGCACGCACGTGTTTATCAGAACAGTTGCCGTGAAAAAGCCACTACAGCCACCATATGAAGGTCCCTACCAAGTCATGGATCGGAACAGCAAAGTTTTTACCATCAAGCTACCTCACCGTGAAGCAAACATATCCATAGACCGGTTGAAGCCCGCATACGTTTTACAAGAACAAGAACTCAACTTCGACGTACCCATACAGAAAACAGTTACCATTTTGCCACCAACACCGTTACCATTACCGTTACCAAGCCGCAGCAAGACGACACAACCGGCAGATAAGCGAACCACATCCGGCCGAGTCGTCAAGCCACCTGTACGCTTCGCTTAAGGGGGAGCACTGTAGCCGCACACTCACAATAACAAGCACAGAAGATGTAAAGCAAATCCATTTAATAGAATGTCAGACGGAAGCCTTTTCGATATGAAACAGGAACATAGCTCTGAAAAGAGCTGCCATAATGAAATAAGAATAGATCGATATGAAACAGGAACATAGCACTGAAAAGGGCTGTCGTAATGAAATAGGAATGGAGCTTCGTCAGCATGCAAACAGCATCTTCATTCTTTGCCACCATTCTCAGCTGCGTGTACACATCACTCGTAACAGCGCCCACGTTATCGCCATCGCCGCACGCCGCACGCCACGCATCTTCACTGCGTCCGCTCCGTGGTCTGTCGGCCGTCGAAATGGCTGAGCGCAACGAACGTCGCCAGTTTTGTCACGTGCGTGTTTCCCCGCCCGCACTTCCCCGCGTCGCGAAGCCCCGCGCCGCGTGTTCCCCGCACCGCGTTGCATAGCGACCGCGGGTGAATGAGACACCCGTTGTTCCTCTCTCTTTTGCGTAAGTGACTAAGTTAAGCAACCTATGTTTGTAAATATAATAATTGTAATATATATGATCACTAACTAAAATAAAGTATCCATTCTACGACTGACCATCCTGAGTATAATTTCTCTCCAAGCTTCGCTTCAACCCCACTCGCTAAACTGTGTTATTTTGTTGAGTGCCACGTGCGCTGGCCGTTGGCCGCAACCTATGACGTGTGTTATTTTGTTGAGTGCCACGTGCGCTTGCCGTTGGCCGCAACCTATGACTTGTGTTATTTTGTTGAGAGCCACGTGCGCTGGCCTTTGGCCGCAACCTATGACGTGTGTTAGTGTGTTATTTTATTGAAAGCCACGTGCGCGGGCCTATGGCCGCAACCTATGGCGTGTGCTGTTTTATTGAGAGCCACGCGCGCTGGCCTTTGGCCGCAATCTATGGCTCACAGTTTTGTCTTAACCTCCCCTTTCGTTATTTAATTTTATTTTTATATTTTTATTAATAATCGAATTGCGATGTCCCGAAAATTCCTTATTGAATTTGTTCAACAATTTTGCAATTGATTAGCAATGCAATTCCTGGTATTGGTCGCGACTGTTTGAGTGCACGCTTACAGTCGAGATGCGAGACTATTAATTGTTGTTGAATCTTATGCCACTATGCACATGAAGAAAAAATGCTATAACATAGTTGTGTTTCAGGTGACGATGATCTTGTTCCTGACAATCTTCAAGATTGCGATGAACCACTAACGCAAGAGCAAGCGGTCGAGGACGCCTCGCTATCAGGAGAGGCCGTGTTAGAAATAGACAACTAGGAGGCGGGGCCAAGCGGCACGTCACGAGTGACGTAAGCGTGGTGGGAGACGCCAAGTGGGGGACCAAAGCTGAGGCGAGCTCGTCAGGCGGCTCGACACTTTTTCGGCGGCGTTCGTGTGTGCTGGACGTATTTTGCGGACACGTTTCATATAATTATTTTTGTTCAATTACCTAATTATTTAATTTCATTAATAAAAGTTTTGCTTTTGAGTAGGGTATTTCTCGTTTCTTTTTAAAAAATCAACTCCACTTCAAGTTCATAAAAATATATATTTGTTCCATACTGCCTAGTCATTAGTTTTTTATTTGTTTTTTTCCCTTGATGATAATGAGTGGTGATTAAGATGAATGATAAATGATGTTCCCCAAACCCCTTGAGTTCTCAGTAAAGATGTGGGACTTTACTGAGGTCTCACGCGGACTACTTGAGAGAATTTGAAAAGTGATGTTGCACTGTTTTGTTTCATTTGCCAACACTCATGCACGTTCACAAACACTTAACGGTTAATAATCCACTATTATTTCACATTAATGTTCGAAAAAACACAAATTTTGGAAAATAAAACAAAACTGAAGACATGACGCTTCACTTTCCCGCCAAGAAGTCGAATATATGCTATTGTTAAATATTCCGAGCTTCTAAAATGGACGTAATTATATTTACACAAAACAACCATCCGCTTTTTATATATATAATATAATAAGAAAAATTTCGATAAGTTTAAATTCTGTACGTTTTAAACATTAGTGTTGCCGAACTATCGATAGTTAACCTCGGAAATTATCTATAACATCGATAGTACCTATCAATAGCTAAGTTTGGTACACAATAGTATGGCGAACGCTACACGCAAGATCCATATTGTGATCCGTCAATATATACTGACGGATCACGATAATTTTTGACGTGTAGTGTAGTGTATTGACGGATCACAATATTTATCGCAGGATTTCTGGAAATCCAGTGATCCAATGTTAGATCCAAGATCGTGATATTTATCTTGCGTGTAGTGTCGCGCGTCAATATTTATCGTGTCTAGGGTTGCCACCTTTTTTTAGAATAAATAAGGTATTTTTTATTCCTCATACACGGAAAGTAGGTTTGAAGTTGCCTGAGGAGCGGGTGGAAAGTAATACTTTTCTACCAACTACCAACAAAACATACAGCTATTCGAATTAACAAAAAACAAGTTTATCTTAATGCTAAGTGCTGTCTCAATTATAGGTAGTCACGACATGCAATATCAAAATACAATCATATTTGTTGAACAGTATCTCATGTGTAGTTGTGACTTACTATTAAAATAATACTAACAACCCATCTCTTCCCATGGCTGTCGTAAAGGGCGACTAACGGACTAAAGACTGCACATACATCCAACAGCATAGAGCGGCGATGGACTCATCAAAATAATACTACCAACCCCCCTTTTCCCTTCGGTGTCGTATAAGACGACTAACGGACTAAATTCTGCACATACATCTAACAGCATAGAGCGGCGATGGGCTCATCAAAATAATACTACCAACCTCTCGCTTCCCTTGGGTGTCATAAAAGGCGACTAACAGACTAAATTCTGCACATCAAAATAAAACTACCAAACCCTCTCTTCCCTTGTGTGTAGTAAAAGCGACTAACGGGCTAAATTCTGCACATTAAAATAAAACTACCAACCCCTCTCTTCCCTTGTGTGTAGTAAAAGCGACTAACGGGCTAAAGGCTCTCCACCTAAGCACATGTGCAAACTGTGCAGTAGTTTCTTGCTGAAGCGTGGATTGTGTGGGCGTGGCCTGTGTTGTCCATAGATTCAAATTATTACTAATTTTACCATTAACTTGAACCAAATATCTCAATAAAGTTGTAGATTTATGTAAAATAAAACTCACTCGTTTTTTTAGCTAATTCATGTTTTTATTTTTAGTTACTTACCATTCGTAATTAAAAGCACAGTGTTTACCTCGGGTGAATGAAGGACTTATTTTCTCCCTCGAACTATTGCCGTTCGAGGGAGTAAATAAGCTACTTTCAGCCCTATAGGGTAACAAACAATGTACTATTTACATTTTGTTAGAACAAAAATAAAGTATATAGCATAAAAAAGAGTACTTATTTATTTGTCCTTAAAAACGTTTTTTTTGTTGCTTTTTGCAACATTTGACACATGTTGTCTTTTACGTAAATAGAGTATTTTAGCCTTAGAGCATTAATTTACTTTTTATTTACTAAAAGATTTTAGTTAGCGTACTTTATTGGTGTCGTAGCGTAGATTATAAAGTACGCCTACATGAAAAAGAGACAATACTATATTTTAAAGTGCGAGTGGCAACCCTACACGTCTGCCTCGTGCAAAGTACGTAATTTTGACGCGATCCGTATTGATGGTGTAGGGTGTTCTGTGATCCAGCCCAAGATCCATCAATAAATATCACGATATTTATCACAATATTTATTGACGTGTAGCGTTCGCCTATCGGTATACTGCAATAATATTTAAAGTGTTGAAGCTTAATATCGTAATTACTATCGATAGTATCGATACTATCGATTGTTATTGCAATATTATTGATACTATCGATAGTGCCTTCAACAGTATTGCTGTGCGTTTATATTATCGATACTATCAATAGGCCAATCCATACTAAAGCTTTTACTCAACTATCGATAGTGGACTATCGAAACTATCAATAGTGGACTATCGACACTATCGAGCAGCAACACTAGTGTCAAACAAATGTCATGTTTTCAAAAGGGAATGTCAAATGTTCGCAAAAGCGAATCACGCGAATTCACAAAATCTGAAAATAATTATGAGCTAATAGTACTTAAATTATGAAAGTTTGGTCGAATTCCAAATAACAAAATGACGAAGAAAGGGAATGGCCTAATAGACAACTTAACAAGTTTGTTGCAACAGGACTACCGTGGCGTAAATGTAGGTAAACTAACTCAGAATGTTGGTGACGAATAAAAATAAGATTATTTACTTTTTATGGAGTTACAGATAGCCGTCTACGCCCTTGCCACTGCTGGACTGGCTGTATCTATACATAAGATTCGACCGGTAAGATTTACTGTCAGTTGGATTGAAATATATTATCATTACATAACTAAACTAAACATTGGTTTGTCGTTATTAGGTAAGCAAGTTTTCAAAAGCGGCCAAGGTCCCCGACCATTTTATACGAAACCACGAGCCGTTAAGAGGGGTGTATGCAGGTGTGCAACATTCTCCAGTGCGCCTGTTGGTGAACCATAAAGCCCCTATTTATTTACCTTTGTGGCATTCCAGTAAACCACCATTACCAGTGAAGGTTTGTAAACATTGCCTCCTGACATATTTATACAGCATCGTGCCAAGCTATATCATATTAATACTAATTTTCGTTTTAGCTTTGGGGTGTTGATATTGTCAGTGGCAATGCAGTTAACTGGCTAGAATGTGTAGCTCGTGGAAAGCAACTAACTTTAAAACCTATAGCAAGAGATGAAGATGCCCTGGTTTCCACTGTTTTACTGCATTTACCACAACCTAAGGTACCATTCTGTATAATTATCAAAACATTGCAATGTTATTTAAATTTTAGGAAAAAAAATTAATAACTTCTGAAATTACAGACAAAAACAGTGGAGACACTTGACATAGGACAGAAATTGGTGGAATTAGGATTTGCTAAAGCATCTGTACCACAAAACATTGCAAAAAACACAATAGAGTCACAACTAGCTCCAGCTCTTCTGTCCGCTGAAGCACATGCCAAGAGTTACCGCAATGGTGTCTGGTCTGATAAACTTCCACCACTCCCATTATATGTGGCATACTGGAGAAAGGGTTCTCAACTCACAATGGAAGTTCTTGTCTACAGTGTTAAGAAACTATTGCAGATTTTAGGGATTGTATCAAAGAGTGCCTTATTAGGTGTCAAGAAACTAGCCCTCAAACCTTTCAAATCAAACCCTAAACAAGTGCAAGCAACATGATGGCATTTACTAATATAATGAAAAGTTGTTAATGAAATTACAAATTATTATTAGTGATAGTACCAAATGAACTACATAATAAAGAACTGTATTGATTTAGGTACCATCTACTAAAATTATTGTTCCATTTATCTGAAACTTTTTTGTACATACTGTTGGCTAATAAAGGTTATTATTAAAAAATGTTTATTACTGTAATTGTAAAATGGATACAAATCTAATCTAAAATACACATTTGTAAAAAAGCATTGTTTATTCAAATTAAATAGTTTATATTACAATAAAATATATATAATTGTCTTAATTAAAATTGCAAAAGGAAAAGTACAGCTAAAAATAATATATATTACAATAAAATATATATAATTATCTTAATTAAAATTGCAAAAGAAAAGGTATAGCTAAATAATCTATTAATATATCCATTGAAACCATAAAAAAATTAACACCAAGTAATTTCTACCTAAAAATAAATTGTCGCTTTAAAAGTAATCACAATGTACATGTAATTTTTATGACAAAATACTGTTTTAAAAATTAACTAAGAGAAAAATATTAAGGTAAAGTTTGCGGATATAAAAATACAAAAGCAAGTCTCATCCCCATTAGGAGTTGACGCACCAGTTAAAAGGTTGAAGTTAAAAAAATATGTAGGTGGGTGTGTTTAAGATCCACTTTAGTATAGTTCCGTCGAGCGTGGTGCGAGGCGGGGCAGGGGAGGAGGCGGCGCGGCGGCCGTCAGAGCAAGCTGCAGCGTGACAGCCAGGACGTTGGTTTGCGCTGCTGTTCGTTCGCGCGCAGCTGATGAGCTCCACTTCTGGGTGCAGGGTTACTCGCTTCCTATAGACACCAATTAACCATTGAATCACAAAAAACCCCAAATTACAAACCATTTATTTTTGTAACAGAACATTTTGTTTTAGTCTATTCTAGAGGAAAAACAATAACACTACAACCAATAACATGCATTCAAATAATAACAACAACTTGGACACACTAATGACAAAAAACTGATGAAAAATGAACTGACTTCACATTCACCAACATTGTTATTGTTCGTTAAATTTGCATACACCTATTATACATACAAACAAACACTACACAACAAGACAGCAATGATTACCTTCTGTTTTCATAAAGATATTCATGAAACAAGAAAAATAAATAAGTATTAAAATATGGAATTTGAAAATAAATATATATTCTAGTCTTTTTACACTTAATTACGTTTTAATGTATTAAAGTGTATTTCTAATCATTTGGATTCATACAATTCATTTAGTTTCTACACTTTCTTACTAGGATTCAATTGTGTGATCATAATTAGCACATGATTTGATTAGTGAGGTATTCCACATACTCTAGAGATATGTTATATCCTGTAGTCTATAAGAAAACCTACTAACAATTGAATTGCTATTGTATCTGGCTTTATGGAAGTTGACAGCTTAAAATCTATTATAGTTACTGTACTAAGCAATGATACAAACGGTCAGTTATTTAGCTAATTTTGTAGGTGGCAGTGGAAATAGCCCACATTCATGAATTTGTCCTTGAAACAATTTGCACTGTAACTAACTAGCTTTTTCATGAAAGCTATTGAATTGTATGAAGTTGAAATAAATACTATTGGTAGACAAATGACAATTGAACAATATATTATACTGTTAAATAGAATATCTATATAATTTACTATCTTTGTTATTATCGTAAAAATAAAAATTAAGAATATAAAAATATTAAATAATAAGTACCTGTTTCTTCTCCATCTTTGCCTTGATATCTCTTGCTAACGTGAAGAATGCATACTCAACATTTAGCGAGTCTTTTGCCGACGTCTCTACAAACTTTATCTGATACTCTATTGCTAATTGTTCTCCTCTCTCTTTTGAAACCTAAAATACAAAAGAAAACATCTAATAAAATTGAGTTGCATTGGTACAACTATTTTCACTGGTCGATAAAAATAGCAAAATCCAACCTGTCGTTTAGAATCTAAATCACATTTATTGCCAAGTATCATTTTTTCCACATCAGCGCTAGCATTCTCTTCAATGTTTCTTATCCAGTTTTTGATATTCTCAAAACTTTTCTCGTTTGTCACATCATACACCAACATAATGCCCATTGAACCACGATAATATGCTGTTGTGATTGTACGGAATCTTTCTTGGCCTGCTGTATCCCTGAAATGATTTAGTTACTAAATATTTATTTTTATTTCTTTAATTTAGCTACAATAAAAATGTTTAAAAACAAAATATTAAATGAGATATATATTATACATGAAACCACAAGTTAAGTCATTCACTGCCATCGGGTCACAATAACAATAGAAATTTGACCCGTGGAGTTGAACATGTTAAAAGATCACTCTGGATTATGATCAAAACATTTCTACTAAGAACTTTTACGATTACTTAAAACCTGACTGTATTAATTTTAGACTATTAAGTAAAATTGTGTTTTACATAAGATGAAAGCATAATCTATAATCTACATTTTTGATTTTGGTGCAACTTGTACTAAATTGTTATCAGTAACAAGTAGTATTCGGGGTTTTACTCTATGTGAGTCTGATAAAATCCACGCCCCCATACATAAGGGCGGATGAGGATGCTCAGGGCATTTCCCCAAACAATAAAAACAAAACTTGTGTTAAGCTTCTTTAACATAAGTTACAAGCTTAAGTATGCAGACCCTATAGAACTTACCATATTTGTAACTTAACTTTTTTACCGTCAAGGTCTATTGTCCGAATTTTAAAGTCGATACCTGGAATTAACGATCACTTGTTACATTTGCGGGTCAATTAATTGTAGTTAGTAACAATGATGTCATAAAGAGCATATTCATTATTTCGATAAGGGCCCATTCTAAGGACGCCGCCCATCCGTTGGAACAACAATGTACATTTCACCAAAGAAAAAGGAACACACAGAACAATGACACAAAAAATCTGTTGCATGACAAATTAAACAGAAGATTACTTTTGACAATAACCTTTGGTACAGATTGAATGACTTACCAATGGTTGATATAAATGATATATTGAATGCATCTTCCGAAAATCTAAATAGTATAGACGTTTTACCCACTCCGGAATCACCTATCAAGAGTAATTTCAATAAATAGTCATAAGTTTTTGCCATTTTTTACAACAATCTGATTACAGAAAAGACAGCCATTCATTTGGCATTTTTGAGTAATCACTAGTGATGGGCATCATTCAGACAAATCATCGTACCGTTGTTGTTAGTAAACCAATGAGTCGATTGTCGATTACGGCTTGGCTGAGAAAAACAATCATCTTTCAAGTCAAACTCAGAACAATATCAAGTCAAATCTTCTTATTATACGTCTGTGAGTCAAATATGAAAAAAAAACGTTTTTTCTTTCGTATCTCCAAACGGTATTCATGATATTGTTATTTTATAGGTACGGTTTACTATTTTGTGAATGATTAAAAAGCAGTAGGTAATGTCACTGTAATAGATTCTATTACATCGTGGAAACGTAGTTTTTTAAAATGGGGAATTAAAGATGAAATGGATTAAAAATCCGCTTAACGGGGTTGGGGAAAATTATCAATCTTCGCCTTTAATTTATCAATAATTTTATAAACAATTGTCTGTAAAAGCTTCATCCCTTTGCTTTCATATAGGGGCCCCAATTTTGTTATAACCAAATCACCAAAGTGAAGTGACATTGACAGACATCTTCTTGGCGGGAAAGTGAAGCATCATGTCTGCAGTTTTGTTTTATTTTCTAAAATTTGTGTTTTTTCGAACAAAAATATGAAATAATAGTGGATTATTAACCGTTAAGTGTGAACGTGCATGAGTGTTGGCAAATGAAACAAAACAGTGCAACATCACTTTTCAAATTCTCTCAAGAATAAGACCTCAGTAAAGTACCACATCTTTCTTTACTGAGGACTCAAGTTGTTAGGTAGTTGTTGTTGTTGTTGTTTCACCACTCATTATCATCTACGGAAAAAAAGAAATAAAAAACTAATGACTAGGCAGTATGGTCTCTAACCTTAGCCTGTTCCTTCACGGAACAAGTATAAAAAAAGTGACATTGACAATGACATTGACAGCCGGTTTATTTACTGTTTGGTTTGGTTTAGCGTTCTCACGATTTTTACAATTTAATTAAACTTTATTCATAATAAAGTAATGAGTTTTTAGCTTCACACCTTTACCACAATGTTTTACCATGTAAGTGAAAAAGTCTTTGTCAATAAACTATTACATTTTGTCAATGTTAACAATAATTTCATCGGTAAAGTTTCCTCCTCTTTTCAGCTTTCTCTGGAGCATGAAATTTTATTGCACCCCCGATACTTTGGGCCACAACTATTAGACACTGTTAAACAAAAGCTTTACACAGAAGTCGAGGGAACATGCACAGGAAAGTAAGTGTTTACCTTGGAAAATTGCTACCTGTATTCGGCATTCTTATCATGACGTACTGCCTCTGTTCTCAGCAGTGGTAAAATGGTATTCATGATAGGTCCCAGGTTCCATTCCTAGCGGATGTACATATTGTGTTCACTTTGCCTGATGGTAGCTCTTGTTCTAACTATACCTGGTGAGCTACCACTATCTTCTCTAAGTCACCTACCTTAACAAATTTAACATCAATGTTTTGATCTGCTGGTCAATCGAGTCGCTTGAATTGGGGGGGGAGGGGGTAGGAGTACCCCCCATTTACCCCCCTGCCGCAGACAAGTAGTTTTAAGTTATGTTAATTTTTGTATTTTGAGATTATGTTTTGTACGTAACAATTGAGGTTTTGGTAAAATTACAATCGTGTAACCAACATTTTGGAGAGAGGGGGGGGGGGGGGGGAAGGGCGACCCCCTTTATGTGGGGAAAGGGGAGAGTTTGTAAAAAAAGTTGCATGTAACGTCGTTTCTGGCGCTTCGCTTGCTCAGCTCACGCGTTTTTGGTCAACATACTAACCTAACCTAATTTACTCTGTAGACTTTTTTCATGGCGGGGAGCTTCGCCCCCCACTCGGTTGTGTTACTAACTTAACTAAGCCAACCCGATGTGCTAGTTCCTCAATAGTTTAGGTTTCAGTTAAAGCGCACTTATATAGACATACACCACATTCGCTTCCCGGAAGGCAGAGACCACATACTTCCTTAAACATTATAATAAAGTCCCCTAATTCATATATCTATTCTAATTTTCCAGGTACGGCTTTGTTATAGCTGTGACTACCATAGATAGCATAGGCGCAGGGCTGATACAGCCAGGGCAAGGGTTTGTAGTCTATCCTGTCAAGTATAAGGCTATAGTGTTCAGACCGTTTAAGGGTGAAGTGCTGGATGCAATTGTCACTCAAGTCAACAAGGTAATTCATTAATTGAACATCTCTTTTTGGTTTTGAATACAAAGTTGGTTTAAGAGATATGCTTGATATGCACAAACATACCATAATAACCAACAGTAATATCCTAAAAAAATTAAAAATGAAAGTTACTAATTAAAAATTTTGAAAAATTTCCATGATCAGGATGTGGATTTGTTACCCACTTCTGACAATTTGTAATTTGAAGCAACAAAATTTATAATTAGCCTTAAAATTATATAAACATTATTTATAACATCATAACATAGCTTGCCTAATTCATTGATCTTTAATGTTTGTAAAAATGTTAGGATTAGATGTTGATGTTGTATTGACATTAAATGGGCGCAAAATCCTAATGAGCTGGTTCCCTATTTACAATAAGAGGAAGAGAGGGAGACCTTATAAGAGGAGGTGGAGTGGACAAGGATAGCAAAAGATAGGAAAGAATATAGTAGGCTAGAGGATATTTATTACTGAATTGTTATTATAAAAATGTACTTACAAACTTTTTCTGAGTAAAGGCTTTATTATTATTATACTCTTTATTAAACATATATCTTAAGAAAAATTTTTTACAATATTTTATATAAAAACATATTTACAATATAAAATATTATGAAAAACTTAACCTAGGTTGCCACCGGCAGCGGGGATCGATGGTAGTGGTCTGCTTATTATTATTATTATTATTATAGCAACTGACCCTGAACCACCCTGACCCGGTTCGAATATTGCTTGTGGAATATTTTTCAACATTTTTCAAGGTAATTTGTTTGCAACATCATTAGCGTTAAAATTACAATATTAAAACCGCAACATCCTATTCTGTGGTAACAGTAATTATACTGGTAGACGAATTGAGAACCTCCTTTTTGAAGTCTGTTTAAAAATGATATTTATTTGCAGGTTGGAATGTTTGCTCAGATTGGTCCACTCAGTTGTTTTATTTCCCATCATGTAAGTATAGTTTCCTTTCTTGCTGATAGTATTTTATCATTATTAGGCAAAAGACGTCCATTGCTGGACAAAGGCTTTCCCTTATGGATCTCCACCATGACAGTCTTGTGCTCGCATCCAGCGGCAAACCATGACCTTAACCAGATCGTCAATCTGATGGAGGCCTGCCCACACTGCGACTTCCGGTGCGCGGTCGCCACTCTTAACCCTCTCTGCCACTTGAGATCAGCAATTCTTCCAGCTGTAAACTGACCTTAGTTTTTCTACTATCTCCCCATTCCTGGTTCATGACATGGGGATTGGGGATTAAGGATGTTAAGTTAACATCCCAAATTAGACATATTTCATGGCCTTCATCTCCCCTGAACCCACTTCACCCAGAATCCTCAAATACTGAGAAACTTATTATCTTATCTCTTACTGCCAGAACACAACAATGCTACAAAAATTTATTCAGGCGAATTTAACAAAGCCCTACCACCAAAATTCAAACTTTAGTAGGCAAAAACCCAATGTAAGATTTGAAATAGAAATTTATAAAGGAACTCTTTGTCTGTATATCATAGAAATTTTTTTTTTTTTAAATTTATCGTGTTATTTTACTTGTATAATATTAGTGCTGTTTTAAAACTAGCATTTGGGATAATTTAATATGTTTCCAATTATGTTATTTGAGGAGCTCGATGGCGCCGCGGCTAGCGCGTTCGGCTTGCTATCTTGCCCGCTAGCAACTATGCCAGCCATGCCGGCCGGGTCGCTGGATGGGTGACCAAATTAAAACATTCCGTGCTCCTCCGCGCTTCAGAAGGCACGTGAAGCCGTTGGTACCCGTTGTCGTCGAAAGAAGGCAGTCGTTAAAACCCACCAACCCGCATTGGGCCAGCGTGGTGGGTTATGGCCCATCCTCCCATGTTGTCCATGTGGGAAGGCCTGTGCCCACCAGTGGGACGTTTGTCGGCTGATGATTTGATTTGATGTTATTTTCCCATAATAAGTATGATGATAACGAAACGTTGAGAAAATTTCTACCTCAGGCGGGAATCGAACCCGCGTTCTCTGCAATCCGGGCAGCTGCGTTCACCACTCCGCCACCGAGGTATTGGTTAGACCGACGAAATTTTTCAACGCTTTCAATTTTATGTTTTTATAGCAACAATGTCTTATCAAACGTCTTAGAATTTACATTCTCAGAGATCTGAATGAAAATATTTTACAATATTTTAAACATGCAGTTAAGATAAGACTGCTTCGTAGATTCTCAATATTTGATTATTTGCGTTAAAGAACGCTCAAATAAACTCAGGTGTCAACGTTTCGTTATCTTCGAGTTTATTTTAGTGTTTTTTAACGCAAATAATCAAATATTACGAAAGTATGATGATAACGATGATGTGTTTTACGTCGGTATTTGTATGTCATGTTAACATTGAATATCGCATATTAACATTGAATATACAGTCCATCCCCGCGGACATGGAGTTCTGTCCAAACGTTAACCCGCCGTGCTACAAGAGCAAACAGGAAGACAACGTCATACAAGAGGAAGACGTCATCCGGTTGAAGATAGTCGGCACGAGGGTCGACGCCAGCGGCATTGTAAGTAGATAATGCGATACCGCTTATCCCATGTTTTATGTAATCCTACTAATATTATAAACGCAAAAGTTTGTAAGTATGGATGGATGTTTGTTTATTTATTTATTTATTTATTTAAAAAAGGACATCCAACAAAGCATACACCAACACGTTCTTACATTACAAACTTTATGTCTGTTACAGTGATGTTGCTCCAATTAAAGGATGCCACGGCATGCATAAACATCATAAAAAGATATATTTTTTTTAAGTATCTTAAAACTAGACTTAAACAAAGCAAAGTTACTACTCCGAGCCTATAAATGTGAATATTTGTTCTTTTACTGTTTATTAGTGAAAAATGTGTACACAACAGACTTGAATTTATGCATAGGATGAGACATGTCAACGTCAAGAGACACTGCTGACGATCGTGACAAGTGATTATATTGGGACTGAATCCGATTGATGGTGGAAAAATGACCTAAATTGGTTTTAAAGCCTTTAACACAAAAAAGAAAGTATCTCGAAGGTCGAGGCAGTTTGCGGGGTACATTCAGATGAATCATGTTTAATAAGTCGAGACTATCTATATGGCCGTTGTAAATTTTAAATAAAAACATATAATCAGCGATTTTACGACGACTTTCTAGACTAAGCATTTTAAAGTATTGTAACCTAGATCTATATGATGGCAGTTGCTTCGTCATTCCGCAATGATAAGACAAGTGCCACATGAATCTCTTCTGAATGGATTCTAAACGTTGTTTGTGCACTTCATAGAATGGAGACCATATGACACTGCAGTATTCCAGAGATGACCTCACCAAGGCATTGTAAACCGCTATTTTACTGTTAGAATGCCTAAATTCCTTACAATTTCGTATAAGAAAACCTAATAATTTAAAACCCTTCTTAGCGACTTTATCAATGTGGATGTGGAAACGAAGTTTATTGTCTATGTCAACGCCAAGATCGCGCACCACTTCGACTTCAAGCACCACACAGCTGCCAAGCCCACGAAAATATGATGATTTTTTTTTTTGAAAAATGTATGAAATTACATTTATCAGCGTTAAGTGTCATCTCATTACGTTCACACCACAACGAAAATCGGTTCAAGTCCTCTTGAAGCAGACTCCTTCACTCTTGTTACTCTTTCACCTAAAAACTACTGAATGGATTTGGATGAAATTCGGCATACATATAGTTTATAACCTGGATAAACACATAGGATACTTTTATCCCGATATTCCCACGGGAACCGGAACCACGCGGGTGAACCCCGAGCGGCCGCAAGTATTATTATTATAATTGGGCTGCGTTGTGGCGGCTCCCTAAAAGAATACTACCGATCCATCTCTTCCCTTGCGTGTCGTAAAAGGCGACTAACGTACTACAGACTGCGTATACATCCAACAGCAAAGAGCGGCCGACGATGGACTCACCACAAGTCACGCTGAGCACATGTGGAGTTGTCATTTGGTGAAACGTGGACTATGGCAGAGGACTGATTTTGCGGTCCTCATTGCCTCATCATCATCATCAGCCTATAAATGACTCACTGCTGGGCACAGGCCTCCCACGTGAACAATAGCACGTGGGGATATTGGGCCATAACCCACTACGCTGGCCCAATGCGGGTTGGTGGGTTTTAACGACTGCCATCTTACGACAACAACCGGGACCAACGGTTTTTTAATGGTCACCCATCAGGCGACCCGACATTGCGAAAGTTGCTTAGCGGGTAAGATCGCAAGCCGAACGCGCTAGCCGCTGCGCCATCGAGCTCCTCTGCCTCTCTCCTCTCCTCTCATTGCCTAGTCTCTAGGAAGTCACGTTGAGCCGTTGGTCCCGGTTGTTGTCGTAAGATGGCAGTCGTTAAAAACTACCAACCGGCATTAGGCTAGCGCAATGCATTACAGCCAGATCTAACCTTTGTTATTTTTGTGAAAAGGCTAGACTCCAGCAGTAGGATTTTGAAAGGCTGATGATGCTGAACCTTAGTCTCAAGTGTCTGATCTGGGGCCCAAGTCTGCTAATTTACGAATGGCATAATTGAATCGCAATTGGATCGCATTGTAATTGTTTGACACATTTGGTATTCACAAATGAGTAAGAGAATACCAAATGTGTGAAACAATTACAATGCGATTCAATTATGCTATTCGTAAATTAGCAGACTTGGGCCCCTGTTTGTTTGATGAGTAAGGGAAAACTAGACTCAAGATACCTGCCAATGCAAGCAATGATTAAAGTTATACTAATTTGCTTCCGTTTATAATTTTCCCTAATGATACAATGATAAATATGTTTTTTTTCAGTTTGCCATTGGAACCCTTATGGATGACTACCTGGGACTCGTGACGCAGTAACATCGAACAATGAAATGAAATGATAAGTTAAGGAATAAATAACATAAGTACTCAATCTTTATTATCATTTATTTGGCATTCAAATAATGGAGTAAAGTTACATACACAAAATGTAAGTAACAAAAATAATCTATCAAAAAGAATAAAATATTTGGACACTTTCAGTCTATTTGGGCAGTATGTGGTGGTTTATATGAAAATCATTCGATTCATGATTGCGTTAGCATCCTATACATTGATCACCTTATAAAATACATCAACAAAAACATTATCAATATTGTGCATAGTGCAAGAAAATTTGAATATACCAAATGAAATAATTTCACATTTATAAATACAAAGTACTATTTTAGAAATTATATTACAAAAGATCATCATAACAATTTATCCTAAAAAGTTATTTTCTGAATGCCAAATGTTGCATGTCCGTAAATTTAGCTCTAACGTTAAAGAGTATTTCACGTCAATGAGTATGCATATATTTTATGTACATGTTATAATTAAATTAAAGTCAAGTCACCATTTGAAATAATATTAAAAGAAATGTATCCAAAGGGACAATTACAAAAGTCTTTGGTTCACCAATTATATACAAAATCATCTTAAATATATATGTTAAATAAATAAATTCTAACCAAATATTGCTTGTTCAACACAAAATTATGGCATTTAAATAAATAATACTTAATATGAGATCAGAGACTCAAAGATAAGCAAAAAGTTGTTTAAGCACCAAAAAGTCTAAATATTTGTATGATATTAACTATGGCCTCCTTGCTTATTTGTATACACTTTTAAAACTACAACGGAGGCAGGCGCCTTGATGCTTCAAATGTTGGCATTCCATTTATATGACTACATTATTAAATATATTTTTTATTATAAAATATGGAGACATAACATTGTGCAATATAATGTAATATGCATGATAGAAGATATATATAATGATTCAAACAATTAGTAATTATTTTGTAGTCACAATAAATTTGCACAAATTGCTTACTGATTTATTAACAGCTTTGCTTGCAATAATGTATGCTGGTAAGCCTTAGATCTTACGCACTTGTACCTAAAAAGGAGTTTGCCAAGCCTGTTACAACACTTCTTATTTTATTGTACAAAAGCCAGCAGGCTAACCTACCTTAAAACTGTCAACTTTCTCTAATTTATTTTAATTCTTATACCCAAGTGATAAAATAAAAAATTTATTTTAAAAAAATGTCATTTTGTGGTAGTTTGACCTGCTGGAGTCTGTACATCGAATTATTAGTGATTAATTGACCTATGGCTTGAAGAATATTATTAGGTAGGCCAGCATAATTATTTCAGCTACACAAGGCACAAAACAAGATATTAGGAATTTCATAAACAGGTAGAAAAAGAGGGGAAGAGATATTTTGAGCAAAAATATAACTACTAAAATATTTATAAGTCTTAAGTGGAAAAGTTTTGATGCTACTGATATTCACACGTTGAAGTCTCTTGTGGAATCTCAATAAAATACGGTGTGTATAAGAAGACAGGCTTATAGTAGGGATGACTTAGCATGCATTGATTTATATCGACATATTTGAGTAGAAAAATTTACTAAGTTCATTACGTATCTAAAGTTTTGCAGCTAGTATAATATTTTGAGTACATGACCTATTTATGACATTTAGCGTAGCAGTAAGGCATCTTAATATTTAGTTAGTTCGAATATATAGGGAATTAATTATTATGTCGATACAAATCAGCCCCCTTTTCCAAACTAATTTCGAGACCAAAACACGATTATATCTGCCATTGTCACGTGACTTGAATAAAGTATACCTGTTCAAAAGAGTTTGGAAAAAAGGGGGGGCAAGTCTTAAATGTTAACCACTTGATGCCTACTCCATCAATCGGACATTCTATCAACGATAATGGTTTTCGTCGTTACATTACAGAGGCTGATGTCGTGCTGTTACAACTATTATATGTGACTGATTTGCACACTGAACTGCTATCTTTTTTCTTAAATGTATTTAGTATAACATTGTGATAGATGTTGAACATTCCGTTTCAGCTCATAATGTCGACTTCTCAAAATGTCAACTGGACGAAAAATGTACATTTCTTAAAACGTCAACTTCGCAAAAAGACAACTTCTCGAAATGTCCATTTCTCACAATGACAACTTCGCATTTAGTCAACTTCTCATAATGTCAACTCTTAAATAATATATTCGCAAAATGACAACTCTTCGAGATTTTACTTTGAAAGGTTAATTAAAAAGAAACCGTGTTTTATACCAGTTTTCTACTAATTTGCGAATAAATTTTCCATTAAAATCGGGTTTACTAAAGGTCCATTTCAATCAAAACTCTTTCAATAGCTTTCAATTCATTCATTCCTTTTTTCTGTCAAGTTCACAAATCAATATAATCCGTAGTTTTTCTAAATTATCAAAAAGGTTTATTTGCTTTTCTATATAAAAAGGTTTCATGTTAAATGTTTAACCTTTCATACTTTTATAATTATGTTATTGACGATTGACGATGAATATTAAAGATTATAGACATTTTGACGAATTTAATGACGATAAGTGTTTATTTATGGCTATAGATTATGATTAATTACATGATTTTCTCTTCAATTAGCTGTTTAAAGTAGATATTAAGAAGAGTTGTCATTTTGCGAATATACATTTAAGAGTTGACATTATGAGAAGTTGACTAAATGCAAAGTTGTCATTGTGAGAAATGGACATTTCGAGAAGTTGTATTTTTGCGAAGTTGACGTTGTAAGAAGTTGACGTTTTAAGAAATGTACATTTTTCGTCCGGTTCGACAAGGAAGTTCGGAAGTCGAAATTATGAGCTGAAACGAAACATTCGATGTTCGAAGTCCGATTTGCGGAACAGACCTAGACTAGGGGGAGTTAGATTGTTAATAATTACTATCTATTTAAATTTAACTTGAAACATTTTAACAATTAACGTTCATAAGTGTAACCCACAACATGTAACATTAATTTTAACAGCAATAATACTGACACTGACGAAACTTTGTAATAAAGGTACACAGCGGAATATAATTTCTATTTTTTTTTCTTTTAAATATTCGATTAAAAATGCCGATCTATTATCATTTGTCTATGTAATATGGTTCAGTTTTGCTTCCACGTCGTCTGGCAACTGCAATAGTCTGTCAACACACTCGAATCCCGCACTTGCTTCTGTCCCGTTTTTGCGAAGTAATTGTTAAATTTGATATGCTTTTAACGGAGTACAAAAATAAAATTAGGCTTAATTCTGTCAACTCAAGAAACGGTTTGAGCCGTTCACGCTATACCCCCGTGCTACTGCAACGGGGCTTACTTCAACATTAACTCCAACGTCTAACGACGTTTTGAATTCGCTGTGAACGCGAGCGACCGAATCGGATTATACTAACTGTAATATACAACGCGATTATCTAGATTACCTATGAATTGAAGTTATCGATTTTAACGTTAACTTTTTTTAACACTGCTTATTTACGCAATACTAATTTCAAAACGGTCTTTTACAAACAGTTACGTAATGTTTAATTCTTTAAAAAGTAAAAGTTAGTAGAATATTTGATACTAAGATCCGTCGAAGCGCACTGCGAGAGGAAATCCTCTGTAATAAAATAGGATATAAATTCTTTTTTACATTCCGCGAAGTGCTGTAAGTGCTTGCCCTTTACGCACTTGATAGTAAGTACGGTAAGGCCAAAGGTGAAAGTGCATTTCACCCGAAATCTTATACCACTGATGAACTTAGTCTAATTTATAACTGACTGGTAATGATTGATATTTGACTTAATTTTATTATCAATGACACGTAAATCAAGTATTCTACTAGATTTATTACATTTTAATAATAAATTAAATAGTAATAAATAAAAAACAAGTGATTTTAAGGCCGTTTGGAAACGTTCACGCTTCTAATATTCGCTCGCGTTCAAGCATCTCTTCTCAAATACCCGTTCACCTGTGGCAGCAGCGGCTAGCTGGCGACTAGTTTATTGTCTATGGTTCCGGTAAGCCCTTTCGCTTGTAGAGAGGCCCAAATATCAGTCTGTTACTTCTGTAACCCGTTGTTCAGATATGCTATTTAACTACTGCAACGTACCTAGTGACAAATCACTAATACTGCATATAAATACGTGCAAAAAGTATTTGCACTACGACCGGTCAATGTCCGTTATGGCCAGCCGTTAACTATCTGAAACAAGCCGCTCACATTTCGTCCACTAGGTAGTGACTAGCCGCTCATAATCTGAGTACCTATAAATAAACTAGCCGCTCACTGCCGCCGCGATAGGTCGCAACTAGCCGCTCGCTGTGCCGCTGTAGCCGGTAGCTAGCCAGTGACTAGCCAGTGGCTAGCCAGCAGCTAGCCATTAGCTTACTGCCTGACGTGGAAGCACTGGCACTAGGCGTGCGGGTGTCACGACGCGGGCGCGGGCGGCGGCGCGGCGGGCGACACCGGCCCGCGCACCGCTTCGATGTAGTCCTTGATTAAAGTCGCGATTTGGTATGCCTGCAACGAGAGACGTAGGTGAGTAATATACATACATAGGTACAGTCACCAGCATTAAGATGTGAGCAACGACGGCCTGCAAAAATATCTGATGATTGGTGGAAGGCATACATATGCCTATATACCTTCCACCAATGATCAGGGGCCCAAGTCTGCTAATTTACGAATGGCATAATTGAATCGCAATTGGATCGCATTGTAATTGTTTGACACATTTGGTATTCTCTTACTCATTTAAGAATGAGATATTTTTGCTCACTCGTCGGCCGACATATTTACAAGTACTCAGATGACATAGACAGTAGAGCTGTTCGCTTATTCTATATATTTCGTCTATACTTTGTGGTAGGCAAAGGGACCACAAGCATACTGCCAGTTTTCAACACGGTCTAAAATCGGTCGGTCGGTTATATACAGTCCCACTGCTGAGCAAAGGCCCGCATTATTGGAGTGAGTATTGAGTTACGCTTGCCAAATACGGGTACGCGACCACAATACTTTGCCATCGAAAACTATCAAAGACATTTTGCCCTGGGACCACCTGGAAACACATGGGAGTTGAACCCAGGAACCTGCGCTGGCCAAGCGCTTTACCAATCCTCTAACAATTTATATCAATAGATCTTAAGATAAACGGAAACACCGCTTGCTAGTGCCAATCGGACCGCTAAAATTTGAACGAGAGTGGCACGCTGTGCTACGATCACAAATGGTGTTGCTAAAGCGCGCGAGAGATCGAGTTTCGAGTCACACACCATGTGACTAAATCGTTCGATGGGTTTTTAAACTGTTTTCTTTGTTACGTTACACGTTAATTGCCAAAGCTAAAATTGGAGTTTTCTGCTGGTGGTCCATACCATTATTTTTAAATTAATTAACATGATTGATTGATTCTGATAGCCACGCCCACTTTACAATAGCTAAGTCCTTTCTCTAGAGGCCCATAAAATACACATTTGCGATAACGCTACACAACTTTAACGTTAAAAATCTTCGAGAAATTCCGTTTTACCAGCACTACGACGATAATACAGATATAGGATAAAATGTTTACTAGAAAAATAAACAACCAGTCTCAGGAGCTCGAATGGGATTCGAACCCATGCATGACCTATGGATTGCCGGTACCGCTGGCTTGCAGCGTAAATCATCAACTAAGTACTAGGAAGAAATCAACGAGTCTTCTGGTGTCTCGGTAGCTTCGCAGTTAGAGCAGTGGACCGGCAATCCAAAGGTTCGAATCTCATTCGAGCTTCCTGAGACTGGTTGATTTTTTCTAGTAAACATTTTATCCTATATCTTTAAAGCATTGTGAAGGCAAAATTTCAATAATAAAGAGATACACCCTAATTTTTTAGTACTTTTAATGAAATTAAGGGTGAGTTCCACCCATGAAACTGAACAACTTTCCCCAAGAAACCTATGTGCAAAAATGACAAAAAAAAATTCGACCTATACAAAACTGTCCGATCAGCTGACGACAATAGTATGGGAGGTCGAAATTTTTTTGTCATTTTTGCACATAGGTTTCGCTGGAAAAGTTGTTTAGTTTCTTAGGTGGAACTCACGCTTAATTTCTTTTAAACGGATAAAAGTTAAGAGGGTTTACGTATTTCGTTTTTCCATACCAACTTCCAAGTCGAAATTTTTAAAAACCTATAAGCCAATTTTGATGAAACTTTGCACGCTGAAGTAAAACAAAGGCACCTAAATAGTCTGTTGAAAACATTTTTAAAAAACGTTTTTTAGCTGAGTTATTGCGATCTAAAGTCGACTGTAGAAAGTTAAAAATTGCAATGACTCAGTTAAATAAACAGTTTAATGTTTTATATTTTAGCGTTTTATTAACGCTTAAATATACTTAAGTAAAATTTTAAACACTGAAAAAAGACGACAACCTGTTGACTAAAAACATAAGCATCAAGCACTGACAATTTTCGACGGTTGAAAGCCAGACCTCGGTAGCCAAATGGTTAAGGCAGCCGCTTGGAATGCGGAAGGTGCGTGGTTCGATTCCCGCCTGAGGTTGTCGTCTTTTTTCAGTGTTTAAAATTTTACTTAAATAAACAGTTTTAAAAAATGTTTTCAACAAACTATTTAGATCCCTGTGTGGAAACCGAAATGTGTAAACCCTCATAACAGTTTGACTGCCCACAAAATTGATGACTCAGCCCAAAGGCCAACTTTTTTTTCGTGTTATTTAGCTTTAAATATATATGAATATTAAACAAAAAAATATTATATTTATAAAAAACATATAGGGGGGTTGTATAAAAAAAATAAAATATTCACGCCTAGAGGCGACACGGGCACCGAAGAAGGAAGAAAGGAAGAAACGATCACGCGCCGAGGCGTGACGGGCGTCCGCCCCGCGCCCCGCTTCACGCCCCAGGGCGGAATGGGCAGTCCAACAGTTAAGGGTGTGTAGAGACTTTGGTCGTTCGCCCTATTACCTGGTCGGTGGACAGCACCAGCTTGGCGTGCTTGCGGTCGGCGCGCGTGACGAGCAGCAGCGCGCGCGGCGCCGGCGACACCGCCAGCAGCTGGTCGTGGTCGTGCGACACCAGCGCCGCCCGCGAGCCGCGCCGCAGCAGCGTCAGCCCGCGCGCGTCCACCGCCAGCCACAGCGCGCGCGGCCAGTTCGACGTGAACGATTGCTGGACGGATATCACACAATTGGCTATTTGACAATTTTGGAAAAAGTATTTAAAAAGTTACAAACGCTTATTTTATACCCCGTACAATATTTTCTTTCTCAAAAAACCTTTATTTAACAGAAAAAAACATATTTTTTCTTTGCTGATTTCAAACTTCGTGCGAAAACGGTTGGTCACGTGACATTTTGCTCGGTGACGTCACATTTCAATAAATATGGAAACTTAACTTGAAACCTGACAGATAGTTTCTGTATACTTTGTGAAATGTGACGTCACAATCCGTCACATGAAGCTCAATCATGGCCGCCCGTGTTTCGGGTCTTGTAATCCACAGATAAAAAAAAGCAAATTTATTTTGTAAAAATTAAATATTTACAATTTATCTTAATAAAAAAAACTATTGGATAATTATCGTTTAATCATAACCTACCATTTCCGACATATTTCATATTTTATTGTTACAACTGTCAAATAGCCAATTACGCTAACGTCTTATTGAAAACTTTAAAAATACCCAATATTGGCGACGAGGATGGAGGCAGAACTGGCGCGATTTACTCGCCTGCGCGCAAATATACGCGGCCAGCTGACCAAGTTTGAACATACACACAAAATACTTCGAATTACGAAGTGTAATGGCGTTGGGACGGAGACCCGAAATGAAACAATCTCTTGCGTTGAATCAATTCTCCTTTATCCTCTAGTGTATCATCTTAAATACTAATTAACATCACATCTATACGTGACTAGAGGAAGGACGCCTTGTCAATCAGGAAGACCTTAATTATCACGTACTATTGAGTACGTGCTGATAGTGTAATTCACTATATCACACCTCCCCTGAAAAGGCTAGGCATCCCTTCCCTGAAAAGTAAACTCTTATTTTCTAAATATCTTAGTCCTATTCTTATGAACTATATATTCTTTATTATTCTTTAATATTTTTACATTAGTACCTAGCTCTTCTAAAACTTCAAATGGACCTAAATACAAGTCATTCAATTTATTATAATTTTCATTCTTATACAAGAGTAGATCACCTTTTTTGTAGTGTACTTCCTTACAATCTAAATCATAATTAGTTTTTCTACTTTGTTTTGATATTAATAAGTTGTTCCTGGCATCATTATGAGCTTTTTGCAATCTAAATTTTAACTCCGATGGATAATTGTCGTATACATATAAGGGATCAACTTTACTAACTAAATTACTAGGTACGTTACATGTTTTCCCAAAAACTAGTTCATAAGGGGAGTATTTGGTACTAGTATTTACAGAATTATTATAAGCAAAGCACCAATATGGTATCCAGGTACTCCAATTTGCCGACTGATTCTGTGTTTGTATTCTCAAGTAACATCCGAGATGTTTGTGCCAGTTTTCTAGCGAACCTATACTCTCATGATGATAGGGTGTTGAATTTAACTTATCAATATTTAGCAATTTACATACTGTTTCTAACGTGGAATTAATAAATTCCGTTCCACAGTCAGTCGCAATAACCCTGGGAGTACCATATCGTAAAATAAAATTTTCAGTAAAAACCCTAGCAACAGTTTCAGCTGACTTATCAAGTATTGGGTAAGCTTCTACAAACTTTGTCAATTCGCATTGTATTGTTAATATGTATTTATTACCCAAATTATCGACCTCCAACGGCCCCACAATATCTAAATATAATTTTTCAAAAGAAGTAGATGCTGTAGTGGTTATTAGCATTTTCTCTTTATTATTTTTATTACAAAATTTCTGCTTTTGGCAATCTTTACAGCGAGTCACATATTCAGTTATGTCTTTTTGCATATTACTCCAAAAATATTTTTTTCGAATATTCTTAGTCATTTTATTTATGCCTACATGACCACTTGTCGGCAATAAATGATAATCATTTAGTATAACACGTATCAAGTCTTTATTTGTAACATGTTCAACTTGGTTATTAATAATACATAACCGCGGTAATTCTTTATGTTTCATGAAAGTTTGGGTCAAAATTTTAATAAACTTTTTATTAAACCCATTTTTAATCACAACGACTTCTACAATATTATATTTTTTACATAATGCACTCAGTTCTCCTATCGTTGCGTCTCGGCGCGCCTCCGTTAGTAGAGATTCCTGATTTATGTAAATAGTAGAGTCACTAAATAACATATCACCCGTCTGTGAGACGTATCTTTTCTTTTTCCTCAACTTCACGAAGTTTTCATACGAACAAATATCTAACCTTACATCATTTTGTGATTTCTGCATAATATCTACCACTCTTGGTTGCCTATGATCAACAGGGGGCTCAACCCTGCTACTTCCAGAGGTAGCGGGTTCATTATTTTGCTCCATGGTTCTTTTCATTGAACGGGTTACTACCCCCAAAAAATTTGAATTTAGATTTTTTAACTCGTCTGATGTTATAATGACTCTCGATAAGGCATCTGCCGTTACATTTTCGGAACCTTTTATGTATTCAATATCGAAATCATATTCTTCTAAACAAAGTCTAAACTTAGTTAAACGGCTACTAGGATCTTTTATGCTAAATAAATGAACCAATGGTCTATGATCTGTTAATACTTTAAATTTTCGTCCGTATAAATATGGTCGAAAATGTTTTATAGCCCACACTACCCCTAATAACTCTTTATGAATGGTTGGGTAGTTTATTTCTGAACTGTTTAATTGTCTGCTTGCATAAGCTACGGGCTTATTATTTCCATTTGATAATACAGCCCCCAAGGCTACCCCTGACGCATCGGTTTGCAACCGGAAAACATTATCTTTTCCAAAATCTGGATAATCTAAGACAGGAAATGAACTAAGTGACTTTTTTAAGGTCTGAAATGCCACGTCACATTCTTCCGTCCACTGAAACTCGACATGTTTCTTACAAAGACGGTTTAGTGGGTACACTATTGTGGCAAAGTTTTTTATGAATTTTCTATAAAAGTTCGCAAAAGCCACAAAACGACGAATCTCATTTACATTTTTAGGTACTGGGAACTTTTCCAAGACCTCGATTTTACTGTTGTCTGGTAACACCCCGTTTGGCGTAATAACATGCCCTAAATAATTAATTTCTTTCCTCAAAAATTCGCACTTACAAGGGTTTAGTTTTAAATTAACTGACCTAAACCTCTCAAATACACTCATTAAATTTGTATTATGCTGCGATAGGCTTTTCCCGAAAACTATTACGTCATCGAGATATAGAAAACATATCTCGTGATTTAAACCCGATAGAGCCATAGACATAAGTTTAGAAAATACGCTAGGACTCGTTTTGAGACCCATAGGTAATCTTTTCAGTTGATATTGCTTATCAGCTGTAAAAGAAGTGAATTTTCTACATTCTGGTGATAACCCTAGCTGGTAATAACTAGAACTGAGGTCTAAATGAGAATAGTATAAGCATCCCGAAAGTGAGTCAATAATTTCTTGTATATTTGGTAACGGGAACTTTTCGTCTACTATTTTTTTTATTTAAAAGTCTATAATCTATTACGATTCTCCACTTTTTTTCACCGCTACTGTCAGCTTTTTTCGGAAGTAATAATAATGGAGAAGACCATTCGCTGGTACACTCTTCGATAATATCTTCTTCTAACAATTTACCTACCTGTTTTATTAACTCAGCCTTCTGAGCGTGCGGTATTCTATACGGTTTGACATAAACAGGAGACGCGTCATTTTGCAGTTTAATGTTGTACTCGTATAAGTTTGTAACGGATAGCTTATCACCCGGCATATGAAAGATATCTGCATATTTTGCACATATTTTTCTCAATAGACCGTCTCTCTTCATCACCAAGATATGTTTTTAATTTAAGAAAATCGAATAGTTGTTTAACCCTCTCGACAGATTTTCCGTTTTCCGTATCAAAAGAGCATACGAAATAATCCGAGTATTTTCTAATTTTCGGGCTAAAGTTATTTAATTTTACATCTTCTTCCCGTGTGTTTAAAAATCGCACCGGAATCTTTTTCCCGTCTCCTACTACCACGGCGCCTGCTACAAATACGCCTGCAATAACTTCCTCCGCTAAAATGACACATTCGCCCTTTATCTCTGACGAAACATATTTTACGACCTCACATCTCCCTGGAATAGTCGTTATTATGTTTTTACCTAAGCCTAATTCTAGACTTATCTTATCCTGTAATGTAACCAGCTTATTTTCATAGTTAATTTTACAACTATATTTTAATAAAAAATCTTCTCCTAAAATTCCATCATTTTTACAGTGGAAGTTGCTAAACACATAAAACTTATGCCTAAAATTATAATTGTTAACACATAAGTCTAGATAAACATAACCTATTGATACTAAATCCCCACATACTCCTTTAATCTTAATTTCGTCCCTTACTAGCTTTGCGTCGCGGGACACGCTACGGAGTTTATTTAACCAATCTAACTTTAAAATTGAAATGCTTGCTCCTGTGTCTACTAATAGAGAAATTTGAGTTTGACTACAAGTAAAACAAACGTAATTACCACTACCATAACTACAAATATCTACCTCAGCGCTATTCAGAACGAAAAAAATCATCGCTATGATGTTCGTTCTGACGTATACTCTGACGTTCACTTTCGTTCTCGTCATTAGACTGTTCTGCTGAGTCAACTAAGAAATGTACATTCCTACGTTTATTATGAGGTGACATAAACCTGGTGTTGCGCTGACCCTGAAACCTATTCGAGTTATAGTAGGCACGACCCCGACCTTGCTGACTCGTCGCGTTGTTGTTACGTGACTTATTATATTGTTGATGATAGTTTTTATTTATCTTTTCAAATCGCTGGTTCGAAACATAGTTAACATAATTGTTTATTGGTGGTTTCACTACCGAGTCTTCTTGTTCTAAGGCTATAGTTATTGCCTGCCTAACTGTGCTTACGGACCTAGACGTAACTATAATGCTTGTACGAGCATTGTTTAGGCCGTCAGCGAAACGCTTGATAGCCATTTTTTCATTAATCGGCTTTAATAAATTATATGCCGACTCGTCTCCATTAGCCTGTGCTGTACTTAAATCGTTGGACATTTTTTCGATTTCACTACCAAACACTTCTATGGTCTTGTTTCCTTGCCTACATCGTAGCATTCGGTCTAAAATGGCTGTGTATGATTTAATCGGAATTAAAACATTTTTTATATCTTTTATTAGGTCTGCCACAGACACATAAGACTTATTAATTTTTGTTTTAGCACTGCTAGAAAGACGAGTTTTTAAAACAAAATTGATTAACAGAGGCTGGTCCTCGTTTCTAAGGGTACTACTATAATACTCTATTCCGTCTATTAGTTGGTTAATTTGCGTTTCGTCGCAATCTACTACTGGGAGGAGCGTGAGCGCGACTTTTAGATCGAACGTGGCCATGGTTGTGATCCTTTCTGAATGATGCGGGTTAACGAGTGACTCGATTTCCTCAAAATTACATAAAAACTTTGACGATATTGCTTTTGTTATTTGTAATTCTACAGCATCTATCCCTTTTTTACATAAGTCTGCAGATATTTGTTCAAAAATATTTTTAATTTCCTTTGCTCTTAAAAACTTATTCTGCCCCTGAGCGGAATAACGTTTGTCTTTACTTAATTTAATAATAGAGTCTCTAATAGCCTTAAGCTCACTCAAGAGTTCTGACAGGTTTGCCATGAACACACTTTAGAAAAAAAAATCACTCACACACACACATAGATTCTTGGTAGCATAGTTATATTAATTCGTGCTGGCTTACACGTTCTGTGCTGGTCCAATTGCCCGTCGAACCGCTCTGCGTTCTACCTCTTCTAATAGTCGTGCGTTGAAGTAACGTAGCAGCCTAAGTACTATATAGCCCGCTAGTACAACGACGATGGTCAGTAAAAAGATCTCTGAAAGTTGCATCCCAACGGCCAAGGGAGTTGATGCTGCCGCCGATTGAGTTGGTGATTGACTGACAATAATATTGTCTTTAGATTGTGGGTTTCCCATAGTTAAACAATTTTGGCTTACAGTTTTTCTTCTTATTTCCTTCGTCCTTCTTGTAGGCCCGTGTAGCACTATTTTCCTGATATTTTGTAGACTTCAACTAGCGATTTCGCGGCGCGGACTTGTGACGTCCTGTCACGGTCGCCATGTAATGGCGTTGGGACGGAGACCCGAAATGAAACAATCTCTTGCGTTGAATCAATTCTCCTTTATCCTCTAGTGTATCATCTTAAATACTAATTAACATCACATCTATACGTGACTAGAGGAAGGACGCCTTGTCAATCAGGAAGACCTTAATTATCACGTACTATTGAGTACGTGCTGATAGTGTAATTCACTATATCACAGAAGTAAGTACACGTTTGACAAGTCTAACAAATTACGAACAAAAATTTGAAAAAGTACAAAATGAAGTTTAAGCAAAGAGGCTACATACAGTCGTGGTCAACTAATTAGGGACAATCTCTAGTTAAGCCAAATTGTGAATTTATTTTTTATTTTCCAACGAGTCTTAACAATATTCCATATCTTTTACACGTAAGTATAATTAGTCATTGATGTGCCCGATTATACAAACAATAACAACTTCTTAAACATTAAACCTCTTTACAGTATAGCTGATAGATTATCAGTGTGCTATTTGTTCAAAGAATGCTGGCTGGCCATTTAATTAGGGACACTGAGATATTGCGTTCTATTTTCAAAATTTGAATCTCAATACTTTTTTATTTCTTCTTTTATTGTTTTGTGGTAGTTTTGGCGGCAATCCAGATTTTTAATTTTAAGTTTTGAGAATTATTTTGAAGAAATATGGGCAAAAATAAAAGTTGCGATCCAACACTACGAACAATTATCATGAAGTTTGTCGAGCGTGGTTGGTCATACCGAGGGATAGCAGAACATTTAAATTGTTCAAAAACTATGGTATGCAATGCAGTGCAACATTTCAGGCGCAATAACACAGCTTTAAATGTGTCCAGGACAAAAAGATCGAGAAAAACAACTCCGCAAGAAGATAGAATGATAACCAGGTTAGCTAAGAAAGATCCGTTTCTAGGCTCTATTTTAATTAAACACGAAGTGTTTGGGGCAGACGAAAGAGCCGGTGTATCAGCGAGGACCGTTCGACGACGTCTGGTAGAAGCAGGGTTGTTCGGAAGAGTGGCTCGCAAAGTACCGTTGTTGAAGAAAGAACATAGAAATGCTCGTTTGGCGTTTGCACGTAAATATGGACATTGGACCTACGCCCAATGGCAACATGTATTATTCTCTGACGAGACCAAGATTAATTTAATTTCTTCAGATGGAAGGCAATACGTACGGCGTCCTGTAAAAGCGGAAATGAATCCAAGATTCACAAAAAAGCAGGTGAAACATGGCGGTGGAAACATTAAAATTTGGGGTTCATTTTCTGGACGTGGAGTGGGACCTGTGAGAAAAGTTCAGGGTAACTTAGACCAACATCAATACAAAACAATATTGGAGGAAACTATGCTTCCCTATGCTGAGGAGCATCTCCCTATTATATGGACGTTTCAGCATGATAACGACCCACACACACATAGATTCTTGGTAGCATAGTTATATTAATTCGTGCTGGCTTACACGTTCTGTGCTGGTCCAATTGCCCGTCGAACCGCTCTGCGTTCTACCTCTTCTAATAGTCGTGCGTTGAAGTAACGTAGCAGCCTAAGTACTATATAGCCCGCTAGTACAACGACGATGGTCAGTAAAAAGATCTCTGAAAGTTGCATCCCAACGGCCAAGGGAGTTGATGCTGCCGCCGATTGAGTTGGTGATTGACTGACAATAATATTGTCTTTAGATTGTGGGTTTCCCATAGTTAAACAATTTTGGCTTACAGTTTTTCTTCTTATTTCCTTCGTCCTTCTTGTAGGCCCGTGTAGCACTATTTTCCTGATATTTTGTAGACTTCAACTAGCGATTTCGCGGCGCGGACTTGTGACGTCCTGTCACGGTCGCCATGTAATGGCGTTGGGACGGAGACCCGAAATGAAACAATCTCTTGCGTTGAATCAATTCTCCTTTATCCTCTAGTGTATCATCTTAAATACTAATTAACATCACATCTATACGTGACTAGAGGAAGGACGCCTTGTCAATCAGGAAGACCTTAATTATCACGTACTATTGAGTACGTGCTGATAGTGTAATTCACTATATCACAGAAGTAAGTACACGTTTGACAAGTCTAACAAATTACGAACAAAAATTTGAAAAAGTACAAAATGAAGTTTAAGCAAAGAGGCTACATACAGTCGTGGTCAACTAATTAGGGACAATCTCTAGTTAAGCCAAATTGTGAATTTATTTTTTATTTTCCAACGAGTCTTAACAATATTCCATATCTTTTACACGTAAGTATAATTAGTCATTGATGTGCCCGATTATACAAACAATAACAACTTCTTAAACATTAAACCTCTTTACAGTATAGCTGATAGATTATCAGTGTGCTATTTGTTCAAAGAATGCTGGCTGGCCATTTAATTAGGGACACTGAGATATTGCGTTCTATTTTCAAAATTTGAATCTCAATACTTTTTTATTTCTTCTTTTATTGTTTTGTGGTAGTTTTGGCGGCAATCCAGATTTTTAATTTTAAGTTTTGAGAATTATTTTGAAGAAATATGGGCAAAAATAAAAGTTGCGATCCAACACTACGAACAATTATCATGAAGTTTGTCGAGCGTGGTTGGTCATACCGAGGGATAGCAGAACATTTAAATTGTTCAAAAACTATGGTATGCAATGCAGTGCAACATTTCAGGCGCAATAACACAGCTTTAAATGTGTCCAGGACAAAAAGATCGAGAAAAACAACTCCGCAAGAAGATAGAATGATAACCAGGTTAGCTAAGAAAGATCCGTTTCTAGGCTCTATTTTAATTAAACACGAAGTGTTTGGGGCAGACGAAAGAGCCGGTGTATCAGCGAGGACCGTTCGACGACGTCTGGTAGAAGCAGGGTTGTTCGGAAGAGTGGCTCGCAAAGTACCGTTGTTGAAGAAAGAACATAGAAATGCTCGTTTGGCGTTTGCACGTAAATATGGACATTGGACCTACGCCCAATGGCAACATGTATTATTCTCTGACGAGACCAAGATTAATTTAATTTCTTCAGATGGAAGGCAATACGTACGGCGTCCTGTAAAAGCGGAAATGAATCCAAGATTCACAAAAAAGCAGGTGAAACATGGCGGTGGAAACATTAAAATTTGGGGTTCATTTTCTGGACGTGGAGTGGGACCTGTGAGAAAAGTTCAGGGTAACTTAGACCAACATCAATACAAAACAATATTGGAGGAAACTATGCTTCCCTATGCTGAGGAGCATCTCCCTATTATATGGACGTTTCAGCATGATAACGACCCGAAACATACCGCCCGTTCAGTCAAGTCGTTTCTTACCAGTCAGTCAGTATCGGTGCTAGATTGGCCAGCAAATAGCCCGGACCTCAACCCAATTGAGCACCTTTGGCACGAAATCAAGAAAAAAGTTTCAACTTATCGTACCACAACTTTAGATCAACTTAATCAAGCTTTTTGTGAGGCATGGGCAAACATTCCTATCGAAACATGTCAGAAACTGATAATGTCTATGCCACATCGGTGTCAAGCGGTAATTACTAACAAAGGTTTTGCTACTGGGTACTGATTTTACACGTAATAAAATGGAGCTTTTAAAAATATTATAATACTGGAGATTATTCGTTTTGTTTAACTCTATTCATCATTATACTTTACTGTCCTTAATTAAATGTCCAGCTACATAATTATACCTTAAAATTTAATACATGTTCAACCTTTGATATTAAATACTTTTTTCTATTTAATTATTCTCTTATTTACAGCCATTTATAGTATAGTAATCGGACCAAATTATGCAAATAATAGGTGCTGAAAAATCAATAGGGTTTTATATTTATATGTACATAACCGGTTATTGCTCTTCACTATCTTGAATGTCCCTAATTAGTTGACCACGACTGTATATATATATATATATACATAACAAAACCCATGGCAGTTTGTCGTCGTCATGCGATACTAGCGCCACAAAAGGGTTAAGGCTTCTTGTGTCCACCGCCAGCCATAACGCGCGCGGCCAGTTCGACGTGAACGATTGCTGGACGGATATCACACAATTACACTAACGTCTTATTGAAAACATAAAAAAAAACCGATGGCAGTTTGACGTCGTCATGCGATACTAGCGCCACAAAAGGGTTAGGCCTCTTGCGTCCACCGCCAGCCATAACGCGCGCGGCCAGTTCGACGTGAACGATTGCTGGAGGGAAGATAGTTATGATGTGTCAAACAAAATACAACCGGATGTGGTGGAGATCCTTGAAGGAGGCCTTTGTGCAGCAGGGAACGTCTTTTGGCTGATTATAATGACGATGAAACAAATTACGATAACGTATCATTGTAAACTTATATGCCTAAACAAGTCGGGACACCGCCAGCAGCTGGTCGTGGTTATGGGAGACCAGTGCCGCTCTTGACCGCGCCGCGGGAGGGTTAGGTTTCTAGCTTCCACCGCCAGCCATAACGCGCGCGGCCAGTTCCGATGTGAACGATTGTTAGAGGGGAGACGGTTAATACTATAGCAAACTAGTATCATGGTAACCTTATATGCCTGAAGTTCGACGTGAACGATTGCTGGAGGGGAGACAGTTATGCTTATGATATGTCAAACCAAATACGACCAGTCGTCTTTTGGCTAATGATCATCATCATGATCATGATGATGCGGCTAATCATAATAATGATAAAAAAATTACGCTAACTGCTTTTTAAAATCTTCTATGTCTAAAAAAGTCGCATCCATCGAAGGCAGTTTGAAGTGGTCGTACGACCCGTGTCGGAACAGGGCTAAGCCTCTAGCGTCCACCGCCATCTGCGGATGCGCGCGGCCAGTCTCATCTCATATAAACGATTGCTGTTAAGGCGGGTCTCCTGCGACACTGTTTTGTGTTTTCTAACACCTAACATCAAACATCTAACAAATATAGGCGTGGCCTACGTACATATTTTGTTAGATGTTTGATGTTAGGTGTTAGAAAACACAAAACAGTGTCGCAGGAGACCCGCCTTGAGGAGACAGTTAATGTTCTAGCAAACGTTAATGATATCGTCAGGATCGCTGACAACACATGGATTAAATCGGTACATGACAGGGGATGGCACAAAATAAAGGAAGCCTATATCCAGCAGTGGGTGATAGCGTGCTGAAATGATGATGATAGCAAACAAATTACGATAACGTTAATCATCTGAATTCCTCATCGGAACCCAAACCGTGGTCCCGGCCACGGCTAGCTACAAAAACAAACAAGTGAACACGTTTTTATTAATAACAACAACACACTCAAAACTTTTTTTAATTTTATTTATTCGGCAACGGGTAAGCGCTTGGCCTTCATCTCACCTGATGGTAAGTGACGATAAGGCCGAAGGTGGAAGCGCACGAACCCGGAATCCTCAACCTCAAGAACTGGCTTATCTTATCTCAAACTTTCGGAATACAACAATGCTACAAACAAACTTATTAATTGAGTTTATTGAATAAATATACTTTGACTTTGCCATAAACATAGTTGTTATGGCGACAGACTTAGATAAGATGATGGTAGCTAGCCAGGCGGACTTAACAGCCCTACCACCAACCAAACCGAGCACATAAAGATGTACTCCCCGCTGGGAATCGAACCCGGAACCTCTGAGTCTGAAACCGGTGGCTTAGCCACTAGACCACAGAGACACCCAAAACTATGACAAACGAAACAAATGAACCGTCCAAGCACTCACCATGACGTCATAAATGGTAGCGCGCGCGAGCGGCCACGACGCCGCGAGCGTTAATGCCCGCTGCATCGCCGCATGCGGTTCAGTACCACGCAGAGCTAAGTGATGGAGCCGAACGGCGGGCGCGGGCAAGCCGGGCGGCACGCCTGCGGGCATGCCGGGCGGCACGTTTGCATTCGGCGCGGGCTGCGCGAGCCGGGCGGGTAATACGGCGGTGGCAGCCACCGCGCACTCCTCGCCGCCGCCTAGGCAGTCGCCGTTCACCACTTGCGCGTGGAGGGCCGCTAGCATCACCTGGTGTAGTGGAATACAAAGACAATCTCCAGCATATTCTTTTCGATCTATTAAAAACTATAAAACAAGTAAAAAAATCAACCAGTCTCAGGAAGCTCGAGTGGGATTCGAACCCGTTGGATTGCCGGTCCACTGCTCTAACCTAGTTAGTTTAGTTTAGTTTTTTCTAGTAAACATTTTATCCTATATCTATATAGCATTGTGAATGCATAATTTCAATAATAAAGATATAAAACTAGTGTAAGTACCGCTGCGTCGCTTTGTTCTGTAACTTTGTCGAACAAGTTGAGTGTACCCAAAGGCGTCACCAAAGGGGGGCAGATTAAAAGAATAATTAACTGTACGTAATTCACTGTTAAAAATCACAAGAAAAAAATGTTGCCTTACTCTGAAACCTTAGGAACGCCTCTATGTACAGTGAAGAGGTCGTGGAGTTTACACATTGGGACTTTGTACCGTTCTTATTACAATCACCTCTTTCATTTATATCGGCTGGCGACGCACTTAAGTGTACCGATCGTATGTTCTTCTTAATTTATTAAAGGAGTTTTATTAAAGTTCCTTAGATATACAGAAGTGGAGCTCATTGGCGCTGTAGCTAAGGCGTTCTGTTTGCGATCTTACCAAATTAAAAACATCCCCAGCATCTCCGTGCTTCGGATAGCACGTAAAGCCGTTGGTCCCGATTATTGTCGTAAGATGGCAGTCGTTAAAACCCACCAACCCGCATTGGGCGTGCTGGTGGGTGCACAATCTCCCCATGCGCTGTTGCCCACGTGGGAAAGCCTGTGCCCAGCAGTGGGAAGTTTATAGGCTGAAGACCAAATTACTCTAACATTCGCAAAGGAATAACATATGAGAGCCTGGTGCTAAGGATTCCTGTCTGACAGATGATTATGATAGATAATAATTATAAGTAAGTACCGCTTCGTCCGTCTCGATGGGCAGCCGGTCGTGGCGCACGGCGTGCAGCACCTGGTAGTAGAGCAGCTCCATCTCGGCGACGCACGCGGTGTGCAGCGGCCGCTCGCCGAGGAACAAGCGCTTCTTGAACACCAGCCTACGCATAACAGCTTTTGTACTAATTGTCAAGGCTTGTAATTACCAATAAGGAAGTTTAGTTGTTAATTTGTAAGATTATTTCTCCGTAAACTTCCTAAAAGGATAAATAAATAAAAATATCCGGCTCGAAGGACCATTCTGAAATTTGTTGTAGTTTGAGGATTATCGATGTCATTTTAAGCAAATTCAAATATTTTTTTAAATTAATAGTCTATTTATAATTAATCTCTACATCTGAAACTTGTTCAAACCGAACGCGAAGTTTTAACACAAGTCCCATTAGGACTGTATGAAAGCTATCACACACCAATACGCTTCTTGAACACCAGCCTACGCATAACAGCTTTTGTACTAATTGTGAAGGCTTGTAATTACCAATAAGGAAGTTTAGTTGTTAATTTGTAAGATTATTTCTCCGTAAACTTCCTAAAAGGATACATAAATAAAAATATCCGGCTCGAAGGACCATTCTGAAATTTGTTGTAGTTCGAGGATTATCCATGTCATTTTAAGCAACTTCAAATATTTTTTTAAATTAATATCATATTTATAATTAATCTCTATATCTGAGTCAAAGCGAACGCGAAGTTGTAACACAAGTTCCATTGGGACTGTATGAAAGCTATCACACACCAACACGAGCTAGTTACTTGTTTCATACAACCAGTTTCGTGCTGCCTCCATTCTCCTTTAAATTGTCCGTTTGGTGTGAATACTTTCGAACTTTTGACTGACACAGTCTTAAAAGAATTTTATTGATTTTTCTATCCTGTTACACCTGCGTAAGGTTTAAATTATGATGGCATCTATATAACAGCATTTGACCAACCTGCAGGCGGCGGCGGTGGCGCCCGCTTTCTCCCACCGCGCGAGTACGTCGCCGACGCGTTCGCTGCCCCCGAGCGCGCGCTCGCCCGCTCCCGTGCCGCCCGCACCCGCGCACACCTCGTATAGGGCGTAACCTATTGAAAACCCAATGATAGTTAGATACGTTGCCTGGCCTCCGTAGTGGCAAGGACAAATCAAGGTAATTGCCTGGACTTCACTCAGTCACACGTCAGTCAGTGTCACGTCAACACGATTTACACACGATCGT
This sequence comes from Scoparia ambigualis, assembly GCA_963921215.1. Lineage (NCBI taxonomy): Eukaryota > Metazoa > Arthropoda > Insecta > Lepidoptera > Crambidae > Scoparia > Scoparia ambigualis. The sequence goes on along the minus strand of OY992520.1, from coordinate 24,578,320 downwards.
TACCTTTATAAGTTTTTGATTTGTTAATTGGTTAAAATGCCTTCCTATGTATCCAGAAATTGTAAAAATTATACTGCAACCGTAAGAGACAATAAAAATGTCTTATTTCATTCGTAAGTATTGTAAATATAAATTTAAAATACAAATTTTCATTAGTTGATGACATTTGCCATGTTGCCAATCAGATATGCATGAGTGAGGAGCGTATACTATGTTTTCTGTAAGAGTGAAAGAGAAAAACAATGGCGGCCGAGATAGCGCATAAATTCTATGAGCTCATTGGTCAACTACCAAAAGTCGAAATATTGTCTATCTCTTTTTAACAATTTAGGCTAATGATATGATTTTCCCTTTCGACGTGTATTACGTCATAGAAACCATTTCGTCATTTTAAAATGCAATTTATTCACGTATAACGAGTCTATTTATAAAAGGTCATTGTGAAAACCACTATAAGTTAGCGATGAAACTAGATTAATTATAATCGACGATTATTCATATTTTACAATTAACCGTAATCGTCTAATCTATCGATTATTTAGCGATTACTTCTGACATTTAATTCCTTAAAAAAAAAAAGAAACTACACAATATTGCTTTCTAAAACAGTTAGCAAAAAATATCTCTCAATCAAACCATCGTCTGTGGCGTCGGAGAGGTTATTCTCTACAGCTGGATTAATTCAAACCGAAAAACGGAACTGATTACTCTTACTATAGTCTGACCGCTACCGCTGTACCGCGCCTTGGGTATGCGAGCGGCGAGGCGGGGGGGCGAAACAGTTGCTCCATTTTGTCATTCTGCCGTCATCACTCACGGCGGCAACTAGTGCGACGGACGCACATGAGATAAAATATCTAAAAATGGCTCGTGCATTATCTCGAGATAATCAAGACTGTCATTTTTAAAGACTAAAGACTATTTTAAAAAAAGAAAAGCAAACAAAGAAAGTTTATATTATATATTTCCAAGAATTAAAGATTTATTTCATTTATATTGGTTCTTTAATTATACTTATCCAAAATCATACTGGACAAAAACGGATTGGATGTAATTATACTCGTAAATATAAAGCTTCAATAAACTGTGCTTCGATATCGTAAGATCTGTCTGACACTACGAATCTCATGTGAGTTCATGCTCTTTACTTCCCACTCCCCCCACCACCCGCGCATACCTAAGGCGCGGTACAGCGGTTGCGGTCAGGCTATAGTACTCTTTACCATCTAGCTATAACACTTCATATTATGGTACGTACGAGGAGCTCGATGGCGCTGCGGTTAGCGCGTTCGGTTTGCGATCTTGCCCGCTAAGCAACTTTCGCAATGCCGGGTCGCTGGAGGGGTGACCAAATTTAAAACATCTCGAGCTCCTCCGTGCTTCGGAATGCACGTTAAGCCGTTGGTCCCGGTTGTTGTTGTAAGATGACAGTCGTTAAAACCCACCAACCCTCATTGGGCCAGCGTGGTGGGTTATGGCCTAATAACCCCACGTGCTGTTCCACGTGGGAGGCCTGTGCCCAGCAGTGGGACGTTTATAGGCTGATGATGGTTATGGTACGTACCCGTGGCAGCATCGTTGAGACCTATTTTCTCTCGCAGCATAGCTCCTAAGTGATCTGCGGTGGCGGCTGGTCCAAACACCAAGCCGTGCTGCTTCCCGTCCAGCAACAGAACGCGCACGTGCATGGGGCGGCGCGCGCCCGCACAAAGCACCTCCTCTTTGGACGGGGCGGCAACGCGACGGGGCACCTGTGCGATGCTTAGCGCCACCTACGTATAAAAATTAAGGTTTCAATGCCAATTTTTTTAAGGGTATAAAAACACACCAGTGACATAAATATCCCATCCCAAAAAGGCCCATCCTTCCTCCCCCACCCCCCACCCCTTCCCTAAGTATAAAAAAGAAGGAATCCAAAACCAGTGCCTAAAAACACTGTTACGTTGTTAACAACGTTGACGACCTGAGCAGTAGTAGTAACTACGAGTTGTACTCTTCGTGCAAAGAGAAGTGAACGACTTCAAGAGCTCCGGTTACCTACTCAAATAGGCAGTGACCTATACGTTTTCACGGAGCTACTCTCCTGAGACGCTAGTCTTACGAGTACTAAATGAAGCGCTTCGGCGGGTTCTAATTCGGCGTCAAGACCTAACATAGTTGGTCTCCTGCGCGAGTTTGGGTTAACTCTTGCATAACCTGACGGTCGGTCCAGGGTGCCTGTACAAATAAACTTAGCGACTCATTTCACTAAGTTGAGAGTAGAGATTGTTGCGTTGTTAATGTTAGGTTTGTTCTTAGTATGTTATTTTTTTCTTAAATATAATTTATATAAGTAGTTAACAACAGTCTATCTTTATAATGTATAATTACTAGTCTTAAATAGATACTTAATGTTTCTATTGCATGAGGTGCTTACCTTTAATTGTTTGCAACATTATGTTACTTAGTTTATAAAGTATATTAGAATGTTTATGTGTTATCAAATGTTGGTAAACCAATAAATAAATAAATGAATGGTAACAGCAAACTCGTACCTGTTCGCAGCGCCTCGCGAACTTGCCATCCTCCCCCGTGTGTAGGGCTGCGCCCCGGAACCTGAGGTGCGCCAGCAGCAGCCGCCGCACGGGCTTGGCGGGCGGCAGCGCGGCGCCCACCGCGGCGCACAGCAGCGCCCAGTGCCGCCCCGACACGCGGGATGACGGCTCCGGGTGGTCCGTGGTCTGGGTAATCATCATCATCATTCCATACAGTCCCGCAGCGCTGAGAATTGACTCTGTCTGCGTCTGTCAGTGATCTGGGCCCTGATTCTGTATCGCAATCTATAGATTCCACACCTAAACCTTACCGCGCACAAACGTCAAACGCATACGTTTTTGGGAAGATATCGTAACTTTTTAAGGAATTAACGTGGTTTTGAAACAAGGAATCGTTACAGAATAGGGGCCCTGCTGTCTCTTTCCAATTCCATAGAAACACAAATTCCATAGAATTGGAAAGAGACAGCAGATCACAGCCATGCGCGCAGCGTCGCTTAGAGAATCGCACGAGAAAAATTTCTCGACCCGTTTTCTCGTGTTATGTCTATACGAGATATGTCAAAGATAGACTTATTAGTAGTGTTTGCTTGTCTGTGGTATTTTTGTCTACAAACCCTAACATGCAACATAATTTTATCGAGTTTTGACAACTGTAACCGAGATAGTTTGTCGTTCCCGCCATCGAAGGAAGAGAGAATATGAATGTGTAAATTGCTTAGAGTATAAAACATACTCTAATGTTAATTGTTACTCTGTTTGAGCGCTAGCGGGTGGTTAGTGTGGTGTTTTTAATTTATTTAATTGTTTATTTTATTTTATTTTTTAAATTTAGTATTTATCTGCTGCAAAGCAACTTATAAGTATATATTTATCTTAGCATGTCTTTATCGTATAATAATAGTGATTCTGATAGTTTTGTTTCAGCTAATAGTAGTAGTGATAATGATAGTTTTCTCAGTATTCCTTCCCTCTCCGACTCTCTTGTCTCATGTTTCTCCGATGTTTCAAGCAACTTCAATGTAGTTCACATAAATGCTCAAAGCATTCCGGCTCATTTCACCGATATGCTGGCAAGTTTTGACTGTAAGAATATCCATGCTATCCTTGTCTCCGAGTCGTGGCTCAAACCATGTCTCCCTTCCACTTCATACTCATTGCCGGGCTTTAACCTGATAAGGAATGATCGCACGGTGGGCGGTGGTGGTGGTGTAGCCATATACCTTCGTACGCATATTCCTTTTAGTGTAGTCGATATGTCACCGCAGCCGCCACCTTCAAACGCCGGCGAACACATATTCTTGGAGGTTAGTCTACGACACACCAAAGTCCTTCTTGGTGTATACTACTGTCCTTCTTCTCGGATAAATTTCTTTTCTTCTCTTGAAAACAAGTTAGAACTTCTCTGTCCTTCTTACAGTCATACTATTTTAATGGGAGATTTCAACACATGCCTTCTTAAAAACGACTCCCGTTCGGCAAATTTTCTTTCTGTCCTTCAGTCCAGTAATTTATATTTACCACCATTAAATGCCACTCATAATTTTCCAAATTGTTTACCCTCCCTTCTTGACCTCGCTATTGTCTCTTCTCTTCAACATATCGCCAAACATGGGCAACTGTCAGCTGATGCCTTCTCTTACCATGATTTAATTTATGTTTCGTTTATGTCCCGTCCCCCTAAACCTAAGGCCAAAATTCTTCTGCAGCGCAATTTTAGTGGCATTAATCTTGAAAATCTTCGTGAAGATGCCGCTAGTAAGGATTGGTCAAATATCTTTGATTGCAACTCAATTGACCGGAAACTAGAACTTTTCGTCTCAACCCTGGTCGAACTGTACGATTTTCATGCTCCAGTGCGTCCTGTCAAAATCAAACACCGTCCATCTCCATGGCTCACAAGAGATATTAAAACTATATGTGAGCGCAAAAATGCCGCTAAATGCAGGTATAAATGTCAGCCTACTCTATGGAACTGGGAGAAATACGTTAAAGCTCGCAATCACTGCAAAAAGGTGTGTAGAAATGCACAACGCCAATATATTCACAACTCAGTAGAGAACGAAGATCCAGCGAAAGTTTGGAAATTCTTAAGATCCCTGGGCATTGGGAAGCAACGTCAGACTTCTACTTGTAAAGATCTAGACATCAATCTGCTTAATAAACACTTTTGTGCTTCACATGACTTCGATCCAACGAGAAAAGTTGATACTCTGAATTTTCTTTCATCTTTCCCATGTCCAGATTACTCGTCATTTTCTTTTCGTCAATTCACCGACTGTGATGTTAAGAAGAGCATAATGTCAATCACCTCTAGTGCTGTTGGCAATGATTGTGTAAGTCGCAAAATGATTTTGCTCATACTTGACGAAATCCTTCCCATCATCTCTCATATCCTTAACTACTCCATCGATACAGGTGTCTTTCCAAGCACTTGGAAAGATGCTCAAGTCACTCCCTTACCCAAAAACTCCAAACCGTCATCCTTCTCCGACTATAGGCCAATCTCTATTCTACCATTCCTCTCTAAAATTCTGGAACGCCTTGTCCATACCCAATTGTCCACTTTCCTTCTTAAAAACCAGCTCCTTAATCCATACCAATCCGGGTTTCGTACAGGCCACAGTACTACCACGGCACTAGTGAATGTCACTGATGATATCAGGTCAGGCATGGAAAACGGTAAAGTAACAGCTCTTGCCTTGCTAGATTTTAGCAATGCTTTTAATTCTGTCGACTTTGATGTACTGCTCGGCATACTCCGCTCTATTAACATAGCTCCAGCGGTGATTGACTGGTTTCATAGTTACCTGTCTGGACGCCGACAGCGGATTCGCATTGAGGACTCCTTGTCCACCTTTTGTGACATTTCCGCTGGGGTGCCGCAGGGTGGCGTTTTATCTCCTTTACTTTTCGCTATTTTTATCAATTCCATTTCCTCTCAAATAACTTCGTCCTGCCACCTTTATGCAGATGATTTGCAAATTTACACGCAAGCTTCTACTGACCAGCTTCCTCAGGCTATCAATATCATCAACGGTGACTTAAACATGATTTGCGAGTGGAGCAGGTCATATGGTTTGAAAGTAAATCCTTCCAAGACTCAAATCATCTTCATAGGCAGCTCCACAATGACAGGTAGAATTGACTGGTCGCATTTGCCTTCTATAACCTTTGATGGCGTTTCTTTGTCTCCTACTGACAGCGTTAAAAACCTGGGCGTGTTATTCGACAAAAATCTAACATGGGCACCGCAGCTACAACAGGTGAGCCGAAAAATGTTTGCAACAGCCGGATCCCTGAAACGTTTGCGCAATTTCCTTCCAATGGCCACTAAAACTGCGCTAGCACAATCTCTTCTTCTACCCGTCTTAGACTATGCCGATGTCAGCTATCTAGACCTCACTGAAGAGCAACTGAATAAGCTTGAGCGTCTTCAGAACTTTAGTATTAGATTTATATTTGGTTTACGCAAATATGATCACGTATCCGAATTTCGTACTAAGCTCAAGTGGTTGCCAATTCGCCTTCGCCGGAATTTACATATCGTCTCCCTGCTTTACAGTATTCTGTTCAATCCCTTTTCCCCCCCTTATCTCAGGAAACGCTTTAACTTCCTTGATGACACGCATTCTCGTGTATTGAGATCATCGGAGAACTTGAAGTTGGAAATACCTATGCACTCCACCAGATTTTACGATAAGTCTTTTACCGTTCAAGCTGCCCGTCTGTGGAATGCATTGCCTACAGATATTAAGCGTGCCCAATCCTTGGACAGCTTTAAACGACTGGTTAGAGAACACTATCTGTCACTGTCAACGTCTTTATGAGTTTAGTATATTTAGATAGAAAACTTTATAAGTATTTATTTATGTAACTATCTATGTATGATATTGATATGCTTAAGCATGATTATTTATTTTTTATTTGTTTATCTATGTCTAATTAATTTATATTGAACCACCATAACTGCCCTTAAAATTTTACTTTCTATCCAGTCCAACACGGTTGCCTGGAAGAAATTGCTTTTTAGCGATAAGGCCGCCAATTGTATGTTACTTTGTGTTTGTCCTTTTATTGTTAATTTGGTGTACAATAAAGAATATTTTATCTTTTATCTTTAATGACAAAAAGAACAGGAATGACAGTGCGAGAAGAATAAAATATAAAACTGGAATGAAAGAGAAAATTAGTTAATAAGCCTACCATTCTGCGGGAGAAGATCACTAGCGGATAGGATTAAAAAAAAAAATCGTCCGCGACATAATATCTCGTGTTGCGCATGCTAGGCCTACAGGAAGTTCCGGGTCGACCACTTTCCGGCGATATTCGCTTGCGCTCCATTCCGACCGCGCGTACGTATAGTAGCGTGCGTGTAGATAGTGTGCAAGCGAATATCGCCCTACCTTGTCATTAATAAACGTTGATTAAAGTAACACTTAGGATTAAATTGACACTGTCTCTATCTGTCTTCTTTAACAAAAACGAGACAGCGTGTCACTTTAAACCGAGGTGTGACATTTGGCCATTTTTATTAATAAGACGGCTAGAGATAAAGTTCAAAATGTATTAAAAAAATTTGACATTTCGTGGTAGGTGTAAGTTCAAACTCTCACCTGCTTGATGAGCTGAACGTACAGCTCGCACAGCAGCGTGTCCTTCTGCAGGCAGCGCTGCAGCAGCGACTGTGCGAGCGAGACGCGGTCGTCGCTCTCACTCTCCTGGCTGCTGACGCTGTTGTTGTTGGCCAGGTTGCTGGTGCTTCCCTCGTTGGTGCTGAGGCCGGCGTGACTCATGATATCCTATAAAAGGTACATCGTTTAAGTCGACCTGATATCGCTTGATACTTAGGTATAGTCAAAGTCAAATTTTTATTCAATGTAAACCTTTACAGGCACTTATTGACGTCAATACAAATAATAATAAAAAAACAGTTAACTAACTTATAGTATATTGTTTGGAATCAAAATAACGTGTATTTTGAACAAGTTTTACTGAATTGAACATTGAAGCTGCACTGCTGCTTGTTTTATTGACAAAATGTAAATGCCGATCCAGCATCAGAGCAGTCGCTAAAACCGCGTCCGAACGCATGAAGTCACGAGATGCTGCATCGACAGAATCTCACGATTTTACTGCGGTCGAACGCAGAGAGTCGCCAAAACGTGATTCAGCATCGATACAGTCGCAAAATCGCCGAACGTTGATGCTAAAAGTAGCATGTCTGCGGTGGCCCTAACGGACTAAAGACTGCACATACATCCAACAGCAAAACAGCAATGGGCTCACCACCTGTCACGCTGAGCACATGTGCAGACCTTTAGACCTAGTTTTTACACAGCAATATCCCATCTCACCTTGAATATCTGCATGGCGGCCACCTCCTCGGCCTCGTTGAGCCTTGTGAGGCTGTGCGGGAGTGCGCGAGCCCAGCCCCAGTAGCCGGACGCAAAGCCCTTGTAGCTCTCGCCGCCGCTATCCATGCTGGTGTCTAGGCGGATCTTCTCTAGCCGGTGCTTGCTCAGCCTGTGGAAAGAGAGAGTATGACGCGATTCTATTGCATACTGGATTCTATAGAGCGCCGAGCAAAGAGGCTGATCGGTGACGATGAGCTGGTCAATAACAGACTTTTAAGTCTGGAACACCGACGCAAAGTGGCTTGCTTGTCAGTCTTCTACAGGTAACATTTTGGAGTGTGCTCAGGAGTTACATTCCATCATCGGACTACTAGACGGAGGGAGGGTTTCATCCCTTTATTGTCGATATTCCACCCGCCCAGACGAAGCGATTTGCTTTTAGTTTCCTCATTAGGACAGCTAGGATGTGGAATGACCTCCCTGCCTCTGCTTTTCCTGAACGCTACAACTTGGGCGTCTTTCAGGCCAGGGTAAACAGGCATTTACTGACTGCGTGTGCTCTATCTTCGTCCTCATTATCACTTTCCAACAGGTGATATCAAGGACAAACGCGCAAACAGTTCTCAATTAAATAAAAGTATGTTCAGGTACACACGCCTGCAGATCAACCTATCCGAAACTGTCATCAACATTGAACTTTGTTATGAACCAAGGGCGCAGCAGCGCCCCAGTAGTCGCACGCGTCCCTTCAGGCTGGGCGGTTGTCTTGTCAGTGCACAGCACTCCCGTTTATCCCCAGTCACACGCGTGCCAAGGAGTATGGCCAGTGCCTTCCAGCTGAACGGTCATTTTGTCAGTGCAGTGTAGCACTCCCGTTTGGCCTAGGCACTTTTCTTTTTCGCGGTCTGTCGGAGATAACGGTCGCATGGACGCTGCATAAATTCTCGCAGTCCCATTTGTTAATAATAGTCTTTAAGGTGTAATTCAGGTGGTTTTGGTGGTCTAAGTAGGCCCCCTGGCTTGTTATTGTGTCTTATGGTGTGCAAAGTGCAACTGTTTCCAAACGTGAACAGCAAAGCTCAGAGATGGGCCATCAGCGGCGCGGCATGGCTTCGTATAGAGAGAACGTTCTCTTTCCTCCCCTCTCCTGGGACTGATGATGGAATACTTGCAGTAAGTGCTAGTTCATAAAGGTAGGATAGGCCAATTTTAACGTGCCATCCTAGGCTCCGTGATTCACGCGAGGTGGTTGGATTAGGGCAAGGGTCTTTCTGCCCTACCCACGACCGGCAGCGGACGAAATATTTATTTATTTAAATTTCATTTGCTCACTACACTTACAGTTGAACCAAACCGTGCAGAGGCCAATTACATTTTTTGTAGGTATATTATACATATACTTAACTACTTAATTTCTAAAAAACGTACAACACTATTAACAACTCTATGTAAAGGTACACAAAATATATCAACATCCGGTTGCTGAACGATTAGAGCGTTGAATAGATCCAAAGCTTGGGCAGTAGGTGCATATTTTGCCGTCTGCGTGCGAACCAACGGAGCTATTTATACACTAGTAACAAAGTTAAAAATGTATTGAACACATTTTGTGGTAGGTTGAAGTGATGGTTTACAACTCTTACAAGAGAATGTATATATTTTGTAAACAACCAATTAGATCTTTTCGCTGAGAGAGGTAAATAATGCCCCAGGGCAAAAAAAGCCTTTTGAAATGGTGGCACCGCAGTCATAACCGCTGCAAACCATTGGATGGAACGATTATGGTACGAAGTAACACTCGTAAAAAAAGTATTCAGACAAATTAAAAAGGTTTATGCAATTTCGTTAATTCGTATAGATGGGTTCCAATAGATTCCAAAAGTCCCCATAGACAGGATTACCTAGTTTGGGGACTACTAGTAATAAGTATAATGTAAGTACGTAACTCTTTTATTTAATAAAGCATTTTTATTATTATTTTTTATTTATTTAATTCTCAATATGTTCCTCAAAAAGTTGCCGAAGTTCAACTACCTTCTCAACGTGTTCCTCAAAATGTTGCCGAAGTTTAATTACCTTCTCAACGTGTTCCTCAAAAAGTTGCCGGCGGTCATTTCGGTAGGCCGCCGCAGCATGCCCGAGTCGACTAGCGCGCGGCGAGCGCTCTTCAGCGCACCCGCGAGCCGCGAGCGCTCCGACGCGGGTGCGGCGCGGCGCGGCGGCTCGTCCGCCAGCCCGTTGGCTAGCACGGGGCTGTAGGCCGCCATTAGCCACGCTGCCTCGTTCTTTTGGGGCGATTCGAGGACGATGCACCTGCGAGAATCAACAGGTTTGCTTAAAAGCTGAAGTCATATTTAATCTGGGGGCCTAAATAATTGGCATAATGACGGAATAGATTGACGAATGCATGTTAGAGGCGCGGCGGTTCGTCCGCCAGCCCGTTGGCTAGCACGGGGCTGTAGGCCGCCATTAGCCACGCTGCCTCGTTCTTTTGGGGCGATTCGAGGACGATGCACCTGCGAGAATCAACAGGTTTGCTTAAAAGCTGAAGTCATATTTAATCTGGGGGCCTAAATAATTGGCATAATGACGGAATAGATTGACGAATGCATGTTAGAGGCGCGGCGGCTCGTCCGCCAGCCCGTTGGCTAGCACGGGGCTGTAGGCCGCCATTAGCCACGCTGCCTCGTTCTTTTGGGGCGATTCGAGGACGATGCACCTGCGAGAATCAACAGGTTTGCTTAAAAGCTGAAGTCATATTTAATCTGGGGGCCTAAATAATTGGCATAATGATGGAATAGATTGACGAATGCATGTTAGAGGCGCGGCGGTTCGTCCGCCAGCCCGTTGGCTAGCACGGGGCTGTAGGCCGCCATTAGCCACGCTGCCTCGTTCTTTTGGGGCGATTCGAGGACGATGCACCTGCGAGAATCAACAGGTTTGCTTAAAAGCTGAAGTCATATTTAATCTGAGGGCCTAAATAATTGGCATAATGACGGAATAGATTGAAGAATGCATGTTAGAGGCGCGGCGGCTCGTCGGCCAGCCCGTTGGCTAGCACGGGGCTGTAGGCCGCCATTAGCCACGCTGCCTCGTTCTTTTGGGGCGATTCGAGGACGATGCACCTGCGAGAATCAACAGGTTTGCTTAAAAGCTGAAGTCATATTTAATCTGGGGGCCTAAATAATTGGCATAATGACGGAATAGATTGACGAATGCATGTTAGAGGCGCGGCGGCTCGTCGGCCAGCCCGTTGGCTAGCACGGGGCTGTAGGCCGCCATTAGCCACGCTGCCTCGTTCTTTTGGGGCGATTCGAGGACGATGCACCTGCGAGAATCAACAGGTTTGCTTAAAAGCTGAAGTCATATTTAATCTGGGGGCCTAAATAATTGGCATAATGACGGAATAGATTGACGAATGCATGTTAGAGGCGCGGCGGTTCGTCCGCCAGCCCGTTGGCTAGCACGGGGCTGTAGGCCGCCATTAGCCACGCTGCCTCGTTCTTTTGGGGCGATTCGAGGACGATGTACCTGCGAGAATCAACAGGTTTGCTTAAAAGCTGAAGTCATATTTAATCTGGGGGCCTAAATAATTGGCATAATGACGGAATAGATTGACGAATGCATGTTAGAGGCGCGGCGGTTCGTCCGCCAGCCCGTTGGCTAGCACGGGGCTGTAGGCCGCCATTAGCCACGCTGCCTCGTTCTTTTGGGGCGATTCGAGGACGATGCACCTGCGAGAATCAACAGGTTTGCTTAAAAGCTGAAGTCATATTTAATCTGGGGGCCTAAATAATTGGCATAATGACGGAATAGATTGACGAATGCATGTTAGAGGCGCGGCGGTTCGTCCGCCAGCCCGTTGGCTAGCACGGGGCTGTAGGCCGCCATTAGCCACGCTGCCTCGTTCTTTTGGGGCGATTCGAGGACGATGCACCTGCGAGAATCAACAGGTTTGCTTAAAAGCTGAAGTCATATTTAATCTGGGGGCCTAAATAATTGGCATAATGACGGAATAGATTGACGAATGCATGTTAGAGGCGCGGCGGTTCGTCCGCCAGCCCGTTGGCTAGCACGGGGCTGTAGGCCGCCATTAGCCACGCTGCCTCGTTCTTTTGGGGCGATTCGAGGACGATGCACCTGCGAGAATCAACAGGTTTGCTTAAAAGCTGAAGTCATATTTAATCTGGGGGCCTAAATAATTGGCATAATGACGGAATAGATTGACGAATGCATGTTAGAGGCGCGGCGGTTCGTCCGCCAGCCCGTTGGCTAGCACGGGGCTGTAGGCCGCCATTAGCCACGCTGCCTCGTTCTTTTGGGGCGATTCGAGGACGATGCACCTGCGAGAATCAACAGGTTTGCTTAAAAGCTGAAGTTATATTTAATCTGGGGGCCTAAATAATTGGCATAATGATGGAATAGATTGACGAATGCATGTTAGAGGCGCGGCGGTTCGTCCGCCAGCCCGTTGGCTAGCACGGGGCTGTAGGCCGCCATTAGCCACGCTGCCTCGTTCTTTTGGGGCGATTCGAGGACGATGCACCTGCGAGAATCAACAGGTTTGCTTAAAAGCTGAAGTCATATTTAATCTGGGGGCCTAAATAATTGGCATAATGACGGAATAGATTGACGAATGCATGTTAGAGGCGCGGCGGTTCGTCCGCCAGCCCGTTGGCTAGCATGGGGCTGTAGGCCGCCATTAGCCACGCTGCCTCGTTCTTTTGGGGCGATTCGAGGACGATGCACCTGCGAGAATCAACAGGTTTGCTTAAAAGCTGAAGTCATATTTAATCTGGGGGCCTAAATAATTGGCATAATGACGGAATAGATTGACGAATGCATGTTAGAGGCGCGGCGGTTTGTCCGCCAGCCCGTTGGCTAACACGGGACTATAGGCCGCCATTAGCCACGCTGCCTCGTTCTTTTGAGGCGATTCGAGAACGATGCACCTGCGAGGACCATTAACCATCTTTAAAAGCTGAATTTAGACGGCTTCCGTGGAAGTTTAACTTAATTTAATAAAAATTGCTTTTGACGCAGTTTATCGTTTGCTTCAATCTGGCGGCCTACACAAGTGTCATAACAATATATGGAATAGATTGAAGAATGCAAGCTAGTCCAAGCGCTCCGACGCGGGCGCAGCGGGTCGTCCGCCAGCCCGTTGGCTAGCACGGCCGCCATGAGCCACACTGCTTCGTTCTTTTGGAGCGATTCGAGGACGATGCATGCACCTGCGAGAATCAATATGTTTACTTAAAAGCATTTAATTTTGTTCATTTGCAGCGTTCTGGGAGCATAATGACACATGGAATAGACAGATGAATGTATTGGATTTGACGTATGTTAACGCTTGTCGCGAACGCTAAATTACTAATTTATGTAGCTTAATTTAATTATATGTTATAGAGCCAGCACGGGGCTGTAGGCTGCCATAATTAAGCCACTTTGCTTCGTCCTTTTGCGGTGATTCGAGAACGATGCACCTAGGAGGACCAATAACCATGTTTAAAAGCTGAATCTAGACATCTGTGGTCGAATCGGGGTGCTAACTCCGATCCTGGCATCACTGAAGTCCTGGGTTAATCAATTCGATTAATAATGTGACGGTGGATGAACACTCCGCTGCGCAAATAGAGGCGAGATATCGCGATATCAGTCAGCCCGTGACTACCCGATTGAGCGTTTTTTTATCTTACCTATGTCCGTCGTGCTGGCCGTGGTGCGTGAGGCTGATGGTGAGCCCGTTGTCCACGGGGTCCATGAGCAGCGCGGCGATGTTGCTGTACGGGTACTCGGCGAGCACTACCTTATCCGACGGCCGGACTAGCACTACGCCCTCAGAGCCCACTCCGAGAAGCACGTTGGGACCTGTTGTTAATGATATTGTTCAATGATGTTAATGTTTGACGACCTCCGTGGTCGAGTGGTTAGCGCGCCGGGTCTGGCGTCGCGCCATCTCTGAGGTCCCGGGTTCAATTCCCGGTCGGGTCAATTTAGAGAAAGCTGTTTTTCTGAATTGATTTCGGGTCTGGGTGTTTTTCCATGTTTATGTATATTTATCCGTTATCTAGTTTAACCATATTAACGAGTTTCAATAGAAGCTTATTTTTGGCTAGATAATTGGTGTGAGTTGGAGAGAAGTGTGTGGTTATTTTAATGGTAGCTTCGATTAAAGCAAAAAGTAAACGAACGTACCTAGTAGCGTATTGCCTAAGTGCTTAGAAATAACGTATATTGCAAAAAGCTGTCTCACAAAGATAAATCATTATAAATATTTATCTAGGTATATAACAAAATAATTTTACATTTTTGATCAGGCTTTTAATCTAGAAAAGTTGTTAAACGGATTGTATTACATAAGTTGATTGATTTTGTATTGTATTGAATTACAGTACAGATTTTTGTAATAGTCTAATAGAATACTTACCATGTGCCCAGTATCCTTTGTAGGTGACAGGGAATAGCGTGACTCCGTACAGAGGGTACTGCATCACGCAGGACAGATATAGCGCCTTCGCGGTCAGCTCCGCTCGCCCTGCGCCGTACTGGCGGTGCGCTTGCGCAAGTATTGTGGCCTGCCAAACAAATACGTAAGTTTTATTCCTTTTTATTTCACGTTAAAAGGAGGCAAACGCGCAGGCGAGTCACTCGTTGGAAATTAATGGCCAACCATAGACACCCGCAAAACCAGAGGAGTCCCAGTTGCGTTGCCGACATTAAGAAAGGAGTAGGAATTGAGCGCGATCTTACAGAAGTAGACTACTTGTTTGGAATAAAACGCAGTTTAACAAAACGCGCTCACTGTATTTTTAATGTCTATGACAGAACGGCTGTCAGTAGTGACTTTTGTGACGTCGCGATGACGCAGCACTGACTTGCGAATTTTTGGTTGGAATAAGGCGTGCGGCACGCGCCGGTTGTAATAATTAAGTACTTAAAACCTTTGTTTGGTCGGACACGAATAATAGTTAAAGTTGAGCCCACGGCTGGGCTATAGCATACACTACTTCTTAAAAGAATATAATGAATAGAAAAAAAATCTACCACCCCCTTAGGTGTCGTAAAAGGCGACTAAGACTGCACATACATCCAGCAGCATAGAGCGGCGATGGGCTCACCACTTGTCACGCTGTGCACATGAGCAGTCGCTATTTGGTGAAAAGAGGAGTGTGGCAGAGGACTGCTTTTGTGGTCGTCATTGCCTAACTAACCCTCCGGGGATAATAGTCCTGATTAAATGAATGCATGCATGTATGTATGTCTTACAGAAGCGGAACTATAAAGACACAAATGAAGGCGGACTAACCTATTGGTGTTTTGTATCCAGATAAAAATTAAGGCGTTCTTATTCCATTGGTGGGAAGGGCGCGCGCAAGCTACTCTCTGCGGCAGGAACTGCCTCCTTACTCTTGAAACCGATCCCGATAGATCGATATTGGGATTGTGAAGTTTCGTACTTTTGAATTACGACACCAGCGTTAATTAGTATTAATATTGCGGCAACTATATGGCATTGAGTTTTGCATTTAGTTCACTCAATATCTGCACAACATGAATCCAAATTAGCACTGGTGTCATAACTCAAGAGTACGAAACTTCACAATACCAATCATGATCGATCGTGATCGGTTTCAAGAGTAAGGGGGCTGTTCGGGGTGCGCGTATAGTAGTAGTTGTAGCGCCACCTTTTCAGACACTGGGAACTCGTCGAGTTACGACAAGTCTACATGTAAACGCTAAACAAAACACTACTCACATCTCCCGCGCCGCGATGACGTCATACAGGTACTGCTTGGCGCGCACGTATGCCTCCTTGTAGCCTCTGCAAGGCTACTCGGAAATCGGCCGTTTCGTTTGCTATATAAAGCGCTTTCCATTATTTTTGAAATTTCAAACAATTTTCTAAAAATCAATAATCTAAATGCCAAACCTATTTTGTATGAACGAAAATTCGGAAGGAACGGAAACCGCTGTATAGTTATAGTAAACGAAAATCGGCCGAAATTTCGTCTCGGAGAAAGAGAATAAATAGGCCCTCAGGTGGGGAGCCCATCGCTCGTAGTCGCTCTAAGCTGTTGGATATATGTGCAATCTTTGGTCCGCACCGTCGAGAAGCACTGTTAACTATTAATACCTCACGTCACACGCATATGAAGGCGGAGTTACCCATTGGTGCGGCGGCCTTGTACGAGCAAGGCTTCAGAGTCGCGTAGTAAACGCTAAACAAAACACTACTCACATCTCCCGCGCCGCTATGACGTCATACAAGTACTGCGTGGCTAGGGTTGCCAACTATTCTGTTAAAAACAGTATTATACAGTTTTTCACTACATCATACTTTTTACTGTTGAACAAAAATAAAGTATCCAAAATACTGTTTTAGTATCACTGTACACTGGTAACCATATACCTGTTTAAAAAGTAAAAAAGATGCGAATGTTGTCCGCGCGGAGTGCAGCGCAGCCATATTTAAAATCTTTGAAAAAATAAAATACTGTCCATTTTTCTAAAACACTGTTTATTTTTCTTACCTTACCTTAAAATACTTTTTTTTTAATTGGCAACCCTATGCCTGGTGCGCACGTGCTTTTCATTACCCCCCGCTGCTGGCGAGAATCCCTTCGCCGTTCTATGCTGTTGGATGTATGTCAGTCTGCCGCACGACCCCGTCGAGGTGGCACTAAAACTAATAGTATAACCCGCGCCAATCATCTAGCTCGCTGTGAACACGAGGCGAGTGGCGTCTCAATAGCACAACATAGGTATCGGCGGGACGTAAGCGGTTAGGGGGGCCGGGGCACACCCCCGCGCACCCCTGCGCATGCGCGCTCGCCATGTGTATTCGTTTGTTTTTGGTTTAGCAGTGGAATGTACAGTCACGTGTATATTTTATTTGATCGCGTCGCGATATTAGGTATTTATTGTTTGTTGTTATTACGTTACTGTTTAAAGTTGTTGATTTATTTTTTTGTTACATACTGTTATTGTATTAGAAGTACTGTTTTGAAAGGCTGTTAAAATGCCTAGACGTAATACAGTTTTAGGTCGGCAAGCAAGAAAAATTATTTACAACGTATCGGAGTTTATGAAGAAAGAAGCAGAGATAGGTATCTGTAATCTGACGATGAAAGCGAAGTCTTGCCGTGCTCAAGCACATCATTAACAGACTATATAAAAGGTGTAAAACCACTGTAATGTAATTTAATGTTTCCACAGCTTCATAAAAATTATATTTTTTTTTAAATATATGTATGCTTATAATTTAATTGTTGTTATTATAATTTATCCTGCTTAATTTTGGGTATTAAAAGATAAATAAAACGCTTAATTTATAAATTATAACGCTCTAATGATAATGTTGCTAACTGTACACCTGCGCGTCGCAACTTAAGGGCGAGCTAGAAGTTTGGCACGAACTATACCTCACTCACGTCAAACACATATTATAAAGGCACTCACCCATTGGTGCGGCGGCCTCGCGCGAGCTACCCTCTGCGGCAGGAACTGTTCGGGGTGCGCGTAGTAGGCGCGCGTGTGCGGCGGCATGGGACTGGGCGGCGGCTCGCCTAGCGATACTTGAGCTTGTAGGCCGGCTAGTTGGAGCGCCACCTTTTCGGATACGGGGAACTCGTCGAGCTGCGACAAGGAGTAGGCGTTTTAGGTCTCTATCATTAATCTGGGGGAGGAATGTTGTATATTATCTATGGTGTAGCGGTATACGCGGGGCTGCGTTCCCCGCCATCTTTAAATCATGCAATAAACCAGTGTGCTATATACCAGCTGAATATACAATTTGAAAATGGATATTACTAAAACAAAACGATTCGGTGAGTAAGAACTAAAATAACAGCAATGTATGATCCGGTAGGTGTTTTATTTTGTTCGAAACAGTAGTTCTTTTGTTGTTCGGTGGGACCATCAGAGCTCTTACACACGAACGGCAGTTTGCCGAGGACGTAAGTAACAGCCGCCGTGCCACCGTCACGAGGCGGCAGTTTCGACGCTTGTATTTGCGGCATGTCGATGACGGCAACTGCAGATACTCTGCCGCCGTCAACGTGCCGTTCGTGTCAAAATTTTAAATTATGTTTCTTTATTTGCTACAGACATGGTAGGTAATTAAGATGGTAACAATATTTATGATAATCCATGTGTCGATTAATTATTAAGCATGCGCATACATATGCCATTCCGACCTCGTGATTCCGATCGTGTGAAAGCGAATATCGCCGAAAAGTTGTCGACCGGGAACTTCCTCGACTGTACATTAACATTTGTAATAGGCTAATTGACTAAATTTCAAAATTATGTTAAAACGATACTTGTTTACCTATTTTATCCTAAAAATACATTATTTTTAAAAAAATCGAGAATTTACAATATTTATTTTTTCGTTTTCATATTCCGATTTAAATTTACCGTAAAACCGCTTCAGACTGCTATGTTGAGTGAATGACGTCACGCCCCGTGCCAAACATCTGTTTCTGTTTCGTTCGAGGCTTGTTCTATAGAAATGTCACAACAATAAAATGACATTTGACACGGCGTGACGTCACGGCTTTATATTGGCGTTTAATGTCATAAGACTGAATGCGTATTATGGGCGACTTTTTTCTTTAAAAATATAAATAATCCCAATTTTTTCTAATGAATACTTTAGATATTTTGCTGGCTGTGGATAGAGTGCCACAAGCGGCATTCTAGTACGATCGGTTACTCGGATCGGTATAATGTTCAGACGACATAATATTCAAAAGTAATTTTTGTATGGAGTTAGATTTCGGAGTTTGATTTTGTTTCTATAAATCACAATTGATCATTAGAAACGCCAATCCACCCGATTTATTCTTAGTGGACACAAGCCTATTGCAATAAGATGACCGTTACCTTGACGACGCTGTGCACCGCCTGCGCGTACAGCAGCGCCACCTCGACGGGGTCGTGCGGCAGGTCGCGCCCGCCGCGGAACAGGCGGCGCTTGAACACGAAACGGTTGTCCGCGGAGCCGCCGCCGGGGCCTTGTTGCCTGCCGTAGTACATTATATCAACATCATAAATACACACGTCTCAGACCAACAAAAAAAAGGAAGACGGAGCAATTCACGCAGCTTTGGCATTTCACGGCATTTTTGGCTGCACTAAATTGCGTGTGATGCTCAGTCTTTCTTTATTGTTGAAATTTTGCATTCACAATGCCTATATAGGATAAAATGTTTACTAGAAAAAAATCAACCAGTCTCAGGAAGCTCGAGTGGGATTCGAACCCACGACCTTTGGATTGCCGGTCCACTGCTCTAACCGCTGAGCTACCGAGACCCCAGAAACTCGCTGAATTTTTTCTAGTATTTTGATTTACGCTGCAAGCCAGCGGTATTACGTCACTGTGAAGTCTACCCTCACAGCTCGAATCCCATTCGAGCTTCCTGAGACTGGTTAATTTTTCTCCGTCTTTTTTGTTGGTCTGAGATCTACATTTAAATATTTACGACTATTATCCCCGAAGGCTTAGTCCGAAACCAGTAGGCCTAGCATGCGCAAGTCGCGGACGAGAGACGACAAACCATTTTAAGTTGTCATGTTAAGGTTTGTAGACAATAATACCACAGAGTATGCAAAAACTACTATTATGTCCATTTTTGACATATTATGTAGAGTTCTAAGCGCATCCATGTGTCTTTAGTGTCGATAGACATTAGAGATATATAAATAAAACACGAGAAAACGGGTCGAGAACAGTTTCGTGTTGCGCATGCTAGGCCGGCAGGCAATGAAGACCACAAAAGCAGTCCACGGTCACCAAGTTATAAATGCACATGTGCTCAGCGTGACAGGTGGTGAGCCCATCGCCGTTCTATGCCGTTGGTTGTACATATGTGCAGTCTTTGGTCCGTTAGTCGCCTTTTACGACCCAAGGGAAAGATAGGGTGGCCTAATAACCCGCTAATGCCGCCACCAGCACAGCACTAACATCATAATCAAACTAGCGAAGCAATGTACTTCTACTTGAAAACGATTGCGATACATGTTAAAGTTCATCATTAACATCATCTGCGAATAAACAAATTCTATTCTATCATCATCATTGGGCCAGCGTGGTGGGATAAGACATGTGGTCTGTGGTTAAGACCCAATCTGGTCATGTACCGTTGTCGACGTGGGAAGATCTACTGTGCCGTGAACGTAGCACTGCCGCAGTGGGACATAAAAAGGCTGATGATGATGATGATAGCATCATACAGATACTGTTCGTGGTCCATCCGTGCTCCACTTTGTTATCTAGGTTAAACGCTGTCTAGAACAGAAACAGAACACTGCTCACATCTCCCACGCCGCGATGACGTCACACAAGTACTGCGTGGCGTGAACGCGAGCACGTTCTCTCCGCTCCTTGCCTCCACTAATCTTATCGACCCTGCCCTGCCCTCCGTAGTGACTAGATCAAATCCAGGTAATTGCCTAAACCTCACTCAGTCACACCGTCAGTCATTGTCACGTCAATACGATCGTTACTGTTATAAGTTTTTGTGTTGTTATTTGGATAAAATCCCTTCCTGTGTATACAGAAATAAAAATTATACTGCAACCATAAGAAACAAGATTTTTTTTAATTTCACTCGTAATTATTGTAAAAAATAAATATAAAATAGAAATTTTCATTTAGTGAGGACATTTGCCCTGTTGCCAATTCGATATGCATAAGTGAGACGCGTGTACTATGTAAGAGAGAGACGTTTCTGTAAGAGTGAAAGAGAGAAAACAATGGCGGCCGAGACGGCGCATAAATTCAATGAGCTCATTGGTCAACACAACTACCTTAAAGAGTATCAAAAGTGAATATATATGTTTATCTCTTTTTAACAATAGGCTAATGATATGATTGCATTTTTTTTTTCCCCTTTCGACGTGATTGCGTCATAGAAACAATTTCGCCATTTTTAAATGCAATTTGTTCAGGTGTAACTAGTCTATATATAAAATGTCATTGATGTCTTCTATGCATTTAAACAATAAACAAAACACTGCTCACATCTCCCACGCCGCGATGACGTCATACAGGTACTGCGTGGCCCGCACGTGTTCCTCTTTCCCGCCCCGCTGCTGGTACACGGCCCAGCCCGCGCGCGACTGCGGCCCGAGCCCCAGCTTGTCCGCGAGGCGCGCCGCCGCCGCCGCCGCCGTGTCCGCCGGGTGCACGTCGATCGCTTTCGTGCGGCCGTCGAGGAAGAAGAACCGGCATACTATGGTGCCGAGACGACGCATCGCCTGTGTTGGAAAAACGCTTTTCAGTTGCAGTGCAAAGATTTGACGGTGTAAGGTTGCTTCACACATATCAGTGAAGTCACAGTTCCGACACAGTAAATATTCTTTCATACATTATCTATGAACGTTGTCAAAACGAATACGTCCGTGATCTGCCGGTGGCGGCACTGACACTGAGAGCATTAGACTAGTGGGGATTCGTTCATAGATAATGTATGAAAAGGACTGTGCCGGTACTGTGTCGGAAATGTGGCTTCACTGATATCTGTGAAGCAACCTTTAGAAGCCTCTTTGTGTGAGCGAGTGTAGTTTATGTAAACACATATTGTGACACTCTTGCTAGGAAAAGAATGAATCTCCTGGGGTCCGCCTATCCGAAACGAGAGTAAGCTGGTCTGATATTGCCCTCAAAGAATTGCCAAGCTTATGGCAGTCATTTTCAATGGGAAGGCAGACTGTTAGGACGGGGTTGCACAACAAATCCCAGCGGGTCGACGTGCTACTGCGAGAGCGAGACTTCTGCATGCCCCGCTATATGATAAGAAAAAAAGTGTAAATAAAACAGTACCTACTCGTTTTGTTGCATACATAAATATGTCATATATAAAGAATGGGAGTCATCGATCATGAATATTAGATACACAATCCCATAATACGTTCGAAAAAGTGGTTCCAATTATTCTATACAATTTTGTTTTCAAATTTGACAACAACTAATTTTAATACTCTGGCCTATATACAATAGGTATTAAATTTGGACGGCAATGTCAAATGTCACTTTGAGAGCGTTAACGCTGTATTTAGTGTTCAGATAATCAAAGTTTTTACACAGGCAATGAAAATTTATCAATTATGAGTAATACTGGGCGATTATGACGTGACAAAATATCGAGTAATTTACGGCAACAACAACAAACATCAATTTGGCAAAATGTTTTGCACCAACAATATTGAGCAATATGGAGCAACTCCAAGAAACTAGGCAATACCTCGCAATACTTTCATACACGTGCAAAACTATCGCTCGCCATGGAGGAAGCGCTGGCGCTGCACCGCTGCACATCCGCCCGCCCGCTCGCTGTCCCCGCGGAAGCGAGACGTAGTCAAATCGCATAATCAATAAGTACAAGCGAGACAGAAAACAAAATTGCTTTAAATTTCCAAACTCACTGGATATTCAGAAATTCGTGTCGACAACATTGAGCAATTAAAATATATGGAGCAATTATTACACTGCCGAAACACTTACCGAATTTTTTTTGAAATTTGCTCTACATTGCTCCACTAATTTATCCAGATTGATCAATACGTAAGCAATAAATTGATCAAAAAATTGCCCGTGTAATGGCTGATTTACACGTATTAAGTAGTTTAGTAGCAATTTAGGAGCTAACTAAATTTTAAGTGACTTAAAGTTAAGTAGATGTTCATACGTATTTAAGTAGTTAAGCTCTTTAGTTCACTCAAGATGGACGATCAACAATTTAATGAAGTCGTAAATTCTATGCTTAAATAATGGCTTCGTGTGGTCAGCACATTTAGGCAGTGTCAAGTAAGATATTAAAGTGAATATTTTTTTGCATAAAGTGATATATGTAATAAAGTAAAGTAAAGTAATATGATAATGAAAATGAGTGATAAATGAACGTTTAATTGAAAATTAACCAAACCCCTTCAGACTCAATAAAGCTGTGGGACTTTATTGAGATCTCACACGGACTTCTTGAGAGAATTTGAAAAGTGATGTTGCACTGTTTTGTTTTATTTGCCAACACTCATGCACATTCACGAACACATAACACTAAATAATCCACCATTATTGCATATTAATATTCGACAAAACATAAATTAAAGAAAATAAAACAAAACTGCAGACATGACCCTTCACTTTCCCGCCAAGAAGTCCGAAATATTAACGCATTTAACTAAATTGTGCCTGTCCAAACGTGTCAAGTGACAAGCCCCGCCCACCAACTTAACCGAAAAATAGACAGAATTCTAATTTGGCTCTTTAGTTGTTAACTAAATTTTAACTTGCAACTTGCTACTAAATTCTGTGTTTACATGCACTTAATCACTTAAAATTTAGTTAACTACTAAATTACTTAATACGTGTAAATCGGGCATAAGCGCTCTTTTAGGAGTACTCACCGCAATCTCCACCGTGCTAGGCGGCAGATGCCTGGGCGCGGCGCCGCGGCAGTTGTCCAAGCACCACTGCGCGCAGTGCGCGGCGCGCGCCGGCGGCGGCAGGCGCGCGCGGCCGCGCAGCCAGCTGCTGTAGTGCCGCGACAGGCCGCGCGACGGCTGCCACGCCACGGCGCACAGGCACAGCACGAGCCACAGCCGCTCCGCCCAGTCTTCAACTGGACATTCTGTTATCTGTATGAGACATGATTCTTTATTTAAATAACTAGCGGCCGGTCGCGGTTTCACCCGCGTGGTTCCCGTTCCCGTGGGAATATCGGGATAAAAAGTATCCTATGTATTAATCCAGGTTATAAACTATCTGTATGCCGAAGTTCATCTAAATACATTCAGTAGTTTTTACGTGAAAGAGTAACAAACATCCATCCATACTTACATACTTTCATCAAGCGTTTATAATATTAGTAGGATATGTTATGTTTATGTGCAGTAGTGACAGGAGAGGCCACGGTTCGGCCAGTGGGGTGTCACTCCGCAGTTTAAGAACGTTCGGCCGACGCGCCTCACGGGCTGCCGTATGGCGCTCGGCTCGCACGCTCCACGTCGCGCATCGTCGCTTAAATCGTAAACGTACTTAAATATATCCATGAGCGGAAACTCTACGCTACTGACTTCAAATCGATATAAAATCAGCGTTACTTAACGGAATATGAACGCTCGGGTCACACGATATGTTTCAATTTCGTGTGAAAGTCGTTAGAGAGTGAACCTTCTGTACGGTAGTACTATTAGTAATTCTGTGGTTCGGCTTGCACGCAACTATGCAGAAGCACGGCACTAGTCATAGGCGCTCCGCCCAGTCCTCAACGGGGCATTCTGTTACCTGTATGAGAGATGATTTTTAAATAATAAAAATTATAAAAAAATAAAGGAGAACCAGCACTTTTCATAGAAAAAATGCTAAACTTGTTTACAAATAGAATTTGGTCATAAAGTAAAGCTAACATTATTTGCTACCTAAACCAAGTTTTGACTTATTTTTATCGAATCGCGGATAAGAGTTATTTAATTTTTAATTTGTTTTTAATATGGAAACACTGAGTCTTTAAAAGGCAGACATGTTACTTTAAAAATGTCTAATGTGGCTGCATAAACTATAATTCTTTTGCTTTTAAAAAAGTGAAATGTCAACAATACCGTCACATCATGTTTGATTAGACAGCTGGCGGCTGTACAACTGTCATTTGTTGACAGATATTGCCATAGAATTACTTATAGTCTAAGATCCGAGTAAAGAACGACCTTCACCGGGAAGGTTAATGGATGAAAAGTATTTTATATGAAATTTAATATGTTAAATAATATGTCGCGAGTGGGTTGGCTGAAAAATTTCAGTCCAGTACCACACATGATTAACTTAATATTAAATGAAAAAAATTTTTTTACATTGCACTGGTTTGGTGTGTGTGAGTTTGTAATGAGCTTATCTTTATATAAACATAAATTTTATTTATTTAACCAGACGGTTGCTAATTACTAATATTGACTTGCCTGTTCACACCTGCCTACCCAATGTTATGACAGGAAAAAAATAGTCAACCTAACGTTTGCATATTCTATAGGCTTCATACTTTCGATTGGTACCTATGTAATTTATCTATTATCGAAACAAGTGCAATATTTAAAAAAAAATATTTAAATATTTAATTAATCATTTACTGGACTGAAATTTTTCAGCCAACCCACTCGCAATATATTTTTTAACACATTAAATTTGATATAAAATACTTTTCATCCATTAACCGCTCGGTGAAGGTCGTTGTATACTCGGATCCTCTACTACTACAGATTAAAAAATTATACAACTTAAGCATAAAATGCCGGGTCTCCTTTGTTCACGCTCACACCAATTATCTAGACCTAGAAAAGTATTCTTTTGAAACTCGTTAATATGGTAAGATAACGGATAAATATACATAAACATAGAAAAAAACACTCATACCTAAAATCAATTTAGAAAAACAGTTTTTCTCTAAATTGACCCGACCGGGAACTGAACCCGGGACCTCAGAGATGGCGCGACGCCAGACCCGGCGTGCTAACCACTCGACCACAGAGGTCGTCAAATAATATGTTATGATATGTGCAATAGTGCCGGGACAGGTCACGGTTCGGCTGCCATGCAACTGTGCTGAAGTACGGTTCCAGCCATAGGCGCTCCGCCCAATCCTCCTCCTCCACTAGGCATTCTGTTATCTGTATGGGCGATGACCTCGGCGAACGTAGACAATATCGTTGACGTTCTCGTTAAAGGTCAGGACAAGAGTACTCTAATCCGACGAGAATGTATGAAGAACGTTATAAGGAAGCAAAGTATGTGCGAAAGAATCATAGTAAATGGAAAGCTGCATGTGATCTCTGACTACCCGGGGAAGCGGTCGCGATGTGAGCACCGCCTCAATAGCTGAGTGGTAAAGTGCTCGCTTCGATATCCTACTAATATTATAAACGCGAAAGTTTGTAAGTATGGATGGATGTTTGTTACTCTTTCACGTAAAAACTACTGAATGGATTTGGATAAAATTCGGCATACAGATAGTTTATAACCTGGATTAACACATAGGATTTTTTATCCCGATATTCCCACGGGAACGGGAACCACGCGGGTGAAACCGCGAGCGGCAACTAGTCCTTTATAAGCGAGCATATCACAAACATCACCAACAAATAAGTACTTATGCTACTTTTTTCCACAACACTTTAATAGCGAGCAGACGCGACCTTAAACCTCGTCTCCAATTGGGGGGAGAACCTCGTCTCCTGGTCCGTTTGAACGCCTCCAAAACACAAGCTTGTTCTCCGCCAAAAGGAGTCCATTTCATCTGACTCCTACTTTCCGTGGTACGTCCGTCCCAATCAAGGGCACCCTTGAGCTGTTAGGCATAGAGTTGACTGCAACTCTCAACTTCGGCTCGACCATCGTGTCCAAAGCTCAGACTGCAGCAAAAAAGTTGGGCATCCTGAACAAGGTGCGGCAGTATTTCACACCAGAGCAAATCCTCAGCCTGTACAAGGCTCAAGTTCGATCGTGCACGGAATACTGCAGTCGCCTTTGGGACGGATCTGCCAAATACCAGTTGGCCGCACTCGACTCGGTGGAACGCAGAGCTATAAGGTGATGACGCGCTTGTCGAGCCCAAGCTTACCAGCCTCGCACACCGGCGTCATGTTGCCTGCCTGTGTGTCTTTACCGACTTTACCACGGAGTGTGCCGTTGAGCATTTCGAGCTCATACCACCATCGCCCTTTTACCACCGAACCTCCAGACGTACTGAAGGATATCATCCCCACCTACTAGAAGTTCCACTATATCGCACTAAACGCTTCATGTCATCATTTTTGTTGCGCACTGGCAAGGAGTGGAATTCTCTGCCATCGTCTGTGTTCCCAAAAGCTTATAACCTAATTAGGTTATAAGTTTTTGGGAACACAGGCATTTAAATGCCTTCAAGGCGAGAGTTAATAGGCATCTTCTGGGGCAGCTCGAGGTCAAGAGCTGTCTTATAGACAAAATACTTATCTTTCTTTTATTCTTAAATAATAGCTGAAGACTGACCTGTCTGACGCACTGCACCAATATCTCGTCCCTCAGCTCTTCGCGCTCCAAGCCCTTGGCGATGATAGTCTGAATCACTTGCGTCTCCTTATCTGCTGTCAACTCTCCCCTCATGTACCGGCATAATTCCTGCAAAACGTTTTATTATTACGAATATGTTTTTTAAGCTCTTTGATATTATTGTAAGTGGAATGTGTTTGCTACTCCAAAAAGGTGTCTCGCTGCACGTGAGAACATAGTTTTGGTTCAGTTCTTTTCTTATAAAAAGGTTCGAAAAATCATGATAAAATAATATACACCCTTAATTTTTATTCGTTTAATTGAAATTAAGGGTGAATTCCATCCATAAAACTGAACAACTTTCCCCAAGAAACCTATGTGCAAAAATGACAAAAAAAGTAGTCTTACAGTTTTGTATGGGAGGTCGAAAGTTTTTTGTCAACACGTAGGTTTCTTGGGGAAAGTTGTTCAGTTGCATAGGTGGAACTCACCCTTAATTTCTTTTTTAAACGAATAAATTTAGGGTGTATATAAGGTGACTGCTAGAAACTGCAAGAAACTTCAAGGGCTGGTCAGGTCAAATGTTTTTAACATGACAAAAATTACAAAAAAGGATATCGTGTTTTTTTTAAATTTTTAATTAATTCATTCATTTTGTGAATTTTTATTGGATAGTTTTTGAGTATCTAATTTATTTTAAAGCAATAACCTAAGTAAAATTAAATGAAAAACAATTAAAAATAACGATTATTTACAACGCGCGGTCAACGGCCGGGCGGCCGATCGTCTGTTGACCAGTTCGCGTCAGCTGGGCGATCAGTACAGCTAAGTACTAACGTAGCTGTAACATGACAAAAATGGTATCATTGCAGACTACTGCAATGATATTATTTTTGTCATGTTAAAAACACTTGACCTGACCAGCCCTTGAAGTTTCTTGCGGTTTCTAGTAGTCACCTTACATAGAACTACTACTCACGGACAAGTGACACAAGGATATGTGTCAGGATCATAGCAAATGTGAAGTGGTGGTATCTGGCTTACCTCTACATGAAACGGGATGTTATGTATGTAATAACTAGCTACACCCGGCATGCATTGTAATGCCACAATTTTTATCGATTTATCTTCAAAACTGACGGAGTTTCATACAAAATTACCTTCTAAGTGCTCACCTACACTATAAAAGGAAGTATAAGTATTGCATATTTTCAAGTTTCTAATCCTAGTAGTTTGCGCTGTGCGTTGATGTCAGTCAGTTAATTAGTTCATTGATTATTGAAATTTTTCATTCACAATGCTATATAGGATAGAGTAGTTGATTAAATTACAATAAAGATATTTATAAGCAATTACGTCTTTATCCATTATTAAATACTTGCAAGTATTTCTATCGACTGTGAGGGTAGACTTCACAGTGACGTAATAACGCTGCCTTGCAGCGTAAATCAACTACTCTGGGGTCTCGCTCGCTTAGCGGTTAAAGCAGTGAACCGGCAATCCAAAGGTCATGGGTTCGAATCCCATTCGAGATTTCCTGAGACTGGTTGTTTTTTTCTAGTAAACATTTTAGTCTATTAATTAGTTTTCCTTTTTTTTATTTAGATAACTCACCCGGAATATGCTGACTGCCGCGGTGATGCTGTCCGGGTCGTGCAGCTGGATGTGTGAGGTGGGGATGCTGCTGCCCTTGTAGTAGGTGATCATCTCTTCTTTGCTCAGCACCTCCATGGACTTGCTCTTGCGCGTTAGGGTCGCCATTATTGTGCCTGTGTAATAGTTGGGGGAATTGTAGCGATGTGATGTGGTTCTATGTAATTGAAATACTATTTAGTAAAGAATACAAATTGTAGTATTCAAGGTTGACGTTTCTCCCTCTATACGGGATATAAGTCTTAGGGCCAATTTCACCGTACCGAATAGAGACCGAGTTTAATAAAACCTGGTTCAGACTAATCGCGTTCAAAACATCGTCTTGATCGCGGTTTACGTCGCACCGATTTCACCGGCTTCGATTTGATCCCGTTTACTAAAACTTAGTTCAGCTTTGACAAAGAGTGAATGAGTGAATGATATGTCATCAACTATACTTTTTTTTTAAATTCTGGCTTAGAGCCTAACGAATCGCGTTCAAAGTGTTGCAATTAGAAAAAATGTTCCTTTACAAACGGGAAAATAAATTAAAAAATCATAATTCAAATCACGCTAATCTTCAACAAATGTTCAGAATATGATGGGTTAGTATTAGAAATTATATATAAAATATTTGAATAAAAAATTTCAAAATAAATATCCCGTGAAACATGGTAAGAATAGTAAATTGGCAAAACTACTAATTTATGGGGTCTTTTCATCACAATTTTCGTCAAAAGCTAGTGCCAGGGCTCTTTTATTTTAGAAGCAAAACATCACTAACAAAAATATTATTTCTTTCTTTAAAAATAAATAAACAATCCTCCCATACTCCACACAATTATGACAATGTCAGGCAAACAGCTCTGAAACAAGACTTCTTGGCGGGAAAATGAAGCGTCTGCAGTTCTGCAGTTTTGTCTTATTTTCTAAATTTTGTGTTTTGTCGAATATGAATGTGAAATAATGGTGGTTTAATAACTGTTATGTGTTCGTGAACGTCCATATTATGTGTTGGCAAATAAAACAAAACGGTGCAACATCACTTTTTAAATTCTTTTAATAAATCCGTGTGAGATCTCAGTAAAGTCCCACATCTTTACTAAGGCTAGCCGCACACACACAATATTATTGTCAATAATTTTGATCAATATATGGTACCGTACGCAGCAGCTTGATTCGTGACGCACGGTTTAAAATAGACAGAAAGAAAAAAGTCGTTGCATTGATTACTGCACTTATTTTAAATAGGTAGGTTATTAAAAACAAAGATTTCGAAACGTTGTAAAATGTCTACCTCAGGTTGCGGGTTCGATTCCCACCTAAGGTAGACATTTTTTTCAACGTTTCGTTAACTTTAGAGTTTATTTGAGAATCAAAAATTACGAATTAAAAACAATCAAGAAAGAAACGACGGATTAAAGACTGGATGAGAAAAATCTGAGTTAAATCATTTGAATCTAATAAATAAACTAATTATAGAAGAGCATGATTTAAAAAATTACATTAGAATGAGAGATTGCAGCTTTCAAAAACTATTATCTTTAGTATCACGATGGATGTTTTCCACAGCTCTGGATAAGTTTGCCATGTATTCATAATAACAAATATCGCTTTTCTGTGAAATTATTAATATTATTCACACTATTTTTGTCTTCTATTGTCCTTTTGGCGCGTAAACGTGAACAAAAAACAAACGTCTGCCTGTTTTGAAATCATTTTTTCAACTAAAATATTGCCGCGCTCCCGCTCACGTCAATATTATTCTCAATATTCCTGGCTCCTCCCAATATTGATGTGCCCGTGATCTGAATTTCTGGAAATTCACAATAATATTGAACAATACCGCAATACGGGCCCGCACACACACACAATATTATTGACGATATGCACTTTATTGACAATATTATTGTTTGTGTGCGGCTAGCCTAACACTCAAGGGGTTTGGGGAATATAATTTACCATAGTATATTCATTATCACTTTCACGTTCATATTATAACTCATTTCATTATCATCCACTACATGAATCTAAAGACTAGGCAGTATGATCTCTGACCATAGCCTGTTCCTTCAAGGAACAAATGAAAAAAAAAGCACCTAAACGAGTTTAGCCAAGCTAAACGTCGAAAATTGGCCGTTCAGAAACTGAACTAAGTTCAACTTGAACGACGTTTAGTTTATGCCGGTGAAACGCAAACTTGAGAGTGGAACTCAAATCAGCGCATAATCTGAGTTTAACTCGAATTGATCGCGTTTAATTTCAACGGTGAAATCG
Source organism: Scoparia ambigualis (assembly GCA_963921215.1). Lineage (NCBI taxonomy): Eukaryota > Metazoa > Arthropoda > Insecta > Lepidoptera > Crambidae > Scoparia > Scoparia ambigualis. The sequence continues at coordinate 24,547,493 of OY992520.1, read as the reverse complement.
GCCCTTAGGCTCGTATTCTAAAACCAAACTTACACTCAAATCTCTCACATAGCACCATCCCTTTCTAACTGTACTCAAGCAGAGATTTGACTGGGAGTTTGGTTTTAGAATACGAGCCTTAACCTCGGATGATTACCCGCGGTGTATTCGGTTCTTGTTTAAGCATGTTCTGTACAATTATATGATAACTCAATTTTCAAAAGGTGTAATAAAACAAGATTTATTTAAACATTTTATAAATTAGCTACTACTCGTGGTTTCGCCTTTTCGAGATTCGATGATGCTGTGCTATAACCGGCAATAAGGGTTAAAAATAAGATCAGTAGTTGTAATACTCATTGTGTTCCTAGTCCTACCTTCAGGAGATCGCGGATGGTCGTTGAAGTACAGCTTAGCGAACTCCGTGAGGTCTTTGACGGCGTCGGCGGGGGGAGTGGTGGGGGGCAGCGCGCTGGCGGGGGGCGACGCCGCCTCCATCTGGTGCAGGCGTCGCTCCACGCGCTCCTTGCGGCGGGCGGAGCGATCTGTGCTCTGTGCGATGGGAATAAGGTTTATAATCTCATATTAGCAAAGTTATAGTCACGTTATGGTAAAGGTTTTTAAGGGAATTTATTGCTATCTTTAGCTGGAAAAAGTTTTTGATGCATTATTAAACTTAACGCTTAACGCTTGAAGCGACTAGAGCCAAGTGAAGCAGCCGTGCCGTGCGGCGATCTATTCGTTTTCGGGTATTGTTAAGAGCTGCCGTTTCGATTCTGCGTAGCTAGACAAGTGGCATAATGACATATGGAAAAGAAACATGAGTGTGTAGGATTCGATTTAGCTTAGTTATGTAATATTATTATTTATTTAATTATATATTCAGTGGTAGCGATCGTCTAGAACTAGCATTCACCACAATTTACTATTGAGAAACGCTATAACGAATAGATATGGTGCGTTTGCCAGTTGGATGGGGGGCAGAGGTGCATTGCCTCTAATAGCGGTGCAGCTGATAGCACTCACGGGCAGTTCCCCGTTGAGCGCGGGCGGACTAACGCACGTGTCCATGGGCACGGCGGGCTGGGCGTCTCGTTACATAGCGTTAGCGGCGGTGGCGGCAAACTACCGTTTTAATTTTGACTCGAGGCCTTCGATCAACAATACCAACTAGATAACGCGTCACGTACATAATGAAAGCTAAATTCTGTCCGCGTGACTAAATACTCTTTCAAAGCAATAAATTACTCCTGTCACTTAAAAAAAGAAAAGACGTCAATAACATTTAGTGGTGAAATCAACCTTAAGGGGCAACAAATAAAGTACTTTTTCCAGTTATGCCTTGCGAGAAAATGAGAGCTCACTTCTCAAGTGCGCTCTTACACACATTTTTAGCACCGACCTGACATCTAGTTGTATTGTTGATCGAAGCCCGAGGCAGCTCAGAGGTGCGCTGCCTTTTACGTTGCGATGCTGCTGAGGAATACTATAATAACTCACAGGTAGTTCCCCGTTGAGCGTAGGCGGTGGGCTAACGCACGTGTCCATGGGCACGGGCGGCGGCGGCGGGCTGGGCGTGTCGGTGCGTAGAGTTAGCGGCGGCGGCACCGGCAAAGGGGCGTCCTCCATCTCGGGCTCGTCAGCGTCACTGCTGGAAAACCTGCGGGATTTTTATTTTTACCATGAATGGGTTTGCTTTTGATCCCAATCAAGCCCAACCCTATCGGCTAAAAATATGAGTATGGACATGGGCTTCATTTGACATTTTAAGCCCATAATATGCCCATATAAGGACAAAATATGGGCTTCAAATGTCAAATGAAGCCCATGTCCATATCCATATTTTTTAGCCGACAGACCCGCAGGGGCTAACACAGGATCCATGATGGAGCGAGCTAACCCAGACCATGCCTATTCACTATTGCCTATTGCCTATTTAACACCTGTCCTAGTTGTTTAGTCGTGTAGAAGTACATTGCTTCGCTGATTTGATTATTTTAAAGTTCGTTTTAAATAAATAAACTAGCAAAGAAATGTAATCCTACTCGAATTACTTACTAGGACAGATGCGATGTACTTTAAGTAGAAGTAAAACCTTTGAAAGATATTGCGATAGGTGTTGAAGTTATACGATTAGCTCCGTGGGTATCTGCCCCAGGAGCTAATCGTATAACTTGGCTTGGGGGAATCATCTGATTATAGTTTGGGTTGATTCAATTGTAAAGTTGCCAATCTTAATAAACCTATCAATATAGTCATACTGATAGGTTTACTAAGATTGGCTTGATAGGTATATTAATTGAATCAACCCAAACTATAAACAAACTTTGAAACACGAGATGACGTAAGCGATAGCTCAAAGGAGAAAAGGAGAAATAAATAAATAAGGCCAACCTCCTCGTTTCCGCGCTGTAAAAAAAAAGAGCCGAAGAATAAAAAAAAAACCCACCCATGGACTTCTTGACGGGAAAATGAAGCGCCTTGTCTGCAGTTTTGTATTATTTTCTATAATTTGTGTTTTGTCAAATATTAATGTGAAATAATGGTGGATAATTTACTGTTAAGTGTTCGTGAACGTGCATGAGTGTTAGCAAATAAAACAAAACAGTGCAACATCACTTTTCAAATTCTCTCAAGAAGTCCGTGTGAGACCTCAATAAAGTCCCACAGATTTATTGAGTCTCGAGGGGTTTGGGGGAAAATCATTTACCATTAAACCAATGATGTTACAATAAAAAGAGGTAGATGTGTTACATGTGCCAAAAAGTGGCAACAGAAAACTATGCTAATTGGCTTACCTTAAGCGTAGTCTCACAAAAGCGTTAGCAGTGTTGACACTTTGACAGTGTCAGTTTGCATGTATTTGTTTCCGAAAATTAATTAAAAATATGCTGTCCTGTGTCATGCGAACTACATAAAAGGTCATGAAATTATATATCATGAGTGGCATGCGTGAGTTTAAATTTTAATTGATTTAAGTTCTTATTATTTATCAACTACAAAATGTCAGAATAAATTGTGTCATAAAAATATAGAGTGCGACAGCAAATTGACATGTAATTCGAAATGACACAGCGCTACATGTATCTGTCTTGTTTACGCTCTTACTAGTTGTCATGCTATCTTGCTCACACTTTAGAATACGGTCAAGTTAACTCGGCAGATGCGGCCATATGAGATCATCGACTAGAAGTGACAAGTTACCTCGGCCGTATAACATCGTAATATTTAGTGAGTATAGCGCATGCTCAGGTTTTCGTACGTACGACGCTTCGGTCCATTATTGAAATCATATTAGTACTGACATAACCTATCTACCTCTTTTTAATATAATATCATTGCATTAAACGTTCATTATCACTCATTATCATCCACTTAAAATGAAAATAATAATTGGCTACTTGACAGTTTTCGAAAAAGTATTTAAAAAATTACAAACGCTTATTTTATACACCGTACAATATTTTCTTTCTCGAAAAAGTTTTATTTATCAGAAAAAAACATATTTTACTTTAATGATTTCAAATTTCGTGCAAAAACGGTTGGTCACGTGACATTTTGCTCTGTGACGTCACATTTCAATAAATATAGAAACTTATCTTGAAACCTGACAGATAGTTTTTGTATACTTTGTGAAATGTGACGTCACATGAAGCTCAATCATGGCCGTCCGTGTTTCGGGTCTTGTAATCCGCAGATAAAAAATCTTTTTTTTATTTATTTATTTTGTAAAAATAAAATATTTACAAATTATCTTAATAAAAAAAACTATTAGATAATTATCGTTAAATCATAACCTACCATTTCCGACATATTTCATATTTTATTGTTACAACTGTCAAATAGCCAATTACTAATAAAAACTTGACACTGGCTAAATGTGCTGTCGCACGAAGCCATTATTTAGAGAATGTAGAGAAAAAAAACTCACCCATTGGTATTTTCCGGTGGCAGCTCCGGTGGCGGCGGCGGCGTCGCTACTCTGACCTCCTTCTCTCGGCTTTCCTTAGCGAGTGGCTCTGGTCGTGGTATCACCGACTCGTATATCGGCTCTTTGCCGTTGATCACAGATAGCTTGCCGTTGGGGATTACGCCGTTTGTAAGCTCTGGCGGAGTGGCGTCTGAGAACAAATAATCATAACACATATTGTGTTATGAGGATTTGCTTGTAAACAATATAAAAGTGGATTGATGCAATTACGTATTGTTACAACTAACAGACAGCGTTACGGTTAAAGAATCCGTATACAAGCAAAGAAATCTAAATCAGTCAGTTTGGGATATGAGTGACAAGCGGCGTTCGCGGTTTCACCCGTTATCGTGGGAATATCGGAATAAAAAGCATCCTATGTGTTAATCCAAGTTATAAACTATCTGTATGCCAAATTTCATCGAAATCCATTTAGTAGTTCTTACGTGAAAGAGTGACAAACATCCATCCACACTTACAAACTTTCGCGTTTATAATATTACTAATATCTATTATATACGCGAAAGTTTGTATGATAGGCAAATTTGTTATATGAGAGAATGTCGAAACCGGGATTAACACGGATTTACGTGCATTCCGAAGCACGGAGGGAGCTCGAGATGTTTTTCGGGCAACCATCCAGTGACCCGGCATTGCGAAAGTTGCTTGACGACGGTCGGTCGGACGGACGCGACGGTCGTAAACCGAACGCCTTAACCGCTGCCCCATGGAGCTCCTTCTTCATTTCCTTTTCATACATACATTTAACCACGACTATTATCCCCGAAGGGTTAGTCAGAGACCAGGCAATGAGGACCGCAAAAGCAGTCCTCTACCATAGTCCACTTTTCACCGAATAGCGACTGCACAAATGCTCAGCGTGACAGGTGGTGACCCCATCGCCGCTCTATGCTGTTAGATGTTTGTGCAGTCTTTAGTCCGTTAGCCGCCTTTTACGACACCCAAGTGAAGAGGGGGTGGTAGCATTCTTTCACCGCTACGCGTCACGGTTACTTTCCTTTAAAGTTTTTTAATTGTTTTATAATTATAGTATAAGATGAGGAGCTCGATGGCGCAGCGGCTAGCGCATTCGGCTTGCGATCTTGCTCGCTAAACAACTTTTGCAATGCCGGGTTGCTGGATGGGTGACCAATTAAAACCATCTCGAGCGCTCCGTGCTTCGGAAGGCACGTTAAGCCGTTGGTCCCGGTTGTTGTCGTAAGATGACAGTCGTTAAACCCAATATCCCCAATATCCCCACGTGGAAGGCCTGTGCCCAGCAGTGGGACGTTTATAGGCAGATGATGATGAGTATAAGATACCTTTAGCAGCCGGCGGCGGCGGCGGCGGAACCCCCGGCTCCGGCAACGAGCACGCCGGCGGCGGCGGAAACACCGGCGACTCCTCCGTACACGCGTCACCGGCCGGCGGCGGCGGCGGCAGCGTCAGCGACGACGTCATCACATCGCCATTCGACATCGGCGACATGCCGTTCATCGATGACGTCATCCCGTTGGTAATTGATGACGTCATGGATGGAGGCAGCGACGGTTGGATGATCGCTTGGAGCGGTAATGAGGTGGGCGGCGGGGGGATCGCGTCGGAAGGTGCGCCGTCCGGCTTCCGTTGTGCTTCGGTGTCCGATTTGCTAATGTCGTCCATCTCGGATGCAAGGACGTGCTCCAACTGCAAGTGAGTAATTTGATTTTCAATCTTATCACATGTGTATAGAGTATAATATTAGTGACAAAGGCACCAAATAGCAATTCTTCGGGCTATTTTAGTTGCATTAGTTCTTCTACGTATCTCCTCATTTCTGATTCGATCCCGCAGAGAAATACCGAGTATAGTCTTCTCCATTGCTCTTTGCGTGACTTTGAACCTTCTTATAAAGGCCATAGTGAGCGACCACGTTTTGGTACCCGTAAGTCATCACTGGCAACACACACTGGTTAAAGACTTTCGTCTTGAATATCTTTAGTCTACATACCAGAAACATGTACCTAATATGTCCAAAATAGAACACGCTCTAACTAGACGCAACCCAATATTTTGTTTTCCACCTCCACAAACTACAAATTGTCTATACCTACGTTGCTGTCGATCGAACAACGGAGCGTATTGTACCTTAACTACTTTTATAAAGAAAGACAATGATTGTCTGGAAAAATCTTTAAGAGGTTTATGTGACGCCGTTTTCTATTTTGTAACTAGATTTATAGTGCGTTTCATCAAATAGTTCCTATGCCGTTATGTTGGCATTCCTGTCTTGCCGGTGTTGCCAACTTAGTGGATTTTCCACTAAAACCGGTGGTTTCGACTCCCCTTTTAGTGGCTAATTATTGGTTTACCCCTCAAACCCCAAGCGGTCGCATGAGACCGCACCTACAAAAACACACTTGACTTTGTACCGTGTTTCCATAGACTTACAGACTACTTTAGTATGAACAAGTTTGGTTATTTCGGTTCTGTGTTGTTATGTATTGTTATCGCACAATATCGCATAGTCTATGCTCCATTCTGTCAAATTTGACGTTGACAGTTACTGTCAAAAAGTGTCAAAAAAAATCCAAGAGTGAGGGGTTAATGGCTTGTGGTTTTACTAGTGATTTATAGAATATCATTTTCAGTAGGCTGAATCACTCAACCACTTGATAACATAAAGAAAAAAATAACCAAGGGAGTCGTAACCACCAGTTTTAGTGGAAAATCCACTAAGTTGGCAACACTGCAGGAATAATACAGGAAAGCCAACACGACGGCATAGGAACTATTTGATGAAACGCTTTATAGCTTAATTTTTCAAATTAAAAAAGTTGAAGCCTACCTCCTGATGCAGATCGTCCGCCAGCCGGTCCATGGAGTCGCCAATCTCGGCGATGGTGGGCTGGTGGTGGTCGGGCTGGCCGTCGGGCGCGCCGCGCTGCGCCGGCACGTCGGCCAGGAAGTCGAACAAGTTGTCCAAGTTCAACGAGTCCGTCCTGGGCCCGGTGACCGCTAAGCCGCGGAGCTGGACTGCCATCGTTTGGAGCTCCGCACGCTCGGCGCATACTTTTTCGGCGAGACTGGGAAAACAAAATGTTTGTTTATTTACTTTTTCTAGGTGGTTTCGTTGTTTCAAAGGCCACATCTTCAGGTGATGGTGTGGTCGAATGTCGATTTATTTAATAATTAAATCAAGATTAAGGGTGTGCAGTCGCGACAATGCTGCCCTCATTGAGTTTTTCTTATCTGTGACGTCTTACCTGTAACTCTTAGTTTGACTCTCTCCATTCCCCTAAGGGCTGCTGCCACCTCCTTCACGAAGGCACCTTTCAAATGCCTTTGTAGGATCATGACCGCTTATCGAAGACTCAAGAAAGCGGCATGCTTCATAGAATAGCGCCACAGCTTGGACTTTTTGATATCACGTTTATATACCTAGTAATATGCCTCTTACCTGTTCCTCTCCCCAATCAGTTGCTGGCTGCTGCCCCCTCCCCCCCGAAGGCATCTCAGATGCCTTTACATGGTCATGGCAGCTCTTCGAAGACTCAAGAAAGCGCAAAGCTTGAACTTTTTGATGCCACCTTTGTATACCTAGTGCTTCGCCCCTTACCTCTTCCTCTCCTCCCTCAATACGATCTCCCGGTTGACTTTCTCCATTTCCCTAAGGGCTGCTACCACCTCCCTCGCGAAAGCACCCCTCAGATGCGTTTGCAAGGTCATGGTGGCGCTTGACGACTCAAGAAAGCGGCATGTTCCATAAAGTCGCGCCAAAGGTTGGATTTTTTATGCCACGTTTGTATACCAAGTGCTTTGCCTCTTACCTGTTCCTCTCCTCCCTTAGCTTGATCTCCTGGTTGACTCTCTTCATTTCTCTAAGGGCTGCTGCCACTTCCCTCGCGAAAGCACCTCTGAGATGCCTTTGCAGCGTCATGGCGGCCCTGCGTAGTTTCAGGAAGGCGGCGCGCTCTTTCCAGCCGCGCCACGCTGATTGGAGGGTGACGACGGCGTTACGCCATTGGAGGTACTGCCGACGCTTCACTGAGCCTTTGTACCACTAGAATTATTAATATGGCATTTAGATTTCTTGTATAATTACGTTTCTTTTTGTTTTCTACGTCTATATAGGTAATTTATAAAGAAAGTAACAATTTAATAATAAATGTATTACTGAATCATTTTGTAAGGTGAGGTAAAAAAGCACAATTGGAAGGTTGTGTTTTTTTTAAATTATTAATTTAAAAAAAACAACATAAAAGAGCTTATCAAAAGGAAAGTATTGTAAAGAGATAGACAAAAGCCGCTGGCATATGCCACGTATCGTTAGATGAGGCCGACACGAACGTCGCGGCAGGCCCGTAATGAGACATCTGTCTATTACAAAGGATGTCTTACCTTTTGTACGAGCAAAGCGGACGATTGCAAGAGGAAGGTCCGCTTCGCCTCGAGCGGCGAGTGCACAGAGCTCCGCATGAAGATCTTGGTGTGGCCAACCTGCCAGTCGCCGTTGGGCGCTTGCACTACCGCCATAATCGTCCTAAAACAGGCATAATAGTTAAGCACATTTTAAAAAGAAGTGTTATTCAATAATATTTTTACCATAGACAAAATGTGTGATCGAGTGTCACAAAAATACATCGAGAGTCAGCTTTTTTTTTGTGCGATTAACTATTTTAACTTACAGCATCGATTTTTCGCTTGTTTACATACTCGATTATGTCACTACTAAAAGCACTACCCAAGTAGAAAAGAAGATATAGGCTGGTAATCGCCCGGAGACCATGGGATTGTCACGTACGAATTTTCCAGCCCATAGCTTCTTATTTATTTTTTAAGGTCAGCAACCTGGTGTACAATGTTACTTACATAAATGCTTATTAACTACTCTTAAGACCTAATTGGCTATTTGACAGTTGTAACAATAAAATATGAAATATGTCGGAAATGGTAGGTTATGATTAAACGATAATTATCCAATAGTTTTTTTTATTGAGATAATATGTAAATATTTTATTTTTACAAAATAAATTTGCGTTTTTTTGTCTGTGGATTACAAGACCCGAAACACGGGCGGCCATGATTGAGCTTCATGTGACGGATTGTGACGTCACATTTCACAAAGTATACAGAAACTATCTGTCAGGTTTCAAGATAAGTTTCTATATTTATTGAAATGTGACGTCACCGAGCAAAATGTCACGTGACCAACCGTTTTCGCACAAAGTTTGAAATCAATAAAGAAAAATACGTTTTTTTCTGTTAAACAAAGGTTTTTCGAGAAAGAAAATATTGTACGGGGTATAAAATAAGCGTTTGTAACTTTTTAAATACTTTTTCGAAAACTGTCAAGTAGCCAATTGCCACCAACATTTAAAGGCAAACACAGCTTGCATTAAAAAAGTATGCTCATCCGTAAAGTAGCAATGTAGCTAAAAGAAAACAAAAAATAAATGCCTGTTGTACTTACAAAAGTTATTTTAATAGTTATTAATGAATCTATCAAGTTCTTAATGATACGACGGAGCCTAGAAGTTGAGTCTTAGTGAATGTCAATGCAGTCGCTATATTTATTAACTAATTTACAAAATCGCGCGACCGGTGAGTTCGAACCAAAAACAGTTCTTTGTAGTGGAGAGCTAAAAGGCGTGACCTTGTGACGAGGGTACCTGACAGGGACTCTTTTTGTCGACTTGAGTAGTGTTTTTTTTACTGCAATTGGCTATTTGACAGTTGTAACAATAAAATATGAAATATGTCGGACATGGTAGTTTATAATTTAACAATAATTATGCAATAGTTTTTTTTATTAAGATAATTTGTAAGTATTATACTTTTATAAACTAAATTTGCGATTTTTATCCGTGGATTACAAGACCCGAAACACGGACGGCCATGATTGAGCTTCGTGTTACGTCACATTTCACAAAATAAACACTAACTATCTGTCAGGTTTCAAGATAAAAGTTTGTTTATTGCAGTGTGACATCACAGGGCAAAATGTTACGTGAGCAACTGTTTACGTGCGAAATTTAAAATTAATGAAGAAAAATATGTTTTTTTTCTACTAAATAAAGCTTTTTCGAGAAAAAAAAATATTGTAAGAGGTATAAAATAAGCGTTTGTAATTTTTTAAATACTTTTCCGAAAACTGTCAAGTAGCCAATTGTGACTTTTGCAATGATTTTTTTCGTACGAGCGAATGGCGAGTCTAACACTCACGCGGCATCGGGGTCCGAAGGTCTCGGATGCGGCAGCAGGCAGCGGTAACGAGCTTTGAACTGCGGCGCGGGCAGATGCACTGGATAGCCGTCCCGCCTGATGCGAACTATCTCGTTCATGCCGAGGTACTGCAGCTGTTCTAAGACTAGCTGGTCGTTGAATTTTCCCGCTTCTTTGTTCTCGTTCGGTTTTATGCAGCGCACATACCTGAAAATAAAGGTTTTTAGTTTGTGACAACTTACAATTACTTAGTAATCTAAAATATTGTTGTATTGGAGAACGTTCCCCTCTATGCTTGAAGGGGGAATCCAGCTACTTCTAACATTCACTCCTGAATGTAAATGAAGAGTTTTTTAAACCAATACTTACATTATGTTTAATGATGTCTTAAAAGTTGCTTATTACAAGCTTTTATTTAACTTGCTTTCATGTTCTGTTTAGTACAATTATACGCTATTTACTAACCATACGTCAGTAGCTTGCAGCATGTCGACCAGAGATTGCAGTTGCGCCCTGAAAGTGTCCACCACAGTGGGACGACCTTTGGATGTGCCTCGCTGTGTAGTACCAGTGGAGTTTGGACTCGACAACGAAAGATCCTGAATGAAAGAAGATAATATTGATTTATCTTAAATTATCCGGCTCGAAGGACCAATGTTGGTAATATGAGATTTAATGAGATTAAAGTTCTTATAAATAAAAAAAACAGCTTAAAGTCCAAAGACATGTTAATCAATCTCCAAATAGAACAACATTAACCATCAAATATTCTACACTTACATTACCGGGCGGCGCCAAATCTTGTACGTAATCAGCGAGCTCTCTCACGAACGGATTGGCGGATCTACTCAAATGGTCTATGAAGGCGTCCTGTTGTGTGTCCCGGTTCTTGTCCACGAACCCCTGGACGCTGTAGGAGACATTCCCAGCGTAATGTTGCACTCCAAACTCCTCCTCCCATTTCCTACGGGAGCCTTTGACAAAGCTTTGGTGATCGCCGAATTCGCCTTGTATGTTTGTGAGGTAAGCGCTGTCTGAGCCCTTGGGACAAATGAGGTTAAAATTATGTGAGTATCATTGAAAAGGAAAAAGTACCTAACCGTCAAATGTATAAGTGAATATATTGTGGAGTAGGCGATCAAAACCTCACTTTGACCATTTTTAACTTATTTCATTTTTTTTTCAACCTTGCAACACTAAACTACGTCTATAGACCTTATAGAATACTGCGATGTCGCTCTATTAAAACTACGGGTTGTATGGTAATAGGTATATAAATATTATTATGTGCAAAGAACAACTATTTGTATGAGAGCAACCATAAAATTGCGTCAAAACAAGTCAGCTGTTCTAAACTCGTACGAAACGCAAAAAATGTTTTTCTTTTTAATTATCTCATTGAAGTAGAAGTTACGGAAAATAATATATCTTTTAAGAAGTTGCCCAAATGAGAATTTGTCATTGTGAGAAATCTACACTAAGAGAAAAGACATCTGTTTTTTTTTGCGATTGACATTCTAAGAAGTTGACATTTTGAGAAATGAACATGTTGCGTACGGTTGTCATTTTGAGAAGTTGACGTCATGAGCTAAAACAAACAGCAAATACTACTGGGACCTACGACCAAAATGTTCAAAATAGCTGATTTTTTTTTGGCAATTTTACCATTGCTCCCTATTTTTTTGGCAATTTTACCATTGCTCCCTATTCACCATCTAAACACTTGCTTCCTTAGTGGTTTTTTGCACTTAATAAGATGGCACAGTTGTGGGATTATATACCGATTACCAAACAGCCTGTATAAGTATTATTTACAATTCAACCTGTTCGAATTGATTGTATTGTTGTATAAAATATTTAAAACTGACTTACCTTCGGCATGTGACATTGCTCGCTGAGTAACTTGAGAAGGCTCCGGGGCGGTTTCTCTAACAGCTCCAAACAAGCGGCGTTGTCAGTGAACTGGATTTGGTTGTACACTATACCCTCTTGGCGGTACTGAAAATAAAAACAAATTAATACACTTATTATGAGACAATATTTTTATGTGATATTTGTAGACCCACTATACATAGACATGTTTTTATGTAGGTCCCAAGTACTGGATAGAATTGTAATGTGCTTGACTGAATTAAATATTATTTGATTTTGATAAACAAGGTAACAAATCTAATTACGTCACTGCGGGTCAGTACGGAACTTTTCGAGATTGCTTGTGTGGAGAATTTCGAAATTCGTTTGGCCATTCTTTAGTTATTGTTCAGAGATTCTATATTAATTATGGGTAATTCTATAACTATTATATGACGTCAAATACACAAGATTGAATATTTTCAGCATAGTTTTGAAGTAAATCGTATGTACCAGAAAGTGTTTGACACGAAAGTTGTCCGATTATGCTGACAGACGGTACGTCATTGTAGAGCAAAGGATGTTAGCTCGTCCCAAATAAAAGTTGTTCCCGGTACTCATCATATATCATACATACATATTACGACTATTATCCCCGAAGGGTTAGTCAGAGACTAGGCAATGAGGACAGCAAAAGCGCTGCCACGCTGCGTTGCAGCACGCATTGGGCCGGCTCGCCCGGCGGAATACCACCCTCTCGCGAATATTCGGCGTGAAATAATAGCACTTGGTGCTGTTCGGTCCCCCCCCCCCCCTCCCAATTCCTATTCCTTCAACCTATTCCTCCTTTAAAGGCCGGCAACGCGTCCGCGATTCCTCTGGTTTTGCGGGTGTCCATGGGCGGCGGTGATTACTCTCCATCAGGTGTCCCGCCTAATCGTTTGCCTCCCTCTTTATAAAAAAAAAAATTGTGACTGCACATGTGCTTAGCGTGACAGGTGGTGAGCCCATCGCCGCTCTATTTTGTTGGATGTATGTGCAGTATTTAGTCCGTTAGTCGCCTTTTACGACAACCAAGGGTACCTATATTGATAAGTTACGCCGACTCACGATCTCCTGCTCCAGCGCGAACACGTAGTTATTGAAGAACATGTGCAGCTTCTCGTTCGCGTAGTTGATGCAGAGCTGCTCGAGCGAGTTGCACGCGAAGTTCTCGAATCCGAATATGTCGAGCACGCCCAGCGCCCGCGGCGCGTGCCGGCCGGGCGCCGAGCAGCTGTTCACGTGCCGGACCAGCCACGCGAACGTGCGCGAGTACAGTGCGCGCGCCATCGCGTGTCGGTTCTCGCGTGCCTGAAAACGGTGCGGCGTTCAGTAACTTGATCGACAGCTTTTATGTTGAGGCTGGCCTTATGGTATAGCTAAGAGCAAACTGAATTCCCGCAATAGTCCCGCAGATTTAATTTTGTCACCACAGCTAGGGTTGGCTGGAAGAGATCTCTTCTAGAGATAAGCTCACCTTTGTATATGTCCTGCGTAACTTGTGTATTAATGTAATTTCTTTGTGCAATAAAGTATTAATTAAATTACTGGGTACTTTCTCCTTTATAACAAGTTTGCTTAGAGATAACGAAATGTTGAAAAAAATGTCTACCTCAGGCGGGAATCGAACCCGCGTCCTCTGCAATCCGGGCGGCTGCGCTGACCACTCCGCCACCGACGTATTTGTTAGACCGACGAATTTTTTCAATGTTTTTGACTTTATGTTTATAAAGCAACAGTGTCTTAACAAACCTCTAAGAATTTACATTCTTGAGATCTGAATGAAAATATTTTACAATATTTTAAACATTCAGTTAAGATAAGACTGCTTTATAGATTCGTAATATTTGATTATTTGCGTTAAAAACACAGCCGCCCGGATTGCGGAAGACGCGGGTTCGATTCCCGCCTGAGGTAGACATTTTTTTTCAATGTTTCGTTATCTTTGAGTTTATTTGAGCGTTTTTTTAAAGCAAATAATCAAATATTACGAAATTTGCTTAGGTATTTCTAGAGAAACTATCATGGTGGTTAGTAGCGTTTAACGGACCGACTACAACTTAATGAGCCCTCAAAGGCAGGCAAAAGCTAAAGATCTTCCAATCCTAATAAATAACCGAAATAAACTACGTACTTATACAATTTTCATGGATCATTTTAAATTGCACTCACCTCCGGCAGTCGCAGGGGTATATCCGTGACATTGCCGCGGACATTTATCTGCCGTTCGAGGAGTACCCTCTGCGCCGTGGGGGGAGCCAGCCCCAGCAGGGCTGCCACCGCGTCTACTGCTTCCGCGTCTTCTGGCGCTAGGGTTGTGCGCTCCCCGTCTACATCCTGTACAGGAAAATAACATGAAGAATCAGCCGTAAAGTTTAAATGTTCTTAGCCTGGAGACTATGCAAAATTCATGAGCCTGCTGGGCGCAAGAAATATACGTGGGCAGAATCTTGTTAGTTTTTCCAGACGACCTTTTTCCCAGTACAGACCATTGTCGAAAGTCAATGCATATTTTACGTATGAAAAAATAGTAGGATATGTAGAATATGATTTTTTACAGGTAAATCGTGCTAGTTTCAGAGCTTCCAGTAGGTTCTAAATTCCTCACACCATTTCAGTCATGTGTTTATACATTATGTGTATTACATACCTGAAACTGCACATTTCCAAGCCACAGCACAGCCGCTAGCACTTTGAACAGCCCCTCGCACATGTGCGGCGGCACCTGCAGCACAGTTAGCGCTAACTGCAGCGCTTCCAGGCGGCCCTGCTCGCCGGCGCGACATTTGCGCGCCTCGTCTTCTTCAGGCCTGAGGTATTTGTATTGGATGTCGTCGCGTAACCGTAACGTTGATCGGAGTTCGGCGTTGTGCTGTGAAAAAAATGTATTGTCCTAATGTTTATCACATAAAAACGTATAGTGATAAAACCCTGTGTGTAACGGCTCATTCTTGCACAAAAGATCCCAATGGGTCGACGTGCTGCTGCGAGAGGGAGACCTCTGCACTGCAGAGGTTCTGCAGAGTCTGCAGGCTCCACTAAGATAAAATAAGAACTGGCTCACTAAACTAAGTAGTACTATTAGTTATTCTGTGCTAATACTACCAACCCCAACGGACTAAAGACTGCACATACATCCAAGGGCGTTGCCAGGGGGGGGGGGGGGGCAGTAGGGGCCGCTGCCCCCCTTCACCCCTGGAGAGATTAAAAAAATACGTAATTAACTGTTAAAAATTACAAGAAAATAATGTTGCCCTTCTCTGAAACCTTAAGCACGCCTCTATGTACAGTGAAGAGGTCGTGGAGTTTACACATTGGGAGCTTGTACCGTTCTTATTACAATCGTTTCCTTCATTTAAACCAGCTTGCCCCCCCCCCCCCCCCCCCGGCCATCGGCTGGTGACGCTCTTGCATACATCCAACAGCATAGAGCGGCGATGGGCTCACCACCTATCACTCTGGGTACATGTGCCGTTGTAATACTTGTAATATCATCATATTGATCACTGTACAAACGTGGACTGTGGCAGTGGCCTGCTTCTGCGGTCCTCGTTGCCTAGTCTCTAGCTATCCCTTTAGGGATAGCTAGAGACTAGGCAACGAGGCCGAGGAGATAGATATACCTACATAAACAGTTCACATGTATTACCGACTACGTAAATAAAAAATTCAATTGTTTATCATACTTTTTGTAGCAGCGGCTTTCCGCGCATGGCAACGGAATACGTAATGGCGTATCGGAACTACCGTATGATATGACTCATTGTGATATTGCACAATTAAAACTGATAGTTAAACTAAATTAAAACATGGTTCTATTTTATTTAATTTCTAACAGATTGCAAAATTCTCAGTGTTCTATCTAGCCGGGCTTCTTCGCTGAAACGCCTACATGCAAGAGCGTCGCCAGCCGTAGGCCCAGAGGGGGGCAAGCCCATATAAATGAAGGAGGCGATTGTAATAAAAACGGTGCAAAGTTCTATTGTGTAAACTCTACAACCTCTTCACTGCACAAGGTTTCAGAGTAGAGCAATATAATTTTTTGTGATTTTTAACAGTTCATTACCTATTTTTTTACTTCACATTAGTTCACAGTCTTCATCTTTTCCTACCTTAGCACCCTCCACCAGCTGATAGAACACGTGGTAATTAGTCTCCCGTGGCGCGGGCCCCGTGATCCGCGCGCGCTCCAGCAGGAAGTCCCGCAGCACCGCGCCCTTGATGCCGCCCCGGTGGTCCAGGCGGACCTCCACGAACTTGCCAAAGCGGGACGAGTTGTCGTTGCGAACGGTCTTCGCGTTGCCTGTGATGGGTTGAAGGGTTCACGTAAATCGGACTGCAATAGGGTTATCATTCATCGGCCACTTACATCTATAAAAGACACGAAGGATAGTCTTTGATAAAAGATGATTCAAACAGCGTCCGATTGGCTATTTGAAAGTTGTAACAATAAAATATGAAATATGTCGGATATGGTAGTTCATAATTTAACGATAATTATCCAATAGTTTATTTATTAAGATAATTTGGAAATATTTTATTTTTACAAAATTAAGACCCGAAACCTCAGAACAATAGTTATTGTTCTGAGCCCAAACACGGGCGGCCATGATTGAGCTTCGTGTGACGTCACATCTCACAAAATAAACAAAACTATCTGTCAGGTTTCAAGAAAGTTTGTTTATTGAGGTGTGACGTCACAGAGCAAAAAGTCACGTGACCAACCGTTTTCGCACGAAATTTGAAATTAATGAAGAAATATTTTATTTTGTATTGAAAAAAGCTTTTTCGAGAAAGAAAATATTGTAAGGGGTATAAAATAAGCGTTTGTAATTTTAATAATACTTTTCCAAGAACGACAGTACTTGACAAAATAACCAATTGTGAGGGTTGGTATAAGGGTTATAACCTAAACATAACCATAAACATAAACAATCAAGGCGACACACCGCACACAGCCATAAAAAATTTTGAATGGCTGAGTGAGGTTTACAAATCTTAGTACACGTCCTTGACATTGGCCATTGGAAAGTGCAAAACTGAAGTTTTATAAAATAAATGTAGGTAGTACACTCATGTAAGTATACGAGTAATAACAATAAATAAGTGATGGTTGATAGACGTGTTAAATGATAAATAATATTCGATCCAAACCCCTTAAGGTTTAGTAAAGAGGTGGGACTTTCGAAAGATTTTAGCCACATACCACGTCAAAAGTAAGTGCTGCACGCGAACCTAACTCTTGAGAAAATACCACTGCCAACACTCATGTACGTAGACGCACACTCAACGCTCATCATCATCTTCATCATCAGCCGAAGGATTTCCACTGCTGGAGAAAGTCCTAAAAATGCAGGCCTCTTAATGCTCAACATGCTTAAAACTCTCAACTCCGCAAACGGCAAACTTATAGAACGTTCTTCAGTAATTGAAGATTCCGGGTGAAGCGCGCTTCCACCTTCGGCCTTATCGTCACTTACCATTAGGTGAGATGAAGGCCAAACGCTGACCCGTTGAAGAATAAAAAAACTCTCTTACCGAATGCCTCCAAGACCGTGTTGGCCTCCAGGATCTGCTGCTCAGCCCATGACGCCTGGCCGCCTGCCGCGCACAGGTACTGCAGGATCAGCTTGGTGGTCTCCGTCTTGCCTGCCCCACTCTCGCCGGATATCACCACCGATTGGTTCTTCTCACCGTTCTGTGGAATCAATGAACATTCTGAATTGGCTATTTGACAGTTGTAACAATAAAATATGAAATATGTCGGAAATGGTAGGTTATGATTTAACGATAATTTCCAATAGTTTTTTTTTTATTAAGATAATTTGTAAATATTTTATTTTTACAAAATAAATTTGCGATTTTTTATCTGTGGATTAGAAGAGCCGAAACCATAAAGTAACTATACTTACCTAGTATCTCAGAACAATATGCTTTAGTTATTGTTTTGAGCCTAGTATATTAAACTTTATGCCCGAAACACGGGCTGCCATGATTGAGCTTCATGTGACGTAACATTTCACAAATTATACAAAAATTATCTGTCAGGTTTCAAGATAAGTTTCTATATCTATTGAAATGTGACGTCACAGAGCAAAATGTCACGTGACCAACCGTTTTCGCACGAAATTTGAAATCAATAAAGAAAAATATGTTTTTTTCTGTTAAATAAAGCTTTTGACGTGACAACGTCTTATAAATTGGTTTGCCGGGTGACACTTCAAGAAACTGCGTTACGCTCCGCTCACGTTATGCGCTCACAATGAGAGCGAGTGAGAGGCACGCGTCCCTTCCACTCGGGCATGGTTAGCCCGCCTAAGAGCGAGAGAGACAGACATAAAAAGTGAAAGGCACGCGCGTTTCATTGTACGCAAATGTATTGCAAGTTATTGTATGTATATTTGTATATAAATACGTATGTATGTGTAAAGGTAAAAATAAAATTTTGTTAATATGAAATTCAGTGCGAGATTCTTTGTATAAATTAATGTTTTAAATATAATTCTTTGTATAAATAAATGTTTTAAATTGTTACTATTATTTCATCCTTCTTCCTACTATACGAATGAATATTCACATTAAAATTATTTTACCACTCAAAGTCGTTGTCACGTAAAACTTTCGCCCGTATACCGACTTTACAGGCAACCAATTTTTTTCGGGAAAGAATATATTGTACGGGGTATAAAATAAGCGTTTGTAACTTTTTAAATACTTTTTCGAAAACTGTCAAGTAGCCAATTTCTGATTGGCAGCAGAGCGTGGTGATTAAACCAATACCCATCAATTGTAGCGATGACTTGATTTCAAAAGCCGTGTACAGACCGGCTGAGCACGGCTCGCGAGCCGCCACGCTCGGACTTCCTGCTCGCGAGCCGTGGCACCCGAGGCAAAGGAGATTGACCATTTTTGTATGGACGTTGGACCAAGAGTGCTGCCCAGCATTGAATCATAGTGCATGATGTTCCTTAGACTAATTCTAGTATGTAACCCAAAGCGCTTTAGAATCTATTCGAGGAGTATTGAGAAAAAAAATCTGTTGTGTAGGTTTAACGAAAAATAATAACAAACGTCTTATTTTTAAAATAAAAGACGGTATGTATTATAAACAATGCATTTTATTAATAGGACAACACTTAGTTAAGCATAGTCATTCATTCAATCAATCAATCATATAAGGCCATAAGGTAAGTTTTTAGGTACAATATAACCCCGTGGATGTTTTATTTTTAAAATATTTTTTTGATATCCCCTCATGTAAGGATAGAAATAAAAGTATGGGGACTATATTTCTTGTTACCAAAATTTATATTTGTCATCAATTTGTATAACCATATAAATAGATCTATCGCCACGAAATATTTTCCTTCTCAGATAAACAAAAAGTGTTCCCAGGTATGAATTATCAAATTAATGTTAATATGTGTGCAAAATAAAAGATGTATTACCAATAAAATTGTAGTGCATTAGATGAATATAAACTTCGTTCTTATAATAATTAGAAATTTTCTAAAAGTATTCCCATGCTTGGGCAGGCAGCATTTGGTCCAAAATGGTCAATCTCCTTTGAAAGGTTGCACTGGCTCACCTTGGAACGCGAGGCCCGCTCGCAACCTTTTAAATTTGCCTCGGGTGCCACGGCTCGCGAGCAGGAATTCCGAGCGTGGCGACTCGCGAGCCGTGCTCGGCCTGTCTGGACACGGCTAATGATGGAGGTCTTTACCCTGCAGTAGGTTGAGACGTGTGGAAGAGCAACTCACTAAAAGAATACTACCAACCCTTTTCGTGTGTCGTAAAAGTCGACTAACGGAGTAAAGAATGTAAATACAATAACAGCAATGAGCGACGATGGGTTCACCACCTATCACGCTGAGCACATAGCAGTCCACTACCATTCATAGTCCACTTTTCACCAAAAAGCGACTACACATGTGCTTAGCGTGACAGGTGGTGATTGGGCTCACCACCTGTCACGCAGAGCACATGTGATTGGGCTCACCACCTTTCACGCTGAGCACATGTGTAGTCGCTTTTTGGTGAAAAGTGGACTGTGAATGGTAGTGGACTGCTATGTGCTCAGCGTGATAGGTGGTGAACCCATCGTCGCTCATTGCTGTTGAGCCCAATGTGCAGTTGTAATTTGATGAAACGGGGACTACGACAGAAGACTGCTTCTGCGGTCCTCATTGCCTAGTCTCTGACTAACCCTTTGGGGGCTATTGTGTAGGCTGTCCCACAGGGCAAAGAAAAAGATCATGATCGTCACTATGCATGACCAATGACCATAGATAAGTAACTTTACCTTCAAGGAGCTGTAGGCGGACTCGGCCAGCGCGAACACATGAGGTGGTAGACTGCCGAATGCCTTGCCCCGGTAGTTTTGCATGTGTTCCTAAAAACAACATAAAGAAACATTGGTCTTACCAACGCACAGATTTGTAAGTGATTTTTGTTAAATTATACAGTTTTTGGTAAGAGTAATATGTATATGTATAAAATCTCTTATATGTGGTATCTTATTAAGTGCAAAAGAACAACTATTTGTGTAAGAGCAAATCCGGAATTAGGAAAAAAAATATATCTGCTGTTTCATTTATTTATGTCGAATTTACAGTTTGATGTTTTTTTACAATTTCAAATCAGCTTCAATACAAATAATTGTTCTTTGCGCTTAGTAGGATAGGCCAGTTGCGTCAATATTTATATACCTATATTACCTATTACCACTCTGATGAATTTCAGGTATTTAAACTTGGTCACCCATCAGGGGAGCTGGCATTGCGAAAGTGACTTTGACTTTGAAGGCTTCTACGCATCAAAAGCAGGTCAGAAGCAGCGCCGGACAGAATCAGTGCGGGACACTTAAATATTGTCCATCGTATGCATCGTTTTATTTAAAGCACCGAACGACTTTTCGTCAAAAGAAAGTATTGTACTTATGTATTTTTTATTACATATACTGTATGTTTCTCTAACTAAATGAATCAGGGCCCTTCTAATTACTGAATTCAATTTCATGCCAGTTCACTCTTTTATGTCGCTCGCACTTTACTTTCTCATATGAATGAATGATGTAGGTATATGCACATATTTTTGAGCTAAGTATTTGCTTAAATTTTCAATTATCATAGAAAACTAAAATATTGTCTAACGGAACGTCTTTCCATCAAAACAAAGTATGATTAGAAACAATCATCACTAATCATTTTCTGTCTTTTATGGTAGAACATAAAAGTATTCTATTAACTTCGTCGTAAAATGTTCGAGTAAACAATTGTTTAATAATTAATAAGCTAAAAATAAATATCTTTTCAATAACGTTCGACCAACTTCGTTCGTTCGAGTAGTAGCATTATATTATATCTATAAGTGCCATAATAACGTTTGGTGAAATTTAGTAGCAAGTTTAAACGAATAAGTACTTATTTGTTGGATGCAAATTAAGTCATAGGTATTTGTAATCATTATATTATTATATGCACTCACAACACACCCACACACAACACATTTGTGTTCTTAGTGTATGTTACAGTTAAAAATTACAGGTCAAAACCACTTTTGACTGCAAAAATCAATGAAAAGGAAGTACTATTGACTAAGGACGTTGGTCAAAACCACTTTAAACTGCAAATATCATTTGAAAACTGTTAGTTTTAACTGTAACATGTGTACCATATATTATTCTCAGTACAAGTAACTATAATTTTTAAATCTTACCGTTGTGTAGCATCCCAGTTCCTTGTAGGGATTCACTGCGACTAGAATGGATCCTGTGTAAGTCTGTGACAGTGGTTAAGGAAAGCTCTAGTTATTTTAAGCCTATTTATAAACCTATATACATAACTTTATGCCAGGTAGAAACGCCTATTCTGCGTATATTATAATAACTCTAGTGTTTTAACTACGGTTTGTATAAAATGCTATTGAAAGTGAAGCTTACATAAATAAACTTATTTTTTTTAATTGTACTGTATGTATCGTCTTTTATAGATGTAAGGGGCTGGATGACTGTACATTTACATTACAGTATTCAAGTCTAACACCTCAACTGAGGCCTGTCGTGGTCTTTTCATTTTCACTAGACCACAACTTTACCGGAGCAATCAAAGACAACCATTTGCCGCAAACAGAGAACTACTTTTTTCCCTATTCATTAAGTACCAACGATTTTGTATTGGCTAAATAAACAATTTAGGGCACTAAGTAATCCTCATCGTTCAGTGTGGTTCAAACAATCATTAACGTTAATTGATACGTTCGATTTCGGCAATAAGGCCGTTCGCTGCGCCGTTAACAATCACGTAAAAGCGCTAGATTCAATGATTTAGGAAACACAAGCGTTAGATTGAGCGCACATTGTCTATATGACAGTAAAGTCGACTATGTTGGCTATGAACACAGTAAAGAAGCGCTAGATCTACCTATCTATCCTATCTTTAAATGGTCTGCTATCTATGACGCAAAGACCAATTATGTATGGCCCAACCCAGCATTGGGTTGAGAAGTTCTCGTGACGCTGATGTATGACAAGGATACGTAGACGAGGTCGTGCCGGTAGCGCCGCTTGAGGTTCTCGTTGATGGCCGGCTCGGTGATCTGCGGCATCATCGTCATGTCCGGCACGCCGGGGCCCTCGTCCTCGCGCTCCTCCATGGCGGCTGCAAAGGAAAAAAATAACAACATAAACACCTGGACAGAATAGTCCAGTGATTCCTGGGTGGTGCTTAATGACACTGACTGAGTGTTAGAGCCATGCTGCGTTACAGCATACATAGAGCCGGCTCGCCCGGGGTAATACCACCCTCTCACGAATATTCGGCGTAAAATAATGGCACTTGGTGCTGCCTCTCACAATTCCTATTCATTCCTTAAACTTATTCCTTCCTTAAAGGTCGGCAACGCGTCTGCGATTCCGCTGATTTTGTGGGTGCCCATGGGCGGCGGTGATTACTCTCCATCAGGTGACCCGCCTGCTCGTTTACATCCTTCTTTTATAAAAAAAAATAAAAGAATTGGCTATTTGACAGTTGTAACAATAAAATATGAAATATGTCGGATATAGTAGTTTATAATTTAACTTAACGATAATTATCCAATAGTTATTTTTTATTAAGATAATTTCTAAATATTTTATTTTTACAAAATAAATTAGCGATTTTTTTATCTGTGGATTACAAGACCCGAAACACGGGCGGCCTGTCACGGCCATGACTCATGATTGAGCTTGGTGTGACGTCACATTTCACAAATAAACAAAAACTATCTGTCAGGTATCAAGACAACATTTTTATGTTTAGTGAAATGTGACGTCACAGAGCAAAATGTCACGTGACCAAGCGATTTCGCGCGAAGTATGAAATTAATGAAGAAAAATATGTTCTTTTATCTATTAAATAAAGCTTTTTCGAGAAAAAATTATTGTACGGGGTAGCTAATAAGCGTTTGTAATTTTTAAAATACTTTTCCAAAAACTGTCAAGTAACCAATTGGTTATCAGAATCTGCGGTATAAGGCGCTGTGTATGTGCTGGTAGTAGCTCACAAATAGAATAACGAGGATACTGTTGGTGTGATGGTGTCTTTCTTGTGTCGGATAACGTTTAGTGTCTTGTGTCGGATACTAGCTACCAGTGAATATTTTGTGTTCATTTATTCAACATGAAATCAACAACTTCCTGCGCAGACGTTGATTATTTTTGAGTCCACTCGCTTCATTTTTTGTTTTTTTTTTCCATCCTCAGCTTTCAGTCGTAAAGACATATAGGGACCTTAAATCGGTTTGAACAACTTTGACACCAGGCAGAGTGTAGGTAGTGCAAGTAATGACATTCTGAGTGTAAAGTGTTAAAAGCAAGTTTTTATCTAATGTAAAAGCGCATCAATCAATTTACGATTGCAATTTTACAACTACTGGTAAACAAGCACAATTTTCAAGAACCATTTTTCTTGTGAAGAATACGTTCTACTTTCCATCCCCCTATACATTTACAAATACTGTTGAGGCTATTAACTTTAAATATCATAACGAATGTCAATGAAACTCGATTTACTACAGATATCGCCCCAGCAGGGGTGCGGTTATTTTGATGTGAAGAGACGCAATCTAATTTTCACCAATGCAATCTACTTAAGGAAATGTAATGTTCGTAGTATTATTGGTAGGTATTTAAATAAAACGCAGTGACTTGTAAATATGTAACCTATAAGTTCTATTAAAAGATGATCTGTTCAGCACTTGCCCCCTTTCTGCTTTTGCCTACTAACTGTGAGGTTCATACTATTTGTAGAGATTTGCCCCCTTTTAGGAAATCCTAAAGTACGTTAAAAATGAGAATATAATTCATATGAGCCCAAGTAACACAGATAGCTGTATATTCAATCACTTGTGGTCATAATGGCTGCTTACAGAGTATTAAAACTGTTATTATAATTCACTGGTGATCCTTAAGCTGAATATTAGTACACAAGGAGCTATATTCTGAATAAGAACTAAATAATGGTAGATATTCTTCACCCTTAAACAGCAAGATGCGTTTATTTGGTATATAACCTACGCTTTTATTCAGCCGTTTTAAATTTTCAAGCCTACTTACTGAATAAGGGCAATTAAGTAGTGGCAAATATGTCATATGCTGTATAATAGAGTAAATGTGTACCTTTAAACGCTGTCTTCTAAAGGGAGTACATGTGTACTGTTACACAGATATATGATATATAAAGGAGAACATTTCGTGTGTTATTCAGTAAATGGTGTAAAATTTCCCTGTTGATCCGTATCTATACTGCTATTATTTACGACTGAATAGTGGCTGTTTACAAGTTCATCTGAACGTTATTATTACTCTTAAAGAGCACTTCGAGTATTTTATAAGGTATATTGCTTAATAGAGGTTCACATCAGTTGATTTAATCTGGTGATGACTGAATAAGTAATCCCCGTGAATCTTGTCACTGATCAATTCATTTACGTAACAAGTCCCTAAAATAGATTAGTCTATATTATGCGGATCCTTAAAAGTGTATTTTATCACACATTTTATCGTTGCTAGTTCGAACTAATATTCAGCCAGTAATCAGTGTATTGCCGTATATGGATTCACATGTAAGACTTTATTACGGCTAAGTTTGAATAAGCAGACATATGTGCCCCATTACGCGGGCTACGACAGTAATGTTGAAGTATACCGGTTCACATCGCTCTTTAATTTCACCACCATTTTTTATTTTGTATAACCTTTAATATCTACACTGGTATACATAATTTTATTTATTTAACACGAAGATAGTAAAGTAAGGAATTACAAATAAATATTTTTAATGTGATTATTGGTGACAGACTAGAATAATAATGACACAATCAATCAATTTATACCCGAAATGTTTTCGATTAAATGTGTTTATTTTAGTATAATTTGTAGTAAAATCTTATTTATGCACTGGCGCTTGAAAATTTTCTTAGAAATATATGTATACTCTAACAGTAATTTTGAATTTCCACTAGCTTTCACGTAAAATAATGAAGTTATTAACAAAAGGTACTTATACCGATATCATACAATCATTTTAAAAACTTATCTTCTCTCACTTTCATAAATATGAATCATCTGTCACCAAAGGTATTAATAGACGTTCTTACAGAACAAATCGTGAACATTTAACTTAATTACTATAAATATAAAAGCGTACATAGACGACAATTGTCTAAATAAAGTGTAACTAGTGTTGCAATTTGCTAGTATTTTGCCTTGTTACCACCTGTTACACCTTATACTGCGATTATAACGTTACTATAATGATATTACTCAGCTAGTGCGAACTAAAGCTGAATAATTTGTGCCCATTTAAGCAGTGTAGTGGCTGAATAGCATGCTACTCTGCTTTTATTCAGTAATTTTATTCAGCGCTAAGTACACAATAATCCATTATTCATCTAGTATTCAGCCTATGTGTGTTACTTGGGAGTAGCCCTTAGGATAGGATGTTTTTGAAATGTCACGTATTTACCGATAATAAGCTTGCTATGCTACAAACAGATAATATATATCGTTATGGCATTTGTTTTATGTTACTTTATCAGAATTTTGGTTTTTTGAAATGTTACGAGGTTTTATTTATTACTTACCTATCGGCATGTATATTTTTTTATGAATGAATTTTAAATAATTAAGTCTAAACAAAGTTCTATGAATGGTACCAATTATGTAACGAAGCTTAGAATATAGATTCGAAGTACATAATTTGTAAAGTTTGCGACCCAATTTTACTTCCGCTCCCTTTAAAACTTGTTGTTTCCGACAACAACCGATGTCAGTTTGAGTAGGTATGACAACATTTCTGGATAAACTAATCAGTCACATTTCAGGAAATGGTATCACCAAATATCACTGACATTGTAGGGCGTATGAGGCGTTAACCCAAATACGTTGATATTTTAATGGAGCTGTGAGGTGGCGGCTACATATTAAAAGCATATTACCAATACCAACCCGTCTCTTCCCTTAGGTGTCGTAAAAGGCGAACAACGGACTAAGGACTACACATACATTAACAGCATAGAGCGGCGATGGGCTCACCACCTGTCACGCTGAGCACCTGTGCAGTTGATAGTTAATGAAAGGTGGATTTTGGCAGTTTGACTGCTTCTTTTTTTAATCCACAACGGGTAAGTGCTTGGCTTTCATCTCACCTGATGGTAAGTGACGATAAGGCCGAAGGTGGAAGCGCGCTTCACCCGGGATCCTCAACCACTGAGAAACTGGCTATCTTATCTCAAACTGACGGAAACACAACAATGCTATAAACATCGTTGTTATGGCGACAGACTTAGATAAGATAGTGGTAGCTAGCCAGGCGGACTTAACAGCCCTACCACCAACCAAACCGAGCACACTAAAGATGTACCCCCCGCTGGGAATCGAACCCGGGACCTCTGGGTCTAAAACCGGTGGCTTAGCCACTAGACCACAGAGGCAGTTAAAATTCGGTTCTTATTGCCTAGTCTTTGACTAACCCTTGGCTTGGGGGATAATAGTCGTGATTGTATGAATGTTGATGATTAAGGGTGGATTCGACAAAACTGGAATAAGGTCTTATACCCAGATTAAACGCCGAATTTGTATAGACTAATCTCGGAGTAAGTCTTATTCCAGTTTGATTCGAATTCGAATCCACCCTAAGAGGGTGCCGCGCGATCGTTAAACCTGACATATGTCTCATAATGAACTTCAAAGCAAAATCAATCATATTGATATTTAAAATTAGAACTATTCTGCTTTGAAGTTTCATACCTAGTAATTTGATTAGAGCAATGTTTTTATTCTGCGAAATGTACAAAACAATCACGCGCTTGTGTTAGAAAATATTAAGATGGGGGCTACCTGCGAAATAACAATACAAATATTTTCATGTAAGAATTATTATTTCATGCGTATAACTAAGACAGCTGTCGAAAAAAAAAGTTTTTAGGAGTCATTCGATATATGTATTGTTATACATTTCAACAGATGGCGCTTTTTACTTTTAAAATATTATGAAGAGTGTAATTGGCGCAATGTACTAGGTACTCGTATGTCATCAGCTTGAGCAGTTGAACTTCACGTAAAGTAAGTTGTGGTTAGTCTCTATCTATTTCATTCTCTGTCTTTCTTTTCTTGCAAACAACATTGATTTGAAACAAATTGTTTTTATTGTGAAGAAAAAGGCTCATTGGCCGTTGATAAATGATCCAAGACACAGTCATAATCATAACAAACATTTGGTGATAATGTAATCTGTTGACTTTTCTGCTCGCCTCAGGCGCGTTAGGGTGGCACCCTAACACGATTTTATCAAGTACGTCAGCTGTTAAATGATTTCGATATTGGTTTTAGCACAATGTTCACACATCACTAGATGTATAAGGACCGATGACTTTTAGATAAGTTACGAATGTGAATTGACTAAAATTATAATCAGAAGCATGGTTTGGAGAGAGCCTTTTTTTTCTTTAACAATGCCTGACTAATAGAAAATGTTGTGTAGATATGACAAAGCTAACACGACGCCAATGACTATGATAAAAACAGAAAACATTTCTGTCCACCACAATACCTACTTTATAATCAACCTAATTTTTTTATAATATTATTCATTATATTAATCATTAATTTCAGATAAATTACATCCATTAACATTATTATTTCATTTGTATAATTGTTCTGTTAGTAGTACATAAAACCTAACCTAAAACCTACGTTAAATATAAATCAAAAATAAGGTAATAAATAATAAACCATAATAAAACTTTTATTTCATTTAGCTAATTGTATTTCAATACAAATAAAAATTCTCAAATCAAGTGTAATAGCAAACAAATCAGAAACATCCGAGCTGTCAGCTATCATGTAATAACTTTGCGAGGGTGTTAGGTCGCGACTTCCGATCTACGCCTTCTTGACACTGAGTCAACTCTGGGAAAAAAAAGAATCTTGTAAAGGGTCCGGGCCCGAGGCTATTACTGAGACGACTGGTAGTCACGTTAAACTCTAATATAACAGAACATATTCCGAACCTTTTTGCAAGATGGAGATAAAGGGAACGGCAATACACTTTATTATTATACCCAGCAGTATAGTTACGCAACACCGTTAGTATCACCCCTTCTCTTCCTTTGGGTGTCGTAATAGGCGACTAACGGACTAAAGACTGCACATACATCTAACAGCATAGAGCGGCGATGGGCTCACCACCTGTCACGCTGAGCACATGTGCAGTTAATTGCTATTTGCCCTTCTAAGATAATAGTCGTGATTATACACAGAGAGAACGATTTACCTTTAGTAGTAGGTACTATCGAATCATGCAAGTTATTTTTGACAAACATGCCAAAAAAATGTCGACCTCCCATACTAATGTCGTCAGCTGATCGGACCGTTTTGTATGGGAGGTCGAAATTATTTTGTCATTTTTGTCAAAAATAACTTGCATGATTCGATAGTACTACTAAAAGTAAACCGTTCTGCCGCGGGAAAACATCCATTAAAATGTCTCGGTGTATATGTATCCTACGACAACAACCGGGACCAATGGCTTCGCGTACCTTCCGAAGCATGGGGGGGAGCTCGACACGCTCGCTGGCCCAATGCGGGCTAGCTCATAACCCATACCCGCATTGGGCCAGCGAGCGTGTTGGTCAATCTCCCTACGTTGTCTAGCGGGAAGAACTGTGCCCAGCAGTGGGACGTTTATAAGCTGATGATGACTGCTGGGGCAAGACATGAAGACATGTTAAGAGGAAACCCTACGCCGGAGTGGCATGCAAAATTCTCATACAAAACACAGAAAAACGACGTTCGTTTCGTAGTCCCCTGTTTCCTCTTTCAGAACTGGACCAATTTTTATTACTTTTTCAGCATCAATTAAAGAAAGAGATTTTCCATGTCTGTATGTTTGATTTTTTTTAAAACCAGCCACTTATTGTTTCTGAAGACGCCTTATAACGGAGTGATTTTGTTAAACTTTGAAGGCTCCTTGTTATTAAATAAATGAGTTAATACAAAAAAATTAAAACATAGAAAATCTCTTTCTTTAACCAATGCTGAAAAAGTAATAAAAATTGGTCCAGTTCTGAAGGAGGAAACAGGGGACTACGAAACGTCGTTTTTCTGTGTTTTGTATGAGAATTTTGCATGCGACATCGACGAAGTGTTTCCTCTTAACCGATGTTATCGTTTGTTAAATAAAACCCACAAACTGTTCTGATCCTTAAGTAGATCAGCTGGTTGGAAGAGGACTGGAGAGGCGTACGTCCAGCAGTGACGATGATACGTTGATGGAGATGGTGGGTTATTATGACCTGATACATTTGCTAACGATAGCAACAGTGACTTGCTTTGTTTCTGAAAACACGAGGGCAAATATTTTGTAAGCTTTATTAACGAATCTTTATCATTATTCTTTCTCCTTCGCCAGTTCATAAGCTAAACCAGAACACGTAAGTATGTGTTTTATACATACAATACGGGCCGTGTACGCAAACGAAGTTATTATTACCATCCATCCAACTTATTGTTCGCTCAGACAAAGAGTCATCGGACGCCCCGCGAGTCTCGATACAACTCTTATCTGCATTGAAATAAAGTTCAGAGTTGAAATCAAAATTTTGTAAATACAAAATAATAATTCAATTAGATCCAGTGGCAGGTCGATTGGTTCGATCGCAACGCGGCGCCATCTAGAGATTATACTTTTGTAAACAACGAATGTTAACGTTGAATGAAAGCTTCCGATTGTGTACGCACAGGGATAACAAAACGCTTTGTAATACTTATACGAGTATAATATATATATGTAAATATATATGTCGTAATTAAACATTTCGTTTATCGCTTAGGGGTTGTGTGTGCATTTAGGGATCGCTCCCCTAACGATAACAAATCAATATAGTGGTAATTAATACTGTTGATAGGGGCCTGATAATACCTATGTTAGAGATAGTAGAAGTTAGTAATATGTTTATTTATAGTATGCCTCGGTGGCGGAGGGGTCAAACGCTCGGCTCGATATACCTACCCGGAGATCCAGGGTTGTCATGAACATACTGATGATACTGTACCTCAGTCAGCATCAGATTGATCTATCAAAATAAGTGGTCATCATAACCATATTTGCATTTAAGAGGGTTTACGCAGTTTACGTTTCAGTTTCTCATACAAATTTCCTAGTCGAAATTTTTAAAAACCAATGAGCCAATTTTTATGAACCTTTGCACGCTGTGGTAAGATACAGGGATCTAAATAGTTTGTTGAAAACATTTTTAAAAAACATTGTATTAACTGAGTTATTGCTATTTAAAGTCCACCATAGAAAGTTTAAAATCGCAATAACTCAGTTAAATAAACGTTTACTAAAAATGTTTTCAACAAACTATTTAGATCCCTGCATTTTACTATAACACGCAAAGTTTCATTAAAACTGGCTTATTGGTTTTTAAAAATGTCGACTTGGAAAATTGTATGGGAAACCGAAATGCGTAAACCCTCCTAAGAGAAAAGAAAAGAGTCATGTCATCGAAATAAAACAAAGGTTAGAAACCATAAAACTTTTTGCTTAAAAAAAATTCTGAACAGTAAATCCGGGTGAAGAAAAAAGAAATATTCATAAAAAAACATTATGTTTTTTAATCAAGGCAAACAGTTTACCGCCGCTTTTTATTGGTGCAGTGCGTGAAACAGCTTAATCCGAGGCGTTGTAAAAGTCATACAAAAGAGTTTCCAAGCCATTCTCCATGGTTTGGAGTTTTGGGTTAAGTCACAGACTGTTTCGGTATTTTTAGTATAATATAATTTAAGTATGGTATAACATAAAATAATAAGTTTGATAAAAAACTATTTCGGACCCGCTAGGGTAGTACTTGGTAGTACTAACTACTATCAGTTATTCTGTGCCGCTAGTGGAGTTAGTTGATCGAGAGGGTTCAGTCGCAGAATGTCCCTTTCGCATAATGCACCCCATGCGCAAAAGGTCCCTTTCGCATAATGCACCTTTCGCAAAATGTACCTTTCTGAAAATGCACCTTTCCAACCAACCCAAGGGAAAGATGGGTTGGTAAAAAGCATTATATGGTAAAAAGTATTATTTTAACAATGTGCCGCACCCAGATTAATGAACTTGTAAAATAGTAAACTTGTTTGTATGTTTTATGTAAGTTCATTGATATTCTTGCGTATGCTTAGGATACCCATACCAACCATACTTCTATTATACAGTGCCAATATTATACTAGAGACAATTTTGCTGTTAGTGTACAAATTATAACATTAACGCTTCAGTTTCCACCTTAGACCGGCTGCGATGGCGCCAGCGAGAGCGATGTCGCGTCCAACCGTTCTTCGTAACTTTGTAAAGTCTGTCCCTTTACGCCCAGAATCCCAGATGGGTCGTGGAGTCGTGGGCCCGTGCCGACCGGCGACCGCGTCTTAACGACCCATTCGGATCGCTACACGACAAGACAGACCGCGTGCGATGACCCGGGATCTGTACCGCCCATTGTAGAGAAATAAGAGGAGCACTATGAATAGGCAATTATTTATTAGCCAGATTATATTTTTTGTCTGAACTTTGTATGAAAAATACTAATATAAGCGCAGTTTGCTTAGGCCGGTAGAAAGTTTTTGTCAGAATTTTAAATTTCATTTACGTTTTAGCCCTTAGCCTTTATCTCATCTGATGTTAAGTGATGATAAGACTGAAATAAAATCTTTGTATTTTGTCTTTGAAGATGGAAGCGCACTTCACCCGTAATCCTCAACTACTGAGGAACTGGCTATGTTATCTCTAACTGCCGCAACATATCTACTCGTAGCAACGCTACAAACAAACTTTGATGTTACAGCGATATATTTAGAAAAGATGGTGGTAGCTGGCCAGGCAGACTTACTAAGCCCTTCCACCAACCAAATAGAGTACAAACACGTACTCTCTGCTAGGAATCGGACCCAGGACTTCTAGGTAAAAGACTTCTTCCTCTAAAGAATTTATTTTTGTTTGAAGAATCAAGAGTCTATAGATAAGAAAATAGCCATAGACAAACTTGGTTTGTTATTGATTATGCAACTGTCTACGGGCAAGGTCCGTCGAAGGTCGGCAGATTGACTGGGTTACCCTTACAACCGGCCCATCTGGGGTGAATGGTTCCTACAAGGGCAGACAGGGCGACTTAACAATAATTAGGTTGTGTGCTGGGTACAAGCAATTTACGCTGATGTCAGTTTTAAAAGCGAAATGTGCTATACTTATGGATTCTTTTGTGCTTTTAAGGTGGTCATTATTTCTAATCATGCAGTTCAGTAACTTATTTTATTAAATCTGATAAGCTTTTATTAGTTCCTACTCAATTATACGACTAACCTTTAAAAATATGCAAGTTAATTTATCTAATTATCTTAAAATAACGTGAAGACAGACGGCAGAAAATCAATCGACCTCAAAATGTTAAATTTCTTCAATTTCGAACTTTACATTTTGGGTTTTGGATCAATATATCGATTAGAGCAATTTGTCATTTGTATTTGTGACACAAAAAAATAATATAATTCTTATATCATAACTAACATTCCATCACGCACAAAGAAATTTGGTGACTCGTTTTTTTGCCGCACTTCCAAAAGATGGAATAGTCTACCAGCACACGTATTCCCTCCTACCTATGACATAGGGTCCTTCAAACGAGGCGTGAAGAAGCACTTTGTGGGCCGGCAGAGTGAGGATGAATGATGCTACGTCTCTTACGCTGCACCAGTTGTCCTCGCGCCTGGACCTCATTTCCACTTAACATCAGGTGGAGTGGGGTCATTTGCCGGGCTTAGTATATAAAAAAAAATATATCATAGGTGATATTTTAGATTGGTAGAGTAATACATTATCAGATTTAATCCGAGGATTAAAAAATCGGCCATAAGTACAAAAAAATCGCTTTCCATCTTATGAAAATATAAATATGGCATACACTACATGAAGGTAGTAGGCAAGGTACTCGAAACACAAAGAAATACGACGAGGTTAACATATTTTTTTATTGTTATTTTACTATCATTCTTGTTTCAGTACCTACAACCTTCGTGATTGTAGATCGTTAGTGATATTTCAGAAAGCTTAGTGACACACGACTCCTATAAACACATAAATTATTTAGTAATGTATAATTAGAAAAAAGGGGAATAACTTTAGAAGGAGGAATAGTCGTGTCTGTCGTAGTCTCTTTAATTCTACCACACGTGTAGCGTAAAAATACATTGTTCGAGATCCCAACGGGTCGACGCGACGACGAGCTACTGCGAGAAGGAGACCTCTGCAGGCCCCACTAAGATAGGATAGGATAACATAAGCAGATGGAACTTAAGTCAAATTTGTAACTCTAGTGGGCAAAACAACATTTAATTTTGCCGTAAGTCAATATCTATGAGTTGTTGTGATGTATTGATTTCAATGAAGGATCTTTTATCAACGCTGACATATTTTCTTTTTTGGTATAGGCTATCTAAAGACAACACCGACCCCAATTAAGGACAAGGGCAAGGAAATGATGATGATACATACAATGAAAGCCCTTTTTAACAGAAAGTTGCTACCCACATAAAAAATATTTGCTTGACAGAATAAGGTAAAGAAGGAATTTTGTAAAGCCGGTTGCGGAGCGTAGGTAGAGCCAATAAAACGCACGCCCGCTGCCTGACTAGTGATTTGGTAAGCCAATACTCATTCATCTATTGAAGTAATGCCTTGATTTCAATGAAGGGAAACTTTGCTCAACAGTGGCACAATATATAGGCTATATTTAACTTTTGTGTACATATACAATATAAAAGGCCCTTTAATAAGAAGTTGCTACCCACTTAAAAAGTGTTTGCTTGGCAGAATAAGGAAAACAAGGAATTTTGTAAAGCCGGTCGCGGCGCGCGTAGGTGGAGCCAATAAAATGCTCGTTGCCCGGAAGCAGGCTTGAGTTCTTGACTCCGCCATTTTGCAAATATTTTTTTTTAAATTTTGTCTGACGGGACACTTTCATTAACGATTTTAAGATTCCTTATTTAGAAAGAAAATTACTACCTGACGTCATTTTTTTAAAAACCAATTATCACTAATCATTATTATCAGTGATTGATTATAAAGACTATATAAGTATCCTTTGTTGGTGAAAGCTTTTAAATTCTGACCACTCAAAATTAATCAGTCATGATTTTTCTTGAAAAAATAAGGAAAAAGTGAGATTATTTAAAAAAAAGGAAAGTATTCATCTATATTTATGTATATTAATGAATAAATTAACATGTTTATAGCTCTATATAATAAAGGTTTAAGGTACATAATATATAGCTTCTGTAACAATGCAATAAAAATGTCAGCCTATTATCAGCAGCTTATCGTTACCTGGTAATTTGTTAGCACTACCAATAATTAATCGATAATGCTAACTTGCAACAAAGTGCAGTCAAACAATGGATAGGTTTCATTCGCCGTAATTGCTAACGGACCTAACATGCATAGGTAAGTACTACATATTTTTTATTAGATACAAGTTTATCTAGTCTATCTACAAGACCGCTTGGTGCGATTATTATACATAGTTATATTGGCTACTAACAAAGCTGGTAAAATTATAAATTATAACATAGTATAACATAACATTTTTTATGTTTAATTAATAATAGATGGTAATGAAAGAGAAATGATAGAAACTTTAAAAGATAAATAGTCCGAAACCCATTTTGTTGTATGAGTTTCACAAAGGATATGGTTTTTAACTCAGACTTCTTGAGAGAATTTAAAAGTTGAGGTGAGGTTGCACTGTGTTATTTCAATTGCTGCTCTGTATATTGGAACGAAAACTTAATTGTTAGATTATTAACTGTTAAGTGTTCGTGACTATTATTTTCGGAAAATCACAAATTATAGAAAACAATACAATACTGCAAACACGATTCTAGACTTTACCGCAAAGTGGTCCCTTAATACAACTTTATCATCCTCAATGTGACAACAAAGACGCCTACACAGGCCTGATTGTTTTAATATGTAGAGTGGTCCTTTTTGTAGTATTTACGTATGTGGTCGTAAAACGCCGTGAAGTCGACTTAATAGTGCGTTTATAACGCGTGACGGAACAAACAAACTATTCTGTGCATGTGGCAGTGACGGACTCAGGGTGTGAAATCGCATTCCGCGTTAAATTAAAAGGACCAAGCAACGTATCACTCCACCAATAACAAAAGAAGGTCTGGGAAACCACCCAGATAATCGCCATAAGCCTTTCTGGTTAGGCTGTTAAAGAGCCTGGTGGTGGAATACTGCCCGGAAACCAACTGGATGGCAGGCGACAACCCAAATTCTACAGTCAATCAGCATTATTTTGCTATGTTCCCTTTGAAAAATTACTAGGTCCAGTAAAGCTAAGTGCCTAAAAAAGTAAGAAGTTCAGTTTCAGAATCGCAAAAGTGCGTGTGTATGGTCTTCTTTACCCCCCTGTTTATTTGACAGTGCCACTGCTTGCAGTTTACTGCATTCATAATCAAAGTGCACGCAGTAAGTCAACCAAAACTACCGTGTCTAACCAAGAGCCATTAGCCTTAGCCCGACACTGAGTCCGCTGCGTATGCGCACCTAATATTTAAATAATACGCACAGAGCGTTGCGATGTTCTCACGATCTCCATAGACCGTATCGGGTCGGCCCCTTGACTCTGAGAACACAGTTTGATCGTACTTTCGATCGCCTACCATTAGGGTTATGGAGAAAACGCTACGCATGAAATATCCTATGGCATTGTGCAGCAAGGCATTTCCCAGTAAAAGATGATGATCTGTAAAGACGTTATCGAATAAAATGACGCATCGCAGCTTCTGTCGCTCTCACCTATACTTACGTTAGGATTCCCAACGTACAACCTATCAATAAAAAAAAAAATACAGCCTGAATACTGTCCCACTGCAGGGCAAAGGGTTCCAACATTGAAATCAAGTTCATACATACATATAATCACGACTATTATCCCCGGAGGGTTAGCCAGAGACTAGGCAACGAAGACCGCAAAAGCAGTCCTCTGCCATAGTCCACTTTATTGGATAAGTCACGCTTGCCAAATGCAGCTGATCACAAACCAGAGAAAAAAAACGTAATGGTCAAAAGCCAACTTTTAAACGTGTGTATCTACTATTGCTGGTGACTGTATTAGTTTTGTTGATGGCTAATTATAACAGCGTTGAAGATAACGAAATGTTGAAAAAAAATTACTATCTCAGATGGGAATCGAAGCCACGTCCTCCGCAATCTTCGTTGACCACTCCGTCACCGAGATATATTTGGTCAGTTACGCAGCTGGTTGCATTGAGTAGATATAGGGGAAAGTACGCTTCCACCTTCACTATTATCGTCAGGTAAGATTGAGGGACTAGCTATTCAAGGCTATGAAAAAAAAAACAAAAATGTATTAAAAATAATTTTTCATTATTTTTGAAATTATAAACAATTTTCTAAAAATTTTTAATCTAAATGCCAAACCTATTTTGTATGAACAAAATTTCGAAAGGAATGTAGACCGCTGTAAATAGCAAACGAAAATCGGCCGAAATTTCGTTTCGGAGAAAGAGAGTAGGCCCTCAGGGCTATGCAACGAAACACACTTTGCCCGAACTGCGTGCGCGTGACCACTCGGCCAAGCAATCGGCTCAATATCCGGTGGCCCAACAGGGTTGGTATGGTATTGATAGGATAGTATTCAATACTAACTTTTAATCTTAACCTACCAACACGCTTGGCCATGGGTTATGGGCGTGCCTGCAGTGGTACATTTACATGATAATGATACAAATTATATATAACTTTTATTCAGAATTATTATGTTATATTTTTTTAAAAACGATGTTGTTGATAGGATCTGTGAAGAGCAATCAATGCACTACGGAAGATACCAGACGCCAGATGTGTAACAATTATGAAAATTTTTCCAGAATGGTTTTTCTTAGACCAATTGCTTTGTTTTTTTTATTGCCAAGTCATCGGTTCAACAATATGATGTTACCGTGGTGAAAAGAGAAATTTATACGCGATCTCCTGTGTTAGCATGAGAATTATAATTTCATGGTTACGATAATCATCTTTTGTATAATACGTGCATTGGCATTGTATGTATGATCTAGATAAGCCCGCTTCATAAGAACACACATAGTGATAATTTAGCATCGTGCCATCTAGCTATAATTTTTTTATTGTGTTTGGATATCACATGAGAAACGTTTTTATTAGAACATGTCCTATTTTATATCTCTGATTTACCTATTTATTTGCGCATATGGAAAATAAAAGGAAAGTAATAGTAACTTGTATATACACTAGTAATATCACATATAATGTAATATTAAGTTTAATAATAACTTGTATATACACTAGTAATATCACATATAATGTAATATTAAGTTTAATAATAACTTGTAGATACACTAGTAATATCACATATAATGTAATGTTAAGTTTTAACTATGTAACTGTTTAACTTTTCTCGCTGATTATTATGTCAGCAAGAAAAGTTAAGGCACTTGGCCACTTAAGTGTCTCTTGACGAATACTGTGTGAATACAACTGTTTTTTTAAATATTTTTTATTTTACACACATGTATCACTGAATACATTTCTTTCATTTATTCATTAATTTAACATGGACTTTATTGTTACTTGCGATTGTTTGTCTTTTTCGTTTTATAACAGGCGTTTTATAACAGTGCACCGCCGTGTGGTACAGCAGTGCACTAAAAGAATATTACTTACCCCCCTTTTCCCTTTGATGTTGTAAAAGGCGACTAACGGACTAATGACTGCACATACATCTAAAAGCATAAAGCGACAATTGGCTCACCATATAATAAGCTGAGCAATTTAGGGAAAGGTGGTGCGTGGACCATGGCAATGGACTGCTTTTGTAGTCCTAATTAACTAATCTTGACTAACCCTTTTGGATAACATTCATGAATGTCGTGATAGAAGCATAGAAGTATGAAGTTTTGTAACAACATGTGTCATCAATAAACTTGAATCAAATTTGTCACCAATAGTATACATATATATAATCACGACTATTACCTCCCGAAGGGTTAGTCAGAGACTAGGCAATGAGGACCGCAAACCAAATAGCGACTGCAGATATTGTGCTCAGCGTGACAGGTGGTGAGCCCATCGCCGTTCCATGTTGTTGGATGTATGTGGAGTCTTTAGTCCGTTAGTCGTCTTTTACGACACCCAAGGGAAGAGAGGGTAGTATTCTTTTACCGCTATACGCGACACGGTACCACGCCTATTGGTGATTAGGCGCTGCTTGATACTTATTGCTATACATGTTTTAGTTTTGGTCAAAGTGATCGAATGTTGAATAACTCTAACAAGGCACTCTAATTTATATTAGCATCGCCATCGCTGTAAATAGGGTTGCCACCTTTTTATAGGACGAATAGAGATTTTTTTTCATTTGATTAGAACAAAAATAGAGTACATAGCATAAAAAAGAGTATTTATTTATTTGTCCTTAAAAACGTATTTTTTGTTGCTCTTTGCGACATTGAACAAATATTTGTCTTTATTGAAGATATTTACAGCCTCTTTGCAATCATAATTGGATTAAAATTATTATAATCAACTCGTTTTTTATTAAATTTAGGGTAGCTCTATTCCTTTCGTCTCTCCACTGTACATTCATAAGAGAGCAGACTCTCTCAGTGAACTCTGAAGTACTCATAACCAGTAACGATCAGTTTTTCGTAAATAGAGTATTTTAGCGTACTCTATTGGTGTCGTAGATTACAGAGTACGCATACATGAAACAGAGTACAATACTCTATTTTAGAGTACGTGTGGCAACCCTAGCTGTAAGTCTAAACCTCATATTACTGACGCCATAAATCACGGAACAACCTGAGACGGAGCTTATTATTCCGGTGTAAAATTGCCTGAAGAAAAGCGCCACGTCCACTACCCATCATTAAGGATAACTATAAATCTTACCGCAGCGTCCGCACGTGGGCAGTCTGCTATAAACGATTTAACGGTCACCACAGTGCGACAAATAAATGTCAGGCCCGTGAAATATGGCTGTTGGACATAATCGTTGGAGACTGGCTGTGGGGAATAACCTATCGATAATTCTTCTTAACGATTTTTTTGTTTTTTTTTTCATAACCTGGAATCGCTAGTCCTTTTATCTCACCTGACGATAATAGGTGGAAGCGTACTTTCCCCGATACCCAATGCAACCAGCAGCGTAACTGATCAAATATACCTCGGTGACGGAGTGGTCAACGAAGCTGCCTGGATTGCGGAGGACGTGGCTTCGATTCCCACTTGAGGTAGTAATTTTTATCAACGATTAGTTACCTTTAACGCTGCTATAATTAGCCATCAACAAAACTATACAGTCAAAAGTCAAAGACAAAAGTCAAAGTCAAATTATTTATTCAATGTAAACCTTTACAGGCACTTATTGACGTCAATAATAATAATAATAAAAAAAACAGTTAACTAACTTATAGTTAAGACTTAACAACTAATCTAACGAGCTATAGTCTGTGCCAGACAAAATGCGCATCGCTACCCCCAGTACCACTGCACGCCGAAACAGAATCGCGTCGAACCGAAATTTAAGCCGTGGTCATAGAATTGTGTAAACAAACGTATCCTGGTACGAGACAAAAATAGCGGGCAAATGTCTCTCCCCTAGCGACACA
Source organism: Scoparia ambigualis (assembly GCA_963921215.1). Lineage (NCBI taxonomy): Eukaryota > Metazoa > Arthropoda > Insecta > Lepidoptera > Crambidae > Scoparia > Scoparia ambigualis. The sequence goes on along the minus strand of OY992520.1, from coordinate 24,507,207 downwards.
AACGGCTAATATTTATAGGTAATTTATCGTTTTTTTTTTTTAGGATGAAAGGTGAAGAATGATAAATCACAATGAATTGTTAATTTAAGTTATTACTTTAAGGAATAAAATTAAATGTGATTTCCAATTATCGTATTGATATTGTGGTAAGTAAGTAATAGAAATTGGAAATAACTGAGTTTTTGAAGTAAAATAAAGTAACGGTTGAAAATTAGTACCTAACCAATAAGGTTGACATTTTTAATCATTCAAATATCTTCAGTCATATCTTCATCAATAAATACATTCAGTCACCAGCAATAGTAGATACACACTTTTAAGGCTAGGATTCCCGAGCGCAGAAACTAGTAGGGGACTGATTGATTGCACATCGCGATTCGCGACCATCAACTTAGCAAAATAGGCAGGTAATTTTGAAAATCAACATTTTATTTTAAATTTTTTAACTTATAACGTCCGGAATGCCTTACCTATTCAAAGACAATTATTTTCGTATATTTTTCATTAACTAAAACCAAGAATAATGCAAGTAATACGATATTTGATTAACGATTAGACGGATGTTTGAAATTTTATTTGATGCAGTAAAGTATCACTAATAGAGTATTTAATGGAATGACTAGATAAAACACTGTGGAATAAAATATATTTTTTCCAAATTTTGAGTACTTGTGATTTGCGAGTAATCCATAATTTAAAATACCCTATTTTTGGAATTTTCGGGAATCCCAACCTTAAAAGCTGACTTTTACCCTTTACATCTTTAGGAATAAGGAACACAAACTGTCAAATGTGTGTATCTTTTGATGCTCACTGTGCCTTGCAGGAAATCGAACGCGGGACCATTGCGTCTGAAACCGGCGGCGGTGGTCTAAAGTGGTCTAACCACTAACGCGGTAGTTTTTTTCTTAATTAAATCCTAGTTATCAAACGGGTAAGCTGTCCAAAAATTATTATAATAGATATTGTGTGATGTGATGATTGAAGAAGAATGAACTGAAGCTTATTCTAGCACAAGGCAAAGTTTTGACAACATAGAACGTTTACCTAGGAACAGCCTCACGCACCATGAGCTAGAGGACTCTCAAGATGATAGCTATTGGGAAACACAAATGCCGGCGGAGAATGCACTCCATCGCACTCCGCTAGGTGAAATAAGAAGCGAAACCTTTGGTCCACATAGGATTGTAGGCAGTTTAGGGATTGTAAGGTGCCGTCATGGAGTTACTCAATGTTGTATGATTATGATCCAAATATAAATTATAGGCCGTTTTAGAAATGGAGGTACCTATGGACTATACCTAATGCTTCAACATTTCAACTGCGGCCGCGCACTGATCAGTGGTCAATGAATAGTCTTTATTATTGAAAATTTTGCATTCAGCAGAAATTAACATTAGCATTAGCATTAAAGCATTTTTAAAGATGTATGATAAAATGTTTACTAGAAAAAAAACAACCAGTCTCAGGAAAGCTCGAATGGGATTCGAACCCATGACCTTTGGATTGCCAGTCCACTGCTCTAACCGCTAAGCTACCGAGACCACAGAAGACTCTTTGATTTTTTTTTCTAGTAAACATTTTATCAATGAATAGTCTTTATTGTAAGTGATTAGGCCAAATTATTTAGGTTTTTGAATTTTGATATGGCTTATATTTATAGCAGACAACGCACCTTGAGAAACAAGCTTGATACCTAAGAAAAAAACTCGCCATCCGTTTACGGATCTCGCCTAAGTATAGTTAGTCTATGGTATAGTTTAACTTTTGAAGAACGGTCGACATTAGAAATGTAGCGTAAGAATTTGAGAATTGATGATTTCGCTTAAATCATTTCGTGGTGTCAAGTTTAAAAGTATAACGCTGTTTTTTTCGTCAGACCTGTTTGAGGTAGCAAAGCGGTGAGCGAGGAAAAAATCCGCTAATCAGGCGGTGTATAATGAAGTCAAAAGTCAAAGTGTAAGTGTAAAGTGGTGAACTTTACTCGCGAACTGCGTAGCTATATAGAGCTACGCACAGCTCTGTCGGAAAAAGAGCCTTATCAAAATCACCGCCAGTTTTTCATACGCTCTGTCCTCAAAAGCACTATCTCCATCGCGGGTTGGTTGAACGCGTTATAGCGTAGAGGCGCGTGAGCCCGCACGCTGAAAAGCTCAAAGAGACTACACACAAAACACAACAATACGTGCGCAGAAAATAGGGCTGGCACGTGGCAGATGGAACTATAACAAGTAACAATAACGTGGTTTTTTAATACGTGTTTTTGAGTTTAAAACAATAACAATGGATGGCTTGTTGAAGGAAGGATGCCATTTGAAGTGGTGGCGGATCGCTACTGGCGGTGGACCGTGATGTTAGGAAGAAGGGCAAACCCTTTCTCCAAATGTTTTCCTTATCTTGCAACCGGACATGTAATATCCGATAGACATCCAACTAAAAATAATACATACATTATAATCACGACTAGTACCTATCCCCGAAGGGTTAGGCAATGAGGACAGCAAATACAGTCCTCTACCATAGTCCACTTTTCACCAATAGCGACTACACATGTGCTCAGCGTGACAGGTGGAGAGGTGAGCCCATCACCGCTCTATGCTGTTGAATTTATGTGCAGTCTTTAGTCCGTTAGTCGCCTTTTACGACACCCATGGGAAGAGAGGGTAGTATACTTTCAACGCTAGGCAACACGGTTAATTAGTCTACGTATGCAAAATAATATATTACTTATTTTTAAATAGAAGCTCCTTTGCTTCATCAAAGGACTTTTTATAAGGATCAGATAAGGATCATTATACTTTTGCGTCGACTGAGCAAGGCTTAATTAACGTAGTCCGTAAGATCAGCAACAAAACTTCTCAGCATTATTCTTAGAAACAAATTGCAAGTTTCAGATTGCTTTTTAATTAGTATGTGGCTTGTGTATTAGCAGCACTTGATACTCATTTATGTGGAGAGAACTAGCCAAGTGCTGTGTTGAGTTGTTTATGTATTATTTTTTGTGTACACTATAGCAATTCAGCTATACAAAACTGTCAAAATTTACCAACATTTTTACAGAATTAGAAGTAGGGTGTTGAGTTCAAATCATATAATTTTTTGCTAAACTAAGTGTAACAAAAAGGAAGAGAAATAGTTTACCAAATTTTAACGTTTTGGCGTAGTCTGTCCGTACTCCGTACCTATACTAACATAAAATTCTAAAGAATAAACAAAAAAAAACTTTCCTACACTCACACCAATTACCTAACCCAAGAGAAGCTTCGAAGAAACTCGTTAAATGGTTACTAGACAACAGATAAACATACTCAAAATACTTAAATACATACTTATTATACATAGAAAACACCCAGACCCGAGACAATTTAGAAAAACAATAATTTCTAAATTGACCCGAATAGGGATGGGACCTCAGAGATGGCGACACCATGAAAACCGGTGTACAAAACATTCGACCAAGGAGGTCGCCAATAATAGGTCCTTGTATGTTAGATCCTTATATACTTTAAGGTTAGAACTATGTATGAAATGAAAAACTTATAATGTATGTCCACTCGCTTTCATTTTACACTAGAGCGACCCGCCAGAGCCAGCCCTATCAGCTGCGGGAGTAGGGGACATTCCTTCACCCGCTGTGGAAGACAAAGCAGAATTCAAAGACCATGTGAAAGTTATTTGTGGAACGCGAGGTCGTCGGTGGATCCCGCTTAATTTCTTCTGAAAAAACACATTTTGGCAGCCCGCGACAGTCCTGGAGCTCTATTATATTGAAGCCACAATTTCTGATAACAAAAGCGGGTTAGACAGGTTTTTTCATTAAATGTTGTAGTAAGCTGGTCTTGTTTTCGTTGTCCTTTGTGGAGAATGCCTCGCGATGTTAATGAAATTTACTTTGTCATACGCCGCTCATACCACCTGACCAGCCTTGATCATCATACATAACACAACACATACTTACCCACCCCGCATTGGGCCAGCGTGGTGGGTTATGGCCTAATGTCCCCATGTGGGAAGGCCTGTGTCCATCAGTGGGACGTTTATAGGTTGATGATGATTATAAATTATACTAGCAGCCACTTGCGGTTTCACCCGCGTGGTTCCCGTTCCCGTGGGAGTATCGGTATAAAAAGTATCCTATGTGTTAATCCAGGTTATGACCTATCTGTATGCAGAATTTCATCCAAATCCATTCAGTAGTTTTTGCGTGAAATAGTAACAAAACATCCATCCATACTTTCAAACTTTCGCGTTTATAATATTAGTAGGAAGGATTTGATTGACATAACAACAAAATTATCGCCGTTTATTATAAGTGCTTAATGGAATACTTAAAACCAATGATGTTACAAATAATATCATTGCTTAAAACAGTTCGTTTGCCTACTTTCCTATTCAGTTGGTAGGCGTTGTGTTATTTTACCATAGGCGTCACCTAGCTATCCCTAGGGAGGAAGTTATTAAAGATATTACGCAACTGTTGGTCGTTGTATTTATTCCATTGTTATGCAAAACAAGGCTTGTTTTTCTGTGTTTGTGATTGAGATAATTTTATGTTTTTGTTATCCACTACACGTAAATTTTAATTTTCTTTAGTAAATAAGAGTTCGATGTTAAACTGACCAAGAAACTTTTTCACTCCATTTTTTGTTTTTGGTATTTTGGCTACATTTAGTACATTTACTCAGTATTGGCAACGTAGCTAAGTTAATGTCGCCAAATGAGAAATATGAAAGGCAAACTAAACTACTTCCGAGTTGTAAAATTCTTATGCGTCTATAAAAATATTATTGTATTGCAGTGCAGTTCGGTAAAACGGCGGGCCAGATTTCGAGCACATTCCGAGTAAGCGCTCAGGTTATATTAAGCTGGCTTAGGTGTTGCATAATTTATGTATGAGATTGCTTATAAGCGGTAAGGGTAGCTAACTTGTCCACAAAATACTCGTAGGACGAACTGCGTATTGGACCTACGGCTAACAACAACAAAACTAAAAATAAATATATTTATTGAAATTATCCGTGGACAGTGCGTGCGAAACGAAAATATATATTTTTAATTTTACATTATTTATTATAGGAAAAGCTAATATTTAACATAGCTGTGATACAGCCCACAACACTACACACACACCTATCTTCATTAGGTATAAAAAAAGTATCACTAAAAATAGCACATTGGATTACTACAAAGTTAATTAAAGTTTAACATTATACATAGACAATATATCATCCTGACATAGGAAAGAGATACTTCGTAACAATGCATAACTAAAAGAAATGAAACAATAACCAAAAACAAGTAAGCCTAAATTATAACGAAATAAGCTGTAACTTTCCTAAATAAATAAAATAAAACAACTAAGTAATCTAATTTCAGTGCAAGCAAAACCCAAGTTTACACGGTTGTATTGTGGCAATAAATCTTATCTATCTAGCCCGTGGGCACGAACCATTTCTCCATTATCCCCGCGGTAAACCAGCGTGCTTCATTACCTCAATATTATTATCATGAATTCACTCGCAAGCCTTTGATATCCCGTAAATAAAGCCTTGGGCTTATATAACTACTACCCATTTCACGACTATCAAAGGCAGATCCGATCAATAAATAGGGCGTGACAACGTTATATTACCTACGTGAACATAAATAAAGATACTGTCATTGATTTAATGATGTATTTACTGGTTTTCCTCATTTCGTGAAGCCACAGAGGTTTATTATTAACAATAACATTTGTAATAAAATAACCGTGTCGCGTGGCGGTGAAAGAATACTACCACCCCCTCTCTTCCCTTGGGTGTCGTAAAAGGCGACTAACGGACTAAATATTGCATATATATCCAACAGTATAGAGCGGCGATGGGCTCACCACCTGTCCCACTGAGCACATGTGCAGCCGCTATTTGGTGAAAAGAGGATATATAAATAATTTTATCAAACATCTCTATATCGCCATCGACAGTCAACATTTAAATAAAAGTGCAATATAGAAAACGTTTTGCTTAGTCTCGACAATTTAGGTACGAAATCATAGACCAAACTTAAACGAAAATATAGCTAGAGGACTGCTTTTGCGGTACTTATTGCCTAGTCTCTGACAAACCCTTCGGGGATAATATTTGTGAGTATTTAATTATGTTTGTTTGAAGATGTAAGAGACTTAAGATAACGATAATTCTAAAGTTGTTGCTATATTTTCGTTTAAGTTTTGTCTTTGACTTCGTAGCTAAATTGTCGAGACTAACAGATCTTTTTGTATTAAGTACCTACCTTTCATTTAAATGTTGACTGTCGATGATGGCCGATATACTTAGCGATGTTTGATAAAATTATTTGTATTTGGTAAACATGCACCTATAATAGCTAAGTATGACCAAGGATGAAGTAAGTATTAAATGAAATGTAATTAAAAAGCGTTGCTTCGAAAACTTCTATAAAAAAACGTCTTTTCAATTTCGCTTCGTAGGTTCAATAATAAAAAACTTTCTGCTAGTCGTAGCCGATGCCAAATATGGTTTGCCGGGGGACTTTCATTTTTGGCATAAAAATAGGACTGTTTGCGTGAACATCTTTACTTGAACATCTACATGTCGCAGCACGATTGTATAATACGCTGATTTACATAAAGCTAGTCGCTTTACAAAACAGCGCTGTATTATAAACCATGTAATTGATGTTCTTACATAATAAATGTTTACAGTAAGCCACTGTTTTATTAAACATATCATTTGAATATTCGGGCTAAACAACAATTAACCGTTCTACAATGAATACAGACCTGTTTTGTACGTTATTCATTGTCCCATGAAGTAGTATAAAATACGGACGAGAATAACGTTTTTTAAATAATTTATGAGTCGAAACCATGCAGAGTTCTATTCTCCTTTAAGCAGTCTCCCCTCTGTGTAAATAAAAAAGTGTATTAGTCTGTTCGTCCTTCTTTAACGTTAAAATGAAGTGTCAGATCTACCTAAAATCAAAATAAAAATGAATTAGATAAATAAAACTCTTTTTTTCTGGTTCCGAAGCACACAGGCGACCATTACGGAAATATATATTTTTTTGCAATCAGTAAAACTAAGTAATTATTCATCTTGGATTTGTTTTGTACAGATATTTAACTGCCTCTGTGGTCTGGTGACTAAGAAACCGGTCTTAAACCCAGAGCTCAATACCCAGAGGGGGGTACATCTTGGTGTACTTGGTTTGGTTGGTGGTAGGCCTGTTAAGTCCGCCTGGCTAACTACCACCATCTTATCTAAGTGTGTCGCCATAACAACGATGTTTATAGCATTGTTGTGTTTCGACAGTTTGAGATAAGATAGCCAGTTCCTCAGTGGTTGAGGATTCCGAGTAAAGTGCGATTACGTCTTCGGCCTTATCTGAATTACCATCAGGTGAGATGAAGGCCAGTGCTTACACGTAGAACGTATAAAAAATTATACTTATAGTTTAAGGACTCCAAAGAAGAGAAGAAAGAGGTCTGCTGTTCTGTGGGGACCCAAGACCCAAGACTCAAGAGAGACAACAGACTACTTTAAAATCCCAGTCAAAAGCAAAAGTTCCATCTGACACGCAATGAGCCATTGAGATTTTTGTGACAAACCAAACTAAGCGCGAGCAAAGTCACGACCGGATACTAGTGTGGAATAATAAACAATTACGGTTTAAACTGGTTCCACTTTGATACTGCATAAATTAAGAGCGTTGAAAGGAAAATTAAAGCACTCATTAGGAAACTACTTATGTCTACACGCATTATGAATTTATGAGTCGAGATAAAGATCTATAGTTTAAACATTTTGCTTTCATACTTGATTTCTAGGGTTCAGAAAGAGCATCCAATGAGCATCGCATTGAGACTGCGCCCTCATGCTCATACATACTTATACTTATAGTGACACTATTATCCTTAAAGGGTTAGTCAGAAACCAGGCAATGAGTAAACGCAAAAGTAGTCTACTACCACAGTCCACGTTTCACCAAATGATGACTGCACATGTACTAAGCGAGACAGGTGGTGAGCCTACCGTCGCTCTATGCTGTTGGATGTCTTTAGTCCGTTAGTCGCCTTTTCCGACACCCAAGGTGTGGTATTGTGTAGTTTTTGATTCGTTAGTCGCCTTTTACGACACCCAAGGGGCGGTAGTATTATATTGATGAGCCTCTATATACCAACACAGCAAACGTGATGTGTATGTACTCTAGAGCGATCGCTATCCAATCGGATTTGGAAAAGCAAGCAGAAACAATAACATGCGAACTTCATGCTCATATTATAGCCATTTATGCTTTTCATTTCAAATAGCGGCGGGGCTTAGGAAGTGGCGTCAAATAGGCATTACTTCCACGATGCACTCACGCCGCGCCGGTGCATTAGCCGGCTAGGACGAGACATGCTCTAGTTAGTTCAACCAACCTATATTATGGTGGGAGTGGTATATTTATACTTTAATTACAAGCTTGACCTGTATTTTACCTGTTGGTAAGCCGATAAGGCTGACCCGATATCGAGGGACTGGCTATATCCCTAAACGCCGTCGGATAACAATCCTACTAATATTATAAACGCGAAAGTTTGTAAGTATGGATGGATATTTGTTACTCTTTCACGTAAAAACTACTGAATGGATTTGGATGAAATTCGGCATACAGATAGTTTATAACCTGGATTACACATAGGATACTTTTTATCCCTATATTCCCACAGGAACGGGAACCACGCGAGTAAAACCGCGAGGGGCCGCTTGTAAATAATAATTCGCGACATATTGTACATACATACATATAATCACGACTATTATCCCCGAAGGGTTAGTCAGAGACAAGCAATGAGGACCACAAAAGCAGTTATGCCATAGTTCATTTTTCACCAAAGAGCGACTGCACATGTGCTCAGCGTGACAGGTGGTGAACCCATCGCCGCTGTATGCTGTTGGAAGTATGTACAGTCTTTAGTCTGTTAGTCGCCTTTTATGACACCCAAGGAAAGAGAAGGGGTGTATAGTGAAACCTTTACTAGTCCCGGGACTAATCTGTGCCATTACTAATCGCTGTCACCTATTTTATGTCCTGACTAGCATTTACACGCGGCTTCGCTCGCGTTAAGTTTTCGCTTGTAACCTTCTCCAGCAACCAAACTCATACCCTCTACCAAAATTTATCAAAAACGGGTTTTGTAGTTTAAGCGGAACAAACAAACAAACTCACTTTCGCATTAAAATATTAGTTAAGATAACGATGATTTGTTTGTTACCAAAATTCACTATTCTATTATAGTGATAGTCCCAACTAACAAAAACTATTCTTATAAAGGCCTACATTGCCAAAATTAATAGCTTTTTAATAGCCGTATTATCTCTTATAAACCAGCGTTTGGGCACAAATTATAAGGACAATAACTTTATACCTACCTTCGCCACATTCACAATTCAGTTGAAAACGTAGATTTATCCAAAGTTTGGAAGTTCCTTAAGTCGCTAGGAATTGGAAAATTAAAACAAAATTCTATTTCACCCAATATTAATATTGACTCACTAAATCTCCATTTCTCTTCCTCATCATGTATCAATGATGCTGAAAAAGCGACTACATTAGACAAACTGTCTACTGTACCAGTTCCTGATCTTGCTCCCTTTGCATTTGACCAATTATCGGATTGTGATGTTAAAAAGAGCTTGCTGTCAATTACTTCCAATGCGGTAGGCGGTGACGGTATTAGTCGCAATATGTTAGTGCCAATCCTTGATATCGTCCTTCCAGTCCTCACTTTTATTTTTAACAGCTCCATCTCCAATGCTGTATTCCCATCCTCATGGAAAGACGCTCAGATAGTTCCTTTGCCTAAAAAATGTAATCCTAAATCGTTTGCTGAATACCGACCTATTTCCATTCTCCCTTTCCTATCCAAAGTCCTCGAGCGTCTGGTCCACAATCAAATAAGTAAGTTCCTTTCCCATCATAATCTCCTAAACCCACTCCAATCCGGCTTCCGTCCAGGCCACAGCACTGTGACTACTTTAGTCAAGATCACCGACGACATTCGCCTTGGCATGGAAAACGGTCACCTAACTGTGCTTACGTTGCTGGACTTCAGCAATGCCTTTAACACAGTTGACTTTGACATCCTTTTATCTTTGATGCGCTCACTTAACATATCTCCAACGGTAATTGAGTGGTTTCACAGCTACCTGTACGGACGCAGGCAAAGGGTTCGCCTTGAAGAGAAATTCTCTGCGTGGTGTGACTCGACGGCTGGTGTCCCGCAGGGTGGCGTTTTATCTCCTCTCCTCTTTGCTATTTTTATCACTTCTATTTCCGAAAACCTTTCTTCCTCCTACCACCTATATGCAGACGATTTACAAATTTATTGCCAGGCACCACTTGGTAATCTCGCCGAGGCTATATTAACTACCAACGTAAATTTGAAACATATTGTAGATTGGAGCCGAGCCTACGGACTTAAAGTCAATCCAAGCAAAACGCAGGCTATTGTGGTCGGCAGCTCCAGGTTGCTTTCCAAGGTAAACTGGGAAACCCTCCCTAAGGTTACATTTGATGGAGTGGACATCCCTTTTAGTAAATCAGTTGCTGACTTGGGCGTTATTATTGATAGCTGCTTGAGTTGGGGGCCGCAACTACAAGCTGTCAGTCGCAAGCTCTACGCATCTTCGGCTTCTTTAAGAAGACTGCGCAACTTTTTACCCACTGCCACTAAAATTGCGCTAGCACATTCGCTGCTTCTTCCCGTTTTAGACTATGCCGACGCCTGCTATCTTGATCTCTCGGAGGACCAGCTAAATAAACTTGAGCGCCTTCAAAATCTTTGTATTCGATTCATATTTGGCTTACGCAAGTATGATCATGTTTCTGAATACCGCGCTAAACTCAAGTGGCTTCCTATTCGTCTTCGCCGGAATACTCACATCCTCTCCCTTCTATATAACATATTGTTTAATCCCACCTATCCTTCCTATCTAAAGGAACGCTTCAGTTTCCTTTATTGTTCATCCTCGCGCTCCTTACGGTCATCAGAAAATCTATCCCTTAAAACCCCACTTCACAACACTACCTTTTACGATTGTTCATTCACCGTTGAAGCTGTTCGTCTCTGGAACTCGCTTCCAGTTGCGATCAGGCGTGCTAAAACAATTCACGCATTTAAGGTGCACGTGAAGAATTTCTACCTTTCCCTTTAACCCTATCCTGCTGCATAGCTGTCATTGTCCGCTACATCCTACCTGAGACTATTATATTTAAGTATTTATATGTATGTATATATAATTGTTACACCCTATTATTTATTTATTTTATAATATTATGTATTATGTTTTGGTTCTTATTAATTTGCTTTTGTTTTTAATTGTTTTACTGTGGTATGCACCTCCGATCTTTGAGTGTATAAGTTCTCTCCATCCGAATGGTTGTCTGGCAGAGATCGCTTTAAAGCGATAAGACCGCCAAATTGTAACTTTATATTTGTGCTCATTGTTATGTGTTATGTAAATGTTTGTGGTGTTAAGTTACAATAAAAGTATTGTCTATCTATCTATCTATCTTATAGTGGATTTATTGTTAGCTTTTTCTTCTTATACGTGTTTTATTATAGCCAGCAACAAGGGAGTAAAGTTTATACCAGCAAAGCAAAGTATTTTATAAAGCTGTTTGCCCATGTATGATTCTGTAATAAGTATTATGGACAGTGATTTACATTTTCGTAAAAGCGTCAACCATTTTTATGACAAGAACAGTAGGTAAGTTTATAATTTATTTTAGGTTGTTACTGATTATAATTGCTTGTATAAAGTGAAAACGGTGTGGGAATTCAAATGCATGGCAAAATACGTAGTGGTACGCAGTGTGTTATATTATCAACGCGCCCTTGAATTTAGGCTGTTTTGTGATACAAAAATAGTTAATTATAAGGAAACTTAAGCTTATGCTGTTGCCATTTTGTATATATTTAGGGTTCTTTTCTCACCAGTAAAATCCCGTACCCACATTTATTTTATTGCGCAAAGATTTTTATTTATTTTACATGGTAGGTAAACCATGTAAAACAAAATAATTTTGAAATTTTACTTTACTGTTTTGTTCATAATTTAATTCTTATTTCTTTTGCAGGATTTTTTTTTTTTAAATTAGTTAAAACCGAAGTAATAGAAGTCCCAACCTATTGAAACAAGAAATTAAGAAAACGCATTAATAATAGTAATAGACTTCTTTCAGTCTCTTAAGTAGGTAATTCAGCAGCCAGCCAGCTATAAATACGCGCCTAATCGTCTAATTACGTGGTGTAATATTTTAAAATAAATCGCTAAAAGTTAAGGAAATATTGATTTTTACTGCCCAATATTTTATTTCTCTACACCAAAATTTCAATGAATTTCAAATGGACGGAACCCGTGGCTGTTTTTGTAACAGCTAGATAATTTCAACCATGATGTACCATGTTTTTGTAAAGTTATATAGAACACTTGAATGTAGTCATCTAGAGAATAACGCTCTTATAAATAATATGTAATCGAATATGGTTTGCTTTTATTCTTATAAAGACTATATAAAACGCTTTTACTCTTTTTGTCATATAGACATCTTATAAAAAGCTCCTATAAATTAAAAAGCCATATAATTACTCTGTGCATTGCTTTTATAAGAATAATTGGCCCTATTAGAAACCTTTCCATAACTTTTGATTATTATGAGGCTAAAAAGCCATATAACTAGCTCTTATAAGAATAACACATTTTGAACTCTTATTGTGGCTATATTATTTGGATTTATTACCGTTTACCCAACTAAATTACAAGAATAATGGTAGTATTAGCTAAGTCTTCTTATAATGTACCATTATAAGGTTCAAAGACATATTGATTGCTATTTTAAAACCATTATTAGAGTACGGACCTTATACATTAATGTTATAAGGGTATATTGTTAGTTGGGAGTAGCTCGATATTTATCATAATTGCTATACTTTAAATCGTGCGTTCGGAAATGGTGTCATAAGGTCATTAGTTCGTCGCTGCTTCCTAGCAATGTACTATGCATTTACCCACAGACATATATCTATGTCTGTGCATTTACCGGATGTGATGATGAGACATGCTTTAGTTATTTCAGTTAACCACAAGCTATATTATAATATCACATGTTTCTAACTACTATAAATAGGTAAGTATGTGTAAAAACATGAATACTGGCAACTATGCCCATATTGTATTCTGCCACTGCCGGAAAGGCTAATAGGTACGACAACATCTTTATGGAAAAAGCTATCCAGAACCATTGAGGTACAATAAACTAGAGAAGACACCCCGAAGCAAGTTTGTGAGCAACTAAGGTGCAGCCGCAAGGTCCACAATCGCTAGAAACACGCGCAATCACTGTCACTGAGGCGTTTGCAGCCCAAGTGCGGACGGCAGATTCGCACTTGAACGAAACACAGCAGTGGTGATGAGCGGTGTCTTCTCCATACGTAGTAATAATAGCTTAAGAGGCCTATTACATCACGACTGTGATTTTTGCGTAAAATGGCCAATTTTGGCGTTATGGATCTCAGAAACAAAAATACGTTAACAATTATGGCTTATTGAATAGTGTAGAATAGCTATTGGAATAGTGCGTAGCGGCCTCGCTTTTTGTAAATTTTGCATAAATTTTTAATTAAACCCAAAATTGCAGAGAAAGATTTTCATAAATGTTATTGAGCAAAATTTAAACCAGAGTAATTGTTACTTCATGAGGAATAAAGATTTTATGATGAATTTATTATTCTATTTCTATAAAAACTAAAAATACAACTGCAAAATTATTACAAAATGCGATGCGCCGGCCGTCCGAATTCAACTTATGCTTACAGAATGGAGATTTGTAATATTATGCACAAATTTATTATCCTATTTCGATAAAAACGATAAATACAACTGCAAAATTACTACACAATGCGAAAATGGGCATTTTACGCAAAAATCACATTCGAGATGTAATAGGCCTCTTAATGTCCAGAACCAGAAGTATTTATCGTGCTATCGGTGTTTCTAAACTGTTTCTATACGGATACCTAGATGTAAAGTGTGTTTTGGAGATTACTCATACATAGCGCTAGCAATGTCGTGCAATAACTGTGTGGTAAGATGGTGCTAGCTAGCCAAGTTGATTTAAAGGCAGGAGAGTTCGATGGCGCAGCGCAGCGGCTTGCGATCTTGCCCGCTAAGCAACTTTTGCAATGCCGGGTCGATGGATGGGTAACCAAACTAAAAACATCTTGAGCTCCTCCGTGCTTCGGAAGGCACGTAAAGCCGTTGTTGGTCCCGGTTGTTGTCGTAAGATGGCAATCGTTAAAACTGACCAACCCGCATTGGGCCAGCGTGGAGGGTTATTATGGCCCCACGTGCTATTGTCCACGTGGGAGGTCTGTGCCCAGCATTGGGCTGTTTATAGGCTGACTATGATGAATCCTTCACTGGGAATCAAACATAACACTTTTGTTTGTTGACCACAAACTCACTCACTAGGTTGACAATTTAAATTAGTTGCGAATGTTGCGATATAGAATAACTCATACTGTATAATAATTATATAGATACTAGCGGCCGCTCACGGTTTCACCCGCGTGGTTCCCGTTCCCGTGGGAATATCGGGATAAAAAGTATCCTATGTGTTAATCCCGTTCCCGTGTTGAGTTGAGCTCGATGGCGCAGCGGCTAGCGCGTTCGGCTTGCGATCTTGCCCGCTAAGCAACTTTCGCAATGCCGGGTCGCTGGATGGGTGACCAAATTAATACAACTCGAGCTCCTCCGTGCTTCGGAAAGCACGTTAAGCCGTTGGTCCCGTTTGTTGTCGTAAGATGACAGTCGTTAAAACCCACCAACCCGCATTGGGCCAGCGTGATGGGTTATGGCCCAATATCCCCAAGTGCATATTCCACGTGGGAGGCCTGTGCCCAGCAGTGGGACGTTTATAGGCTGATGATGATGTGTTAATCCAGGTTATAAACTATCTGTATGCCAAATTTCATCCAAATCCATTCAGTAGTTTTACGTGAAAGAGTAACAAACATCCATCCATTCTTACAAACTTTCGCGTTTATAATATTAGTAGGATGTATAAATTTACTCAAATTTTATGCTAACAACAAATAAGATTACTGAAAAGTAGCATTAGGCATTCTACGATTTAACGGATTTGTACATCTATCTATCATCATCATCAGCCTATAAACGTCCCACTGCTGGGCACAGGCCTCCCACTGGGATAGTTGCACGTGGGGATATAGGGCCATAATAACCCACCACGCTGCCCCAATGCAGGTTGGTGGGTTTTAACGACTGTCATCTTACGACAACAACCGGGACCAACGGCTTAACGTCGTGCCGTCCGAAGCACGGAGGAGCTCGAGATGTTTTTAAATTGGTCACCCATCCAGCGACCCGGCATTGCGAAAATTGCTTAGCGGGCAAGATCGCAAGCCGAACGCGCTATAGCCGCTGCGCCATCGAGCTCCTCTGACATCTATCTATGGAAGATAATAAAATAGCCTCGCAATAAAAACCTGTTTTACTCGCAGTTCTTCCATTTCCCATACAATATCGTTTCATTTCCTCTATCCAGTGATTCGTTCGTATCGGTGACTAACACGATGCACTGCAGGCATTTTCTATACGATATACAAGGTACAACGGGCAACGTGGTGAGTATGACCCTGCTGCTCTAAAATAACTCTTACAGCAGTTTACACAAGGTTGAAGTTTAAAGTTTTACTTTCGTCTGTAAATTGCGGACCCGCCCCTACCTTTCATGATTGCCAGTATTTAAGGATTTATAAGTAAGTACCTTTGCATTTTGCACAATATTTTAGTTTAATTTCAGTAACAATTTGTAACAACTGTAAGTTTTAAAAAAAAAACCGGCCAAGTGCGAGTCGGCCTCGCCCATGAAGGGTTCCGTAGCAGCAAGTAACATCATATAAAAGTTCTTGTAGTTCGTTGTAACTTTGATCGATATTATAATAATAGTGTATTTTTTTAAATTAATTAATTTATGACGTATTAAAAAAACTACTTACTAGATCTCGTTTAAACCAATTTTCGGTGGAAGTTAGCATGGTAATGTACATCATATATCTTTTTTAGTTTTACCATTCTCTTATTTTAGAAGTTACAGGGGGGCAAACTAATCTCTTTCTCGCGCAAACTATTCAGTTTAGAAAAAAATAATGTTAGAAACCTTAATATCATTTTTGAAGACCTATCCATAGATACCCCACACTTATGGGTTTGATGAAAAACAATTTTTGAGTTTCAGTTCTAAGTATGGGGAACCCCCAAAATTTATTGATTTTTTTCTATTTTTGTGTGAAAATCTTAATGCGGTTCACAGAATACATCTACTTACCAAGTTTCAACAATAGTTCATATAGTTTCGGTAAAAAGTTGCTGTGACATACGGACGGACAGACAGACATGACGAATCCATAAGGGTTCCATGTTTTGCCATTTGGCTACAGAACCCCAAAAACTGTTTAGTGTTGTTGTTTATTTTTATTAATTAATTACGTTTTTAGATAGATAGATAGATAAAACGCTTTATTGCACACACAAAAATACAGAAATAAACAAAATAAGCATATTAAAACTAATGTGGGCAAAGGCGGTCTTATCGCTTAAAGCGATCTCTTCCAGACAACCTTTGCGGTATAGGACAACAGAAAAAGAACGACAAGCAGTGCACCAGAAACAAGCAAATATGAAAAATTACCTATATGTTATAATAGGTAATTCATCTGGATAATCACATCACACTAACCCAACTAGCAAAGTAGTGGAATAAGCGATCAGTTACTCTACTAAAGATCGAATAAATGTTGAATAATGGCTACCGAGTGATCATATTTTTATTTTTAGCTATTTTCCCTATTGTGCGCTATAATTATGACGTATAAACGTTTATTCTACGTACTTATACCGCAACTATTCGACAATCGTGTAATAGTGTCTATTACTCGATTATACAACATGAGTTTGTTATAGTAGCGCTATAAGAGCATTGAATTAGCTATTTGTCTGTGTAGGTCGCAACTATATAGCCACAGTAAATCTTGGATCTTGACTTGATTGCACTTTGATATATACAACATCTTTGGAATTCAGTGATGTATTACCGTCACCTTCTACTCCTAATATGACACTATTGGTTTGAATTTTCTTCAGTCCAAGTAGTTGAACTGCAGCCTCCGTTATAAAGGAGGCTTGTGATCCCTGGTCCAATATCGACCTTAGTGTCATATGCGATCCGTTGTTCGTTTCAGCATTTACCAAAGCTGTAGGTAAAAGCACTTGACTCTTGTTGTTAGAGAAACAAGTGGTTACTTGACGTTCTATGATCTCGCCTGATGTTGTTACTGTTGCCGCCACAACATCGTCTTTTCTTACTTGTAAGGTACATTCTGGACTGTCCAGTGATACGTTAGTATTGTTGCTATGCAATAATGTATGGTGTTTTCTTTTGCATATTCTACATATAGTGGGCAAACGACAAGATATAACAGAATGGTTCGCTCCTAAGCAGTTATAACACAGATTTAATGTTTGAACAAAATTGTGACGGGTTGATAAACTTTCATTTGCAAATTCTTTACAATTTCCTAACTTATGAGTACAGCCAGAACAAAAAGAACAAGGAACAACATTATTATAATTCATATTATTTGTAACATGATGCGAATGAGTAGTGTTTACAAATTTAGGGTTTAAAAATTCCAGTGACCTAAATTTGTCCCTCCGGCGCCAGGGGTCTACTTCTCAAACAGTCTATTTCGCATCATTACCCACTTCTCTGTTTGACTACTTCGCTAACTGCCTACTTAGCAAACAGCCTGTTTCGCATTCCGCCTACTTTTCAATTGAACTACTTCGCAAACTGACTACTTTTTTCTTTAATGTCATCTTCGGACAGTTAATAACATAATAGCAATAGAATGCACATTCGTTACCTCCTTGCTAGAGGAAATTACTGGCCACTTTATTTTTGATATATCCTTCATTTATTTTCCTTTAATGACAAATAAGATGAAATAATGTCATATCAATGTCATTGTGTATTCAGTGCGTTAGTTTAATAAAAGGGAATAGTATTTTTACTGTTTACGTAATGGATTTGCAATTTACTAAGAACCAAGTCGGTCGTCTTTCCTTGTTACAAGAAGGCTACAGGTACAATTTTGAAAAAACAAACAAGTCTGGCAATACACTGTGGCGCTGTGCCAATCGTAGTTGCTGCAGTAGTACCATTACATTAGACCAATCCAAAACTAAAGTCCTCAGATCAAGCGACAAGAACCCTCATACGTGTTTTCCCGATCTAAACAGAAACAGAATTCTATTGGCTATAGAAAAAACAAAAAGTGATGTCTGTGTTAATTTTGATCCAATCCAAAAAATTTATGAAGGTAACATTGAACATTTAAAACTTGATTGCTGTGTTCCATCATTTTTGTCAGTAAAAGATACGTTATATAGAGCCAGAAAAAAATTTCTAAATACCGATCGTTTAATATTTTCAAATATCCAGGAAGTTTACGTTCCTAGCGGTTTGGCGAAGAAATTTTTAATTTGTGAAGACGGTGATATAGAAAAAATTTTAGTTTTCTCTACACCCTTGGCGAAAAAACATATAAAGGGAAAACCTGGCAGGTTTTATGGTGATGGCACGTTCCGTTGTGTACCGTCACCGTTCTATCAATTATACACTATCCATTTTGATTTGGGTTCCACGATTGAAAGTGTTAACGTGAAACCAATTATTTATGCGATGTTACCTAACAAAAGTGAAATAACATATACACGCTTTTTTGAGATCCTAAAAGAAAAATTAAAGGTTGAGATGACAGATTTTAAATGTGATTATGAAAGTGCGGTTATAAACGCTGTGCAGACTGTTTATCCACAATGTAAGGTAACAGGATGCTACTATCATTTTCAAAAAGCCATTTGGAGAAAGTATAAGCAATTAAAAATACAAGGCCATGGTGGACGAAAAATGGTAAGATGGACCACACACTTGCCTTTATTGCCGTCACATTTAATCAAAGAAGGGTGGAGGGTTATTTTGAATAATGTCCCAGAGCTTACTAATCCGATTATGGAGTTCAAAATTTACTTTGAATCCCAGTGGCTGAGAAAAGTTTCTGCGGAGATCCTGAGTTGTGCACACCAATTGCATCGTACAACAAATGTTCTAGAAGGTTGGCATAGGCGTCTCAATGCCAGGATACCTAAAAAGCCAACTTTCTTCTCATTTGTTCATAAACTGCGCAAAGAGGGAAAACATTTCAATTTTCAAATTCAAAGATGTTTGTTCCACCCTTTGAAAAAAAACCGCAAGAACTGTGATATACAATTTGATCAAAAATTAGAAAAACACGTGTGCCAATTAGAAGCTAACGAAATAACAATTATAGAATATTTACAAAAAACTGTTTATATGCGATTAAAATTTAATTAGTGTTTTTAAGTTTTTCTTTGTTATTACATTACAATTTAAGTTTAATTTCATTTTAAGTTTGTTTGGTTAATAAAAATAATATAATACAAAACGTAATGAATAATTTTCTATTTATCAGTACTTTGTTCGTTCTTTGACAAGTAGGTAGTTTGCGAAGTGGTCTCTTTGAGAGTAGGCGGAATGCGAAATAGACTGTTTGATAAGTAGGCGATTTGCGAAGTTGTCTCCACGAAAAGTAGTCAAAATGAGAAATAGACTGTTTGAGAAGTAGACCCCTGGCGCCGGAGGGAAATTTGTGCTCTAAAAATTCTAAAAACTGTTTTAAGGTTGGTAACTCATTAGTAAGATTACAAACTTTAGCCTCCCATTCTTTGCGAGACTCAATGTCTAATTTCAATGAAAGAATATATATTAATATGACATCCCAATTATCTACATTCACCTCTACATTTTTTAAAGCATTAAGAAATTCGTTGGTATTATCAAACAGTTCTTTTAGAGCACTTGACGCTTCGTGAACAATATTTTTTAGATTGAAAAACTTCTGTAAAATACAATAAGTTACATGTTTCTTGTTATTGAATCCACGATCTAACAATTCCCAGCACACAGAGTAGTTATCGCTTGAAATCGGTAAATGCCGCAGCAGTTGTTCAGCTTCACCCGTCAAATAACTCTTCAAATAATGAAGCTTCTGCACATCTTGTAACGTTTTATTATGATGAATCAGGGACAAATAGAGATCTCTGAACGTTGTCCACTCCGAATAATCTCCAGAAAATAGCGGTATGGTAATGCTTGGTAACTTCACACCAATATGTTCCAAATCATTGGGAGCTTCCGAAGAATCCAGTTTATGGGAGCTATTGCATTGTTTTAAACGCTCCTTAAGTTCAGTTTTATAATCTGTATACAAATCCTCCACTAAACCATAAAAATCTTTACCATTGTATGCAGATTCCTCGAAGTCAAACTCATGAATTAATTTTTGATGCGTTGTGTTGAAAGTTATCCATAGCTTTTCTATGTTATCTATTCTAGTTTCAATATAAGACGCATTTAATCTTTCTCTCGGTGATTTTTTAAAATTGTTAAAATTTCTTTGAATCTTTTTTTCTATGTCTTCCTGTACTCTTATCAATGAATCCATTTTAGTTATACGTTACTAAATTTACTTGAACTCGTCAACTGCTCTAGGTAAGTATAATTAGTAAAGGTACCTACTTACAGTTTATTCTCCTACAGTTCATACAACCTGTGCTCATTTTTAGCTATCAGATATAGGTAACTTCTTTCTTGTTTGCGCCACTGACACGTAATCCAAATCGTCGTTAATATCCGGCTCCGAATGACCATGAATGAAAACACACTAAGTTTCAAGACGAGATCAAAATACTTTAATAAAAATGATACGAGAAAAAACCAACAAGAACAACAAGATAAAGATTTAATAATAAAAAAATACTATGACTATTTTGTGACATCAAAATCTGTCAAGTTATTTAAACCAAACGACAAGAAAAACATAATTAAATAAAAACATTGAATAAAGAAAAAGGTTCTATTCAACCTTTATGTAGCCTGTTAAAAACACCGTTACTATACCATGAACACCTGTAATTGCAGTTCAGATGTTGAAAACCCAGAGAGTATTGAAAATGAACAAGAATGAGAGATTTAGAATAAAATATATTTTTCTCGTATTCAAATCTGTTTCCACTCTACATCCGTAGCACCTTTCTAATAAAATAAAATGTGTTTCCAGCCATGTGTCCACATTCATAATTATAAACAATCATCTGGAAAGAGAAAAAACTTGAATCATTTCAGTGGCTACCAGATTATAGAGTTGTATTATAGTTGTAAACCAGCGGCTTGTAAGCCGGTAGTTACCGAAACCAGCGGCTAGAAACGAATAACCAGCCGCTTGATACCGGGTAGAAGATACCCGACTTGACTTCGAAAAAAAACTATTTATATTACATTTTTTATTGTTAAACTCTTATTTTTGTTAAAAAGTAGGACTTACTATGTTCTGCTTTTTTTTGTATTTTTTTAAATAAACACGGAATACACCATTATTTAATTTATAAACGAACAGGAAACTGAAACAAGAGTTTGTGTTTATGATATGATATTATGATAGTGTATGAAAATTATAAGAATAAAGGTAGTAAAGGAAGGTAATTAGTTTACTTTAGATCTAATCATCATTATAAACCAAACGCAGGAATCTCGCGGCAAAATTTAGGCTCACATGCTTTTGGTGTATTGAAGAAATACAACTAAATGCTTACTATTACTAGGTATCTGTTCACCTTATTTCATAGATAAATACATATTTCCAAAACATATCTTACAAATAAATTAAAATAGTCCTATTCCACTGCTGCGTCACGTTTTGTATGAGAATTTTGAGTATTTAACACATAATACGGATGCAAATTTTACTGTTTATGCCTATTTATGTTAAATGTACCTACCTATCCTATAGTAAATAAATTAGAAAAACAACAAAAACAAAAACTAAATCATGTGAATATAAACTGTACAATAAAATGTAAGCAGCCATTTTCAGCCGCTAGTTATCGTTAGAAATGATAACAATCCAAATAAGCCGTTTCTAGCCGCCAGGCTAGAAATGTTAGTAACCAGCTTTACATCTATAGTTATATCTAACCATTCAAGTTTTGTTACCGGCTTTGAATCAGGAACCCTAAAATAAAACCATTTATTAAATATGGTGGAACAGTGTTGCAGTTATTCAACACATGATCGAATTTATGCGCTATAGCAGAAATCTATTCACCAAATTCGTGTAATTTATATATTATTTTAATGTTTATTTATTAATATAACGTTTTTTGGCAGAGCCCATAAATATATGTGAATTATGGCATATCACTTTATCGGTAAATTAATTTCGCATGATTTCTACCCTGTACACGTACAATCATACTATAAAATTCATATTTGGTTGAGTACTTCCATTACTATTGGATAATAACATAAGGAGGAGATTTATATTTGTTCACTCAGTTGCATTTGCATTAAAGCAGAACTTTTTGGAACAACAGTATTTTATTCGCTTTTATCGCATAAAAATATCGATTTGTAGAACATCGGCAACCTTTAAAGCATTATTTTGTGGAATATTGGAAACCATGTAACTTTAACTCCATCATATAGTGCAGTAGTTGCCGCGACAATGCTATTACTGCACTAAAATGTGTTAGGTTTGCTGTTAAATCACATCTATTCCATAATTAGGGTATTTATTTCACAGTTACTCTGCTTCTATTGCACCAATTAGTGGAGTAATTTGCGCCTTAATCCTGTTGAATACACGTTGACTCCACATCTATTCAACTTATAACGACGCTCTTATAGAACTGTTTAGTAAAACAGGAACGTTGCCGTGACTGTTAAAGCACACCGTTTTGCTAGTTGGGAATATTATAAAGGCCAATGTTTGTGAGTTGTGTATGTTTGTTACTTCTTCACGTAAAAACTACTGAATGGATTTGGATGAAATTCGGCAAACAGATAGTTTCTAACCTGGATTAACGAAGAGGATACTTTTTATCCCGATATTCCCACGGGAACGGGAACCACGCGGGTGAAACCGCGAGCGGCCGCTAGTATTAGAATATTTATTAGCTTAGAATATGGTAGGTATTACAAGTAGTTGGTCACTTATGCTATACATACATACGTATAATGACGACTATATTATCCCCGGAGGGTTAGTCAGAGACTAGGCAATGCGGACCGCAAAAACAGTCCTCTGCCATAGTCCAATTTTCACCAAATAGCGACTGCACAATGGCACATGTGCTCAGCGTGACAGGTGGTGAGGTAAGCCCATCGCCGCTCCATGCTGTTGGATGTACCTATGTGCAGTCTTTAGTCCGTTAGTCGCCTTTTACGACACCCATGGAAAGAGGGTGGTAGTATTATATTATTTAAATAATAGAATACTACATACATAAATAATAGAATGCTATTTAAATAATTATGCGAAATAATAATTATAAAATAACAAATTATATTTTTAATGGGTAGGTATACGCGTACTAATATTACTATTATTATCAGACATTATTATTCATTAATCATGAATCAAGTGACATAATACGAGGTCAATAAAAACCTAGTGTTGCTAAGCGCAAAATTCGAGAGCGGCTCGACCGATTTTACGGATTCCTTTTACGTTGTGTTTGAATGCTCAAAACGAAGTCTATATGAAAAAAAAATTGACAATTCGTCACGGGATACGGGGTGTCCACGCGGACGAACGAGCTGCTAATAAGCTACCAACGTACTAATGTCGCCGGATACGATGCCATAATCAATAGCGAGCACGCTTTACGAAATAGCGGATCCGCCATAAAAACTCCTTCTGTTAATAGATTTACTTTTTATAGCCAACTTACGGATGGGACGGACTCATTTAATCCCCCATAGCTCCTAGTAATATCCCGAGCGTGCGCATCGCTACAACTGAAAGTTCCATCCCAATTTAATTGCCATAAAAAGTGACACGTGCCATCACCGAAATAGAAACCATACAAAAACGCACTGCACTTAAACATTTTAACTTTTAAACCGTAGATGTAAAGTCGAAAATTGAATGACGACAGAAACAGAAGGTTGGACAGGACAATTGATATTACTTAGCTACTATTTTGTGGTCAAGCAGTTTAATGTTGTTACATAAATCGTTTAGAAACAAATAGACGTTAAAACAGTCTAGATACCATTCCATCAATAATAATAATATAAGTGTTTTTGTAGATAAAAAAACATCTGGCCGTTTCATTCACCGTAAAAATACTGATTAAAATTTTATTCCGAAAATCTCATAATGAAGTCATTAGGCATTAAAATGAGGCGGCATAAAAAAGTCGTTAAAATAATTTCCTTTATTTTTACGACATTAAATTATTATCATTTATATTATGCGGGGTCAACAGCTCATTTCTACCGATATGCATATCTCCCATTTACATGCAAATCAATTGGGCATGCAGTCCGGATTTGCCCGACACGGGGCAGGCTGATTGATATCTACGATTTGAGTCCGTATTGATAATAAATTAAAACAGTAGCATTTGTAATTAATATCCTACTAATATTATAAACGCGAAAGTTTGTAAGTATGGATGGATGTTTGTAACTCTTTCACGTAAAAACTACTGAATGGATTTGGATGAAATTCGGCATACAAATAGTTTATAACCTGGATTAACACAAAGGATACTTTTTATCCCGATATTCCCACGGGAACGGGAACCACGCGGGTGAAACCGCGAGCTGCCGCTAGTCATATAAATTAAGAATATAATCACTATACATTATAATAATGACAATTATTTTTCTATTAATATTAATGTATGTTTCACGCATTTCATTCATGAATTTCGACCTTTTAGGATGGCAACGTCAAGCTAAAATATACAATCAAGTAGATAATGTACAATAGATTTCATTAAGGGTGGATTCGACCAAACTGAAATAAGGTCTTATACCTAGAGATTAAACGCCGAATTTGTACAGACTAATCTCGGAGTAAGTCTTATTCCAGTTTGGTCGAATCCACCCTTAGTAAAGTAATAATCTTTGCAATAACAAAAAACTCTCTTTTAAAGTTCATGAAATTTTTAATTTAAATACGAGTACCAAATGCGGGACAAAGTAGCATACTAAATATACAAGACAATGAATATAAGTAGTTTATAGTATAGCATATCATGGTGACTATCCTATCCTGTAGACTAATCTATTCTAATATAAGAAATTGTTCAATGACCCAAAAAAATAGCACACTAACGACGAATGTTTCATACAAGTCAAATTATCCCACGACTATTATTAACCAAATGACTTTTAGTGCACCGTGTTAGGGCACAAAGTTGGTAAGCAAGTACTAAATTGAGGGTTGTAATGAGTGAATAGAAACAATTGCGTTGGCGTCCGCAGATTGAATAAAGCGTTTAACCCGTGACTTGCGGAGGATTAATGCGAATGGTGGTGTAGGGTTGTCTACTACACTGTGGTCTGTGGTAGCAGATTCTCAACATTATGTGGGCTGTGGTGGTAGGTAGGTATTCTCTTGGACAGTTAGTAACAGACTATCTGTTATATTATATCGGCAACCAAATAATAAATTTAAAAAAACAAGTTTTTTTAATTTATTATTTTATACCAAAAAGTAGAAGTTATGTTTCATTTTATGAATCTAATCTTGTTTTCTTTAGTTGCATAATTTTGTAGTTTTAGACTGTACAACGAACCGATCGCTGTCAAAATATTTTAGAGTAGGTCCCAAGAATAATCCGTAGCAGCCCTAGACGACCAAAGTATTATTTTATGGAACAAATTCTCAATGCGAAACCTGGCAAATTGACGTGGACTGTCGCTTATGTTTAATGATTTTTATCAATTTATTGCGTAGGGCAATTCGTACAACCCGATAATATTTTAAAATATATATCACCACCATATTGCGCATAAAGAAAGTTATGAGAGAAATCCAATAGAAGTAACAAGTAACACGAAGTTTGTAGACGTATTTCAGGCTTAAGGATCTACTCTTAACCAAGAGTAATGGCTGTTTGGCGAAAACATGACCTCTTTTCTTTACTTGGAGTTAAAAAGAACATCATGCAGACCAAATGCAGACTAATAAACTAAGGGTGGATCCGACCAAACTGGAATAGGATAAGTCCTAAACGCCGAATTTGTGTAGACTAATCTCGGAGCTTAACTCCGAGATTAGTCTACACAAATTCGGTTAATTTAGTTATAAGACCTTATTCCAGTTTGGCCAAATCCACCCTAAATGTAAAAGAAAGAAGTATATTCTTCATGTCAAATTAACGCTACGTAATTTTTATTGATCCTGATATTCCGAAATCCTGGACGGACCAGGTAAAACCAGAGGTATAACCTCTCGTTTTATAAGACCAATGTTCTTACTAACCTAATGGTTAGTACCAGCGACTAAAACAAACATGGGATGCATAGTTCGTTTTAGAATGCTTCTAATACCTACGTCAACTCTTTAAGAAAATAAAATAAACAAGCCAAATCTTTGTCAAATCACCAAAAAATGTTTTTATAATTGAAATTTTGCATTCACAATGAAGTGTTTATTAGACATTTTCCATTCGAGCTTCCTGAGACTGGAGGATTTTTATTCTAGTAAAAATGTTATCCTACCCCAAAAAATACTTTTACTTGTACATTAATATACGTGTACCAACTAGTACTTATTGATACAGAGTAAAACAACAGACTAGTCGTAGACGTAGTGCCTTGTAATGACTGAGTAAAACCTCAGCGATGAATAGGAAAAAAAGCAAAGGCATGAATGGGCTCGCGATTGCAGCACAAAGGGTTCCGCAGACGCGAAAACATTAGCGAGCTTGGAGAGAATGAGGGGGAGGAGGGGAGGAGGGGGGAGTCATGCGAAACGTCATCTTTTGCGACAGTTTTTAGCATTACGCTATTTGAAACAAAGGCTGTGTAACATGAGAGGAATCAACAAGCAACAAAAACGGTACTAAATTATATGATTGATACACTTTGTGTGCATAATATGTGTGTGGGTAAGCGCTGCGAGGGTGATCTGCTGAGCCGGATGTTGAAGTTTTTTTTTAGGAAACAATTTGCTGAGGCCCTTCTATCGACTTTGATAATGTCCTCATTTACGTCTCCCCTCACTCAACGACAACGATCCTTGTTAGTTAGAGAATGAGAGAGCTAGTGGATAGCAAAGCCAAATTGTTTCGACTTAACGACTTTACAGCGTAACCAGATATAATATGTGGTTATGATTATTAAGCAGTTCTTTGACATCTGACATGACGCTAACATATTGTCCTAGTAGTTTCTGGATTTGAGGGAAAAGCGCCCAGGCACATGTTTGTAACTGGTGAAGCGCGCGGGTGAACCAGGTCTTTGTACATTTCATCAACGAGTAGTATTAGGCTCGTATTCTAAAACCTAACTCACACTCAAATCTCTGCTTGAGTACAGTTAGAAAGGGACATCATTATATCGCCATCCCTTTTTAACTGTATTAAAGCACGGATTTGATTTTGAGTTTGGTTTTTGAATACGATCCTAAGTCCTGTGCTAGTGTGCATGAATTGTGGCATTGGAACCATTCGGAGGAGTTCTAGCAGATGTTGTTTAAATATTGCATTTCAGCGCAGTGCGCCAGTGAAACTTTGTTATCGCTAGTCAGTTTTGCTTAGGATTCTGCAACATTCTGTGAGTCGTGCTGTCAGCGCTATCTCTGCATGATTGATGCGCTGCAGACGCTAACTTGACGTCGTAAAAGCTTGATAGCGTATAAAGATGAGCAAATTGGCGAAGAGTGAGCAGGAAACTTTTGTCAAAAGTCGAGATAACAACGCTTGAAGGTTCTGAATGTTTACTTTTATGTACAACATGAATATGTTGCTAAAACGATAAAGCCAAAGGTGGAAGAGCGTTTCACCAGGAATCCTTCTAATAATCCATTTACTGAGGTACTGGCAATCGTATCTTTAACTGTCGGACGGAACATAACAATGCTCCTGACGTATGTTATAGCGACAGCTGAAACACTCTCAGTTCTCAGATAAGATAGCAGTAGCTAGCCTAGCGTTAGTGTCTATTTTTTAGCACCTCACAAATGTTTTCCGAAGAATACCGCCAGTATTTTAAACTCTTCTCGGCGGCTAGCGCCTGTAGCGGCTGCAGTCTAGCCCGCTCTTCATTGTCTCGGCTAGACAATGTGAGCGGATAAAAATTCCCCCGCCTCTGCCTAGACAAAGAGAGCCCTATTTGAATAGTTAACTTTAAATTATCGAGTTTTAGTTATTAGACACTTTACTTTTTAGAATGTAAATGCAATAGACGTTCAACACTAAAATACTAAGTTAGGTACACAAAGTACCCGAGCGTAACGCAATATTAAACTCGAGCTAGTGGAATACAATAAAATGTCAGTAGAATAACGTCCTGTTTTGTTAACATATTAGAATCTAACCCGCTGCTGGATTAAAATTGAATGATAAATAGTTAAAACAATAAATAAATGACTAATAACAGCAAAATTAAAATTAAAATTTTGTTAAAAAGGTATATAGGGCGGCAGATTCTTATGTTTGTTCTATTGCTGTTTGATGTTGTAAGACTGTGTAATGTTGTCTATGTATGTGGTATGTGTATGTTGTCAATAGCAAATACCCTAGGTAGCGGCTTTGTCAATTTCAATTTAAACACAATAAAATAATAAAATTAAAAAGCACTCAAAAGAATTCCGGTCTTAAAACTAGTACCTGGACTCGTAAGTCTCAGGGTCTCAATACAATATACAATAAAACCTAAACCTAACTAACCTATTAAAAGTTTGTAAAATATCTATAAGTCCGCTTAAGTCAAAATAAAATCAGAACAGATATTTATGGTAAATAATGTCAGTTAAAATAGCCAAATAAAATTAAATAATTCTTAAAACTAGTGCCGGTCCTCAATAGAGGTACAGGAGTCCTAATACTAACGCAAAACTGCAATTACTATAATATAAAATAAAACTGTGACTAAAATAGGATTAAAATTAAGTTGAAATGTAAAGGTAAAATAATGTCTAGTATATAATAAAAATAATAATAAACGCACAAACTAATTTTGTTATATCTCCAGTTCTACTGTGTAAAATCGGATAAAATTTTGGGGTTGGTGTCCTGGCCACTGCTACTATTGTTATTTCCGGAAGAAGTCCGGTAAAATACGTTTCCGGAAAATTTCTTCCGGATAAAACTTTAATAACGCCCTGACCCCAAACCCAAAGTCTTGTGAAATTCTGAGCAGTGGTTGCCGAGTTATAGGCCTCCAAAAACGTAGAGTAATTGTTAATTTTCTTCACTTTCACTTTTCACTCCCCGCCGGTCCGAAAAATTGAATAATTCAGAAACTACACAATTATAAATTCAACAATTTTACATAAGCAATGCCAGATAAAATCTGGAGCTAGATTGGATTTTTACTAGATTTTTAATAAACTGGAACTACTTTTACAAGCACTTTTGTAAAGAGAAAATGCTAGTCAAGATCTTAAGAACTACGGACCTTTATATCTCAGCTCCTGGTGGTTGGATCGGAGAACTGCAAGCTGGCTCGGGGTCTTCTCAGCGTCCTCTTCCTCGCTGGTGATGTTTCTGGACTCTAGGTAAAAGTTCTAAAATACCTAAATAGTTTAGGTATTTCGTACCCTTCCACTTAGGTGCTCCGGGTTTGGACGGAAAATACCCAAATTATGGGAGCGTATACTCCTCGCCCGTGCGCAGGTCCCCACAATTCCCGTTTCACACTTTCTTGCTGAAAATCTCGAGATATCGTCGCTTGAAGTTTGTATGAAGACAAAAAATCCGGTTTTTCGCACTTTTCACTTAGCACTTTCACTTTAGGCACCAAGTGCCGGACGTTGCCTTAACGGGTTCAATGAGCCGCGTCTTTTGACGTTACTTTCAGGTATTTCTGGCTCAAAAAACCTTAAACTTTGTGTAAAACTGTGCGGAGCTACTCAAATTCGTAGCGTTCGGGTCGGGTGTTTGGTTAGTTAAAAAAAAAAACCCGCTGCTGGTGGGAAGAAAAAACTCCCTCATGAGGGAAGTTCGAACTTTTCGTAAAGGTTACTTCAAATACCAGTTATTTAAAAAACACATTGAATACCTACCGTTTCTATTTTACAGCTGGCAGTATATTCGACGTGTTTTATGACTGGATTACATTATGAGTTATAGAGCTATAATAAATTACGGCACGGTAATAATAACTTTAGAACAGTCATTTATTAATACACACAACATAATTGTAACTACTGAAAAGTATACAGTAGTCATCCATTAACAACATGGTTTATTAAATAGCTATTTTATCATACTTTACACACTAAATATTTTTTAACTCGTGATGTTTGATAGACAAAACAGAATTATTGAGAAGTAAATTTTGTGTTATTCATTTTGTAGTTGGTGATCGTGTAGAATTAATTAAACATAAATAATAAATAATGGATAAGTATTCTTAAAGTAATAATATTTTATGTTGTGTTGTGATCTGGTTGTAGTTTTGTACTCCTAAATGTTATATATTTCATTAAATATCATTGTCCTTTTGTGTCATCATCAGCCTATGATATAAGCATTAGCAGCATGACATTCACATATTGCACGCGAAGAGATTAATCCATATCCCAGGACACCGGCACAATACGGGTAGGAGGGACTAGCGTATTAACTACTGCCGTTACATTTCAACAACAACAGGGACCAAGTCTAAGGTTGAACATGCCTTTGGAAGCTCGATATATTTTGGTCACCCAACCAGCGACCTGGCTCTGCGCAAATTATTACTTCCCTCGCAAGATCGCAAACATCCATGTAAAATATGGATTGCAAATATTGCAATAAATATTTTTATTTATTATCTACTAGCAGCCCGCCCGCGACTCCGTCTGCGTGAACAATCCGTATCGCGTGAGGAATTTCCAAAAAAAAAATTCACATAGACCTAGTCCTGACAATTTTGAACATAACAAATAAAGAGTTAGGTACCCAAATAGGTGCAGCCGTTCTGAAATGATGCACGTATAAACATTTCGACAATTGATTTATTTATTATTTATTTACTTAATTATTTAATCTTCTTTACTAATTAAACAGCAAAAGGCGGCCTTAACGCCACAAGGCATTCTCTAAGTAATTTATATTAATATAGATTTATTAAAACACTTGATTGATTTATTTAAAAACAGTACGCAGCACGCACGCACACACTAAGCCCTGCGCCATCGAACACCTATATTTGTGCACGAAACGAACAAATAAATTAATACATAGTTTGTCACCAGGAAAATTGGGTTACTTGACACGGAAACTGCAACGACCTCGCAACCTTTGACCCGCTATATATTAATATACCCCCGCCAGGGAACATTACATAGAATTTGGGTCACGAAAGTTTACACGATTCGAAAGCACATATTAAATAATTCGGAAAGTAAAGTTGTTATGGAGTTCAGAATCTGAAGAAGAAAAATGGAACCATTGTAGCATCGGGTACGGCGTTGGTGGTCAGTTTCATTCTACAAAGAAAAAAGTTATGAGATTAAAAAAAAAACCTTTCTTGACACAACACAATTGAAATAAAAATTCTTAAAGCAAAAAAATTATAAGTGGATGGATATTTTAGATTACTTATAATTTAACAATAAAATATTCTTATAGATTTAAATCAGAAAGTTATGAGAACCTTGGCGTATGTGTTCATTAAATGGCTTAAATGATGGTTATTTATTTGTCGTGGTAAGTAAAATGTACTAGATAGGTACCGTATAACATTTTTTATAAGTACACATCAACGACTAATCTGTATTCATATGAAATTAGGTGTCTAAAACATAGAATTTGTAGGACAAATAGTGACGCCATCTTTTCTAACAAAAACATAATTAGGTCAACAGACATACGCATATTAAAGTAATTACGAATACCACGCCTACATACCGCACGAATGGCTTAAATACAAAATTGCGATTCGTCCTACATGGAAATAGACATACATTATTTATTATTTTCAAGCAAATAATTTTATGAAACTATATGCCGTATCGTACATACTCGTTCATGTAGTTTTACTGATCATTCTATTGATGTCATGATGAATATCACTACACCATAGTTTTGTAAGTCTACCGGCGGAAGACCTTGTACTGAGAAGAACTTGCAGGAAACTCAGTAAAGGCATTTCTTTATAATATTTCTTAGCATAACCAAGTCATTGTTCACTGCAATAGCTTCTACTTTATTTAACCACCAAAGGAAAATTTACGTCATTCCTTTCCATTGAAAGGGAAGCAACATGAAAGGCAGGAATTCACATTTCCCAACTTCCGGAAAAACAGCTCAACCAGTCAATCGACTAGTCTCGGGGCGCAAGCACCGTGTCAGCGTTGCCAGGAAATTAGGTCGTGTCTGTTCGAGTGCCGTATTTCAGGCCCTTAACGCAACTTGAGGGTTAACAGTCGGACCGCGCTCGCATATGAACAGCGATGCACTTTTGGAATGTTCATAGGAAAATTAGCTATGTTTGCTACTATGTTTGAGGGTGGTCAAATATCGACATTTTGAGGAATTAAATTTTGAAATTTACGATATCGAAATAAGAGCTTAATGAATAGGGACAATGATATTAATTACTTTATTTACTATCTGTAATACTGTTAATTTACCTACTGCCGAGTTATCACCATTAAAGGTCCATCCGAGCTGATAAGCGTCCCATTTGGTAACCTATCCAAACTTCATACATTAAATCCCGTGGAGCTACGGTTGTTGACATTGAATAAGGTTTTACTCTGGCTTACAAAGTAAATAGTGTCGACTGTATACAGCTGAAAGTATAAAAAAAACAAAATATAAAACAGTTAATTTTAAAGACTTGTTAATTGAAACAGAGACTGTTGTTAACTCTCCTTAACCCATTATGTAAACCTCATTTTAAGCTGTGGCTCCAGCCACCCGTGTAACGATTTATTATTACTTTTAATGCCTTTTTTGTGTTCATCGTATCACTGATAAGTACATGAGCATTTACGCATTTTAAGTTAATTAAAACACACTTATATTATTACTTACTATTCTTTAAGAGGTTCCTGTATTTTA
This sequence comes from Scoparia ambigualis, assembly GCA_963921215.1. Classification (NCBI taxonomy): domain Eukaryota; kingdom Metazoa; phylum Arthropoda; class Insecta; order Lepidoptera; family Crambidae; genus Scoparia; species Scoparia ambigualis. Next base: position 24,473,983 of record OY992520.1, on the reverse strand, counting down.
TAAAAAGGTTTCAGTACTAATAAATTAATACACAGCTACTTTCACCGCCTCTGTGGTCTAGTGGCTAAGCTACCTGTTTCAGACCCAGAGGTCCCGGGTTCGATTCCCAGCGGGGGGTACATCTTTGTGTGCTCGGTTTGGTTGGTGGTAGGGCTGTTAAGTCCGCCTGGCTAGCTACCACCATCTTATCTAAGTCTGTCGCCATACCAACGATGTTTATAGCATTGTTGTGTTCCGGCAGTTTGAGATAAGATAGCCAGTTCCTCAGTGGTTGAGGATTCCGGGTGAAGCGCGCGTCCACCTTCGGCCTTATCATCACTTACCATCAGGTGAGATGAAGGCCAAGCGCTTACCCGTTGCCAATAAAAAAAAAGAAAAAAAAAGACCACCCACTGCTTCGTCCACGTGAACACCATAAATACCCGTAGTACTTAAGGGATTTTAAAATAAAATGTAGTCTATTTTACTCAGTTGTAATACTTGTAAAGTAAGTTTCTATTGGTCAGACTTTTTAAAATCGGTTTAGTAATTCCCAAGATTACACCCTCTCTACATACATGCAAACAAAGAATTGTTACCTCTATATAATTAAAGAGTAGATTAAAAACGCGAATTGAGAATTTACAAACAGCATTATGATATGGCGGTGAACCAAGGCTAATTAATTAACAAAAGTAAAAATAGAAAGGGCCGTTATTATTTACGAGCAGAGTGTATAATAGGGGACATCTTAGGGAACGCGTAAACGAGGGCAGTCAAGTGTTTGGAGGCGAGCTCGGTCCATTATACCCCCGGCGGCCGCTTGAGGGTAACTGAACTTTCAACTCCAGGGGCCGCAGCCTACACTGCATGGAAGAATAAAGTTGTAGATCCATTCTGTTGTTGCCCTGCAATTCGTACAACAACCGCTATACTTGTTTTGTTTGTATATTTTTATATTAGGTACTTTTAATTCATTAACTATATTAATTATTGACTTCGCAGTAATCACATCAAGCCAATATTAAGTAGTATATTTTGTTAACTTAGTATTACACTGTAGTTTGAATAAAAAATGGAGGAGTTTCACAATAAAATTATATTGCGTTGTCACAAAAAGAAAAAGAACAATTTTTTAACTTTGAATGATTAATACATTGCTTTACGTCTTACTTTTTCAGTGTAATTTTAAATAATACTTAAGTGGAATGCATGTCGAAAACTGATGGAATAACCGAATTACCTCTAATTTTTTAAAATTTATAATTTGGCGAGGCTTATCTAGACGGCTAATAAAATATAATACTCTAGGTAAAGAAAATAAGATGGCCGGTTTTATCACCTTCTGAATAATTTAGGAGTTTCGTCTCTGTCGTTACGACAGCTAATATTATATACAATAAATAACCACAGCCGTGAAACTGGGCCTCTGTGGCGTCACTTAACGGCAGGCCATAAACCAAATCATAAGGAAGTCCGTCTGCCACCATTCCTGTAAGATGACGAGGCTGGAGGAACGGAAGCATACAGTACTCGTACGAGTATAATAGTTCGGTGCAACATAAAGAGATTTAAACATCTTGTTTTACAATTGCACAGTACAGTTATTTAAGGAAAAAGCTAGATAAGCTAATGAAGCTAAATTACCTATAATGTTATCTAAACCTAAATAGAATATATTGTATAAGTAAGTTTTTACACCAAACGAGTTTGCCCGGTATAATTCTTTGAACACCCTTTGCATGTTACACAATGTTGCCTGAAATCTAACAAAATCTAGTGCTCATAACATGCATAATATATATGTATAATAAAAGAAATCCTCGTAAACCCTTTAAAGGTAACGACCAGTCTTCGACCCTTTGTGCGGTGTACTTGTTTGGAACACCACAGACATACAACAATATGAACTGACTACATGAATAGTTCTTTATAATGTGGGATAAAGTGTTAGCCTTTATTACTAGGTCATAGATATTATGTTATACCCTCAGAACAAAACCTCTTTCTTCTGATCTCTTCTGTGGTTGTACATGACTGAAAAACAATAAAACTTTCTATTCTCTGCAGTTGCAAGATTTTTTTAAGAATCAGTTCAGCGGTAGAACGGTTCGAATGTTCTAAATCGTTATAATGACATTTACAGTTTAATATCAATATTTTATTATATAATTGATATTTATTTATTTATGTTTTAAATTTTAATATTTTGATTGTTTTTTTTCTGTAAATTGTATACTTACTATGTTATTTTTTTTTGTCAATTGACTTGCCTTGTAACAAACCTTGATAAGTTTATGGCCAATAAATTAAATATGAATATGGTACCGTTATTGCATCCCTTACATGAAAACAAAATCTCCATAAAATATTAATGTACACAAGAACCTAAGTAAGGCAGGCATATCAAGTTCAAAGTTATCTGTGATCCAAATGCATAAAAATTACACAAAGTAATAAAACTCATTACTCAATTGCCACGAATGTATGTTTATATAAGAAAAAGTCGCTGGCGGACCGCAAGTAGTAAATAAAATTACTCATAGGTTCATATCTCTTCCTTATTTAGTCTCTATCTCAGTTATATACACTTCTGGGACACATCTATTGGCCTACCTTAGAGTCTATAAGGCCCCTACTTAAATATGATTGCTAGATTGAACAAAAACTATTGATGCAGTTTTAAACCTGATACATTTTACCATCTTTTTCGATCGTATTGTTTTAAATTTGAATTCAGAATACCACACGACATGGAGCTACGCCTAACAAGTCGGGTATGCGCCTTGATGAAGGCAGTTGATTTTTGAATAAAAAAACATGTTTTATCAAGTAAAGGTTTAGTTTAATGAGGCGTGTTGCCTCCATGGGCATCTACGACAGCTCTCATACGATTAGGCATAGAGTTTATCAACCGCTCTATAAAATTTTGAGGGATCATCTCCCATTCCTCTTCTATGGCAGTTTTCAACTGCTGCATCGTCTGGGCAACTGGCTGACGAGCCCTAACACGTCTTTTTAGCTCGTCCTACATGTGCTCAATCGGGTTCATGTCTGGGCTTCTGGCTGGCCAGTCCATAACTGTGATGTTCACATCCCGAAGATATTCCCTGACGATGCCGGCCGTATGGGCTCTTGCATTATCATGCATAAAAAGGAAATTTGGGCCCACATGGTCCACGTATGGCATCACGTGAGGTTCTAAGCACTCACGAATGTCCCTTTCAGCATTTAATGTTGGCAGCCGTGGTCCCGTAATAACCTCAAGTTGAGTTTTGCCGCTCGCGGATATACCGCCCCAGACAGTCCATGAGCCACCGCCATAAGCAACCCTCTCTTCAAAGCAGCATTGTGCAAAACGCTCTCGCTTACGTCGGTAGACCTTCTTCCTTCCATCATTGCCATGTAACGCAATTTTAGACTCATCAGAAAAGAGTACACGGCTCCAATGCTGCTGAGTCCAATTTAAATAAGTGCGCGCGAAATGAAGACGCGCTGTTCGGTGGGCTCGCGTTAGTTTGGGGCCATTAGCTGGCTTGTGTGGTACCATATCGCGTTCTCTTAACCTTCTCCGAACAGTTCGTGCGCTCACAGATACTCCGTGGAAGTCGCGAAGTTGGTTTTGTATCTCAATGGAGGTAAGGTGACGATTTCTCAAGCTGGTCGTCACGATTAATCGATCCTGCCTTTCAGTTGTGACCCGAGATCGTGGCCTTCCTTGGCGACGATCAAAGCCGCCAGTCTCTAGGTACCTCCGATAAACATTTCGGACCGCAGATCGACTTAAATTAAGTTGAGCACTCACATTTCTTTGGCTGTGTTCGGCCTGGATAAGTGCCACAGCTTGGGCGGCGACTTCAGGCGAAGTATCCATAGATTATTGATAGAACCTCACCTTAATGTTAAGAATAAGTAATATTTGTTGCAAAACCAAAGAGAAAAATCACACTGTCAAGAATTAAATCCAAGTAAACCAATAAAATCAAGTTTTCGATTGTTTGATATCAACGAACAGGCTCAATTGTCTTTTGTTTCTTTAAATTCTGTGTTCGAAATTTAAAAAAGAATGTTGAATAAAAATATGAATGCGCCTGGTTCAAAACTGTTTTGCTCGACCTAATATAAATTTTTAGCTAGGACTAAACGAAACTGAAAATGCAAGGTGGGCCAATAGATGTGTCCAGAAGTGTATTACTAAACCTGCATTAGTAAGATATCCTTAAAATTCAATAAGGTCGCAGGCAGCGTAGCGGTCCGCCAATTTAATAAGCAAGCATGCCCAAATCTTCTAATCAGCGCAATCAAATGATGTGCTAATGACGTAGCTAGGTCAATTGTAGCATACAATGTCGAATTGATAATAGATGTTCGTAAACCTCAGTGGCGTGCCTAGGGCTTCAGATTGGGGCAAGCCACGAAACCTGAAGTTCCTAATCTTGCTACCTAGGTACAATGTTGGTGCCCATTTGTGACACTAGCCACATTTTTTACTCAAATCGTCATAGGCCGTGGCATTCCAAACGTTCTTGTCGTTGGTAAAAAAACAGGCTTACCTTCTATTACATCTTGAATGTGATTTTTGAGAATTTTATTTAGGCCAATTTAGGCGTTCTTTATCTCAGAAACAAAAATACATTAACAGTATTTACTTATTGAATAGTGTAGAATAGCTATTGGCATAGTACGTAGCGGCCTCGCTTTTTGTAAATTTCGCTTAACTTTTATTTAAACTCAAAATTGCAGAGGAAGATTTTCATAAATTGCGTGAAAGCACTTTTTTGAGCTCCTGGATTGAACTAAACAAATGAAATAAAAAAATGAAACAAAACCAAAATAACTTCGAAAATCGCGTTAAGTTAACTGTGAATTTCTCTTATCTACGATAATATTATTGAGTAAAATTTATACCAGAATAATTGTTACTTCATGAGGAATAAAAATGTTATACCTAATGCATTTATTATCCTATTTCGATGAAAACTATAAATACAACTAAGTACAAAATTACAACAAAATGCGATGCGACGGCCGTCCGAACTCAGCTTATTCTCGCATAGTGGAGATTCGTAATATTACGCATGCATTTATTATCCTATTTCGATAAAAACGATAAATACAACTGGAAAATTACTACAAAATGCGAAAATGGGCATTTTGCGCGGGAATCACAGTCGATATGTAGGCCTCTACACTTAATTTATTAATTATTACTTAATTAATATAATGGAAGCAACCAACAATCCAAAGAGTTTTTTACATAGACCTATTATAATTAATGCCCTAGATGACTTTTAATAGTTTGCGAAATACATAAATCATGTGTGATGTTCAAAGAATTTATTTACCTCTGCCTTTCGTATGCCAATCATCAACACGTTTAAGTACACATTTGTTTGCAACACATCACATGCTTAACACATCTTAGTTCGTCACATTTTATTGGTCATAAAGCGACGAACTGAACTCGGAACACATTTTTTAACACAAATTACGAAAACACTTGTTACTTCTTTCTTATAAACAATCCCTCAAATAAAGTGAAGTGTGACAATAACAAAGAATAAAAAATGGCTGGCTGCTGCCTGTGGCTGCAGCACAACGCTCGCCTCTGATTGGTTCGCCCGCGTTTAAGTTGCACGTGATTCGGTAGAAATAAAGCCTGATTTGGAGAAGGCCTTACTTGCGAACTTCATAACGCAAGCTGGCTTTGACGAAGAGTATGAATTTCTCATAGAATCTATACATACTTACGCAGTATTATGTTTATAGAGTAGCAATTTTGTTAAAGTTAGAAGAGAGCGGATATACTTTAAATCCGAAGCCCGGTTGCAAGCCAACTTGTGCGAGAGAGATGTAAAGCGTCGCACGATTTATAAGCAGCTTTATGCGATTTGTTTGGTGATTCTTAATATGAGAAACTTATAAAATTGATAATTTGAATGCTGATAAAAGAAAATTAACAATGGTAAAAAATATTAAGTGATTTTAATAATTGCGTTTTACCAGTAGTGATATTGAGTTTTTGTTAGGGCAAGCCGGGCTTTTCGGCTTGTATGAAGGTACCGCCACTGGTAAACCTTAAGGGTAACCGCATTGTGCAGCGTCTTTGGGTGCTAGGGTTGTCTTGTCATGTATATTTTACTGCCGTGTCCGTGTGAAGATATAGAAGTCCGGCTTTTGTTAGGCTTTTGGTCAACCCTGTTGCGTTCGTCAAAACTATCAAAGTAAAAAAATAAAAACTTCTTAGGTATAAATTGTGACTCAAAATAACATTTCTAATAGGAGTGAAATAAGTCTTAAATATATTAAAACAGTAATAAATACATAAATAAAAACAAGTAAGTAAGGTAAACCTACCATTTTTTTCTTCTAATATCCAATATTTTTGACTCTAAAGGCTCGTACGAGCCTTAGAAAGAGATGGCGATATATGCGATGAATAGCACCATCCCTTTCTAACTGTACTCAAGCAGAGATTTGAGTGTGAGTTTGGTTTTAGAATACGAGCCTTAGAGCAATATGCCCAGTAAAAAAAGAATCTGTGTCCGGCTTTTCCATTTTTAGGCGCGACAACCCTAAATGCACCGTGCACCATACGTCGGCACAATAGACAATGGGTGTTTGTGATGCAGGCCCGCCGCGGATGTAGTCGTGTCCTATACGTGTAAACCGCATACGTAATAAGACTACAGTTTTTGAGGCACGTAATGTACAACCAACCAGCAGTTCATCCTACCCAAACAAAACTGTTTTTCTCCAATCGATATTGTACCTTATACTCTAAATATTAAGTTCAAAATTTATTGACGAAGTTTTACATTTTGTCCTGCATATTTTACATTCGCAGGTTGATTGGCTCGGCTGAGTCAGTTACAACTTAAAATTGACAGAAGGAAAATCTTTTTTGTAACTTTGCTCGACTCAAGTTGCTATTTTGAAAGTTCCGCAATTTTGGCAACCGTAACAGTAGCTTAAGAGGGTTTACGCATTTCGGTTTCCCATACAAATTTCCAAGTCGAAATTTTTAAAAACCACTAAGCCAATATTAATAAAACTTTGCATGCTATAGTAAAATACAGGGATCTAAATAGTTTGTTGAAAACATTTTTAAAAAACGTTTATTTAAGTGAGTTATTAGGATTTTAAACTTTCTATAGTGGACTTTAAATCGCAATAACTCAGCTAAATAAACGTTATTTAAAAATGTTTTCAACAAACTATTTAGATCCTTTTGTTTTACTTTAGCATGCAAAGTTTCATCAAAATTGGCTTAATGGTTTTTAAAAATATCGACTTGGAAGTTTGTATGGCAAACCGAAAACGTAAACCCTCTTAACAGTATAGCACCACGTCACACGAACCCGATCGGAACCATCGCGCTCGAGTCACTCGAGTGCTCGTGCAACTTTTAAGTACTTATAAGCTCAGCCTGGGCAAAGGTCACTTCACTACACAATTTTTTTTATTTTTTTTTTTATTTATTCAATGTAAACCTTTACAGGCACTTATTGACGTCAATAATAATAATAATAATAAAAACAGTTAACTAACTTATAGTTAAGACTTAACAACTAATCTAACGAGCTATAGTCTGTGCCAGACAAAATGCGCATCGCTACCCCCAGTACCACTGCACGCCGAAACAGAATCGCGTCGAACCGAAATTTAAGCCGTGGTCATAGAATTGTGTAAACAAACGTATCCTGGTACGAGACAAAAATAGCGGGCAAGTGTACAATGGGTTCCTGTTCCTAGAGATGGACGACGCCGCTGAAGACAGCCCAGAAAAAGGTGGCGAGACGATCTGGAATTCTGGACGGACACCAGAGCGGGCCTAGCATTAGGGTTACCAGATGGTCTGGATTCGTCTGGATTCTCAAGATATTTTACATGATGTCCAGACTCCAGACAAAATATAAAATCTACAGACAAATAGTTTTCGTAAAGAAAGCCGAACTAATAATTAGGCTGAATTTCGATGTAAATTGTTGAAATTTTCAATCTTACTTGAAAACATCAGGGCTCGAAATTTGTATAGGCAGTAAAATCAAATACAAAATACTTGTGGCAACGTAAAAATTTAATAGGGTAAATAATGAAGCACGAGTTTGATTCGTCTTAAAATTGTTGATTTTTAAAATAAAAAGTAAAATTTTGATTCTTAAAATTTATTTCTCCAGATAATATACCCCCAAAATCCAGACATTTTGAATTTTTTTCCATATAATTTAGTTTCCCAGTCTGGCAACCCTACCTAGCATGCGCAACACGAGATATGTCGCGGACGATATTCTCTCTTCCTTCAGTCGACTATGACTGTGGGAACGACAAACTATCTCGGTTACATACAGTTGTCAAAACTCGATAAAAATTTTTTTTTTTATTTATTTATTTAGGAACAAACAGTTACATATTTTTTAATTAAATCGAACAAATTATTACTTTTAAACCTAAAGTTCCCTAAATTAAACACATAATTATATAAGGCAAACAAACTGTACAAAGAATAACAGGCAATATACATAGTACCTATTAAATAAAAAAAAAACCAACAAACAATTAACAATAACTACCAAAATGACGCACAGCGAGCCCCGCCCGGCCACCGGGACCGGGACCGGCCACGGCCAGTTACCAGTAACAGCTCACTGCGCCTAGAGACAGACGTGCTCGCTGTGACAGTACAAAACATTGATAAAACACAGTTAAATTACAAAAACTACACTACAATATTTTAAGCAAAAGACACGAAGACCTTAGTGAGAGACTAAGAAAATAACAAGAACTAATTAAATAACATATTTCTACGAGGTAAGTACATAATTATGTAAGATTAAGATATCTAAAGTTGAAATTAAATGTTTTCCTAAATTTAAGTTGTTTTTCCAGTTGAAAAATAAAAGATTTGGCTATTTGAATCATCCTAGTACATACATGATGGTATTTGCTGTTGTATTATAACGCGGAAAGGATGCTGCCGATAAAAACACATACCACTACATGTCCATAGGCCAGAAACTTTGGGTAAGATGTTAACAAAATTATGTAACTTATCTATCGTTTTGTTTACATTGCAATATGGTTATTTAAAAATATACATATATATATTTTTTTCAGGTTTGATATTAAAACATGGATGAGCACTAAGTATCAAGAAACAGCAAATAAGTTGATGAAAACAAGCTTATGAAAAACACAATCTCATTAAGATAAACCAAACAGGCCAAACCAAACAGGCCACCACAGGTCCTAACTTAATACAAACAGTAAGTTAAAAAACAAAAAATCAATATAGGTAAAAAATTATAATAAGTTAGGTGCACTATTATAATAATATTTTATTATTATTTTAAGTTTATGTGTCAAGGTCATGGTCATGGATGAGTTCAGTGATGCGATGTTTAAACCTAACTAATGAGGTCTCAAAAACATCGACATTATTATATATGTCATTCATTATACAAAGCACAGGATCATTTTATAAAGCTGTTGCTTCCATAACATGTTTTACTCGCTTTCACAGTAAACAATTCTTTCTTGCGAGTAGTTCTCTCTTGCCTTCTAGGCACGCGAAAATATATATTCTGTAAAAGATAAGGAGCGTCGACCATATCATGTAATATTTTAAATAAATATGTTATATCTATAAGATCCCGTCGACGCCTTAGAGATACAATGTTGTGGAAAGCAAGAGAGGTCTCATAGTCAATATGTGGATTGCCAGTCCTGTAATCTAGTGATTTAATAAACTTTCGTTGTACCTTCTCAATTTTATCCTGATGTACTTGATGGTAAGGATTCCAGACAGGGCTTGCGAATTCTAGCCGACTACGTATGTAACTATTAAAGAGTAATTTGTATGTTGCGGGATTTTTAAAAGGTCTACCTATGCGCAATATGAAGCCTAAGAACTTGAATGATTTATTGACAATTTTATCAATGTGTGGAACAAATGTAAGACTAGAGTCCATTATCACGCCTAGATCCCTGATTTCAGTTACACGGTTTAAGATCCTTCCACACAACTTATACGGGAATTCAATTGGATTTCTTTTTCTAGTGAAAGTAATAGTGTGGCATTTGTCTGGATTTAAAAACAAATTGTTTCTATTACAAAAGTCCTCAATGTTACTTAAGTCGCTCTGTAATAATAAAGTGTCTGACGTGTCTCGTATAACTCTGAAAATTTTAGTGTCGTCTGCATAATGGAGCACGTTGGAGTGACTTATGGCCTTGGTAATATCATTCACATACAAAACAAAAAGTAATGGCCCTAAGTGGGACCCTTGCGGGACTCCTGAGGTCATGTATTTGTATGTAGAACGATAGCCAGATAGTACGACAGCCTGACTACGATTTCCTACGTATGATTTGATCCAACGGAACAGATCGACGTGAATACCAAGTTGCCAAAGTTTAGTGAGGAGAGTATTATGGCAGATTTTGGCAGACAAACACTTGGCAAAATCTGTGTATATAGCATCCACTTGACCGTTTTTATCCATTGCCTCCAACAATATTTCTGTCATATTTAACAAATTACTCTCCACGCCACGCCTTTTACAGAAGCCATGTTGAGTAGGTGTAATAACTCGTTTAACAACGCCAAGTAATTGCTCAGTGACAATTTTTTCCTGTATTTTGCCGAATTGACACAGCTTTGAAATGGGTCGGTAGTCAACTATGTTTTGACTAACAGCACCTTTAGGTATCGGTGTTATAAAAGCACGTTTCCATTCGTGTGGTACAACGCCAGTACTAAATGATTGCTTAAATAAATGTAACAAAGGAGCTGTTAACGAATCGGCACAATTTCGTATGAATAGAGGGTGTATGCCATCTGGACCAGCTTTTTTATTCGTATTAATATTTTTTAAATACTTATTTAAATTATTATAGGTTAACTCAATGGAACTTATGTCTAATAAGGTGTTTTTAGGCGTATCCGTTATGTCATAGGCTGCATTACCTGTGCTACTTACATAAATTGAGTGGAAATGTTCGCTGAAATAATTACAAATTTGTTTACCGTCATTACTGCTTTGTCCCTTAAAACTCACAGTTTCAGGTAACCTATTATTTGCTTTTATAGCTTTTACATACGTCCAGAAATACTTAGGTAAAGTTTTTATTTTATTTTCGGCATAATTTATGTAACTATTATAGCCATTCTCTTTCCATGCATGCAACTCGTTTTCTTAGCACCTTAAAACTTTGGTAATCTAGTGGGTTTCCATATAATTTCCATAACTTGTGAAATTTTCTTTTTTCTTTTAGGAGTTTTCGCAAAGGTTTAGTGTGCCATATAGGAATAGAATTTTGAGATCTGAATTTACCTGAAACATACTTAGCTATGAGGTTGTTTAAAATTAAATAAAATTTAGAGACACATTCCTCTAATGTAAATTCTTTAAAATGTTGAGTCCAATTTATACTGTTAATTTCATTATTAATTAAACTGTAATCAGCTGCACTGAAATTATAATTATAAATTGACGCTGGTCTTAATTCAGTAAACTGATTAATATTTATACGGATTTCTATGGATTTGTGATGTAAATCTTCCTGAGTTAAGGGGTGAGAACAACCAAAAACATTGCAACTTATGTTACTCATTACCAAGTCCAGGATTCGATTACTAGCATTGTGAATGCCGTTAAATTGCTGAAGACCAGTAAATGCAAGGAAGTCATTTAGAGTGTTGACCGAACTGTCACAGCTCCTCCTTAATAACTTACTAGGAGTGCAACCATCTATCCATACGGCGTTGGTAATATTAAAGTCACCTATTAACAAGAAAGCGTCATCCGGGCGGTCATTAAAAATGTCACTACGAGATCTATGGCGAAAAAGGACTCTAAAGTGTTACGATAACTAGGACCTTGCGGTATGTAAATACACGCGATGTTTAGATACTTATTGTTATTTGTATTGAGAGGTATAGATAGCCAAACGCAGTCTGAGGAGGCGCGTGGTGGAATCGGCCAGTGCAAAAATTATGTTGCATATTAGGGTTTGTAGACAAAAATACGACAGACAAGCAAAAACTACTATGATGTCTATTTTTGACATATCGTGTATAGATATCCCTATTTACCGACCTCAATAGATAGGGTATCGCAACTGGAACTACGGGTCCGGTTGTGTTTTCCGAGGTACAATGGGGTTCCGGTTCAAGCCCCCCGCTGGTCGTGCCTTTAACCAGGCGCCTCCGGCGGGATCCGGACATGGGTTGGACTCGTAGTGGCGTGTGGTTAGCTGTAGAGCTTGGGAATGTTCGTTTGTCCTGGTATTGTGTGCCAGGACTTCCAAACTCGTGCACAGCGAGCGGGGCCTAGTAGCGGTCTCTGAGGGGCCAGAAGCGAAAAGTTCTGCGGGGAACGTGAGTTTCCCTTATAGTTGGCAGCTTTGTCCGGTGGTTTTCATTGGACATTGGTGTTGACATCTCCGGTACTAGTCTGGATAACTAGTAGAGGCGGCCTCCTAGATGCCGTAAGTCTCCGGTCCAGCCAGCCGCGTAGGACGTGGGAACTGGCTAGGCGCCCGGATGGGTTCCGAGAAGTGAGTGTGCTTACTACTCCGCTACCAAGGTAGACACTTGGGAGTCGACTTTAGAGTCGACGACCCTAGCAGTGGCAACTGCGAGTTGTGCCCTTCGTGCAACGAAAAGTGAGCGAGCTTGACAACTCCGGTTACCTATCTGGACAATAGGCAGTGAACTACACGTGTTCACGGGGATACTCTCCTGAGACACTAGTCTTATGAGTACAGAATGAAGAGCGCGCTGCGGCGGGCACTAATTTGGCGTCAAGACCTAACGTTGGTGGTCTCCTGCGCGAGTGTTCTACTGGCGCAGGGACGTCTGGCACTTCTTGCATAACCTAACGGTTGGTCTCGAGGTGCCAGTGCAAATAAACTTAGTGAAATAAGGAGAGGGGATATCGTGTATAGACAAAACACGAAAAAAAGCGGGCCTAGCATGCGCAACACGAGAAAATGTTCTCGTGTTGCGCATGCTAGGCCCGCTGACCGAATGGCATGTGGTGGCTGGCTCAGGATAGAGATGGATGAAAAGACTTGAGTGACGTCCTTGCCCAGCAGTGGGACAGTATAGGCTAGAGAAAAAAAGCTTAGCTATTTTTTTATAGTATAACTGACCCAATCTCCTCATGCTATTATCCATGTCACAGTATAAAAAACTGTCAATTTGTTAAACAAATTAAAACACATGCATTAAAACATATATGTGTAAGTTCGTCACAGGTAGGTACGGGTTATTGTAAATTAGTCACAAGTAAATTCGTCACATCATTTTTGTATAATGTATAAGTACTTGCAGCAATCAAAGTTACTCCGCTATGATAGTAAAGGATTCTGTATCTAGTTTTTATGCGTGATCGAAGATTTCAAGCAACATAAATAATCGCCATTTTGCTTATGCCGTGACATTGATATGCCATGGTGCTGGTATTCCGTCCGTCCGAAGCCACAGGGAGGCGCAGCTTTTCAGCAATTCAAGTAGTGTCCCCGCATTTCTCATCTCAGGCTCATTACGCATTCCCAGTGCCGTTAGGTCTTATTACAGCCACATGTGATATTTGTACTCACTTTGACAGTTGCGACTCTGAATGAGATGACAAAAGTGTCCGCCCTAATACGACGCGCGACTACAAAAAAAAAGAAAACTTTTTTGCGTTTTAAGATCAAAATACGATAAGATAGATGTCAGCTACCGTAAAATCAGACACAATAGAAACTCAATTGTTAAGAACCGATTAAAGGTTTCCTCACAGACGAGAGGTTAAGAGCATTCGCTGGTTAAGAGGTACTTACATATCTCAAACAATGGTTTAAAAAAAATTTGTAATATGGGCTTTCTTGACGAAGTTCATAACGTAAATACTTAAATAAAATTTAAGCATTTAGTAACAACCCTGACAAGGTTTATCTTGAATTCTTATATTACAATAATATCATTACGAATTCTACAACCGCATAAACCACGCATAAACTAATAAAATAAGAAAAAAGTTAAGATATCGAACTCGTAACGGCCAACACGTTACAGTTTCGCCGTCAAACACCTACGCTCGACCACTCTCACTCACTTCAAACTCGAAGACGGATAAGAAATACTAAAAAAGCAATATGAGAACGTGACCAGGAGACGGAGACGTGCCGGCCATAATAAGTAGTCGCTGCGGGGCAGGTGGGTCCGTCCCATCCCACATCCCATCGACATATCTTTGAAGGCACCTGCTGTTAGAGATTTGGAGGTAGTGGTAGGTAGGTAGTAACAGTGACATTGGATGAATCGAGTTGGCAATAAATAATAATGAAAGCTTTGAAATATGGAATTTGTTTATGTTGGGTTACCCAATCGCGTTTTACCCAGGTATTAACCCGTTTACGTTTGTAACCATAGTAAAAAAAATATATAGTTAGATTATGTTATTTTCGTAATTATATAGAAATAGCAGAGCAGAGCTTTTTCGGGTAATTACGTCATAACGTAATCAATAGTACATTATATGGATAAGTTTTCGATCTGTTGTTATTATAATGAACAAAAGATTAATCAAGATAATATCCTCTATTATATACCATTCACAAGATCGATGAGACAACTTTACCAAAGAAAATACATCTACAGACAAAAGGATAACATAATTAGACGTAGTATCTAGTCTTCAATCATCTGTGTTTAGATGAGCGAAGACTAGTGTGGATCTCTCACTGATGCCTTATTGCTTTTTTGTAATAAAACTGTTGAATCACCATGTTCCCCTTGACAAAATCTAATACAGGTCTTTTAATTGTGTTTGTATTTATAGTTTTTTAAAATATTTGAATAAAGTAAGTACTTATATCGAAAAAAAATAAGAAACGTCAGTGCATTACAGGACTAAAAAGACCTATATAGTATCCACATAACCCATGGATGCGCTGGTGCAGCATAAAGACTATGTACATTATATGACTGCGATACTAAACAAAATAACAGTTCACAGAAACAGGTGTTCCGTAATCCGTATCGTTTCGCTGTCATGTCAGTCCAAAGCGTATAATGTACGCACCTGCTGTCTGCGTGTCCCGTGCACAAGTTATGGCCTCATGCTTGTAATCTGAAACAATAATAAAAAAACTGTTAAACATGTTCAGGCGTTATAAATTCACAGCTATCTCGTGTTTAGTTCATAGAGGAAGGTAAATAGATTTGGGGTTTAGTTGAACTTATTTTAAGCGTAGAACACTTTTGTTTGAATATTAAAGTAGTGAAATGGATTTGTTAAGTTTTTCCATATTTGCATACGGATTTTTTCACATGTGCGTGAACCTATCTGATGTATTTAGGGGAACATTAGTTTAGTTATACGTAGAAAATGTTTTGTTTGCAGAGTGTAACGGCAATATCAATAAATATGTCACTGCGCTTTGACATCTATTGTTTGTTGCATCAGTAGAATTCAGAATCAAGTGGAGTGGATGACACGCATAAAAATATAAGTAAACTTCTAAATATACATATTCATGATCAGACGATACAAATATACAATAGTTACGAATTTCAAGAGAAGGAAAAAATTAAGACGATCAAGTTTTCGTATACGTATATTTGGTACCTAGACCTACCTTCGTAAGTCTGTTTTGTTAATGTTAGTGTGTGTGTATACCTCTTATCAATAAAGAGACAAAATATATTTTTTAAAAACTAATTACTGCGTGAAGCTCATATTCATAGGCTAGGTGATATTGAAGAAAAGAAAAAAAGATATGATAGAAAAGTAAATCTCACATCTTTTATAAGGTCTTCAGAATCGTCTGAGTAGGCAATAGAAGAACGATAACAACATGTAGGAATTTTAATAAAATGTAAATGGGTCCAATAAAAGCCAAGAGCATTCCAGCTCAACACATTAGACGGCTATTAGCTGTACTTGCTGCTTGCATAATTAGGTAATGCAAATAATTAGTCAACCAACAAACAATTTTATTATAAATGACTTAACACAAACTAAGTAAACACACTATTATTTGCCTAAAAAGCTAAGCATCTTTCGTTTAGGGTAAACTACCCTAAACGAAAGATGCCAATGAAGCAGTATGCCTGAAATTTTCATTGCCTTGCACTCGCTAGTTGACGTACCTTCTTTAATTAGGAAGCACATTCATTATCTTTTGTGCATTCAAAGTAAGCGCATCGGAATACGTAGTGTTATCAGTAAATCGTTCAAAATCGTGAAGTTATTTGTTATAATTATTCGATCAATTCGTGCTGTGAGTGGTTTTTCTGCTATTGATATCCAAGAACAGGGTACTTACTATGTATTAATCATTATCATTATTTTTTGTATATATAACTGAATATTTTATTTTATAAGCGCGTGCTACGAGGCGATCTTTATGTTAGTCTTCATTTTACATTTTAAAAGTTTGAGTGAACTTTTAAATACATTGCTTTGCACTCCAACTCTTCAGATATACTTAAATAAAATCTATGTACTTTTTTAAACTCAGTTAAAATTTTCTGCCTACATCTGCCTATGAACTGACGTCAAGGCTGCTACGGTTGATAGATTTTCTTGCGGTATTTGCTACGAAATTTGTTTCGGAGTTTTCGACTGAATATTAATTGTTTTTTGTTTGTTTTAGGTACTTTATATACAACATCAGTCGGAAAGAGGGTACTAAGCCGAAAGGAGGGTAAAGTATACATGATAGTAAATTACTTTTGTCTAAGAACTTTTCCTAAAAAAATAATTTTAGATTAACAGCTGTTTTAAGATTTCATAAGAAATGACGCTGTGGTAGCCCTGGCGGTCAGCTGTTTTGATAGAGAGAAAGATTTGAGTTCATTGCCGGGGTTCACAAGTGGCGTTAGCGTTAAGTTTATACATATTTGCAATATAACAGTTGATAGTAGCACTTTCAGTTGTCCGCGGCTTAGTACCCCCTTTCCGACTGACGTTGTATAATAATATGCTCGTTTTCAAGGATGCGTGTTCTTTAAATTTGGCTGACTGCCTAAAAAGTAATGACACTGAAAAGTGACATGTCGTACAAACTTTGTTGACCTCTCTAAATGACACTGAAAATATTGACATTAAAAATTTAGAGTAAGTAAGTATATTATTAATAAAATCATTTTTCATTTTTATGTAATTTATTTTTACTTACAGAAACCCAAATAACACATCACAACTCGCACACTTTAAACTCGCACAGATGTGTGAGATGGCACCTTTTGATTTTACAAGCTTTTATTTAACTTGCAATAGTTGCAATGTATGTACGAGATGTATGTACCTATGTCTTGTTCGGGTGGAAAATTGCAACTCATTTTTGACCCACTTCCCGGTTACCGATTAAGCTAAAATTTTGCATACGTGTAAATCGCGTGACAATGCAATATTCTGATGACATGGTGCTGATCTGATGATGGAGCTGGAAGGTGGCCATAGGAACTTCCCAATGAAACAACACAACCTCATTGAGTTTGGGCTCGTTTGAATCGTCTTGACAAGTAGTTTGTCTTTCAATGGTAACCAGGGTCTGATGATGGAGCTGGAAGGTGGTCATACACTGAAAAAAATAAAACGGGACTTTTAACTGTTCATGTACAGTAAAAAAAAAAACGGTTAAGTAAACTTATTTTTATGTTGACGTAATTGATTACTGACAGTACTCTTAAATGGGCATATCCAGTAAAGAGCTAAACAGTTATTTCAATTGTATGAACATTAAAGTTCACTGAAACAAACAGTTACTTTTAAGTATTGCCCTTTTCAGAGCTTTACTGATATCGCAGCAGTTATTCTTACTGACTTCTAAACAGTTATTGTAGCATACAGTAATGAGTGAAACAGTAATTTCAATTGTTTGAACATTAACGTTTACTAAAACAAACAGTTTTTTTAGTATTGCCGAGTTCATGAGCTTTATTGATATCGTAGCAGTTACTTTTACTGTTTCTGAACAGTTTCTGTAGCATACAGTTAGGAGCTAAACAGTAAATAACAACTGTTTTTACAATAACGTTTACTGATACAAGCAGTTTCTTTCAAGTCTTGCTGTGTTCAGACTTTACTGATATTGTAGCAGTTACTTTTACTGCTTCTAAACAGTTTTTGTGGCAAACTGTTAGAAGCTAAACAGTAAAAATCAACTGTTTGAACATGTAACGTTTACTGATACAAGCAGTTTCTTTCAAGTATTGCGATGTTCGGGCTTTTCTGATATCAAAGCAGTTATTTAAACTGCTTTTGAACAGTTTCTTTAGCATACTGTAAGGAAATAAACAGTTAATATCAACTGTTTAAACATGAAACGTGCACTGATACAAGCCTTTTTTTTAAAAGTATTACTGAAATCAAAGCAGTTATTTTTACTGCTTCTGAACAGTTTCTGTAGCATACAGTAGGGAGCTAAATAGCTTAAATTAATTGTTGAACATGTAACGTTTACTAATACAAGCAGTTTGTTTTAAGTATTGCCGTGTTTAGGCTGTACTGATATCGTAGCAGTTATTTATACTGCTTCTGAACAGTTTCTGTAACGTACTGTAAGGAACTAAACAGTTAATATCAACTGTTTGAACATGTAACGTTTACTGATACAAGCAGTTTCTTTTAAGTATTACTGATATCAAAACAGTTATTTTTACTGCTTTCGAACAGTTTTTGTAAAATGCGGTAAAGAGCTAAATAGTTAAAATTAACTGTTTTAACATGTAACGTTTACTGATATAAGCAGTTTCTTTCAAGTATTGCCGTGTTTAAGCTTTAATGATATCGAAGCAGTTATTTTTACTGCTTCTGAACAGTTTCTGTAGCATTTTGTAAGGATATAAACATTTAATATCAACTGTTTAAACAAGTAAAGTTAACTGATACAAGCACTTTCTTTTAAGTATTACTGATGTCAAAGCAGTTATTTTAACTGCTTCTGAACAGTTTCTGTAGCACGCGGAAAAGAGCTAAGTAATTAAAATTAACTGTTTGAACCTGTAACGTTTACTGATACAAGCAGTTTCTTATAAGTGTTGCCGTGTTTAATCTTTACTGATATCGTAGCAGTTATTTAAACTGCTTCTAAACAGTTTCTGTAGCGTACTGTAAGGAACTAAATAGTTAATATCAACTGTTTGAACATGTTACGTTTACTGTTACAAGCAGTTTTTTTTAAGTATTACTGATGTCAAAGCAGTTATTTTTACTGCTGCTGAACAGTTTCCGTAGCATACAGTAAGGAGCTAAATAGCTAAAACTAACTGTTTGAACACGTAAAGTTTACTGATGCAAGCAATTTCTTTTAAGTATTGCTTTGTTTAGGCTGTACTGATATCGAAGCAGTTATTTTTACTGCTCCTGAACAGTTTCCGTGGCATACTGTAAGGAAATAATCAGTTAATATCAACTGTTTAAACATGTAACGTTTACTGATACATGCAGTTTCTTTTAAGTATTACTGATATCGAAGCAGTTATTTTGAATGCTTTTGAACAGTTTTTGTAGCATGCGGTAAAGAGCTAAATAGTTAAAATTTACTGTTTGAACCTGTAACGTTTACTGATACAAGCAGTTTCTTTTAAGTGTTGCCGTGTTTAATCTTTACAGATATCGTAGCAGTTATTTAAACTGCTTCTAAACAGTTTCTGTAGCGTACTGTAAGGAACTAAACAGTTAATATCAACTGTTTAAACAGGTAATGTTATTGATACAAGCAGTTTATTTTAAGTATTACTGATATCAAATCAGTTATTTTTACTGCTTCAGAACAGATTCTGAAGCATACAGTAAGGAGCTAAATAGCTTAAATTAATTGTTTAAACATGTAACGTTTGCTAATACAAGCAGTTTGTTTTAAGTATTGCCGTGTTTAGGCTGTACTGATATCGTAGCAGTTATTTATACTGCTTCTGAACAGTTTCTGTAACGTACTGTAAGGAACTAAACAGTTAATATCAACTGTTTTAACATGTAACATTTACTGATACAAGCAGTTTCTTTTAAGTATTGCCGTGTTTAAGCTTTAATGATATCGATGCAGTTATTTTTACTGCTTCTGAACAGTTTCTGTAGCATTTTGTAACGATATAAACATTTAATATCAACTGTTTAAACATGTAAAGTTAACTGATACAAGCAGTTTCTTTTAAGTATTACTGATGTCAAAGCAGTTATTTTAACTGCTTCTGAACAGTTTCTGTAGCACGCGGTAAAGAGCTAAATAATTAAAATTAACTGTTTGAACCTGTAACGTTTACTGATACAAGCAGTTTCTTTTAAGGGTTGCCGTGTTTAATCTTTACTGATATCGTAGCAGTTATTTAAACTGCTTTTAAACAGTTTCTGTAGCGTACTGTAAGGAACTAAATAGTTAATATCAACTGTTTGAACATGTAACGTTTACTGTTACAAGCAGTTTTTTTTAAGTATTACTGATATCAAAGCAGTTATTTTTACTGCTGCTGAACAGTTTCCGTAGCACACAGTAAGGAGCTAAATAGCTAAAACTAACTGTTTGAACACGTAAAGTTTACTGATGCACGCAGTTTCTTTTAAGTATTGCTTTGTTTAAGCTGTACTGATATCGAAGCAGTTATTTTTACTGCTCCTGAACAGTTTCCGTAGCATACTGTAAGGAAATAATCAGTTAATATCAACTGTTTAAACATGTAACGTTTACTGATACATGCAGTTTCTTTGAAGTATTACTGATATCGAAGCAGTTATTTTGAATGATTTTGAACAGTTTTTGTAGCATGCGGTAAGAAGCTAAATAGTTAAAATTAACTGTTTTAACATGTAACGTTTACTGATACAAGCAGTTTCTTTTAAGTATTGCCGTGTTTAAGCTTTAATGATATCGAAGCAGTTAATGTCACTGCTTCTGAACAGTTTCTGTAGCATACTGTAAGGATATAAACATTTAATATCAACTGTTTAAACTTGTAAAGTTAACTGATACAAGCAGTTTCTTTTAAGTATTACTGATATCAAAACAGTTATTTTTACTGCTTCAAAACAGATTCTGAAGCATACAGTAAGGAGCTAAATAGCTTAAATTAATTGTTTAAACATGTAACGTTTACTAATATAAGCATTTTCTTTTAAGTATTGCCGTGTTTAGGCTTTACTGATATCGTAGCAGTTATTTTTACTGCTTCTGAACAGTTTCTGTAGCATACTATAAGGAACTAAACAGTTAATATCAACTGTTTGAATATGTAACGTTTACTGATACAAGCAGTTTTTTTTAACATGTTCAAACAGTTAATTTTAACTATTTAGCTCCTTAGCTAAATAGTTAAAATTATTTGTTAGAACATGTAAAGTTTACTGATACAAGCAGTTTCTTTTAAGTATTGCCGTGTTTAGGCTGTACTGATATCGTAGCAGTTATTTTGACTGCTTCTGGAAAGTTTCTGTAGCATACTGTAAGGAAATATACAGTTAATATAAACTGTTTGAACATGTAACGTTTACTGATACAAGCAGTTTCTTTAAAGTATTACTGATATCGAAGCAGATATTTTTAATGCTTCTAAACAGTTTTTGTAGCACGCGGTAAGGAGCTAAATAGTTAAAAATAAGTGTTCGATTACGTAACGTTTACTGATACAAGCAGTTTCTTTTAAGTATTGCCGTGTTTAGGCTGTACTGATATCGTAGCAGTTATTTTTAATGATTCTGAACTGTCTCTGTAGCACACGTAAGGAACTAAACAGTTAATATCAACTGTTTGAACATGTAGCGTTTACTGATACAAGCAGTTTCTTTTAAGTATTACTAATATCGAAGCAGTTATTTTTACTGCTTCTGAACAGTTTCTGTAGCATACTGTAAGGAATTAAACAGTTTAGTTTAAAATCACAATAGATAGGATTCTCTTTTCCATCTGATATAAGCGTGTTTGGTTTTGGGCAAATATTACCTAAAAAACTTAATTTATTTTTACATATTTTTAAAAAACAAGCTTTTATTTAGATGTGCTAAAAGGAAAACACGTGAAAATTGTGTAATTACAATACAATTTATACGATATAAAAGGTCGTCGCGAGATTTAAGTATGTTCTCGTATTTACTTAGCCTTTTATATAAGTAATATAAATTGTATAATGACGTTTCAAGTGAATAGTAAAAGTTTTTTTTTCTTTTTAGCGCATACAAATAAAAGAAAGGTTTTTACTTTTTTTTACTTTTTAGTCATCCCTGGACACGTTTTTCATCTGTTCAACTCATTGAACGTGTAGGTAGGTATACAGAATTTATTTACGTCCACCAAACCACCACCACTCGCCACCTATCAAAAACGGTCTACCCATTAAGACAAATCAATCTCGACGCGGTCGTGTCGCTTAATTACTGAGTTTCTATGGCCACCTTGCAGCTCCATCATCAGATCCTGGTTACCATCTAGCACCAAAGTACTCGTCAAGACGAATCAAACGAGCCCATACTCGATGGGGTTATGTCGTTTAATTACTTATTGAGTTTCTATGGCCACCTTACATCAGACTCTGGTTACCATCTAGCACCAAAGTACTCGTCAAGACGAATCAAACGAGCCCATACTCGATGGGGTTATGTCGTTTAATTACTGAGTTCCTACGGCCATCTTCCAGCTCCATTATCAGACTCTGGTTACCATCTAGCACCAAAGTACTCGTCAATACGAATCAAACTAGCTTAGACTCGATGGGGTTGCGTCGATTCTTTACTGAGTTCCTATGACCACCTTCCAGCTCCATCATCAGATCAGACCCTGTAAAAGTTTGAAAACAAAGTACTCGTCAAGACGAATGAAACGAGCCGAAACTCGATGGGGTTGCGTCGTTTCATTACAGAGTTCCTATGACCACCTTCCAGCTCCATCATCAGACCCTGGTTACCATTGAAAGACAAACTATTCGTCAAGACGATTCAAACGAGCCCAAACTCGATGAGGTTGTGTTCTTTCATTGCGAAGTTATTATGGCCACCTTCCAGTACCATCATCCAGATCACCACCATGTCATCATAATTGCATTGTCAGGCGACTTTCACAGGTATGCAAAATTTCAGCTCAATCGGTTGAAGATAATCTGCTTCAAAATTGAGTTGCAAGATTTCACCCGAACAAATATACATGCTAGTTAAATAAAAGCTTGTACCTATGTGATATAAAATTTATAAATAACTAGCTGACCCTACAGACGTTGTCCTGTTAATTAATTAATTTAATTATGAATATAGAATTAGAATTTAAAAAGAAAAAAAAAATTTCTTTAATAAGAACCTTCTCCTGACAATAACAAACAACAAAGTAATAAAGGTCCAGCCGTTCACGCGTGATGTTGTTACCTCTAAAATATTCATAACAATTTGCTGTTGTGGGCTCATGTTAAAGCTGTATAACATACCTACATCATGATTGATGAGTTTTCGATTTGTGCTAGGTAGGTACTACGTAGTTACCTACTTAGCCAATAGGCTATTTGATTACCTACTATTGGGAAATAATTCTTACGTATTGGCTGATAAATAATAAATCGAATGTTAAGTACTAATATTTCTTCCAGTAGGTAATTGGTATAAAATCTAATTTTAAAGTTTGAAAACGCTCATCAACGTCATGGCTCCATTGACATGACTCCGTCACACCTACATAGTTAAGTATAAGTAGTAAGTTTGACGACGAAGTCATATGAATATTGTTGTTTTAACCTTTCAACTGCGGCAGCGCACTGATCAAGTGTACAATGAAAAGAATTTCTATTGTGTAGTGGCGGCGCGTTCTAAGTGTTAAGCTTTATGAAACTGGAGAATTAATCTTTCTACAAGTCGTGTATTGTGCCGAATGGGAAAGTACAACCTACCTACCTACCACAACAAATTTATACACCCGAAAAACTATTTCTATCAGTTCTATCGTTTCTGTCGGTGCCCAAGAGAAAAAAAAGTGTCTCGAACTAGCTCATAAAACAATAAAATCATTGAAGTCAATACTCTAGTAAGTAGGTACCTACTTGCTACATCTTGCTAACTTATGTGTGAAATTAAAACTATTAAGTATAATTACCTAACCCAAATCTGAGCGCGAGTGACGGAGCACTGATATTACCTACCTACCCGATGCATCTAGGTACTCCAGATTTATCAGACTCCGCTAGGTTAGAAGGTAGGTACATATTTGGCATTTTGGGTAAGTTATATCAGACCCATTGAGGTACCAGACCCTACTGTTTCTTTTAGGTAGGTAACAAGAGCAATTTTGCATCTCTGCTTAACTAAAGTACCTAAACAAAAGAAAGGTATTTTTATGGCCTTCCGCCATAACTGTTTAAAACATTAGAATCATAGCATAGCAAAACATTTAAAATAACTGTCTAACCGCGGCCGCACGTTGCATCGTTAATTAGTGATGTACCTACTCACCTCGTCTCGAGTTTCGATGTCATTACGATTTATATTAAAAATAAAACGCAATAACACTTGTGTACATGACGAAATCCCAGGATCACTGATAGTTTATTGCGTAGATGAGCTTGTGCCACCTTTAACATTACTTATAAATCAGTCTTAAAACGAAATTTATTAATTTAATAATTAAATTATCTAACCATGTTTTCCCAATGCCTTGAAAAAGTAAATTTGTGACTAGCATAACACCTTTCTAACACAAACATATTTCTGTATGTTATTGTACTTTTTGTTACAAATTTAAGTGGAATAAATGGATATGAATATGAATATGACATTGTTGACATGTCACGCTTACAAATTAAAACACTCCGTATTCAATCGTAGTACTATCTACAATGAACAAAATTACCTATGATGTTCTTGCGGCGGTATAAAATAAACAAATATTAATTCAGGTCTATCTTCATTTCATTTCATACTCACGGCAGTCTTACTTATGTACGTAACTCGAGACTATTTCAACAAATAGGTGTAGGTAATCTTACTTTGTTGTAGATCCTAAATTCGAAACTTTCCTGTACGAATTACAATTGTTCGAGAACGGTATGAGGAAGTTTTAAATACCAGATTTTACATAA
This sequence comes from Scoparia ambigualis, assembly GCA_963921215.1. NCBI lineage: Eukaryota > Metazoa > Arthropoda > Insecta > Lepidoptera > Crambidae > Scoparia > Scoparia ambigualis. The sequence goes on along the minus strand of OY992520.1, from coordinate 24,448,959 downwards.
TTTTGTTAATCCATAAACTTATCATACAAACGTTTAATTTTCCAGAAAAACTATTAGCCGATTATCAAAACTACTTTTTTTCTTTTGGAAGATGTTATGGAAAACAAAAAATTACAAAACGTTTTCGGCCAAAAAAATTCGTACAGGCAAATTTCGAATTTATGATACGTAACCGTTGTAGATACATCGTCTCCGCTGAAGTGTTAGTGTTGCCAAAGATCATAAGTATCGTGTAGTTTGCATTATTTTTGTATTTGATTGATACGATTTTTTCATACGATCTTCCAAGCATACGATTCGATCTGAGCAAAGATCGTTCCTGTTGAATCGATAAAAAAAATCGGCAGATTGTATTGCCGTGAATCGATTAAGATCGGGCATCCCTAGCTCGCACGCGCCACAATCTGAAGCTAGTCAGTTCGCGCCCGCTGTAAAGTATAGTCGCAATTCGCGAAAAAAATTAAATAGTGACAAAGCAGTGTACCACGTGTGAAAAGGAACCATGGAACTTTTATTTAAAGAGTGGGGCTTTGAGAAATATCTCGACCAATTTATTGGTAAGTGACTGGTAAGTAGGTACTTTGCAGCGTACGTTCCTACCAATATTATGGCCAAATTTAATAAGATTTTATGTTACAGAGATGACTTAACTTGTTGGAGTCCATTCATTCACGTCTAAGAGAGTTTAATGGTAATAATAATAACCTACACACTATATTATGGAAAGCTTCTTGTGTTATTTTTCACATTGTGGAGATTCAGATTATCCTAAATGTGTCCCCCGTGGACACGGTATTATGGCCGATTCACACATCCATAAGTAAGTAAGTAAGTTTTACTTACTTACTTATGGATGTGTGAATCTGCCATAATATGAATCTTCCTTTAAGTTGGGAATGGGTTTGCTTGGTTCCATTGCACCTCTGTGGCGTTTGTTATGTCTAGGTTAGAATGGCATGGCTAGTTTATACTTGTACCTACATGTAGGTACGCTACACAGTCGGATAAACCTGGGACCTGGGACACCACTAATTTGACTTGCGCAGTAGGTAGACGATTTCTCTGCGCAAGTCGAACCACGTGATCCGTCAGGTCTCATCTTTCGTGACGCGGATTGTAAGTACTCGTGCACTGTGCAGTCAGTAGCTTGACAGGTTTGAACTGTTTACATGACTGTGTTGCGAGCTTGCTTACTGCACAGTCAGTTGAGTGCGTAATGCCCGATATAGACGTATTAAGTAAGTTAAGTTAACAACTAAAGAGCTAAAATAGAATTTTGTCTATTTTTCGGTTAAGTTGGTGGGCAGGGCTTGTCACTTGACATGTTTGGACAGACACAATTTAGGCTGGCCTCACACAGCCGGAATGGCTTTCTGAATTCAGTTTGATCAGTAGTCTTGTGATTCCCGGCACATGCAAAATTGCAAACGTCTCTGGGACGTTAACCGCTTGCTGTGTCAACGTGTTGGCAAATAAAACAAAACCGTGCAACATCACTTTTCATATTCTCTCAAGAAATCCGTGTGAGATCTCAATACTACTTAAAACGTGTAAATCGGACATATGGTAAAATGTAAAATAACTAAAAAATTTTGCTAATGAAAATCTGTGTTGAGATTGCTGTGGGTGCCGCTGTCTGTATATATGTATTATTCTCTATGCAAGACTGTAATTAATTCTTTATTAAGTCTGAAGGGGTTTGGTTTGGGTTTGGTTAATTTTTTAAACGTTCATAATCACTCATTTTCATTATCATCTAGTTTATGCAAAAAAAATATTCACTTTAATATCTTACTTGACACTGGCTAAATGTGCTGACCACACAGAGCCATTATTTAAGCACAGAATTTACGACTTCATTACGTTGTTGATCGTCCTTCTTGAGTGAACTAAAGAGCTTAACTACTTAAATATGTATGGACACACACTTAAATTTAAGTCACTTAAAATTTAGTTAAAATTTAGTTAACCACTAAACTACTTAATACGTGTAAATTGGGCATGAGGTAAAATGTAATATTACTAATAACTACTTACTAATAAATTTTACTTATAAAAATTTGTGTTGAGATTGCTGTGGGTGCCGCTGCCTGTATATATGTATTATTCTGTATGCAAGACTGTAATTAATTATAAATGTTTGTTATTCAAGAACATGAAGTTGACATAGAGGCGCTGTCTTTGCTCGATGATCAGCAAATCCGGGTGCTACTACCAGCTATTACCAGCTATTGGCCCTCAAGCCAAATTTAGAAGAGCGCTTCAGAAGTGGAAGGCTTCCAAACTAAATTCCGATGTAAGCACACAGCATGGTTAAGTCAAAAAGGGGTGCAGGACTTACAAAAAATTTTAAGCAAAATTAACTTTTTTTCACAATCTGACGGAAAACATTGCTATCAAAAAGAGATTAAAAAAATTCCAAAAAAATAAGGTTTCGAGGTTATTTTTTTATTAGACAACAGAAATCCAGCTCCATACAAAAATTAATGTTTTTTTTATCCTAAAAATACTTTATATCTCTTTTTGATAGCAATGTTTGCCGTCAGTTAGTGAAAACAAATTAGAGTGTATTTTTTATGCAACGCCTTCGCGACACCCGGTCTTAATTTATGTATAAAAATATGGGCACGCCTTGGAATCTTTTTTTTTGTGAACATAATTTGTTTTTATTTTACAGATTTATGACAATCTTGAAAACCTTGTGGAAGTGTACGGAGAGAATGTTGGTGGACTTACAAATTCACCAATAACTTCGGCATTATCGTCACCAAGCACCTCGTCGTCATGCAGATCCATGTCCCTATATCTCGATGTAAGTTATCTATCAATTAACACTATTCATAAGGACCCTGTATCAGCCAAATATTTTTAGTGCTTGGGCGAAGCTTTAGCTCAATCGCCGTGCAAACTTTAATCAGTTAGTGAATCCATTTTAAATATCGATGTAGGTATATTCTTAATATATATTCGATATATCTATAAATATAGTAGAATTGCGTAGCGACTCCTACCTTCCTACATTTTTTATCTATGTACTTGTTTTACTTACAGAGAAAGTGTTTCCCAAAGAGAATAGCAGCATTTATTATACGAAACCCAATGGGTCATTGGGACGGGCTCACGGTCGACTCTTTGATGCCATTACCAATTTAAAGGCAAAGTATCGACGCAACTAAGTCTTTGAACCACGGGCACGTCGTTCACTTGAAAAAGTATTAACACCGAAACCATCTACCAGTTCATCTAGCGAGAGGTCTACAACACATTTCGATGACTTGATTGCTGCTGACAATGACAACGACACTAACCAGGAGATACAGGAAATTATAGAATGGCTAAAAAGCAATGTTCACGATTACAGTTTATGTGCAGAAAAATTTGACAAAACTAACAAGGAACGACTAAAACGCATTTTATCAAATGAAAACGAATCGTACATCCAGGAATTTCCCTGTATTAGACCTTGGTATGTATTTATCACATTATTAAAGTTTGTGTCTGTTTATGTTTGTCACCTCATTAAACCAAATTGGCCGAACGAAATAAGATTAAGTTAATCAAGATCCACGAGGGCCATTACCTACATAAAATTATACAATAGTTTACTAAAAAATCTTAATATAATATAATACAATATAATATAGGTTCCTAATATCACAGTAATTTCGGTTTCAGCTAATTGCCGACTTCCATGCATGGTACCCAGGAAACGAAACCTCATTCGATGACAAATTCCCTCTGCTCAAAGTAAAGTTGCTTGCAGCATTTGACAAGATCGCAAGAAAGAACACACACCTGGCAGAGTTGAAACAACTTGCTCGTGGTGAGTTGTTCTTGTGTAATTTTTATTTAATTACCTACTAGACAAGCTACGCCCCGCGGTGTTAATCGAGCTTACCAGGCATAAAAGTAGCCTACACTGTGTTAATCCAACACGTTTAAGTTGTCTCCTTATCAAATTCATCAAAATCCGTCCAGCCGTTTTAGCATGAAAGAGTTACAAATATACATACATGCACATTACAAACATTTTACATTTACATTTTCTATTGTAGAATTGACAGCTTGTTTATCACTTTTCAGTTACCTACTATATATTTTAAAACGCAGTCGGTTTTAATGATTTTTTTTTAATTCGTGAGTAATTTATTTAAAAAAATATTTTAAAACTAGCGGTCCATCCCGGCTTCACACGGGTGGACATTTATTTTAATAAATATATTACTTATGTTATGTACTCAGAGATAATGTAGCATTCTAATGGTAAAAGATTTTTTAAATTGGTTCAGTAGTTTTTAAGTTTATTCGTTACATACATACATGACGACCTCCTTGGTCGGGTGGTTTGCACACCGGTTTTCATGGTGTCACCATCTCTGAGGTCCCGGGTTCGATCCCCGGTCGGGTCAATTCAGAAATTATTGTTTTTCTAAATTGTCTCGGGTCTGGGTGTTTTCTATCTATAATAAGTATGTATTTAAGTATTTTAAGTATGTTTATCCGTTGTCTAGTAACCATTTAACGAGTTTCTTCGAAGCTTCTCTTGGGCTAGATAATTGGTGTGATTGTAGGAAAGATTTATTTTATTTATTTAATTCAAAAACACAAATCTTACCTCTTTATAATTTTAGTACAGATATGAAAACTATGCACTATACAAAACAATAAAATATTTTTTCGAAGATATTTTTTAATTACTTACTAAATGATTACTTTTATTTTTCAGACCCAGATCCTGAGACGAGCAATCTTGCGGTTCTTCTGCTAATTCCGCATATACTTGGACCTTCTTATATAAAGAAAAAACTTTATCCTACATATTGAAGAAGAGCTAAAGCTTCAAGAACAGCAGCAAACACGCCAGGAAAAGTTTTTACATGTAAGGTTAACAATTCAGCCATACATAATAATTGCAGGCACTCTGAATAAAATTTCAGCCAGGTATGTGATTGTCGACAATATTGTATAAGAAATGCCAAACATTAGGTATCAAGGCTGTGGATACGTGTTTCAAGATAATTTGGGCTCTCAATTTGGAATATCCTATTGAATGCTTGCCTGTTTGGCAGTTTTTGCAACGTGTAATTTATACATTTTCTGACATAGCAATCCCAAAGGACAAAGTTTCTGTATCCGTCTTGGGCTTGATCGATGTAATATAAACAAAATGGTAACATGTTTTATCTGCAAAACTTTATTGACTGACTTAAGAGCACTTCGAACACATTTCCATTTCTTTCATACACACCACACATTTGATCAATATCGCTGCGTTGAAAATGGTTGTTCTCGACCTTATACCATCTGTTTAATTCTTTCCGTCGACATTTCTTAAAAAATCACTGTACGCTAGCTACCGCGACCACCACAACCTCACAGTCTAATGAATATAGACAGCTATGCGATTCTCTAAGCGACACATAGACGCTGCGCGCATGGCTGTGATCTGCTGTCTCTTTCCAATTCTATGAATATGAAAGAGACAGAGTCATTTCTCAGCGCTGCGGCAGCCGCAGCTATCAAGGCTTTAGCTTAGAGAATCGCACGGCTGTGCTCATCAACTTATTATGATGCTCATTATGAATGCTCTACAAGTAATGCTGTTGAAAATAATATCCAACTGTTATGTACTTAATTTAGCACCAGAAGTGTCTGTGCCAGACAGTTAAATAATTGATGTTCAAAATGGTAAATATTTTCTTGAATTATTCACGAGTTTATGCGTTTTCTCATACAATTCACGGCTTTCCTTAACACGACGTGATTTATTCTTGATAATATTTATTCTAAGGACCTTTTTAAACTTTCAACAGTGTCGTAGTTAGTTTTAAAACGTGGTAATTAAATGTATGAAAATTATAAGTTATAATTTTATTAAAAGTTCCTTAGTGGTTTGATCAATCACATACCTACGTCTTCACTTGGTACACTGCACTGTCACTATTTATTCTAAAATTATTATATTAAACAGCGGACGCGAACTGACTCAATTTTCCGACTGTCTAAATATATATTTTATAAATTTTTGTATTATATTTTAATACTAAGACACAAATGTAACTGGAATATTAAAAATAACGCTAAATTAAGCGAGGGAGAGCGTTGCGCGCTGGAAGCGCAATATTAAGTTATGGCGAGACGTCCGCGCAGTATGTACATTTTGTATGACTACATATTATACTTATATAAAATATACAATTGAGTAAGTGTTTTTAAAAATATTAGTTTAACATTAATATTAGTCATACACAATGCACATCGTGCGCGGACCTCTCGCCATAACTTAATATTGCGCTACCAGCGCGCAACTCTCTATCTCGCTTAATTTAGCGTCATTTTTAGTAAAAAAATTTTTTTTTTGTTTAAATTATTGGCGAATATTTTGTACATTATTTCAAAAGTATTTCCGTTTTGTTATCTTTTATTGATGGAGGAGTATCACAAAAAGTGATTTTTTAATGTGTTTAAACTTCTCTGTCAATACATAAAGGAAATATGAAAATGGCAATACTTTCACAAAAGCTTTTTTTTTACGTTTTATTTAAAAATTAGTTTTTTTTATAATTATGTGGGCGAGCTGCAAGCAGCTCGCGGTTATTGTGTTAGTAGAGATTTTTTTAGTTAAGTTGCCATGGACGTACCTAGCCTAGTCCTAAATTTTGTCTAAATCGAAATCAATGTGTAAATTTTGCGATTAAATAATGTCAGCCATCTTGGATTTCAAAATGGACATCTTTTTCGTAATCTATGTGTTTCAGTTGACCGAAAACGATACCCATCTAAGTTGATGTGTTCGCTTCGCTCACCGCAATACGACTCCGCTCTTGCTGAGCGACGCATGTCACCTCCGTGACCTCCGTAACGCTGCAAGGTGATCAAAACGAGCCGCGCTTTCTGGTCGTCACGCGTCACACAGCAAGAGCGGAGTCGTATTGTGATAGCCATGTAGGTAGGTACACTTTTTGCCAGAAGGCATTTTTCTTAGAAGCATAGTAATTAAGTCTAATCTTGATTATAATTTATGTTTAAATATTAAATAGGTTGCAGGTGTAGGTACCTTTTATGTACGCAGTAAGTTAAAATGTTATAGTCATACTTTTATTCATAGTAGTAGAAGATCCGAGTATACAACGACCTTCACCGGGCCCGTTTAATGAATAAAAATATTTTTTGTCAAATTTAATATGTTAAAAAATATATTGAGAGTGGGTTGGCTGAAAAGTTTCAGTCCAGTATAATTGATTAATTAAATATTTACAAAGACACACACCAAACCAGTACATTATTTGTTTAATTATTTATAATAGGTACTGGACTGAAATTTTTCAGCCTACCCACTCGCGATATATTTTTTAACATATTAATTTGATATAAAATACTTTTCATACATTAACCGGCCCGGTAAAGGTCGTTCTATACTCGGATCTTAGACTATAGCTTTCTTCCGCTGCGATATCATAATATAATCTGTTAATATAAATAAAATTAAGAGAGAGAAACAGTATTTTGTTTTTTAGATGTGGTGTGTTCCTCCTCACCACCACCACACCTCTCCAAACGTTCTTTCTTTCTTTTACTGTGGTGCTCTCTTTCTTCCCGAAATTGATCCGACGCCGCCGAGTCGTGGATAAATGATTGCCGAAGAGAGAGAGGAAAACTTACTGAAAGTACCAAAGTAACAGAAAGAGGGAGAATAAAGAGAGGTGTGGCGGTAGTGAGGAGGAACACACCAAACCTAAAAACAAAATATTGTTTTTCTCTCGCAATATCACAGAATATCGCAGCGGAAGAAGACTATAGATACTGACATTTATTAACTTACTTCTAACTTGTTCATTAATTAAAAATTAATTATAGTACATTAATGTAATTATAATCTAATATTTAAAATAATAATTATTAAAAATAAATCCGTATACTTTTTACAAGTTTTTGCATTTATTACTAATATTCCTACTGAAATAAAACTGTATATTGTATAATGTTTAATATTACGATATACAGTAATTACTACCGTATATCGTAGTATTCAATATTACGGTATATCGCAATGTTCAAGCATTACGATATAGAGTAGTTATTACTGGGATGGGTACCCAGTAATTACTGTAATGTAATAGTACCTGTCACTGCGAATGAACAGTTGTAAGTACTGTAACCAAACTTTTTCGGAACTGTTCATTCGCAGTGACAGGTACTGTTACATCACAGTAATTACTGTGTACCCAACCCAGTAATTACTACTGTATTTCGTAATGTTATACAGTAGTTATTACTGGGTTAGGTACCCAGTAATTACTGTGATGTAACAGTACCTGCCACTGCGGATGAACAGTTGTAAGTACTGTAAGCGAACTTTATTGGGAACTGTTCATTCGCAGTGACAGGTACTGTTACATCACAGTAATTACTGGGTACCCAACCCAGTAATTACTACTGTTTTTCGTAATGGTATACAGTAGTAATTACTGGGTTGGGTACCCAGTAATTACTGTGATGTAACAGTATATGTTACTGCGAATGAACAGTTGTAAGTACTGTAAGCGAACTTTATTGGGAACTGTTCATTCGCAGTGACAGGTACTGTTACATCACAGTAATTACTGGGTACCCAACCCAGTAATTACTACTGTTTTTCGTAATGGTATACAGTAGTAATTACTGGGTTGGGTACCCAGTAATTACTGTGATGTAACAGTATATGTTACTGCGAATGAACAGTTGTAAGTACTGTAAGCGAACTTTATTCGGAACTGTTCATTTGCAGTGACAGGTACTGTTACATCACAGTAATTACTACTGTATTTTTTAAATGTTATACAGTAGTAATAACTGGGTTGGGTACCCAGTAATTACTGTGATGTAACAGTACCTGTCAATGCGAATGAACAGTTCGGAATAAAGTTCCCTTACAGTACTTACAACTTAGCTTCTACAGTACCCGTTAATGTGACAATACGTTATAGTAACTGAGTCGCACAGTACTAAGTAATGCACGGTCATTGCATGTTACTGTGGAATTATGTACTTAAACCTGTGAGGCACAGTTTCTTTTAATGGATCCACAGTTGTTATAACTGATAATCACGGTATATCTTAATGAGCCCACATTTCCTAATAGCGACCTTCACAGTATCTTTTAAAGTATTCTCACAGTATCTAATACCAGACAGCCAGTATTTGTTACTGTTTTCGCACAGTAACTATTAAGTATCTCCACTGTACAAATAACTGAGAGGGAACGGTTGTTATTAATGTGTACTATCAATTATTATAACTGATATCTGAAGGTACTTCAAACTGGACAGCAAGGTATATTTTAATGAGCAACCAAAGTATACCTTACTGTGTATTTAGATACCTGTTACTGTGAGGAAACGGTTACTATTAATGTATACTTACAATGAACAGAACTGGTTGCTTACAGTTTGTTCTACTGGATCGCACAGTACTCATTAATGTTGTCCTATGTAGTTCGTACTCTGTAAACACAGTAAAATCAACTGTAAGCTTAAACTTTATGACAGTTATAAGTACTATCATAGTTCAGTTAAACCTACTGTTAGACACCTTTTTTTTTTTTACTGTTTATAACAGTAAAACAAAAAAACAGTTCATAAGAGGACTATTACTGTTATCATTTACTGTCTTACAAACAGTTAGAATTACCGGCCTGAAAACAGTTGCAGATGCACAGTAAAATCTACTGTTCTAACTTAACAGTTAGTTTTACTTCTTTGGACAATAGGCTCTATTTTTACTGACCAAAGCGGTGAATATTACCGAAAAATCGATTGGGTTTACCGATTTTTTTTTTCAGTGTAGGAACTCTGTAATGAAACGACGCAACCTCATCAAGTTTCGGTTCGTTTCATTCGTCTTGACGAGTACTTTGTTTTTAGATGGTTACTAGGGTCTGATCTGATGATGGAGTTGGAAGATGGCTATAGGAACTCAATAATTAAACAACATAACTCGATCGAGTATGGGCTCATTTGATTCGTCTTGTCGAGTACTTTGGTGCTAGATGGTCACCAGGGTCTGATGATGGAGCTTGAAGGTGGACATAGGAACTCAGTAGGTAATTAAGCGACACAACCGCGTTGACTTAGATTCGTCTTAATGGGTGGACCGTTTTTGATGGGTGGTGAGCGGTGGTGGTTTGGTGGACGTGAATAAATTTTGTATACATAAATATTTGTATACAGTGAGATGAACAGATGAAAAATGTGTCCAGGGATAACTATAAATAAAAAAAAAATATAAAAGTAAAAACCTTTTTAAAAAACAAGCTTTTATTTAAATGCGCTAAAAAGAAAAAAAATAACTTTAAACCTTTAAACTTTTACTATTAACTTATAACGTCATTACACAATTTATATGGTATAAAAGTTTGTCGCGAGATTAACTATAATAATATAATATACTAATACATGTAAATAAACAAGTAAATTAAATAACTTGATGTGATTGATTTTAACTAAGTAATATATATTAAAATACGAGTACTTACTTAAATCTCGCGACAACCTTTTATACCATATAAATTGTGTAATGACGTTATATTTTGATAGTAAAAGTTTTTTTTTTCTTTTTAGCGCATTTAAATAAAAGCTTGTTTTTAAAAAGGATTTTACTTTTAATTTATTACCTATTATTTGTGTCGTCAACTGGCACATACGTCCAAAGTACAGTCGAATAAAAAATTAGAAACAAGATTAGGTAATAATTTTGCGTTTTATTTTGTACTTAATCATAACTGTTTTTTACTTGATTATAACTCTATCCAAACCTTTTGTAATATACTGTACATAACTACCTCAGATTTTAACTGTTGTGCGAGTTGACGACACAAATAATAGGTAAAATCAAAAGGTGCCATCTCGCACATGTGTGCGAGTTTTAAGCGTGCGAGTTGACGAATAACTCGCGCTGGATCTTCCCACATGGGCAACAGCACATGAGAAGTTTGGGCCATCGCCCAGTGCGAGTAGACTGCCACCTCACGACAACCGGGACCAAACTTTACATGCCTTCCGAAGCACGGAATGTTTTAATTTTGGTCACCCATCCCGGGACCCGGCTGCATAGCGAAAGCTTAACTAGCAAGATCGCAAACCTTAGCTGGTGCGAGCTAGGTACACTACATATTGGCAGTTTTATATTTTATTGATTTGAAATGAAACACTTTTTTACGGATTAACTCGCGTTTAATTTACTATTTACATAGTTTTTATATTATCCTGACGTTTCGAACCCTTTACAGGGTCCGTGGTCACAGGGAGACTGCGGTGTTGGTCGTCTCATTGTTAGAAGTTATTTGCCTACCGTCAATCATTTTTATATTTAACAGGGTGCGTTCAAGTTTACACAATACGAGCTAACAACATTTTTAGGTCTGGCAATGTGTTGCTGTTGGGGCTAGGATTTGATGACCTGTATGATGGGGTCCCAGGCAGGTGGTAAATTCCAACCATCCTCTCTATTGAAATTACGATGTTTTTAATTTCAATAGCCTCGCGTATCATCCTAGGGATGAATCGTTGTTCCTTGGCGAGTATTTGAGGTTTGTCAAATCTGATGTAATGGTTGGGCCCCCCTCGAGAGCATGTGTAAAGGGTTCGAAACGTCAGGATAATATAAAAATTATGTAAATAGTAAATTAAACGCGAGTTAATCCGTAAAATAGTGTTTCATTTCAATGTGTAGTGCTCGCTTAAACCTCAGAAAACAAGATTTTATTGATTTATTTGAGTCACCAGCTATTCGGCACATAAAAACACAATCATAAAACAAAAATAGGGAAAAAAGACTTGAAATGTCTATTAATAACAGCAGCATGCAAAATTAATTAGGCCGTCATAGTCGTTTGAACGAGATAACTTGAGTTGTATGTCATTTTTATATCAAAAATATATACTTACCTAATTATTTTTTACAGAGAGAGTTGGTAACGTAAATGTTGTAGAAAAGAAGTAATAAATAAGTAAAGACAGCGGAATAAAAAGGAATTAAACAAAATACTACTTACAAGTTTAACAAAAATCTGACAGACATGAAATATGAATATCTGGAAAATGTCCTCGGTTTTCTCCGCCAACCAAAACGTGGCGTGATATGATGGAGTACATCTCCTTATTACCTATTCATTATTTTATGATTGATATTTTTGCATACTATCATTGTTTGCATGTTTTATATTCGACATTAAAAAAAGTAGCTTACCCCAGGCAAATAGAGTTCAGTGAAAATGAATCGGTGTGAGAACTGTAGATGCTAGCTAGCAGGGTATTTCAAAATAATAAATTATCTAGGTTCGATCGATGTCTATCATCTCTGCGGTGTAGTTGTTAGACTAAAGGTCGTAGACCGAGACGTCCAGTCTCGGGATCGATTTCGATCGGGTATACGGGGTGTACTGGCATTCAGAGAATAAAATCACCCTGACGGCACATGGGAGTAAAGTAGTTTTTAGTGAGTGTGAACTATTCCTCCTCTTGGAGATCCACCCCTTATCCACATAATCAACAGCGTCTTCCGAATGCCGAATATAATTACTACTTTATAAAAAAAATAGAGATGAAATAGCCTGTTGCTCTGCTGTAGGTAGGTACTGTTGGGATGCTCCGGCCGTATTCCAACAGTACAGCACTCAAGCGGTAAAGAGTCAAGAATGTCATGACATTAGTCAAGCGGGCTCCCTAATCGAGTCGCGCGCATGACCGGCTTGCATAACTACCCGATGCACATAATGAATCAGCTGTGTCAGCTGCTATTAGATAATTAACACGCGTGCGGTGTACTCGGATCGGGTTATTCCCATCCGCTTCAAATGTATTGTCTCCGAAACATTTTTTATACATTCCGTTATTTGAAATTTAAAGATTTTTGAAGGTAAGTACTAGATTTTATTTTCATTGAATTTAGGTCTTGGACCTATTAGGAACTTGAATCTTGGTGCGCATGGGAATAGCCTTCCGGCTCATTTGTACCCGCGACATGACATGGACAAATTGAATATTCATTACAGATATTAGGCAAAAATATTTAAATATTTTCGACGACGACTCCCTTATTTTCGGCGGAAGGAAACAGGGTTGGAAGGTTTCGATGTAGATTTGTTTAACTAGAATTATTTATCAATTACTAACACAAGCCCGTATCGTGTTAGTGTGATGGCTTCTAGCCCGATTTGTCCATTGTTCATTACGTAAAAAGGTTGAGCCCAGTTAGTAGTCTAACTACACTATTATTATGTCGTTTTTAAGTTGAGGATGTTACAGTCAAGAGCAAAAATATGTAAATAATTGTAACTCTTAATACAATTGAATAAGAGTCAAAGTGTTTACATCAATATGTAAACACTTTGACTCTTATTCCATTCACTCGTGACTGTACTGTAAAGGAAAGTAATAAAAATGTCTCAGAAAATGCGGTTTTTTATGAAATCGCCTCAGTGAATTAGTGCAGACAATGTACCATGCTTATCACTTATCAGTGTGAACTTCTATAAAATCTAAATTAAGCGTTGTAGTGTAACGCTGCCTTCATTAAAAACCGGCCAAGTGCGAGTCGGACTCGCCTACGAAGGGTTCCGTAGCAGCAAGTAACATCATATAAAAATTCTTGTAGTTCGTTGAAACTTTGATCGATGTTTTAATAGTGTATTTTTTTTAAATTAATTAATTTATGACGTATTAAAAAAAAAACTACTTACTAGATCTCGTTCAAACCAATTTTCGGTGGAAGTTTGCATGGTAATGTACATCATATATTTTTTTTAGTTATATCATTCTCTTATTTTAGAAGTTACAGGGGGGGGGGGGGGTTAAAACACATTTTACCACTTTTTAAGTGTCTCTCTCGCAAACTATTCAGTTTAGAAAAAAATGATATTAGAAACCTCAATATCATTTTTGAAGACCTATCCATAGATAACCCAACCTATACGAGGTTTGATGAAAAAAATTTTTGTGTTTTAGTTCTAAGTATGGGGGGATTCCCCAAAATTTATTGTTTTTTTTCTAGTTTTGTGTGAAAATCTTAATGCGGTTCACAGAATACATCTACTTACCAAGTTTCAACAGTACAGTTCTTATAGTTTCGGAAAAAAGTGGCTGTGGCTGTGACATACGGACGGACAGACAGACATGACGAATCCATAAGGGTTCCGTTTTTTGCCATTTGGCTACGAAACCCTAAAAAGGGTATAAAACGACCAGTCACTACGCCGCCATTCCAATTAAATATAACGCCTATAACTAACAATAAAAAAGCCTCATAAGTTTGACAGCCCTAAAAGTACCGGAACATACTGGACATGGCATATGGAAACAAGCACGTTTGCTAGTAAATAACTGCATAATATATCAATATTAATATAACAAACGATCCTTTTCCTTTCGATAGCTGGCAAAGAGGTTTTCAAACTTTTTGTTCGTAGCGTGACCGTAATACGAAATTAATGAAACTCCTAATTGGGAAGTTAGCTGAAGCCCTACCATTTGTTTCACAGACAGTTCTCACTAGCGGCCATACATAAATGGTTAGTATTGCTCAGGTACCTCTGGTAGTCACTAAAGCCTAAAGTTTATTTTTCCTTACACAACTTAACTTTATGACATAATAAATTGTTTTTATAAAGTTATAATAAATTAAAAACTGATTGGAACCGTACGTTATATGGCAGCATTGGCTCTATCACCTAAACCGAGCATAATAGTCAGGTGTCTCTTGGTCAGAAACCGATGAACTTACCACTAGACCAGAGAAGCGGAAAAATTTAACCGCCTCTGTGGTTTAGTGGCTAAGCCACCGATCTACGACCCAAAGGTCCCGTCCCGGGTTCGATTCCCCGCGGGGAGTACATCTTTGTGTAGGTACTTAGTTTGGTTGGTGGTAGGGCTTGTTAAGACGGTTTACGCATTTCGGTTTCGAAATTTTTAAAAACCAATAAACCAATTTTGATGAAACTTTACATGCTGAAGTAAAACAAGGATCTAAGCAGTTTGTTGAAAATATTTAAAAAAAAAAATTATTTAACTGAGTTATTGCGATTTTTAACTTTCTATAGTGGACTTTAAATCGCAATAACTCAGCCAAAATAACGTTTATTAAAACTATTTAGATCCCTGTGTTTCACTTTAGCATGCAAAGTTTCATAAAAATTGGCTAATTGGTATTTAAAAATTTCGGCTTGGAAAACCGAAATGCGTAAACCCTCTTAAGTCCGCCTGGCTAGCTACCTCCATCTTATCTAAAGTCTGTCGCCATAACAACAATGTTAATAGCATTGTTGTGTTCCGTCAGTTTAGAGATAAGATAGCCATTTCCTCAGTAGTTGAGGATTAGCCACGTAAAGCCCACGTAAAGCGCGCTTCCACGTTTCGGTCTTATCGTCACTTACCATAAAAGACCAAGCGCTTAATCGTAGTAGTAAATAAAAGAAAATTACTGCCATTTGTAGGATTAGCATGCGCAATACTAGATAATTTTCTCGACCCGTTGTCTCGTGATACAAAATATGTCATAAATAGACATAAAGGCTCGCGTCCACTAGGCTCGCCGAGCAGAGTCAAATCGAATTGCAGAAAGTCGCCTCCTATATATTTCTATAAAACTGCGTCCACAGGCGACGAGCCGCGGCGCGCCGAATCGAATCGACCGCGTGAAATGCTCGACAGGCGAATTTCTTCGCCGATGCGATTCGATTCGACTCGACTCGGCGCGCCTCAGTCGACGCGGAGAAGCGAATGCGCTCCAACGTATTTTTAATATTTCTATATGTAGATATCGTTTAAAAACTCATAAAAATGATTTTTTTATAATTCTTTATTATAAAGTATTCGAAATAAAAACATCTCTTCATCCGAGCTGTTCATGACGAAAACACGACCTAATTTGTTGAAGAATTACCATGAATGAACAATTCGATTCGATTCATCAAAGATGGACGCACTAGGAATAAATGCGACTCGCTTCGATTCGACGCGTTTCTACTGTAGTCGACGCCAGGCTTAATAGTAGTTTTTGCTTGTCTGTGGTATTTTTGTCTACAAACCCTATGCAGCATAATTTTATCAAGTTTTGACAACTGTAACCGAGATAGTTTGTCGTTCCCGCCACCGAAGAAAGAGATTAATATATTCCGCGCGCGACATATTTTATCAAGTTTTGACAACTGTAAGCGAGATAGTTTGCCGTTCCCGCCACCGAAGAAAGAGAATAATATATTCCGCGCGCGACATATCTCGTGTTGATGCTAGGCCCGCTGATGATTGTTCAATGAAGCCCTATCAGGAAATGAGAATGAGCATGGTGCCTACCATTCGTTTTGGTGGCGTGAGCAGATTACTTTTACGCCTGACAGAGGGGTGGCAGACGATTGCCGCCATTATAAGTCGAGCTTCTATTTTGAGAGCAAATTAAAATGTGCCTCCAATTTCGCGGGAAGTGATCGCGGGTACAGCGATCTATTAGGAGGCTGTGCAAATGAAAAACGATTGGTCAGCGTCGAAAAAGGCTTATTAAAAAAAGTTAGGAAAAAGAGGTTTTTATTTTATGTAATAAGCTTAATTGCATTTACAAATTTAGTGTCTTGGCTATTGCCAAGACCCATACAGAAAAGAAATATCTTTTAAATTATAAGACCTGTATTATGTTATGCTTGTCTATTTAAAATGCACTTCTGGACAATATTTTGCTGTCACATTGTGTGAGAAAGTTCGTGCAAAGATCCAATTGTTCGGGTTATTCCCTTTGGCCCCTGATCTCGTTGTCAACCGTCTCCTTGGCCCCCGATTTCTATAAATTTCATTACAGTTTTTTTGCTCATTTTTTCTATTATTTTCAACTTGTACCGTCGAGTTAAAAAGTGCTTCAAGGTGTGAATATTGTTTTTGGGTATCTGCTGACATCTAGTGTTTAAGGGGATCCTGCACGAAATTGTGTATTTTTAAGTCACTTGTGCATACTATGCGCTGAATTAGTTAAATACATAAAGAACTAACGCAAGTTAGCCTGATTATTGCTCAAGGTCGTGGCCTTGTTGAAATTTGAAACAAATTGTTTAAACAATAACAAACAATACATAAATCTAATGACTTCTAAAAACATTTTTCTTTGACTACTTTCTTAATTTTACGCATGAAACAATAATTCTTACATGAAAATATTTGTATAGATATTCCGCAGGTCGCCCCTATCTTAAAAAAGTAAATTTTAATTTTTAACACATGCGCGATGCGTGATGGTTTTGTACATTTCGCAGAATAAAAACATTGCTCTAATCAAATTACTAGGTCTGAAACTTCAAAGCAGAATTGTTCTAATTTTAAATATTAATATGATTGATTTTGCTTTGAAGTTCATTATGAGACTTATATCAGTTTTTGCGATCGCGCGGCTCCGCGCGGTGCCCTCTTAAGTAATTATAAAGTATTACAGAAATCGTTCAACGCTTTTCCTGCTGATGGTACTTTTAAGCATTTTTGACTTTTAATCGACATTATCAAGAAAACTAGAAATAGGGGGCCAAGGAGACGGGTGACAATAACTGACAACGAGATCGGGGGCCAAAGGGAATAATAACCTAATTGTTCATGATGATATTGATAATTGAACGAACTATCAAAATCAACACCAGTTATAACTTATTATAACGTATATGGCATCATTACAATGGCTTAGACTTTCAAACGTCTACTAAGACCATTCAAACGAATTCACGGTTACAAAGTCAAAATACCAGCAGACATAACCACCACATGCATTACTCATTAAGCGTTCATTAGGGAAGTTCTCATTAAAAGTGTGGAGCAACGAGCAATTTCCGCTGGTAACTTGGTTAGAGTTGCATCTCATGCATGTGGATTCGATCTAGTTTTTTATTGTGATAAAGGCCAGCGCAGACGATTGACACATTTTTTGTATATCAAAAAATAGATCTTTTTTACATATCCCGCGTCTAACTGTGACGACAAAAGTACGCTAAGGAGTTAAGGACTATGTCTCCTCGTCATAGGCAAAATATATTTATTATTTGAAGGATAAATTCGTCATAGACCTGGGGGGCGATTGCGCTAAATATTCACAACAATCACAACCAAACCACATCTGGGGGGTTACTCCCGAACGCAAACTCAATCTTAATACAATTCCAATGCGATTTATATGTATCGATGTTGGGATAAGTAAAGATAATTCCGGAACGCCCATCTCGACAATAATTTATTCAATCAATTTCCATGCAATTTAATTCCAATGTGGCGCTATTGTCGCTTACAAAAGTGCCATTTGACATTTTTTAGATTTGTGATTGGAAATTGATTAATGCAATTCTGTTTCAAGAGTAGCCTACCTGAACCGCAGCCGTTCTGCCGACTTCGTATAGTGCCATCGCGTGTGTCAAACGCTATAGCACTTAACGGCTGAGGTTCAGTATTGTAGTTTGGTTGAGATTATTTAGCGCGATCGCCCCCCTGATCACGTTAAATACTGTCAGCTCTATCAACAATTAAAATGAGATTTCAAAAGAAATAGATATTATTTCATTAAGTATTTTGTATAAGTAGTATACTTAAGTTCCAATATAATTAAATTGTATTTATCTAGATCTTCAAAAGCCAAAGTTTGAACAAGTCAGTCAAACAGTTGAATTAGTAAAGCGGCGAACGTTCGGGGCCACAAACGAATTTCTTGTACCAAACTTAGTTATTGACTCAATAATTTCTTCCAGAGTTCGATACACGTGCCATTATTATATATTTTGTTCGCCGAGGTAAACTTGGATAGGATCCAAATCGGAACATAACATCGTCGGCACGGGTCATCGACCATCTGATTTACGGCATATTCTCACAAAACATAACTTTACGCCGACACTAAGTGTAACAATGAACAGAAGGCTTGTGCGATTCTGTTTGGATAATGAAAAAATACAGCGTGTATAAAATATACGGGCGATGTTCAACAAAAGAACGAACGATGTTTTTAAGACATTCAAATAAGTGAAGAGATAACATTGTTACTTGTATTACTACACAAAATTTAGGTTAACGGTAGGATTGGATTCATAGACAAATGTGCAAGTCGCAAAATGTGCACTAATGCAATTCGCAGAAGGTGTAGGTCGCAATATGTGCAAATCGCAGTAGGTGCAGGTCGCAATATGTGCAAATCGCAGAAGGTGCAGGTCGCAATATGTGCAAATCGCAGAAGGTGCAGGTCGCAATTTGTTATAGCCATATTTTTGTGTATTAAATTAGATGATCGATCCACCTTTGTTGCTTAGCTTGACGCAGACTAATCACAATTACGTTCCAATTGAGATCTTATCGAGTCTTCGTAATGTTATTTATTACCTACTAGTGTGAACTGGTAAATAATATAATACCAGGTTTTCCAGTCGGTGTGTCGTACATGTTTATTTTGTTGACAAAGTAATAGTGAAATTAAATTTAATAAAATTTCTTTACGCTCACAATAATTTTCTAGCCTAATATAAGTATTCTTTTGAAACTTGTTAATATGGTAAGATAACGGATGAATATACATAAACATAGAAAAAAACACCCAGACCCGAAATCAATTTTAGAAAAACAGTTTTTCTCTAAATTGATCCGATCGTGAATTGAACCCGGGACCTCAGAGATGGCGGGAGACGCCAGAAGCCCCCTTACTCTTGAAACCGATCGCTATTGGATCTGATTGGTATTGTGAATTTTCGTACTCCTAAGTTACGACACCAGAGCTAATATGGATTCATATTGCGTGGATATTGAGTGAAAAAAATACAAAACTCAATGCCATTTAGTTCACCCAAATATGAATCCAAATTAGCGCTGGTGTCGTAACTTAAAAATACGAAAATTCACAATACCAATCCAATCCAATAGCGATTGGTTTCGAGAGTAAGGGGGCAGACCCGGCGTGCTAGCTAACCACTCGACCACAAAGGTCGTCACCAGTCGTCAGGTCGTCAAAATAGGACGCAATAGAAAGTAAACTCAGAATAAGGAATATCAAATGGAAAGCTGTCTGACTATTTTCTGGGAAACGGGCTTTTTTTTTAAATTCTTTATAGGCAAGTATTTGACCGCGATCTCACCTGATGGTAAGTGACGATGCGGCCTAGGATGGAGCATACTTGCCTAGATAATGCCTGTTCACCCTTGCCTTGAAAATGTCCAGGGGCCCAAGTCTGCTAATTTACGAATGGCATAATTGAATCGCAATTGGATCGCATTGTAATTGTTTGACACATTCGGTATTCTCTTACTCATTTAAGAATACCAAATCTGTTTGACACATTTGGTATTCTCTTACTCATTTAAGAATACCAAATCTGTCAAACAATTACAATGCAATCCAATTGCGATTAAATTATGCCATTCGTAAATTAGCAGACTTGGGCCCCTGGTTGTACTTGTGACGAAACATATCCGCAGGATATACTAAGTGAGTTAGTTTTCAGACTATCACGCTGATAGAATTATTTAGTCGAGTAGGATTGCAAATTATTATAAGTTGCCGTTTGTAATAAACACGTGACATGATTATAGCATTCGCGGCCGCATCTGCGGGTTATTTTCGATAACGTCTGCATTCTGTCGGTCCGTTTGTGGCAAGGTGCTTAGCTGCCCGTGATAATTCGTTTGAAGTCGGTAATACTACACTGTGTAAATTACACTGGCTGTTGACAAACAAGCCCACATGCTGAGGTTTGTACACAGCACTTTAAGCTATGCAAAACTATCAAAATTCTCCAATAGATTTTCAACATAAGATGTTAGGTGTTGAGTTCAAAATTGCAGAAATTAGAGGTGTTGGGATAATCTAACGTGCCTGTTGTCCGCAGGTACATTGGAAAAGCACTTTTTTGAAATTTCTCGTAATTTAATTACTCTATTCTTGAGATATTCTGTTCGTCGTGTATTTGTAATAAACAAACAATAACAGTGTTTTATTGCAACAACAATGGAAGATCTATGTTTTGCGGATGGAATTAAATTCGTGTACCACCATACAGAGGAAATTAAGGAAAAACCAGCATTAATCAATAGTTCTTTAAGGGGAAAGCACAGTAAGTAAACAGTTTCTTCGAACAACAAACGAAAATTTCCTTAGAACCTAAGTCTTTTTATGAATGACTTTAATGGCCATCCAAGATTTGTAGATAGCGTGCCAAGCTTTAAATTTCCTACATTTAACTCAGTACTATCGTACTATTTGATTACTACGAATAGTTCTCCGACACGCGATGATACGCGAGCTATTACGCAACTTTACGACTGGTGTTAAAATACCGTAAGCGTATTGTAATGGCTGAAAATAATTATGAATTAGTGATAACACTAATCGAATGTATAAACATTATTTTATTTTTTTTAAATTTAATTTTTTCATATAGAAAAAATTCGACACAACTAAGTAAATTTTTCTTGACCCTGGATACTAGTCCTTCAGTCGTAATATTAGAGTTCATTGATTATGCTTAAACTGATGATAATGAGTGATGATAATATGAACGTATAATGCTAAATTATATTCCCCCCAAAACCCCTTGAGTTCCAGTCAAAGACTATATAAGTAAAGATGTGAGACTTTACTGAGATCTCGCACGGACTTCGTGAGAGAATTTCTAAAATGTTGTACTGTTTTGTTTTAATTGCCAACACTCATGCACGTTCACGTACACTTAACAGTAAATCATCATCATCATCAGCCTATAAACGTCCCACTGCTGGACACAGGCCTCCCACGTGAACAATAGCACGTGGGGATATTGGGCTATAACCCACCACGCTGGCCTAACTAAAACTAAAATAAAAATAAAAATAACAGTAACTAATCCACCAATATTTCAAATTAAGGGGATCCTGCACGAAATTGCGATAATTTACGTATTTTTAAGTTACTTTTACTATGCGCTGAATTAGTTAAATATATTATAAGAACTTACGTAAGTTAGCCTGATCATTGCACAAGGTCGTGGCCTTGTTGAAATTTGAAACAAATTCTTTAAACAATAACAAACATTATGTGTATAATGTGATGACTCCTAAAAACATTTTTTTTCGACAACTTTCTTAATTTTACGCATGGGACAATAATTCTTACATGAACATATTTGTATTGATATTCTGCAGGTCACCCCCATCTTAAAAAAGTAAATATTCATTTTTAACACAAGCGCGTGATGGTTCTGTACATTTCGCAGAATAAAAACATTGCTCTAATCAAATTACTAGGTCTGAAACTTCAAAGCAGAATTGTTCTAATTTTAAATATAAATATGATTGATTTTGCTTTGAAGTTCATTATGAGACTTATGTCAGATTTTGCGACCGCGCGGCATCCTCTTAATATTCGACAAACACACAAATTATAGAAAATAAAACAAAACTGCAGACATGACGTTTCACTTTCCCGCCAAAAAGTCTCACAATTATGTAAAGTACAGCCAGTGTTGTCATGTGAGAAAGCCTGTGCCTGTGCCCAGCAGTGGCACATTTATAAGCTGATGATGATGATGATCTAGCACTTACTTCATGCTCTTATAACTTGTATTACCATCATCATCACCATCATCATCAGCCTATACTCGTCCACTGCTGGACATAGGCCTCTCCAAGAACACGCCACTGAGCATGTATTACCATAGCTAAATAAATTTGTTTACGAGTTTTTTTATGAACTATTGCAACGTTTGCATAATAGAGTCTAGACATTCTTTGTTATTCTTTTTAAAGGTAATATTAATATTATTCCATAATTAGGTAGGTATATTATTATAGAATAATATCCAAAAAAATATTTTCATTGAGGGAAGTCCCTTTGTTGAAAACAATAAATATGAGTAGGTAAGTAATTCGTCATTTCATTACATTAACAAATCCATACATTTCATAACCCAATGATGCAAGTACAAAAAAACTCTGCCTATTCCGATCATGCTTATTATAAAATACTTGTTATACGATTATTTAAAGCGAAACTTACGCCTAAGTTGTTGTTAGTTTTTGACAAGACGAACTGCGCGACTGTGTTGATTACACGTTGATTAATAAACGGCCGGATCTGCAAAGTGTATGGAGTACAAAAGGCGGGTACTGTTTGGGCTGACTGTTTGGACAGGACGCGTAGTGCTCTCGACGCGGGCAAACGACGGTTGTGCTTTTGATCAGGACAGGTCAATATTGCAGGTGATTTTGGTCAAAGTTTACACTATGTTGTATTTATATACAATGTAATAGGGGTGGTACTTCTAACCTGTTAAAGTTAAGTACTACATCTAAATTAATCGACAAAAAAATGGACTTATAAAAAAGTGATTTTAAATTACAAAATAATTAATTACTTAATGATTTTTTTCCTCACCAAAATAATCTCAAACATACGAAACAAAGTAATTCATTAGTTAGCCAGTGTCATTAGCTACCGTTTGCCATTTTTTCATGTTTCTCCGACTTATAAAACCTTTGATATCGCATAAAGTAAAAATGGTGATAAATTATAGGGGGAGGGAGTAGGACCCCCCATATTATTTTTTTTGTCGATGAAATTAGATGCAGTAACCCTTAACGGGTTAGAAGTACAATCCCTATCACATTGTATTTAGTTTTTGCATAGAGCCAGATTGGACCACTGTGGTGGGGCGGACAGAAAAAAGTGGAAAGAAGGAGGGGAGGCCTTTGCTCCGCAGTGGGACAAAATAAGCTGACGATAATAATAATAATAATGTCAGTATTTTTTATTTGATTTTACTGTACTAGGTATTTAATCGTGTGTTTGTTTCAGTTTCTCAGTGGTTGAAGCACCCTTAAACCTTCGCCCTTATCGTCACTTATCATATCAGGGCCCTTATTCTGTAACGATTCCTTGTTTCAAAACCACGTTAATTCCTTAAAAAGTTACGATATCTTCCCAAAAACGTATGCGTTTAACGTTTGTGCGCGGTAAGGTTTAGATGTGGAATCTATAGATTACGATACAGAATCAGGGCCCAGGTGAGAAAAAGTATGAGCTTCCTCGAGCTTTGTATGGCACTATAATCACTTTATCCTAAAACATGGGGTCCCGTTTAGTCACGTCATAAGGAATAACAATGGTGACTTTACACAACGAGAGCAATTTCTGTTATGGGAAGTGACCACGGTGGAAGTGATATTACGAAAGCTTGACCCTGATACGAAATATGTAACAAGCAAACATATGAGCTATGTACGAGTATGAGAGCAATCACAATTCTAAGCAAACAACTAGATCAAACGCATGTGTTTGGCGATGGGTTCTTGGGTGGTAGGGTCAACGGCCTCACCACGTGTCAGCCTCCATTTAATAGATATAATTTGGCTGGCTATGGTTCTTTTTACCATTTTATCACAAGCCAGTAGCTTCGATAGTACGTAATTAATTTAGTATTTCTACAGTGTTTAATTTTAATGTGTAGTGTTGTTAGCGACTCCGATTTTGAAATGTTTCGATTTCTTTAAAAACAAACAATAAAATACGCCATGTGTGTTAATAACCTTTGTTCTATGTTAGTATGTACTTCATAACTAAACGCGATCTTTTTGAAATGAAAAATATTGATTCAAGTTCGAGATTGTGAATCTCGAACTTGAATCAATAACTTGAATCAATATTTTGTAAAATATCTTTTAAATACATGAATGAGAGGCTTCTTCTCAGTAGGATCACGTGAGTCTTTACTTACCAACCCTCAACCCATCTGCGTTGTTGAGAGTGTCTATAACCGACCGACGTCGTCCCTTTTGTTCTTGTGTGTACCTTTCTAGTCGGATGATGATGATAATGACAGAAGTCTCCATAGTTGTAAAATTTCCTTAACAAATTAGGTATCTTACTACAAACAAACATAACCTGTTTCTTTTTCCAAAGAGTTTTGAGTAAGTAATTAATTCAGTGCGTGGGTCGCGTTTCACTAATAGTGGCCAACTTACAACATAAACTTAAGTCAACAAAACATTCAAATTCATCACCACTATGTAACTAAATCAAAGACGAACCCATTAAAGAACATACTTCGGTGTCCGTTGTGAAAAAGTTCACACAGTGTGACATTATTAGTAACATGTGAACTGTCGTAAGGTGTGAAGATAAACAACGGAACACTAGAAAATACAACATAACGATAATAGTGTAATTTACGCTTAAAGAACACAGGATAAAACTTCTTTTACTTGTTTTCTTGTAGTGTATGAGCTCAGTTATCAAAAAACAAATAGAAATTCGATTGTTAGGTCGTTTTAAAAGCGAACGCGGCAGACAAGGGGTGTAGTATGTATGTACTATAGTACTTACTAAGTGAGCGTCAAGTTGGCAGGCACACCTCGGAATTAGACGGTTTTGACTATGTCAAAAAATTGTGTATAAATAGTGATAAATAGTGACGTATAGCATATAAATAGTGATACTATGGTTCAAAAGATATTTGAGTATCTTGGTGTGCCTGCTAACTTGACGTCAAGATAGCAGGCACCTTAAGAAATACAGTTCGTATCAATGTGATTTATATGTCAAAAAACTGTGCATAAATAGTGAATCGTATACGCAAAATTTCAACAATTGTACTTCAATACAAACCGAGATATTACGGTCTCTAACTGGGCTGCCGACTTGACGATTCTTGCGATGGCGATTCCAGAGAAACGGGTTGAAGTTTTAAACAAATAAATACATGAAAAAATTGTGTGTGAAATTGTGAATCTTTCAATATCAATAATCAAAGAATTCTTCTTTGCTATTTTCCAAAAATCTAATGTAAACTTCTACCACACATTTGATTTTAAGTACAATCGTGCACAATTTTATTTATTGACTTAAGATACTGACATAAAGTCTTTATTTTTAATTCTAGTTATAAAATTACACTTAAAACTACCGTTGTAATGTCAGTTTCACGTTATTTCTAAGGAAACTTATGTCAAGCAATTTGTAATTTTAGTGACTCGAATTAAAAGTCTCGGATAGTGGTGGACGAGCGAGTGTCGCGAACGACCGAGAGATGGCGTGATTTTGTTTACGTGCGGTGAGCCGGTGATACGAGAATGGTGCGCGAAAAGTTTTATTTGTTTGTGTTGAAATTGGTAAGCAGTGAGTACATTTGCATCAGAAGTGAAAGTGTTTAAATCGATTAGTTCCTGATTCGCCGGATTCTTGTTTCGACGGATTCCGGTTTCGTCGGAAATAATAATATACAATAATATCACTTAAGTAAAGAAAACATGTTCTTAGTTATATTTATTATTGAATGAATTACTATTTTGTTGCCACTATCGGACATAATTACCTACTTAGAAATGGGTTCAATTCATTTTTTTTTAGTTACTGATGGTGTTTAAACATTCTTTAACATTCAACATTCTTTATCTGTTACGTTATTAAACTAAGATCAAATAAATATTTTTATTAATGTACCGTTGTGTTAATGTGCCTTTTATTTAATAGATAGGTAAAGCCACGGTATTTCTATAGTTTTCCTTCAACAAAAAAATACAACAAAACAAGAATCCGGCGAAACAAGAATCCGGCGAATCAGGAACTAATCTTTAAATCGTTTAATAACAACCTACATTTTTATAGTTACGCAGCTTATTTTCTATTATGGTATTTATATTTACACTTCAATTAGTTTGCACAAGCCTAGTGGTCAGATTTTAAAATAGAATATCGAAGAAGATACGTTTAGTTTGTAAATTATTGAACAACTGTGATAAACGTCTAGCTGACATGCGCCTTATTATGTTGGTCGACTAATACGTATTACTTCATAGTAAGTACTTACCAAGCTAATCTTTCGTTAAGTTATCTAGGGTCAAGTATATTCATAGTGCATTAAATGTTAACGTTACCTGCCTAGTATTTGTTTATTAGTCATAACTAATAAACAAAGAATAAGCTTATTCCGTGTTTTGTTCCTGTCATTTAAACGCAATTTTTAATTAGAGTAAAAGAGACAAAACACGGAATAACTATTAGTAGCTCATTCTTTGTTTATTAGTCATAAAAGACTAGGCAGGTAACTTTTAACATTTAATGCACTAGGAATATACTTGACCCTAGATAACTTTACGCAAGATTAGCTAGGTAAGTACCTACTTATGAAGTTATACGTATTACTCGACCAACACAATAGTTGCATGTCAGCTAGACGTTTATCACAGTTGTTCAATAATTTACAAACTAAACGTATCTTCTACGATATTCCATTTTAAAACAAATAAAACTTTTCGCGCACTATTCTCGTATCACCGGCTCACCCACCGCACGTAAACAAAATCACGCCATCTCTCGGTCGTTCGCGACACTCGCTCGTCCACCACTATCAGAGACTTTTAATTCGAGTCACTAAAATTACAAATTGCTTGACATAAGTTTCCTTAGAAATAACGTGAAACTGACATTACAACGGTAGATTTAAGTGTAATTTTATGACTAGAATTAAAAATAATTAGACTTTATGTCAGTATCTTAAGTCAATAAATAAAATTGTGCACGATTGTACTTAAAATCGAATGTATGGTAGAAGTTTACATTAGATTTTTGGAAAATAGCAAAGAAGAATTCTTTTATTATTGATATTGAAAGATTCACAATTTCACACACAATTTTTTCATGTATTTATTTGTTTAAAACTTCAACCCGTTTCTCTGGAATCGCCATCGCAAGAATCGTCAAGTTGGCAGCCCACTTAGAGACCGTAATATCTCGGTTTGTATTGAAGTACAATTGTTGAAATTTTGCGTATACGATTCACTATTTATGCACAGTTTTTTGACATATAAATCACATTGATACGAACTGTATTTCTTAAGGTGCCTGCTATCTTGACGTCAAGTTAGCAGGCACACCAAGATACTCAAATATCTTTTGAACCATAGTATCACTATTTATATGCTATACGTCACTATTTATCACTATTTATACACAATTTTTTGACATAGTCAAAACCGTCTAATTCCGAGGTGTGCCTGCCAACTCGACCGACGCTCACCTTACTAACTACTAATTTTACTCAATTCGTCGCTGATAAAGTCTACTACCGCTTGTACTAAATAAAAACAAGTTATTTGTTTCATAATTTTGTTCTCCAATGATGGTGGATATCAGGCAAACAGCCTTCCTGGTGGTTAGCTTTTACCATAGCCTATGAATTTGCCGACCCCATAAAGTTACTATCCTAGCGGTAGGTATAGTAACTTTATGGCCGACCCTCATTTGAAACGACATCTTAGTTCGCGTTATATTCTAGTTGTAATTTGTAAAACGCAAGCAGTTCACGTGTATTGGTTACTACTATGGTACCTAATACAGAAAATACACAGAGCTGTGTGCTGGCGGCTTATTATTCAAAGAATACTACCAAACCCCATTAGGTGTTGTAAAAGGCGTCGAAAGTGCACTGCTTTTGCGGTTCTCATTGCCTAGTCGGCTAACCCTTTGGTGATTATGGTCGTAACGTAGGGTTGCCACCCGTACTCTAAAATAGAGTATTGTACTCTTTTTCATGTAGGCGTACTCTATAATCTACGATACCAATAGAGTACGCTAAAATACTCTATTTACGAAAAACTGATCGTTACTGGTTATGAGTACTTCAGAGTTCACTGAGAGAGTCTTCTCCCATATGAATGTAAAGTGGAGAGACGAAAGATTAGAGATTCAATATCATTTATTCAGGTTAGGCCATGTTTAGGTTACAGCACTTATTAATGTCATTATGCCATCGGTTCGTAAGTCTAACTATGGGGCGGGAGCCTTGTACTGAGAAGAACCGGCAAGAAACTCAGCAAGGGCATTTCTTTTCTCCCTTTCTTTTACAGCGTCAATTAGAGTTGAAAAATGCCCTCCCTATCATAGAAGGGCACTTTCCATTACAATAATAACAACATAAAACAACTACAAGGACATAAAAATAAAAAAATATATTAATAAAAATAAAAAGTTCAGGTATTCATCGATATAAAATAATCAATGTAATCAATGTCTTACAGTACAGAAAAATAAAAGTAAGACTACAACTACTAATAATAAAAATAAGTTAGCAAGAGCAGACCAGCCTCCACAGGCGGTACGCGTTCACGAGTATGACATGTGAATCAGCCATCGCTTCGCTCAACCATGTTTTAGGGAACGTAACGACCCGACGCACATGCCACCACCGCAGAGACACTTTGAGAGAGCACGACACACTCGAGCAACTCCAATGAAGCAAGCAAGAAAAAGCAAGAAAGTTTTGAGTAGGTACCTATTGTCTGTAAGACACTGCTGATAAAGGCTATCATACCAGGGTAAAATGAGTTAGTTACAAAGAAAATGGACTTAAGAAAATATGATGTGATTATTTTATCATTACCAGGCTGTTGTGTCTTCTAAATATTCCTTAACTGTATAATAACCTTTCTTAAGTAAACAAGATTTTACATGATTTTTAAACTTATCTAAAGGTAATTTTAGTACAGTACTTGGTATTTTATTATAATAGTGTATACCTTGCCCCAAGAAAGAGCCGAGAACCTTTCTGTAACCTGAACAGGGGCATCATAAGTTTTGACTTATTTCTAGTATTGAAATTGTGTACGTCACCGTGTTTAGTGAATGATTTAATATTGCAACGCACAAAAACTATACATATATTATTATAAATATATTGAGATGCAGCTGTAAGAACACCAACTTCTTTAAGAATATCTCTTAGAGAAGTTCGTGAGCTTAGTCTATAGATGGTTCTAATTGCCCGTTTCTGTTAAATGAATATAGTTTCAACATCAGCCGCTGTTCCCCACAGTAGGGCGCCATATGACATGACACTGTAAAAATAACTAAAGTAAACCGCATTAGCAGTTTCAACGTCGAAATAGAGAAAGGAATAGAGCTACCCTAAATTTAATAAAAAACGAGTTGATTACATAATTTTAAACTAAATTATAATTGCAAACAGGCTGTAAATATGTTCAAGAAAGACAAATATTTGTTCAATGTCGCAAAGAGCAACAAAAAATACGTTTCTAAGGACAAATAAATAAATAAATAGGTAAGTAGTCTTTTTATGCTATGTAAGTACCTACTCTATTTTTGTTCTAACAAAATGAAAAAATACTCTATTCGTCCTAAAAAAAGGTGGCAACCCTCGTGAGTGTATGTAAATACAGTCGAAGAAGTTCCCGGTCGACCACTTTCCGGCGATATTCGCTTGCGCTCCATTCCGACCGCGCGTCGTACGGTCGGGTCGCTTTACCACTTTGCAGCGATTTGCGTCTGAAGCGCACCGACCGCCCGGGCGCGTGCGTGTACCAAATAGACGACGCGGTGTGCAAGGGAATTTGACCTTTACACTGGTAAAGCGACGGAGTCCGCCATTGTACGTACAGTAGCGTAGATAGTGTGCAAGCGAATATCGCCGAAAAGTGGTCGACCGGGAACTTCCTCGATTGTACTATCCACACACGATCATGATGATCTTTTCGGCGATATTCCCTTGCGCTCCATTCCGACCGCGCGTACGTACAGTAGCGCTACGCTGCGCTTCGCGATTGTCTTTTTCCAACCTATCACGTGACCTAAAATTATTTCACTACACTTAAACCGTATTATAATTATATTCCTAGTAAGATAGTAATTAATCGCTTTCGTATAACTATCTTACAGTATATAACTATATGCCTGCGATTTACACTTTGACTCTTATTACATTGTATTAAGGCGAGTCACCGGTAAATGCGGGCAAAACTGTTTTGCTAGATCAAATGGTTTATGTATTTACTATTAAATTACGCTCGCATAAAAATATATGATACACTAAAGAATGTACTAATTTGTTACGCGATTAGATGTACTTTACTAGATTATAAAAATTCCCGTAAACAGGCCAAATAAAAGGAAACGGATGAATTAAACATTTTTTTCAATTTTCGACATAATTTTCTTTCACATGTAAATATTTATTTTGAAGTAAGTACCTACTACAGAGAACCTGCTAATTTATTAAATCCTTTAAGTCTATACCAACACGCGCCTATTTGCGCCGCTTCGCTGTTATACCCGTCCCGTACCGTCGTACGTCGAGAGCGAGAGAGAAGCGCTCGAAAAGACTCGCCTTAAGAGTTACAATAGTTTACATATTTTTGTCGGTGACTGTATCGTCGGATCGTCGGAATGAAGCGCTAGCAAATATCGCCGAAAAGTGGTCGACCGGAAACTACCTCGGCTGTATGTACAATGGCGGACTCCGTCGCTTTAGCAGTCTAAAGGTCAAAATCCCTTGCACACCGCGTCGTCTATTTGGTACGGGCACGTACCCGGGCGGTCGGTGCGCTTCATACGAAAATCGCTGCAAAGTGGTAAAGCAACGGTGACCCCGACCGTACACTGAACTTTAAACTTATCGTACTTACCTACTAATTATAATAATATAAGGTAATTAAATGTTCTTTAAATAACAATATTATCTGTATAGCGACTAACGAAGTAGCACAAATTGAAAATATGCGGAAAACACTGTTCCGGTTATTATATTATGTAGCTCCTAAGTCTATTTACGTCAATTCTGCATTTATGTTATTACTAGCGGCCGCTCGCGGTTTCACCCGCGTGGTTCCCGTTCCCGTGGGAATATCGGGATAAAAAGTATCCTATGTGTTAATCCAACTTATAAACTATCTGTGTGCCGAATTTCATCCAAATCCATTTAGTAGTTTTTATGTGAAAGAGTAACAAACATCCATCCATACTTACAAACTTTCGCGTTTATAATATTAGTAGGATTATGTAGCTCTAACTAAGACTATTTACGTCAATTCTGCATTTATGTTATTATTATGTAGCTCTAACTAAGACTATTTACGTCAGTTCTGCATGTATGTTATTATTATGTAGCTCTAACTAAGACTATTTACGTCAGTTCTAAACTAAACTTTCCTACAATCACACCAATTATCTAGCCCAAGAGAAGCTTCGAAGAAACTCGTTAAAATGGTTACTAGACAACGGATAAACATACTTAAAATACTTAAATACATACTTATTATACTTACTTATAGTTCTGCATGTATGTTATTATTATGTAGCTCTAACTAAGACTATTTACGTCAATTCTGCATTTATGTACAGCAATTTACATACATATTTGGAAATTGTAAACCGACACGGGAACATGATTACCTTAACGACCATATTTCGATCGGAAACCTTCGATAAGAAATTCTTTGATAAAAATTATATTTTATACTCACTTTTGCATTTATACTCGTAGTATTATTTATGCGTGACTCTCCGAAAAACAAAAAAACGCCCTTAACATTTTAACATTTCAATCTCAGTACGAAGTTTATTGTTTAAATATTATATTCATTTGTACTGTTGCACACGAGTACATTTATATTTACGAGTATGTACTGTATTATTGGCTGTGCTGCTGCTATTATACTCATACACACTTTCTAACAATCCTGATGCGGCGGACATTCAGCAAATGTTATCAGTAGTGCCGAACGGGAGGGACGCTCTTTCTTATCAGCTGTGGTTTGCTCAGGGATAAAGGTTAAATTAAAAACTTTTAATTAACTTATGTTTGTTTTTATAAATTTTAATTAATTATTTGCAAAAATACTACCAATATTTTTGCCTGGAGGCAGACCACCCGCCAGATGGTTAGACAATATGGTCAAGATCATCACCATCATAACAGTCAACCCGTGTCAGTCCACTGCTGGACATAGACATACCCAATGCATGCCAATGAGCCCCATCTTCTTATGGACAAGATAGTCAGACCTAGAAGCTAGTAGTCGCGAAGACCAAGAAGATAGTGAATGAATTTCGCTCACCACTGACCGCCACCTCTTTGTATTGGAACAAAATATATAGTACACACATCATCTCATCATCATCACGACCGAAGGGTTAAGCCGAGACTACACACAGCTTTACCACAGATTTCCAATTTTCCATTGGGTTATTGTACATTTGCCACAAAGTAAGTTCGCCACAGAAAAAAGTATGTGTAAATTTGACACAACTCCATTTTTATGAAGTTAATTCGTCACATTTCAATTTGGATTATTGTAAATTCATACAGTGTTTTGCTACATACATAGACACACTTCTTTTTCTGTTTCTTCTTTATGCTAATGTTTGTAAATAATATAAATGTTTGTAACCGTGCCGCGTAGCGGTGAAAGAATACTACCACCCCCTCTCCTCCCTTGGGTGTCGTAAAAGGCGACTAACGGACTAAAGACTGCGCACATACATCCGACAGCTTAGAGCGGCGATGGGCTCACCACCTGTCACGCTGAGCTCATGTGCAGTCGCTATTTGGTGAAGAGTAGACTACTGCAGAGGACTGCTTTTGCGGTCCTCATTGCCTAGTCTCTGTAACGTCATTCGAACTAGAGTATCAGACCCGTCTCTGACTAACCCTTCGGGGATAATAGTCGAGATTATAATTATGTATGTACTAGCGGCCGCTCGCGGTTTCACCCGCGTGGTTCCCGTTCCCGTGGGAATATCGGGATAAAAGTATCCTATGTGTTAATCCAGGTTATAAACGATCTGTATGCCAAATTTCATCTAAATCCATTCAGTAGTTTTTACGTGAAATAGTAACAAACATCCATCTATACTTACAAACTTTCGCGTTTATAATATTAGTAGGATGTTTTAAGGCTTATTTAAGTTTAGCGTCAGGTACGCGTTTCAATTCAAGTTAACTAACATCCAATTAATTTAGATTGTTGCTTAATTAATTCCGGCACTATTAAAACGAAGACATTTTAATTTGTTTCTTAATAAAGGCAATAATTTAAAAATTACAAATAGTGTTACGCTAATCTGATTGCGATTGTGAATTAGAAAATTGTGCTGATTATTCCG
This sequence comes from Scoparia ambigualis, assembly GCA_963921215.1. Classification (NCBI taxonomy): domain Eukaryota; kingdom Metazoa; phylum Arthropoda; class Insecta; order Lepidoptera; family Crambidae; genus Scoparia; species Scoparia ambigualis. The sequence continues at coordinate 24,415,062 of OY992520.1, read as the reverse complement.
GCATTGGATTAAGGAAAACCGTTTTAGTTGTCGTGAGCTGTCTTTTAACTAACATCTGAGCACGCGAGTACTGCGTTGCACTTTGCTTCCAAAAGTTTACAATGCTGAAATGTAGATAATCATATTGTTTTCTGAGGTTTAAGCGAGCACTACACATTGAATTTTTTACTGATTAACTCGCGTTTAATTTACTATTTTCATAGTTTTTTTATATTATCCCGACGTTTCGAATACTTTACAGGGTCCGTGGTCACAGGGAGACTGAGGTGTTGGTCGTCTCATAGTTAGAAGTTATTTGCCTACCGTTAATCATTTTATATTTAACCGGGTGCGTTCAAGTTTACACAATACGAGCTAACAATATTTTTAGGTCTGGCAATGTGTTGCTGTTGGGGCTGGGATTTGATGACCTGTATGATGGGGTCCCAGGCAGGTGGTAATATTGGAATTTCGATGTTTTTTAATTTCAATAGCCTCGCCTATCATCCTAGGGATGAATCGTTGAACAACTATGAGACGACCAACACCTCAGTCTCCCTGTGACAACAGGACCCTGTAAAGGGTTCGAAACGTCAGGATAATATAAAAAAACTATGTAAATAGTAAATTAAACGCGAGTTAATCCGTAAAAAAGTGTTTCATTTCAATATGTAGATAATCATTCGTACCTATGTGCTACCACAGAATAATATACAAGGTGCTACCCTAGCAATAAGGCCGCTTTTTGTAAAACTGATCCGTTTATTATTATATTATTTTATATTTTTATTTTAGTGCAAATAAAGTATAGTATATTCATATAAAGTATTATTCATTCGTTTATTCGTATAAATGTATCATTCAATTCAACAACCTAAAAACGGAAGAACTTCAACAACTTAATTAAATAAACCAAAACAAAGACCGAGGAGCTAGATGGTGCATAACTGCAGAAGCGCTGTGTGATGCGATCTTGAAGAAGAAGTAGTATTTAGAGCTCCATTCGTAGTCCGTTGGTCCGTCAGTTGGTCCCGGTTATTGTAATATCTATAAAAGTTGATTTAGCAGCTTTCGATTGAGGTTTTAACTTTTTTTTAATGGCTAGTAAGGTCAATACGGGAGCAACGACCGCATAGTTGACAAAATACACTCCGTAATCGGTGACGATCCTTTCGTATCGAAAGGACATTTAAGTAAAACGTCCTATGAGCACAATGTCCTCAAAGCAAAAAAGACCTGTGACACAGTATAAATATGAGCTAAAGCAGTAAGGAAGCTACGTACAAACGCTCGAAACGACAACGCACGTCTTTACAGGGCCCCTAAGCGGACATCGCAGTGCTCTCAGTGCTTCCACAATGAGGGGAACTTCCCCTTTTGAGGGGAAATTAGGGTCCAGAGGGGAAGAAAAAGGGGAAAGAGATGAATAGGGGAAATCGAGGGGAAATCATGTTTGCGGAAAGGAGACTCGGAGTTTTATGCTTAAGTTGTATACTTTTTTAATTTTTTACACATTAGACGTACCTTTTTTAGCCTCAAATGTGCCATGTGTAACGGGGACCAGCTGACGTACCTTTTGATCTCACCAAAAACCATTAGATTTTTTTTATTTTAACTGCCGCCAAAAATGATAATTATGAACACTGCATGTTACGGAACGTAACACAATCATGCAGTATATTTTAAGGGGGCCTTTGGCGGTGAAAACGGAAAAATTGGCTGTTTTCTATTAGCTGTTATTCAAAATATATTAGATATTTCGCACTGAAACTTTTAATGTGTATTACAGAGCGTATGTGTGAGGGGAGGAACGAAGTCAAAACGCGATTGGAATCATTTGGCTCGATAGAAAAAAATCCTCTAAAAGGAGAAACGGCACTTTCCATAGAAAAAATGCTTAACATGTATACAATAGAATTTGGTAATAAAGTAAAGCTAATATTATTTGCTTCCTAAACCAAGTTTTGTCTTATTTTTATCGAATAGCGGATAAGATTTATTTAATTATTTTTACTTTTTAATATGGAAACATTGAGTCTTCAAAACAGATATGTTACTTTAAAATGTCTAACATGGCTGAATAAACCATAATTCTTTTGCTTTAAAAAAAGAGAAATGTCAACAATGCCGTCACGTCATGTTTGATTTGACAGCTAGCGGCCGTAAAACTGTCATTCGTTGACAGATGTTGCGAAATAGATATTGAATTACAGATTAAAAAAATTAAAAAATATACAATCCCAGCATAAAACGCCAGGTTACCTTTCTTATAAATGCACATTACGACCGTGTTTTGCAATAATAAATCATATAAAATCATAAATACTTAGGAATTTACCTTAAGCAATCATACTTTCCACTAGAAAAGTTTCCTTTTCTAATTTTTTCTACTTTTTTCTTCTTTTCTTTTTTTCTTTTTTTTTCTCTTTTCTTTTATTTATTTTATTTTTTTGTCATCGGTTCTTACATTTGCATATTTTCTGTAATAAAAATATTAGCTTAACGTATAATAAGTTGTAAAATTAAATAAAACAATATTTAAATAAATAAACAATACCAACAAACCAGCATAGAAGGTGACCTTTTTGCCGGAATAACTTTTCTTTTCCTGTTAAAATAACTCTTTCCTCGTGCCTACCTTCAAAGATTATCAGAGGTAGTTTGTTTTAGTTTTATTCCTTGAATCACTCGTTTTCAAAGTACTTTCTAATATTTTTAACAGACAAATCTTAATATTTGAAATGACAGCTTAAACGACGACAGCTAATCAGATGACCGACACTGACATTTACTACGATCGGATACACACACGTACCATTTGTAAAGAAAAAAAGTTTGGCACTTACACTTACACCCAATGCCATCTATGAAAAAATCTCAAAAATAGAACAAATTTTTGTAGGCGCTTTGCATTTTTGATATGGAATGACTGTCTAACATAGCACCTTTGAAAAGCAAAATCGAGATTTTATTTTTTGGCACTTAGCCTATTTGTAAATTCGACGCCTCAATTACCGCGGACCCCCCCCCCCCCGCGCATCATCAAAATTTTCTTTTAGATAGTAAATTACTAACAGAATAAGTTTTGAGGGGAAAAAATTCCTGAGAAGGAGAAATCTCAATTGTGGCGTGGGGAAAGGAAATCATGAAAGTGGAAGCTAGAGTTGTTCAAAACGGCTATAAAACAATAGCACGCGAAAGACTATAAACTATAAATTTATAGCACGCTAAAAAATACGCTATATTTTTAGCGCGCTATGACTTAGGAAGCGTGTGGGCGCTCGACAGGCGCGATTAATCATAGAGCACGCTAGATCTCGTAGCACGTTACCTTACATATCGTTCGTTGGACAGACTACGTGCTATACAAAAATATTATTTTTGAATGCGTCGCATTTAGTCTTAAAGCAAACATATTTTTCTAGCTCTTCGGCAGCTCTTCTATATATACATAAACTATACTACCTCACACATAGTCACATAACGTGGTCCGTATGCCATACTTTTACTATATTACATTTAAAATATTAACTAATCTTACATTACAACAATCGCGCGCGATACGTACCTAACGTTCTGCGCGAAACGTGTATAATGTGCTGCGAGAGAGAATAAATAGATCGCGCGCGAAACGTACCTAACGTGCTGCGAGAACAAACGTAACGTGCGTCCGATAGCATTAGCGCGCACGCGACGATTGCCAGCGCCGCTGCAGGTTGCCGCGCGCGATCGCGCGATATTCATAGCGCATAGCGCCAATTTTATACAGTTTTATACATTTTATACAGCATGCAAATATACAAATAATGATATACTTTTAACTAGTTTTACAATTATTTAAATTTATCACCCAAGAATTCTTTTACACTATAGAACATCCTATCAGAAAGCCAATTATACAATGCAGTCTTGAACTTGCTAAAGGGTAATTGTTTTATACTTTCAGGTATTTTATTGAAAATTAAGATAGACGTCGAGTTACAGTTTCTCTGATAAAGGGTGCTCCTAGGGATTGACGCAGAGATCAGTCGACAACCATTACGTGTGTTCCGCAAGTACACATCCTTCGCTTGTTTAAAGTGGGACATATTTAACTTGACAAATTTGGCAGTCTGTAAGATGTAAATACAAGGCAAGGGTAGTATTTTGAGTAATCTAAAAAGAGGTCTGCATCGTTTATCGGGTGGAGAACCACATATGGCCCGCAAACATTTCTTTTGTTTGACAGATAAAAGCTTTACCTACGTCAACACTATTTCCCCATATTATGAGCCCATAACGGAGTACTGACTCAACATAAGCAAAGTAGGCACTAAGTGCAGTGCTTCTAGACGCTATTTTAGTTAATTTATGAAGAGCAAAAGTGAAACTATTGATTTTTTTGCATACTACCTCTACTTGCTTCTTCCAGTTCAATCGTTGGTCAATTTCAACACCTAGAAATTTTGTTGTATTCTCTTTTTTAAGTATATGTCCTTGGTAGATTATGTCAAATGTTTTATTATTAAAATTAAGAAAACTAGTTTTATTAATATTTATTATTAGATTATTATTATGCAGCCAGTCTATAATTAATGAAATAGTATTATTAATGTCAATTTTATGCTCATCTAGATTTTTTGTTATTGTTGTTACTACTACCGATATGTCGTCAGCGAACAGAATGCAAGGGTGATAAGTTATTTTAGGTAGGTCATTAATATAAACCAGAAATAAAAACGGGCCGAGTATACTTCCTTGCGGGACGCCAAAATGGTTTTCCCCGTACTCTGATTTATACGTTTGAGACACCTTATTCTTGTCCAACCGAGATACTTGTACCAATTGCATTCTATTCTGCAAGTATGACTGAATCCATTTTAACACAACGCCTCTTATGCCGTATCGTTCCAGTTTTGTTAACAATAGTTTGTGACAGACAAAATCGAACGCTTTTGACATGTCAAAAAAGAGGCTTGTTGTGTACATACCGTTAAAATGAAATGAAAGGTAAGAATGATTTATTATTACTAAATAAAAACATTGTCTTCTAAATAAATCGTTTGGTTGTTTAGGTGATATTTGCCGTACTTACTTATGTATATTTTTTGAGCGGGCGTTATTTTAATGGTGAAAAATAATAAGAATTGATACCTACTATGAAACTTCATCGTTAATAAAGTTTACTTTGAAAATCGATATCTGAGGATCTGTGGTGTTTTCTGACAATGGACCGTTAATACACACATCAAAAGTGTCTAGGGATCAACATATATTTTTGCAATAACTTTTCTCCTGATTGATATTAATTAAAATTTTCTTTAAGGATTCATCAAATAAAGTGTTTTCGTTTGTCTACCGTAACGATAAACCAAGTCACCTTTGCATTAATAAAGAAATTTGCCATTTTCCTAATAAAGGGATTTTTGACATTTGAACCACTAACATTCGAAAAAAAGACTGAAATAACAGTTTTCTTTAAAATTTTATTACATATTTATTATTACATAATAACGTTGGTTTTAATCAGTAGTAGGGAAACAGTAGCACTAATAATGTCTTCAATGCGTTGTATGTTTTTATAGGGATAATATTGACAGCTGATTTTCATCTTTTACTAGAAATTGATTGAAAGTTCCTGTTTCAAATTATGAAATGCACCAAAAAGGATCCATATAAATTTATAAAATCATAAATTTATTACAAAGCCACATCTCAATCGCAAGAAATCCGCATAAAAATGCTTGATCCCTAGACACTTTTGATGTGTGTAGAATGGAAAAAAGTAGCCGCCATATTGAACATTTTAGTTATTTAACCGATTGCTTTGAAAATCGATATCTGGGGATCTGTGTGGTTTCTGACAACGACTTTGTTATTAGTATGAGACAAAATAGCCTCCAATTTGAACTTTTTAGTTATTTAACCGATTGCTTTAAAAATCGATATCAGGGGATCAGTGTGGTTTCCGACAATGAATCCGATAATAGAATGAGAAAAGTAGCCGCCATCTTTAACTTGTTTATTAGTTATTCAACCGATTGCTTTGAAAATCGCTATCCAGGGATCTGTGTGGTTTCTGACAACAACTCCGTTATTAGTATGAGACAAAACAGCCTCCATCTTGAACTTTTTAGTTATTCGACCGATTGCTTTAAAAATCGATATCAGGGGACCTGTGTGGTTTCCGACAATGAATCCGATAACAGAATGAGGAAAGTAGCCGCCATCTTTAACTTATTAGTTTTTAATTTTAAAATAATTAAAAGTGACAACCCTTATGCTTTGCTAATTATATCAAAAAAGTGCTAACTAGCTGAGATACAGCGCTAACTAAACAAAAAGTTTTTTAATTTTACAAAAATAAGAGGACAACCCTAACGCTCAATTGGCGCGTAGGTATATAAAACAAGAAAAAGGCCGAGTTTCCGTACTGCTTTAGCTTATATTTATACTGTGCCTGTGAGCAGCTCGTCCTATTAGCCCAGTAGCAAATGGTCTTAATATCTTACGGACATGATAGCAACATTAACAACTCTCCGTAAAGAAGACGATTCCCAAATATTTTTTTTATTAAGTAATTGTATTCATTTATTCAAATACTTTATTGCACAAAATCAAGTGCCAATGGCGGACTTAATGCTAAAAACCTTTTCTACCAGTCAACTAGTAAAAAGAGTTAGAAAAAGAAGATAAAAAAAGCGCAAGGCGCAAAAAAAAGCAGCTCAAAAAAATGTAGTAACAATTACAAACATAAAGAAAACAAATAGCTAAATTGGTGCAGGTAGCAGTTGGGTTTTGAGTTTAAGCGCATATTTAACGTTTTGGTGTAGTCTACTGTTGTCGGTATATGATAAGGTTTACTAAAATAGATTTCACACTGAAAATGGTTCTTAGATCAGTTACGAAAGGCAGAGAATGACAAAAAAATTTATTTGGTGTTGTACTGCGATTCTAGGCCTTATTGCATTCGCAGTAAAGCTTAGATTAGACCATCAAGTCTAATACGCTTGATTGCAGCGATCTCTGGCTATCCCGTAAATAGATTGGCCGGGACTTCGACTTTATAAGGAAAGTTAACTTCGTTTGTTCCACAAGAACGTAACTTCGATAGATTTCAAAGTGGCACTATAATGGAATTTGTGTTTTGTGCCTGAGCTGAGAATTTAAAATGTCATGGTTTTCTTTTTTATTAATTTATGTGACTAGTAAAACAACGCCAGGGTACACCATTCTAGACGTTTATTCCAATATGTCCTTATGGCCGTGAAGGAATCTTTAACAAAACTTGAAGATCATATAAATTCGAAAGGGGTTGATCGATTTCTGAAGGTAGGAGCAGTTAGGACTTTCTTACAGTCTCAAAAACCGTTAGAAGTTTAAATTGAGCCTTAAATCAGAGAGCTTCGAGTGTAATAAAGTGTAATGTTTATGTCAGTAGAGTTAGACCATAGTTAATCAATGGAACTATATCAAAAACAAGGCAGACAAGAAAATCACACACTGTTTCGATTAGGGCACAGACTATGTGGTCTGTGGATTAGGGTTAGGTATCTCAAAACGTCTCGAGTAGAAAAGTAAAATAGCAGTTTTGTTTCGGCATATTAATCAACGCTTTAAAATTTGGTTATTTTCTATTTTGAAAAGTCCACTTTTCACCAAATAGTGAATGCACATGTGCTCAGCGTGACAGGTGGTGAGCCCATTGCTGCTCTGATGCTGTTGGATGTATGTGCAGTCTTTACTACGTTAGTCGCCTTTTTACGACAGCCAAGGGAAGAGACGGGGGTAGTAGTATTCTTTCACCGCTACGCGACACATTTAAGAAGAAAAGAAGAATTTAGAATTCCCTGAACAAATAATGAGCACAGTATTTTAGGGAATGTTATTTCTCGAGATTTTGACTAAGCCAAAATCTCGCGAGAGTGCGAGACCATTAACGTAGGGAATGTTGAAACGCAACTTGCTTGTAGCATACTTCCCTTGTGTTAAAATGTATCTCTTAAAAAGTAATAATGTGCATTAGTTATTTCTGAAACTGATAAATCGTTAATTTCATAGGTAAATGTTACTTTTCATGTCTGCAGACCACAGACGCGCAAGAGAGATTTGCTCCAATTCACAATTAATTAAGGGCGCACTGATTTGAGACGTTGCATACATTTTGCATGAAGCAGTTCATATACACAGTGCATGATCAGTGCTCCGACGGGACACGGCCCGCTCTAATATAAATACAATGTAACGTCTCAAAATCAGCGTGCCCCATCCGGGCCCGGACGGGGCACGCTCCGTGCACGGCCCGCTCGCGCTCTAATATAATTCATCCCTAAAGCATTTAATTATGTTGTTTTTTTATATTCCCTCTTTCTGACTAAGATAACGTAATATAGGTAAATATATCAACGTAGGTACACGTTTCTTCAAGATAGCAATTTACAACACATGTCACAGTGACTTTTGTTCGACTCTCAGAACAACAGAGGTTCGACTTATGTTATGGGAACCATTTATTATGTTTATACTATAAACTTAAACACACATATTCGCAATTAATTAAAGCATTTAATTATGTTGTTTTATATATTGCCTCTTTCTGACTAGTATAACGTAATATAGGTAAATGTATCAACGCTATATATACGTTAATAGGTACACGTTTCTTCAAGATAGCAATTTACAACACACCATCAAACAATATGTCACAGTGACTTGTGTTCGACTCGCAGAACAATAGAGATTCGACTTATGTTATGGGAACTATTTATTATGTCTATACTATAAACTTAAACACACACGCACCTTAAGACATGTTTTAGTCATAGACGAGATGACTTGAACGGGGATGCTCCGAGCCTTATCTTAGCTATTTTCAGTGACGATAAGTTTAAAGCTGGAAGCACACTTGATCCTCCCAACCGAAATCCTCATATACATCTAAGTAACTACTACTACGGAACTAACTTACTTATAAGTAATTTAGTTCCATAGTAATACCGACTTATTATGATCAATCACAATAAACTGGTAATTGCCAAAACACTTTACTTAGAAAAGCTAGGACAACCTTATCTAATTCTACCACCATAAAAGCAATGTCATTGGTTTGGTAGTTAAGAGATAAGATAAGCAGTTCCTTATTTGAGTGTTCAAGGTGAAGTGCGCATAAAACCTTCGTGTTATTTATCATCAGGTGACATAATACCGGGTTAGGTGTAACTTCGATTTCTTTATTTCACGACAGGGAAGCGTTTGACCTTTATCTCGCCTGATGGTCCGTAACGAGAAAGCTTAATCAAAATATTTCGAGTCTAAATAATAATTACTTACATAAAACATCCTAACCTACACTAACATTATATAAAGGTAAGGTACAGGTTGAACGTTTGGATGTAGAAGGTTGGCAAGGCTATCTTCGAAACTACTTATCAGATTTAAGGCTGGGATTCCCGAAATTCCTGAAAATAGGGTATTTTAAATTATGGATTACTCGCAATCACAAGTACTCAAAATTTGGAAAAAATATATGTTATTCCACAGTCTTTTATCTAGTCATTCCGGCCATTAGATACTATATTAGTGATACTTTACTGCATCAAATAAAATTTCAAACATCCGTCTAATCGTAATTCAATTATCGTATTACTTGCATTATACGAGTACTTACTTGGTTTTAGTTAATGAAAAATATACGAAAATAATTGTCTTAATAGGAATAGGTGTGGCATTCCGGCCGTAGTAAGTTAAAAAAAATTAAAAAGATTTCTTGTTTTTCATAATTAAGTACCTACCTATTTTGCTAAGTTGACGGTCGCGAATCGCGATGTGCAAATCAATCAGTCCCCTACTAGTTTCTGCGCTCGGGAATCCTAGCCTTAAAAAAAATAAGCGTTCTAAACGAGTTAATGTGACATGCTAGTAAGTGTTGAGCTGCTTTTATGGCCGACACAGTTTTGTTTGCTGCCCTATTTAAATAAACAAACAATATAAAAATCGCCCGTGTGTATTAGTCTTATTTCTTCTATCCCACTTCCACACTACGCCGTACTTGGCTATTTCCTCATATCGTTCAATCCGTTTGATGTCGTAACAAGCCAAGGGTTTTCGTAACGTCAAAACGATGAAGATGGGCAACAGATGTTCCGTGAACCCTTACTGTGAACCGGCATTACTTTGTATTATATTATAAACAATATAATGGATTCGTAATATCGTACTGTCTTTGCACAATCGTTGTTAGTCCATTGTATTCAAAGCGTAGAGAATTTATGTCCTTTTTGAGTCTAGTCAGGTCAGCACTGACATTGAAACAATGTACAAAAAATAAAGTTAGGACTTACATATTATGATAGAAGAAACAAACGCCACATGGAATAATAAAAATATTTATTGTCGAGAAACAAATATTATTATTTTTGTTTATAAAACGCTACATCAAACCCCACATTACGGCCAAATAAAGCAAAGCAGTATCTCACAATTTATTATACCGCGTGATCTACCTACTTCCGTGTCGCGTATAGCGATGAAAGAATACTACCTACCACCCCCTCTCTTCCTTTGGGTGTCGTAAAAAGCGACTAACGGACTAGATCACTAGAGACTGCACATTTATCTGCTTTTGCTGTACTCATTGCCTAGTCTTCGACTAACCCTTCGGGGATAATAGTCGTGATTATGTTTGTATGTATCAACTTCTACTACGTCAGACCAACCAGCGTAAAGTAAAGACCCCCTACATATTGTAGCACTCTGTACAGGACTATTTATTTAATCTGTGACATCATACAAGTCCGTCATTATAACAACACCGTTTGTTGGTCGTGTTCCAACAATTAAAGATAAGATAGCCAGTTCCCCAGAATGAAGATTCCTCGTCTTGTTGCGACGAGATAAGATAACCAGTTCTTCAAAATGAAGGTTCCGGATGAAATGTTATTCAGCTTCAAAGAGATTTATAGTAATAGTTTAATGTCTTTGTTCGGCTTCTTGGTCTTTTCGCCACCCATTATCAGGTGAGAACTCAGATCATAGAAGGGAATGGATAAAAAAATTCCCTTCTATGATCTGAGGGTGAGAAGGTCAAGGCGCTTCCTTGACGTGGTTTAAAAAAATATAACATTAACAAATCACGAAAGGTCATCTTTAAAAAAAATACTGCTTCGAGTCACAACAACACCTTGCGAAAACAACGTTTTGCACTTACATTTATTGCAAGCTCATTTCTCGGAGCCGCGGCATACAAATTCAGGAACTCGTTCGAAAAATTGCAAGTTAATGTCTGGGTTTGCTTGTATGTCGCGCAAAAAATACGAATCCTGCGCAGCTGCCGTTAAAAGGCCAACCGAGGGAATGTTGATTAAAATCGAAACAACATATCATCACATCACGAAACACCACTTAATAAGTTGAGTTAACGAGATAACATTTCTTAAAGTCGTCTTATGACATCGCGGATGTGGGCTGACATTAGGTAAAAAAAATGTTGCTCTCTTTATGGTTTAATTCTCAGAGTCGAATCAAAGCGGGGTTTCCATTTTCTTTTTGTGCCTCGTTACAGTTTGTGTGGTTTTCTTTTTGAACAATTAAACCGAACAGGTCCAATTTTGTGGTACTCTTTTTTTCATACACAGGTCAGAGTAAGACATTTAATTTTTATGTCGAATTGGATCAATCCCTTAATTATGTATACCACAAGTAAATTTTCTGGAAAACTACATATGGTATAGTTTTTAAATTCGGTAGAGATGTAGTTTCGTATTTACTTATCCTTATTATTTACCTATAAAACCTTCCCCAGTAGAATACCGCAATGCATCAGATCGATAAGTCTCGGACATAAAAATGCCTTAGTGTGGATTCGACCAAACTGGAATAAGACTTACTCCGAGATTAGTCTATACAAATTAAGGCGTTTAATATACACACATCAAAAGTGTCTAGGGATCAACATATATTTTTGCAATAACTTTTCTCCTGATTGATATTAATTAAAATTTTCTTTAAGGATTCATCAAATAAAGTGTTTTCGTTTGTCTACAGTAACGATAAACCAAGTCACCTTTGCATTAATAAAGAAATTTGCCATTTTCCTAATAAAGGGATTTTTGACATTTGAACCACTAACATTAAAGTTCGAAAAAAAGACTGAAATAACAGTTTTCTTTAAAATTTTATTGGTCAACTTAAACAATTAATAATCCGTGTTTCTACCGCAAACACTAACAACACAAGAACATCGGTTTGGCATACTCAAAATGAGTTCATCCAAATCACGCTGTGGAATGGCCGCCCATGTTCGTTGCAACAACAAAAAAAGGTCTTCTTGCGACTGGATACCCTCCATATTCGGCAGAGCTCTTCTCTGTAGCATATCCCATGCATGCTCAATCGGGTTCAAGTCTGGCGACTGAGCAGGCCAGGGCATGACATTGATGTTAGCTGCGGCGAGAGTCTGTCTTACAACTCTTGCGGTGTGCGGTCGTGCATTATCATGCATTAACTGAAATAGGGGACCGATTTGTACTGGTAGAGGAACGATGACGTCTGATACAATCGTCTCAGCATAAATTTGAGCGTTGAGGTTGCCTCTGATCCAAATCAACTTAGTTCTTCCGCCGATCCAAATACCCGCCCATACCATGATGGTTCCACCACTATAAGGATGGACTTCCTGGCAGGATTTTAATCGCTGTTGGCGTCCAGGGGTTCTCCAGTGTCGTATACGTCTTGTATCCGGTCTCATACCAAAACGAGACTCATCAGAAAAGCACACGAAACGCCATTGTTCTTCTGCCCAATTTCTGTGTTCAAGAGCCCATTGATATCGAATCCTACGATTGTGCATTGCTATAGGTGGTACCCTTAGCGGTCTTCGGGAATGAAGGTTCACTTCATGCAAGCGGTTTCTGACTGTTTGGTCGCTAATTAAGTTCCCTGAAGAGTGATGAAGCCTCACGGCTAACATCATGGCGGTTATTGTTGGAGCTCTTCGAGTTGTGATTTGAATGTATCGGTCTTGTCTCCGTGTGGTGCAGCGATACCGTCCTCCATGGCGCTCAGCCACGGTACCAGTGCTTCGGTAACGTGTCCAAAGTCGACTGATAACACTCTGACTTGTATTCAGAGCTAAAGCCACAGTACGTTGCCGGGAACCAGCTTCTATCATTCCCACGGCTCTGAGCATTTCTTCCCTGCTTAAATGACGTCGCCGCTCCATAATAACGTTGGTTTTAATCAGTAGTAGGGAAACAGTAGCACTAATAATGTCTTCAATGCGTTGTATATTTTTATAGGGAAAATATTGACAGCTGATTTTCATCTTTTACTAGAAATTGATTGAAAGTTCCTGTTTCAAATTATGAAATGCACCAAAAAGGATCCATATAAATTTATAAAATCATAAATTTATTACAAAGCCACATCTCAATCTCAAGAAATCCGCATAAAAATGCTTGATCCCTAGACACTTTTGATGTGTGTAGGTATAAGACCTTATTCCAGTTTGGTCGAATCCACCCTTATTTAATTATGTCATTCCCAAAATTGTCTCCAATTGACTAGTAAGACCGTAGACAGAGTAAGACTTACCTTTACAGTACTGGGACTATACTAATACACGAAGACTTTCTATCGGTGATAAGGACCTGCTGATTCCGACTAAGTAAATTATGGCCATTGCAATAATAATTAGTAGTCGATGGTTTGTTGTTTGGCATGTTTTCTTTTTATAAATTTTATTTTTGTATTTTTAATTAGGTAACCAAATAATTAAAATGTATGGTCTTCCTACATTTTTATAAAGTGAAGAATACGTCATAATTTCATCAATCATTATTGAGAGGACTAGGATGACCATGATTTTAATATTCATAGTTTTAAGACAAAAAAAATCAAAAACGGAACGCTGACATGTAATTTATATTATTATTTCAATGGCCATCATTTACTTAATCGGAATCAGAAGGTCCTGATCACCGATAAAAAATCTTCGTGTATATAGTCTAAATGCTAGATAGACTATACTACCGAAAAAAATCGACGGAGAATATTTGTAAATGACATAATTATTTCTTTGTGCAAATATCTGTGTCACTAGGCTTGCCAACCGTCCCGGATTTTCCGGGACGTCCCGCTTCTGGATCAATTTTGGGCCGTCCCGCCTTGACCTCTTGCGGGTCGCTTTTTGTCCCGGAAATCAGTGATAATATGATATAAGTATCTATCTCGTAGCAATTACCCTCGGGTTAGGCATTTGTATTGATTTTTTTATTTAATGATAAAAAAACACGTAATGCATTTTTTTACTACTTACCTAACTATTTTATATGTGGTGTGTTGTGTCCCGCGTAATATACCCAAGTCCCGGATGTCGAGCTGGGTAATCCCGGAAATGCCTTTTTTGGAGTTGGCAATGGCAACTCATCGGTGACCGGCAAACAATAACACCACAAAACAGAGTTTTCTGGCAGTCAATGTGTTAAAAAAACAGTACTTAACTGAGGAATTTAACTGTTTTATTGTAAATTGCATACTGTATATTTACACAAAGAAATGTCAATATTATTATGTAATTTGTTTAAAAAACATTATTTTTACATTCTTTATCTAATTTGGCTGTAGTACGAGTATATTACTCTACAAATAGTACGAAATTTTATTACTTTTATCGTCATTCATTTCCTTACTAGCCTATTAATGTTCCACTGCTGGTCGCAGCTAAGGTTAGATGAAAATTTGATCAAGGAGGGCAGATGGGTCTAAAAAGGAGAATTTTCTGTTTTCTGTAAAAAAGTAGGACATTCACAATTAAACGTATTTTTTATATTATTTTACTCTATTTTATTCATATTTAGCTGAGCTGCCAATTTTTGCAAGAGGTCTTGGGTTTTCAACAAATAATTATGAAAATCTTCACATGTCATGTTTTTGAAGTTGTATTGAGCTATAATTTAAAGTTTTAACTGACTGCACACTAGTCTGTTCCTCTCTTTGCTCCACTGAGTATTAATCAGTGAAAAAACTCTTTCCACATTTGCGTTATGTGCGCTTATACAAAATAAAACTCGCAGATCTTGAGCAGTTCTGAGAAACATCAATGTTTTTAGCACTTAGACGTTTAGCAAAAAGGAGGACTTACAGCAGGTAAGGGAGGACAAAACATGGAAAAGTATGACATGTCCTCCTTTTGGATACCATCTGGCATGGCAACCCTAGTCTCAGCCCATACATGGACAGCACAAGGAGAGAATACTAATGTAATGAACCCACAACACTAATGATTGCAATTAAAATAGCAAAATGCCGAACAAGTTATTGTTACAAATGACAAACCATTTATCTATGGGTCAACGACCTCGTTGGGCCACAGATCATAAAAGGAATTGATTGATAACCCTTTAAATAACCATGTCATTACTGACCGATAGTGTTACGGCACACAGTTAAGGAAAAAACTTACACCTTTAGAAAAAAAAGTTGTGAGGCAAGGCAGCCTTCTTTTTTTCGTAAAGTAATAATAATGTGAGGTTACAAAAAAAGGGGCGCGTGCACACCTGTTTGGAGAACAGGATCGGAACATCTGGCCTTAGTTTGGGATCTTACGTTACTTGTTTATAAATATACAGCATGGGCGAGTAAAAAAAGAAGAACTCCGCGCCGCGATACCTACAAGTGAAGCAACCTTTATGCTGGTGTGTGTGCTGTCATGAAGGCGGTTGATATCACAATGACGGCCGATCGGCTTACCTTTGTGTAAGGGTGTGCCGTATTTACATAACAATACTGGCTTGGTACATCGCGTCAATTTAAAAGTAAGTGACGCGGAGTCCTTTTTATTCTTAACCGTGATAACAGCAGATAATTATCAAAATGACTGACGATTGTAGTTTAGGAACCGAGTTTGGTCACGAATTAATACTAGGTATAAATTTTATTAAATAATAGCAGACCGCCCCGACGCCGACGCCCGGCGACTTCGTTCGCGTGGACCCCGTACCCCGTGACGAATTTTCAAAATGACTCCCCTCCCAAGAACACTTATTGTGACGTAACTAAAATAGTTAGACATATGCTATCGCGACACTTTTTGTAGATAATGGTGTATTCTGCAAAGTCATAGTACACACGGCGTCAGATCAACCTACCCAAAACTGTCAAATTTCTACAATCAATTTTGAACTTTATTGTTTGGTTCTAAGGATCAATATTCCTTGCAGAAATTTGACAGTTTAGGGTAGGTTGATCTGACGCCGTGTGTACATTAGTTTATCAATAGTTTTCTTAGCGCACGCAAATTAAGGAATTTAATTGAGTTTTAGTAAAGATATAAGATACAAACAAACAATCAAATGTTTTATCTTTATTATATTAGTATAAACTAGCGGCCGGCCCGCCTACACCTTCGTCCACGCTAACTTTAAAACTCAGCCATTTTGTATAAATATCTACAAATTATTAACCGACTTCAAAAAAAGGAGGAGGTTCTAAATTCGACTGAATGTTTTTTTTTATTATCGATTACTAGCGGCCGCTCACGGTTTCACCCGCGTGGTTCCCGTTCCCATGGGAATATCGGGATAAAAAGTATCCTATGTGTTAATCCAGGTTATAAACCTATCTGTATGCCAAATTTCATCCAAATAAATTCAGTAGTTTTTACGTGAAAGAGTAACAAACATCCATCCATACTTACAAACTTTCACGTTTATAATATTAGTAGGATAGTGGATGATCGAGTTACCTTAAACGCGATATGCTAACGAGAGCGTTATTCCTAAACATTAGATTTGTATAAAAAGCTGTAAAAACAGAGGAATCGCAGACGCTTTGCCGGAAAAGTCAATTGATTTTTTTTTGATGTTGATTGAATTAAATACCATCATCCTTTATCGATCTTTCTATCAGTGAAAGCCGCGTAAAAGTCCATTGCGTGGTTTAGAAGGAAAAAGCGAAGCCACAGAAAACAGCGACTTTATAATATGTACCTTATGATAATGATAACTCCTTGTCTGTCACGAATTCACGATAACTCCGAGAGGTTGCTAACAATCGAATTTCTACTGTGTCTGATATGTAGCACCATAATACTAATGTTCCCGACGGGTGTAGTCGCCGAACAGTTTAGCCGTTGTGCTTCGATGTGGACTGTATGTTCTTCAATAAAACTCGGTTCTTGATTAGTGCTTCTTTATTCTTCAAGGTGGGGTCCGGAGAGCTTACAAATTCTGCTCTGACCGGCCGTGACTTAAACACATTATGGGTTGGCAACTAGCAGCCTTGTGGGACAGCTGCCGGCTCATGTGGGCAGTTTTACATTTTACCATAACTAACTACCCACATGAACCGTCGTAATTTGTGCAGCTGTCCCTTTCGTTCGGACCTCTCTTTTTATCTTAAATTTATTACCTACCCTACGGTATCACTCGTAATCTGGATACCCTACTTATTTATTTTCTTAATTACATTGATATTCCTAACAATAGAAACCTATAATTACGAAAGCTAATCTCTTACTTTCCTAACTTTAATTACCTTAGAGAGGCGTAAGGCCCCTGGGCACGTATACTTGGCCCTTACCTTGTCAAAACCATTACCTGTTTAATAACTTTTACCTTTTGTTAAAATGAAACGCAAAAAATTAATTATTTATTATCAAAAAACCTTTACACATATGAGACTTAATCTACTTATGCAAATACACATACCTAAATTTAGCCGTATTATATCTAACTATATAATATCATAAAGTCGAGACTTCTGTCCGTAACAGGCTCCCCCCGGCGCAGCATCCGCGTAGCCTCTTCAGTCCATCGGCAGGACAGCCAGTCTCGTCGTCGGTCGTCGGAACGTGCCGCCTTTGGTGCGCACCTCTACGTTGCGTACTTCGTTGTCAGGTCCAGGAAATGTCTTCGTGACGACGCCTCTAGGCCATACATTGCGGGGTAGTGTGTTATCCACAATTATGACCACGTCGCCCTCTCGTACGTTGCGTCGCTCGGAGTCGCGCGTGCCGCCGCGCGGTATGAGTAGTGGTAGATACTCGCGCAGCCAGCGTCGCCAGTACTCGTCCGCCAGCGCCTGCGCCGCCCGCCATGTGTTTCGGTCGGCGCGCTCGCACGGCCCAGTGGTGGGCAGGCCGCTCGAGCTACCCAAAAGGAAGTGATTGGGTGTCAGCGCTTCCGGGTCGTCGATGCTCACAGGGACGTGTGTTAGAGGCCGAGCGTTGACAGTGTGCTCGGCTTCGGCTAGTAGCGTCATAAGTACTTCTTCACGCGGTGACTTCTCGTTGAGCGTAGTGCGCAGCGCCGTTTTGACTGTTCTCACCAGCCGTTCCCATGCGCCGCCTTGGTGTGGCGCGCCTGGCGAAATGTAACGCCACTCTGTGCGTTGCGTTAGCGCGTATTCTCGTAGCGCTGGCTCCCATTCTTCGTATGCGGCCTTTAATTCTCGGTCCGCGCCTTTAAAATTCGTAGCGTTGTCACTATATATAACGAGGGACCCATCGCCATTGTGACGGCATCGTCGTTTCTGTGATCTCAGTTAAGCGGTGCGCTACATAGGGGGTGTAACGCACCGTGTCGTTATTTATCCATTTCAACACTGTTTGTGAATCGGTCCAATATACGACTCTCTCAGGTTGCCATCTTTGTTCATTCAATACTGAGCTCGCTAGTCGCGTAGCTATCAACGCCGCTTGCAACTCCATTCTCGGAATACTTTGTTGCTTTATCGGTGCCACTCTGGCCTTAGCAGCGGCGAGTGCGACTTGTATTTCGCCATTTTCACCCTTCATTCTCCAATATACTGCAACGCCGTAAGCGACTTCGCTGGCGTCACAAAAAACATGTAGCTGCTTTCTCGTCACTCCCCCCGTATGTAGACGCCGGGGTAGACGCAGACTACGTAATGCCCTCAATCCGTTCAACCATTCATGGAACTCGCCGGGATCGTAATCGGGTAAGACCTCGTCCCATTCTATTTTTAACCGCCATATGCCTTGTAAGATGATCTTCGCTCGTATAGTATAATAACTCAACAGTCCGAGTGGGTCAAATATTGACATAACCGCACTCAGCGCCTCTCGTTTAGTAGGAGCGCGCCTCATTTGCTTCACGTCGTCGTGCACGCGAACCATCTCGGTGTTAAACGCTAACTCGTCTGTAGCAGCGTCCCATAGTAAACCGAGCGTTCTGCCCCATTGCTGAAGACTAGCGCCGAGCTGTCGAGGTGATGTGTCACGGCTTTCTGCTGGCAGCTCACGCAACACGCACGGTCCGTTAGAGTTATAACCGGCCAGCGTGAATCCTGCCTGCGCGTGAACCTTCACGACCTCCTTTATCGTTTCAATCGCTTCTTGCTCGGTGTCGTAGCAGTCGACGTAGTCGTCCATATAATGGTTTCTCGTAATTGCTTCGTATGCGCGCGGATACTCGGCAGCGTGCGTTTCAGCGTTCAAATCTCTCACGCTGTGCGCTATGAAAGGTGAACTCTTAGCTCCGAATATCATTGACGTCATCTTGTAGCGTGTAGGTGGCTTCGTTCGGTCGGCGCCCCTCCATAGAAACATCTGAGCGGGTTGGTCACCTTTAAATATCTTAATTGTGATAGCTCGTTCGCGAAATCGTAGTAGCAGGCCCGCCAGGTCGCGTAGTAAGTCGGGACCCTCCAAAAGCTCGTCATTCAGACAAACTCCGTTTGCTTCGGCGGCCGCGTCAAAGACAACTCGTAGTTTTCCGGGCTTATTCGGATTTGTTACGGCGAAGTGAGGTAAGTACCATAAATGCGGGCTCATCAAATCGCTCTCGCTACTTTCCTCGGCATAGTGTTTATCAAATAGATTCTCTATTTGATTCGTATAAGCTCGTTTGAATTCGTCAGACTTGTCCATCTTCCGTTCTATGGATTTCAATCGTCTCAATGCTGACTCGTAACTTGGCGGCAGCGTGACGTCATCACGTCGCCACGGTAATCTAACTTCGTATTTTCCGTTGACTTTCTTTGTCGTCGTTCTAAACGATTCCATGGCGCGTGCATCACTCGGGCTCACTCGCTCCTTCTTTGTTATTCCCAGTGAGTCAATTTCGAAGTGCTTCTTTACCATAGCATGGAGTTCGTTGTCGGGTAAAAGAGTGCGCGAGATCGTCGCGCACTGCGGCGTGTTTACGTATAACACCGCAGCCGTATTACTCTCCATCAGCACGCTTGACCGTGGCGCTGATCCGTGTATTACCCACCCCAGCTTCGTGAGCGATGCGATCGGTTCGTCTCGCTTGCCCTGTAGCAATCTTCGTGTGACTATGAGATGCCAATTGTCTGCCCCAATCAGTATTCGAGGCTTGACATGTCCGTAGCAGACGTTGCTGTTTGATAACTCTTTCATATGAGTGTATCTCAAACAGTCGTTGTGCACCGTCTGTCCGTTGAGTGATAAATCTTTCATCGTTCTAGGTTTAATGTCGAATTGTCGTTTATTCGTAGTTGCAATTAACTTTAAATTCACCGTCTTGGTTTCGCACGTCGTTTGTGTATTCACGCTTCGTATTTTCAAATCGTTCGCCGGCCCGTCCGCGCCTACGTAGTCCGCCAGGTCTTGGTCGATTAGCGTAACAGTCGACCCCTCGTCGAGCAAGGCGTATGTGTCGATTGACCCCTTTGGTCCCTTGATGGTAACGGGACATACTTTCAGTAACACCTTGGTAGCATCGGTCGAGTGATTAACCGACGCCACCATCTCGGTTTCGTTCGGCCTGGTGCGGTGTTCGTGTAGCAAGGCGTGGTGGGGATGGCGGCAATCATCAACTCCGCACAGATCGCGTTTATCGCATTGTAGGCGACGGTGTTTCTTATTCGCACAACGGAAACACACCCCGCTTTTCTTTATCCATTCCCATCGTTGTTTAACCGTCATGGTTTTAAAGCGATCACATTGCGGCACTCGACGTCCTCCACAACATAGACATTCTTTGTTTATGACGTCATCACTTGTTGCGTATACAGCCGTATTTTTCTTTCGCTCGATTCGTTGTTTCACGTTCGCTCGTGTTTCCGTAATAACGTTCTTTCGCGTAGGGTTGTAGCTCACGTATGCATACTGTAGGGCTCTGTCGGCTTCTCTCATGAGGAAGTGGGATAGCGTGACGATCTCAGGCTCGGCATAGCTTCCGTAGTCAGTTGCGTAGTCGCACCACCTTGAGCGTAGGTGCGGTCCGAGCTTGTCCACCACTTCTCGCGTTAACATTGGATTTCGTAAGTACCCTCTGTTGTCGATATTATCGAGTATGCACACAATGTTCTGCAGTTTGATCGCGAACGTGTTCAACTCACTGGCCGTCGTGCCGGGACGCGGCAGTCTCTTAATGTCGTCCAGCGCTCGATCAATTATTACTTCTGGCCGTCCGAAGCATTGCTCGAGTGTTTTCATAACCACTTCCGGGTCCACGGCCGTATATAAAAGAGCGGACACCGCTTCCTTTGCTTCATCTTTAAGACAGCTTCTTAATCGTGCCAAGTTCTCGGCTTTGCTAAAGTTAAATTGTTTAGTCGTATCGCGCATCGCCGCTTTAAACGGCAACCATTCGGCCGGCGAGCCGCTGAATATAGGCAAATCCAGCGCCTGTCGTGGTACCGGCCGATTATGCATCATTTTCTCTAGTGTAAGTGCGAGCTTAACCATCCCCGTGTCGTCTTTGCCCGTTTGATCACGGTTCGCTGCCTCTTTCACTACGTTTTCGTTTTCAACATATGGCGAATCAGTGAGGTGGCGACCTCTGTCCATCTCACTTGCGCGTGCATCCTTTTGTCTTTGTCGCACATTTCCGACTTTATCTGTGTCGGGCTCATGCACGTTCCGACGCCGATCCAACCATTCATCCACTCTCAGTTGGGCAATATCGGCGGGTAAGCTCTCCGGTTCTAAATCCGTTTCTTCTTCAATAACGGCGATTTCGTATGCAAGTCTCTTCTTAATCATTTCCGTTTCCAATTGTAACTCTCGCCGACGTACTTCGGCGAGCCGCTCCTCCGCTTGAAGTTGCGCTTGTTTCACTCGTGAGGCGACGGTCGTTGTCGATCGTACCGACGGCGGCCCGGCTCTGGGCGCGTCGGGTGGGGGTGCGTCTTCGTTGCGTCTAACTTCCGTAGTGGCGGTGATGCCGCGTTCAGCGGTCTCTTGTAGCGGTTCCATTGGCGTCACGGTTGAGGCAAGGTTTGAGGGTGATGCGGGTGGTCTGTCGAACGTTCGTAGTCCCGTTGTCGTCTCGGCTTGGCTTTGTCTTCGGGTGGTCGGCATCTTCTTTCTTGCTGCCCCTACTCCTAACAATCTCAAACGGGCACGCTATGTGGGGAGCCCGTCCAAGGATGGAGTTCGTGCGGGAGTGGAAAGGTAGGACCTACCCAGCAGAGAGTCGACGTGGACAACGAGGCGCTCGCGAATCGGCTGGAGTGTCCGACAGCTTAGGCAGTGCCTACAGAAAGGACCCCCGCTCCACGACAAACCGTACTGGCGTAGCCGGACTCTTAAGCTTGCCCTAAAAAGGACAAACTGACGACCCCGTCCGATAAGTCGTCCCGCCTTGAACGGCGTTTACTCAGAACGCACACCGTTTGGCACCGTTAGGTGATGTGACGTTTTGAGCCGCGGTCCGCCCGCGTTAGCACTTGTTGCAGAACACAAGTGGTGTGGTTACAATACGTTGGTGGTTACGTTGGTGGTTACGTTGGTGGTCACGTTGGTGGTTACGTAGATCTTCTATCTTCAAATGTACGAAGGCTTCAGTTCTTCAAATCCGGCTCCGAAGGTCCAAAGAAATTGTTCCCGACGGGTGTAGTCGCCGAACAGTTTAGCCGTTGTGCTTCGATGTGGACTGTATGTTCTTCAATAAAACTCGGTTCTTGATTAGTGCTTCTTTATTCTTCAAGGTGGGGTCCGGAGAGCTTACAAATTCTGCTCTGACCGGCCGTGACTTAAACACATTATGGGTTGGCAACTAGCAGCCTTGTGGGACAGCTGCCGGCTCATGTGGGCAGTTTTACATTTTACCATAACTAACTACCCACATGAACCGTCGTAATTTGTGCAGCTGTCCCTTTCGTTCGGACCTCTCTTTTTATCTTAAATTTATTACCTACCCTACGGTATCACTCGTAATCTGGATACCCTACTTATTTATTTTCTTAATTACATTGATATTCCTAACAATAGAAACCTATAATTACGAAAGCTAATCTCTTACTTTCCTAACTTTAATTACCTTAGAGAGGCGTAAGGCCCCTGGGCACGTATACTTGGCCCTTACCTTGTCAAAACCATTACCTGTTTAATAACTTTTACCTTTTGTTAAAATGAAACGCAAAAAATTAATTATTTATTATCAAAAAACCTTTACACATATGAGACTTAATCTACTTATGCAAATACACATACCTAAATTTAGCCGTATTATATCTAACTATATAATATCATAAAGTCGAGACTTCTGTCCGTAACAACTAATGTTAGTGTACCACCTACCATTGTTGTGTTAAGAGGGTTTACGCATTTCGGGTATCCATACAAACTTCCAAGTCGACATTTATAAAAACCAATAAGCCAATTTTGATGAAACCTTGCAGGCTAAAGTAAAACACAGGGATCCAAATAGTTTGTTGAAAACATTTTTAAAAAACCTTTTTTTAGCTGAGTTATTGCGATTTAAAGCACAGAATAATATTACTAGTTTAAAGTCTACTATGGAAAGTTAAAAATCGCAATAACTCAGTTAAATAAACATTTTTTTTAAATGTTTTTAACAAACTATTTATAGATCCCTGTGTTTTACTTTAGCATGCAAAGTTTTATCAAAATTGGCATATTGGTTTTTAAAAATTTCGACTTGGAAGTTTGTATGGGAAACCGAAATGCGTAAACCGTCTTAAGACAGATAGCGACATAAGATACACTAGTTTAGAATTCTGAGTCCACTTACTAACTGACTGACCAGGCGGCTTCAACATCTATCACTATACCTTTCAAGTATAGATAGAAGGTAGATTGTTTCGCTATAGTTCGAAATTTTAAAATAAGCAAACTAGCATAGCTAATTTTTTTTATATAAGTACTATAAAAGTATTCGAATCAAAAAATCATAATTATCGGCCTATTCTCTGACTAACCCTTCAAGGGTAATAACCTTGAGTATAAGCGAAGTGGCATGCAAAATTCTCATACGAAACTCAGAAAAACGACGTTTCGTAGTCCCCTGTTTCTTTCGTCAGAACTGGAACAATTTTTATTACTTTTTCAGCATCGGTTAAAGAAAGAGATTTTCTATGTCTGTATGTTTGATTTTTTTGCATAAGTCATTTATTTAATAACCAGGAGCCTTCAAAATTTAGCGACATCACTCCGTTTTTAGGCGTCTTCAGAAACATTAAGTGACTGGTTTAAAAAAAAAAATCAAACGTACAGACATAGACAACCTCTTTCTTTAACCGATGCTGAAAAAGTAATAAAAATGGCTCCAGTTTTGAAGGAGGAAACAGGGGACTACGAAACGTTGTTTTTCTGTGTTTTATATGAGAATTTTGCATGCCACTTCGACGTAGTGTTTCCTCTTAAGTATCTATGCATGTGTATGCTTCATGATTATACAACAGCAAATTTACGAAGAACTTAGTGCAACATTTTACGCGAACACGCTACGCTTCCGAAGTGCAATTAACGGACTACCGCTCCAAAGATTTTACTACTAACTAATAAATGGAGTGTACGAGTGAGTATTGTATTACAAAATGCGGTGCGGCATAATATGTTAACGGACATGTAATAATTCAGTATCGTAATTACGGAGGAGCGCAATTATGAGAATGTTTGAATAAAATTTTAATGTGTGTACGTGTGTGTTTTTTTCACTTTTCTGACGATAGCCAATTATCACCGGTTATTGCTTTCCGGCAGAACGGACACGGCTTGAACTTTATATTATGTTATAATCTGTATTTTGTTAACGCCTAATTGTATAATAATTGCTGTACGTTATAAATACTTATAAAGTTTCACGGTGAATTAACACTTAAGTAATTTTAAGATGAGTGAATTATAATAGTTAAGTAGTAGATAAGTAGTCGTTTATGTTAATAAGACGATAATTGTGGATTTTAAAAGTGAAGTAGGTAAGTACCTAAGTATTATTTATTGTTATTTATTATTATAACCAGTTGTTAGTTTTGTTGTTAGTCGCCCTGACTGCGAATGGTCGTAAGTAGGTTCAGGTACCATCTTAGTCAGTTGCTTTTTACGAGTAGGTGTTCTTTTATGAATATCGCATCGTAAGAAAGGAGTGAGTGCAGAGATGACTATGGTAATGATAATGGAGAAAAAGTAAAAAGTGTTGGGCCGTATCTTTTTTTTTTTAATACAAGAAGGAGGCAAACGAGCAGGCGGGTCACCTGATGGAGAGCAATCACCGCCGTCCATGGACACCCGCAAAACCAGAGGAGTCGCAGATGCGTTGCCGAATAGGGTTAAGGACGGAATAGGAATTGTGAAGGGGAGGTAGGGGGAAAAGACTCTTATCTGGGATAAAGGCAAGGAAGATGATAATAATAAATATAGCAATGTAATTTAACTAACTAACTAACCAATTAACGGGGATAACGGGGTTCCTATGAAAGGTATGTCAATGGATGGACAGTGTACTTTTTTGTTGTAGACAAAGAAAGTAGATAAGCAAGGTTCTAGTTTTATTTTTATTGATTTACAGCCAAAATAAAGTCAGTTTGGTGATATATGGTAGGAACTAGGGACCTCTATCGATCGCGGGGCCGGACACGTGCCCATAGAGTGCCCAGTGGGAAAGAGGGGCTTGTTTGCAAGTATAATTTGACTGCAAGATCTAAGAGTAAGTTAGAAATTATCTATACTTTATAGGTACTTGTATTCGGCTCGACGTTATCGACATACTAAACAAGACATGGTTGAACAAGCAAACCATATACCTACACAAGTCCTATAATACAAAGTGACAGCGGCACGTCGTGATAGCAAGGGCAAATGCCCTACCAAAGGGTCACAGTCGTGTCCACTCTCGTGCCAATTACAGTACCTTTAGATAAAATTGCCCATTCAAAGCTTTATACGTATAGAGATAAGATCTAGAAGATGTTTGCAATTGGCTTACAGACGTTTCGTTGGAAATCCTCGCTTGTTTTCGGCTGTCCAAGAGGCTCGCTCAGACACGAGTCGTTATGAAAAAGCGTATGGCCGTAAAAGTTGTGTGGTCTCCCATTGTTATTCTAGCGGTAAATACTAACCTTTATGGTAACCTATTTCTGTGATGGTAACAGTTTAAGGTGACCTATACGGTTAAGGGATAATAAGTACCTACGTGATGTGCAATTAGTAAACGGTTGTTTTGTACTACGGGGCGTATGGTTAAAGGTATTAAGTATCGTGTTGTAGGGCAAAATTAATACATTTTAGCCTACTATCTACCATCAAATGAAGTTGTTTTTGACGATGCTGCGTACGAAGAATTACGAATAGACAAGGCGTGATGATTTGTCGCAGCGCCACTTGTGTAGAGGGGCAGTCAAAATACACCAGTTCCTCAGAAGTAGAGGAATTAGGCCTTCGACCCTATCATAATCATACTTCAGCTATGCCATTCTCTAAGCGTAAAAATCTTTTGAACAGACCTTGACTTGTGAAATGGTTAACTGATGCATTGATTAGCTGATTACTGAGTGATTACACAAGTGAGTGTTTAACGCAACGGAGTGTCCGTTACTCAGCCGGAACAAAACAAGCTGTTCTGAGAATCGGCCGGATCTTATCGTGACGCATCGCAGTGTCCACAAGAGTACAGTTACACGCTAACACCCGACAAGCAGGCGGGTTATTGTGATTTTTTTCTAACCGGATATCGTAAAATAAGTATGAATTATGATTAACCTTTAAACATTATATCCTGCTAGCTTTTGCCCGCGGCTTCGCTCACGTTTTAATTTTTTTTGGGAAGTGAATTATGCTGTGCTAATAACCGTCTGCGGGGCCTCATCTATTTTTATACCAAAAAAGAGGTTTAAGCTTGAAAGCGTAACAAGCAAAGTCACTTTTCCATTTTTATTATTATTTACTTTATTATCACGGAGCAATAAGGATACACCTTATAAACGTATTTGTGTAGTAGTGTTTCTCATTAGTGCTAAAATAACAATAAAATATTTGATATGATTTAGCAACGAATTGTGATAAGAGGAAACACTACTTCGAAGTGGCATGCAAAATTTTCATACAAAACACAGAAAAACTACTTTTCGTAGTCCCCTGTTTCCTCCTTCAGAACTGAACATATTTTTATTACTTTTTCAGCATCGGTTAAAGAAGAGTTTTTCTATGTCTGTATGTTTGATTTTTTTTTAAACCAGCCACTTTGTTTCTGAAGACGCCTTAAAACGTAGTGATTTCGCTAAATTTTAAAGGCTCCTGGTTATTAAATAAAATCAAACATACAGACATAGAAAATCTCTTTCTTTAACCGATGCTGAAAAAGTAATAAAAATTAGTCCAGTTCTGAAGGAGGAAAAAGGGGGGTGAGCCACAGTGCAGCCCCCAATTGATTTTAATTTTATGACTTCTAACTAAGTCGGATCTATTTTCATAAATTGGCGACCTACCGGACCTAGAAAAACAGATATAATATTTATTTGATGATTGTACACTACTAATTGGTCTGTTTTTGTACTCATAAACCGAGCTAACGCCAAAAGTCGCCACTTTTGGCGTTATCTCAGTATATTACTAAACTACACAACAAAAAGTAGTGTACAATTATTAAATAAATATTATAAGTAGGTTTTTCCCTAGGTCCGGTAGGTCGCCAATTTATGAAAATCAATCCTATTTGTACACTGTAGCATACACTTCACCTTAATTAGTTTAACAGAAGGAAAATACACTTAATAATAGTAATTAATATGTACTTGACACGTGTGCGGACTGGCAATGCACTGCTTTTGCGGCCCTCGTTGCCTAGTGTCAAACTAACCCTTTAGATTAATAAAAAAATAAATAATAAAATAAACTTCCCTACACTCACACCAATTATCTAGCCCAAGAGAAGTTTCGTTATGAAACTCGTTAAATGGTTACTAGACAACGGATAAACATACTTAAAATACTTAAATAGATACTTATTATACATAGAAAACACCCAGACCCAAGACAATTTAGAAAAACAATAATTTCTAAATTGACCCGACCGGGGATCGAACCCGGGACCTCAGAGAGAGAGCGACACCATGAAAACCGGTGTACAAACCACTCGACCAAGGAGGTCGTCAGATTAAAGTTAATAAGTCGTTAATGTACCTACGTACCTACTATGGCTTTATTAATTAGTAAGTACATACATAAATAGGTACATATAATTTTTATATAAATTATGACTATTATCCCCGAAGGGTTAGTCAGAGACTAGGCAATGAGGCAAAAGCATTCCTCTACCATAGTCCACTTTTCACCAATAGCGACTGCACATGTCCTCAGAGTGACAGGTGGTGAGCCCATCGCCGCTCTATGCCGTTGGATGGAATATTAGTAAGTATTCTTTGCCAGTTGAGATCTACCTGTAAAATGATTATCCATGTAGGAGTGGGAAGTATTAAGTAAGTAAATCATAAGCCTTATCTATCAGGGAGTGTAGTAGGCTTCTTTGCCCTAGAGTCCAGTGTAGGACATGGTCTATATAATCTAGAACACATTTGCAATACCAGGCAAAGGTCTAAGACCAATCAGCCTACATTAATGTATATTGAAATCAAGTCAAGTTAGTCCTTTCTCAAGTAAGAAAACTACGCTGGGAGTCCCTCCTCCGCACTTAGCCAGCTAGCCCAGCCTAGCTTTTTTATCAGACTTTTCCCTAGACATACCACGTACTTTATGGTTTTTTTCCTATGATAGATCGAAGAGCACAGAAGTCCCCAGATTACAGACGCAAACAAAACTAATAGCGCTTCAATCGTAATCCTACTAATATTATAAACGCGAAAGTTTGTAAGTATGGATGGATGTTTTGTTACTCTTTCACGTAAAAACTACTGAATGGATTTTGATGAAATTCGGCATACAGATAGTCTATATTAACCTGGATTAACACATAGGATACTTTTTATCCCGATATTCCCACGGGAACTGGAAACACGCGGGTGAAACCGCGAGCAGCCGCTAGTTCTTTATAAAAGATTGATTCTAACTAACTACCAGTTTCAAGCAAATAGATTAGGTACTCGTTTTTATTACGTATTCGTCTATTCTATTACAAAACAACCAAATGATTACCTGACCGAGATAACAGGGATCCCACAGAGGTCAAGCAGTGACTCACTATAATGACAAAATGATCTTGGCCAAGTCGGCCTGTGATTCCCTTTCATATTTTATCGTATCTTGAGGCATTCCAGTTGATGACTCAAACACGAAATAGGTTGGTACCTGGCTTCTTTTTTCTCTAGCCCACTCATTCATTTATGATAATAACAAATCGATGTTAACGAGCAATGACAGTGAAGGGATGAATAGAGAAATAAACGTACGTTATTCGTTATCGATATTGTCTGATAGTTACTAGGTACATCTCTTTCAACATTTTTTCCGTGAGTGCGCTTCGAGGAATGAAAAGTTAATATTTTAATTATCTATTCTGAAGCGCACCCGACGGGTGCGCTTGGAGAAATAGTTTAGGTGCGCTTGGTCTGGGTGCGCTTCGAGGAATACCCCGATTTACTAATACGGATTGAAGATGAACAGTCATTTTTTTCATTTTTTGCTTAATCATATTTTTGTTTTTCTTAATATTTTCAATATTTTGTTATAAATTATTATTAGGTGATATTATTATTAATTTGATTAGGTTTGAGTTTTTCATATGAATATGTAGATACTTATTTAAAGATACGTTTAATGTTTTTCAATTAGGTACTTACCTACCTCTGTAGCCTTTTTCAGTCGATAAGTAGGTTAGGTATAAGTCGATCGTTATCCTAGTAGGTAATGGGTTAGTCTCAGCTTAGTTTAGTTGCGCTTGCGCTATGTAGGAATAAGTTTGCCATTTCGATATCGTAGGATTTCAACATACTAATATAATAATAACTTTGGCAAGTATCTACTACCTACCAAATACTTAAATTTTATATCTGAGAAACGACGAAACAATAGAACCAGAGAGCCCAAGTATCAAAAATACCTAGTTCATCCTTTTAACTGCAGCCGCGCACTGATCAGTGCTCATACTCAATGAATCAAATTTTTATTGTGTCTAGTGACTAGTGCCGGCGCGGTTATAAAAGTGTTTAATGGTGGCTCCACACATGGCTATTTGCATTTGCGTATTTGCTGTATTTGACAAATTTAATAACTTCCATGGGTGGGAGTATATTTGCCAAATTTATTGCCGTATTTGACTATTTGGCAAATACAGCCAATTAACAAATACGGCTTACCGGAAAGCTGTCGGTTTTTCAAGGCACATCAAAGGAGACAAATAGGCAAATGCAAAAATACTGGCCACACATGGTCGGTTTGCTGTACAAAATAGACGATAGCAAATATACAGTCGTGGTCAACTAATTAGGGACAATCTCTAGTTAAGCCAAATTGTGAATTTATTTTTTATTTTCCAACGAGTCTTAACAATATTCCATATCTTTTACACGTAAGTATAATTAGTCATTGATGTGCCCGATTATACAAACAATAAAAACTTCTTAAACATTAAACCTCTTTACAGTATAGCTGATAGATTATCAGTGTGCTATTTGTTCAAAGAATGCTGGCTGGCCATTTAATTAGGGACACTGAGATATTGCGTTCTATTTTCAAAATTTGAATCTCAATACTTTTTTATTTCTTCTTTTATTGTTTTGTGGTAGTTTTGTTTTGGCGGCAATCCAGATTTTTAATTTTAAGTTTTGAGAATTATTTTGAAGAAATATGGGCAAAAATAAAAGTTGCGATCCAACACTACGAACAATTATCATGAAGTTTGTCGAGCGTGGTTGGTCATACCGAGGGATAGCAGAACATTTAAATTGTTCAAAAACTATGGTATGCAATGCTGTGCAACATTTCAGGCGCAATAACACAGCTTTAAATGTGCCCAGGACAAAAAGATCGAGAAAAACAACTCCGCAAGAAGATAGAATGATAACCAGGTTAGCTAAGAAAGATCCGTTTCTAGGCTCTATTTTAATTAAACACGAAGTGTTTGGGGCAGACGAAAGAGCCGGTGTATCAGCGAGGACCGTTCGACGACGTCTGGTAGAAGCAGGGTTGTTCGGAAGAGTGGCTCGCAAAGTACAGTTGTTGAAGAAAGAACATAGAAATGCTCGTTTGGCGTTTGCACGTAAATATGGACATTGGACCTACGCCCAATGGCAACATGTATTATTCTCTGACGAGACCAAGATTAATTTAATTTCTTCAGATGGAAGGCAATACGTACGGCGTCCTGTAAAAGCGGAAATGAATCCAAGATTCACAAAAAAGCAGGTGAAACATGGCGGTGGAAACATTAAAATTTGGGGTTCATTTTCTGGACGTGGAGTGGGACCTGTGAGAAAAGTTCAGGGTAACTTAGACCAACATCAATACAAAACAATATTGGAGGAAACTATGCTTCCCTATGCTGAGGAGCATCTCCCTATTATATGGACGTTTCAGCATGATAACGACCCGAAACATACCGCCCGTTCAGTCAAGTCGTTTCTTACCAGTCAGTCAGTATCGGTGCTAGATTGGCCAGCAAATAGCCCGGACCTCAACCTAATTGAGCACCTTTGGCACGAAATCAAGAAAAAAGTTTCAACTTATCGTACCGCAACTTTAGATCAACTTAATCAAGCTTTTTGTGAGGCATGGGCAAACATTCCTATCGAAACATGTCAGAAACTGATAATGTCTATGCCACATCGGTGTCAAGCGGTAATTACTAACAAAGGTTTTGCTACTGGGTACTGATTTTACACGTAATAAAATGGAGCTTTTAAAAATATTATAATACTGGAGATTATTCGTTTTGTTTAACTCTATTCATCATTATACTTTACTGTCCTTAATTAAATGTCCA
This sequence comes from Scoparia ambigualis, assembly GCA_963921215.1. Lineage (NCBI taxonomy): Eukaryota > Metazoa > Arthropoda > Insecta > Lepidoptera > Crambidae > Scoparia > Scoparia ambigualis. Next base: position 24,383,002 of record OY992520.1, on the reverse strand, counting down.
GCTACATAATTATACCTTAAAATTTAATACATGTTCAACCTTTGATTTTAAATACTTTTTTCTATTTAATTATTCTCTTATTTACAGCCATTTATAGTATAGTAATCGGACCAAATTATGCAAATAATAGGTGCTGAAAAATCAATAGGGTTTTATATTTATATGTACATAACCGGTTATTGCTCTTCACTATCTTGAATGTCCCTAATTAGTTGACCACGACTGTATGTATTAAATTTTTTGATATTTGGCTCCATGTGTGGACGGTTGTATCGCCTATTTGCCTGTACGTCGAAAATTCTGGCAAATACGCAAACATGCAATCACAAATACAAATAGCCATGTGTGGAGCCACCATAATAACTAGGAAGGTGGTAGGTAGGTAGATAGGTAGCCAACTGGATTTTCTATAGCATTTCCATAGCACTGGCGCGGTTAATAGGTGGCGTGCGTGTAAAGCCCCATCTTCACATAGGCAGACGCATCCGCAGACGGCGTCATCTGCGGATGCGGATGCGTCTGCCGATGTAAAGAGGGGGGCATAAGAACATGGGGATGCCAACCCAGCACTGGATAAGTCGTAGTAGCCTCATGGGTGAACAATCTAAATGGGTCAGTAGGGACAAATCAAAAACTATAAGATATGGGAAAATCTGTTCTTAGGAACCATGGCGTCAATTTTAGATTTAATAAAAACTGCATAAAATTATTTTTCTTAAATCTCATACCTACGTAACCGGGAGTCGAACCCACGGTCTTATACTTTCTGCAAGTTTAATCATTGTTATTGTTGATGGTATGAATAATAAGTCATAAGGACAGTTTTAATGGACAAAAATAAGATGATTATTTTTTTAAGGTAAATGTTCAAAATGGTAGATCTATAAAGTATTTTTTTTGATTTTCCTATTTATTAGTTTTTGCTTTCTTCCTGCCGCAGGAACGCAGCTCCATTTAGATTGATCACCCTGTATACTATATCACTAGGGTACAGATTCAGTCATAAACTAAAAAACGTCCCACTGCAACCTGCTGCGCACACAGGGCATCCTACTCTCTTTCTTCGAAACGAAATTTCGGCTGATTTTCGTTTGCTATAAGTACAGCGGTTTTCATTCTTTCCGAAATTTCGTTCATACAAAATAGGTTTAACATTTAGATTGCTTATTAATTTGTAGAAAATTGTCTTTCTACAAGGTCTAGGGCTAATGGGGTTTGGCCCTCATAACTCACCCACGCCGCGCTGAATGCAGGTTGGTGGGTTTTAACGACTAGGTACCATCTTACGACAACAACCGGGACCAACGGCTTTGTGCCTTCTGAAGCACATATTACTTTGCCAATGAGACTGCGTAGGTTTTTTTCGGGGCGGCGAGAAACAGGTTAAAGTTCCTACTTCCTTGAGCTATTGTGACTAGTGACTTGTGTGTGATCAACCCCTCCTTATTCCGGTTTTCTAGCGGAGGATGGCATCTCGCAAGCGACTGGCGGGCGTCTCCAGTTGGCTCCAGGGTGTTCGGGCTATGTGGATCGGGTCGATTGACGAGAGCGGTAAAACCGGAGGGCGCCTAGATTCTCCCGGGGGTGCAAGTCACGCTAGGACATCGGCTCCGGTTTAACAGGTTGTCGTACTACTGCTGCTGATGATGACGATAGGAGTGGCCGGAAGGGTATGAACTTATCACATAGGTAGTACCTACATCACGCTACTTCGTTTCCTGGACGGGTAGACAGGCAGAAACCATAGTTTTCCATTTGGTAAGATACTGAACTGACACAGGTCCAGGTACTTCATTTTCTCACATAATAAGGTTCTTCAAAGAAAAAAATTAAGATATCGTAAGGTGAATTTTAATTTTAATGGAATTACTTAGCCTTCACGCTAAAGATAATGCTCTAGGTAGGTACGTAGTCTTAATATAAGTAGCTATACTTATGAACCGTATAATTACAATTAGTTTAGAATAATAACAATAATAAAACTGCGTCAAAATAATCCAACGTCCCCAGTGCCAATGGGTGGGTCATAAAAATCGTCTCGCGCCCGTCCGTCGGGCCCGGCCCGGCCGTAACCCTCGCAATATTTCGCTCGTGCTCGCAGGGGCGGGTGGAGCGCCGCCCGCTCCGAAAACAAGCCGTGCCACAAAGCGACTCACTAAACAGAACGCAATTTGATACAAACAACTTGCAAATAAAACCACTTTAATTCATACGTACCCTCGAAATGCAGCGAGTTCGAAAAATATATCGATCACATGTGTACACAAATCGACGAATAAATCCCAATAATACACAAAAACTTTGATTTTTATCAATTAAACAATTCTTATGGAACACTACACTGAACTGCACACAGATAAACACCACAAATTAATTCTTATTAATTCAATATCCAAGACAAATTAATATTTTCGTAATTGAAACGACGCACAACTCTCCCAATCCACACTCGTACTAAACTGAACTGAATGAATGAACTTCAACGAACGAAGTGAAGCCAGCAACCAGCAAGGATTGAACGAGTTTGTCCCTCCTTGTTCCTCCCTTCCATCCTGCATCAATCCTACACGGCTAGATAAACCGCCATCTATTGACGTTTAGCCATGAATAGGTTCATGCGCTTGGCCTGGTAGGATCGCCATCTATATTGGAGTTTGGTGTAAATAGCCCTCGACGGCATAAAGTGAAAAAAAGCAGAGGTTAAGTAACAATGTTTCATTGAATTCATAATAGATGGCGCTAACAGCTTGCACGTTCCGTTTCAAGCTATTTAGTTTTTCTTTTCTACGTATGTATTTTTTTTACTTGTATATCCTTACCTATTTTTAAAACTTTTTTTCACATTTTAGAAACACAAAAACAGCGCTGACCTGAGTCGTGCGTGCGTGATACAAGCAGGGTTTTACGCCATATTTGTGCAATAGGGCCACAGCCATTATTCAGTTCCTTTTATTTAGTGAAACTGGTCTTTCTCTTCTTAAATACGTCCGTTACGACCTTCTTATTATACGTCTGTGGTTATGACGAACGACGAAGACGTCTCTAAGTTGCAATAAACAAAATTAATTTTAATTTAAAATCTTGTTAGAACGAGTAGGTCTTATTTATTGCGTTAATTTGTTGTTTAACTTGTCAAATAAATATACGATAGCATACTAATAACGGTTGTGTTTAAGTTTCTTGGATATAATTTTAACGTGTTGTGTGATAATATATTAAATTGAACAGTGTAACGAAACGTAAGTTCATTGCACTTCGATTCGAGAAAACTTCAGTCTACTACGATGCTGTCATTTTTTCATACGTCAAAAATGGAGGAAGAACGTCTTTTCGACGAAAGGGTTTCAATTAAAGAATCGGCTAGACCATTAAAAAAATATGGAAGTACGTGCAACCATATGAAAAGGAACGACGAATATATCAAGCATGTGATGTCTAAAGCCGATACCTTGCAAGGTATCGCTCTAAAATATGGTGTTACTGTAAGTGTAAGAATCTCCACAAAAGTGCTATTAACTTATTTATTTAATGTGGCAAAGTATAAATTTTGAAGACCTTCCTTGATGGTTTTAGATGGAGAAAATAAGAAGGGCCAACCGGTTGTTCGCTACAGACAGTTTGTTTATGAAAGAATATTTATTGATTCCTGTGACGAAAGATTCACCTTTCTACGAAAACGGTGAGCGTGTGACTGAACCAGCGTTGCCGAGCCACCGGGCTTCCATCGCAGGAATGCCAACGAGAGACTTCTCGCCTGGCAGTCCTGATGAGAAGAAGAGTTTTGACGAATTTTTGAACAGACTGGACTCTTCGCTAGCAGACATCAAGAAGCATGTCAAAAAGACCAAGGAAAATAGTGAGTGAGTATCCATCATCTATTATTTTATTCAAAGGAGATGTTTAATTTTGTATGGAGAAAATGCCAACACCATGTACACAATACCAAAATGTAGCTAATTAATGGAATAAGCTTATTCGAAATGATTTTCTTCAAATAAATGAATAGTTTTCATGTAGAATTTATTTTAAATAACTAATTATAGCAACTTTCGTGATCGCAGGCGGTAATCTGTCAACGTCATGTGAGATGTCAAGTAGCTGTCAAAACAAAAGTAATTTTCTTTTTCGTAGTAGCGTAGTACCTACCTACGTACAGCATTTTGGTCTTTATTAATTGTTTTCTGTGATTTATTCCAATACTGACATTGATAATGTTACTTATAAATTAACTTACTCTTGTCCAGGTCAAATCGAGGTATTTTTACTAGCAAAGCATGTATTTCTATTGGTGTAAGTATAAAAGAGAAATAGACAAACATACATCTGCCTGCTGCTCTGCACAACAATGCAGTTTTCTGAGGCATCCATTCCATCTGTAGACCTCTTAGATTAAAACAAAAAGGGATGATACGGCATTAGCGTTTAGTAAGTGAGCCGCTAGAATTAGGCTTAGAGACCTAAAGACACAATTTCACTTCAGTAGGAATCGGTCATGTACGTACGAGAGACGGCAAGGCGCGTCAGTTGAGTAATTGAGCAGGACTATATTTTGATTGACTGCAAGTAGGCACATGCCGTATCTTCCCTTTTTGTTTTAATCTAAGGTAGACCTATTGTTTTCTTATTGGAGTAGGCATATGACACTACTAGTTGTGTCTAGGGCATGGATGCACAGACTTATTAAGACTAGGGGCCACTCGGGCAAATTATGAACTGATGGTGGGCCACCAGAAGTATAGGTAATTAAAGACAATGAAAAATTAATAATAATGTATTCAAATTGAATATTTTCGAATGTACGAGAGTATTATTTTTGCTGTCGGCGGGCCACCAGTATTCGACCGGCGGGCCGCATGCGGCCCGCGGGCCGTAGTCTGTGCATCCCTGGTCTAGGGTAACAAACGAGTACAACAAACATTATGAGGAACATGTTTATCTTTATTTGGCTGCCTATAACTGGGCACTAGGAGATTACCCAGACGAGCCTGTTTTTATAGGTACTTAACATAATTTTCCTTTTCCTAAAAGGATTGGTCTCAGATCGCTGCTAGTAGGGAGGAATGGAAGAAGGGAAGGGTGGCCTTTGCCCTGCAGTGGGACAATTGCGGCAAATAATAATAATAACAATTATATCTTCTATTAGTTTCATAACATGTAGGTAGAGTTATACATAAGCTGTTAATTGTAATTGACTGCTAGATTTCAGCGTTTTATTACCTACTGCTGCACCTACACATAACAGAAGAGCAGCACCTCGACCCTTACATCAAATCAAATCTAACATACATTAAAGAACACAACCATATGAGAACATGGTACTAGTCCTAGTGTATGTACTAATATGCAGTGAATAATACCTAGTTAAAGTAACACACCTAAGTAGGTAACTGGCAGTAATGAAATAAAACATTTTTACAATTTATGAAGCATAATTAATGTTTATTTTATTTGCAAACTTGTTTCTGGTACTGCGATAATATTGGGGTTCTCTCGTAACTCCTGGACCATTCTCCAGCATCCCATACATACTAATGCATCCGCTGGAAGCTGAAAAACACAAAATTGTTACCACCTATACTATTATAAAACACTGAAGATATTTTTAATAAACTAAATGAGATTGACTATTTAGTGAATTGTGAGCTCAAAACAATTTTTTTGTCATCCCCTCGTACAGTAGAATGAAGATATGGGGCATAGTGTTTCAGGGCAATTATATAAAAAGATTTTTGATAAATAAGACTACTTACTTCTCTTGAAAACATTATTTCTGAGATTATATTTCTCTCAGGACCATCTCCCTACATATGTGTCCGTCTGTGGAGCAAAGAGGATCTGCACCCCATGCAAACCTTTCTATCATACGTGATTGCTTGATCCTCGTTCCTATCAACAATTACGTTCTCTATTTGCCTCACAGCATTGTTTGCAGCTTGTCTGCGAATATTTCGCTGAGCAGCCACCCAACAAGCATAGCAAACACGTCCACTATTAGGTATCTGTAAACAAAGAAATCATAAAATGTGAGGAATGTAAAGTAATTTTTTACATTAGATCACTCACTTGCGTCTCTTGAAAATAAAGCTATGAAAAGATACCTGTCTTGGACTAATTCTTTCTGCGAGTTTATTTCTTTCGGGGCCTTCTAACAATGCATGTGATCTCCTGCACCATAAACAGACATTTGAGTCCTGTGATGCCAAAGTTCTAGGAGGCCTGGGATTTTGACTAATGAGTTCCTAAAGTAGACCCAGCATGAATAACGTACTAATCCTCCTTCAGGAATCTACAAAAAAGACCATAATTTAAATCAGTAATTCATAAAAAGATCTAGGTAAGTACTTCAATTATTATTATTTGAACATGAATTTATATTATGTATTAAAAAAGTTAATCAATACCTGTCTAGAATAAATTCTAGCAGCAATCAGTTCACTCTAAGGTCCTTCTGAGATAGAATGTGTTCATCTTTGAAACAATGATCTGCACCAAACATGTTCTTGACGGCTAGAAGCTTCATTTTCAGTTAATGACGTTCCTACTCCTAGTCCTGAGAAACATGGATGACAAACTATTCCATCAGTGTCAACCTAAAATTCAGAAGTTTGTTAATAAACTACTATTTATTTTGTCTTGTGAAGAATGTGTTAGGTTCTAAATAATAGGAAAATAAAAATGCAATAAAAATAGTTTTTCATAAATACTACAGTTTAATGTAAACTGTTACAATAAAAGTATTATCTATCTATCTACATGCACTACTAACCTCATGTCCAACATGTTGTTCCAAGATTAGTAGGTACCTAGTAATTCTATCCCCAGATGCCAGATAATGGTCTACCGAACACATCTATCTGTCCATCACACACAAAGAAGACATTGTTTGCTGCCTGAAATAGATATTATATTTAGTTTAATGTATTTCACTTTGATTATAGTTACTGTTATTTCAATAGAGCAGTGTTCGGAATCTATTTCCTTGTAAAGAAGTCATAGTAAGTATTTTATTAATTCTCTCGTAAATGCCTATTAAAATACGAAAAACTTACCTGAAAACAACGAATGTAGGTAGTAGCAACAATGGTATCAACAATTTAACAGGTCAATCAAATGCAAATCCAAGTCCGGGATAGCAGGCCGAAGTCAACAAGTGAGGCAGCAAACGAAAGTCCAGGATAGCAGGCAGAAGTCAAGAAGTGAGGCAGTAAACGGTTATCTATCAGGTTATCAGGTAATCGCTCCAAATCAGAAATACCTCAATGAAATCAGCATAGAAAAACAGCACAGCACAAAACCACACCACAACACAACTACCAACTACTCAGAATCATAGTGCTCAGAATCTCAGAATCCACCACCAAAAAACCGGAATGAAAAAAAAAACGCCGGTCTATTTTTTTAAATCATGGTGACAGTTTTACAGCTTTGGACACTTGATTTTAACTCAGGAAGGCATATCGAGTTGCCAGGTTATTGAAAATTATGTTTTCATTTTTATTTTACTACACGAAAATGGTAAAGCATATCGGAATATTACTTTTACCAACTAAATACATGTATTTTATACTATTTTTTGAGTAGGTGTACATGGTCTTGGCATAAAATTAAACATCTCCTTTAACCATAGACTATAGAACTAGCTGTAATTTAGGTGTTTTAGCTTGTACACAAAGAGATAGTAAAAATGTTACAAATATTCTGGGGTGCCAAAGTACAAGTGAGCCTATCTATATGAAAAGAGATTTTTATGAGTAGACGATGATGACAGGATAGTATTGAATAGTACCTAGCTAATTAGCTAAGTACTTCAATACTGTTTCTAATAAACATGGAAATATTTGCTATGCACAGAACTTTAAATAAATCATATTTATTCCTGAGTTTACATGGTTCCATTTTAAAGATTGTTAAAAGGCCAAGTTTAAATGACACATGCTGAGATAAGAGTGCCTTTTTGAATAAACGCTCCTGGTACCACAGTTTACTATTATGATAAAACTGTTTACCTTCATTGATAACAGCATGATATTTATTCAGTAGTGCTATTATTACATCCTATCTCCATAATTAATTGGATGTTTCTGAGTTTCATTTTAACATAATGTTTATTATTCTATTAAACAATTACTAGGCAATAGAGGAGCTGAATGGCGGAGGAGCTTGATGGCGCAGCGGGTGGCGCGTTTGGCTTGCGATCTTGCCCGCTAGGCTATTTTCGTAGTACCAGGATGGGTGACCAAATTAAAAACATCTCGAGCTCCTCTGTGCTTCAGAAGGCACGTTAAGCCGTTGGTCCCGGTTGTTGTCATAAGAAGACAGTCGTTAAACCCACCAACCCGCCTTGGGCCAGCGTGGTGGGTTATGGCCCAATATCCCCACGTGCTGTTGTCCACGTGGGAGGCCTGTGCCCAGGAGTGGGACGCTTATAGGCTGATGATGAAAACAATATTAGCCCCCTTAGATAAGTTAGGATCTCGAGTCCGTGTGTATTTGTTAGCATTTGTCAATAGTTGAATGATAGAAAAGTTTACAGATACTTGGCGAATGCACATTCAATTTTATTGCTATCACTCACAGAAAATATAAATAAAGAATTACACAAGTTAGCTGTTTATCATTTTAAGATTACCAATTTAAAGTTTGTTGAAATGATTTTGCATTGACATAGGTAAGTCATTCTCATACATTCATCATTCTATTGTACAAGCAGTTGTGTGGTTGTGTCTTCTCTAGGCTTATTCCCGCTCGCTCCAAGATTTTGGTCCCAAGTGCTCCAAGGGTAAAATTATATATTAATATTATTTTGTAAAATCGTTCCCAAGGGCTTCAAAAGCGTATGCAAATATATTTCTTCAAAACCTCTGATCTCCATACATTGATTCCTAGGAGAGAACGTTTGATTTGTATTTTTTTTTTAATTTTTTGGAGATGTGTAGGAAATTGGTAAATGTGTTTTTTTTTTTAATATGAAAATTGGAGCTTTTGGGAATGAATGTATAGAAGTTGAATTTTGGAGAACAATATATTTACAATATATTTGGAGCGCGTGGGACTAAGCCCTTCACTAGGCTCTCTGTAGTCTAGTGGTTAAACCATCTTGTTCCTAAATTCCCTGCTAAGAGTGCATAATAATATTATTACATTCAGATTGGCTGGTTCTAAGGCAGAGGGCTTGTTCTAAGACCACCTGGATAGTTAACAATAATATAGCCTTTATTTCTTTTACATTTTTTTTTTTTTTTACTTTTAAACATTCTTCTCCATGTTTTCTTCGGTTGTTAATGTTTTTGTCTTGTGACATAGGCCTCCACCAAAGCCCTCTACTCAGTCCTGTTCCTCGCGATAGCGAGGATACTCGGCTTATATCCACATTTTCCCCACTGTCTTCTTTGAGTCATCTTGCTAGTTATCACCATCTTATTCTTATAGAAGTCTCTTGCCATAGCCATAACATTAGTTTAGCATTATTGTGGTGGTAGATCTTTGTAAAATGATTTATAACAACATACATAATATCCAGAGTGTGTAGACATTGGGTCAGTCTTTCACATTCGTTTTTTGGGATTTTATGAGTTGTTTATTGTTGGTGCCAGTATCGTAGCTTATGGCCTGCTCTCTCTCCCCATGGGCTGTTATTCATATGGGCAAGCCTGAACCAAAAAATGGTTTCTCTTCTCTCAGCCTGAACCAAGAAATGGTTTCTTTTCTCTCAACTAAACATTTGGTCTCTTGTTTTATTTTGCTCCATGTAATTCTATATGGAATCCAATAAACCTTTCTTTGACATTTAAATTAGTACAAAAAACCGGAATATCCCTCTAAAATCAGGATATGTCTTTCCAAGATCTGGATGTCTGGCAATACAATACAGAACCCAATCAATCCATGTCTTACCAGATACTATTGATGCTGACCATAGAGTAGTTTTTGTTTTTACTTGGTATTAGATACTATCATTTCTAATACCATTAAATAATTGGTGAGAGTTATAATTTGTATAGACAATATTGCAATAAGTGGTAAATAGATATATTGAGGGGGTACTAGATATTATTGAAAATATAGATTTTCCTATGTTATAAATGACATTGTAGCAATGTTTTTATTTTATTATGGGCGAATACTTTACCTCACCTGATGGTAAGCAATAATAGCTTTGTCTAATACAAAACAAAACAACACAAATAGTGATACTGCAAATATAACCAGGCCACAACTTTTGGGACCTTTTGTCAATACGAGCTGCTCGCCTAGCCCTTTTCGCTTTCGCCGTCCTAAAAGCTTCAGATAATCTAGTAAAAAACAAGTTAGAGTTTTCTGGTCAGTACTGCTTGAGGAACCAAATGTTTTTGGCGTCCACAAACCCTTACGCTATGAGTATAAAGGCGAGGGGACAACAGTAAACTCTTTTCCTAATAAAGATGATACGATAATTATGACTATGAACACATAATATTGGTAGTAAGTAAGTCCTCTTGGTGATACCACGCTGCCGGTCGCCGCCGCCCTCGCGTCATTTGAGATTAACTGCTTTAATAGATTTTTTGCTTGGCCGTACTTGTTGTCGCTGTTTCGACCAATTGCCTTAATTCGTTCCAAACTGAACGGAATCATCGGTGTCTGCAGCTTATAGATGTAGGGTATTGGCCTTAGGAAACTCGAGAACGATTTGTGAGGAATATTCTTGCTATTTTAATTTTTTTTTGTCAAATAGTTATTTAACTAACCTTTCGGTACTCGATTTCGGTGGAGCTCGATGGCGCAGCAGCTAGCGCGTTCGGCTTGCGAACTTGCCCGTTAAGCAACTTTTGCAATGCCGGGTCGCTGGATGGGTGACCAAATTTGAAACATCTCGAGCTCCTCCGTGCTTCGGAAGGCACGTTAAGCCGTTGGTCCTGGTTGTTGTCGTAAGATGACAGTCGTTAAAACCCACCAACCCGCATTGGGCCAGCGTGGTTGATTATGGCCCAATATCCCTCGTGCATTGTCCACGTGGGAGGCCTGTGCCCAGCAGTGGGACGATTATAGGCTGATGATGAACCTTTCGGTAGCCGAGTGGCTATAAGCGCTCGGCTCGTAACGGGATGTTCAGCCAGGGGGGTGTCAGTCTGCAGTTAAGGTACGTTCGGCCTTACTTACGTAAGTTAGCCTGATCATTGCACAAGGTCGTGGCCTTGTTGAAATTTGAAACAATTTCTTTAAACAATAACAAACAATACATAAATGTAATGACTCCTAAAAACCTTTTTTCGACAACTTTCTTAATTTTACGCATGAAACAATAATTCTTACATAAAAATATTTATATTAATATTCCGCAGGTCGCCCCCATCTTAAAAAAGTAAATTTTAATTTTTATCACAAGCGCGTGATGGTTTTGTACATTTTGCAGAATAAAAACATGGCTCTAATCAAATTACTAGGTCTGAAACTTCAAAGCAGAATTGTTCTAATTTTAAATATCAATATTATGATTGATTTTGCTTTGAAGTTCATTAAGAGACTTAATTGTTAGTTTTTGCGATCGCGCTGCACCCTCTTAAATATATCCATGAGTGGAAACCCTTCGCTCCCTGACGGCAAATCGAAATCGAGTCAGCGTTGCTTAACGGAATATGAACGCTCGGGTCACACGATAAGTTTCAATTTCGCTTGAAAGTCGTTAGAGAGTGAACCTTCTGTACGGCAGTACCGTCGGTCGGTCGGGCAAAGTGTGTTCCGGATTCTTCGACGCATAGCCCGGGTTTATGATCATTGGTCACCAACCCGCATTTGGCATGCGCGGTGAAGCTAATACCCATCAATTATAGGAAAGACTTGATTTCAATGATTTTAGCTTTAGCCCAGAAGTGTCGTAACAACCGTGTCGCGTGAAAGAATACTACCACCCCCTCTCTTCCCTTGGGTGTCGTAAAAGGCATCTAACGGACTACAGACTGCACATACATCTAACAGCTTAGAGCGGGGCTATTTGGTGAAAAGTAGTCTATGGCAGAGGACTGCTTTTGCGGTCCTCATTGCCTAGTCTCTGACTAACCTTTTGGGGATAAGAAATAGTTGTGATTATATGCATTATGCATGCATGCCAGAAGTGGGCTAGTATGTTGGTATAAACTTTACGTGGGTTGAGGACCGATGGCTGCATGATATTATTGATGTGGAAAGACTATTGGTACGTTTACGATGAAGCTTGTTTAAGGCGTAAACCGAATTACTGCTTCTACTAGCCGGAATGAATTGTTTATGTTGCCTTCCGAACTAAATAAGTATACATAAAATGAATCTTTATTATAAGGATTCTGGACCCTTTCAAAATTCATCTCTGTTCCTCTTCAAAACGAAAAGCTATGCGGTGCGGTAATAATTACGTACGATGGTGGTAGCTATTTAGTCGCGCTCTGTTCTGTACCTCTTTCTTATATCGAACAAAAAATTATAGTGTATTTTTTTCAAATTACAATATTGGGTTTAAACTTTCTGCATAATGAATCCAAATCTCCAAAACGATCAAACACAGCAACCTAATCAAATAAACAAGAAGTCATTACGTGATGTTTGTAAGTTTATTGGAGCTGGACGCGTTTAACGATTCGTTATTCATAACACCGACTTTAGAAATCATGTGACTCGATGTTTTCGGTTTCTAAGCGACACGCAAATATACGCTATAAACATTCTTTATTTAGATTTTGTTCTTAGATTTGGTTCTCAAGGTAACACCTGCGAAAAGCGCAAGCAGACAATATTGCGACCTGTTTACAAAAAAAATCCATTTTACTTCGTAACTCACATTATTTATACAAAGGCTAGATCGATTGTGATTCAAGCATTCTGTAAGTATACATTGTATCATTACGTAATGAGGAAGACAACTGTCAATCAAGTGTTTGTTCCAACTTGAAACTGTCTATATCCATATTTTTTAAAATCGTTTTTCTGTAGGCGTTGTGTGTAGTAATAAAACGGGTTTATAGAAATACACGAGTATTTAGTAATAATTCATACACACATACACATCTTAAAGAAAAATGTGGAAAATCAGTGGAGTGAAGATTAAATTAGGTACACACAACAATTCAGGCTATACAAATACAAACGGAGCAGTGGACCGGCAATCCAAACGTCATGGGTTCGAACGAATCTCATTCGAGCTTCCCTGAGACTGGTTGTTTTTTTTTTTGTGTGTTTGTATGTACAAACACAACAAAAACAAATAGTTAAATAGGTGCAGCAGTTCTCATATGATGCGCAAAAAAACATTCGTGGCCATTAATTTATATTTATTTATACAACGTAAGCCGCGGACAACTGAAAGTGCTACTATCAACATATTCTATGCATATTCAAATTAAAAAATGTATAACCCTGAATAGGGGCGGGGCTGACGCCACTTGTTAACCCCGGCAATGAACTCAATGAACTCAAATCTGTCTCTCTCTCAAAACAGCTGACCACTAGGGCTACCACAGCGTCCGTCATTTCTTATGAAATCTTAAAACAGCTGTTAACGAAAATTTAAATTTTTTTAGGAAAAGTTCTTAGACAAAAGTTATTTACTATCATGTATACATTGCCCTCCTTTCGGCTTAGTACCCCCTTTCCGACTGACGTTGTATAGGTAGATTAATTAAGAAGATGTTTGAATGAATGAATAGCACTTAAATTAAGTTAATAAGAGTGCAACGTTGCTAAGATGACGATAAAGTTAAGTTAATTTAAAGAGCGACGTAGCTAAAATTATGTTTTTCGATAAAATGTGACCCATATTTTTTATACTTAAGTGGAATCGATTCTACTCTCGATTCTGAACAAACTAATTTCAGGTTTTGCGCAATTTCATTAAAACAAACACGAATCTATCGGCAATACATTGAAAAATTAAAAATACTACTCGGTCTTCTATTGGCGTGGTTGGTATTGGTACACTCGCTATATGCTAGTCCCATAGGTACTCCTGTCCTGTATCATCCCTTTTTTGTTTCAATCTAATCTCTTCTTTACAACTTTTATTATTGTCTGCGGTATAAAAACGCTTTTCAGCAGACCACGTCTATTTCACATAAAAGATATTGGTTTTTTGTCATGGCTGTTTCACCTTGATAGCGATCACCACACTACATTCACAGTGTGCATTTCAAGGTCGTTTCGTTGACTTTATTGCCATAGCTAACTATGATACAGTTATATTGATACTTAAAGTATTTAAGTGTGACCGTAAATGTAGTGCGATAAAAATGTTTCAGTTTATTTAACAAGAACAGACAATCTTATTTACTGACTAATTTGTATAGTTTTTGTTTGATCAGTGATTGGATTTAGATTAGTTCTGATTGTGAAATAGTTTTCATTAACTTAGTGTACATTTGAAGGACACATTAAAATACAAATAAAATAAATAGGAGCTGACGACGACGGGGCGCAGCAAGCATAGGGAGAGCCCACGGAGAGCCTAAGCCTAGGCCGTCCATTATTCACGTGATGTCTTTTTAGCATTTTTAAGCCCCCCCTTGGTGATACGTGGTGAGGTTTAAGGCTAACCCCACCCCCCCACCCAAAATCACGTGCATTTTTTAATACCTACGAAAAATCTAAAAATGTTTATAATATTTTCTTTAAATACAGGTATAAAGTAGGTATAATCAAATTTTATTCTAGAACTAGGCAACGGCGCCACAGAATAAAATAGTAGTTACATGGCGCGGCGAGTTAAGGTCACGCTGCACGCCGCTTTTGGTTTAGAAATCGCGCGATTGAGGAAAAATAAATACACGTGATATCTTACTACACCCCCCCTCCCCCCTTGTGATATTTCTTGATTTTTGCTGAACCCCCTACCCCCCTTTCGAGTCTCACGTGATCAATGGAATGTGTTAATGTCATGAGAGAAAAAAGTAAATCGGTCAAAATGTGCAAAATTTTATGAACCACATCTCACTCTATGAGGTTATATAAAACAGAACACAACAAAGTCTATTAACAACATTAATAACTATAATATTAAAAATACCTATTTAATACGCTTTTGTAATGTGAATGACAAAAAACAAATTCGGGTCAGCGGTCCGGTTTACATCTCTTATCTATCATTCCTTATTATCAGTAAGTATAGGCCGACAAAATATTATAATTATGTATTCCTAAATTGCTTTGTTTTCGACTGACATTAAGGTATACTTAAATTTCTGCCTGAGTTAGTATTTGAAACAGAGCAATGATACCCTAGTCCTACGAATCCCATACCGTTTTTTGCCGCCAATCCCCAGTTTGCTGGGGTAGCGTCAAGGTATGATTCTGAACTCCGCTGCACGCAGCAGTGCAGCCGCTGCATTGCTGCCGCAACATTGCTGCGTTGCTCGGAATGTAATCTCATATAAACTTATAGAGAATATATATAAATAGGGATTACTGGTCCCCATATGCTGCGGCAGCACTGCTGCCTGCAGCGGAGTTTGAAATCATACCTTCACACTGCAATGAATAAATCTGTGCCACCGGTGAAAAAGATACATCTATAAATGACAACTTTTCAATGTCAACTTTGCAGTGTTTAAAGAAGATTAAAACTAGAGATATACCTACTTAATGATACTCATTTAATTGGCATATATTTTTTTTAAAATAATGGACCACTTTTTATAATTTTTAAACACATTTGTCGCTGCACTAAAATGACATTGTTGTTTTAATATGTTTCACAGGAGGCACACAATTATGATTGTAGTCCGTCCATTTTACTGTCCCCCAGATAATAACTAATAGCAAGTGGGTATAGTGAGCTGAGGCAGTATCTAACACAGTTTTGTTTCCACATTTTAAAAATCAATTAGAAATCTAGTTGGGCTGTAAAAGCTATAAGGTGATCAACAGCTATTACTCTCTAACAAAAAGAAAAGCTTGTGTACTATTGTGTACGAACACATTAATGTCCTTGTGTGTATTATTTACATACCTAGTCGTCTTATTTTTCATTTATTATATTTTTCTCGGTAATACAAAAATTAAATAACAAAGTTTCGTTATAAGAAAATGGAACTCTATTCCCTTGTGGTATAGTCGTAATTTGAACGGCAAGCGCACGTATCCGCCGAGGTTAGAATAATTCCATCCCGAGTCTATAAATAAAATTTTATTGAGTAAACTGCCTGTTTAGTTTTCCTAAGCTAAACAGGATTGGCGAACGATTCCTTGGAGCTGAGTCACGATAATATGCCTTGTTTATATGTGGATAAGGGATTTGTCCACTAAAGAAGACATTTATTTGAAGAATAAGAAATAACAGCTGTTTAGAAGTAGGAAGATGATTTCTCATTCGGTGGCGAATGATGCTAGAAAATCTAGATGAATTCTCGATGTTGTACAGTCTTATACAATACCTCAAGATAAAAAAACGCTGAAAACTTTTTTGATATGATGAATATAGTAAGGCATAGTTTTACAATATTTAAAATATTTTACTGGATTTAGTATCTTTTAAATGGCGGAACATACCAATGCAAAACAAATGCTGTTTAGCGGCAGAAATAGGCATTATTATGGACGCCATCCAGTTGGAAACTAGGCATGAGGTTATTTAGGCCAGGCAGAATATGTTCATTATGAATAATATTGTTTTTTATGTCGTATTTACCCATATTTTTCCCTCTCTTCTGGTTCATTGGGCTACTTATCACGTGCAGTATCTAATAACGGGTGGTAATTGTTTACAATTGCGTATAATACGATGTACAATAATATTGTTTTCACCTCACAACCTCGGAAAGATTCTGTTTGTCATTAGAAATCTGAGAGCAAAAGTGCATTTTATCCGCTAGCATGGAAAGAGTTTTTAAAATTTGAACCTTTCTATTCATACTTTTCTATACCACAAGTTCACTGAAAATGCATTAAATACTTATTTTATGTCAGTGCGCCAACCTCATTTCTTTGAATAATCGCACTGGCCAGCCACAGGTGGCAGCACTGGACTGCATGAAAAAAAAACCTCAATATTACCAATTGCGGTAATTTTAATTTGTTTATTGAATAAACACCAATTTAATAACTAAGCTGTTTTTTTGCACCTAGTGTTTTCCTCGCTGTAGTGAGGTGAAAAATTGTGTGTTTCACTCGGCAGTAAAGATATTTTGCATCTCGTACCTTTAAACCCTCTCGCTACGCTCAGGATTCTATACAAGTACTCGCACCAAAAACCAACTTTGCAGACTTGCATAACAAATAACTATTAAACATTTGTTAACAGAAGAAAATGTTCATTATACTTAAACTCAAATTATCATGAAAGTTCCTAGTTTAGAGTAATTTCGAATTGCTCTGTTTAGGTTACTTAAGTCAAAGTTAGTAGACATTACAAATGGTGTGCCACAAGGCTCTATTTTGAGCCCATTGTTTTATATGCTTTTGGATGACCAATTAACTTCAAAAATAAAGTGTTGTTCCAAACGAATTATGATTCGATGGCAACCAGGCGAAGTGAGCGAGATAGGAATTATTTATTATTCTGTTTTGTATTTAATGCAAATAAAAATACGACTAACAGATTGCAGTGACTTTTTTCTGACGCATAGGGTACTTAAAATGCTTGCACCGTCATAAACATAATAAGCAAATATTATTGCTATTGAACACAAGTGGGTGTCAGATTATTTTAGCAATGTTAGTAGCAGATAAGTGTAAGAGTATTATCGATTGGCCACTGAGAGGTAATAGAGTGTACAACAAATAGTCCCACGCTGCTCTATCGACCTTCCTGATCCTCAACGAAAGTAAAACAACAACATGGGCGTTTAGTATTTTCTTATTTTTATAACCGTGTCGCGGAGCGGCGAAAGAATACTACCACCCCCAAGGGAAGAGCCCTTGGGTGTCGTTAAAGGCGACTAACGGACTAAAGACTGCACATACATCCAACAGCATAGAGCGACGATTGGCCCACCACCTGTCACATGTGCAGTCGCTATTTGGTGAAAAGTGGACTAAGTACTTATGGCAGAAGACTGCTCTTGCGGTCCATCATTGCCTGGTCTGTGACTAACCCTTCGGGGATAATAGTCGTTATATTATGTATGTATGTAAGTTATTTTTATTTCTATTTTTATCATCGTACATGGTCGGTGGAAAAATATAGATGCAATCAGCTCAAAGCATAAAGGGAAGCATAACATGGAGGAAGCCAGTAGCCAGTAGATAGCCATATGACCAGTAGTGGGTGAATATTTTTTTTTACTGCGAGTAAGCCTTAATCTCACCTGATGGTAAGTGACGATAAGGCTGAAGGTGGGTGCGTGCTCATCCGGAATCCTCAACCACTGAGGAGCTGGCTATCTTATCTATAACTGTCGAAAAAGCCAAATCGGTGCCCGCCGCAGCGCGCTCTTCATTCGATACTCATAAGACTAGTGTGTCGGAAGAGTCTCCTCATGAACACGTGTAGTTCACTGCCTATTGTCCAGATAGGTAACAGGAGCTGTCGAGCTCGCTCACTTCTCGTTGCACGAAGGGCACAACTCGCAGTTGCCACTGCTAGGGTCGTCGACTTTAGTCGACTCCCTTAGTGTCCACCTTGGTAGCGGAGTAGTAAGCACACTCAACTCTCGGAACGCATCCAGGCGCCTAGCCAGTTCCCACGTCCTACGCGGCTGGCTGGACCGGAGGCTACGGCATCTAGGGGGCCGCCTCTACTAGTTATCCAGACTAGTACCGGAGATGTCAACACCAATGTCCAATGAGAACCACCGGACAAAGCTGCCAACTATAAGGGAAACTCACGTTCCCCGCAGGACTTTTCGCTTCTGGCCCCTCAGAGACCGCTACTAGGCCCCGCTCGCTGTGCGCGAATTTGGAAGTCCTGGCACACAATACCAGAACAAACGAACATTCCCAAGCTCTACAGCTAACCACGAGCCACTACGAGTCCAACCCATGTCCGGATCCCGCCGGAGGCGCCGGTCAAGGCACAACCAGGGGGGGCTTGAACCGGAACCCCGTAGTACCCCTGAAAACACAACCGGACCCGTAGTTCCAGTTGCGATACCCTATCTATTGGGGTCGGTAGATAGGGACTATCATAGATACAATGAAATATATGAAATAGATCTTGTATTATCTAACATAATTGTCCGTTTTCAGGTTCGTGAAAGACTTTGAGGATGACTTCGTCCGCCACCGGCCGACGGCGCGCTTACGGCAGTCCGCGTCATTGGGCGCGTCGACGTCGTACAACGAAGTG
This sequence comes from Scoparia ambigualis, assembly GCA_963921215.1. NCBI lineage: Eukaryota > Metazoa > Arthropoda > Insecta > Lepidoptera > Crambidae > Scoparia > Scoparia ambigualis. The sequence goes on along the minus strand of OY992520.1, from coordinate 24,363,777 downwards.
ATTCCGCCGCCCCTGCCGCCGCCGACCGCCACGCTGACGCAGAGCCGCCGCGTCGACAGCTCCCTCAAGCTGCTGGAGCGCGCGCACGACGACCTGTTCCAGTTGTAGCGGCCGAGGCAGCGCAGGTAACTCCCAGCTGTTTAATTGTGACGTCATCATCTATGAGATGAGGCAGAGCCGCCGCGTCGACAGCTCTGTCAAGCGGCTGGAGCGCGCGCAGGACAACCTGTACCAGTTGTAGCGGCCGAGGCAGCCCAGGTAACCCCCAGCTGTTTACCTGTGACGTCATCATACATGACGTAGAGGCGCCGCGTCGACAGCTCCCTCAAGCGGCTATAGCGCGCGCACGACGACCTGTTCCAGTTAAGCCGCCTCGTCGACTCTACCCTCAAGCGACTGGAGCGCGCGCACGACGACCTGTTCAGTTGTAGCGGCCGAGGCAGCGCAGGTAACCCATAGCTGTTTACCTGTGACGTCATCAAGAAACAAGATCTTATTCTGTCAAAACAGTTATGACTATCAATTTGAAATCAAAGCTCGTACTTAGGATGCACTGAGCCAAGTTCGCCATAAGTAAAGTCAAAGTTACTCGTAAGCACGCTCTATAAATCTCACCCTAAGAGCGTACTTATACTTTACTCAGACTTATCTAGCGAGCTAAGACAAAATTGGAATTTATAATCAATGCCTCGACGCTGTCTCAGCACAGGCTTAGCGCGGGTTAAGTCACCGAAATCGGTGACAAACTCAAGATATTAACCGAACGTGAATAATAGCACACTACCTCAACAGCTCTACAGCGGTGTTTCCGTGCCTTTTTAAATTTTACGGGTTATCTTTCTGTCAAAACAAGATCTTATTCTGTCAAAACAGTTATGAATATCAATTCGAAATCAAAGCTCGTACTTAGGATGCACTGAGCCAAGTTCGCCATAAGTAAAGTCAAAGTTACTCGTAAGCACGCTCTATATATCTCACCCTTAGTAAACATCAATAGAAAGAACGCAACGAACGGACGATCCCGCTGTGGCCAGGCCGTTATGCATCTTTAGCTGCATTGCATAGCCTTATGAGGCCTATTACATCTCGACTGATTTTTGCGTAAAATGGCAAATTTTGGCGTTATGGATCTTAGAAACAAAAATACATTATCAATTATGACTTATTGAATAGTGATAGTAGAATAGCTATTGGAATAGTGTGTAGCGGCCTCGCTTTTTGTAAATTTTGCTTAACTTTTTAATTAAACCCAAAATTGCAGAGAAACATTTTCATAAAGTGCGCGAAGGCACTTTTTTGAGCTCATCGATTGAACTACTGTTCTAAACAAGTGAAATAAAAAAATTATAATGTTATCTCTTATATAGTCGAATAGTGCGTAGCGGCCTCGAAATTTTTAGATAACATTGATTTTATATAGGATTTTTTTTTATTGTAAACCAAAAAACTTCGAAAATCGCTATAAGTTAACTGTGAATTTCTCCTATCTACGATTATATTATTGAGCAAAATTTATACCAGAGTAATTGTTACTTCATGAGCAATAAAGATTTTATGATGAATTTATTATCCTATTTCGATAAAATCGATAAATACAACTGCAAAATTACTACAAAATTCGAAAATGGGCATTTTACGCAAAAATCACATTCGAGATGTAATAGCCCTTTTAATGGGAGCTGTGTAAATGCGGTTCATCAAAACAATAGTGCCGACTGAGATGGGTCAATAGTATTATTTCCTTGGGTGTCGACTAACACAGAAAAAACTCCACATACCATACATCCAACAGCAAAGGGCGGCGATGGGCTCACCACCTATCACGCTGAGCACATGTGCAGTTGTTACTTGGTGAAACGTGGACTATGGTAGAGGAATGATTTTATTTATTTATTTTAAAAAGGTGAACACATAACGATATAATGATCAAGTATAAAAAATACTAATGCTTATGTAATTTTGGTACTTAGTAATTTTGGTATTGCATTTGTTTGTTTCTATTATTTTATTTTTTATAGGCCTTTTTAATTAAGTAATTACCGTACTAACACTATTCCTATAAATGCTTCCATATTTATATTTACTACAGTACAGTATACTATAAACGCAGGGCACGGTGCGCGCCACTCCCCGGGTTTCGGCAGAATATCAGTGTTGTGGCCTTGGTTGCAACAAAAAAAACTGAGTCGGCGCCCTTTGGTTGACTCAACACTATATACATTGTTATTGTACCAGGCATTGCTTTTTGATTTATTTTTATTTTTTATCTTTTATTTTGTATATTTTATTTAATTTATTTTACTTTACATAACCTTGTATATGTGTTAAGTATATACCAATAAAGTTATTTTTCGTACAACTTGCTCAAAAAAGTGACATTCTATGTCACAAAAAGCGAACATAACAATAGTCATTTTTAATCTGTTAAAAACAGGGAAAGAAAATTGTACTGAATTTCATTCATCCTCTAGGGGGAGAATGTGATTTAAATTTGGAATACTTACCGAAATTTATACTGAACTACATCTGTGTTTACACCATTGAGTTTGTATATAAAGCATTATACATCTTTTTGAAAAAGGAACTAAAAAAAAATAAAAATAATAATAATAAAAAAAGGAGCTTATTTCTCCCTCTGCAGGCGACTGTGGCCGACTACTTTTGGAGTCACTGACGCGACTTTCAAACTTTATGTTAAAAGGTTTACTTAACAGGGAAGTTTGCCCTTTTTTATATGGCGCTTCTCTGGTCGCCTTAAACAAAAAGGACGGTGGAATTAGACCAATTGCTGTAGGTAGTTTAATTCGCCGTTTGGTTGCAAAACTGGCTTGTCGCGCCGTAAAATCCGAAACTTCATCATATTTACAACCACAACAGCTTGGTTTTGGCACTTCCCTTGGCTGCGAAGCTGCTATACATGCAACTCGCGCGTTTGCACACTTTAACAGTAACACCGACAACATTATAGTGAAGCTGGACATTCAAAATGCTTTCAACAGTTTAGAAAGGGACACGATCTTGACAGAAGTCAAGGATCGCGTACCCACCATTTATCATTTTCTTCATCAGTGCTACTCAGCTTCCAGCAACTTATATTTTGGTGATACCCCTATCCTGTCACAGTCGGGAACACAGCAGGGTGATCCTTTGGGCCCTCTGATTTTTAGCTTGGCTATACACAAAGTGATTTCGTTATTGCAATCCCCATTAAACATTTGGTACTTGGATAATGGGACCCTAGGGGGCAGTCCGGATGTTGTGGCCAGGGACATTCAATCACTCCTTCCAGGGCTTCGAGATATGGGTCTAAAAATTAACTTGAGCAAGTGTGAATATTTTAGTTGCAATGGTAGTTCATCGGCAAATATTCAAAACTTTTGGACAAGATAAGTTTTAAAATCTTGGGCGCTCCGGTCTTTTCAGAAGCTATACCTGATGTCTTGCTCGCCAAGAATCAGGAACTTTTGTCAAGTCTTAGTCATTTAGAGCGGTTGCCACCACACATTGCTTTAACGCTTTTACGTTCGTGTTTATCGATGCCTAAATTAAATTATAATGTCAGAACGGCTCCGGTATGGCTTTGCCAACAGGAAATTTCGGTTATCGACTACAACCTTAAAGAAGCCCTGGAAGGCATCCTAAATGTGGATCTGGATGATAGGCAGTGGCATCAGGCATCCCTGCCAATAAGGCACGGTGGACTTGGCATTCGTCGTGTACAGGACACGGCGTTACCGGCTTTCTTGGCTTCTATGCATGGGGCGCTGAATCTGGTTGCTCGCATACTCAATGTTGATGGTAACGGATTTCAGGTGCCCTTTGCAGGTGAGGCCTTGGCCGCTTGGTCGATTTTCTGTCCCGATTATGATACCCCCGATCACCCTGAAGTTCAAAGAAATTGGGATGATGTCAGATCTAAGTTGACTCGCGCTGAACTCATGGATGGCGCGAGCGCAGCAGATCTGGCTAGGCTCAGGGCGGTATCTCAGCCAGAATCCGGTGCTTGGCTGCATGCGTTACCTTCTCCACAGTTGGGCACATTCATGGACGATAACTCCTTGCGAGTAGCGGTAGGATTAAGGCTCGGTTGCAGAATTTGTGAGCCGCATCGTTGTGCTTGCGGAGCTCAGGTTGAGGCCAATGGGCACCATGGGTTGAGCTGCTCTAAATGCGAAGGCAGGTTTCCGAGACATCACGCGCTAAATGATATCATTCGGCGAGTCTGATCTCGGCTAGTATTCCTTGTGCGCTGGAACCTCCGGGCTTGAGTCGCACGGATGGCTTGACTTTGGTTCCCTGGGAAAAGGGCCGTTGCTTGTTGTGGGATGCGACGTGTGTTAGCACCTTCGCGGCGTCTCATATTCCCGGCACAATGCGGACCGCTGGGTCTGCTGCCGAGGCTGCCGCGAGACAGAAACACAGTAAGTATGAGGCGTTAAAGGCTCAGTACCTTTTTGTACCCTTCGCGGTAGAGACAACTGGGGTGTGGGGCTCGGAAGCGAAAGCTTTCATTGCTAAAGTAGGAAACCGTTTGGCGGATCGCGGCTCCGATCGCCGCTGCAAGTCATACCTGGTTCAAAGGATCTCCCTGGCGATACAGCGCGGCAACGTTGCCGGTATCATGGGAACCTTTGAGCCGGGGGTGACTCGCGGTGGTCTGTTAGATTAAGTTTTTTTTATTTTTATTATTATTGTATTTTACTAACACATTTTTAAGTTGTTATTTATATTGTATTTATTATTAGTTTTAATTGATTTTAGTAATATATTGGATAAATTAATTAGTAAGAAGAAGAATTAAAGTAATATTTATATCTCATTATAAGTGAAATGTAATTTCGTATGAGAATAAAGATCTTTAAACCTTAATAAAAAAAAATAAAAAAAAATTACAAATCAACTCATCAACTATAAATGTACCAATCAAAAATGTAACTCTCTCTATCAATAATTGGACCAATGTTTCGAATGTTAACTTTTACTTTTAATTGTCATTATTTTTAATAAATGCTTATCTCATATGATTATTGTGTTAATTTTTTCGCAAATGGTACAAAAAGTAGAGTATTTTTCTCGGTGATAAAGCTGTCTTAGTCTTGGGTGAACTTAAATCCCTCGCTACACTCAGGACTCGTCTTAAATCCCTCGCTTCGCTCGTGATTTAAGTTTTTAACACCCTCGCTACGCTCGGGAGTAAACCTCGAGTCCTTCGTTACGCTCGCGATTTAAATCGTCACCCGCTACAGAAGACACTGCTTTATCCCCTTGGTTAATAATCTACTAATTCATTCATTCATTATTCATTATGTCTATTACAGATATACACAACATTGTTAGTATACATGACCTTAAATAATTAGAATTATATTTGACAGAATATTATTTAATTTGTAATTATAAAGAAAACGTTATCAACAGCATAAGTTATTGTCCCCGGCTGTGCTGCATAGACTGCAATATTTTGGTTTTGCACTCAGTCAAAAAATGTATTACATATTTGCCCCTAGGAGGCATTGCTTGATTCCTACACAAATTGTAGTTACTTGACAATTATGATTATGTTCTACACATTATCATTTAATATATTTGTCTGTCACTTACATTCACAGGTACTCGCGGTTCTAATGAATGCGGCGCCTGCGCTATGGTTGGCAGCTCATTTCATCTCATGGCGACGACGACGACGGCCCTACGCCACAAGTCCGCAAGACACTCTGGTGAGCACGTGTGAGGAGACCCGGTACCATTTATACCGGATTTCGACGAATATGGTACCCATATGTTGTATTTTGTATACCGGTACTTTTAAATACCGCAATTAGAACGTATGTAGCGCAACTATTTGTAAAAAAACAACATGTATACGCAATTTTTTTGGACACCATACAACGTTTAGTACTAAAAGTTATTTAGTTCATTTCAGAAAGGAGAAATTTTAATATTTCGCTTCTTGGACTTAAACTATAATTTTTTGGTAATACTGCCGACAATTTAAAGGAAGTAGTAGCTAGGGTCGGATACAATAGGCCAATTAGTAGGACCCCTATTGCGAGTAGGGGGCTGTCCATTAATCTCGGGATGGTTTTTTAGCATTTTTTAAGTCCCCCCTCCCCCTTGGTGATACGTGGTGAGGTTTAAGGCTAACCCGCCTCCCCCCAAATCACGTGTATTTTTAGTACCTACAAAAAAATCTTAAAATTTTTGAATATTATCTTTAAATACAGGTATAAAGTAGGTACTTATAATCTAATTTTATTCTAGTACTAGGCAACGGCGCCACAGAATAAATAATAGTACTTACACGGCGCGGCGAGTCAAGGTACACGCCGCTTTTGGTTTAGAAATCGCACGTTTGACGAAAAAATAAATACACGTGATATCTTACTACACCCCCCCTCCCCCCCTTTGTGATATTTCGTGATTTTTGCCGAACCCCTTCCCCCCCTTTCGAGCCTCACGTGATTTATGGACGGCCCCTAGGTTCAAATCTCGCTTTTGGGAATATTTCTTTAAACCTTTCCTTTTTTGCTTACTACTATTTACATACACACATACATAAAGTCACGCCTGTTTCCCATAGGGCAGACTATGGATCGCTTCATTCAAATCCATCAATCTTTCCATGCACGCCCGGCGGTTTGTGTCACTGCCTACACCAACCTTTTTTATCAAAACCCCTAACTGGTCCGCGTAGGTTTTTCTGGGACGCCCTAGCGCAATCGTTCCTTCCACATTCGCACAAGATATCTCTTTCGTGATTACCAGAGCATTCCTTTCTCAATTTTTACCGGAGCATTCCTTTCTCAATTCTTGTCACTGACCGCATATATCTCGAATCACATCATTCCCATTTGCTACTAGAGTCTGGCCAACGAAAGCTGAACCTCGTAGTTATTTGATTGGCAACACTTTGTCTCTATGTGTGTCTATCTGATCTGAGGTGTCATGTCGTATGTCAAATTGAAATTTTTTTGAAAAAAATGCAGCTGTGTTAGTGACCCTGTGTTACCCTACCCAGTCATGGTTTTTTTTGAATTTGCCGCGTTTTTCCTGGTTCAGCTTTCATTCAGACTCTATTTGGTATACTAATACGGGGTGTTCCCACCACTGAGCCATCCTTTTAAGTGCAAAGAACAACTATTTGTAGGCGAGCAACTCCGAAAGAGTGAAAAAAACACAACATACAAAACTGCAAAGTTTGACGACCTCCGTGGGCGAGTGGTCAGCACTTCGGGTCTGGCGTCGCGCCATCTCTGAGGGCCCGGGATCAATTCCCGGTCGGGTCAATTTAAAGAAAAACGGATTTTCTTAATTTATTTCGGGTCTGAGTGTTTTTTCTATGTTTATGTATATTTATCCGTTATCTTACCATTTTAACGAGTTTCAAAAGAATACTTATCCGGTCTATCTAGGTAGTTGGTGTGAGCCTTCGATCAACAATACCAACTAGATAACGCGTCACATACAAAATGAAAGCTAAATTCTGTCCACATGAATAAATACTGTTTCTTTACTAACGAACTGAGACAAAAGTTATAAAACAGTTTTAAGTTCAACCTAATTACAACCATGGCACCCAGTTATAAAGTCACAAATCTTCTAAGTATTATCTTATACATACGATCATTCGTCACAAACAACGAGCAAAGCAATGATTACTCCTGTCACTTAAAAACGAAAAGACGTCAATAACATTTAGTGGTGAAATCAACCTTATGCGGCAACAAATAAAGTACTTTTTCTGTTATTGCCTTGCGAGAAAATAAGAACTCACTTCTCAAGTGGGCTGTTATTTACCAGACATATTTTTAGCGCCGACCTGACATCTAGTTGTATTGTTGATGAAAGTGTGAACGTAAACAAATTTAATTTGATTACACAAAATGTATGAAATTTCTGTTTTTTTTTGCAATTTCAGTTGTGCTCCCATACTAATACTTGTTCTTTGCACTTAATAGGATGACCCAGCTGCAGGGTTATATATCAAATCAAATCAAATCAATATCTCTTTGTTCAGTAAACTTAGAATAAGCATTTTGAATCGTCAAAAGTTAAAGGATGGACGGGCACCCGCCCACACACCCCGCCCATTCAGGAAGTCTTTTAACTGTGGAGATGTATTATACTATAGCTATTACCAAACGCCCTGTATATTTCGAATGGTTTTCTTTATTCTGTTTTGGGTATCATAGATAACTTTTAACTGTTGTCACTTGATAATTATCTTTGATAGTATAAGTCAACATTGAACACTATCAGGGCATTTTTAACTAGTATAACATCTTCTTGTCTATCTTGAAATTCTATATCTGAATAAATTCCATATTTTTTCTTCTATTCTCAACACAAGCGTGGCAATACTCTTTCCGTCTTATTAATAAAAATAGCCAAATGTGCCACCTCGGTTTAAAGCGACGCTGTCTCGTTTTTGTTAAAGAAGACAGATAGAGACAGCGTCAATTTAATCCTAAGTGTAACTTTAATCAACGTGTATTAATAACAGGGCTTAGGTACATAAGTAGTAAAGGTTTATGCGAGTGTGTCATGTTAGCGAGAGAATTACAGGAGGGCGTTTTTCTCGCAGGCGTTAAACAAGTACCGTTGAGTGTCGGCGGGAATGCCGGGTGTCCAGCCAGTGACAAGGTCTATGGTTGATTTTTGCGGTTTCACCCGCGTGGTTCCCGTTCCCAGCAAATCCACGTTACGGACGTGTACCGATTAGAGTGTTAAACACAACGGATAATGACGTAGAAATAGATTTTTCTAATTTGGACATTATAGATCTGCATGGAAGTATTTGACACTGAAAACTAACTAGCGGTCCGCCTGCGACTTCGTCCGATTAAACACTCCTATCCAACTTTTCCTGTGGATTTTCCAAAAATATTATTTCACACGAACCTTGTCCTGACTATTACGAACACAACAAAAAAGAATTTGCCAAATCGGTGCAGTCGTTCTGAAGTGGTGCGCTTATATTACATACATTTATAAATTGATTTTTATTTATAGAGATTTAAAGGATGATTACAAATTTCATAGGGTATTTGTTGTCATTTTTTAATTTCAAAATCACTTAGTTAGAGAAAGAGTAGCTATGAGTTCCTCTTGTCTGTCACGAACAATCCTAAAGGTTACTAATAATTGAATTATTATTTTGTCTGGTTTTACGGCAGCTGAGCTCATGGAAATTATCTTTAAGCGAAATTGTCAAAATTTACGTATTTTTAAGTCACTTGTACCTAATACGCGCTGAATTAGTTATACATTAAAATAACTTTTGTAAGTTAGCCTGATCATTGCACAAGGTCATAGCCTTGTTAAAATTTGAAACAAATTCTTTAAAAAATAACAAGCAGTACATAATATAATGACATCTAAAAACATATTTTTTTCGTAAACTTTCTGAATTTTACGCATGAAACAATAATTCTTACATGAAAATATTTGTACTGATATTCCGCAGGGCACCCCCTTCTTTAAAAGTAAATTTAAAGTTTTAATACAAGCACGTAATGGTTTTGCACATTTCGCAGTGTAAAACATTGCTCTAATTAAAATACTAGGTCTGAAACTTCAAAGCAGAATAATTGATCTTATTATTAATATAAATATGATTGATTTTGCTTTGAAGTTCATTATTAAGACTTATGTCTTTTTTTTTGCGTTCGCGCGGCATCCCCTTAACGTTTTATCAGCTTTGACTTTAAGATGGAATATTTTACATTACAATACGTCGCACAGAGTTCGTGACCCACATACATATATTTTGAATGCGTTGGCCGATAATGCCGTACTACGCTGCGATAGTTTTATTATATTCCACACTACCCTGCTGCCCGCGCCTTCGTTCACGCTAACTTAAAAACACAGATATATTTCAGCCACTTTGTAAAAAATATCTACAATTATTAATTAATTATATTAAAAAAACCATCGTCCAACCAAAGTTTATAGGCTGATGACGATTTGCTGCTGCCCATTGTCGCTGACAAAGATGTTCTCTGTTGAGTTTTAGTCATTAAGTGAATAGAACAAAGCTCGGAGACCATAATCTCACCCTCACATGTCTCACTGAAGATGTCTAAAGTGATAAATCTAATTATAATTAACACATTATACACTATAATCGATAATTATGTAATCAGTTAGTTTAAGATGATAATATCATGTTGATGTACATATGTGTGAAGTCAATAAATGCTGTGGAGTGCGACACATTGTTTTTGGAATTTGTTTATTTTTTATATAGGTAATATAAATTTTATAATTGTATAAATTTTATAATTGCGTTCTTTTAATTGCAACGTGTTTTCGTAACGCGCGGCTGTGAATAGATCTTAATTACACTGTTTCTTATATTAAGTTCTGTTTTTATTATAAATGTATAATTTGAAAACTTGTAACAACTTGTAGTAAACTAGGTACTGTTAACACTTTAAACATTTCTTATTTAAATTATCGACGCAAAATGATTCACTAAATGTGTCGCACTGTATCAATATGTTAATTAATTAATTGTTGCTTCAGTAATATACTTCAAATTACTTTTTATGTCATTTATTTATATACTTATTCGAGTCTTCGATCCCAATATAAAAACATAGCACAATTATACATACATACATATAATTACGACTATTATATCTCCGAAGTGTTAGTCAGAGACAAGGCAATGAGGACCGCTGAAGCAGTCCTCTGCCATAGTCCACTATTCACCAAATAGCGACTGCACATGTGCTCAGCGTGACTGGTGGTGAGCCCATCGCCGATGCACAATCAACGCTCTCAAAACGTCTGAACAAAAAGAGTACTTAGCGAGATGTTTAGTAAGTACTCATTTCGTTTAATAGTATGCGAGCTAAATGTCAACATGACGAAATGCTCCTTTATAAGGTTAGTCTCACATTTATTGCCACCATATTTTGAACTTTATGCAATTGGCTATTTGACAGTTTTAACCTTTGATCAACAATACAACTAGATGTCAGGTCAGCGCTAAAAATGTGTCTTGGTAAATAAGAGCGCACTTGAGAAGTGAGCTCTTATTTTCTCGCAAGCCATAACAGGAAAAGGTACTTTATTTGTTGCCTTTTAAGGTTGATTTCACCACTAAATGTTATTGACGTCTTTTCTTTCTTAAGTGACAGAAGTAATTTATTGCTTTGAAAAAGTATTTATTCACGTGGACAGAATTTAGCTTTGATTTTGTACGTGACGCGTTATCTAGTTGGTATTGTTGATCGAAGGTTTTAACAATAAAATATAAAATATGTCGGATATGGTAGTTTATAGTTTAACGATAATTATCCAATAGATTTTTTATTAAGATAATTTCTAAATATTTTATTTTTACAAAATAAATTTGCGAATTTTTATCTGTGGATTACAAGACCCGAAACACGGGCGGCTATGATTGAGCTTAGTGTGACGTCAAATTTCACAAAAAAAAAACTATCTGTCAGGTTTCAAGATAAATTTCTTTGTTTAATGTGGTGTGACGCCACAGGGCTAAATGTCATGTGACCAACCGTTTTCGCACGAAATTTGAAATGAATGAAAAAAAAAAATTATTTTACTATTAAATAAAGCTTTTTCGTGAAAAAAATATTGTACGGGGCACGGTGCATAAAATAAGCGTTTGTAATTTTTTAAATACTATTTCGAAAACTGTCAAGTAGCCAATTGAGATAAGGTCGAAAACCAATGCAAAATTTGAACATGCTGTGCCCGTTAAAGGGTTAAAATTGCTATTCTGCTAAAACATGTAAGTATACTTGATTTGCCGTAGCCGTAGGTCCAATACGCAGTTCGTCCAAATGGTATTTTAACGCTCATTTTGTCTACACTTAATTCAAATGTACATGTTAAAGCTGCCACTATTCCGCTACAATTTAATATAGGATTGTGTATCTCGTTTTTTATAAGTGATCGAAGATTCGAGTACACTATACAGGATTTCTTTTCTACATGTGCACTTATTTTTTATACCATTCAGTAACGTTAATAGACATCAATTTATTTATTTTTATTTTTTATTATTCATTATTTATTTAATTTGTCCGGCACAATAAAAAACTCGTGGACACCGGGCGAACGAAAGGTCACGTGTAACGTAAAGGTAACCTAACCTAGGTATCCTGTGGTATCGTAATGTGTCAGAGTTCAATTGCGCGGTCCTAAAATATGGATATGGTCATGGGCTTCATTTGTCATTTGAAGCCCATATTTTGTCCTTATATGGGCATATTATGGGCTTCAAATGTCAAAAGAAGCCCATGTTATATTTATATTTTTAACCGATACAGGGACTGGTCGATTGACCATGATTAACTGTATTTTTGTGGATATGTTAGATCAATTTTAGATTCATCATTTTTCACTTAAAAAAAAAAATTAAATCTGTAGCTCTAGATTAAGTTACACTATAATTTTAAAAAATGTGCACAGATAAAAAATCCTGTATAGCGTATTTAGTATATCGTCCACATTCATTCATTCATTGTTTTATTTAAGCCAGTCAGTAAACAGTGGCGCAATCGAAACCATATTAAATTGAACTTTAGTCAAAGTTACTGTTAGTTTTTGTAAAATTAAAAAAAAAAAACGCTTTCGATTACTTTTATCCGATACGGAACGTCATCTTTAGAGTAGAGCCAGCATTTTAGTTTGGTGTGGTCGAGAGTTGAGCTTTACAAATATATATGTGGACAACATTTAATAACTTGATTTATCAAACTGATCTTTTGCACTATGTCTTTGCATGAGGGGATCCTTTTATAATTTACTTTTATTTTCAGCTGCTTAGCTGTTTAACAATAAATCACTCTTAAAATGTAATAAAAATGATAAAAATATCTATTTATAAATAACATACATACATACATATAATCACGACTATTATCCCCGAAGGGTTAGGCAGAGACTAGGCAATGAGGACAGTAAAAGCAGTCCTCTACCATAGTCCACTTTCCACCAAATAGCGACTGCACATGTGCTCTTTGTGACAGGTGTTGAGCCCATCGCCGCTCTATGCTGTTGGATGTATGTCCAGTTTTTAGTCCGTTAGTCGCCTTTTACGACACTCAAGGGAAGAGGGGGTGGTAGTATTCTTTCACCGCTACCCAACACGGTTACATGGTTTATAAATAATAACACACTGTATTTATTTTGATTTTGTAAATCTCTTAATGAAAAAGCACTGTATGTCTAACATAACAAAGTTCATTGTGCAAAACTATAAAATGCTGCGTATATATCCTAGTTGTCCAGTTAGCAGCTATTGTGTGTATAAAACGAATTAGGTATGTTCTTTATAATTTCTTTTAAGTAATCTGTCACAATAATATACAATTAGATCTAGAGTGTAAATGTTAGATATACCAAAACAATTTAATGATTTTTTCTTAAATAATATTATCCGCGTTGAGATGACAGCATGTCACAATATTTCTTTAAAACTTTTTTGTAAAAATAATATTAACAGTAAATTGTACTAGTAATGATAAGTGTAATAACATGGTTATAATAACGTAGTCATAAAATGTTATTAAGATTCTTTAATAAGTATTTATAAAATAAGTGTTAAATGAGTTTGAACGCGACAATTTTTAATGCAACTATTTTGAAAGTTAATAATAATTTCTTCAGCTTACCTTACCCATTCTATTTCTTTGGCACTTTATCCGCACTTTGGTACTATATTTTCAAGGCAGTTTTTATATTTATTATACCTTATAATCATTATATCTTATGTCCGGCAATTCGTAATGATTAGACCAACGTTAATGTAAGTCTTACTTGGAAATGTAAATTTGTAAAAATATATAAACTTATTCTACAATCTATGTTTATTATCTATAGATGTTTGTTGAAATGTCGTTGTCTTTATAGTGTGCGTGCGAAGTAATGTTTCAGTGCCTTGTGATATGCTCGTATTACTTCTTGTGTGTGTGTACCCTTAGCTTATTCCGAAGATGTAATATAATTTTCGTATCATGAATAACGTTGTATTTTTAATAAACGCATAGCACAGTATCAAGTACCATGAGTGGTTAATGAAATGAAGTAAATATTAATGAAATGAAGATTGATGTTTCCTTTAATCATTTGTTTTGTTATAAATTAAATATCTACTATTTCTTTAACGGTTTGTATAAATGTATGTGTTATGGAAACAGACCAGTTAATTAATGAGGACATTATTTATAATTCCCACGTTCAATTTCTTTAATGGATATTTTTTCTTCTTGTAGCATGTTCGCAAAGCGTTGGTTTGTTTCTGCAGAGATGATATACAAATTGATTAGAATTTTCTCTTTTTGCCATTGGCAAGTAAAAAGAAGTCGTAAAATTGTGATCCCATCCATCCATTTTGTCACTTTTCTTAATAAGCAAAGTACATATTATTATATTTATTATATTTATATAATACTTGTATTTTCATTATTCTCATTATTTTTGTTTTATTGATAATACCCTATTTAAAACTGTCCATGTCAATTATGTACAATTGACCAATTGTGATGTTCATAAAAAAACCCTTCTGATTCAACACACATTTGAGCATAAGAGACAAAACAATGTTTATTAAATAATGCTTAAACACATTAAGGCCCATACTTTATAGTCAAGTATGACTATAAAGTAGGTAGGTAAGTGCATAAAATAAAAGTAATTATTTTTGGTAAAATCTTTAGTTTTGTTAGGATATAGCGTGCTTATTAAAAATATATCGTCATTAAATAACGTAATTATATATCTCAACGCAGTATAATTATTTTACAACAGATAGTTTCCTAATAGAACTATATACATTGACATTATATAATTTATTTATACATGGCTGGTGCTATCTTTTTTGTTTTTATATATAACTGAACAATAATAAAAATTAAAGTCCTCTATAGTGTCTGTAAATATACGGACTGTTGTTAATATCTAATATATCACATTCAATATGTTATTGTTTATTGTAAATGTGTTTTATAATTTAGTATTACGTATCGTGTAATAATATGTAAACTAATACTCTTACAAATAAAAAGGCTTCAGCACTAGGCAATATAAAAAGTCTGTACATATTATTACATTGACAGGTACACATTTAGTGGATTTAATGATAAATGTCCATTTTAGATAAGAAAAATATGGTTATTTATGGTTATATATTATTTGCATTATAGTGTACGCTTTTATTTCTGTAAATTATCCCCGATTAATTTATGCTAGTTGAGCTTTAATAAATCATATTTTATTACATGTTATTAATGAGTTTTAATTATAAAATAAAATAATAAATTAGACCCTATAGTAGCAAGTGTCTAATATATTTTAGCACGGTATTTTTTCATAAAAAAATTTTACGACTAGGTATCATTCTATCTTTAAACTGTTTACTATGTGATATTGGTTTAATGAAAGATTTATTATGCATGTCCGTGACTCCAGCGGGATAACCCCTTCAGATCAGCTTTAAATTACGCACCGATTTAGTTGATAATATGTTAAATTTTTTTAGTAAATACCAAAATTTGTTGATTAATAGTTATCGAGATATCCCATGTTAAAGGGTATCCCGCTGGGGTCACGCTCGTCAAAGTTATTTGACCTAAAACGAGCAGGAACGTGACACGCTACTGATATAGTTATTGTGCTAAGATTTTGTTGATTCAATTACGAATCCATCAGTATTAATTCCAGGATTCTACCTTCTGTAGTTACCGAGTAATCCAATACCTACTTGTCAAAATTCCTCCGAAAAGTAAGTTCTATTTGAAGTATAAGAAAAAAGTCTACATTCATGTTAGGGAAGATTTTGTTGACTCTGAGAGAAAATTTGTTAGACAAAAACGAGAACTTTAGCTACAGTACATCCTGAGATATAACGCTAATTATGGTTATCCCGCTGCCTGTCGTCACCGTGTTGATACCTAAACATGGTTTTTTCACGAATGGAGCAAGTAGCGAGTTTATGACTATAGCCAAGATTTTGTTGATGTAAAAATCTAACCAGCTCCTACTTTTCAGTTTCCTAGGTACAGTATTTTAAGATAAATTAAAGTTTTTAACTTTTTTATACAAAAAGTACGCGTATAAGCCGACCAAAATAAGTAGATTCTTTATAAAGACCAAGATGGCGGCCAATTTTTTTGTTTAAGGGCCTATTCCGATAAAATGTGGTTGGACATTATATTCAAATATTGGTACACCATAATGTAATACACCTAATATCACCATATACCTAATGTAATGTATGAATAACTATTCATATCAATATAAATTTTGCTATTTGCTGACAAATTTAAACATATTATCAACTAAATCGGTGCGTAATTTAAGGCGGATCTAAAGGGGTTATCCCGCTGGGGTCACGAACATGTATGATGCTTGGTAGAAAATTTAAAAAATTCCCAAAAAGAAAAATGTTTTTATTTTTAGTTGGAATGGCCCCCCCTCGCTACCGCCTATGTTAACCATCTGTACTTTTCACAGTTTGTTGTCAACTACTCCGCCTTCAACGTAGCCCTAAGGTAGACTGATAGAGAATGTTAATGTTAATTAAGTAATAGTTACTACGTATGTTTCACCTAGTATCCTTTTCGTAACAACACGTGTAAAAAGTCATGTTTGCCGATAGTTGGCACTTCTTAACTAAAACGTAGTACTATTAGTTATTCTGTGCTAAAACTTCCTGATGTATGATGTGACATGCTATGCGATGATGATGAATCCAGGAAATAAAAGGCGAAATTCAATAGTAAAAAATTTATTGTAAATAAAAATATATTGTACCTGATTTAACTTAAAAAATAATTCGTTCATAATTATTTAAACATATTTACACATTTTAATATTTACAATAATTCTAACGGCCAAAATTCTACTAAGTACAATGATAATGTTGTTGGCCGAATAGTGGTAACATGTTATAAAATCGTGTATGCAAAGCCTGATCAGAATAAGTACAATTTTAGCTGGTACCTCGGTACCCGAATATGACCTGCTGCCTGTCTATAATCATGACTATTATCCCCGAAGGGTTAATAGTCCGAGACTAGGCAATGAGGACAGCAAAAGCAGTCCTCCACCATAGTCTACTTTTCACCAAATAGCGACTGCACATGTGCTCAGCGTGACAGGTGGTGAGCCTGTTGTAGCCTAGGCTATATAGCTAACACCTTCGTATCCATTTCTTCCGTAAAAGCAGTTAGAATTTTATTTGCTGCTGTGGTCTGGTTTAAAAAGTTATGAAAGTCAGTAAAATACTGAGCAAAATAGCTGAGGTCGGCAACAAGACCGTGTAAAGTTCCAGTATGATATAGTAATCTTTGGTGTTGTAAATGTGATTTACTTTATATTAGGTCACAATTTGAGCTTCTATGAGAGTACCCACAACTTATTTTTCTTTTTTCTTCAACTGCCCCATAATGAATTATGTTCAGCCTGGCCCGACAGAATGGCTTGCGGTAATGCAGTGTATTATCGATTATTCTGATCAGGCTTGTCAGATAACAAAATCTACAAAATTATTCTACGAATGTAATCATTGGTCTGGCTAGTAACACATTTTCTAAGCTGGAAATATACATGTTGTATACTTAAAATTTTTTGGTAAGTACCTACAGATACGTTTATACATTCAAATTAATGTAAAAAGTTCCTCTCTTCTTTTTCAAACACACTTCTTGCCTAATTGCGCGTGCGCACAAAGCGGCGTATACTAAAGTACTGACAAGCTCATTATACAATAAACTTTAATTAACAAATTAAATATTTATGCAATTTCTTTACACAATGGACAGATTTTTTTATAAATTCAATTAGATGAGTAAGTACTACTATTGGTATTTATACTGGTACCGTCCAATAATAATTGTGAAGTAATAATAATTAACAACAAATTAAAATAATTGTTAGGATAGTTTCAAATCGTCTATTGTCGGCTTTTGTTGTGTAAACTAAGTACTAAAATTACAAATTTAATTTTTTAAATTATGTTCTAAAACAATAATAATGTAAGTAATGATAAAAAAGTATAATATACAAAGAAGTATGTAATTGTACGTAAATGAAGCTGAAAACAATTACGTACTTACCTACATAAACTAACTAAATCAAATACTAAATGAATAAGTATAATTTTTTTTATAAAATAAGTTTTTTTTAAATCACATAATTGTTTCACACTAACCTAGGTTTTATAATTTTATTTCTCAACAAAAAATTACATAAGTACATTAGTTACAAATATTGCACGTTTATTGTATTTGACTAGTTTTTTATGTGATAGGGATTTTAATTTTTGATCATAAAAATAAAATTATCGTAAGTTAAGGTATGTACTTAATCTACCCAATTACGGATCTACAGATAGTAAAAATCTCAAAACATTACAAATAAAACTGATAATGTCATTCTTATTTACTAAATCACATTTATTTTTAAAATATAAATACTTATACGATTTTTTTTTTGTTAATAGTCTAATTGTCATTTATTTCCTTTTATACAATAACAATTTATTAGATAATTTTTCAGAACTGACTTGTATTAAAGTTACTTCGAAGAAATGGTCGAAAGGAAGTTTTTGGTAGAATGTGGTCAAACAACTTGTTTGGCTCTCTCTCAATGTTGTCCAATCTCTGGCTACGACTCTGGATATTTGGTATTGATCATCATTATAAACGAGAAATCCTATTGTATGTTGTGACTTCATAAAGCTTTTGAGAAAAAACTGATGATGGCATTAAAAACTCTTTCCTGTTTTTTTTATTATGTCAAATCTCTTACCTTTGATAATGAGACGATTTTATTACTCCAGTAGAAATAAAGGGTAAAAATTATCTATAGCAGGTCCGCGACCACGCTCCACACATTATCTATTTGATACAATTCACTATTAAACTTTTATTTACATATAATTTACCTTACTTTGGCATGACGCACCCCTGTTTCCATGTTATTCGTTTGCTTACTTTTACCTAAATTTACTTTCACACTGTTGTCTAAGTGGGCGCCTCTTCGATTTGATCTAGAACGTTTTTGCTGTCTCTCGATTGGTTCAGTAGGAACGCCAGGTCGTCAGATATTTTGTGAAGCATCCTGTCCGCGTCGGGGGAGTCGTACGCTTTATTCCACTCCCTATTGACCTGCTCTATGTCCGATTTGGGTTTAGGGTCTTCTACGACCTCGGACGGTAACGATGTGCTTGAAGAAAAGTCTCTAAACGTTTTCTTGAGGCAACTCTTGATGGGTTGCGAGGGAATTTTGGAGACGTCCGGGTTGGATTGGACGCATATTGAGCAGTCTTTGAGTGGATGGAAGTTGTGGTGGTAGGGTTGGAAGTCTAGGGGGCAGGTGAGGGGGGAGGCGCCGGCGAGGGACTGGGGGATAGCTAAGGGGACTCGGTCGGCGGCGTGCGGGATGAGATCGCACACAGCCTGTGTGGTAGTGACGCGGCGCACATCGTACTGCGGGCTGAGAGTGGTCTCTTTGTATTCCACACAGCGGACTATGTCGGCTCTGCTGTCGGGCATCGACAGTCTCCTGGGAAAAGAAGTAAATATTTTAAGTAACAAAATAAGTAGTGTGCGACCTATTTGATAATATGAATCGAATTACTAATAACAGGTCAATCAAATGTGAAGTCTAACCAAATTATGGACAATGAGCTATTATCATTACCGACAAAACTTCTTACAAATGGGAAATACCAAACCCTGACTGCCAGATTGACCAAATTGACCAGTCCTTTGACTGTGAAGGTAGGTAAACCTTCACAATGACGTAAACCGCTGGCTTGCAGCGTAAATCATCAACTACAAGAAAGAATCCAACGAGTCTTCGGGGTCTCGGTAGCTTAGCGGTTAGAGCAGTGGACCGGCAATATCCAAAGGTCATTGGGTTCGGATCCCATTCGAGCTTCCTGAGACTGGTTGGTTTTTTTCTAGCCAAAATTTATCCTATATCTATATAGCATTGTAAATGCAAAATTTCAATAATAAAGTAAGTACTTAGTCAAAAAACCACAAGGTACTGAGTGATTTTTTCAGTCAAAAGTGGTTTTTACCAGTTATGAGCCATCGCTAGATGCACCGTCGCCGCCATGCTTGCTGACTACTTTTGTTTGTATACCTGTGCAGCCTGGCAGGACTCTCCAAGTCAGGAGCGCGCCAGTAGGAGGCGGCGGGCGACACCACCGACGACGATGACTCCATCGCGCCGCCGCGACTCTCCACCTCGCCGCCTTGCTTGATGTACACTGCACAGACATTTACGTACATAGGGTACAGTCACCAGCACCAGCATTAAGATGTGATGATGCAAAGATATCTGATCATTGGTGGAAGGCATATTATAGGCATATATATGCCTTCTACCATTAATCAGATATTTTTGCAGGCCTCAATAGTCACATCTTAATGCTGGTGACTGTACCTACATATAATCACGACTTATATCCCCGAAGGGTTAGTCAGAGACAATAGGCAATGAGGACAGCAAAAGCAGTCCACTTTTCACCAAATAGCGACTGCACATGTGCTCAGCGTGACAGGTGGTGAACTCATCACCGCTCTAAGCTGATGGATGTATGTGCAGTTTTTGGTCCGTTAGTCGTCTTTTACGACCGCCATGGGAAGAATGGGTCGGTGTATTGTATAGGTACCGCCGCCACGCAGCATTATGTTTCCAAAAAAGCCAAAATGACTAAAATTCTTTTGAGTACCTACCTATATGGTGTAACTTGTATGCAAAGGTAGTCCAGCAAAGATTACCTACTAATTGAACTTTATTTTTTTTTATTTTGATCCTGCAGACAATTTGTTTTATTAGTTTTATAGGATACCTTTTATTTGTGTTTTTTTTTACAGTACGGATACTTCAACATGCCTTCGGAAGCGCAGATGAGCTCTCGGGCTCCTTCATCTATATACAATACCTATAATTTTAGACCGCCCGCCAAAAATAAATATGGGGTAAAAAAAGTAATAATAAAATACGTAAAAATAATGAATACTTATTTCTTTTTTTCATTACAATTTTTTTTGCCTGCTTTTTATATCCTATAAGTTATAAGTGCGTGCCGCTCACTCTCGCGGGCAAAGCGACGACGACGGCGCGCTGCCATTGGTGCACGGGGTGAATAATAGCGGTCACGCGCATGCGCTTTGATAACCGCGATAGGCCGCGCGCTAGGTGACAATAATTTATTTTTCTTATGGAAAAATTGAGACAAAAATGAAAAAAATAAATGTTTTTTTTATTTCGTTATTTGGTTGTACTGCTGCTATAGGATCACGTAAAACAATTTGGTTGGGGGTCCAAAAATCATGTTAGCTACTAACGGCTAAGCGAAGTGTCTCCCGCGGGCGAGTCCTGCCAGTCGCGCGGCGCGAGGGACAGCGCCCGCCGCGCCGAGCGCAGGCACTCCTCGTCACGGATCACGTAGCACACCAGCATCGCGAGACCCTGGAACAGATTCTACCTTCAACAACGCCCTGCTGCTAGAAACACATTAACACATTTTTTAACTTTTTTATGAAAGAAGGAGGCAAACGAGCAGGCGGGAAAACCAGAGGAAGGAATAGGCTTGTTTCTAGAAGATCCCTAAGTCGTAATAACGGTCCGGAAATTCCGCCACCGAGAGCTGGTTCCACAACGCTGTAGTTCGAGGCAAGAAATTTTGTGAAAAACGCACAGTAGTAGACCGCCATCCATCAAGGTGATGTGGATGGAATGACATAGGAAGAGCGGGCCATTACCGTTCTGGCCTAGTGTAGGTCAATGGATTTGAAAGACAACGACAACAGCCATATTTCTTAGAAGATTTTTATTAATGTGCAATTGAGATACTTTTAATCCTGTTAACCTCTCCAGAATGAAATATGGTTCTCAAAAGTGTCTATATCGAAGTTACGGCGATAAAACATCGATTTAAAGTTTTTTTTGTTTTATTTTAAGAATAAGTCCTTTTACGAATTGGCCATTTTAAGAATAAGGTATTTGTAGACTGCTAGGCATTTTAAGAATTAGGCATTTATCGACTAAGCCTTTTTTTCCAACTGGTGAAACTTCATACGATTCGTATCTGTGTGTGACCGCACACGTTTATATAGGAGTCGTTTATTCCCTTTTCCTAGCTAGAGCACTATCCTGCTGGTCCAGACGGTGGTGATCATGAATCATCATCAGCATAGGCTGATGATGATAGGACTCGTATAGGAGTCCCATTGCTGGACACATGCCTTCCCACATGAACTAGCAGCGCACGGGGAGATTAGGCCATTACCCACTACGCAGGCCCAATGCGGTTTGGTAAGTTCGAGGGTGGTGATGGTGAGGTAATATTGGTGAGAATCTTAGTAACCCACACTTACATTAGCTATCGCCGCTACAGAGAGTGCGGCCACCTGCGCCACTTTCCTCTCCCCCGGCTGTGCGTACACCACGCCTGCAGCTTGGGATCCTGACGTGGTCACCAGCAGTACCAACGTGTGCCGGATCACTCGACATCTGTAAATTTTTTGTTGCAATTAGTTAATCTAAAATTAAGATTTAAATCTAGAATTAAGATTCCTCCGATTACAAATATTCTGAATAATGTCCAAGATAGATTAACTTTGACTGTGCAGGCCTGGGGCCGCCGCTTTAGTATTAATGTCAAGCAAGTGAAATTAATAATTGAACATACTAAATATCCAACCAGCTAAACAGCCAACCGACTTGCTATTGGTCGTTGTGCGAGTCTCTCGGTGAAAAATAATTGTTCATTGCTTCACATTTAACGGCTTTAATACGCGGTCACCGCTATAGATCCTGATGACACAGGAGTTTTTGTGTGGACTATGCGGGAACTGTTAGTAGAATAGTCCCTTTAAGAAATACGCACATGTCCCGTAGGTAGGTTTTCCTATCGGCGGGCACCTTGTGCGTGATCTTGCGTAGGCGGGCGGGCCGCCTTGCAGCTGTACAGCGCTAGACAAGTGTCTTGGTGAAAACAAAATGTACTGACAACATAATTCACTGCAGTGGGCTTCGGCTTCTGCCGCTATAGATCCTGGTAACACAGGAGTTTGTGTGTGTACGACGCGGGAACTATTAGTACTGTAGAATAGTTCCTTAAAGAGAAACGCACCTTTCCCGTAAGTAGGTTCTCTTATCGGCGGGCACCTTACACGTGATGGTGCGCAGGTAGGTCCCCGCGCAGCTGCATAGCGGCAGACAAGTCATGCGAGTGCTTTAGTGAGAACAAAAGGACACCGACAACATAATTGTTCACTGCAGTGTGCTTCAGCTTCTACCGCTTCTACTGCTATAAATCCTAGTAACACAGGAGTTAGTGTGTGGTCTGTGCGGGTACTAAAAGCAGAACAGTCCCTTAAAGAGATACACACCTGTCCCGTAGGTAGGTCCTCCTATCGGCGGGCACCTTGTGGGTTATAGTGCGCAATCGGGCTGCCGCGCAACTACACAGCGCAAGACATAGCGCCGCCAGCAGCGCGCAGCCGCACGCGCACACCACCGCCGCCGCCGACCCCACCTGCAGCGGCGCGCCGCCCCACAGCCGCGCGGTCAGCCAGGACAGCGTGCACACACCTGGTAGGTAAATAATTGATGCTGTTTATTGTATTGTATTTTTAGGGCTCTGTGCTGGTAGCGGCTCTTTGATAGAATACTACCGCTTCAACTTTTCCCTAGGGAGTCGTAGAATAAATGACTAACGGACCAAAGACAACAGCATAGAGCGGCGATGTCACTGTGGCAGTAGACTGCTTTTGCGGTCGTCATTGCCTATGGTCTCTGATTAACCCTTCGAGGATAATAGTCGTGAATATATAAAACCAAGTAAATATTTAATTGAAACGGAAGATAAAACATAAGTAAGTATTTAATAGTCTTTGTTGGCACTCAAGGTCTAGATTAGATAATAGTTATTTTACTACTAAGTAATTGTATTATGACTGTTTCTTGTCCAAAATAAAGTAAACAAATAAATTTATCGAAAAGAAAACGAAACGGTTGCATAAAAAATATATTTTAATTAAAAACCATAAACGAAAAACTTTTTTACTCTGCGTTATGCATGGTCGAACAATCACACAACAGTCACAATGTGAAGAATCTTATATCTGCACTATCTCCTGGAATAATGTCTTGCAGTTCCAACCAACCCTAGTCAAGACATTGCATTACATTCAAGACTCACTATTGAATGCATTGCAAATTGCAACGGTCAATGTCAATCCATAAACTTAACATTAAATTAGGTAAGTACTGAAAAAGACAAGTGTTGAAAAATGCTCTCGTGGACATTTTTTCATCACTTGTCTTTTTCAATTTGTAATTTGTTTGCAACAAAATTTAACATTATCAAATTACTGGATAGTACGAGTACAAAGGCGTATCTTGATGCATAATTACTTCAAAGTAAATCCTTTACAGCTTGCGTCAGTATGTACTACGAGTAGATACACTAGGTACGCAATAAGGATATGGATCACAACGTTTTACTGCATAGGATGCTACGACGGGCCAGCGTAGTGGTTGATGAGTGATGACCCCATCTTCCCACGCGCTGTTAGTTCATGTAGGAAGGCCTGGGACGTATTAGGCTGATGACGATGATGCCACGAAATTTACCAGCCAATATCCCGACGGAAGGCCCTCGCTGCGCCCGGCCGGCCAGCTCCGCCTGCAGCAGCAACGGCTGGGCGCAGAGGGCGGCGCATCCGGCACACCAGCACGCCGCGCACACCCATCCCAGCGCGCCGGGGCACGCCTCCTCCTGCACAAGCGGCCAAATAAGTTCATTTCTGTAAATTAAAGTTACTCGCGTCCGTAGGTTTACCCTGCGACCCTACACGTGCCTGACCCTTGGGGTGCTAAATGAGTGACACTGACTGAGTGGTAGAGCCACGCTGCGTTGCAGCATGCATTGGGCCGACTCGCCCGGCGTAATACCACCCTCACATAAATATTCGGCGTGAAATAATGGCACAGCATTCCTTAAACCTATTCCTTCCTTTTTTCCGGTTTTGCGGGTGTCCATGGGCGGCGGTGATTACTCTCCATCAGGTGACCCGCCAGCTCGTTTGCCTCCTTCTTATATAAAAAAAAATAACTTATTTTAGCAAAATATTTTAACCGTGTCCCGTAGCGGTAAAAGAATGCTACTACCCCCTCTCTTCCCTTGGGTGTCGTAAAAGGCGACTAACGGACTGAAGACTGCACATACATCCAACAGCATAAAAGCGGGTTCACCACCTGCCACGCTGAGCACTTTGCACCAAAGTGGACTTTGGTAGAGTACTGTTTTTGCTGTCCTCATTGCCTAGTCTCTGACTAAATGTATGTAGGTATGTATATTTTAGCAAATAGTGTTTATTCTGGCAAAAGATTTTTAAGTGATGCTATTTGTAGACATGAAACCGGCAAGGTTAATTAATTTATAAGTATTTATTTTATAATTTAATAAACGTATTACAAATCGATGTGTCTTGGACGCGAGAACGGAGGATCAAAATTGCGGCGTTGTAAATTATCATAATTATAACTTAGTAAGTGAGCGCACTGTCGCTACATGGCGTTAGTAGTGTTATGTTTAAGAATACTGTTTTACAAGTTCTTCGTAACAATGACTCACCTGCCTCGTATCACACTCAAGCAAAACCAACATGGCGGCGGAATGAGTGCCCGCTGTAGCAGCTTTCAGCAGAACAGGTAACCGCGCCTTCCTCCCCGGCACCAAGCTGAGGAGCTGTAAAGCGGCTGCAGCCAGACACATCGCACCACTCAGGCTACCCGTGATCTTCACCACACCTCGGAGATCTTTTTCGACGTCTGTCTGAAAATAGGAATAAGGGATTGTTAACAATGCAACCTCTTTTGTAGTTTTTATTGTTTTTATACTCCGGAAAAACTACGGTTCCACCTTTAGCTCTCTCATCACCTAACCTCAAAGAGGCTAAGCGTTTCTATATATTGGTGGATGGCATCGATCGAGACGGTGTTTCTATTGGTCCCTACCCTAGTTGAGATATATGAGCAAAATTTCTTATCCAATATCTACATTTTTTTTATTATTTTTGCACCAACAGTCATTACAAAAAAAAACATAACATATTAAGTGCATACAAGTAGACAAATAGGGTCGAAAAATTACATTAAATATTGTACACATTTACGAACTTGTTATGTTCAGGATTTATGTTATTAAAAAAAAACAAAAATTTAAAAGTACTACTATGCTAACTGACTTCTTGGCGGGTAAATTAAGCGTCATGTCTGCAGTTTTCTTTTATTTTCTATACATTTGTGTTTTGTCGAATATTAATGTGAAATAATGGTAGATTATTTATTGTTAAGTGTTTGTAAACGTGCATGAGTGATAGCAAATAAAACAAAACAGTGCAACATCACTTTTCAAATTCTCTCAAGAAGTCCGTGTGAGACCTCAATAAAGTCCCACAGCTTTATTGAGTCTCGCGTTGAGGGGTTTGAGGGAAAATCATTTACCATTAAACGTTCATTATCACTCATTAGCATCCATTTAATGTAAAGAAAATAATCATTAAGTACTATTAAAAACTTGACACTGGCTAAATGTGCTGATCGCACGAAGCCATTATTTAAGAGGAAAAAAAAATAAGCTAGCTACCGAAATAATATATTACTTGGAAATTTGAGTAGGTACTTGAGGATATTCTTTGCTTGCGGGAAATCTTTTCACACCCTATTTCCATGATCCTATCTAGTAGTAAAAGTGAGGTTAACTTACAAGGGTCGACCTGGCGACGGTGAACAAAGCGTAGGTGCCAAGCCCTCGACACCGGCAGGCCACATGTGTCACCTCCGGGATGCGAACCTCGCACGCCTTGGTGCTCCACGCCCGCGGCTCGTCGACGGTGCGCAGGCCGCACGCCAGTTTGGATGCTGTGGAATAAAGTTGATGAAGACTATTGTTATACAAGTGACAAGTAAAACAAATAAAGCACAGCTTGTATACTGTCCCTATTCAGGCAGCAGTGGCAACTGCGAGTTGTGCCCTTCGTGCAACGAGAAGTGAGCGAGCTCGACAGCTCCGGTTACCTATCTGGACAATAGGCAGTGAACTACACGTGTTTACGGGGAGACTCTCCCGAGACACTAGTCTTATGAGTACCGAATGAAGAGCGCGCTGCGGCGGGCACTGATTTGGCGTCAAGACCTAACGCAGATGGTCTCCTGCGCGAGTGTTCTACTGGCGCAGGGACGTCTGGCACTTCTTGCAATAACCTAACGGTTGGTCTTGAGGTGCCAGTACAAATAAAACTTAGTAGTAAGTAAGGAGAGGGGATGTCCCTATTCAAGACAAAGGCTCATTAAAATCAAGTCATCGCTGCAATTGATGGTTATTGACTTAATCAAGAAGCTTGCCAAATGCTGCAAGATCAGAGGAGCTCGATGGCGCAGCGGCTAGCGCGTTCGGCTTGCGACCTTTGCCCGGTAAGCAACTTTCGCAATGGTCGCTAGATGGGTGACCAATTAAAAACATCTCGAGCTCCTCCGTGCTTTGGAAGGCACGTTAAGCCGTTAGTCCCGGTTGTTGTCGTAAGATGGCAGTCGTTAAAACCCACCCCCCCGCATTGGGCTAGCGTGGTGGGTTATGGCCTAATATCCCCACGTGCTATTGTTCACCTGTGCCCAGCAGTGGGACGTTTATAGGATGATGATGATGATGACGGCTGCCAAATGCGGGTTGGTGATCATGAATCCGAAAACACATTTTGTCCGTCCTGGGAATTGAACACGGGACCTTCATCGCCATACTCAGATGTACAGTCACGACCACAAATATGTATACACTTTGACTCATATTCGATTGTATTGAGTTACAATAAAAATTGTTTACGTACCTACATGTTTTTGCTCGTGACTGTACGCCTAATATACAAAGTAGTTTGCATTACATTCCGTTAAATATTTAATTATGACAAGTGGTGAAAGTTAGTAAAAGATCTACCATTAGATTGCCAAAAATAACAAAAATTCGTAAATGAAATTTCCAGGGCCTCGATTCTGCTAAGTAAGTAAGTATATTAAAAAGTTCACGTTTGCGGTGCGATTCTGTAAAACTCGATCGTGAATTCGCCCCTCATTTCGGTTTTCGTTCCGATTAAAAGTGACGTTAGCGTAGAGTCGAATTTAGAGGATGCGGATTTTATAACTCACTGCGGATTCAAGTTCAAGTTATGAAATCAGCATTCTCTAAAACCGAATAAGTAATTGTAGCTTCTTCAACAGAATTGGCATGGATACGTCGAAAGCAAAGGCCAGGTCTAGGAACACTCCTACACAGCTTTTATTTACAATCCGGCAAACACACATTAAATTTCACTTTTTTTAAAGGACTAGATAATCAAAGGAAAAACGCAAAAGGTTTATACACCCTTAATTTTTATTCGTTTTAATGAAAAAAAATAAGTAATTATAACATTTAAAAATAGAACTCTTGGCCTGAAGAATACAATTTGTTAGATGTTGCTGTCATTTGTTTATCCTTTGTGGCGTAATTTTCAACATTGCGTGTCTTTAGCACCATGGATTTAACTCGTGAAAATTTTCATGCTATGATTTATTACGATTTTTAGCGAGGGCTAACTCAAAAACAGTGCATCGATCAAATTACTTCGGCTTTAGGCGACGAAGCACCATCGAAAACTACTGTGTATCACTGGTTTTAGTGAGTTTAATCGTGGGCAGACTGTGCTCACGGACGAATTTAAAGAAGGTCGCCCTAAATCAGTTGTTGTAAGTACCTCAAAATATTGATTCTGTGCGGATTGATATTGCAAGATCGTCATGTTACTTATCGCGAGATAGAGGCGTCTCTGTGCGTTAGTATGACGTGTATATTTAAAATAAGTATTACATGAACATTAAGCAGTAAAAAAAATGTTTACGTTGGATTCCGCACAACCTGACAATTGACCAAAAACGGGCTCGAGACGATTGGTGTAAAAAAAATGTTACAAAAGTACAATCAGGGGTGCGTCAAAAGCTGTCTATAATATGTACAAAGGTGATGAATCTTGAATATATGCGTATGATCCTGAAACTAAACAACAATCAACGGTTTGGGTGTTCGAAGATGAGCCGAACCCAACAAAAGTCATTCGTTCAAAAAGCACTTTCAAGCAAATGGTCGCTTGTTTTTTTGATATAAATGGACATGTGGCTACGGTGCCACTAGAGAATCGTAAAAGGATTAATTCTGAATGGTACATGACCATTTGTTTGCCACAAGTCTTGAAAGAAATAAGAAAGAACAACAGACAACGCAGAATCCTTCTTCATCATGACAATGCTAGCTGCCACACATCGGCCGAAACAACTCGGTATTTGGAAGATTAAAAGATCGAATTAAAAGGTCATCCGCCGTACAGTCCTGACATGGGCCCCAACGACTTCTATTTATTCTCAACCGTGAAGAAAAGATGACGTGGTCAGCGTTTATCGAGCCGTGAAGAGGCTGTTGATGCATTCAAAATGCACGTTTTGGAGATAAGTCAATTCGAATAGAAAAAGTGCTACGAAAATTGGTTCCAACGTATGCAAAAGTGCATCGATCATCGTGGCGAATATTTTGAAAAGCAATAAAACTACAATATAAATGCTATATGTTTGTTCCACTTTGTTATTCCGGATACATAAATAGCAGCCCTCGTATTGTCGTCAGCTTTGCACATCTTGGGGAAAGTTGTTCAGTTTCATGGGTAATTATATAATTTAATTAAAACGAATAAAAATTGACGGTGTATATTACTGCAACTAATAGCGACGCTGCAAGTCGATTACACACCCCTCAAACCCCAAGCGGTCGCATGAGACCGCACCTACAAAAACACACTTGACTTTGTACCGTGTTTTCATAGACTTACAGACTATTTTAGTGTAAACAAGTTTGGTTATTTCGGTTCTGTTGTTCATCTTATGTATTGTTATCGCACAATATAGCATAGTCTATGCTCCATTCTGTCAAATTTGACGTTGACAGTTACTGTCAAAAAATTGTCAAAAAAATCCAAGAGTGAGTGGTTAACAATCATAATTGGTATGGTAACGTACGAATGGTACTACCTATAGCCATGGACAATTATGGGACGATATATATTAAAGACTGACAGTCTCCATACAATAGAGCGTAGCGCGGAAATAAGTCAAAAATGTACGAGTTTCGTACACTTCCGCTTGACGGCGCCACCACTACTACCTCTTCGCGGGAAAGTGAAGCGTTATGTCAAAAGTTTTGTTTTATTTTGGATGATTATTAACCGTTAACTGTTCGTGAACGTGCATGAGTGTTGGCAAATAAAACAAAATAACAACAACATTTTTTAAATTCTCTCAAGAAGCCCGCGAGAGTTCTCACATCTTTACTAAAACTGAAGGGGTTTGGTCGAATACTTTACGATTAAACGTTCATATTATCACTCATTATCTTATGTAAGTATTTTGTGCAAAGAAAATATTTATCATTATCTCTCTTCTTGACACTGACTAAATCTGTGCTGAATGCTAAATCTACATTTTTAAACTAGTGTGTCATTTCCAGAATGTGGCATTCTACGACCAGTCCTCCTGTAATAACAAAAAAAATCCACAGATCTCGTGCTCTACACGACTTGAAAGGGCATTGAAAATGAACGCGTAATTTTTCTTTCGATAATTTAAATTTTTTTTCAGAAACATACAAGTACTAAAAAAGTCCGCTGGAGACAGAGCGCTTGCTTTGGTTGCTTTCAGTTTTTTTATTAACGTATAGATGGCATTAATGTAAGTAAGTATTTTAGACATCTTTGTGAGCCCACGCGAGTTTAAATTTCAGACTTAAACTAGGTACAAATAAAAAACAAGTTACAGTTGTTTGTAAAATATAGTTCGTAAAGAAACGAAAACATTTTTGATTTATAGAGAGCCATCTTACGTAAATTTGTAGTATTACTAAGTTCGTTTGACGAAGTGACAAATAGCTGCTGCGAGAGGATTACTTAATTTTGCACGCTATTTCAATTTGAAACTACCGGAGACATCTATCGTAACATTTTATAACTACCGATTGTATGGAGAATAGCAGTCCATAATATATCGTTCTTGCTATCGCTAATACATTGACAGAATACACGATGGTTTTATAACAGTTCAAAATGTTTTCGGTTAGCTTAAAATCTTGGCACGTGTATCATATTGATTTTGATGATATTTTTCAATCTTACCTACACGTTTGCGTAGAATTTGGCGTATAGGCTTGTATTATTATGTATTCTATGGTACAGGACGCAAATTCGCACATCACAGAGGCGTTGATATCAAACACGTGCGATTTTCTGGTCCAAACTCCTCACGTGATGTTGTCCAAGTGGGAAGGCCTAAGCCAAGCACAGGGACGTTTACAGGCTGATGTAATGATTTGATTTTGACACTAAGATATTGAGTTGAAACCATAGAATAATTACTAAAGCATAGAAGGAGTCCAAATGAGACTCGTATAGTTGTCCTATTTTTTCAAATGGTCTATAAACATTGAAAGAAAAGAGACAAAGTAAGTTGCCAAAAACGTCAATATTCTAGCGGAAAAAAAACCGGTCACCATTTAGGATACAAAATTTAAAAGCGACTTACAAATTAATTTATGTTATTCGAAAGGTGACCAAACGGAGTGGCCACTCAAATGTCATAACACTCCTTCTATGCTTTAGTTATTACTAGCGGTCGCTCGCGGTTTCACCCGCGTGGTTCCCGTTCCCGTGGGAATATCGGAATAAAAAGTATCCTATGTGTTAATCCAGGTTATAAACAATCCGTATGCCGAATTTTATCTAAATCCATTCAGTAGTTTTTACGTGAAAGAGTAACACACTCACAAAGTTTCGCCTTTATAATATTAGTGTGATTCTGAGGTTGAAACGTTGAAAAAAGTTGACTGCCTTGGCGGGTTGGCAGACTCATTAATGCCCGCCTTCCACTAAGAGCGGAGCGGGCTCCGTACGGACTCCGTGGCAATCTTCGTAGAAGTGCTTATGCCGGGCTCCGTACGGACTTCGTTTAACTCGCAACGGCAATCTTCATAGAAGTTTGCCAGTTCCCAGTGGAAGCACTTCTATGAAGATTGCCGTTGCGAGTTAAACGAAGTCCGTACGGAGCCCGCTTCGCTCTTAGTGGAAGGCGGGCATTACACTGGGAACTGGGAACTTCTATGAAGATTGCCGTTGCGAGTTAACTCTTAGTGGAAGGCGGGCATTAAAGTCTTTGATATTATTTCGTGAACAGTCAATCATTGGGTGATATTTGGATGTGTTGTGTTACCATTTAGTAATTTCAATCTGAAATCAAATAACGCTTACCAGACGTACTCACCAATTCTTAAATTTAGAATTTTGTAGGTATGGTTGACAAGGGACTAGAGATAACACACAAAGGGAAATGTTTATTTGTCTCATGAATTGATGCGACTCCTGCAGTTCTGGCGGCAAGGACAGTTCTATTGATTATATTTCTTTTATATACATTGCAAGTCTATTAACATAGACTTTCTGGAGACTATAATCTAAACACAATGGAGAAAATTGTGTCACAACATCTTTATTTTACATTGGTAGAACTTTTTGAAGACTATTTAAAAACACATAAAGGAAAAAATTGTGTCACATTCATACATAATATAATTCTTTTACAAAGGTAGGTACTTACCTAACATGCAAATATTTTATGTAGGCATTTATAATCTCAAAGAGCTTAAAGTAAAAAAATTGCGCCGCATATATTTATAATAATAATAATAATAATAAAATTTGTTTATTGAACGATAAATGGTTTCAAATATAACATTTTTAAACGATGCTATCCGCTTAAGCTTAAAAACTGTGTAGCAGATAACAACGCAAACAACAACAACAAAATGAATAAATGTACAACATTTATGATTAAAATGTGCGTTTTATAATCACTAGCTCTCTGAACAGGTTGTTGTACATTCGCCACAAAGTTGATTTGCCACAGAAAAAAGTATGTGTACATTCGCCACAGTTCTATTTTTGTAAAGTTGATTCGCCACACTTTTATTTTCGACACAGACAGCAGAAAAATCAAACAATAAGTGAAGTAAAAACGTTTTTTTTTTTAGATAGTTAGATAACAAAATAATAGTAAGTAATTATAAAAAATACTTACACCATGCTCACCAGAGCTTGGGGTATACCTCTAAGCGCACCAGACTAAGCGCACCTAAACTATTCCTCCAAGCGCACCCATTGGCTGCGCTTCAGAATAGGTAATTAAAATAAAATATTTTTATTCCTCGAAGCGCACCTACCGTAAAAAATAGAGAGGACCTTAAAAGATTCGTAATATTGATGTCGATAGAAACTAGGACTAGGTGCTTATGCAACTTACTACGTCAATAATAAATTTTTCAATGTATGGAGTGAGTGAGTGGAGTGAAGTATAGTAACTTTATGAAGATACCACAGCTCAGAACATATATATGAAATCTATTTGGATAAACACTATATTGCACACACAAGTAACAGTTAGACATGACACAATCATAAAACTAGTATAAACAAAGGCGGTCTTATCGCTAAAAGCGATCTCTTCCAGACAACCTCTGGAAATATTTATGTGATGTGGTATAATGCGACTTCCGCCGCTCCGGCTTACCAAACGTTTCGTTGTATCTTCAATTGTTGTTGTGGATTTCGCATGCAGGAGACACATGGTACCACAGCAAAAAACTAAGTATTATATGAAAATCTTCTGCTGCGTTATTATTGCGTCTCCCACAGCACTGTAGAATAGAACAGCTTCAGGGCTGAAGCTGCATTAAACATGTGCTCGTACGGGCCCACACAAAACGACGACGGTTCCGAAGAATAATGTAATATCTGCGATATGTATCGCAGATATGACGTTATTCCTCGGGAACGTCGAAAAGTGTTCCGTCGCGTGCCGACCGTGCCGTGCCGTCGCCGCACAACGGCACCCGCCATTAAGCGACGGGCGCCCGGGGGCACTCAACAGGGCAGCATGCTTACTCTTGAAACCGATCTCCATCGATCGAGATCGGCGGAAGAAAAGTACGAAACTTCACAATACCAATCTGGATCGATCGGGATCGGTTTCAAGGGTTAAGGGGTAAGGGCAGTTTTGTATGGGAATTTGCTGGCACCCTCATAATTCAGCGGAGGCTCTGGTTAAGTGGCGGGAACCGTCGCGTGCCTTGTCCCCGCGCGTGAACCCTCGACGGGAGCTTAACGCAGTTTCAGCCCTCAATGACTATATTTTCTAAATATTGTTAACCAATATTTAAATACAGACTAAGGAATAGCGACTTCAATTTAAAAAAAAATTGCAGAAAATTGTGCCTTACATTAGGCCAATATCTAGGCAAACGTTCCGTTGAGTCTTCAGCCGCTTCGTGGATTTAGCATGCAAGAGACACAAGATACCACAGCACAGAGACATATGAAATATATGTGTTGTGGTATGATGCGACTCCCGCAGCTCCGCTTCGCATCCTTGTATCTTCGATTGTTTTTGTGGATTTGGCATGCAGGAGACACAACAACCCACAGCACAGAGACATTACATGAAAGTCGTGTGCTGCGGCCTGTGGTGACTCGCGCAGCACTGTGGAATAGATCGGCTCTATTGATAATATTTTTGAAACACTAGTTGAATGTACAGACTTTGTGGAGACTAACAATCTAAAAAAAACATTGGAATAAAATGTTGCCTAATTAGGCCAATAGGTCGGCAAACGTGCTTCACTACTTAAAGCTCTGAAAAAGAAGTCAGTACTGCTTGGAACCCTGGATTTGTAATTATTTAATGTTCACCTAATTTTTTTTTGTGCATGCTGTGTCTGCATCAAGTAGAGTATAATCAATGTGATATTTTAATAGTTTACCATAAGCATAGATTATTAGCGGATTGTATTCAATGTTGTAGACCTAACAATAAAAAAAAACAAAAAAAAACGTTCCGTTCTATCTTCAATCGGTTTTTGTAGATTTGGAATGCAAGAGACACAATATACCCACAGCATAGAGCTATTTATATGAAATGCTTGACCTGCGGTGTGATGGGACTCCTACAGCACTGTACAACAAACAGCTCAACTAAATACATTTTGAAGTAACTGAAAAGAAGCGTAACAGTGTGTGTGCTATAAAAAAAACCTTTATTTAGGCGTGCATAAGACACAAGATACCACAGCACAGGACATTTATATGAAATGTACTCGTATGTGAAGATGTGGTATTATACTTAAAACGATTTCCGCCGCTCCGGCTCACCAAACGTTTAGTTGTATCTTCAATTGTTGTTGTGGATTTTGCATGCAGGAGACACAAGGTACAACAGCAGAGAGACCTTATATGAAAGTGTTCTGCTGTTGTATCACTGCGTCTCCAACAGCACTGTGGAATAGAACAGCTTCAGGCAAGCTTCAGGGCTGAAAGTGGGTAAAGAGAAGCGTGGCAGTGTGCTATAGTGCATGCCTCAATTCAAATTCAGAATACTAGTGCTAGAAAAATAAATGGGAGTCATGAACTGCGCTGTAGTTCTTGACACGAGTGGAGAGACGCGTGGCAGCGTGCTAATAGTAAATGTTTAATTAAAATTCGGAATAGGGGCTACATAAACAAATGGCCCTCACCAACTGCGCTGTAGTTCTTGAAGTAGGTGAAGAGAAGCGTAGCAGTGTGCTATAGTAAATGCCGCGATACAAGTTCAGAATAGCTGAACTAGAAAAATAAATGGCAGTCACCAACTGCGCTGTAGCTCCTGACACGAGTGAAGAGAAGCGTAGCAGTGTGCTGTAGTAAATGTCCCATTCAAATTTAGAATAGGGGCTACAAAAACAAATGACACTCACCAACTGCGCTGTAGTTCTTGACACGAGTGAAGAAAAGCGTAACAGTGTGCTACAGTAAATGTCTAATTCAAATTCGGAATAGGGGCTAAATAAACAAATGACACTCACCAACTGCGCTATAGTTCTTGAAGTGGGTGAAGAGAAGCGTGACGGTGTGCTGCAGCGTTCGGTCGACGCCCGCGCCACTCGCTGACAGCTGGACTTGTTGGGACGCGAACTCGTACTCGGTCTCCCGCCCGTTCCTGTAAGGCGACTGGCTACAACCACCGTTGTAGGACAAAAAGAAAAATAAATGAACGAAACAAAAATAAAAAAATAATAATAATTGGCTAAACCGTAACATGTTTAATTTTGGTAACTGTATAAAGTCTCTTTCCATTGTACAGTTCGTATAAATTCCACAGACGTATACGTCTGTGATAAATTCATACTTTAATTGGAAAAATAATAAATAAATAGAAATCACAAAAATGAATAGTAACAAAACTAACAATTTGAATGTAGTACCTATTTAAAAATTGTATTCAACATAGCGTTGTGGACTTACCAACAATCTATTTAATAATAAGTTAAGATAATAAAAAGCAGTAGGTAGGTAACATTATTTTACGATTTCTTAAAAAATATATGAAAAGTAAAAATTGATAGCAACTTTCAAGATTCGAAGTATTACCCACCTGAATTCTATAGACCTTCTCAATGAAGGCAATCTCGCTGCCAAGTTGTGGTACAGAACCGTCACCACAGTGGCGTTTCCTGTCCGCCCCACGAGTTCCACTCCCACAGAAGACAGTAGCCATTGGGTGCCAGAGTTAGGTTGCCAGTCGATCCCAACGTTGGGCAAATCAAAGTGGGCTGCGTGATCGTCGAGCACGGGCTTCGTTTTAACCGTCATTTCTTGAAGGTGCATATTTTCGTTGGACCTCATGCCGGCTGTGTCAACAACAGCATTCTGGAGTTCATACACTTTCTGGGGACAAATAATATTTGTATGACTTTATAACTCCAAGCACTAATGCAATATTTATAAAATTGTATGCCTACAAAATGTTCTAGTTGTTTTTAGTTTAGGCTGTAATAATTGAACTTTCATGAATGACCCATCTACGGGGAGCAGGAAGGTCACTGAGAAGAACCGGAAACCCTATGCAATATCGGTATTGAGGGTAAAACTAAGCACTCACCGAAAGAGCTTTGTGAGCTGACGATCCACAGACGGCAGTCTCTGGATTTGATTTGATTTGATCTGGACAGATTATGCAATATATGCTAACACATCATCAACAATGTTTTCATCATCATTATTACCATATTCACCAATGTGGGCATAGCCTCTCCCAAAGTGTCACTAAGCCTGATTTTGGGCTCTTCTCACCTATTAGGACGACCTCCGTGGTCAAGTGGTTAGCACGCCAGATCTGGCGTCGTGCCATCTCTGAGGACCCGGGTTCAGTTCCCAGTCGGGTCAATATAGAGAAAGCTGTTTTTCTAAATTGATTTCGGGTCTGGGTGTTTTTCTATGTTTATGTATATTTATCTGTTATCTTACCATATTAACGAGTTTCAAGAGAAGCTTATCTTGGTTTAGATTATTGGTGTAAGCGTAAACAATTTGATTTGTTATTTTATTTATTATAACAGCTGCCAGCCACTCTGCTTATATGTCGTCGTTGCATCTCGCCGGAGAGCATCCTACATTACTTTTCCGAGTCGCAGTCTCCAATACTCCGAGACCAAAAATCTCCTCTAGCAGTAACAATGACCTAAAAAATCTGTGTCTTTTCTTTACGTGTTCAGCAGGTAGTATAACAGAAAAACAACAAAAACAATATCAACAAACCTCTTCATCCAGAAACGCGTCCGGGTGCTTCAGCAGCGTATCAAAAATCTTCAGCAAATGATCGACGCTTTCGAGGCGATCTCTTGGCTTGCCGACTGGAGAGAGGAGATACTGCAGCATGTTCCTCGAGTGCAGGAGGGGGAGGGTGCCCTCTCCGGGGTGCACGGGGAGGGAGCGGAGTACCGAGCCGTACTGGCGCGCCACGTGGGACACGTTGCCCCAGGAGTAGCCGTAGGAGATGCGGCTAAACTGGATATAATGGAAAATTGAAATGGCCATATTACTATTATAATTATTATCGCTTTATTCATTTACATTGTTAGGTGACATTGCTTTACAATATTTTATATAAAATAAACATTTATTAAATATTATAAAATACATAGTTACATACAACACGCCTGCTTCCCAGATTGGGGGGGGGGGGGAGGGGCGTCCAGGTGGCGTCAGTGCAGCACGCCGCACGCCGCATAGACGCCGGCATGACGCTGACGCTCAAAAGACGCCAGTGTGGGGGGTCTCTTAGGGTACTCCTGACCTGACCTTTGCCGAGAAGGTCACCGATCTGATCTAAGTGCGTTCGTCGAGGTCTTCCCCTTCCAACTATTCCACTCACTCTTGCCATGACCAATTTTGTCACTACATCTTCATTCATTCCACACTTCTCTCTTATCACACTATTCCTTATCCGAACTTTCAAAGTCACACCACATATGGGTACTTCTTAGCGATCTCATTTCTACTGCATTCACTCGGCTTTCATGTTTCTTCTGCCACACCCAACTTTCAGTTCCATGCATTAGTGTCGGCACTAAGACTCCTCCATGCACAGCCAGTCGTGCCTTTTGTGACACTTTCCGGCTGCTCATAAAGGCGTGAAGTGACCCATTCACTCTATTATCAGCATTCACTATCCTTTCAATATCTTTATCATGCTTTCCATCCATAGTAAACAACAATATTATAAAAAACAATAAAAAAGATCAAAATGTGTGCTTTACCAATAAACATTCATTATCATCATCCACTTTATGCAAAGAAAACATTTGCTATTAGTTCTATCTCTTTTACTTGACATTGACTGAATGTGCTAACCGCACCAAGCTATTATTTCATAAAAAAAAACAATGATTTTAACTTGTTGTAATTTTTGGACAGCGAACCTGATCTTAGAAAAAACTTAAAAAAGGTTGATCAATAGCTTGAGTTGTGTTGTAGTACGAGTAAGTAGTAATTTCGGTTACGCAAATCATCATCACGTTATTAATATGAAAAGTTTGAGCACACTTTGTTACCGTCTTAGCAGTTCTCGACATATCCTATCTTACCTGTTCATAAATATCTTTCAGCGAATCGGCTATGCATCCAGAAAAGTCAGGAAGTTTCCATTTCACACCGCGCTGGATGGTTTTTGGTTCGCAAAATCTGAAACAAAACTCACATTAAGAAAACTATTTTGGGAAATTCAAAGTTTTTTTTAAGGTTTTATCATCATCATCATCAGCCTATTAACGTCCCATTGCTGGGCACAGGTCTCCAACAAGGACAACAGCGTCTCCACTTGAATAGTGACGAAACGGCAGCGCAGAAGTCGTGACACAGTCGCCAGTTACCTAGTCTATAGTCGGTTCCGTCCCCTCTCCATTGCGAATACTGCTCTTATTGAGCTTTGAAGAATTTAGTATAGATTGTGTATTTAGGTTTTATTTGTGATCGAAGGTTTTACCACGTTTTACTATGTAAAGATACAAGAAAGTTAAAGCTCGTGGATCGCGACGCACCTACCGCGCTGGCGAAAGCGTGAATGTAAAACCAGCCTTATTTTAGTGGGGCTTACAGAGGTCTCCCTCTCGCAGTTGCACGTTGACCCATTGGGATCTTTAGTGCAATAAAACCAACGTTAAAGCTAATCTGATAGTCTCGCCGGTGTGCCCGGGCCGGCAGATGCCTAGCGGCCACATAGATACGCTCTGCGCGTATGTAACGATACAAGACGCTTGAATCTCATAGGTAGACCGCGACGCACCTACCGCGCTGACGAATGCGTGACTGTAAAACCAACCATAACTTACCTGGTAGTCTCGTCAGTCTGCCCGGGCGGGCAGGCGGCGGTGGCGTGAGCGCCGGACGCAGTGCGTGCGTGACCAGTCGGCAACGCCCAGCGCTCACATTGACGATTGATGTAACGTTACAAGACGCTCAAAGCTCGTGGACTGCACCGCAACAACCAAGTGAAACTGACTGTAAAACCAGCGTTAAGGTTTACCTGGTAGTCTCGCCGGTGTGCCCGGGTGGACAGGAGGCGGTGGCGTGTGCACCGGGCGCAGTGCGTGGCCAGCGCAGCCCGTGCGCCGCGCCCGGCACGCACGAGTCATCGGCAGCGCCCAGCGCCCACATGGACACGCTCTGCGCATTTGTGCCCGCCACAGAGGACAACTGGCATCGGAACTCCGCAGATTTCTGTGAGGAGTTTGATAAAACCAGTTTTCAGCGTTTAATGACCGATTATGGAAAGAGCATTTTTGACGGAGCATAGGTCTATAAACTCCTATCAGTCATTAGAGAATGGGCACTTCCCAAGCATTAAAAGCAAGATTGTACAGAACAGAACAGCCACGGATCTAAACACGCGAAATGTGTATGTGAAATTAGAATTTAGAGCTTTATCTATCAAACTTCTCCTAAGGTAATTTTATAACTTACTTGGACATTAAATAGTTTTAGCACGCTGCCAGCAGGGTACAGATCTTCCCAGACCTCCCGACCCGGAGCCAGCTTCAAGAGGTTCTTCTCTCGGGTCCAGCTAAACCCTAGGACCCCGTGAGCTCTGCCTGCTCCCGCTAAGCAAGTGATGCTCACATTGTCACCCTGTAACGCACCA
This sequence comes from Scoparia ambigualis, assembly GCA_963921215.1. Lineage (NCBI taxonomy): Eukaryota > Metazoa > Arthropoda > Insecta > Lepidoptera > Crambidae > Scoparia > Scoparia ambigualis. The sequence goes on along the minus strand of OY992520.1, from coordinate 24,323,139 downwards.
GACAAATTATTAAACTGCACTCAAAAGAAAATACGACAGTTTTGCCCGAATATACAAGAAGAAGAATGTAAAGGGCTAAGTTTATTCATTTATCTATAAAGTATAAGGCTACGACTAAGGGCAGGGGTCATGGGAACACGCTGGCAGTAGCTTTATTTAACCGGACTCGATCTCATAACTTTTAAACAAGCTGCCTTTCAACTGCGGCCACGCACTGATCAGTGCTCTAGAATAGAATTTCTATTGTATGTAGTGGAAATCCTTACTGCGCATGCGCAAGCATTATCTTCTAAGTTCCTAAAATTACCTTATTCACTGTGAGTGTGGATGGCACCAGCCTTATGTCAGGTGGCCGCAGGATGTCCAGCCGTAACGCCCTGCATCTTCGCCGCCCCACGTCGTCTGCTGAACATGACCACTTCCCACTGTCGGGCCGTTGGGCCTCGGACACGCCCAGCACCGACATGCGGCGGCCCAGCGCGTCTTCTGCCACCGTGCGGGTCCATATGTCCCTAAACGGTAAAAAGCATCGTTGATTATTTACTTAATTTCCTATAAAATGGCTATGATGACAGGGCGGTAACATAGTTTAATTTTGTTTTATATATTCTTAAAATAAACCAGTACCTGATTGTGTACTGCCTTTAATGAAAAGGATCGGACAATATACTTTATTATAAACCCTTTGAATGGATGGCACAAAGTGTGTCTTAAAAGTGTGGTAGGTAAAAGTATGGTATAATAATAATAATAAATATAAAAAATATAAACTTTATATTTATTATTATTATAGCATACTCTTCACAAATAAGGTTGTACAATTTATGGGTAGCTATATTAAGTTACAAACAAACTAACCTAAAGATGTGAGTCTGGTTCCTGAGATTGGTATAGCAATACCTGTAATACAGGTCACCAGGCCCCAGTATGCACGTATAATGTATTTCTTCATTTTGTAGGGTGTGACCGCTTTATGCATATTCCCTCACCAACACGACTAAAGTCGTGAAAATCATCGCCATTTTGTTTAACCACTTCTTTGGCAAGTGACGGTGTGGCCTCAATAAGCACATTCGCTCAATACAACAACGGACGTTACCATCATCGCCATTTTTGAACCGCTTCTTTGATATGTGAGGTTGTAGCCACTTTATGCGCATTCGCTCACCGTTTCAAAGTATGCCACAATAATCGCCATTATGTTTAACCACTTCTTTAATGAGTGAGGATTTAGTCGCTCTATGCGCATTTATTTACCGCCAAAAAGGACGCCACCATCGTCGCCATTTTTTGATCAAGATTGAACTTAATATTATAACACTTTTCAAAAATCGACTTGCGTCATTTTGTTTCAAATTCATCATCATCATCAGATTATCGCAGTCCACTGCTAGAAGGCCTCTCCTAGGGCGCGCCACTGAGCCCGGTTTTTTCTTGTTTCTTATTATTATATTTCAAATCATTTGAAGAGTTTTCCGGCTCTATATATGTTCGTTTAATTCAATAAGCCTTGCGTGTCATCTTAGGGATGAATCTTTGTTCTTGAAGTATTCGAGGTTTGTCAAATTTTACAAAATGATTGGGTCACTCATAGCACACTGCATACTAGCTTGTATAATGTCTTGTTCTCGCGCCTATGCTTGACCTCCGCTACATGTTATTGAACGCGGGTTCCCTAAACTTCGCCATTTTGTGTATTCATTTCTGTTTTAGCCAGGGTTTTTACGCTCTTCGCAGAGGCGTCCAAATGGCGCCACCGTCATCGCCATCTTATCCAGTTATTTCTGTTAGTTTCAAGGGCGTAGCCATACTGTGCGCATGTGCCCAAAAGGCCGCCAACATCAACGTCATCTTGTCCAATTCTTGCTGTTAGATCCAAGGGTACGGCCGCATTCTGAGCATATGCATAAAACACGCAAACATCATCGCCATCTTGTCTAACTAACTCTGTTGGATCTCAGGGCCTGTGGCCTTATTCTACGCATATGCCCTAAAGGACGCCACGGCCACCGTCTTGTTCAGTTACTTCTAAAAGGACGATACCATCAGCGCCATCTAGTCCAATTATTTCTGTTGGTTTCAAAGGTGTCTCCGCACATGCGCATGTGCCCAAAAGGACGCTAACATAATCGCCATCTGTTGAAACGTGGCGTTGGAACCAGAGTTCGCAGGCACTTCGCGCAGGCATTAAGAAGGACTCCACCGTTATCCGCCGTATTGTTTAGTTATTTCCCTTGGTTTCAAAGGTGTCTCTACACATGCGGATGTGCCAAAAAGGACGCCAACATCATCGCCATCGGTTGGTACGTGGTGAGGGAAGCAGGGTTTGTACACACTTCACGCAGGTGTCGAAAAGGACTTCACGTGTCATACGCCATCTTATTCAGTTATTTCTTTTGGTTTCAAAGGTGTGGCCACATTCTGCGCATGTGCCCAAAAGGACGCCACCGTCACGCGAGGATGAACAAGATGGCGCGTGACTCACGCGCCATCTTGTTCAATAATTTCCGTGGCAACTGGCAAGAAGGTGCGGCAGCTTTTTTTAACAGTAAGCTTGTCTTTGTTCATTGTTAGATTTGTAAAATTGCGCGCCTTTGGTCTTTCTTTGTTCAACTGTTAGATAGCATGATTTTAAACTTAGAAATTTTTAAAGATTTTGAATTATTAGAAGTTTGAATAGTACATTTAAAACATGAACATAGCAGTGCATATGGTTTTTAGAGTTAAACCAAGCGCTAACTGGCGCCCAACGTGGGACTGTAAAAAATTTAATTTGTGATTTACATTACGTCTCTTTTTTCAATTAAAAGACACTTTCGCTTTATGCTAACTCGCTACTTTACTATTATTCACTAATTTTATTTGTTTGCTTTTGCTAAAAAAAATAATAAATAGAAATAAAATCAAAGTTGGTATCATATTACAAAGGAATCATGAAAAACACTGCACCAATTCTGAGTTCCATCTTGATCTACCTGATCAAGATAATAATCGTGTCATCCGAAAAACGCGCAGCTGTGGCTTTAGTAACGTTAAAATCTCAACAAAATTATAACGGAATCTGACCTGGTTGTGCCTCCGAAATTGACTTTCACGCCGTCTTTGAACCAGCTGAATGTAATGTTCGGAGAGCCATACGCCATGCAACTCAAGATGAACTCGGAGCCCTCCCATACTCCCGGCCGCTGGTTGACAACTAATGCCTGGAATAAACGTCCCACCCATATTTATAACACTGAATAAATCAATACAGTCGTTAGTCCAGCTATGATAGTTAGACCTCCTAGGACGTCAGCCCAACAGAGACTCGACCAATCAGAGAGCATCAAATCGGACGCATCTGGGACACGAGGGGAATACAGGGGTGCCTAATTAGTACACAGGTAATAAATCAATACGTCGTTGATGGGAGATATGATATTATAGAAATTGAACGTAATGTGGCGCCCTCTGCAGTGACGTCTAGAGAGAAAGTGCAACGGTTGGTGCATAGTACACAGCTTCTAAAAATGATTTCGAGATGCAATGGTAGATGGCGCTGTTCGTAATAGTTTGCACGAGCAAGTGGGGTTGTAGTGGCGCCTTGTTTGACGAAGGTATGAGAATGTGTCACAGGTGAGCCCGAGGGATTTAGGTAAGTTGATTTATATGATCAGATTATATCGGAGAAGGGAAACTATGTGGCAGGTAACCGCGGTTTTCTGTGAACATAGAATGAGTTCATAATATGTGTATTTGCGAATTAATACAACCGAACTTTTCTGTTACTAAATTAAATTATCCATCGACATAGCAAGGAATAGACTGGATTTGAGCTTACAATTTGCCTTTAGTTTTTGAATAATTTGTTTACTGCGGACAAACGAAGCGATCATCAGGATGTTTAGGTAGATACTATTAATTTATATTATGATTAGAAGATTACTTTATCTATTTGATTAACTTGTGTTCTACTGTTTAGCACATTTAGTCACAGAATTATGAAAAAAAATATTCAACGACGTGTCATCAATTAATTCAGCTAATAAATAATCATTGACGTTAACTTAATCATGTTCACGTTTTGGAGATGGATTATTTACAACTTCTGTCAAATATTTTTTGGAAATGTGAAAAATTTAAACATTTTTTTAAATTATTGTTCGTCGATCCTGATTTACTGCTGTACTCAGAGACGTCCATTAGCTTTTAATGACATTTACATATATTTCCTTCTCTATTTGAAAGAAAAGTGTTAAAGTTTAGAAAGTGCCAGCTAGAGACTTAATTGTCATTAAAAATAATTAAAGTCTCTGAGTACGGTTCGATTTTGTATTTCGTGTACCCCTGTTCCTTTTGACAAAGTTACTCGATTTCACAAACAACATCGCATCTATGTTTGGACACTGATCTAAAAGTCGGGCCTGTTTCTTTAATCCTACGTCACATTAATCCAAGGTGGAACCAGACACCCACATTAACGTGATTGGAATGTTTCTCACGTGCAACCCTTCCGGGCGCGAGGCACAAATCTAATCTTTGATGACGTGCCTCTGTGTTATGAGGAGCTAAAGTAATTACATAATGCTTGGGACAGGAGGTGCTTGGGCGACTATGTTTTTAAAGTGTTAAAGCCGCACACAAAAACGACAATTAACATTTATGAATACTTAGCACACTTTTCATTGTATGAAGGTTTCTGAAACGACGGACGTCCTAACACATTGACTGCCACACAAACTATGCGCTAACGCTATTTGGTGAAAATTGGACTATGGTGGAGGACTGCTTTTGCTGTCTCATTGCCTAGTCTCTGATTAACCCTTCGGGGATAATAGTAGTGATTATGTATGTATGTATTCTAGAATGAAAAATTTATTAGAGCTAGTAATCTACATCTCTATTTAAAAATCAATTGCTGTTCATTAGTATACTCAAAAACGGCATGATCAATTTGAATATTGAATTTTTTAATAAATTTCTAACCTATCACGTGACCTACAGGAGTAGAGCAGCTAGTATTGCTAGAAAATAGGTAAAATAAATATATAGGTAGGTATATATTGTGATTTCAAATTTAGACTAGTTGATTATTATGTATTCTAAGCAGTAAATATTTTAATTATTATAGATTTTAAATTTTATGTATTGTCAGTTTATGCATTTAAAACTTATGCCATTTAAGTTTATGTATTTTGAATCATTATATTTCTTGATTTAAGGTATTTTGAACTTATGCATTGAAAACTTATATATTTTAATTTTATACATTAGGATACGTACACACACCCTTTGCTCTCATAACGTTCTACAGGCTACAATTCATTGTAGGTATTCAACTCGTATCAATTTTATATGATTATGGCACAGTACAAGACAATTGAATCCTCCAGCCCCTTATTGATTAAGGCCGGGCACTAATTGGACGTATCAGATTGCTGGCCGAGACATTGAATACAGGACGCACATAGCCAACACAATCAACTGTAATCTTGTTAAAGGAGGCAAAAGCGTAGGTACGCCTAATTAAAGTATCATGTTTGCATGTCCTGCCCTTTTTTGGTTGAAGATTGTACATACATACATATTATCACCGATCACGACTATTATACCCGACGGGTTAGTCAGAGACTATAGGCAAGGCAACGAGTACCGCAAAAGCAGTCCTCTCCCATAATCCACTTTTCACCAAATAGCGACTACACATGTGCTCAGCGTGACAGGTGGTGAGCCCATCGCCGCTCTATGCTATGTATATGTGCAGTGTTCAATATCTGTCTTAGCGATTATTTATACTATGGCATAAAACCTCCTTGCCAAAGCTGGCTGAATTTGGAGCGCATCTTTTATCTTCTGACGCCGTGTCAGTTGGCGTTTTTCTTTGGTTCTGAAAAAAAACTTCTGCTGCTGAAAATAATGCGTGTGACGATCACCGTAAAAATGCTTATAACAAATCTTTTCCTACAAAACCGAACCAAGAACTGCAGAACGAGCCTCAGATCGCGTCTCCTCAGAAAACTGGTCGAGGTAAGTGTTTTTTGCCATATTATGGGTAGTTGCCAAGGCAGATTACAATACCGAAAGCCATAGATGAATGATTGGTATCGCTGCGCTCGTCTAGATACCGCGCTACCTATAAACCACAGCTCCGTAAATGCGGCAACTCATTATTGTAGTGTGTTTATGACAATATGCAAGGATGCTAGTGTGCGTGAAAAATTTGTTGCCAGCTGCTCAACTGTTACCCGAGTTAATGGGAAAAATATTTTTGCTGTGATGTATTAGTTAAGTTGCTGGTTATAAATTAACAATTAAAAGCGAATATGTATCAATATAATTGTATATATTATTATGAAGGTTAGAAGTAGGTTTCTTCTGTAGAAAAATGGTAGGTATGTTTAGCAATGATTAGACCTCATTTTTTAGTAGTTTTTTTTATTACTACCAACCCCTTTCTTCCCTTGGGTATCGTAAAAGGCGACTAACGGACTAAACACTGCACATACATCCAACAGCATAGAGCGGCGATGGACTCATCAAAATAATACTACCAACCCCTCTCTTCCCTTCGGTGTCGTAAGAGGCGACTAACAGACTAGAGACTGCACATACATCCAACAGCATAGAGCAACTATGGGCTCATCAAAATAATACTACCAACCCCTCACTTTTCTTCGATGTCGTAAAAGGGGACTAACGGACTAAAAACTGCACATACATCCAACAGCATAGAGCGACGATGGGCTCATTAAAATAATACTACCAACCCCTCTCTTCTCTTCAGGGTCGTAAAAGGCGACTAATGGACTAAAGACTGCACATACATCCAACAGCATAGAGCGGCGATGGGCTCATCAAAATAATACTACCAACCCCTTTCTTTCCTTTGGTGTCGTAAAAGCGACTAACAGGCTAAAGGCTCACCACCTAAGCACATGTGCAGACTGTGCAGTTGTTTCTTGCTGATGCGTGGACTGTGTGGGCGTGGTCTGTGTTGTCCATAGATTCAAATGATGACTAATTTTACCATAAACTTTAATAATAACTAAGTATCTCAAAAAAGTTGTTGATCTAAGTAAACAGTAATAAGTCGAGTCTTTATTCAAGATTAGTCTACATAATGACTAAATACTTTTTCGTTTTTATGGGCTCATTGTCATGTAACAGACAAAAATTAAAAAAAAAAATACTTTTTCCCCTAGGGCAAGAAAAGCTATTTTAGCCTCGCTTAACAACGCTACAATGACTTTCTGTGCGGTCTTTTTGAGCAAGAGGAGTGAAAATATTATTTTAAACATTGTCTATGATTTTTTTCAAAACGAATTCGTCCGTGATTTGCCAGTGGCGGCACTGACACTGAGATCATTATCACTGACAAGTGGGGATGCGTTCATAGAGAATGTATGAAAAACACTGTGCCGGTACTGTGTCGGAACTGTGGCTTCACTGATATGTGTGAAGCAACCTTTAACCTTTATTATTACCCGAATCATAAATTATACACCTGTTCTCAGTTTCATTAAAATCCGTCCAGCGGTTTTTGTGTGATGCGCGTCAAACAAACAGACAGACAAAAATTCCAAAAATGATTCTAATGTTCACGTATCCTTCATACCCTAGATTAAGTTTTTCGCAAATATTTTCAATGTAAGTACAGACACGAAAAGTTTACATTTCAGGAACATAGATCAAAATTTAAAAAAAAGCATTTCGATACTTGAGTCAATCAGCAAGATTGCGCATTTTGTATAGGGAAAATAATAAATTTTCGACCCATATTCCTTAAGGAAAGTTGTTCAGTTTCATGGGTAGAATCCAATGACCTTTTATAAATAGACAAGTTATACGTGAATGAATTGCATTTTAAAATGGCGAAATTGTTTCTATAACGTAATACACGTCGAAAGGGAAATTCATATCATTAGCCTATTGTTAAAAAGAGATAGACAATATTTTGACTTTTGGTAGTTGACCAATGAGCTCATAGAATTTATGCGCTATCTCGGCCGCCATTGTTTTTCCCTTTTACTCTTACAGAAAACATAGTATACGCTCCTCACTCATGCATATCGGATTGGCAATATGGCAAATGTCATCACTTAATGAAAATTTGTATTTTAAAGGAGAATGCCGGTTTTTGTATGGAAGCCTGTACCAATTGCTTTTAGATGAAACAACCATTTTAAGCCAGGTTATAGTTTAAAATTACTGTTGGCAATTTTTGTTTTATTTTCGAATCCGCAATTCGGAAACTTTTCCTAATAACTATATTTTAAAAAAAAAGTTTAAAAAAAATATAGTACCTTTTGATAAAAAATCTCAGCATAGGTATGTAATCAGAATACTTTTATGATATACATGAGAGACTTCTGCCCTGCAGTGGTCATCTAAGAGGTTGTGTTAATGATCCCTACCTTTAGAAATTATGTGGAAAACTACAGGTGTCTAGATATTAACAGAATAATATGAAGGATAATATTAATTAAATAAAATGCAAACCTTATGACAGTTGTTTAGGACTGTTGCTATCTTGATTAAATATGTCTAAAATCGATATCGCCTATGAAATGAAATAATTGATTAATGAATAAATTGATCATTCAAAGTCTGAAAAAGAGTTTAGCAGCCAAATCGATGTACCTCTTTCTATTCAAAATAAGTATCACAAAGATCACATAGATTTTTTATTCACTATCATAATGCCTTATAACGAATGCAAAATTATTTTAATACATGAAGGCATTTTAACCAATTAACAAATCAAAAACTTAGGAAGGTAACGATCGTGTGTAAATCGTGTTGATGTGACACTGACTGACGTGTGACTGAGTGAAACTCGGGTAATTACCTTGATTTGTCCTTGCCACTAAGGAGGCCAGGCAACGTATCTAAACATAAAATATCATTGGGTAGAATCCCCTTGATATAGTGTCAGCTAACATTTTTACACCTTATTTTAGATCACAAATATAAGTAAACATGAAATAACATAGAACTAGGTTAAGTAAATAGTAACTTTGTGAGACAAATGAAATAGGTTACCTTTAAAATAAAAGACAATAACAATAAATTCACATAATAAAAATCTCAACCACGGGGACTTTATTCTTGTATAAGCGGTAACACTGAATGGCGTTTATTGTTTATATTATTTTATGATGATATTTCGAAATTATACGATACTTATGATGGTATGTGATGCCAGTGTCCTTCTTATTTCTAGAAGTATTATTTTTACACAGTTTTACTACGCAAACTGGCATTTTAGTTTGAATTAAGCCCAAAATTGAATAAAACATTCGGGACGTACACGTCACCCACAGCTGTCAGTGTGACTGGCTCGGGTACGCAGATTTTGGCGTAGTATTTGTTGCCGCATTTGACAAGTACGACGGAGGTATCTAGTCGAGCGCAGCGAGACCAATCATTAATCTAAGACCGAAAGCCTTACCGAGTTACCGACCGAATACCTCCGTCGTACTTGTACAACAAATACTACGCCGAAATCGGCGTACCCGAGCCAGTCACACTGACAGCTGTGGGTGACGTGTACGTCCCGAATGTTTTATTCAATTTTGGGCTTAATTTAAACTAAAATGCTAGTTTGCGTAGTAAAACTGTGTAAAAATAATACTTCTAAAAATAAGAAGGACACTGGGATCACACACCATCAGTAAGTATCGTATAATTTCCAAATTTCATCATAAAATAATATGAACAATAAACGCCATTCAGTGTTACCGCTTATACAAGAATTAAGTCCCCGTGGTTGAGATTTTTATTATGTGAATTTATTGTTATTGCCTTTTATTTTAAAGGAACCTATTTCATTTGTCTTACAAAGTTACTATATACTTAACCTGGTTCTATGTTATTTCATGTTTACTTAAAGGGAATCGCCAATTTCGGCCTTTTTTGTGCAAGTTGCTCAGTAAAAAGTATTGTTACGAATAAATATAATAAATTCATTAATAATTTTTGGCGCAACACTTATCGCAGGAAAGTGTTCTTTAAATAAAGTTGTAATAAAAAGTATTCTCGCCAATTGCACGCACAAAGCACCGCCATTTTATAGTTGCAGACGTTGCAGTTGCAGCCTTGCAATGCAAGCCCAATTTTGGGTTCCCACACGAACGCTAATACGATAACATTAGTTTTATTAATGAGTAATCGATTTCTAGTACCTACTGAAATTAGAAAATGTTTTTTTTTGTTAAGAACTTTTACTGATCAAGTGGTTTGGTACAGATTTTATAATAATTTCACTGTAATTAGTTTGCCTGGCAGGCCGAAGAACGGTGGGTTGTGCTGTGCTCACGTTATGACAATAATGTGGTATTTAAGCTAGGCAAGGCACGTATATAATACTTATTACACCACCTGCCCAGTTTCTAGACAATATTTAAATTACATACGATTCTAAATATACGAATTAATTTGTTTTATTTCATCCGCTAATTAGATTTTTAAGTATCTCTTTCTTACTTAACTTATTTTTGAAAAAAATAATATTTTTTTTAAAGTTTTAGTAACAAAATACACAATATTACGCAGCATGCTATATATGGCATGTTTGTACAATTTGCTGCAACTTTGTTATGTTATTTATTTTCTTTTAGGTGTGAAATATTTAAATAGGAATTAATTTAATAATATAGTTAATGTCCACGCCAGGCCAAAGCACCCTAACAAACTGATCAATTCCCTTTGTGATCTATAATAAGGTGTAAAAGTGTTAGGTGACACTATATCAAGGGGATTCTACCGATGAAACTGAACAACTTTCCATAAGGAACATGGGTCGAAAATTTATTATTTTTCCCTATACAAAATGCGCAATCAGCTGATTGACTCAAGTATGGAAAAGCTATTTTTTTTCATTTTGACCTATGTTCCTGAAATGTAAACTTTTCGTGTCTTTACTTACATTGAAAATATTTCCGAAAAACTTAATCTAGGGTATGAAGGATACGTGAACATTAGAATCATTTTTGGAATTTTTGTCTGTCTGTTTGTTTGACGCGCATCACACAAAAACCGCTGGACGGATTTTAATGAAACTGAGAACAGGTGTATAGCTTATGATTCGGGTAATATTATTGGTTAAAGGTTGCTTCACACGTATCAGTGAAGCCACAGTTCCGACACAGTACCGGCACTGTGTTTTTCATACATTCTCTATGAACGCATCCCCACTTGTCAGTGATCTCTTCGTGTCGGTGCCGCCACCGGCAAATCACAGACGTATTCGTTTTGAAAAAAATCATAGACAATGTTTGAAATAATATTTTCACTCCTCTTGCTCAAAAAGACCGTCATTGTAGCGTTGTTAAGCGAGGCTAAAATAGCTTTTCTTGCCCTAGGGGAAAAAGTATTTTTTTTTTAATTTTTTGTCTGTTACATGACTATGAGCCTACAAAAACGAAAAAGTATTTAGTCATATGTAGAATAATCTTGAATAAAGACTCGACTTATTAATGTTTACTTAGATCAACAACTTTTTTGAGATAGTTTTTATTAAAGTTTATGGTAAAATTAGTAATCATTTGAATCTATGGACAACACAGACCACGCCCAGATAGTCCACGCTTCAGCACGAAACAACTGCACAGTCTGCACATGTGCTTAGATAGTGAGCCTTTAGCCCGTTAGTCGCTTTTACGGCACCAAAGGGAAGAAAGGGGTTGGTAGTATTATTTTGATGAGCCCATCGCCGCTCTATGCTGTTGTATGTATGTGCAGTCTTTAGTGCATTAGTCGCCTTTTACGAGACCCAAGGAAGGGAGGGGTTTGTAGTATTATTTTGATGAGCCCATCGCCGCTCTATGCTGTTGGATGTATGTGCAGTCTTTAGTCCATTAGTCGCCTTTTACGACACTGAAGAGAAGAGAGGGGTTGGTAGTATTATTTTAATGAGCCCATCGTCGCTCTATGCTGTTGGATGTATGTGCAGTCTTTAGTCCGTTAGTCCCCTTTTACGAGATCGAAGAAAAGTAAGGGGTTGGTAGTATTATTTTGATGAGCCCATAGTTGCTCTATGCTGTTGGATGTATGTGCAGTCTTTAGTCTGTTAGTCGCCTCTTACGACACCGAAGGGAAGAGAGGGGTTGTTAGTATTATTTTGATGAGCCCATCGCCGCTCTGTGCTGTTGGATGTATGTGCAGTCTTTAGTCCGTTAGTCGCCTTTAACGGTACCCAAGGGAAGAAAGGGGTTGATAGTAATAAAAAAAAACTACTAAAAAAAGAGGTCTAATCATTGCGATACATACCTACCATTTTTCTACAGAAGAAACCTACGTCTAACCTACATAATAATATATACAATTATATTGATACATATTCGCTTTTAATTGTTAATTTTTAAAAATTTTCTGAGCTACATTTATAACCAGCAACTTAACTAATACATCACAGCAAAAATATTTTTCCCATTAACTCGAGTAACAGTTGAGCAGCTGTCAACAAATTTTTCACGCACACTAGCATCCTTGCATATACACACTACAATAATGAGTTGCCGCATTTACGGAGCTGTGGTTTATGGGTAGCGCGGTATCTAGACGAACGCAGCGAGACCAATCATTCATCTATGACCGAAAGCATTGTGTGATTTAATAGTTTGATTCCAACACCTAAGTATACAGTCCACTCTTTAAATTATTACCGTGGTACTTTGTTCTTTAGTCCGTTAGTCGCCTTTTACGACACTCAAGGGAAGAAAGGGGGTGGTAGTATTCTCATAGTGGTGGTGGTAGGGGGTGGTGGTAATTTCTTTCACCGCTACGCGACATGGTTCAAACTTACTTTGTATTATTTATCATCTACAATTTTCGTAACACTCGCAAGTTTTAAACGAATATTGGCGGAGGGAACAGCCGTTATCCATTACCAGTGTTACGAGATCACATTTCAAACAATTAAATTCCACACCGACCATGAGGCGTTGGAAAAATGGGGCCATTTCTTAGCCCCGGGGTAAAGTTGCCGGTTATTGATTGAGGCAGTTACTCCTACCAAGTTGCGGTAAGGAGTGCCTGGTTAATGTCCGATTCTATCTGAACGAGTTTTCAATTTAGGAAGACTATCTTTGTTTGGATCCGAGTTTGCGTTGGGTGCGGTACGAGTGACTTTGTGGAGTGCGCTCATTTATCAAAGTATTTAAGGGGATGAGCTCGTTAGTTTTATAAGGGCCGATTTTTCAATTGTCAGATAAAATTTATTCGTTTCATAAAGTATCATACATTGATTACTTATACCAGAAAGGAGACCCGGCGTTTTATGCTTAAGTTGTATACTTTGTTAATTTTTTAATCGGTAATTCAATATATTATATATAACTGGCAATATCTGTCAACAAATGACAGTTGTACATCCGCTAGCTGTCAAATCAAACATGACGTGACGGCATTGTTGACATTTCCCTTTTTTAAAAGCAAAAGAGTTATGGTTTATGCAGCCAAGTTAGACATTTATGAAGTTACATGTCTGTTTTTAAAGACTCAGTGTTTCCATATTAAAAAATATTAGTAATAATAAAATAACTCTTATCCGCGAGTCGATAAAAATAAGACTTGGTTTAGGTAGCAAATAATATTAGCTTTACTTTATGACCAAATTCTATTGTATACAAGTTAAGCATTTTTTCTATGGAAAGTGCCGGTTCTCCTTTAAAAAATGTATTGTCTTTTCTTTTTTATACATGGATAAGTTTTATGCGACGATTGAAAAAGCGGCTCTTAGAGGGTGTCAGTCAGGTAACATAAGTGAATATTATAGAGTTAATTATTAATCAGACTTTTAACATTGACCTATTATTATAATAGCTCAATGACTTTTAACGTATTTTTTGTTGTGTTTGAGTAATCGTTATTTTGGCACAGTTAAATGTGTATTGATCACAATAATTGTAATGCTTATTGTGTATAAGTATGGGAAACATGGTATTAGTCTAGCAAAAAAATTTATAATGGAACTTACTATTATAGATTAAAAAGATAGAATAGAATAGTTAGTTGTTATGATGTTTGTGTCAAAATCAACCTAGGCCAGTAAGTGATTGTGGACGTAAAACAGCAGAATAAAGGTTCTGTGTTCTTTGAAAATGTCTAGTGCCAGTAGTAGGTAAAACGAAAGATTAAACAGTTTGTCATCACGAACACACGAGAGACGATAAGGTTTTTAGCTGTTACTACTGATACACGCAAAAGTAACTACGTTAAGAAATAAGTAAATGGTTCTGTTACCTTAATCTTGTCATGTGTTTGTCATATCACAATAAGCAATCGCAATAGCTTGATTGACGCACACACTGCGCGTTAATGTTATTCTGTGTTACTTGTGTGTGTTTGTGTTATTCTATCACAACATAAACAAAAATTTTTACAAAACAAAAACTGACTTCAAAAAGTTTGACTGAAATAAATGCACTAATACGTGAAAAATAATTGCATAGTTTAGTTTGTTCAATTTACCTTTATTCTACTCAATCCTATAAACTTAAAAATTATTTTTAGAGTCGGTGCCAGCCAAGGTAAATTTAACATTCACATTAAACGAGATTAATTATTATTATATTAGCCCATATTGTCCCATTGTGGGGCAAATGCCTCCCTCCGCCTCTTCCAGTATTCGCGGTTTTTTTTTCGTGTGTTGGCCAATCATTTGCGTAAGCATCAAGCTCATCTCTCCACGTCCGTCTAGGTCGGCCTCGCTGCCCCATTGTCGTTTTTATTTGTAAATGTATTTCATTAGCCTTTAACAGTTATCGTGTTCATTTGTAAATAGATTATATTAGGTATTGCTACATTGTCGTATTAGGCTGGCACTGACTCCAAAAATATTTTTTATGGTTATAGGATTGAGTAGAATAAAAGTTTTAACTAAAACTAAAAAGTAAATTGAACAAACTAAACTATGCAATTATTTTTTACGTTTTAGTGCATTTATTTCAGTCAAACTTTTTGGAGTTTTTGTTTTGTTTTGTTAAAATTTTTGTTTATTTCTCGCTTTTTAGTGAATCGTTCCGAGCTATTTATCGAAAGCAAATATTGGTAAACCTTCAAAACGCGCTGCTCGTATGAGACAGCGCCGTTTAAATGCGACAAGCGAAAAAAACGAGAAACGCCTATCACAAAGTAGGAAATCTACATCCAAAGCAGACGGCAAGTTACCCAGATTTACTCGTGAACGCTGTATAGACCCCCCTACGATAATGACTTGCGAGTTACTAAGGTTCACCGTTAGGCAAACTACAGGGACGTTTTTGACTTGCTCCAGTCATAGATCGTAGCCAAGTCACCATTGATCTGCTCAATCGTTTCTGAGAGGTTCTCAGCAGAGGCCTGAGAGTAAATTTGTAAGTTATCGGCATAAAGATGTTAAGAAGAATTTAGATAAGAAGTGACAGAATAGTGTGAATAGTGTATTTTTCATTTCACACTAATAGAAATGTTTCGGAAGGAGTGACAAAAAGTGGCCTATGTCACTATTGTCCTTCAGCTATCTATGTGTAAAATCAGGTCGATGCGCAAGTGAGAGACGGACAAACAAACAAACACGCTTTCGCATTTACAATATTAGTTATGAATGATTTATTGCCGGAGTGGATCTCATTTGACTTATGGCTGTAAATACTAAAATCGTTATAGGTATGCCTACAATATTTGAGGAGTTCCCTCAATTCCTCAAGGATCCCACCATTAGAACTGAGTTCCAGTACCTACCTGCCTTCTTTTGCTTCGTCATAGTCGCTTAACTATCTTAATAGAGATATCTAATCGCCACCCGTAAAATACTAATCATTGAGGATTTCCAATGGCATTCTGTGGTCTTCTTCATCAGTTCTACTTCATGAAATGATACTTTCTGAATGCAAATGCTTGACTTATTGCGGAAAATACCAAAATCGCTATAGGTATGCCTACAATGTTTGAGGAGTTCCCTCAATTCCTTAAGGATTTCATTATCATAACCAGATTTTGATAAAAATGGGACTAATCCTTTAAATAAAAGAAGAATTTTCTAAATCGGTGTATAAATGACGGAGTTCTGAGGTAACAAACATAAAAAAAAAATCACAGATCTCATGCAACACATGACCTTCAAATAGCATTGGAAATGAACTTCGGTAATAAAAAAAACAGAAAAGATAGGAGCCGAACGACTGACTGACCGGACTTCTACGCCAACTCTACACATGTGGTATCCAATTGTAAAAGACAACCCCACGACTAAGGGCCAATTTCACCGTACCGAATAGAAACCGAGTTTAATAAAACCTGGTTCAGACTAATCGCGTTCAAAACTTAGTCTTGATCGCGGTTTACGTCGCACCGATTTCACCGGCTTCGTTTTGATCCCGTTTACTAAAACTTAGTTCAGCTTTGACAAAGAGTGAATGAGTGAATGATATGTCATCAACTATACGTTATTTTTTTTTTTATTCTGGCTTGGAGCCTAACGAATCGAGTTCAAAGTGTTGCAATTAAAAAATTGTTCCTTTACAAACGGGAAAATAAATTAAAAAAACATAATTCAAATCACGTTAATCTTCAACAAATGTTCAGAATATGATGGGTTAGTATTAGAAATTACATATAAAATATTTGAATCAAAAATTTCAAAATAAATATCTTGTGAAACATGGTAAGAATAGTAAATTGTCAAAACTATTTAGCACGTCAAGCGCTAGTATGCGGGTTCTTGTAACAGGTAAAACTACTTGATCACTGTAAAATCGTTTATTGTTCAGGTTCACAGGTTTCAATCAAAAATTATAGGTACAAATGCTTTAGAATAGGTGCTAAGACTTATGGCGCGAGAACCGAGATCGTAACGTAACGCAGTCTCTCTTGCGGCAGCCATTGCTCTATTGACGCGCTGTTGCGCTTGCGGTTAAACTAGCTAAGAACTAGCACGTTCCATTACACGCAAAAGGCCGGTTATGCTTAATGTGTTAGGCGACACGCTATAACTACTAATTTAAAGGGACTTTTCATCAAAATTTTCGTCAAAAGCTCGTGCCAGGGCTCTTTTCATCTTTGTTTTAGAAGCAAAATATCACTAATAAAAATATTATTTATTTCTTTAAAAATAAATAAACAAGCCTCCCATACTCCACACAATTACGACAATGTCAGGCAAACAGCTCTGAAACAAGACTTCTTGGCAGGAAAATGAAGTGTCTGCAGTTCTGCAGTTTTGTCATAATTTCTAAATTTTGTGTTTTGTCGAATATGAATGTGAAATAATGGTGGTTTAATAACTGTCATGTGTTCGTGAACGTGCATTTATGTGTTGGCAAATAAAACAAAACAGTGCAACATCACTTTTTAAATTCTTTTAATAAATCCGTGTGAGATCTCTGTAAAGTCCCACATATTTAGTAACACTCAAGGGGTTTGGGGAATATAATTTACCATAGTATATTCATTATCACTTTCACGTTCATATTATAACTCATTTCATTATCATCCACTACATGCAAAGAAAAAAAAAATCTAATGACTAGGCAGTATGGTCTCTGACCTTAGCCTGTTCCTTCAAGGAACAAATAAAAAAAGCACCTAAACGAGTTTAGCCAAGCTAAACGTCGAAAATCGGCCGTTCAGAAACTGAACTAAGTTTAACTTGAACGACGTTTAGTTTATGCCGGTGAAAAGCAAACTTGAGAGAGGAACTCAGTTTAGCGCGTAATCTGAGTTTAGCCCGAATTGATCGCGTTTAATGTCAGCGGTGAAATGGGCCCTAAGATTCGGCGCAGACGAAGTACAAGCAAACACAATCTTATTATTAAGAACGTTATGTTGAACATTATACGACGTGACAATAACATAAAATATCATTGGTGACAATGGCATACTTTTCATGAATATACGCGATCTAAGTTTAACCTTAGTGCGTAAACATTAAAATTGTGACCCCGACCCGACTAAAAGTCTACCGTTGTTCGTCGTCTGCGGCACGGGAATTTATTCCCTTATGTGGTTTACCACATAAACGCATACGGTGCGGGGGTGTTGGTGGGGAGGGAACAATGCACCCAAAACTTGTGTTAGTCAGGTAGTCATCTTAAATAATAATTATTTAGTATGTACAATAAAAACATACAGCCGAATTGAGAACCTTCTCCTTTTTTGAAGTCGGTTAAAAATTGTAGTTTTTGCGTTCGAAATCGGTTACTCTTATGCAGGTATCAATTTGTTCAAATTATTTTCAGAGTTTGTTTGTTAACTGGCTCACTTATCAACGCACTGCCGGAATCACTGGTCTAATAAAAAAGCTTAATTTTCAGGTCTCACGTAACAGTAATAAATAATTTTTAAATATTACGGAGATTATAATTAGTTTCTTTATTTTAAAACATAGACTATTTTCACAATTTATATAATTTTTATCGTTATTAAAAAAAAATGTAAATAGTATTAATATACTATTTACATTTTTTTAATTTTTTTTAAAAACACAAAAATATAATGAATACCACAAGTAACTATATAATATCAAAACCCCGAATATGTTACTTCAAAACCCGCGCGCCCGAGACGCACAAACCTAGACCTTAAAATCGTCATATCTTCCAAACTTATTATTATTTTCATAAACTTCAAAATGTAAAAAATATCATAAATAAAGGTAGATATTGGGCCCACAAGGTACCCCAAAAATTACCATTTTAGAGCATTTTTTTTAATTTATGAAAGAAATATATGACTATGTAAGTTTTATTTTTTTGCATATTATTAATCTCGTCAATACAAATATTTTGACAACTCAATGAACTATATTGACCTAGAAATAACGAGAAAATCGAGATGTCGCACTTTTGTTGAAAACGGGGCCCCTACAGAAGCGATCGAAAAAACATTTCCAATGTTAAAACATACAACAGAATTGAGAACCTCCTCCTTTTTTTGAAGTCGGTTAAAAATGGTCACAAGAATGTAATTACTTTTGCATAATAATATTAATTTTAAACTCTTTGCACTGAAGCTCTACACCATTGAATTATAATTCGGGTCTCAACCGAAGACGATTACTTATTACATGCAGCAGTACATGAGATGGTGCTATCTTCTTCACACTTTTAGATATATCCTAAAAAGAAATATCTTATTTCCGTTCCCTGCACTGGCAACCCCGCGTCACGAGACGTCATTACGTGTTTTAGTGTTATCGGAATCACACGTACTTTTCGTAACGCAATTAAATATGTATTTAATAAGATGGGAAAATGTTAAAGTTCGAAGTTGAGAGACAGTGATCATTACGGTATTCTTCGTAAAGTAAAGAAATAATTTTTAATTGAAAAAACGTAGGCGTTTATCATCATCGGTGTCGGTGAATAGTGTCGTATCAACGATATTACGACACGCAGGTATTGGAACATAACGCTAATTTACCTGGAAAATTAACTATTAAGGAATGTATCATAGTTGTAAGGAACTTATCTAAAAAGGAAATTATCTACCCTCATTTTTATTGGTTTTTCTTGGGTTCTATAATAATGATTGTAACAAAATTAAAAACCATTTACAACAAGAAATTCATTAAATACTAAACTACTTACTTAGACACCATTGTAACAGTGTTTAACTTACTAAACGTATGATGTGTCGAGGATATATAACTGCTCAACAGTGTTGATGCTTTATTTTACTCAATGACATTGAATGTCATCGATTTTACTCCATACAAGCCGTATCGAGGTTACTTACACCAATTAGACAGTGCTGAGGTTCTATTTTACTCCACGCAAGCCGTGTCAAGGTAACTTACTCCTCTTTAACAGAGTTGAGGCTCCACGCATGCCGTGTCGAGGATACTTGCTCCACTTTAACAGTGTTGAGGCTCCACGCTAGCCGTGTCGAGGATACTTACTCCACTTTAAAAGTGTTGAGGCTGCACGCAAGCCGTGTCGAGGATACTTACTTCACTTTAACAGTGTTGAAGCTCCACGCAAACCGTGTCGAGGATACTTACTCCACTTCAACAGTATTGAAGCGCCACGCAAGCCGTGTCAATGATACTTACTCCACTTTAACAGTGTTGAGGCTCCACGCAAGCCGTTTCGAGGATACTTACCCCACTTTAACAGTGTTGAGGCTATATCTTACTCCAAGCAAGCCGTGTCAAAGATACTCACTCCACTTTAACAGTGTTGAGGCTATATCGATGTTGTCAATTGGTGTCAATTGTCAATTGGTACATCAAGAAAGAAAATTCCAAGGAACCCCTCTGGATTGGAAGCAAAGGAGTCGCCACGCGGTTTTCAGGTCAGACCTCAGCATTATATATACTTATTAATTGTATTAGAATAAGAATTAGACTTTCTCCGTGACACAGCGGTTACACAAGCCGTGTCGAAGATACTCACTCCACTCTACCAGGGTTGAGTGAGGCTATATTTTATTTCAAGCAAGCCGTTTCGGGAATATGTAATAAGTACATTTTAACAGTGTTGAGGCTTTATTTTATTCCACGATAGCCGTTTCATGGTTTCTAACTCCACTTGAACTGTGTTGAGGATTTTCTACTCCACATAAACCGTGAGAGGCCATACCTATTTCACCCTAACAGTTTCACGTTTCCACGTCATCCGTGGAACAAAGCAGAGTCTAAACATTGTTGAGGACGTAAGTTCGATTTCCGCCTGGGGTGGACATGTTTTCAACGTTTCGTTATCTTCGGGTTTACTTATCAATAATGATTTGGTGAAGACATCTTAAACTATGTCATTGATGTTTACAATGACTCAATCAGTAGCGGCAGAAACGAAGCTTGGCCATTCGCGCTGCTTGCAGCGCTAGCGCCTGTGCCTGTAAGATCTTCGATCTGTCCCCGTATATGACGGTCAGTTCGACGATAGTCTGCTTTCATTGGACACCCATGGTTTCTACAATTTCTCAGAGACGAACCTCATAAAAAATAAAGGGTTACTCATAATAATAATTAACAAAAAAAAAAAAAGTACTTTACCTACTTAAATAAATGGAAAAAAAATAATAATAAAAAAAAATAAAAAAAATAGTAATAATGTACAAAGTCTCGAAGCTCCAAAACTAAATTAGGAAATTGAAATAATAATAATAATAATAACAATAATAAGCTCTGTTGGAGATAATGTTTAAATAAATGAATAAAAGTTTTAAAACTTCACTTTCTGAGCATAATAATATTAAGACCCCTAATGCCTTAACCAAGTTTGATTCGGAAAGAAAACAAAAATCCAACGCTCTGTTCAGAGTCCCGGGCTGATGCCCGGGCTGAAGTTATGATCAACTTCGAGGTTCTTTAAACTATAGGGGGGGGGCGCCACTGTGTGTAGTAGTATCATCAGCTATCGAGCTGCGATCAAGCCCACCAGCACCATTCACACCGCCAAGGGACTGCCGAGGTTCCGCCGGATATCTGACAGGGAGACGTTGGAATCAGAGCTCCTGCAGTCGCTTGACCTATTTTTATGACTGAATGACAGAAAGTGTGAGCTCACTAGGGATCGTAATGTTTTACATTGGATTCGTAAATGTAATATTCATTTTCCCGGCAAACCTATACAAAACAACTATACTTCAAACCAATGTTTGTTACTTACTATCTCATATAGATAAAAATGCATCGCCAAATGTGTTGCTAAGCGCACAAAAACGGCTCGACTGATTTGTCTGATTCTCTTTTGTTGTGTTTATAAAGGTCAGGAAAAGTTTACAAAAAACAATGTATAGATGTCACAGATTCACTTAAAATTTAAAGCAGCTTCAAAATAATTATATTTAAAAGAATCGAACTGCCCTTAAATTATTAAATCACAGCTACTATTGTCAACAATTGATATTAAAAGATGCTTATTTTTAATTAAGTATCTACTGCAATTAAAGCTGATCGGAAAAAGTTAAGGTTTAGTTTGAGGCCTCAGTTGAAATTAATGTTCTTCTGGTCGGCCTATTTGTGTTTGCAAAATTATTGGAACCGGTTCTAGAACAATTGCGCATAATATTTGAATTTTCTACAATAATTGTTTAGTTTATGTTTTGTACCTACGCACGAAAAATAAGCTCAAATTATGACGAGTGTGTATTGAATAATAAAACTACGAGTACAAGCACTTTTTTGGAGTCATAGGGTTTGTCACAAACACTTACAAAAGCATTACTAAAAAACCGAGCAACAGAACTTGTTTTATACATAAATGTATAATTTTTTTTTTTTTTTTTATAGCAGAAGGAGGCAAACGAGCAAGCGGGTCACCTGATGGAAAGTAATCACCGCCGCCCATGGACACCCGCAAAACCAGAGGAATCGCAGGCGCGTTGCCGGCCTTTAAGGAAGGAACAGGCTCGTTTCTTGAAGATCCTTAAGTCATAACGGTCCGGAAATACCGCCGCCGAGAGCTGGTTCCACAACACTGTAGTTCGAGGCAAGAAATTTCTTGAAAAACACACAGTAGTAGACCGCCATCCATCAAGGTGATGTGGATGGAATGACAGTCGATTGCGTGTAGTGCGGTGAAGGAAATCAGCGGCAGGGATCAAGCCGAACAATTCCTCAGAACACTCCCCATGATATATACGGTACAATATACAGAGAGACGCAACGTCTCTCCGAAGAGCCAGTGGATCGAGCCGACCTGAAATAACCACGTCGTCGACAATTCGAGCAGCTCTGTGTTGAATGCGGTCAAATGGAAGGAGTTGGTATTGGGGTGCTCCAGCCCAGAGATGGGAGCAGTATTCCATATGCGGCCTGACCTGTGCTTTATACAGTTGTAAACGGTGAGCCGGCGTGAAATACTGACCCGCTCTATTAAGCACACCCAGCTTTTTCGAAGCTAATTTAGCTTTACCTTCCAAATGACCACGAAACTGAACGTCACTCGAAATATCGACGCCAAGGATTCCAATAGTCGGATTGGTATCAAGGGGAGCTCCCTCAAAGTTCAGAGGTACGACGAAGGGATGTTTTTTCGCGGTAAATGCGCAAACTTGTGTTTTGGAGGGGTTAAAGTGGACTAGGTTATGTCGGCCCCAATCCGAGACATGACTTAACATGTTCTCGGTGTCAGTTACAAGTTTATTCCGGCTCTCGATGACGCTTTCCAGAGAAATATTAGCTCGCCCGGTGTAGAGCGTATCCCCAGTACTGTCGTCTGCATAGCAATGAATGCTGTTGTTATGCAGCATGTCATTGATATGCAGAAGAAATAGAGTAGGGGACAACACACACCCCTGCGGGACTCCAGCATTCACGGGCTTCATGTCGGAGCACGAACCGTCGACTGCGACTCTGATGCTACGCCCAGTGAGAAAGCTGGCAATCCATGAACACAATTTCTCAGGAAGCCCGTATGATGGAAGTTTAGAGAGAAGAGCCCTGTGCCATCCCCTGTCGAAGGCTTTTGCTACGTCCAAGCTAACTGCCAGTACCTCCCCTCTACTCTCGACTGCCTCCGCCCATCGGTGAGTAAGATACACTAAAAGATCACCAGCCGAACGACCGCGACGAAAACCATACTGGCGATCACTTAGTAGCTGGTTCTCTTCTAGGTACCTTAAGAGCTGGCGGTTTGTAATGGACTCCATTACTTTGGAGAGTAAAGAGGTAATAGCTATTGGCCTGTAGTTGGACGGATCTGAGCGATTGCCTTTTTTTGGAATCGGGTGGACAAGGGCTGTCCACCCGATAAAGAGAGCCGGAAAAGGCGCGTTAGAACTGGTGCCAATTCAGGAGCACACGTCCGAAGCACAATGGGTGGAACTGCATCAGGCCCACTCGCCTCAGATATCAAGGGAAAAAAGAGCCTTACGAACTGACCTTTGCAGGAACTGAACGTTTGGCATTGTACAAGCACAATGCGGTATGGTTGGTGGAGAGTTTTCCCCATCGTCCAAGGTCGAGTTTGAAGCGAAAAGAGAGCCCAAGAGATCGGCTTTCTCCTTTGCAGTATAGGCCAGGCAGTCATCGGTCCTGTGCAATGGTGGTAGGGACGGCTGACATAAATTCCCTAAGGTAGCTTTGGGGAGAGACCAGAACGCACGCGTCCCCGAAGGAAGGCGCACTAGTCTCTCGCCAATTCTACCTATGAATGATGACTTCGCCTTGGCAATGTCCTTCTTAAAGGATCTGGCGGCAAAGTTGTACTTCTTTCTGAGCGCACTGGTGTTTGGATCCTTTGATGACACCGCATTAGCCCAGGCTTGGTAATGTTGTCGCTTTTGGCGAGACGCCATTTTGCAGCAACGACCAAACCATGGTTGGGACTTGCCGCCAATGGGAACCACAGAGTTTGGAATGAAAAGTTCCATTCCCTGCAGTATCACATCAACAACAGAGTCAGCGGCGACATCAGGATCATCCAGCGAGAAGCAAACTCGCCACCACGGGTAGGACGCAAAGAAACTTCGCATCCCATCCCAGTCCGCTGACCTATAATGCCAGACTCGACGGCTAGCCGCTGGTTGCTGTTTTGAAGTTTCTGTGAGAGGCACAGTGCTGCGAATCAGACAGTGGTCTGATGAGCCTAGTGGTGCATCAACAGAAACTTGATAGCCGTCTGGGTGCGAGGTCAGCAGAAGGTCCAATAAAGAAGGCGCATGGCCCTCCACATCTGGAACCCGTGTTGGCTCTGTTACCAATTGGGACAGACTGTAGGCTAAAGCGAAGTCATGAACGGCTCTACCCGCGTGGTCAGTTGTGCTTGAACCAAGCCATTCGACGTGATGGGCATTGAAGTCTCCCAATACCACAATCTCGGCCGAGGGGATCCGTTGGAGAAGGGAGTCCGTCGCCGCTTGGACGGTCTCGATAAGTTGGTCATAATAAGAGATTTAGATGAATTCAAGAATGTTGACTACGGCATGCACAGCGGCCGTTGCGGTTTGAATTACCTACCTACACTAAGTTGTTTGAACAAGAGAAATTCTTAGCATTAATTGATTCAGAAACTTTTATGTATTCGCATCCTACATCCAGTCTTGTGAAAACATTATACGAATATACTTAGATACGGAGTAGGTAACTCTCCTACCATGCGTTTTCACATATTATTAGTTTATTGGCAAAGCCATAATTTGACCTTACAAACCCTTACAAACGCAGAATGCATCACGAAATCCTGACCAATAATAATAATAAAAAAAAAACACTTACATTTAATATAAATTGGATAAAGCAGAAGGTATTGATGTGGTACAGATTAGAATTTACATCCTTGGTATACAATGTGACCCAAACTTGTTGTCCAAGAAAAATGTTCTTCGGCCCTAAATAATATTTGTTATACCTAATTTCCTTTCAAGGCGAGCCATCCACTTCTAGATAGCCTTATCCAGGTGGCGCCAAATTATTAGTGAATCGTTGACCAGACATGGTATACCACGAGCATCTTGAGATATATGTTTACATCTCTTGCAACAAAATCAGTAACATTAAATCAGTACTGTATTTGATAATATCTTGGTAGCTTTATTCGAAAAATAATAACTTGAATCTTTTCAAAGCTGATAGTTATAAAGTTAAGTAAAATTTTAAACACTGAAAAAAAGTATATTTAAGCATTAACAAAACGCTAAAATATAAAAAAAATTAAGTTATAAAGTTATCATTTCTAACCAAAAAGTTTGAGAAATGTTCTATGTTGTTTATACGCATAGGTCTACTTTACCTGTCATATAAGGGAAGTAATTTACTTTCCATGAATGACTGTGTTTATCACAGTTTTGTTAAGTGTACACTAATTAAGATTTATTGCTCCAAATCAAAAATACAATTCAACATGGGACACAAATGTCATATTAATTAAACCATATTTCTAGGACTATCCTTAGAATCAGATCATAATCAATGATTTGTCACTTATGATTCTTAAACTATATTTTCTATTGTTTGTGCTCAAAAAAGGCAGTCTATTAGTTTAATCAAAAAAAATATATCAATACAAAATTATATGATTGTGATTGAAATTACTGACTTCATTTAGACTTCAAGACCCGTGTTTAGCAACCGCTCATCAGATTGTCCAATATTTATAAGAATCACAGTTATTTGTTGCTGGCTGTACCAACCTCATAAAAAGGCGGTCACAAACATTTGATGCAGATTAAAAAAAAAATAAAAAAAAGGATTTTAAGACAGTGGGCGACATGCTGATACGGATATTTGTCTGTATTTGGAGCTCACAGTCACGTAGTCGCTCGGCATTTACTGCTCACACTGCTCACAGATCTAGTCTGGAGGTGTTTCGCAGAGTTGTTGTGGGCTGGGCTGAGTCACTTAAATGTATTTGTTAATACTGTTGGAGAAATGTTTAGGTACAAATTAGAATGAATTTGTCAATGCAGTATTTACAACAAAATAATAATACTTAATCAAATAAATAAATGAAATTGTTAAAGTCATTGTTTAGAAAACGACCAATGCATCGATAGCCATTAAAAATGCATCTTTTAAGGTGTAAAGGAGGCTTACGCAACTATAAAAAACTACCTACATGTTGTAAAGTTTATATTGACATAATTTTTTATTTTTATTGTGTTAACATTACAATGCTCTGAACATCTGCATGTAATAAGTAATCGTCTTCGGTTGAGACCCGAAGCATAATTAAGAATCAAACGAACTTACCTTGTGAAGTTTGATTCCAATTATGCGAGGGTCTCAACCGAAGACGATTACGTCAACCCATCCCTCCCAACCCAAAAAATAAAATAAAAAATTGTGGAGGATAACACAAAATTCTCTGAAATAATGACGTCTCGTGACGCGGGGTTGCCAGTGCAGGGAACGGAAATAAGATATTTCTTTTTAGGATATATCTAAAAGTGTGAAGAAGATAGCACCATCTCATGTACTGCTGCATGTAATAAGTAATCGTCTTCGGTTGAGACCCTCGCATAATTGGAATCAAACTTCACAAGGTAAGTTCGATTGATTCTTAATTATAGTAATATACGTAACATTGACCACAGCGTGCCACAGCTCCTACTTACTGTTCTTTAAAAATGTATTCTACATTGAAACTTATGGTATGATTCTGGAGGTAGTCATTTTCATTATAGCCGCTACATAAGAATCTGTTGCCGTTATCAATGATACACACAAAAGTTACCCGTTCCCCTCTCCATTTTTCATAAAATCCATAATATCATTTCAATAACAAATAGTTCGAATTCGTTGGTATTGCATGTCTCATAGTTCAACAAAAACTGGCAGTAGCAATAAGATGAGTAAACTAACAATTTGTTTAGGAATAAGGTCCTGGCAATTGCAATATCTAGTACATAAAACACCCTGCCAGGGTAATTGCACTAAAAATTACCTACATTACAAAAGAATAAAGATAAAAATCATTATAATATATTTCTTGAAATAAGTGCTAACTTTCTATACTTACTTACATTCATAAAATATCAGATTCTCTTGTAAAAGTACCCTACATATTAAAAGTTCTGCTTCCTTATTCCTGTCATGTTTTTGTCTTCTGTTTCTGTATTATTCCTTACTGTGTTATCCTATCACGGCGAAGTGTTATGGAACGAGAAACAATTGGTCCGCATGGGCGCGCGCGCCACGAGGTGTAAATGAAAAATGGGCGCCATTCGTTCAGCAGACCTTATTGATTGGAGTACTCATTTGTTCTGATACCGCAGTTGGATGTGTCTGATGTTCACGGGGTTAGTTAAAGGTATTGTTTTTGGAGTAGAACTGAGATTAAACTAATAAAGAACGAATGTTGATTAACGTGCTACGAATTAATAATAATAATAAAGAGAATAATAATACTCATAATAATAACGAACTACATACATTTATGCACATTTTTTAGGTTTGGTGACACTTATAAAGGAGCAGAAATAAAGAAGTAAGTGTTATAATTTAGGATGTAGGAAGTATAATATCCGATTTCTAAAATTCTTTTAAACGAGTTCTCATGAAATACCAGAAATTCGGAGAAAAATGGAATTATGAAGTACATATGTGTTTTTCTGGTAATTTCATATGTAACCACAGACCACTTATCCCCCATAGACTCCGCACAAACCACTTATCCCATAGACTCCGCATACGAGGGTAACGTCACTCATACTACATATGCAATCCATTGCATATGTAAGTGAGACGCCCCCAAACCTAGATTCAGTAATAGTTTGACAGCGCCGCGGCACGCTAAAATTCAAAAATCTATTAATAATATAAATATGCCGTATTGCGGTGTAAAATTGTGTGGAAAGTGGAGCAAACCTTCTAGCTTACAAAAAGATAATATATTTCATCGGTGAGTACAATTTTATGAGGTAAAAGGATACATTTCAAATTGGTTTAAAAATTTAATTATAAATTAAGAAAAATGCACGCGTTGATGTCTTTTAAAAAGTCCCTTTTATTCTGTTGTAAATGCATAAAGTACCATCTCCCTCTGTTTTGGTCAGTGTTGCCCAAGTTAGAACTTGTCGATAAATTTGTTACAAACATCGATTAATTTTTATTAAGTTTAGAACTTTGCTATACCATTATGACATTATTCGGTTATGAGAACGAAATCGAATTCGCTGGTGTATTTTGGTAATTCAATTATAACAATAAGAATCGTTCGTTATATTAAAAATGAAAAATGAAAATGAAAATGTGTTTTATTTCAGAAAATCTTTAACAAATTAGTTGCCGGGGCTTCCCAAAAAGTAATCAAACGATACCTGTGTTGGGAAAGCCTCGCTCTTCCTAGGTGTACATAATATTTTAGATTAAAAACATTCTATTACAATTTAGCTGTGCTAAATTAAGCCAAAAAAAAAAAAATCACTAAAGGTGTGTAGGTGTGAGTGTAGGGGTGTGTGTGTGTGTGTGTGTGTGGGTGGGTGTGTGTGTGTGTGTGTGTGTGTGTGTGTGGGGGGGGGGTGTGGGTGGGGGGGGGGTGAGTGTGTGCTCAGATACGTGTATGTGCGTGCATGCATGTGAGTGTGAGCGAGAGTATGAATGAGTTAGATATACCTACTATTTCAGTCTTACCAATATATCTTCTACTTCATCATAGTTAAGAGTAGAGAGCCATTCAGTCAGAGTTTTTTTACATACAAACAGTTGCAAAGGATAGATATTAAGTTTTCGATTTATTTTGTTGTAAGTGTAAGGGGCTTGAGCTATATATTGATTACTAGCAAAAGTTGTTCGTGCTGGGTAGGCTGGGGCTACAATGTCGCACCGTCTCTTTCTAAGTTTGGTATGGTCAAGTGATAATGTTTTATGATATCTCAGTATCATGTGTAAGATATAAAGTTTCCTAACGGAGAGCAGTTCAGCTTCACCGTATAGTGTTTTAGTCGAAAACCTTCGCGGCCTACAATACATTACCTTGATCAGGGATCTTTGTGCCCGCTCTAGATTTAGAAAGTATGACTTAGCTGCACCTCCCCATACCGAGATACAGTAAATTATCACGGATTGGGCCAGAGCAATATATACTTCATTAAGGAATTCAGCACTCATTACGTGTCTCAGAGATTTGAACACCCACATGAGCTTCCGAACCCTCCCCATTGTTAGTTCCAGGTGTGGATACCAACTTAATCTTTGATCCACGATGATTCCGAGGTATTTAACGCTAGTAGCTTTTACTATCTTTGGGCAATCACAGGTGTCAGGTAAGGGTGTACAGCAGGAATGTATTTTGATTTCAAAGTCCGGTGAGGGCTGCGAACTAATGTACGGAGCAAAGCACACAAAATTCGTTTTTTGGGTGTTAAGAGTAAGGAGATTCTCTCTAAGCCAGTGGCTAACTATAGCTAGTCCCCTCTCAGCCTGTAATTTAACTATATCCCAGGTCTTACCTGTAAAGATGATCGCAGTGTCGTCTGCATAAGACAGTATCCTCGCCCCAACGCTACTTAGATTACAAAGGTTATTAATATATATTAAAAAGAGCGTTGGGCCAAGAACACTGCCCTGTGGGACCCCAAACGTTACGTTTTCCTCGTCACTTAGAAAATTATCAAGCTTGACACTCTGATTTCTGTTTTGGAGGTAACTGCTAAGTAGGGAGAGAACGGAGTCACGGAATCCGATACTTTCCAGCCTGCAAATAAGAGTGGGGATTGAGACGGTGTCGAAGGCTTTCTTGAGGTCAAGAAAAGCCGCAAGACATTTGTTGCCCCTATCTATTTCTTTAATTATAACAGTAGTGAGATCTGTAATAGCATCCTGAGTTGACATTCCCTTCCTAAAACCATATTGAGAGGTAGCTAAGATGTTGTACTTAGTCAGGTAATTTACAATTCTTGAGTTCAAGAGCTTCTCAATGATTTTAGAAATAGAAGATAGTACCGAAATAGGACGATAGTTGTTGACGTCGTCACGATCCCCACTCTTATACACAGGGGTAACAATGGAGCGTTTAAGAAGATACGGAAAGACTCCTGTGCCAAAGCACAAGTTGGCGAGGTCACAGATCAAGGGGACCAGGATATCCTTAGCTTGTTTTAGGAATAGTGTAGGAATACCGTCCCATCCTGGTGCGCTCCCAGAGTCTAAGGACATCAAGGTATTTTCTACTTCCTTGTGACAGGTGTCAGATAGCACAAAAGAGGACAAGTGATGATAGTTGTATGTGTTACTGGAATTCGAAGGTACTAAACAAGTTGTAATGTTCTCAGCTAGTGTTCGCCCAATGTTAGTAAAAAATTTGTTTACGTGGTTTACAGAGGGTTGGGGAGAAGATTTTATATTAAGTAAGTTGTCATTTCGGCTTTTAGGTGGTTTGTAATGAGTAATTTCATTAATGGTTGACCACAGAGCTCTAGGGTTTTTTACCGATGCTTTGATTTTATCTTTGTTGTATTTTCTTTTAAGTTTTTTTATAAGGTTGCCACAAAAAGTACGATAACGTCTATAGGTAATTATTAAAATTTGGTTTAAGGGATTGGATTTGAGTTTTAGGTACAAAGTATTTCTTAGTCTTATGCACCGTAAAGCACCTGTGGTCATCCACGGTTTTAGTGTTCTTTTGCTGTTCGTAACACTAACATTTCTAGTGCTGGCAAGGATAGCTGTCTTGACCATTTCAATTAGGGCAAATGCGTAAGTATCAGGGTCTTTAAACAATTTAAAGAATGAAACATCGATATTGACTAGCCTCTTATAAACATTGTCATAGTTAACTACAGTTTTATACCTTTGAGGAGTTGTTTTTTTATACCTATTTACGATAGATAAAAGAACGGGGGAATGGTCCGTAACTGTAGTATTTAAAACCGCGGTAAAAGCTGAGTTGTTTTTGGTGTCAAGTCTCAGGAAGACGTGGTCAAGGCAGCCATCCCCCCTCGTAGTTAAGCTATGGGCCGCATGAAGTCCATGTTGTGATAACATGTTTAAGTAATCTAATCTATTTGTTCTTTCGTGTTTTTTTTTCAATTGGGGAAATAATTAAATCAATGTTAATATCACCCAAAATCATAACATTTTTACAAGTATTATTGATAAGGTAATTATTGAGAGATGTAGTGAAATCAAATGCATTTAAAAATGACGGGGAACGGTAAATACCCAATATTGTATAATTTAAGATTTGCAGCTCAATGCCGGTCGCATTAATAAGTTTTAATTCTTTATATTTTGCTGAGAGTTTATTTTTGGTGTATACAACTACCCCGTCACATTTATTAATAAGTTCTTTAGTTCGGAAGGACGTATAGTTCACTAGTTGAGGAATGTTTTTGTTAGGGTTAAGATGGCATTCGGTAAGGATTAAAATATCTATTTCACAGTGTAGTTGCGCCAGAGTGAGCTGCAAGTCATCAAAATTTTTGTATATACTTCTAATGTTATGTGTAGCAATAATTAAGTTATGTTGCCAATTTACTGTCTTTAGGTTAAGGTCCTGTATGCTACACTTGAGTGATTCTGAGATTTTAACCTGATCAATTTCTTTTAGCATATTATTATCGAAACTATTCATTAATAGTTAAGTAAGGACTCTTAAGGCTGCAAATAGGGTAAGTACGTTTTATAGTTAGTTTCAAGACAGGTCGTGGAAAGTATGAGTGTATATGGGTAAATTCGAAGTAAAATGTTTTATGTAAAAATATTGTACAATATTTTGTGTGAAGTATATAGTATAGGTGTGTATATACTCCAATAGTGTTGTATGTGGCACGAGAGTATGTAGGTGTATTAATGCTTTGTTTGTGTTCTAGTTTAATTAGAAAGTAAGCGTGTAATGTGTGTGAGGTATAGGTTTGGTAGTTGTAGTTGTGTGGTAAAGGTGTGAATTTGTACATAATATGTTTGTGTAGAAACTTGTGTGTTTTTTTTTATTATAGTAGGTATTGAACAATTTCTTAAAGTTAGACAATTTATAAAATAGAAATAATTTAAGAATAAATATAAATATAAATATGCCTATAGTTAGTCATGGTTCTTGCATTAGTTGGTGAACTTGAGCTTCGTGTTGAATGTAAATAATTTTAGATGCGTCATCTTTCCGGACTAGTACTTTTCCCATGGAGGTCCAGCAGTACTTAGCCTTTTGTGCTCTTTTTAGGTCCCGGGCCAGGAAAAACAAACGTGCCGCCTTGGAGGTAAGTTGCTCAGTAATGAAGATCGGTGTGTCTTCGTGACTAGTGAAGCCTAGATGTTTGGCCTGCAATCGTGTCTTATTTTTGAAATTAAATTCCTTCGCTCTTTTTAGGAGGTCTGATCTCAGAATTGCTGACCTTAGTTCCACAATAATCGTAGGTTTCTTCTCCCCATCACCTCTAGGTTTTAGTCGGTGTATATCGTTGATATCACGTACGTTCATTTCGAGATTAATGGCCTTTGATAAGTTTACAACCATTTGTAACAAGTCTTCCCTTGTTTCCTGGGCTTTTTTGGGGACATTTTTAATTTCTACGCTGGTCTTACGCGAAGTTCTTTGTAAGTCTTCGACTTTGTCCTCCAAAATGCTGATGTAATCTCGATCTTTTTGAGCCTGCATTTCAAGAAGGGCTATTTTGCCGCGGTATTCCTCATTTTGTGCAGTCAAAAGTGTAACCGCCTGATCGATTTTGGCATTTGATTCAGTTATCTCTTGCAATTTGCTGGTTATTGTAGAAAGTTCCTTACTTTGAGCGCTGACGAGCGAGTTGATTAAGTCTTTTATCTCGTCCTTAAATATTGTCAGCTGGTTAGGAGAGGAAACTTCTTCTCTTGGCCGTTTGTTACGTTGAGTGATATTTTCAGTAAGCGTAAGGAAACCTGTGCTGCTGTTTACTGAACGATTTAGTGATGGGTCAGAGGCATATTGTGACATATTTGTTAAATTTATATCTGTACTCGGCGATTGGGGAGGTGTCCGTAGCAGTGTCATGTTAATGTAGGCCTATTTGAATCAAAAGCCGTCGGCAAATATGATCCTCTGTGGGTTGTTAGTGTAAGCGCATCGATTCCGGTAGACAATGGTGGGCGGATCCTAATTAGAGGCCCGGCGTAATCGAGATAGTTGTCTATATGGGTTTGTTCTACTCACACTTAAGTTGGGCGTCGCCGACCGCAAAGGACTGGCGCAGGCGCAGCTAGTTGTCTCCTGTATGCAAATAGCGCGGCCTCACTCTCGCCGGGTGGGAGCTAGATTGTCGCGTGGCAGTAGGGATGACCGACGCAAGCGCAGCTAGTTGTACTGTGGTGACAACCGCTTTCTTCTTATGTTGTCCTGGTACTTGGATGATTTTTGACGTTGAATTTAAATTGTTAATTTAATTCAGCAATAAACACAGAGACTGTTAACACAACCGAATAGAACGGAATCCGAGGGGGAAGAGATATATTAATCATATATTAATCATCAAGTACGAAAAAAGTCCATCGATATCAATATCGACTCCTACCGCATTACTAATACGAATACATTTGATAATGGTGTGTTACATGTCACTATTTTGACCTTTAAATATCCAATCACAGCCAGAGTTACACCCCCACACCCCACTGAATTTTGCCGATTGCATCTTTTAGTAAAACTCGCTGAAAGCGACGTCTATGGGCTATGTGGTCTGTGTATGTAACCATAGTATTTATGTACCATAAAGGCCCCTAAAATAAATGAATTTTCAGCGAATTTAGTGTCCCTAACACTTAGATTTTTGAATATCATAAAATTAAATATAAAGAGAATGACAGCTGAAGCTTTGGTCTCTTAATCGTAACGCACAACGCTGCGGTATGCGGTGCCTGACACACAATCGTATGAAAAACGTCTAGCTACAACAAATCCATTGTCAACGCATGTCGCGGGTTGACAATGGATTTGTTTGAAGATAATTTAATAGAATTTGAATGAACTTTTCTTCTCAAACAATTAAATGCCTTTTTATTAAAGTTTCCAAACAACCTTCCCCCCTCCGTTGTAAAAACATGTTTCTCGGCCTGCTTTTTTGTTATCTACTTTGGTAGCTGCGGCAAAATCAACTGACCACTTCTCCGCAGAGACGGTAAACGCTGCGTCCGCCGTGACGCTGCGTTTGAGTCGCATACCGCAGCGTTGTGCGTTACGGTCAAGAGACCAAAGCTTGAGATGAGTGAGTGAGCTGGTAAGTGAGTGAGTGAGTTAGTGACCTTCAGGGTAGATAAGGACTGTAATGTAAGTATATTGTTTCGTTAAAATAAAAGGCCAAGATCTTTGCCCAGCAGTAGGACACGCTTAGGCTATCGGCTAAAAAAGGCCTTATATAGAAGAGTCTAATAAGTTACGAGCGGAGCGCTAGTAAATTTGGAGTCACAATACTCTATCAAGAGAATACTTAGGCTTTAAGAACTTTATTCATCATCATCATCATCATCAGCCTATAAACGTCCCACTGTTGGGCACAGGCCTCGCACGTAACAATAGCACGTGGGGATAATGGGCCATAACCCACCACGCTGGCCCTATGCGGGTTTTGCCTACCTTACTAGAGTACGAAATTTACACTTTGCACCATAAACCTAATTACTACAATATTAGACAGTATTCAACATAACAAGCAGATACTATTCTCTTGGTACATATACTCGTACAATATTAAATATTTTCGTATTCAGTACGAAGTAAAATAACACAGAAATAAAGAAAAAAACGAACTACTTAATTCTTTGCCTCGGAAGTCCTGTCGGATGTAATAAGCATTTCTTCAGCATTGTTTAGGTAAATCCATTTAAATGCTAAATAACCACTTCTACTCGGGAAAACAAGAGAATTGATAAGCCGACTGCAACGCCACAGTCCTTTAAAAAAAACTTTATCTCACCTTATAGTAGTGACAAATCTTTTCACACTTACTTATAGTAAAATTGTCTGTACGTTAGAGATATTGAAGAAAAACTTATACGGGGGTCTTTATTATGGCAACAGAAGCCAAAACATTTTTTTGAAAATTTTTGTCTTCTGTCAAAGCCAAAACATTTTTTTGAAAATTTTTGTCTTCTGTCAGAATGTGTGTTTGTACGTTATTTACGCAAAAACTACTGAATGGAATTGAATGCAGTTTTCATCGATGTATTACGATATAGAGGTCTAACTTAAAATATAGGCTCCTTTTTATCACGTAAATAAAACTTGGACGGGAAGTAATGAGGTAATGAACTTTGTATGAAATTTTTTATTGTGTCGTCCGATTTGCTTCTAACTTTGCAGAAAATACTCCTGAATAGGGCTGAAACAATACTTATAACGAAATTATAACAGGTCGATGTCTGTACATCAGTGATATTGAAGAAAAACTTATACGGGGGCCTATAAGAGAGCAACAGAAAACAAAACATTTTTTTCTTGGATTTTTGTCTGTCTGTCTGTATGTACTCGTATGTTAAATTCCAGTAAGATTTCTTTCACAAATATGTATATAAAAAAGTACTTAAAATCCGTAGTCCAACTAAATCATTCAAATATCCTTTTGTATATTGTTAAATGCTTGTATCTTGCAGATGACTTTCAGCTTGCGTCAACTAACCTGTAAACTGAGAGCAGGTTGCATAACAAAGTGCGTAGCGGACAGCAGGCGCATTCGGCCCGAGCGCGTGTGCGTTGCGGGCAGGGCGGGCGAGTCAACGTTTCACCAAATTACAACTGAACATGTGCTTAGCGTGATATGTGGTGAGCCCATTGCCGCACAATGCTGTTACATACATCCATGTGCACTCCTTAGTCCGTTAGTCGCCGTCGGATATTCAAATAACCTTTTTTTATTTTGTTATGGTGTTGCTAAATGCTTGCATCTTGCACATGACTTTCAAGCTTGCGTCAACTAAAAACTCAACTAATCTGCAAACTGAGAGCAGGCTGCATATCAAAGTGCGCGGCGGACAGCGGGCGCATGCGGTCCGTGCGCGCGCCCCATGTGCGTAGGAGCACCGTGCGCGCTTCTTTTTTGGGTTCCGTAGCCAAATGGCAAAAAACGGAATCCTTATGGATTCGTCATGTCTGTCTGTCCGTCCGTATGTCATAGCCACTTTTTTCCGAAACTATAAGAACTATACTGTTGAAACTTGGTAAGTAGATGTATTTTGTGAACTGCATTAAGATTTTTACACAAAAATAGAAAAAAATAAATTTTTGGGGGTTCCCCATACTTTGAACTGAAACTAAATATTTATTTTTATAAAACCCAAACGTGTGAGGTATCTATGGATAGGTCTTCAAAAATGATACTGAGGTTTCTAATATATTTTTTTTTAAACTGAATAGTTTGCGCGAAAGACCACTTTCAAAGTGGTAAAATGTGTGGTCCCCCCCCTGTAACTTCTAAAATAAGAGAATGATAAAAGTAAAAAAAATACCATGCAAACTTCCAACGAAAATTGATTTGAACGAGATCTAGTAAGTAGTTTTTTTTAAATACGTCATAAAGTAATTATTAAAAAAAATACACTATTATTAAAACATCGATCAAAGTTACAACGAACTACAAGAACTTTTATATGATGTTACTTGCTGCTACGGAACCCTTCATGGGCGAGTCCGACTCGCACTTGGCCGGTTTTTTATTTTATTTCTCATCTTGTGATCAGACCGACTATAAGCAAATATGGTGTGGGATAGTTCACGTTAACTAACCTGCAAACTGAGAGCAGGCTGCATATCAAAGTGCGCGGCGGACAGCAGGCGCATTCGGTCCGTGCGCGAGCGCGTCGCGGGCAGGCGGGCGAGCGCCGCACGCATTGCGCCCGCCTCGCGACGCGCGCCCCAAATGCGCAGAAGCACGGTGCGAGCGCCGTTCATGTCTAGCGCGCTGCAAAGGAGAATGCAATTTTACTGTGGGAGTTAGACTAGTTTTGCGTAACGTAGCGATTTAATTAAATAAGTAGTAATCAATAGCAGAAATGTTCTGAATTATTAAGCAATCAATAGCAGCAATGCTCTGAACTCTCCTTTAATATCGTTTAGCAGTCTTCGATCAGTAGTAGCGCACAAATTTCCCCTTGCCAATATGAAAAATATTTTTTTAGTTTTTTCCTTATTACTTACATTAAAATAACAATAAAAAAAATGTTTCTTGGAGATCGATCAAGGAGCCAATGTGCTTTTTTTACTTGATATAATGCTGTCTCACGCATACACCGAGGAGGCATGCATACACAAGGGCGACCTCGGGTTTTGTCATGTCCAGTTAAAAAAATTGCCAAAGTTGCTTAACTGGCAAGTTCGTTAACCAAACGCCTTAGCGAGTAATAACAAATAGATTCGTATAAAGTACATTAATTTACTATTGAAATGAAACACTATTTACGGATCAATACTCGCGTTTAATTTACTAAATTAACTACATAGTTTATTTTGTGTTTTATTTCAATGTGTAATGCTCGCTTAAACCTTAGAAAACAATAACTAGTTTATACACGACCCATAACAGTTTAAAACCGTTTAATGTCACATTTTTTCTTGAACATAACAAATTATCGCTTGTTCATAACTAAATTCCCTTACCTTATGTTTAAGATTTCAATTTCATCCTCTAAAGTGATATTAGACCCTCTTAAATAGCTCGTTATCTGAAAACAATAGTAATAAAGTTTTACTAAGGCATCTTAGCAAGATAAGTTAGTGCTCAAGGCTCGGTCACACTGGTACCATTAAAATAATTTAATGAGCTTCAGTTTTGTTCTTTGAGAGGACAAATAGCTTGCTACTCCACGTCATAAAATTAAGATAAGGACAATAGAGGGAGAATAAAGCGTCTTTAAGACTTTTCGCAATTTAAAACGTGGAGTTTGTTTTGCCGCTTTTAAATTATACGTTTAGACGAACTGAATACAGGGAATAGTACTAAATAAAATTTTGTAAATTATTGTATGATGAAAATAATGAATGTCCATATTTCACCTAATGTAATTTGGTGAATAGAATATAATAGAATAGAATTATTTATTTGCTAAGAATATGGTTGGTTACAATTAGCTGGTCATATTTTTATATACTCACATATTCTGCTATGTAGACATGCAAAATTTTACAAAATAAATATTAAATTAATAATTATACAAAAAGACATTAACATTGTTGCCATCATTATTATAGTATCAAATAGTATTATTAGTATTGTATCATTAAAATCATTTTTATTAATTATTCAATTGTATTGGGTACTAATTGTTGTATAATTACAATTTATTTACTGAAATGTGAATTACCCTCTCCTTTGGGGATGATAGTCGTAAACCTATGTATGTATGTGTATGTATGAAAATAATAACGATGAGTTACTGTGTGTACTTGTCTTTATTTGAGATTAAGTCTCAAACAGGATTCGAACCTGTGGGCTTATACCGGGTCAGATGCTTTACCAACTATGCTATCGTGGCCTTGTCTGTCTGTTTTTTTAATGCCACAACGTGGAAGCATATACTCATCATCTCACCTAATGGTATATAAGGCCGAATATGCAAGCACACTTTCTGAATCTTACATACATACATTTATAATCACGACTATTATCCCCGAAGGGTTAGTCAGAGACTAGGCAATGAGGACAGCAAAAGCAGTCCTCTACCATAGTTCACTTTTCACCGAATAGCGACTGCACATGTGCTCAGCGTGACAGGTAGTGAGCCCATCGCCGCTCTATGCTGTTGGATGTAAGTATGTGCAGTCTCTAATTCGCCTTTTACGACACCCAAGGAAGGGAGGGGGTGGTAGTATTCTTTCACCGCCACGCGACGCGGTTATGACTGAATCCTCATTTAATTTTACTATAATCAAACGAACAAAAGAATAAAATTACAGCAATACCTGGTCGAAATATTTTTATTTACCCCTCAAACCCCAAGCGGTCGCATGAGACCGCACCTACAAAAACACACTTGACTTTGTACCGTGTTTTCATAGACTTACAGACTATTTTAGTATGAACAAGTTTGGTTATTTCGGTTCTGTTGTTCATCTTATGTATTGTTATCGCACAATATAGCATAGTCTATGCTCCATTCTGTCAAATTTGACGTTGACAGTTACTGTCAAAAAATTGTCAAAAAAATCCAAGAGTGAGTGGTTAAGAAAGCTTATTTATAAGCACTTTTGAATCGTCCAATATCTTTTTTCAGTGTACCACTCAATCAGGGCGTGTCTTTAGGTGACTTTATAAAGGAGTAACAAAATTTTCAAATATTAAACGAAAATGGGTCGTTAGTTCGGTTCGTATAATATAAAGAAAGAAGAAAAAGAAATATAGCGACAACCTCTTAAAGGCAAATCTAAGAGCGCAATATTGAACAACTTTAATATTTCCCTTTCTCAAGAAGTATTGAACCCTCCGTTCCATACAAAAAGTTATTTAGTTTGGAAGCTTATT
This sequence comes from Scoparia ambigualis, assembly GCA_963921215.1. Classification (NCBI taxonomy): domain Eukaryota; kingdom Metazoa; phylum Arthropoda; class Insecta; order Lepidoptera; family Crambidae; genus Scoparia; species Scoparia ambigualis. The sequence continues at coordinate 24,283,377 of OY992520.1, read as the reverse complement.
TTTCTTTGTTACCATATACTTATATGACTTGAATTTCAACGAGTAGAACTGGTGGACAACTCGTAGGACTTTCTAAAATACGATTGATGTAGTAATCTTCATATTTTTTGCGTGCTAGGACACAGTGGCACAAAATAAATAAATGCACTACGACAGTGGCTAGGTAAAAAAAATTAAGTTAAAGTTTACATTAATAACTTCTTGGTGGAGATATATTTCTTCAACGAAATACTAAATAGCTTAAACGATATTCGATAGTATAATTATAACATATCTACTGGTCAGCATGAAAAAATTATATATTGTTGCAATCTTATTTTAGAATGTATGTGGTAGGTACTGTGGGTTGTCCAGTTTTACTTTCAGAGTTAAGGCCATTTACACACTGCGATGTTTATTCACTCCATCAGGTGACCCACCTGCTCGTTTGCCTCCCTCGCACGCTTGTAGCGATGCAGATCAGTGAGAATAGTAGGATTGTGATAGGGGAAAAGTCGCAGTATGTATTAAAGATGGTGAAAGTTGTAGCGGAAAAGATAATGACAATAGTATAATATAATACCTGCTTAACTATTTCTTGCGATATGTTGATGTTTGGTTGGTCCATGATCTGCAGTCTCGTTTCAAAACGGGCCGTGTCTGAGAAACAAAGATATACGTTATTAATGTTTGAATTTTATTTTTTAGGATTATTAAAACCTCTTTTTGTCTGTTTTGTAATTATTAACAAGTTTTTTGTTGACTTTAATATCTGGGCAAAATAGTACGTAAGCGTCTTGAACACAGTAAGTACTGAATGAAGTAACTGCGGTGCGGGTGGATATTTGCAAAAAATATCAGATGCTAAAGTAAGAAAAAAAAACATGTTATTAGTTATTATAATATACGTAACCGTTATAGTTTTTTTTCTCTTATATAATGGCTTCGTGTGGTCAGCACATTTAGCCAGTGCCAAGTAAGATATTATAGTGAATATTTTCTTTGCATGAAGTAGATGATAATGAGTAATAATGAACGTTTAATGATAAATGATATTTCCCCAAACCCCAAAGTCTCAAGGACTCTATAATGCTGTGGGACTTTATTGAGATCTCACACGGACTTCTTGAGAGAATCTGAAAAGTGATGTTGCACTGTTTTGTTTTATTTGCCAACACTCATGCACGTTCACGAACTAAGAATAAAACAAAACTGCAGACATGACGCTTCACTTTTCCACCAAAAAGTCCACCTTGAAAAGTTAAAAAAAGTTGTACTTTACCTGAAAACTGAAATTATGAAGTATAAATTATTGTATACTTACTTAAGTCTGTCTCTCTCGGGTTACATTCACATGTGGTTCCCTCTTTGCAGCCATCCGAACATTCTTCGATTCCGCATTCTGAAATACAGCAAAATAATAACTTATGGCCTAGTACATCTGGGCCTTATAGTGTATCAACATTATAGCTAAATATTTTCATTAGGTAAGGTAGAACAGAGATTTTAAACTGCCTCTGTGATCTAGTGGTAAGATAACTGGTCTCAGGCACCAGGATCCAGGGTGCGACTTCTAGCGTGTGTTAGTGTTTGTGTATATGTACCTAAATACGCATATATTAGGTTTTCTTGTACCATAGTTGTTCGTCATAAGAGTTTCTATCCACTGACTAAACCAACCAAGCATTGTTTATATCGGCATAATTATTCTTACACATAAGTGAAGTGTCACCTGCAAGCAATACAATATCACAGAAGTGTTCAAAGAATGACAATTGGGAAGTAATTGATACATCAGGCAGATTCCCGGGTAAGATTAACCCCTGTAAGGTAGCCAGTTCCTAATTTGTTAAAGGATTACGGTTAAAGTGCGCTAGGCAGGAGCCTAAGGGGCCTTATCGTCCCATACCATCTGGTGTCAGAGCACTTCCTCGTTGCAAAATTAAAAACCGTTTACACGCCTCATTTGCGCTCAATCATTTGATCTCCGTCATTTCCGTTAGACCGGCCATTTTGCATCCAAAATCCTTATTAATATCCTCGAACGCCTGGTAAGCGCCATAATTGGGAAACGGCCAGGATAATGGTAAAGAATAATGGCGGCTGTTTAAAAGCTCACTCTCAGTTCGCCTATTATGAGAATCGTGCCGCTCCTTCCGACTCGACTTTACTTTGACGTAGAGTTCTGCTATAACAATTGCATTTAGCGAAGATGTTTTTCGTTCATACATTATCTTCGTTAGTATATTAAAAAAATTATAAAATATATATATTTATAAATAAGTAATGTCTTCATTATTAAGTTTCAATGCCAAAATTGATAGGCACTTTTTGATTAAGATACTTTGTTCCATCTATAGAAAACGTTAACGGAATATTAACAAAATGCACTTTGAGTAGGATAAATACGTTTCGACGGTCCCTACGTATAATCCCATAGGTGAAAATCGCATATTTTTAAGGAGAGCTTTTTGAAAGTGTCTTTATCAGTAACTTTAAAAGTATACAAGCTGTGATTACCAAACTAAGCAAGTAAATAGTAGGTTAAGTTAAGAATGTACTGAAAATATATTAACTTGATTTATAATATTGTATATATGTTATTTTAGATTTACTGAACTTACGTCGGAACATACAAATCATTTAACAAATCAAATGGCACTTACTGAATTTTACATGGGGAGTTGCTCAACGTCAAATTTTGTATGTGGTATTTAATAATTTTGTTTTCGGAAAACTTATTGGTTTAATTTAAGATAGGGTATTAGACAAATAAAATAAATTGTAATGTAGGTATATGTAAAAATTAACTTTTATTAATTTACATAATTAGTTCCAAATCACTTATACATTAAACGCAACTGACACTAGGGTACTTATACGAGAGGCCCCTCGCGCAGTGACGCTCCGACGTATCATTCAAGTTGTGGCACTTCAGATATACTACGGCGGAGAATTTAATTTATATTGCGGCTATAGTATTTGACATACTTCGAAATCTAGATAATTATTGAACTTTTTCACTTGTTTGTTTCATAGACCGATAGAGTTAAATCGGTAGAAGACAATTAAACAAAAAACTGAAAATCACGGATGTGCCACATCTGGGATTATGCTTAGGGACCGTCGGTTTATGAGTGGCATAAGAAGGTGCCGGGCGGAGCCGCGTGATCGCAAAAACTGACATAAGTCTCATAATGAACTTCAAAGCAAAATCAATCATATTGATATTTAAAATTAAAACAATTCTGCTTTAAAGTTTCAGACCTAGTAATTTGATTAGAGCAATGTTTTTATTCTGCGAAATGTACAAAACCATCACACGCTTGTGTGAAAAATTTAAATTTACTTTTTTAAGAGGGGGGTGACCTGCGGAATATCAATACAAATATTTTCATGTAAGAATTATTGTTACATGCGTAAAATTAAGAAAGTTGTCGAAGAAAAATGTTTTTTAGGAGTCATTAGATTTATGTATGGTTTGTTATTGTTTAAAGAATTTGTTTCAAATTTCAACAAGGCCACGACCTTGTGCAATGATCAGGCTAACTTACGTAAGTCCTTTTAATGTATTTAACTAATTCAGCGCATAGTACAAGTAACTTAAAAATACGTATATTTTCACAATTTCGCGCAGGATCCCCTTAATAATTTTCAGATGGGCTTCACTCTGTACGTATGGTAGTTTAATCTATTTTGTTATTGCCGTGCTAAGAATTTTTTCTGTCATATTCTTTCTTTGCACTTAAAAAAACACTTATATCCAAACATTTTAATTAATTTTTGGTAATTATATTGGTTGATTGCCTCGAAATTGGGACTTTACTAAAACTTCTGGAGAATTTCCTATTAAGACGTTCCACATTTTGACGAGGGCAATTCCAATTAGATACTTCTCTATTCATTTGTTTAACACCAGCCAGTTATTTTCAGTATAAATTTGTAAATGGAATACTTGCCTCTAAATAAGAAACAGCTGAAATGTGGAAAAATGAACATGTTGTAGTCGTTTATAAAAATAAAGTTAAAACATTAATAACTTCTTGGTGGAGAAGTGGCGTGCCCCATTTGAAGTTTTGTTTTTATTTCTGACCTATGTGTGAATTCGAATGTTTTTTATAAATCAGTAGTAAGAAATCTAATAGTTATTGATTGTTGACTGAACAGTACAATGTTACTTTTAAAATTCTTTCAAGAAGTCTGCGTGATGTCTTCGAGTTCCAAATCATCATCATCAACAACATATTGAAAATTCATAATCACACGGCGAGCATTCACGAAACACGCTAATAAAATTTACAAACGTTCGCAAGTGATTTCAAATGGGGACTATATTTCTTGTCACCAAAATTTATATTTGTCATCAAGTTGTATCACCTAATAAATAGATCTATTGCCATGAAATATTTTCGTTCTCAGATAAACAAAAAGTGTTCCCTGGTATGAATTATCAAATTAATGTTAATATAGTGTAAAATAAGAGATGGATTACCAATAAAATTGTAGTGCATTAGATTAATATAAACTTCGTTCTTATAATAATAGTTTTATTACTTAAATAATAGCTTTGTGCTCAGAATGGTAGATCTGTCACCAAATAAATTGATTATTGATCCCTGACTGACTCCTTTTTATTTGTTTTATCACCAATAAAGTAATTACATTTTATTTCGTTCAGTTATTAAAATAATAGTATTCGTTACCAATTTAATATATCAATTTATAATTTTAATAAAAATATGTTCAAAAAGGCAGAGACAAATTGGCGCGCTTTTAAAAAATTATCGATCCGGCCTCAACGATGGGTCGTAGGTATAGGTACGATCACACGATGCGCGGCGCGGGCAACGAGATGCAAGTTTACTTCATTTGCGTAATGGGCGAAGTTGCCTAAAGAAGTAATACTGACGTATAGTGACGATGCTTTTAAACACTATGAAGTACTGGCTGGTAAGGCAGACAAAATACAAAACTTTGCAAGTGTATCGACTGATTTTGATGACTACAAAGTCCAACGGTTCAGCAAATGGATTTACCGCACGATATTGATTGGTTTCATGGGAAATGCAACTGCCCTGCGTTTTACAAAAATTATATGTGCAAACATATTATCGGATTAGCCATATGCTTAAAGCTGGCCAACCCCCCACCAGTAGCAAAAAATGTGCTTATAGGCCAGAAAAGAAAAAGGGGGTGCCCTTCAAAATCCAAACCAGCGCTGATTATTCAGTGATTATTATTTTTAACAATAAATAATGATTATTTTGACTTTAATTAAGTGTTTTATTTACTATTCTGCTAGAAATTTTATTTAAATATATTTATACTACCTGTGGGAATTAAGATCCTTGGGGGATCCAGTTAAGTATCCTCTTTTGGTTGAAACGATGATGACGACAACCTAAATTTTTTTGGAACTTTATGAAATTTTCTAGTGACATAATATATGATTTATTGGTGATCTCTTTAAATTAGTTTGCTTAAATACTTATTAGGGCACACCTATTATAATACATACAAAATCATTTATTTGGTACTTACTAGACCCTATATCTCCATGATTTTAGGTGATTTATTGTGGAATTGATTTTATATTGTTTGGTGACTACATTTTGGTGACAAATCTACTATTTTGCGGGTAAACCCTATTATTTAAGAAACACAAAACTAATTAAATTGGCGATAGCTAAATGATACCCATTTCAAATCACATCACACTAATATTATAAAGGCGAAATTTTGTAAGTGTGTATGTTTGTTACTCCTTTACGTAAAAACTACTTAATGGATTTGGATGAAATTCGGCATACAGATAGTTTATAACCTGGATTAACACATAGGATACTTTTTATTCCGATATTCGCACGGGAACGGGAACCCCGCGGGTGAAACCGCGAGCGGCCGCTAGTAATATAATAAGTTAATGTTTCCGCAACCGTATCGCGTAGCGGTAAAAGCATACTACCCCCCCTCTCTTCCTTTGGGTGTCAAAAAAGGCGACTAACGGACTAAAGACTGCACATACATCCAACAGCATAAAGAGACGATGGGCTCATCACCTGTCACGCTGAGCACATGTGCGATCGCTATTTGGTGAAAAGTGGACTATGGCAGGGGACTGCTTTTGCGGTCCTCATTGGTGGTCGTGATTATATGTATGTAACGTTACCCAAACCCTTCGATCAACAATACCAACTAGATAACGCGTCACGTACAAAATCAAAGCTAAATTCTGTCCACGTGACTAAATACTTTTTCAAAGCAATAAATTACTCCTGTCACTTAAAAACGAAAAGACGTCAATAACATTAAGTGGTGAAATCAACCTTAACGGGCAACAAATAAAGTACTTTTTCCAGTTATGCCTTGCGAGAAAATAAAAGCTCACTTCTCAAGTGCGCTCTTATTTACCGACACACATTTTTAGCGCAGACCTGACTGAGTTGTATTGTTGATCGAAGCCTAAACCACAGCCTTAACTGTGTGTGCCTAAACATTGTGACAGAATTGTAGCCACATAACAGGACAACTTCTGTTCTTTGAAATTTATGGGCTTAATCACGACACTTGCCAAATGCGGATAGGTGATCACAAATCCGGGCGATTCATCGAAAAATCCGAAAACACATGTTACCCGACCTGGGCAGCGAACGCGGGACCTCCGGATCATGAGCTGAGCGCTTGACCACTCGTCCACCGAGGCGTTTTGACGTTGGTATTCCAAAATTGGTCCAAAAGCAACAACTGCCACCTTACTCTTGAAACCGATCGCTATTGGATCGGATTGGTATTGTGAATTTTCGTATTTTTAAGTTACGACACCAGCGCTAATTTGGATTAATTTGGATTCATATTGGGTAAACTAAATGGCATTGAGCTTTGTATTTTTTTCACTCAACATCCACGCAATATGAATCCATATTAGCTCTGGTGTCGTAACTTAGGAGTACGAAAATTCACAATACCAATCCGATTCAATAGCGATCGGTTTCGAGAGTAAGGGGGCTGTTTCCATGATTCAGTCTAAAATAAAACTAAGGATATCAGAATCTCAAATTTTGTTTAATTAATTACATTTTTTTAATTTTTATTTAATTTGCCCTTTCATTGTAAAGTTGTTAAGTTTAATTTTCAATGTCAATGGTAATAATGATAATTAAGGGATATGTAATAGAAATGTATTTAATTTGATCATGAAATTTATAAAGAATTTAATTGTTTAAATTCTCTCTTTGAAATCGAAATTATTATGTTAATTTGATTTGTTATTTTTTATATTGTTTGTGTTTTGACGTTTATAACTTTTAACCAATAAAGCATGTAGCAAACGGATTTTATTGGATTTTAGTCTATCCTATTTTAAGTTCTCCATTAAACTGTACTTACTGACTGTAATCTGTTATGTGTTGTAATAAATTAATAAATAAATAAAACTATCTTGAGATACGTCTTTGTGACAACTCAAGTGTTATTCTCTTTAGCTTTGCATATACAATGTGGAAAATTTGCAAGCAACAGGATACACAAACGACAAACGACCAGCATTATCATGACAAAGAAAACTACATCTTACGCTCTGAGTACACGCTCACTTAAGAAAAAAATCTAAGTTGATAGCATTTAGCGAGGAGAGTTGTGCTTTAAATACGCCAAAAATGTTTAAAACTTTCTCAAGGGATACTTGGTAATTGAAAGGTAAGTTTTCAAATATCAGTGGTCTGAACTAATCTTGAAACTAAAAATTATAAGATTTGAAAATATTAAAGCATAGAACTTTAACTATAACGTCGCGCATCTTAAACGCCGATTTTAGGGAAACATGGCATTTGCTCCGTGATGGTAACAAAGGAGGTAACTTTACAAACATTAAATTTTTTTCTAACACAAAACAAAGGAAGAATCGGCGCGTAAGTAATGATCTCTTGTTTTTATTCTACAACGGGTAAGGGAAGGTGGAAGCGCGCTTCACCCTGAATTCTCAACCACTGAAGAACTGGCTATCTTACTGACTAAAGTTTAGAGTTTTAACTGTCGGAATACAACTATGCTATAAATATCGTTGTTATGGCGACAGACTTAGAGAAGATGGTGGTAGCTAGCCAGGTGGACTTAACAGCCCTACCACCAACCAAACAAGGTACACAAGGATGTACCTCCCGCTGGGAATCGAACCCGGGACCTCCAGGACCGGTGGCGTAACCACTAGACCACAGAGGTTAAAAATCTACTAATTACCGCTCATTATTTGATATAAGTAGTATTTTAGCCACAGTCAGGCATTAATGAGATCACGTATGTGTGCCTTGACTTCACCTCGGCCTATATTGTCACGTTCGTCCATCGATACCACCTTACTATCAGCCAAAAGGCCTATTCAAACCTGAGCGGTATTAGACAGCGAATACCGCTCAGCCCCTTTACTCTTGAAACCGATCGCTATTGGATTAGATTGGTATTGTGAATTTTCGTACTCCTAAGTTACGATACCAGAGCTAATATGGTTTCATATTGCGTGGATATTGAGTGACAAAAATACAAAACTCAATGCCATTTAGTATAAATCCAAATTAGCGCTGGTGTCGTAAGTTAAAAATAGGAAAAATTCACAATACCAATCCGATCCAATAGCGATCGGTTTCAAGAGTAAGGGGGCAGGTCGCTCTTGCCGCGGAACTTGATACTAAATACCTGAGCGAAACCCGCGCGGTATATACCTTTGCCCACAGCGGCAGCGAATACCGCTCAGGTTTGAATAGGCCTTTACTATCAACTATTAGAGCAGTATTACTTTAATCTTACCATGCAAATTCCCATACGAATTTTGAATAGTAAAATAAAGTTCTGCTCTAAGGGGGTGACAGGTGACAGGTAGGGCCCCTGTTTTGTTGGCTGCAAGTAATGTACTATACCTGGCTCAGCTATCTGTGACGTGCAGAGATCCCCGGTGTAGCCAGGGGCGCAGATACAGCTGACAGCGGCTGGACCCATCTGCCTGCAGACAAGGAAGACAGTCAGTTTTCAAATGGAGAATAGGTAAGCCACCCTGTAAAAGATATTGGAAAAATAAAAACTTAGTGTCGAGATGAAATCATTCTCCTTTTTAAAGTCGGTTAAATAGATAGACTATATTTTGTTTCAGTTAACTAAAGAAGTTGTTATAATGTAAAAAGATAATTACTGAGTATTCATTTAATTAAACTCTTGTACCGGAAATATTTTATTTTAAAAATCACTCTTCTTTACAATTGTTTTTGAATTATATTTGATCATTAATACAGTGTATATAACTGGGTGTGATATTATGATTAAAGGAGAAAAAGTAGAGCAAGTGAAAGAGTCAGTGTACCTTGGCACGATGTTTACTAGGGATGGAAAGCATGACAAAGATATTGAAAGGAGAGTGAATGCTGGGAATAGAGTGCATGGGGCACTTCACGCCTTTATGAGCAGCCGGAAAGTGTACAAAAAGCACGACTAGCTGTGCATGGAGGAGTCTTAGTGCCGACACTAATGTATGGAAGTGAAAGTTGGGTGTGGCAGAAGAAACATGAAAGCCGAGTGAATGCAGTAGACATGAGATCGCTTAGAAGTATATGTGGTGTGACTTTGAATTATTGGATAAGGAATAGTGTGATATGAGAGAAGTGTGGAATTAATGAAGATGTAGTGACAAAAATTGAAAAAGGCATGCTAAGATGGTTTGGTCATGTAGAAAGGATGGATGGAAAAAATAATTACAATGGTGCACGAGACAAGATTGAATGGGATAGTTGGAAGGGTAAGACCTCGACGAACGTACTAAGACCAGATCGGTAACCTTCTCGTTAAAGGTCAGGTCAAGAGTACCCTAGACCGACGAGCAGGCATGAAGAATGTTATGAGAGTGAGGGAAGCAAAGGATGTGTCAGGATCTCAGCAAATGGAAATCTGTGGTCTCTGCCTACCCCCCTGGGAAGCGTATAAATGTGTCATCATGATCATCAGCCTATAAACGTCCCACTGCTGGGCACAGGCCTCCCACGTGGACAATAGCACGTGGGGATATTGAGCCACAACCCACTAAGCTGGCCCAATGCGGGTTGGTGGCTTTTAACGACTGTCATCTTACAACAACAACGGCTTAACGTGCCTTCCGAAGCACGGAGGAGCTCGAAATGGTCACCCATCCAGCGACCCGGCATTGCGAAAGTTGCTTAGCGAGCAAGATCGCAAGCCGAACCCGCTAGCCGCTGCGCCATAGAGCTTCTCCTTATGTATGTATGCATGTATTAATAAATTTTTATTTAACATTTCGATTCTTATGGTAAATTATTCATAGGTACTATTTAAATAAAATAACATTTTTTTATACCATTGCACTAAGAGTTAAGAATAATTTGTTTATAAACATTTTCCATCGAATTCGGCTCTAATACACTAGCCGACCCTGTTTCTATTTCATAGCTGTTGTTGTTGTTGTTTACTTTACGCACCTGACGACTCCGTGACCGAGTGGGCGCACGCCGGTTATTGCGACACCATTTCTTCGGGTCTATTTAGAAATAACTGTTTTTATCCAAATTGTTACGGTCTAGGTATATATGTATACTTACTAAGTATTATAGAATGTTTATCCGTGATCTAGTTACCTTTAAAAAAATCAATGAAGCTTTACTTGGACAACATAAACTGGTTTGAGTGTGTGAAAGTTATTTATTTATTTGTGGTTTATGCTTATGTAAGAAAATTGTTCCTAAGGTTGACGTGCCCACCACACATTGAAATAAAACCTTTTAACCTTAATCACATGAATTACACATTATTTTATATTAACTGGCTTTTGCCACGTGGTCACAAAACGGCTGAGGTGTTCGTCGTCGTAAAATTAATTAGTATCTTGCTACCGTCAACTATTTTTAATTGGGTGCTGGGTTCCGTTTCACGCAATATGAGCTTCCGGTATCCTTTAGTCTTGGCTTAAAAAAGGTAAAGCTTAATTTATTTTCTCCACAATCATAAATACAAGATATATAAGAGTACCTACATCTAAAGATTGTGGGACTGTTGCATGAGTCTAACGACAGGCACTATCCGGGAAGTTAAATTACTATGGTCTCAAAGGTTTTGCGTTTAATTTGATAGTCTTATCTTAATTCTAAAACACAAACTGTAGATGTCACTGGTACTAAGTCATCTGGTTCTCATGTAAAAATGGGAGTTCCACAAGGGTCAATTCTAGGCTCTTTATTATTTTTGATATATAATATTTCAATGACCTGCCATTCTTTGTAAAAAACTTCTGTAAAATTGTATTGATGATACTTCACTAATTTTTAATGTGACTAGGTCTAAGAAAAATTATGACAATGTTAACAATGTACTCAGTTGGTTTACTGTTATTAATTTACAGCTAAATGCTAAAAAACCATTAATTTCACACTACCAAATGTCAAGACCGAACAAACCGATGTAAGGTTAAACGGTGATAAATTAGATTTGGTATATTTGACTGATTTTCGAGGGATAACCCATGACTCAAAACTTCAATGGAATCCTGATATATCGAAATTGGCCGGCAAACTCAGTTCTGCTGCTTACGCCATTAGAAAAATTAGGCAGTTAACCGACGTTAAAACTGCTAGAACTGTTTACTTTAGTTATTTTCACAGTGTCATGTCGTACGGCGTCCTACTGTGGGAATCAGCAGCTGATGTTGAAATGTCATTTTACAGAAACGAATAATAAGAACCATCTAAAGACTTAGGTCACGGACTTCTCTAAGAGATATTTTTAAAGAAGTTGGTGTTATTACAGTTGCATCTTAATTATCTTTCTTAGGGCAATGTATATACTATTATAATAAAATACCAAGTCCTGTACTAGCTAGATTTACATTTAGATAAGTTTAAAAATCAAGTAAAATCTTGTTTATTTAAGAAAGGTTATTATACAGTTAAGGAATATTTATAAGATAAAACCGCCTGGTTTTGATAAAATAATCACATTATATTTTCTTAAGTCTATTTCGTTTATAACCAACTCAAACAGACAATAGGTACCTACTCAAAACTTATGTTACGTAAAACGTTGCCTAAATGTTTTCTTGTTTGCTTCATTAAAGTTGCTCGCGAGTGTGTCATGCTCTCTCAAAGTGTCTCTGCGGTGCGGTGGCATGTGCGTCGGGTCGTTCGTACTGTTACATCCCTATGATGTTAGTATATATGCTTACAGCCCTAACTTACTGCTGCATCAGCATATTGCTATCCAGCCAGACGCGCCCGCTTCTCGAGCGCGCCAGTCTTATTCCAACCTCCGCGACGGCTGCCGATTTCATTCAAATCATTTTAATATTAGTTTTATTTCTATTTCCTTTTTTTTAAAACCCTAATCGCGAGACTCGTTCTAACATTTGGTGGCAGCGTAAAGGGATCCAAAAAATAGGATCCTCGGTCCGTCTCAGTTCCAAAGTTTCGAAAAACTTTTACAAAAGTGAAATTACTATATCTATACAAATATATATATATCTATATTTAGTGCAATCGTACTTCTACGTCAAGTGAGAACTTACCTCTGTACCCAGTGCTATCGTACTTCTACGTCAAGTGAGAACTTACCTCTGTGTCCAGTGCTAACTTTCTTCTACGTCAAGTGTGAACTTACCTCTGTATCCAGTGCTATCGTACTTCCACGTAAAGTGTGAACTTACCTCTGCATCCAGTGCTAACTTTCTTCTACGTCAAGTGTAAACTCACCCCTGTATCCAGTACAAACTTACCTCTGCATCCAGTGTAAACATAACTCTGTGTCCAGTGCGAGCTTAGCCTCACCTGAAAAAAAAAGAAGAAGAGGAAGAAGAAGAAGTAAGAGATCGACATCCAAAACCCTCAAGATACTCCGTACCACGTCTACATTTACATCGTCGAAGCCGTCGTTATCCTAAAATTCTGGAAGAAAAGTCTCATCGACATTCGAAATCCACGAAATAATTCATACGGCTGAACATTGAATCACGAGAATTCACAAGCAACACTCTTCACAGTCGTCCGCCGAATTCATCTCCGAGAGCCCGCAACATTGTTGCAGCGTTACTAAGAAATCATTACATCCAACCGTAATGAACCTTATCGCAGCCGTAGCCGCCGTCGTATCCTGCGTACTGTGAGTCGTGCTATAAACTATCCTTTGTTATTTCATTGTGCTATTACTTTGTCGTTTTATTCCATATCTGCTGTGACTACGAGTGCGAACTAATTGTTGTAATAACTTAATTAAGTTTGTTAATTTTCGTATTGCATGTTGTTTTAGCTTAATTGTTTAAGTTCTAATTTCTAAGTTCCGAGTTCTAAGATGTCTAATCCAAGTTTACAAATACCTTTAAACACTGACTTGCCATTCGATACAGATGATGAAAGGGCCACGAGCCCTTTTGAAAAACAGAAGGGAAAAGGGAAAAAGACTCCCACTCTTCAATCCACTGATATGCTAGATCTAAACATTCTCTTAAAATTTATTAAGCCCTATGATGGCAGTAGAGAAACACTTAACTCTTTTATTATAAATTGCAATAATGCTTATGAATTAGCATCTAATCAACAAAAGACTACTCTTTTTAAATACATATTATGCCAACTTCAAGGAAAGGCGGAAGTTGCTTGCTCAATTAAAGAATTCTCAAACTGGGAACAACTTAAAGAGTTCCTCAAAACTCAATTCAGTGACCGCAAACATTCCTCGCACCTCCTAATGGAGTTACAAGAAAGCAAGCAACTCTCGACTGAAAACGTAAGCCAGTTCGCTCTTAGAATTGAAACATTATTGTCACAACTGCTCACTGAAATCTCACTTAGCAACAGCAAAATAAAAGAGTTACCAGGTCGCTGTGCCGCGATGGAAGAATTAGCTTTACATCATTTTCTCATTGGTCTCCATCCACGCGTATCAAACATTATAAGATGTAAAACACCGAAAACTTTAAACGAAGCTATTAGCTTTTCCATTTCAGAGGAAAGAATTCAAAAAACTCTGTACAAAACAAATATTCCTATCGATAATAAATCTTTCAGTAGAAATCAAAGAGCTTCTAATCCTACTACACAAAATCGTAACACGTTTCCGCAAAAGAATAATCCTAACGTTCAAACTCCTGTATCCCGCGGTTATGCCAACTCGCCTATAATCTGCAGATATTGCAAATTCCCAGGGCACAGTATCGAACAGTGCCGTAAGAGAGAATATAACAACCGGTTTAAGACCCAGTTCGGGCCTCAACCGTCAACTTCCAATCCTAGCAGATTGCGGCCAATCACTTATACTCAGGATCAAGAGGAAGGTCTTGACGAAACTGATTATAACGTCGTTAACCCTGACGATAATAATTTAAACTAGAAACCGTCTCGCTTGGGTGTCACGCGAGGCGCCTCCATAACATAGACACCAAATCTACTAAATCCTTTACCAAATCCACTGTATCTAATAAAAAACCTACTAAATCTTTTACCAAATCCGTTCCTAAATCCACTGAATCCAATACCAAATCCGTTGCTAAATCCACTGAATTCAATACCAAATCCGTTGCTAAATCCACTGAATTCAATACCAAATCCGTTGCTAAATCCACTGAATTCAATACCAAATCCGTTGCTAAATTCACTGAATCCAATACCAAATCCGTTGCTAAATCCACTGAATTCAATACCAAATCCGTTGCTAAATCCACTGAATCCAATACCAAACCTACAAACTCGATTACTAAATCCACTGAATTCAATACCAAACCTACAAACTCGATTACTAAATCCACTGAATCCAATACCAAACCTATTTCTAAATCCACTGAATTCAATACCAAATCTATTGCTAAATCCGCTGAATCCAATACCAAACCTGCCATTTCCTTTGCTAAATCCGCTGAATCCAATACCAAACCTACCATTTCCTTTGCTAAATCTACTGAATCCAATACCAAACCTACAAACCCGATTACTAAACCCACTGAATTTAATACTAAACCTACCAAATTCGTTACCAAACCCACTGAATCCAATACTAAACCTACCAAATCCGTTACTAAATCCACTAAATCCGATACCAAACTTTTTACAAGATCCTCTGAATCCAATACTAATCCTATCAAACTCATTGCCGAACCTATTAAACCCAAGGAGGTTTATGAAATCTCCTTCCACCCAGAAAAGTCATTACCGTACATAATAGTTAACAGTACAGCGACAGAACTTCCGCTGACGCTTCTCATAGACACCGGCTCTTCTATTAGTCTTGTCAAAGACACAGTTCTCAAACCCAATATTCCACTTCAAAAAGAAATCCTCAATCTAAAAGGTCTCACATCTACCATATCACAAAGCGACACTATCCCCACTTCAGGGTCCTTCAATTTACAATTATTCCTTAGCGACAAAAATCCCAAATACCACGTTACTCATAAGTTTCACGTGGTAAGCAATTTAGAATTCCCATACGATGGTATCATTGGTAATGACTTCCTCATGGAATCTCAAGGAAATATCGATTTCACATTTAGCATATTAAAACTTAAAAACTGCTACGCTCATATTCATTTCTCAGATCCTTATTACGTAATTCCTGCACGCACTGAGAAAGTAATAGAAACCACTGTCTCAAATCCCCAACTTAAGGAAGGACTTGTTCTCGACCAAATACCACATGAGAACCTTCTTATTGCCAACTGCCTAGTTAAGGTAAAAGAAAATAATAAAATTAATTTAACAGTTGCTAATCTCTCTGAATCTCCAATGATAGTCAAAACTAATCTCAACCTTAAACTTTCTAAAATGATACCCATCAATCTTAATGAAACAACTTCCGTAAACCACTCGGATCCTTGTCCTGAAAGTAAAAACTCTGCTGAAAGAACCCGTCAAGTCCTAGATCTTCTTCGTATAGACCATCTTAACAATGAGGAAGCCGATGCTCTCCTTCAACTCTGCGCCGATTACTCTGACATCTTCCATCTTCCTGATGAAAAGCTGACTCACACTAATGCCATAAAACATGACATTAAGACAACCACAGAACAACCTATTAATACTAAATCCTACCGATTTCCCGAAGTTCATAAAAAAGAAGTCGATAAACAAATAAAGAAGATGCTTGAGCAACAAATAATAGAACCATCCATATCTCCCTGGTCTTCCCCTATATGGATTGTACCTAAAAAACTGGACGCCTCAAACGAACAAAAATGGCGTGTAGTTATCGACTACCGAAAACTAAATGATGTCACAATTGGTGATACTTATCCTATTCCACAGATTACCGAAATTCTAGATCAACTAGGCAACAGTAAATACTTCTCTACGCTTGACCTAGCTTCCGGCTTTCATCAAATTCCTGTCAATAATGCCGAAAAAACTGCCTTTAGTGTACCTCAAGGGCATTTCCAGTTCAAGCGTATGCCATTCGGCTTAAAGAATGCGCCTTCTACATTTCAAAGGTTAATGAATACCGCCCTATCTGGCCTACAAGGCATCCGCTGCTTCGTGTATCTAGATGATATCGTTTCCTATTCATTTGATCTAAAAACTATGATCCTAAATCTAACTTCTATATTCCAGAAACTTCGTCAATTCAACCTTAAACTGCAACCTGACAAATGCGAATTCCTAAGGCGTGAGGTCGCTTATCTTGGTCACACCATATCTTCTGACGGAGTCAAACCTAATCCCGACAAGATTAAAGCTGTTCAAAGCTTCCCGACTCCTAAGTCAGCAAAGGATATAAAATCCTTCCTTGGCCTTGTCTCATACTATCGCCGATTCATTCCTGATTTCTCTAAAGTTGCCAAACCTCTAACCTTACTTCTGAAAAAGGACACTAATTTTAACTGGGAAAACCAACAACAGGTTGCCTTCGATATTCTAAAACAAAAATTAACTACTGCTCCTGTTCTTTGCTATTCTGACTTCACTAAACCATTCATACTCACGTGTGATGCCTCTAATTACGCCGTTGGCGCTGTCCTATCCCAAGGTCCTGTCGGCAAAGATCGTCCTATCGCATACGCATCTCGTACTCTAAACAAAAGTGAAATGAACTACAGCACTACAGAAAAAGAACTTCTTGCAATCATATTCGGTTGCAAAACATTTCGACCATACCTGTATGGTCGAAAATTCCAAATTATCACAGATCATCGACCACTAAAGTGGCTCTTCAATCACAAAGACCCGAGTAGTAAAATGCAACGATGGCGATTAAAACTCGAAGAATATGAATACGAAATCCTTTATAGAAAAGGAAGACTTAACTCCGCCGCGGACGCTCTTTCCCGTCATCCCGTAAACCCTGTCATTCCAAACCAACCTGAAAAAGAAACTTCTAATTCCGATTCTACAGATGCTAATAACGATGGTAGACCCCGTCCATTTAGTCCTATGACACTTGATGATTTAGGTGTCACTATTCCTACAACACCTGACTATGACAGCAGTAGCCTGCCTTGCATAGATCTGTTAGATGATACCGATGAATTCCCATTCAACTATAGCCCCACTGATCCTACTAGAGTCGATAAAATAAAATCTCCTAAGTCTAATGAGCCTTTAGCATCTACAAATCCAGAAAACTCACCTGAGCCAACTCCTTCAACTTCAACCAGAGACCCTGCTATACCTACTACTTCAAACTCTGAAACCCAAGACCACTTACCTGAACAACCTTCACTGCATCACGAAAATTTGCAAGCTCCACTGAGTCCTGAAAACTTACCTTTACAAAATCCAACTCAAGATCCTTACTCACCAACGCAAGCACGCGACTCTCTTCCAGCCCCTGATGATACTTACACCAATGACGAATACTCTAAATTCCTAAAAGAAATCAATGACAAAAAGAACCAATTTAATACTACCATCATTGAACATAACCAATCCCTAACTAAAACTCAATGTAAAAATATTATCGTTCCCATTTCTTTAGATCTAGATGAATCAAATCCGTTCTTGTCAGGATTTCTAGAAAAAATAACAGATGAATTTCGTTACAAAGATAAACAATTGTATTCCTTCGAAAAAGCACAAACAGCTGCTAACAAAAATAACTATCTTATATTTACAAAGGTGCATTATTTTGATGAATGCACTTATCCAGAAATCTATCAAACCCTTAAAAACATTAAAACGCATCTGATGACAACTGGAGAAAATATCTCAGAAATTGCCATTTCAGATTTTAGAAATCCATTCGAAAAGCTATCCTTTGCCAAATTATATAACATACTAGTATACGTCTTTCATAACACAAATATACAAGTAAATATATATCATGATAATATCACATTTCCAACTCTTAGTGAAATAAAGAAAATCCTAAAAGATAATCACGATCTCCCAATTGCAGGGCATTTAGGTTGTAACAGAATGCTTAACCGTATCAAAGAAAAATTCTACTGGAAGGGCATGAAAGGTGACGTAGAAAATTACATTAAAGCATGTCCTTCATGCCAAGAGAACAAAGCCCTCAGACGACTCAATCGCGCACCAATGCAAATAACTACTACCTCTACCAGTCCTTTTCAAAGAGTAGCATTAGATATTGTTGGACCTTTACCTGAATCCGGCCCTGCCAAATTAAAATATATCATGACCCTTCAGGACGACCTTACTAAGTTCTCTGCAGCCTATCCTCTACGCAGTGTCTCGTCAGAAGAGACCACAGATTGCCTCGTGCACTTTATTTCCCTGTTCGGTATCCCTCAGACTATTCTCACCGACCAAGGTACCAACTTCACAGCTGATCTATTTAAAAAAACCTGCAGCTTCCTGAAAATTAAACAGCTGTGGTCCACTCCTTATCATCCGCAAACCCAAGGAGCCCTCGAAAGGAGCCACTCCACTCTCAAGGAATATCTTAAGTCCTACGTGAATGAGAATCAAGACGACTGGCCCCGATATGTATACACTGCGATCCTAGCCTATAACACAGCTATACATAGCACTACAAACTTTTCACCATACGAACTATTGTTCGGACATAAATCTTTTATTCCCGATTCCTTATACAGCCAAGACCTTACCACATATCCTGACTACGTCAGAATGCTCCAACATCGCCTTAAACTATCCTGGGAAAAAGCATTCCAAAATATACAGCATTCAAAGCAAAGGTCAAAAACCTACTACGATACAAGAACTCAACCCATTCGATACAAAGTCGGTGATTACGTTTACCTGAAAAATCACCTAAGGCTCCGGAAAGCGCTTTCCCCTATTTGGAAAGGTCCCTACAAAATCCTCTCTGTTCACGGTAACAATACCGTAACATTATTAATAAATAGACGCCACGTAAGACACCACTTTGATGAAATCAAGTTAGCGGGCGTCTTCCCTAGTAGTCCATAAAATATTATAATCTAATATACAGTCGTGGTCAACTAATTAGGGACAATCTCTAGTTAAGCCAAATTGTGAATTTATTTTTTATTTTCCAACGAGTCTTAACAATATTCCATATCTTTTACACGTAAGTATAATTAGTCATTGATGTGCCCGATTATACAAACAATAACAACTTCTTAAACATTAAACCTCTTTACAGTATAGCTGATAGATTATCAGTGTGCTATTTGTTCAAAGAATGCTGGCTGGCCATTTAATTAGGGACACTGAGATATTGCGTTCTATTTTCAAAATTTGAATCTCAATACTTTTTTATTTCTTCTTTTATTGTTTTGTGGTAATTTTGGCGGCAATCCAGATTTTTAATTTTAAGTTTTGAGAATTATTTTGAAGAAATATGGGCAAAAATAAAAGTTGCGATCCAACACTACGAACAATTATCATGAAGTTTGTCGAGCGTGGTTGGTCATACCGAGGGATAGCAGAACATTTAAATTGTTCAAAAACTATGGTATGCAATGCAGTGCAACAAAAAGATCGAGAAAAACAACTCCGCAAGAAGATAGAATGATAACCAGGTTAGCTAAGAAAGATCCGTTTCTAGGCTCTATTTTAATTAAACACGAAGTGTTTGGGGCAGACGAAAGAGCCGGTGTATCAGCGAGGACCGTTCGACGACGTCTGGTAGAAGCAGGGTTGTTCGGAAGAGTGGCTCGCAAAGTACCGTTGTTGAAGAAAGAACATAGAAATGCTCGTTTGGCGTTTGCACGTAAATATGGACATTGGACCTACGCCCAATGGCAACATGTATAATTCTCTGACGAGACCAAGATTAATTTAATTTCTTCAGATGGAAGGCAATACGTACGGCGTCCTGTAAAAGCGGAAATGAATCCAAGATTCACAAAAAAGCAGGTGAAACATGGCGGTGGAAACATTAAAATTTGGGGTTCATTTTCTGGACGTGGAGTGGGACCTGTGAGAAAAGTTCAGGGTAACTTAGACCAACATCAATACAAAACAATATTGGAGGAAACTATGCTTCCCTATGCTGAGGAGCATCTCCCTATTATATGGACGTTTCAGCATGATAACGACCCGAAACATACCGCCCGTTCAGTCAAGTCGTTTCTTACCAGTCAGTCAGTATCGGTGCTAGATTGGCCAGCAAATAGCCCGGACCTCAACCCAATTGAGCACCTTTGGCAAGAAATCAAGAAAAAAGTTTCAACTTATCGTACCACAACTTTAGATCAACTTAATCAAGCTTTTTGTGAGGCATGGGCAAACATTCCTATCGAAACATGTCAGAAACTGATAATGTCTATGCCACATCGGTGTCAAGCGGTAATTACTAACAAAGGTTTTGCTACTGGGTACTGATTTTACACGTAATAAAATGGAGCTTTTAAAAATATTATAATACTGGAGATTATTCGTTTTGTTTAACTCTATTCATCATTATACTTTACTGTCCTTAATTAAATGTCCAGCTACATAATTATACCTTAAAATTTAATACATGTTCAACCTTTGATATTAAACACTTTTTTCTATTTAATTATTCTCTTATTTACAGCCATTTATAGTATAGTAATCGGACCAAATTATGCAAATAATAGGTGCTGAAAAATCAATAGGGTTTTATATTTATATGTACATAACCGGTTATTGCTCTTCACTATCTTGAATGTCCCTAATTAGTTGACCACGACTGTATATAACATAAGAAAACTTTTAGAGGATATCTAAAAACTCATTTGTAAATAAATCAACAACAATAGTAGTTTAGAAATTATATAGGGATATAGATATAGAGATGTATATGATCACATTATATTCATTTATTAAGATTAAATATATAGGTATATAATATAACTGTAATTGTTAAGCGTTAGTAATATTAAAAATAGCATGTAGATAAGCAAGTATCATAAAGCAAAGTAGATATTATAAATGAACTTACCTTAATTACTTTCAGCATCTTACCCGGGATCCACTGTCAACAGGAATACGTGAAACAGATCAAATCAAGCCCTGGATTATACTTTGATTATCTTGGAAAACTTAAAATTAAAAATGGTCAGTTAGACGTTTTAATACCAATAGACATCGCACACCTAAAACCTCACGTGGAAAACATAAAATCTGCCTTAAGCAATACCGTAAAATTGTGTTTACAAACCCAAACAGTTGAATCCTCGGAATGTCATAACGTACTGGAACCTCTGATAATAATGTTTAATAGTACTATTCAAAAATACACCTCCATCTCGCACCTGCTTGATAATAGAAACAGACGTAATGCAATAATAGGAGGAATTGGCTCCGCGTTTAAATATATATTTGGTACATTAGATGAAGCAGATGGCATTAGATATAATGAAGCTATAGAAGCCGTAGAAAACGATCAGGAAAAATTAGCTACTTTATTGAAACAAAATATTCTAGTAACTACTTCCGTAATATCAGCATTTAATAATACCTTAACCAAAATAAAAAGTAATGAAGCTAAATTGAATGATGCTATCGACAGACT
This sequence comes from Scoparia ambigualis, assembly GCA_963921215.1. NCBI lineage: Eukaryota > Metazoa > Arthropoda > Insecta > Lepidoptera > Crambidae > Scoparia > Scoparia ambigualis. Next base: position 24,261,504 of record OY992520.1, on the reverse strand, counting down.
CTCAATTGGTTTGAAGAATGTGTCGATACAAACTGATGAGCTATTGATACAATCATATCAAAATCAGATTTTAAATAGTCTAGAAACTGCAATATTAGCAGTATCTCTACAAGTGGAAGACATAGTAGATGCCATACTGTTTTGTAACCAAAATGTATTACATCCATTTATATTAAGCCCGCAACAACTTTACCTTGACCTTACCAATAGTTATAGACACTTACCTGATAATTCGAAATTACCAGTAATATTAGATTTTAGTACTATTCATTTTGTTTTAAATATATCTAAGCTAATTTGTTATTATGTAAATAAGAAAATTGTATTCGTATTACAAATTCCTTTAGTTTCCCCTGATGAATTCATGTTATATCATAACATTGCATTACCTACACCGCATGATTTTAATAAGCCTAACACCTTTTCTTTAATCTTACCAGATTCCAAGTTTATTGCAATGACCAAAGACAAACTTCATTTTTGTAATTTAGATAGTATTGAACATTGTAAAACCATTACTTCCAGCAATTATATATGTGATGTAACCAATGTCTATGCAACCGATGCTAAACCCACTTGCGCTAGTGAATTAATGTCAAGAATAGTAAATAAGATCCCAATACAATGTAAAACTAATTTTATATATGGAAAAGTAGATATTTGGAAACCGATAAGTAATAACAGATGGATTTATATACAAACAGAACCAAACAAAATATCTATTGATTGTATAAGTAATAAATTGTATGAAAATAGTATTATGGGGACTGGCATAATTACCATTCCCAGAGGTTGTATTGCATATTGTAGAAGTACGACACTTTTACCTAAAAATAATGTTATTAATATTACTTCACCCATTCAAATCACAGATTTCAACCTTATTAATGATGCTTGCTGTAATATAAGTAAATTTAATATGAAAATAAATAATGTGGCTCCTGTTGAACTAATCAATATAGATTTGGATAATTTAGATTTACAAAAGAGAATTTTAATAGACGCTACTTCCGAGATTGATAAAATCAAGGATAAACCACATATAATTCAATATGGGACACATTATTCCATTTTAGTACTTGTTATAACTTTTATTGTAATTTCTTGTATTTTTTATAAATTTTATAAATATATAACCGGCAGTCGCTCGCGCTTTAACATATTTAGAACTAAACATTTATTACCTAATTCAGATAATTTACAAACAGATATACAAAGTTCAAATTCGGAATCTATCCCACTACCAACCATTAAATCTAGAATTAAAGACTCAGATAACTTACAATCAGACATACAAAGTTCAAACTCTGAGACTATTCAATTACCAATCATTAGATCTAGAATTTAGTACAGAAACTTCTTTTTTTCTCCTAGAAGTTTCCTTTTAAAGGGGGAGGTGTTACATCCCTATGATGTTAGTATATATGCTTACAGCCCTAACTTACTGCTGCATCAGCATATTGCTATCCAGCCAGACGCGCCCGCTTCTCGAGCGCGCCAGTCTTATTCCAACCTCCGCGACGGCTGCCGATTTCATTCAAATCATTTTAATATTAGTTTTATTTCTATTTCCTTTTTTTTAAAACCCTAATCGCGAGACTCGTTCTAACAGTACGTTCCCTAAAACATTGAGCGAAGCGATGGCTGATTCATACTCGTGAATGGGTGTCGCCTATGGAGGCTGGTCTGCTCTTGTTAACTTATTTTTATTATTAATAGTTGTAGTCTTACTTTTTATTTTTCTTACAGTAGCAAGACATTGATTATTTTATATTGATGAATACCGGAACTTTTATTTTTATTATTAGGGTTCTTTTATGTCCTTGTCGTTGTTTTATGTTTTTATTAATGTAATGGAAAGTGTCTTTCTATGATAAAGAGGGCATTTTTCAATTCTAATGGACGCTGTAAAAGAAAGGGAGAAGAAAAGAGATACCCTTTCTGAGTTTCTTGCCGGTTCTTTTCACTACAACGCTCCCACCCCATAGTTAGACTTACGAACCGATGGCATAACGACATTCATAAGTACTGTAACCTAAACATGGCTGACCTGAATAAATGATATTGATTCTTGATACCTCATTACATTATCATAAAATATAATTTTCACATCAAAGAATTTCTGTACTGTCTTTGTAAGAGAAATCTGTACAGTTAATTTTTTTTATTTTATACTAAGCCCGGCAAATGACCCCACTCCACCTGATGTTAAGTGGAAATGAAGTCCAGGCGCGAGGACAACTGGTGCAGCGTAAGAGACGTAGCATCAGTCACCCTCACTCTGCCGGCCCACAAAGTGCCACTTCACGCCTCGTTTGAAGGACCCTATGTCATAGGTAGGAGGGAATACGTGTGCTGGTAGACTATTCTATCTTTTGGAAGTGCGACAAAGAAACGAGTCACCAAATTTCTTTGTGCGTGATGGAATATTAGAGACTGTAAATTGGTGACTCCGGAGAGCAGCACGCGTACTCCTATGGAGGAAGGGAGAAGGAGGGATGAGGTCAAAGAGTTCTTCAGAGCACTCGCCGTGGTATAAACGGTAAAAGACGCTGAGTGACGCAATATCTCTACGCAATTGCAAAGGCTTGAGAGTTTTAGTGACCTCTGCATTGCTGATAATTCGCACAGCGCGGCGCTGCAATCTGTCTAAGGCATCGAGAAGGTACTTTGCGGAGCCGTCCCAAAGGTGAGAGCAATACTCCACACAAGATCGCACCTGTGTCTTGTATAATAGACACAACTGATCAGGCGTGAAGAATCGCCGCACCTTGTTCAGGACACCGAGTTTACGTGAGGCATTTTTAATCACGGTTTCGATGTAGTCCTTTTGGTTTAGATCGCAGCGGATATCCATACCGAGCATGTTAATACTGCTCTGCAAGCCTAGAGATGTACCCTGAAGAGAGGGAAGGGGAAGGAAAGGCGACTTTTTCGCTGTGAACGCGCACACCTGTGTTTTCTTGGCATTGAACTCCACCAGATTATCGGAGCCCTATTTAGAAATGAGGTCCAACACCCGATCGAGCTCAATGACAAGATTTGCTCGCTTCATTGCGGTGTCTACCCGCCCAGCCGTTGGGTGACCGTTATATATCTACCATGCACAGTGCTATCATCTGCATAGCAATGAATGTTTCCAAGAGGAAGCATGTCATTGATATGCAAAAGGAACAGCGTGGGGGATAGAACGGAGCCTTGAGGAGCACCAGCGTTCACTGACATGAACCGCGAAGCGCATCTATCCGAAAGGACACGAAATCTACGCTCATGCAGGAAGCTAGCAATCCAGGCACAGAACTGAGCGGGCAAACCGTATGCCGGGAGCTTGGAGAGAAGAGCTTTGTGCCAGACCCGATCAAAAGCCTTGGCTATGTCTAGGCTAACTGCCAGTGACTCGCCACGCTTGTCAATAGCCTCACCCCAGAGATGTGTGACGTACGCTAGAAGATCACCCGTTGACCGTTTTGGCCGAAACCCATACTAACCATCGTGAATTAGGGAGTGATCTTCTAGGTATCGAATAAGCTGTTTGTTCAATATTCGTTCTAGGATCTTGCACAACACTGAAGTTACGGCTATAGGGCGGTAATTAGTCGGATCTGACCGATTTCCTTTTTTAAGGATCGGTTGCACATTAGCTTCTCTCCAAGATTCCGGCACACAACCCGAAGAGAGCGAGAGACGGTACAGACGCGTTAACACAGGGGACAACTCCGCTGCACACATTTTCAGGACTATTGCTGGGATGCCATCAGGACCGTTAGCTTTCCGGACATCGATTGACTGCAGCTCCGCACGGACATCACACTGCCTGATTTTAATATCAGACGTTGTTTGGCCACAGTGAGGAATTGAGGGTGGCTGTGCATTACAGTCATCGATCCGGGAGTTAGCTGCAAAGAGTTTGGCCAGCAGATCGACCTTTTCCTGCGGCTTGTGAGCTAAAGTTCCGTCAGGACATCTCAGTGTAAAAATACAAATCACAATTTCGGCGTTTCATCCGTTGGATAGCCAAATCACCTTTATTAATTCTAATAAGGCGAGCACTCAACAATAGGATATCATGAGAGCTGCCCAAAGCAACGTGTGACACATAAATCACACCGCATTTGTATTTATGGGGCGTTTAAAAAACGCTCAAAAAATGTCATTGTTTCACCGGTTTTGTCTCATAGCACCGAATTACCCTTTGTTGTTTCGGGAGAGTTTTAATTTTTACATATAACGTGCCGGCCGCGGCCGTTCACTTGTTTTATTCCACCGTCCGTCGTCAACGGGAGACCCTGAAATATTACGAGAGATGACACCGTGATCCAAGTTTTTGCGCACTTAGTTGCGGCTCGTGGACTGCAAACGCTTTTTTATACGTAGCACTCGATGTTAAGGGCAAAATTTAAATAAAATAAATAAATAAAATAAAATAAAAAAGCAAAATTTACTAAAAGCGAGTCCGCTACGAACTATGCCAATAGCTGCAAATAGCTGCCAATAGCTATCACTAAGAAGTCAAAATTGTTAATGTATTTTTGTTTCTTAGATCAAGAACGCCAAAATTGGTCATTTTACGCAAAAATCACAGTAGAGATGTAATAGGCCTCTTAAGCCCAAATGGAGTCCAGACGCGAAGACAACTGGTGCAGCGTTAACGAAACGAAGCATCAGTCGCATTCACCTCCCAAAGAGCCTCTCCACGCCACGTTCTAAGAACCAAAATTAGCTTGGATCTTCTTTATTATTGAAATTTTGCATTCACAATGCTATATAGATAACGGATAAAATGTTTACTAGAAAAAAATCAACTAGTCTCAGGAAGCTCGAGTGGGATTCGAACCCACGACCTTTGGGTTGCCGGTCCACTGCTGCGGAGCACTGTAAACATTAGTAAACATTTTATACCGTTAGCTTGGATCACTCAGTGGTTGTGAGTAATCTTAGTTATTATTCTATGGAGTGATCCAAGCGATTGCGGTCCTTGCGGCCGCAAATCATCAGTGCGTTATGCTCGTATTCTAAGACCAAACTCACACTCAAATCTCTGCTTGAGTACAGTTAGAAAGGGATGGTGCTAGTCATCACATATATCGCCATCCCTTTCTATCTGTATTCAAGCATGGATTTGATTTTGAGTTTGGTTTTAGAATACGATCCTCAGTCTCTAGTTCTAATACCTCTATGGGGGGAGATATGATAAATCGGCAAACGCGAGCCGGGGCGACCCGACTCTGCGACTTCACAATCGATAATGTGGCATCTGACCTTTTTTGAAATTCATCCCTTTTTGTATAAAAATGAATGAGGTGAGTAGGTGACCGCGCGCGGGTCAGGAAGCCGTCATTTTAATTCAATCAGGCTTATAAATCAATCTATTGACGTCCACTATTTCCTGTGTCCCCAAATTTATGGGGATGCGGCCTCCCTTATTTTTCTGTGTACAGTTGTGTTTTTTTTATGTTACTTTTGTACGGGCCTTTTCTTGTGCGGCTTTAAGGTTTGGTTCTTATGTATACGTGTAAATTCAATTCATAACATCAGATCGAAGACTGATTTAAATGCATGTTACTATTTTTATTATTGAAATTTTTGCATTCACAATGCTATTATAGGATAAAATGTTTACTAGAAAAAAAGACCAGTGGACCGGCAATCCAAAGGTCATGAGTTCGAGTCCCATTCGAGCTTTCCTGAGACTGGTTGTTTTTTTTTCTAGTAAACATTTTATCCATGTTACTATTATTTATATCAAGATAACTATTTTAGTTAGAACCCTTTCAAATGCGAAATTCCTTTTCAAATGTTTGCAGGTAACAAATAAGTTTTCTAAGTTCGATTAAAGTACTTAATTGCTTATTTAAACGATATAATCTGCAAGGAATACCTACATGTTATGAAAATCAATCATTATTTCACAACAAAGATGTACCACAATGTGAGATTAAGTTACCGAAATACAATTTAAATTATTACATTTTGCAGACAACTATCAAGTATCATCTAGAAATCTTCTATTACGAAGATTTCTAGATGATACTAGCATTTGAATTTCCTTTGTGTCTGGTCTTACGCCAGCTGAGCCCATAAGAAATTGATAACTTATTTCCAGCAGTAAAAGGATATAGCCAATATATTAAAGAAGACAAAAAAACTAACAGCAATTTGTGAGTTTCATACACTCACATAATCTAATTATAACATTCAAAACTCCTTAACTGCACGCAACCAAAAAAATGTTCGGCCAATATGCGAATTTGGCCCTTCGCATAGTTTTAAAACGGATAAAATTAGTTGAGAGAATGTCGGCCCATCATGTAAGTTGTTGCAACTTCGGCGTTTATGGGCTAACCGAATAATGCGAGCGGGGAAAATTAAATAACGCCAAGCTGAAAATGTTCCGAGTTGTTGGGAACCGGTCGAATCGCTACAACGATTGCATTAGCTCGGCAAACGCTATGAAAGTTTGAACTGAAACTGTGAAGTCGCCATTGAGGTATTATAACTAGAGACGTGACACGGTGAAGCAAATTTTTCGCGAATTGATTACGGCCGCACCGCAATGTACAGATCACTGTCATTGACAATTAAACTTTACAACTAATGGAAATTTACAGCCCATGGCCACAGTTTTACAATGTGCCATGCATGTAGGCTTGCCAACTCCAAAAAAGACATTTACGGGATTACCCAGCTCGACATCCGGGACTTGGGTATATTACGCGGGACACAACCATACAAAACACATATAAAATGGTTAGTAAAAAAATACGTATATATTTTTTTATAATTTAATAAAAAAATCAATGCAAATGCCTACCTAACCCGAGGCGCGAAGGTAGTTGATACGAGATAGATTCTTATATCATATTTTCACTGATTTTCGGGACAAACCGCAAAGGGTCACGGCGGCGGGGCGGCCCAAAATTGACCCAGAAGCGAGACGTCTCGGAAAATCCAGGACGGTTGGCAAGCCTACATGCATGGCACCCACGGGCCGCAACACATTGCGCAAAAACTTGCTTCGCGGTGCGTCTCTAGTTAAAATACCTCAATGGAAGTCGCACTTGAAATTGGATATCTGCGAGCAGTGAGCGGATCGGCGAGCCATAACCAAACTGAATTTAGGGTTAAAATAATTGAGGTACAATAAACTATAGAAGAACCGCGAAGCAAGTTTGTGCGCAACTAGGTGGTGGCAAGGTCCACAATCGCTTGAATCACGCGCAATCACTAAGGCGTTTGCAGCCCATGGGCTGCTCCTTAGTGCGCACAAACTTGCATCGCGGTGTCTTCTCTAGTTCATTGTACCTCAATGGTTGAAATGAAACTAAAATTTCGATAAGTGAAGTTCTTGTTTGAAATATTTTTTAATTGTATTTAATTTATCTCGGTGCAGTGTACCTACGTTTAATGTAACTAAATATATTGCCTTTGAAACTGAGAATCATCGGAAACTTTTGACATTAATATAATAAGTTTATTAATTGAAATTGAATCATGCCACTTACTTTAAGGAACTTACAAAGTTATTACGTAATGAGCTTGGGAACAGTATTTTTATTTATTTATTTTTGAAATATTTACATTTTAACTTAAAATATGACATTAAAATTTTTTCTGTAGCCCTTCAAAATACTTCACAATATTTTTTTAAAGATTTATAAAAATGACCACGCGCTATTGTTTTTGTGACAATCAAAGTACGCGCGAAACCCGCGGCGTGACGTCATCGGATATGTAATCGGCCGCCCGCCAGGTGCGGGCGGCGAGAGCGGCGGCGGGGACTATCGGATAAGATGACGTCACGTCACGTCAGTCGAGTGCCAGCTGTGAGTGCCAGCGAACTAAGCGAGGTAGTAGTGTTTTAACGAATTATTTATGTACAATAACTTTGTAAATACTTCTCGTATCAAAGTGAAATAAAAACTATTGGTTTTAGAACAACGACTTCTATAAGGGTATAAAGTAAAAATGAACTTTTTTTTTTTCATTTTTCCCAAGTCAATTGAAAAGTGTACTTCAAAAAGACGTCTTGCACAGTATTTGGCAATTTTTTTTGGTTTGTTTGTAATTCTTGGGACAACAAATCTTGTCCTGACATAAAACCTAACATTGTGAAAATACAATTTCTTTTTTAAATAAAAAGCAAAGTTACACTTTTGTTTCATTAGTAATGGAATTCTGATTTTATCCTACTTCCGCTGTTGTACAAAACGTAGATAAACAAGTAGCATGTACAAACAAAGTCGACGAAATGAAATACCCAGTTAACACGCGAATTATTAAACAGCCTCTCCGTCTGACGTTAACTTCAGCTGAAACCTCCGGATAGCACTGAAGGAGCAAACTAAAATAAAACATGCAGCAAGAATCGCGCGAACGAACGTTACCGTCGAAAGCGCAAGACGTCCACGGCTCCAAGTAAAAGTTAAAATAGGACAGACCCGCGCCACACTAATGCGCATTTAACTTGTAACGAGCAAAAGTTTTCCAACAAATATCGCCGAGGAATCCCGTTGTCCGCAAAATTCGTTATACCGAGGAAATTGGTGGTATTAAAACGGACATTGAGATGGTAGCTTCGTGGTACGATTCTACACAGAATCGCGACCGATGTGATACCTATTTCGTCCGCCAAGCAGAATAATATTGTTTTGCATTGGCCGCCATATTTACTCATAACGTTCCTAATACAAGCTCGTCGGATGGGGGTGTTTTAATATATTCAGCCCAGTAAATTTCTCCACTCCACCTGAGTAGAGTAGAGTAGTCTATGCGCGAGGACAACCTGGTGCAGTGTAAGAGACGTAGCATCAGTCACCCTTACCCTGCCGGCCTACAAAGTGCCACTTCACGCCTCGTTTGAAGGACCCTATGTCATAGAAGGGAATCGTGTGCTGATAGGTTATTTTATCATTTATCAGTGCGACAAAGTACTCTTGACCTGAGTATAATCATAAGATAAGAAAAGGCTTACCTGCAAGTACCCCCATTCTTGCACATGTTCGAGGTCCTTGGACACAGTGGACCCACGCCACAGTCTGCGCCGGAGTAACCCTCGAAGCAGGCACAGTAGAACTCCCTGTGTCAAGGAAAAGATATGTGTTTAATAAATGTGTTTATTTTTCCTTAAAAAAACATATAATGTTAACAAACAGAGAGCGTATTACAAAGTAGTTACAATCGTTTTTGTGAGGAACTAGTGTCTGTAACGAGCTTTGTTGAGCGATAACAAATCAGCCCAGCAGCGGTTAGTGAGGTGATGGAGTTTCATCTGAGTTCATTTTGTAACATAAATAGAAAAAAGCTGTGGTATTACGAATATCCTAAGTTTACTATCTATCTACTCGTATTTAATAAAAATCAATTACCACGAATAAGGTTTGATATGAAAGAAAAGTTTAGGAAATTCGTCACGGGTAGGTACGTGTATTACGCACGGGTGTTACGCGAACGAAGTCTAGCCGCAAGTTTAAAATAAAACTCGCTAAGTGCGTTCACTGGGAAGCCATTTAATATGATAATTAAGATAAATAATGAAGTCAGGGCATCCCCTACCCAAGTACAAGGTCCTAAGAACAAATTGGGTTTTTGTTAGTAGCCCCCCCTTCCTGAATTCCTGTCGAGGCTTTAAGATCTGCTTATGGAAGCGGAAGCTGGGATAGCAAGGAGAACCCTATATCACCCCACATAATCATACGCGCTTGATACTTAGTATCAGTAATAAGTATTAGCACAGAATATCAATAGTACTACCGTAGTATTAGAGTACTATTATTTATTCTGTGGTATTAGTAACAAGCTCAATAGACGCAAACTGCTTCTAGCACTAAGTAGATAAGTACCTACTTAAAAAATTAATCGTTTTTAGTCCCGTTAACATAGTTTTCATACAATGCAGTGAGAAAGTTAAAAGTCTTAAAAGTATTAATGTTTTTAAAATAGAAACAAGTACCCCTCAAGCCCCAAGCGGCCAAATATAGCCGCACCTAAAAAACTCGCTTTTCCGTCAGACCCCAAGCGGCCATATATGGCCGCGCTGGCGCGCTCTTCACTTGACTTTTTACCGTGTGTTGATACACTTAAAGACTACTTTAGTATGAACAAGGTCGATTATTTCGGTTCTGTGGTACATTTTATGCATCGTGAAGATTAGTTCCTGATTCGCCGGATTATTGTTTCGCCGGATTCTTGTTTCGTCGGAAATATTAATATACAATAATATCACTTAAGTAAAGAAAACATGTAGATATATTTATTATTGTATGAATTATTATTTTGTTGCCACTATTGCCACATAAATTAAATTACCTACTTAGAAATGGGTTTGATTCATATTTTCAAAGAAATGACAATTTTTCCTTTAAACATTTTTTATCTGTTAACGTAACAGACGTTATTAAATTAAGAGGGTTTACGCTTTTCGGTTTCCCATACAAACTTCCAAGTCGATATTTTTAAAAACCATCGAGGCAATTTTGATGATGATGATTTTGAACTTTGCATGCCTAAGTAAAACACAGGGATCTAAATCGTTTGTGGAAAACATTTTTAAAAAACTTTTAATTAGCTGAGTTATTGCGATTTCAAGTCCACTATAGAAAGTTTAAAATCGCAATAACTCACTTATATAAACGTTTTTTGAAAATGTTTTCAACAAACTATTTAGATCCCTGTATTTTACTTTAGCATGCAAAGTTTCATTAAAATTGGCTTGGGGGTTTTAAAAAATTTCGACTTTGAAATTTGTATGGGAAACCGAAACGCGTAAACCCACTTATGAACAAATAAATATTTTTATTAATATACCGAAATGTCTGCCTTTTATTTAATAGATAGGCAAAGCCGCGATATTTCTATAGTTTTCCTTCAACAAAAAAATCCGACGAAAAAAGAATCCAGCGAAACAAGAATCCGGCGAATCAGGAATCCGGCGAGTCAGGAACTTATCATCGTGAACGCAAAATTTAACATGAACTGCGTTCGATTTTTTTTCTATTTCCGAAAATTTAAATTCCCGCCAAATCGCACCTGCTGTCAAAATTTTTAGACATTTCGTTTCCAAAACTGAGAGGTTAATTGCTCGTCTTGTTGAAGCCTCTCCATTCCGGTGCAAAGCTGTCTGATTTTAATAAGGGAGGCCTTTGCTAAAGAGTCAGACAGTTCATAGGCTGTTCTTTATTATTTTTTTAAACAGTGGACGATTGCACTGTTCTGTCACCGCCTCTATCGCGCCTACTTTGTTCTGGTATCCACTAAATTTTCACGCTCTATTGACTGCATTAATGGCTTTCCAAGTGAGATTTTTCGTTGATAAATCCGTTCCATTAAATACAAAATTCACGCGCATTTACGTCAGTGGAAATGTTTTGAATGGCGCGGCGCGTCGTCCGTCCGATTTGCCGATTATTATGTGTATTATCCTCAATTTCGCAGCAAATGTAAATTATCAACAAATTGAATTTTGATTCTGACCGGGCGCAACGCGGCGCAGCGTGAATTGTAATTTGTGTCTTTGTAGCGGATCGTATTGTTTCATGAACCGCTTTAGTAGTCACTCAATTATGAAAGGAAAATTCGATTCAAACTGATTTTTAATTTCGTAGTGATCTGAGATAATGAAGTATGGATAAAGGTTAAGAAGGTGTAGCAGTTCTCTACCATAGTCCACTTTTCACCATATAGAGACTGCAAATGTGTTCAGCGTGACAGGTGGAGAGCCCATCGCCGCTCTATGCTGTTGATGTATGTGCAGTCTTTAGTCCGTTAGTCGCCTTTTACGTTACCTAAGGGAAGAGAGGGGGTGGTAGTATTCTTTCACCGCTAAGTACGCGACACGGCAAACTTTTGTTATTGTGTTTAACTGATTTTTAAAACTAAATTTTATATTTGTGTGACACTGAATAAATCATTTTATATATACAAAAATGAGACTATAATTGCGAAAGGTCGTTGGTTCTTGTTTCAGTTGAATTAGTCGTCTTTATTAAGTGCTATTTTAATTACCAATATACTAAATATAGAATTGTAAATGCAAACTAACAATTTATAAATATCACGTTTATATTTGGTCCCGATTTTTGTGTTGTGTTTGATGATTACTTTTTGACATTTTTTTACGACTTTGCGTATGCTTTGACACATGCTACGGAAGACTTTTATATGGAGTTTTCTACATCCTCTCGTATGTGAGAAAACCTACTAACAATTGAGTTACAATGTGAAGGCTTTACGGCAGTTGACTGCATAAGCTTTTTTATAAACTTTTTTCAACTAACAGTGTGCAACATTAAGTATTTGCCTGTACAGCAGTCGTGGGAGCGTTCAAAGGTTGATGTGATGACGTCGTGATGAAGGAGCTTAAGCCAGACTTGATAATACTCGCACTTGATTCAATACAGCTCGGCTGTATATTATGTAGGGTTGATGAGGATTCCTCTTCCGCTTCCACACGTTGCGGAAGTTCCGCAATTATTACAGTTCCCCTACCGCTATCGCTTCCCCATAAATGAAAGTTAAAAATTCCTCTTCCGCTATCGCTTCCTCATAAATTAAGAGGAATTAAGGAGGAATTGAAATGTGAAATCTCCGGCCGGCAACAAATAAATAAAATACTACGTAGGTACTTTGTTTTTATTAATAACTAAAAGAAAGACGGAGTGTGTGATGAAATACAATGTGCTGTTTCATCACACTTTCTTTTGCTTCCTCTTCCTCACCCGCATCCTCTTTCTTAGTGCTATACAATTCCTCTTCCCCATAACCACATCCTCAACAACCCTAATATTATGTGATGTGGCATTGTGCTGAACGCACAGTGCGTAAGGCATGTGTAGGTTCCCACGTCAATCGGATATCAAACCATTCGATTGGATGTAGCCATTTGCGCGAGAAAAGGATGCACCAACTCAAAACCCATCAATTTGGAAGACGTTATCTCCGATAACCCTCAGGATGCTGTCATATGTTATGAGTGACATTTCACATGAAATAGTCGATTAGATAAATCCAGGAAACAACCCCCGGACGGAAGAGGCCATCATTGATAGCCCACAGGATGTGTCAAAATACTAAGAATATTAAATAATTAAATATTAGGTTAATTCGTAGATAAGTACATCCCCTTTAAAAAGGCCTGCGTGCCATATTCGATGTTCATTCGCTCATCAGCTTTCTTTTGTATAACATAATTGTATTGTATTTTTAAATAAATTCTATTTTTACGCCTCCAGTTCTTTCAAAACATTAACTGGCGCCCAAGTGAGGGGCTAAGTGTGACCTTGACTCCTGCATCAAGAATCGTACACCTCAGCCTTTCGAACCTACATTAAAGACTTCTCCTGCAAGCGACTCCTAACGTATCTACGAACACAAGACGAGAAGTACGCAACAGTTTGGAAGCCTATATAACGACTCCTCCTGCAAGCGACTCCCGCAAGACGTATCGACAAGAACGAACAAGAAGTACGCAGCAGTTTAGAAGCTCATCGAAATCAAGCGGACGTACGGCTTCTCATCTATTGAAGACGCTGACTCCAAAGATATCCGATGAAACTAGAGGCAGTAATCATCTTTACCGTCATTCAATTGTGAGTACATTTGATTATTTTCTTTTGAGGTAAAAATCTGGCTACCACTCCTTCAGGTAAACCTCTTATACCACCATCCAGAATGAACCCTGCATCCAACCCAGTTCCTAGCACCTCTAATAGCCCACATATTGAAACACGACACATTCCAATACCTATTTTTTGCGGTAACGGTAGTGAACGCGACTTGAACGGCTTTATTAGGGCGTGTGAGCGATTTTTAGTTACGATACCGGGAGACGAAGTTACTAAAGTAAACTTAGTATTATCTAGGCTATCAGGTGAAGCTGCTAATACTATATATCGAGGTAACCATGATTTCTCTTGGCAAAGTATTAAAGCTCTTTTATTACAAAGGTATGGTCGTTGGGCAGTAAAAATCGAAGACATAATTATGGAAATTCAAAACATACAGCCTTCCACGGACAGAATAGTGCCATTCATTCATGACTTAGATGAGATCGTGTCTGAAGGTGAAGCTCACGTAAAAGGAGCTCAAATAATTTTAGAACCGTTAGCAAGACAAACTATAATAAAATATTTACCTCCAATATATGAGGACCTTTGTAAAATGGATAGTTATTTAGAAGTATGTAACAAAGCGCGACGTTTAGACCGCGAAGGATACAGAATTATTAAAAAACAAAAATTAATTCCTATTAACAAACCAGCAATCACGCAACAGCAGTGGCAACCACAGGTAAAAAACCAAAACTTTAATTATAAACCTATGCAGACTCCACAATTCGCACCTAAATGGCCACAAAAACACACGTATCCACCATCACCTTTCTCATTAAGACAAAAACAAAATAATTTTCCGCAACAACAATACCAACAGTTTAAACAAAATTATCCTCAGCACTTCCCACCTCAGAGAAACGAGGACGTGACAATGCGTACAGTAACCGACAGACCGCCGCTAAAGCGATCACGGGATACCATTTTTAATATTGAAACAACCGAGAAAGAAAACGAGTATGATCACTTTATGCAATTTTGCGAAAACATGTACCAAAGTATTTATAATAACGAACCGGAACTTAGTGAATTACCCGAGGAAAGTGAAGAAAATTTTCAACCAGAACCTCAACAAACGAAACCCATATAACATTTCACCATCAAGTAGGATTCCAATTACCATATATAGTGTTACCCGACTTTGACGAAAAGATGTTAGTGGATACAGGTAGCGCAAGATCCTTTATCAATCCGCGAATAGCCAAAGAATATATAGATCAAGGTTTTGCAACATATTTAAATGAAGTTTTCACGGTTCAGACCGCCCATCAAACAACAAGACACGAAGGTAAAATAATTTTACCTCCAATGCAAAAAATCTTTGGTCCTAGCGCTATCCCGCTAGAATTCTATCTGTTTAATTTCTCTGATAATTACGATTACCTATTAGGATGGGATGCTATGACAAAACTACAAATCTCTATCACTCCTGGTCAAAACTCTTTACGTACAACGGAAAAGGTAATACCGTTATTTTATACGGAATCATTAAAAACATTAAATAACATATTAAATGAAAATCAAAACATTTTTGCTGAAACCGCCGCGGAAACATCATTTGATAAAATAAAGCATCGCATTATATTGTTAAAAGATGAACCGATTTATCAACGTCCTTACAGACTACCGGAAGTACAAAGACAGGAAGTAACCCGACAAATAAAAGAAATGTTACAAAATAAAATAATCAAACCCTCTGACTCTCCTTGGTCAAGCCCTGTGCACCTTGTAGCAAAACACGTAGATCCAGGTAAACCTCAAAAATGGCGATTAGTAATTGACTACCGCAAACTAAACGAACAAACACGCGACGACAAGTTCCCTTTGCCCAATATAGAGGATATATTTTCTAAACTAAATGGATCTAGATTTTTTTCAACCCTAGACTTGACTGCAGGCTACCATCAGATAAACATGGAAGAGCAATCAATACCGCTTACTGCGTTCTCAACCCCCGACGGACACTATGAATATACTCGTATGCCGTTTGGACTAAAGACCGCGCCCGCTACGTTCCAACGCGCGATGAATAACGTACTGCGACCGCACTTAGAGGCAGGTATATGCTTAGTATATCTCGACGACGTCATCATTTTTGCACCTTCTGAAGCAGAACATCATAGAAGATTACAAGATGTTTTCAATACACTTAAAAAATACAATCTTCGCGTAAATCGAGAAAAATGTAACTTTTTTCAGACCTCAGTAAAATTTCTAGGACACATACTAACTAAAGACGGCCTTAAGCCTTGCCCTGAAAAAATAGCCGCAATAAATAAGTTTCCTTTACCTAAAACAATAAAAGAAATAAAATCTTTTCTAGGATTAGTTTCGTATTACCGAAAATTCATACCAAACTTATCTCAAATTGTAAAACCTATAACAGAATGTACAAAAAAAGGAAAAAAAATAATACACGACGAATTGTTTAAAAACGCATTTAACAGAGCCAAACAACTCATATCAAATCCACCAGTATTATCATATCCGGACTTTAACAAAACTTTCACAGTTACCACGGATGCTAGTGATAAAGCTTTAGGCGCTGTAATCTCACAAGATAACCACCCCATCGCTTACGCTTCACGAACATTGAACGAAGCTGAACAAAAATATAACACAACTGAACGAGAATTGTTAGGAATAATATACGCGTTAAATCAATTCAGACCTTACATCTACGGACGTAAATTTATCCTTGAAACTGACCATCAACCATTAACTTGGATAGCAAAACTTAAAGAACCAAACGGAAAGTTAACCAGATGGCGACTAAAAATGCAAGAGTATGACTTTGACATTCGACATAAGAAAGGAGCAACAAACTACGTAGCCGATGCATTATCACGCATCGAAATAAATTTCAACGAATCCACTGCAGCCACGGTTCATAGTAACTATGACGACTCTAGTACGGGTTTCGTTATCAAAAATGAACACCCACCACGCCGAATGAATCGTATTTTTGTCAGTCTCGGTTCATACGCGGTTACGCACGAACAAAAATCTAGTGGAACCTACGATTATCATTTAACCCTTCGAGAGCCCGAAGACTTTAAGAAGTTCATCATTGAATACTGCGGAAGTAAAAGGTACGCTATAATCTGTGAAACAGACTTAGGACAAAAATTATCAGAAGTCTATAGAAAACACTTTAATCCTAACTCTTTAGAGATCGTGTGGTTTAAAAATATCCGTAAGGAAATAACTCAACCCGAAGAAATACAAAAAATAATTAGACAGACGCATGAGTACTTACATAGACACTTAGGAAATCCAGCGCTATGTAAAGAAATTTCTGTAGAATATTATGTCGAAAATTTAAAACAACACACTAGTAACTTCCTTAAACGATGTAACATCTGTAACCAAGTAAAGTACGATAGAAAACCAATAAAGGCCCCTATGGAAAAAACACCAACGTTTGATAAACCAATGGAAAAATGGCAGTTAGACACGTTTAGTTATGAAAGAAATAAATATTTAACCGGTATAGATCTATTTTCTAAATGGGCATTCATGATTCCCTTACTCGAAAACACAGGTTTAAAAATAATTGACGAGCTAACAAAATTATTTATGCTAGTAGGAAAACCACGAATAGTCTCGACGGATAACGAAACTATTTTTCAATGCGAAGATATGAAACAATTCTTCACCATGATGAATATCGAACAGTACACCCCTACGCCCCAACATCACACATCACATGCTGATATCGAACGATTACATTCAACTATTATAGAAAAGCTGCGCGCTCAGAAGGAAGTAATCAATAAAGTCGATATTCCCTTAGCCATTTTCGCCTACAACTCTACTATTCATAGCACAACTAATAAAACCCCGAACGACCTACATTTCCTAAGAGAAATAAATTTACCCATACGAGATACGATAACGTGCGACTATTTAAACGAAATAAAAAACAAAATTCAAACAATAAAAGATAAATCGCTTGTAAGACAAAATAGAATGCGACAACCCGCCATACCCGAATTACAAGTAGGTTTAAAGTTTTATATACAAAAACATGATCGAAGTAAAAATAAAAATGCCTTTAGAGGTCCCTATGTAGTTAAGCAAGTTAAACCTAGAAATAAGGCTATGTATTATAATCACAATAAAGACAGACAAATTCACATTAGTCAAATGAAAATTCCAGATGTTACGGACGTCTCACCCACTTGAATGGAGAGATAGTAAGTATAAAACAAGACAAAGCTTGGATCCAAGAAGATGAATGGACACTGATACACCCTATCAACCTTCAACCATTGTTTAACGAATATTACAAACTACAAGTAGTGTATCAGAACCTTAAAATCGATTCAAATATGCAAAAACATCGTATAACCTACGTCAAAGACCAATTATATCATTGCATCGATAGATTACAAATACCACAACGTAATAAAAGAGGTTTAATCGATGGACTAGGCTCAATAGTAAAAGCAGTCACTGGTAATCTCGATAATAACGATTTAGTTAACATCGAAAAAAAGTTTAGCATAACTACGGACATTATGGAAAATTTTAATAAAAGAATACAAAATGTATCCGAATATATTAACGTCTTAGTAAATAATTATAATCGCAAGAGATCAATAGAAACATTCACTACTGAACTATTATTCAGCTTTGAAAGCCTGAAAGATATGTGTTACAGAATAACTGAAGCTTACGTATTTGCTCAACACGACATATTACACCCTTCAATTATAGATCAATTACATCTAATGAATAGCTTAAAACAAATACCTTCCTCAATTAATGTGTTAAAGGATTCCTTAAAGTTAGAAGCTCAGATCACTCCTCACGTTACAATAGAATCTAACGTCATGATATTCCAACTTCCTATTCCTATTATATCTAGAGACTTTTATTACTTAGAATATTTAGTACCAATTATAAATAGACAAATGGATAATTGTTTCATTCCTAACCTAATTGCTGGCCAATACCTCATCAGAAATAATCAAGTGTATAGAGCTAAGAAGTGTAGACAGCATATTTGTACAGTAGATGTCACTGAAGAATGTATCAAGCAAAGCATCTTTAAACAGAAGAACGAATGTAAACAATTGTTAATTTTCTGCCCTATAAGTTACTCGAAGAAAATAAATAATAATTTGTACTATCAATATATAAACAAAGAAGAATCCATTGAAGATCGATGTACTTCGGAAAGGAATACTTTGCTTGGGTCCTATTTAGAAGATAACACCGAGTGTTTCCAGCTAGACACCAAGACGGAGTTAGAAGTCTATCAATCGACAACAAAAGAAATGATTAACGATTACCCCATATCATTGCCTACTACCAACGAAGAAGTCCAAGAACAGATTAAGTTTTTAAAGAGACATCAATTAGTAGATAATAAGGTGAATACACTATATACCGGATCGTATATCACGATTGGAATAGTAATATGTTTACTTATCGTTTCCTGCGCTCTTCGCCAAAGAATACGAAGATGCTCAACACTGGGGGAGGAGAGAAAAGGATGCACCAACTCAAAACCCATCAATTTGGAAGACGTTATCTCCGATAACCCTCAGGATGCTGTCATATGTTATGAGTGACATTTCACATGAAATAGTCGATTAGATAAATCCAGGAAACAACCCCCGGACGGAAGAGGCCATCATTGATAGCCCACAGGATGTGTCAAAATACTAAGAATATTAAATAATTAAATATTAGGTTAATTCGTAGATAAGTACATCCCCTTTAAAAAGGCCTGCGTGCCATATTCGATGTTCATTCGCTCATCAGCTTTCTTTTGTATAACATAATTGTATTGTATTTTTAAATAAATTCTTTTTTTACGCCTCCAGTTCTTTCAAAACATTAACTCGCGCGAACTTCGCTCGGGGCTGCTAGTTAAGTTAAACGCACTTTTTCCATTTAAAATGAGACACATTTTACGCATTTTACGAACGACAAAAAGAGAAAAGGTAACCAGTTGCTCAATGCGCTTCGAATTTAGTTCCATACAATCAGGTGAGATCACATAGACCACGTATGGTGCGATAAAGGCAAAAGCTTCAGACATGCTGTTTAAAAAAAACTCTTATAAAAGAAACAAAACACTTAGAACGCGGCGCCACTATCATAATAGGAATTCTGTTCATTGAGCACTGATCAGTGAGCGTCTGCAGTTGAAAGGTTCTCACGTAGATCGGGCGTAGCACCTCTATAGGTGTTCCGCAGGGGTCCGATACGGGTGTGACTCGTAATAATAATATAATAATAATTCACCAACTACATACATAATGATCACGACTATTATCCCCGAAGGGCTAGTCAGAGACTAGCTAGGCAATGAGGACAGCAAAAGCAGCCCTCTACCCAAAGACATTTAAACTATTACTATTTTAATCTCTTTGCCTCTACCATCATTTACAAACTTTTCACCAAATAGCGACTGCACATGTGCTCAGCGTGACAGATGAGCCCATCGCCGCTCTTTGCTGTTGAATATATGTGCAGTCGTTAGTCCGTTAGTCGCCTTTTATGACATCCAAGGAAAGAGAGGGGGTGGTAGTATTCTTTCATCGCTTCCCGACACGGTAAACCGATTTACCAACTAGTTTATTTTAAACTAGCGGCCCCTCAGGGTTTCACCCGCGTGGTTCCCGTTCCCGTGGGAATATCGGGATAAAAAGTATCCTATGTGTTATTCCAGGTTATAAACTATCTGTATGCCGAATTTCATCCAAATCCATTTAGTAGTTTTTACGTGAAAGAGTAACAAACATCCATCCATACTTACAAACTTTCGCGTTTATAATATTACGAGTAGAATAAATACAGACAGAAATTGAATGAATAAAAACAAGAAATAAAGTACAAACATATTGATAGAGAGAGGAAAGGGCAAGGAATGATGACAATGTCAATACGAAAACAATACATATTTTTTTCAAATATGTAAAATGGAATGAAAGTAATGAGGTTGGATGATGTGATGGCATTCACCGCCGCACTTTGCGTGACAGAAACAGCACGGCAAATTATTTTTTAAAAGACTACATGACCGATGCGGACCCTCGCCTATTAATAATAACTTCTGTCTGACACTAATAGACCGAAAACTTGCCGGCAACAGTCAATTTATTTATTCATTTGTTTGTTTTCGAAGTGTTTCGAACTAAAAAAGTTGTCGACGTAGCGTAGGCCGTACACTAAAAATTTCGACTTGAAAGTTTGTATGGGAAACCGAAATGCGTAAACCCTCTTAATTACGACTACAACTACTAAGAAGTAAGGAAAAATATACGACTACAACTACTTCGTGTTTTCCGAAGTGTGGAAAAATAGGCCGTTTCCTGGTGGTCATACTAATTTGTCATACCAGTATGACTACGAGGATATACATATCCTCCTAGTCATACTGTTCATATTTTTAGAAAAAGGATTTTTTGTCCACCTGTATATATAAATACTTTTCTGTGAGTTGCCTTTAAATAGTAAGAGGAGTAATAACTTGACATAGGATATCAATTTGCGTCAAGTAATTCACCCTCACGTATGTTCCGCGATTTTTCAGAGTTTTCGAGATTCATCATCATCATTCATCATTCAAAGTACTTATTAATTGAGTTTATTGAATAAATATATTTTGAATTTTGAATTTTTGAAGAATATATAATTATATTTTTTATGCCAGGTGACATACAAAATTTTAGATGAGATGTGGCTTTATAGATGTTCTTTGACGAAGTTAGCCTCTTTTAAATCTGACTTACCATAGTACCTAAGACGTAAATAAAATAACAGGTGCCTTAAAAGCTTACATGCCGCGTTGCTTTATTTAGCATTTAGCCCGGAGACGCTCCCAGTTACTCATTACGCTAATTTATTAATACATAGATTTACTTACTCTATGATACTCATGATAAAGTTTTAAAGTGTGTATCTGACATTTTTGTTTAAGGACTTTTGTCACCAAACTTCCTTTTTCGTTGAATGCCGTTCGTCTTTTGTCTCCAACAAACCTACTTTTTCTTTTAATGTTAGTCTTTTGTTTCCCATCTTACTTATAATCTTGCACATTAGCACCAGGAGCCTGCACTTGATGGCGTTGCAGGACGTTAGCTTAGCTACGGGTCGCTAGCTAGGCGCTCTGACGGTGTACAGTCACGTGCAAAAATATGTAAACAATTGTAACTCTTAGTACAATGGAATAAGAGTCAAAGTGTTTACATATTGGTGCTCGTGACTGTACATCATGTTGATGTTTAAAAGTGTGCATCAGTCTTTTTTGTATAATGTCGGTCATCTTTTGTCACCACCCCTAAATTTTCATTTAGTGCTGTTTGTCTTTTGTTTTCCAACTTACTTATAATCGTGCTGAGCATAGCAGTGCCCCAGGAGCCTGCACTCGATGGCGCTGCATGACGTAGGGCCGGGGTCGCTGGCCGGAGATCTGACGGCATACGTCATGTTGAATCCGAACACTGACAGCAGGCCGAGGGCACGCAGCTGGGTGCCCTCCAGCCGGTTCAGGGTCAGCTCCACCACCAGCACGGGACTTTGGACCTGTGGACAAGGGGGTTAAAGTTCAGAATGGAATGACGAGACGGGTTCTTTTGAAGGAACGAATGAACGAACGAATGCTTGTGATAGTTTTTTTTTAAATTTATATTATGTACTCTTGCTTGACTCACGCCAGAAGGTAACCCAAAACTGTCCAAAATGTATAATCGATATTGATCCGTTTTACTATAATCTCCCATATCTCTCTAAACACTTCCATAATAATAATATTATTATTATGGAAGTGTATAGAGTGCCACAAGCGGCACTGTATCTCCATCGGTTAGGGTACTGCAAGTTTTGCGGTATAATAGTGACGCCGCCTAAGCTGCCGTAAAGTTTTTGTTAGACAACAGAAATACTAGCTGCCCTACACCTGTAGGTCACGTGATAGGTTAGAAATTTAAATCAATCGCGAAGCGCAGCGTAGCGATTGTCTTGAATTTCGAGGTTATTTTTTTTATTAGACAACAGAAATCTAACTCCATACAAAAATATCTTTTGAATATTATGTCGTCTGAACATTATGACAAATAAAAAATATGTTACGGTTCCCGAACCGATTGAGATACAATGCCGCTTGTGGCACTCTATACGCTTCGTACAAGGATGCCGTCAAATTACGGCATCGTAACCGATCGTACTATGTTGCCGCTTGTGGCACTCTATTCACTGCCTACACTTTGTACTAGGATGCCGTAATTACGGCATCGTATCCGATCGTACTAGAATGCCGCTTGTGGCACTCTATCTACAGCCTATTATTATTCTGAGCGCGTGATAAAGAATATTGAAACGTCAAACGCAATACGATTAACGTTGCGAATGCCGCATAAAGATACGGTGCTTTTCTCCTCCGCCATGCGGTACCAAATATGTATGAAAAACAATCCTTAATCCCAAATCTAGCTTAAGCAACCCAGAAACAATGGAAACTAGACAAATCCCATGTTACGTAACGTAAGGTTTCCATGTAGGTTATTGTTGTATGTTAATTAAATCATTCCCCGGTGCATATGAAATGCACATTTGGAATTCACAGAGGGACCAATTTGCATGCCGCTACGTTGTTGGCGAGTTGGAAAATGCCTTTACAGCTCAATATAAACCACATTGCTATTGCAATACTTCTAACTAGGTATGTAAGATATACAGATTAGATATGAGTGCATTTATAAATAATAAATAAAATAAAAAGTGAAGATAAATCCCTTTTTATTTAATTGGGTACAAAAGCACCTACGTTAAAAAGGTCTTCACTCAGCATGTATCGAAAACGTTGGTCTTCCGAGGTCATCTCGTGATAAGTTACCTTATAATTTAAATAAAATAAAGTCCGAAAAGGCTAGTATTGATGCATGATGTTTGATGTGATTTGATCGATAAAGTAATTGCATGTAGTTTATTAAATTGTTATATTTTGTAATACCTACCTACGAGATGTCTAGACAAAATAATCAATTGAATGATTTAATAAGAGCTCATTATGTAGCCTTAAATGAATTAAATAAAAATAAACATTCAAAGTTATACACATTCATCAAGCGATATGAATTCCATTATTTCAAGATTTTTAGTGATTTTCGGCAAATCATAATATTCATGATATTCTAATGAATAAATTGGGAACAAAAATAGGTGTAGAGAAGCATTCGATTCCCAGGAATCCAATTCACTTTGTGACTCAATAAAAGCGTAATGACAATGAAAAAAGAACAGGCTTGCTCAAACACAATATTGTCACAATGTTACGAATTCGTATTCGTCTCTAAGATCAGACGCCTGGAATAATTTTGCTAACGGCACCTACATTTTCTGGCAGAACTTTTGTATTAATAACACTATGCCACAAAAGTGTGAGCTGTACAACCCTACATGATGTAGTCGTCCAAAGTCGACGTCCTATAGTTTTATTTTTACACTTTCGTAGTATAATTGAACTCTGTTTATTAGGTACTAAATTTAAATGAATGTGTTCCTGGTTCATGTTAAAATTAACCAATTATTTTATTCTGTCGTTTCTAATCCTTAACAAGACCCGAGCTCAAAAAAACCCGAACGTACTAATACTTACATATGTACACAGACGTCAGATCAACCTACCCTAAACTGTCAAATTTTTCCAATGAATATTGATCCTTAAAATCAAACAATAAAGTTCAAAATTGATTGTAGAACTTTGACAGTTTTGGGTAGGTTGATCTGACGCCGTGCGTACCTACCCGGGAATATAGAAACTGGGGAACACATAGAGATACACTCACACTCATTCGCCGGCAGAGAATTACATGCTCACGGTTATTATCCCTGAAGGGTTAATCAAAGACTAGGCAATGGGTCCACACAGTCCACTTTTCACCAAATAACAACTGTACACGTGCTCGGCGTGCTAGGTGG
This sequence comes from Scoparia ambigualis, assembly GCA_963921215.1. NCBI lineage: Eukaryota > Metazoa > Arthropoda > Insecta > Lepidoptera > Crambidae > Scoparia > Scoparia ambigualis. Next base: position 24,236,962 of record OY992520.1, on the reverse strand, counting down.
TGATTCTTCGCCGTTCTATGGTAGTGGATGTATTTGCAGTCTTTAGTCCGTTAGTCGCCTTTTCGACACCCAAGGGAATAAGAAGATGGGTTGGTTCTATCAATGAGCCCCACCATACACCTGGATCAATACTTGTTTTTAGGGTTCCGTAGTCAAATGGCAAAAAACGGAACCCTTATGGATTCGTCATGTCTGTCTGCCCGTCCTTATGTCACAGCCACTTTTTTCCGAAACTATAAGAACTATACTGTTGAAACTTGGTGAGTAGATGTATTCTGTGAACCGCATTAAGATTTTCACACAAAAATAGAAAAAAAAACCAATAAATTTTTAGGGTTCCCCATACTTAGAACATAAACTCAATTTTTTTTTATCTAACCCATCCGTGTGGGGTATCTATGGATAGGTTTTCAAAAATGATATTGAGGTTTCTAATATTATTTTTTTCTTAACTGAATAGTTTGCGCGAGAGACACTTCCAAAGTGGTAAAATGTGTGCCCCCCCCTCCCCCCTGTAACTTCTAAAATAAGAGAATGATAAAACTAAAAAAAATATATGATGTACACACGGCGTCAGATCAACCTAACCAAAACTGTCAAATTTCTACAATAAATTTTGAACTTTATTGCATGACTCTAAGGATCAATATTCATTGGAGAAGTTTGACAGTTTAGGGTAGGTTGATCTGACGCCGTGTGTACATTACCATGCAAACTTCCACCGAAAATTGGTTTGAACGAGATCTAGTAAGTAGTTATTTTTTAATACGTCCTAAATTAATAAATTTAAAAATAATACACTATTATTAAAATTCGATCAAAGTTACAACGAACTACAAGAACTTTTATAATGATGTTACTTGCTGCTACGGAACCCTTCATGGGCAAGTGCGACTCTCACTTGGCCGGTTTTCTATGTTGTAATGGAAAATGTCCTTCTATGACAGGGAGGGCATTTTCCAATTTGTATTGACGCTGTAAAAGAAAGGGAGAAAAGAAAAGCCCTTGCTGAGTTTCCGGTTGTTTCCGGTTTGTTTCCGGTTCCGGTGGCCGGTTCTTCTCAGCACAAGGCTCCCGCCCCATAGTTAGGACTTACGAACCGATGGTTCGTAGCGATATTCATAAGTGCTCAATTGTTGTAGCCTAAATTGAATAAAATGATATTGAAATTTGACCACACATCAGGAACGCAATTAATAAAAATAATAAGTAAAATAAAGAAAGAAAATTATTATTTAGAACATTTTAATTACGTAATATCTGAACGGAGTGGTCGGAGTGGTCAACGCAGCCGCTCGGATTACGGAGGACGCGGGTTCAATTCCCGCCTGAGGTAGAATTTTTTTTAAACGTTTCGTTATCTTTGTATGTTTTCTGTTTCTTCGTTTAGTACTAACATAAAAAAATACAAAAAAAATTTCAATCGCTTTGTCCTAAAACCACGAAAGTCAACAATAAAAAGTTCAACGACAAAAAACATAATATACTTACACACATCAACAGAATCTAGGGATATCTTAATCCTAAATTATTTACGACTTTATAGTTCAAAATCTTTTTAGTTTCTGTATAAAGTTTATATACAGATTGAAACCTCTTTTATTCTATTTTCAAAATTTAAAAATGTTAATCAAAAAACAAAATACGGTGGCAAAATAGTAATTTGTTACGTCAAGGAAAATTAAAATTGTTTTATTATTGAAAAAGGTTTCTTCAAATAAAACTATTTGATACAGGAACAAAATGTAAAAAGGTTTTATTGTTTACTATAGGTGTGCGAGTGCTGGCGAGTGATAATTAAAAATAAAACATTGCTGCCTATAAACTATAAAATAAACACTTCGATAGCGTGATTCAGACTTTTTACACACGCCATCTCTTAGAATTAATACGAACCAACTAAATATGACATTTATTTACCATTTTGACACTAATAACGAAAAGCGACTATATAATATTAAACATACCGCCCACTAAGGCCATATTTATGGCCTTACTCTTACTAAAATACCGCCCACCGTAAGGTCAAGGGGGTTGAATAAAAATAACACAAGAAACAAAACTTAAAAATCTAAACTGATCAATCTTCTTTTACAAACATAACTCTCTCTAACAGTATTGATTGAGCATAATATTATTGTCACAAATGTGGGAATGCATACCGATTAAAACTTTGTGACAATGTGCTAAATTGTGATCGAAGTCGGCGTGTTTGCCCGGACACAATCCAGCCCAGGGATGTATTTTGTGCTATAAAAGGCCCAGGTGCGTACTTTTTCAATCCGTCTTGAAGAACTTGGCAATAAACCTCAGCTCCAAGCAAAACATCTATTTTGTTTGGAGTGTGATACTCTGGATCAGCCAAAGCAATGTCTTTAAGTTCAGGCCAGGTTGGCATAGATATGTTATGTGTTGGAGTTAATGATGTTATTGTGCTAAGCACATATGCTTGTACTAAAATATTGAAGGATGGATCGTGTCTCGAGTTGATATTAACATATACTATGAATTTAGAAGCTGAACTCTTGTCACCTCCTATCCCAGTGATACTACTTCGTACCGGTATTTTTTGAAGCCCAAGCAATTGTACTGCTGACTCTGTTATAAACGAGGCCTGGGACCCCTGATCCAAGAGAGCACGCAACTCTTTTTTACCACCAGTCTTGGACTGTCCTTCAACAAGGGCAGTTGCTAATAAAACTCGTCCAGGGCCATCGGTTTTAATAGACATCTGAGTACTAATTGACAGTGGATCTGGTTTCCGTACCGACTCGGAGACAGATTCCATTACGGACACTGTTGGTTTGACTGCAACGATCTCCTCATTATTGCTGGTCGACGTTGTTTTTGAGGATATCTTTGGGTGTAATAGAGAGTGATGCTTGCGATTACAAATTCGACAACTGGATTTAGCGCGACAGATTTTTATTAAATGATTTGCTCCTAAGCAATTGTAGCATAATCGGTTTGTTTGAACAAATTTATGACGATTATCGTAATCTTCCTTACAAAATTGTTTACAATGACAAAGTTTATGATGTTGTTTACAAAATGGACATGTGAATGTGAAGCTATTGGTCTCTAAAGTCACTGTATGAAGAACCTGTGGTATACTTATTGCTTCTCTATTTTCATCTAAATGTTCCAATGCACGAAATCGCGATTCTAAAAAGTCTTTAAACTCGTCTATCTTAGGTAACTGCTCGGATATACTAATCTTTGATTCCCATAGTTTACGTGACTCACCGTCAAGTTTAATAGAAATGACATAAATGATAAAAACATCCCATGAATTTACATCGATTCCTAGAGTACGTAAGCTATGCAAACAATCTACAGTTGTATCCAAGAGGCTCTTAATATCAAGTGATGATTCTAAGGTGACTTTAGGTTGATTCAATAATCTCTTTATTATTAAATTTGACAAATATCGTTTGTTATCGTAACGCCTTTTCAAAATAGACCAACATGCTTCATAATTTACGGCAGTGATTGGAGTGTGCCTTAACAATTGCTCGGCTTCGCCGGCTAAATGACCTTTCAAATAATGTAACTTTTGAACATCATCAATTGTTTCATTATTGTGAACTAACGATAAAAATAAATCGCGAAATGAAGTCCACTCTGTATAATTGCCAGTAAATGTTGGTATAATAACCTTTGGCAGTCTTACATTACCACAAGTTTTTGTGTCTAACTGTACTTCTAAGTTTTTGTGAGGAGTAAACTTTGCAATACAATTCTTTAATTCTGTTTTAAACAATGTATATATTTCTTCAGTTTTCTCATAAATCTTATCTGTAAAATAAATATTTTTCTCGTCTACGGCGTTTGCAATTTCTATTATTTTTCTATGTGTTGTCCCAAAGTGATGCCATTGCTCTTCTAGCAACTCTAATATAGATTTCACATAAGGCAAAGTAATACAATCCTTTGGTGATTCTTTGAACTTAATTTGATTTTTTTCCATTGTATTTTTTGTGTTTAATTGCAAATTGATCATAGATTCCATTTTTATATTGAAAAAAAACTATTTAATTGACGACAAAACCGAAATAACTGTAAAACTTTCAAAACAACAAAATTATCCTTACTTGAAATTTCTTAAAATATTACAAGTGTTTGGACATAATTTACACTTTTGAGAAAATCGGGCATAGGTTTCCCGTGTATTACACTTTATGCTCTTAAACTTTCTCCGTCTTATTACAAAACGAGATCTAAATAAAGTACTGGACTTAGTTCTAGACTTAAGTCAGGTACCAACGTAAACGTTATTACAAGATCAAGTTTTTCTCTTAGTCGCGGACCATCTATGGTTCTAAGATAAACTGACGTGACCCCTAGTTTATCTGCAGACTAACTTCAGTACTAACCTCAAAAACTTTGACACAAACGTCACTTTGATTTTATGATATCGTTGTATTTAGATTAATGGAAAATATAATTAAAGACTTGATCGATTTGAAGACTTAGATAATGCTGGAAACATCCCGACGACCTGTTCGGCGTCAGCAAAGAATTAATCCCTTCGAATTAAGTGATAACGACTTCAAATTATGTACAGATTTACCAAACGATTTCGTGCTTTAGTCGTGGAAATGTTACGCTTACATTTGACTCACGATCCTCGAGGATGCCCACTGATTGCTGAACTACAGGTAGTTCGCGCATTACGCAACTGGGCTCGGCATGAAGTAAGTAAATATAACCTTGATTGATGCTAATGACACTCCCAAACACAGTAACTTATGTAAGTACCTACCTAATTATTTTTATTGTTTTATTGTAGATACAAGATGATGCAGCGAACTTACATGGTGTCGCAATCCGTTATCAGCCAAAGGTGTTAGAAAATAGCTGCTAATAGGTTTATTATAATGCCATCAACCTTAGAAGAACTTCCGCAATTTTGCCAATTTCCCTACAGGTGCAATTGATTGCACTCACATAAGTGAAAAATATGTGTGCAGATCAAGTGCAAGATGGAGGTCAGTTATACTCGTACATCAACAGAAAAATGGATTTTCTTCAATAAATGTACAGGTAATTAATTGTTATTACTTATATATGAATTTTATGTCATGGTTTTATTACAATTATATGCCAGACCAAATACAGACGGCATTATGTAACATACTTATTATCTTGTAAAAAATTAGTTATGTATGTTTTAGGTGGTTTGTGATGCTGATCTAAAGATTTGGACATAGTGACCAGAAAGATAGCATTGAGCATTCTCCATCTAGGCAGCCTAACTACCTACCTACCACAAATTGCTCTAAATTCAGTACGGGGAAAATAAAGAGAAAGCAGTTATAAAAAGGCATTTTTAATAAACCCATATTAAACATAATTTTAACAGTTTTAAGTTCAAAAGCAGTCATACATAACATAGGTACCTACCTAATAATAATAATAACAACAAAATAGGCAGCCACAAAATAGGTTTACTATTGTTTAACAAAAAACGTATGACAAAAGATCATTTTACAAACAATGTTTGAAAAACTAATCATTTGACAAACTTTCTCTTCGCAAACATATTACTTACTTTAAAAATAATCATTTGACATAATACAGGTTTCGCAAATGTTTTACTTAGGAAATATTTCTACTGTTAAAATATTATTTTAATAATATTCACTTGACTAAATAATTTGTTTGCCAAATTGGTGATTTTACAAATACTTAATATGGTATATTAGGTATGATATATTATATAAGCAAGGATGTAAGCAAATTCTAACCGATCATGTAACCTACAGGAGTAGGGCAGCTAGTATTTGTTAAATGTTATTTATGCTTTACGTTATTTTGCCAACTAACATGTTTAAAAATAATCAATTTGTGAAATAATGATTTAGCTTAATGAAATTTTTTTTAGTAGATATATTGTCTAATGAGTAGTTTATTAAACAATAGTTTGTAAAATAATAAAATTATCAAGTAAGTATAATTTTGTCAAATGAAAATTTGTTATTTGTTTTTTGTAAAATGATTGGACACCCACAAAATAAGTACATGTTACAATAGTTTAAAACAGAATGTTTGAGTATCTAAGAATGTATATTTGAATACTACTTATAGTAAGCATATTTAATTAATGAAAAGTGTGAACAAGATAGTAGGCGAAACATTTATGTACTATCAATAAAAACAATATGATAAGACTGTGTCATACTCATAAAAAAGTTATGTTTATCTTGTGTTTAAAAAGAATCAGAAAAATAAAATTACTATGTAACTAAAACTAAGTAGGTAAGTAAAAGTCTTTTTAAATTTAATTGTTAGTGTTCGTTTTATTTTCCACTAAAGATATTTCTAATTCTATTATTTTTATTTGGCTACTGTAATGATAAATTTGTGCTCGGCTTCCATCATTTCTAACTGTTTGTTTTTAATATCAGTATGGCTTTGTACAATTAATTGTTGCATGTCTTCACTTCTGTAAAACAAAATAGAATAATGTTGTCAATTTATTTCATGTAAAAAGTACTACAATAATAAGTATTTGAAACTACTGTGTCTAAATACCTATTGTGCAAGATTTTTTCTTTGTTGGTTTTGCCAGTTTCAATAGTTCAAATATAATTCAAATAGTAGTTTCAAATTCAATATTATGGTTTATCATCATTCTGGCACTACTTTCAACGCCCTCATTGTTTGATATCTCTGAAAACAATATACAAAATTTTACTTACATTAATTAAAACTTGCATGCACATAATCTTCTGTAAGTATTGGATTGTAATTATTTATAATGATAATATTGTATGTATTTTTAATCAAAAATTTTACCTTGCACTTCTACGACATGGTGGCCTGTGTTTTCCACATTGAAATTGACGGGTATTGAGTCAGTTTTATCATAACTAGTACCAGGCTTAGGGTCAGCAGTTAACGCAGGAATTGTTAATGCAACATTCGCAATCTAAAAAAATCAAATTAAGATATGTAGGTACCTACAAATTTTAACATTTACTACTACTTAGTATAAATATTACTTATTTAATTCATATTAAAATTTTAATAAAAATACCTATGTTACAAACCTAAATAAATATGTTTTATTTACCACTGCATCACTATCATAGCATGGTCATTTTCTTCTGACTAAGTCGTGAGGAGCAATTGAAATTACTTCTAAACCCTCAGGAGAAGGTGGCTTTTTGCCACTCCATGTCACAGTAATAGTTCCTCATATAGGCAAATTGGATTTTGCTGACAGCTTCATGCTTTTCCACGATAACTCGACTTCCCCATCTGATCGGCTTTTACCATTAGCTCAATAACTAAACATTATTATTACCCACGCGCTGCACTTCCTCCAACGTCACCAGGTACTCAATTCGTCTGCCAGCCAAGTATGCAATGCGGCCGTTACTGTCGTCGCTCCCATGGCCTTACAAGTATAGAAAATATTACAAGCCACATAAGAAAATGCCAAACCTCACAATTGGACGCTGTTATAATTAACATATAAAGATTTATGAGGCCAATTGCTTAAGATGTATGACTAGGTAGTTCATAGATTGTTTGTTTACTTACCTGCAATCCGTTTCACGCTAAAATTCTTAATGAAAAACTTAATTTGAAAAAAGTCATGATGAAAGTTTAAGTCTCGCATTTTTAACGGATTAAAATACAATACAAAATAGAATATGATTATTTATGACATATTTTTATCTTGTTTAATAATTATTTATGTAAAAAAACTCTACAGAAATTATTAACATCCAGTAAAACGAAACGGTGGAGTGAATGACGTTTGTGTGAACGAATAAAAAATTGACATTTTTTGTTTATTCTCTGTGGATATCATTCAAACCTAAGACTAAGTGCGGTACTAACTGGTTCACGGATGGTTTTCGTTTTGTAATAAGGTGAGATTTTAGTCCGGTACTAACTGTTAGTACCGTACTAAGTCGAGACCATCTAGTCTTGGTTTAAGCTCAGACTATCGTACGTTTTTGTAATAAGACGGACTCTAGGTATGGGCGTTATTTAACGTAACCAGTTTCAGTAACAGGTTATGCAGCCTGTAACGGAATCACTAGTTTCGGCTTGAACAATGAACCGGTGATTTTTCGTAACCAGTTTCATAGAGCAGCAACGACGTTATGCACAAAGCGCGAGTAACGCCGACCGGTGACAAATGTGACTGACACAAAAAACCGTAATGTAACAAAGAACAAAAAAACGTAATTAATGTAAAAATGTGTAAAAGGCTAGAAAGAACTATGAAATTTTGTTAATAATCAAAATGTGTAAAAAGACAGAAACGATTCTTTATATAACTTTTAAAACCTTTAAGTGAAAATGTTTAAATACTCGTAACTGTATATTATTGTATTAATTTCAAATCATTGTATAGAATGAACTTTTAAATACAAAGATAAGATAAAGATAAATAAGATAAATATACTTTATTGTACACCACAAGAAAAACATTTTTGACAACAAACAAAAATACAACTATATATAAGTAAACGTACAAATGGCGGTCTTATCACTAAAAGTGATTTCTTCCAGACAACCTTTGGATGGACAAGATTGATTTAAAATTAAAAGTGGGCTTGTAGTGCACCATGGATATTATTATAATAATTAATATATAATAGTAAGACTAATGTTTAATAAGTATAATATAATAAAATACTTAAATAAATACATACATATTATATACATACTCATATATACATATACACATCCATCATAAATATATTTAAATACACATATATATATTATATAATTAGAAATAAATAGCATCTAAACTACATAATGTAGCGATCTTACTAAACGGGTGGCTATAAGGACAAGTAATAATCATTGACCAGTTTCTTGAAAATCGGTAGCGTTTTGGCCATTTTGATTGTCAAAGGCAAATTGTTCCACAAACGAGCAGCCAGTACTGTGAAAGACCTGTCATAAAATTTTGTAGAATGTGCGGGCATCTCGAGTATCAGGTTATGTGCAGATCTTAATGATCGTGAGTGAGAGTCACACAAGAATTTAAAACGATTTTTAAGATAGGAGGGAGTGGTAGGGTTGAACAAAATATTGAAAAGATACAATTTATCTTTCCTACATAGTTAATGCAGTTAGTCCTAAGCCTGGCTAAAGTATGAAGGAAAGTTCATTAGATCAATGCTTATTTACTTCTACAATAATTATATTGATAGATAGATGTAACGCTTGATTGTACACACAAAAATATAAAATATATAAAACTTGTTTAAATTGTCACTAAGTTCCGATAATAACTAAATAACGGTAACTAGCTACAGCATACTCATGCATGTGGTGTCACTAGTCATTAGGTTAATCATTTGTAAAAATCACTGGTTACGAAAAATCACTCGTTTCGAAACAGGTGACGACATCGGAATAACTGGTTACGTTTCGTTTCTTTATAATCGCGTAACGACTCTTAACTAGTCTAAGTCCTAACTAACTAACTACTAAAAGTATGGTACTAAAACTAAAATTATTCTAAGTATAAAAGTTGAAATGTCTCTAATCCTGTTGATATCACCAAGTACTCACTGAATAACTTCCAAACCTTGCTTTCTTTCTCACTGCTGCGTCACTTCACCGTGGCGTCAGCAAAGAAAGGTCGTCGCTTGTGTCCGCTCCGAAGGCCGCTACCGGTGATTTCTGGATGCTGCTGTTGTGCGGTTGTGCCCTCTTGCAGTGATTTCTCGATACTCTTGCTGACCGATGATAAGCCCTGTATAGGCTGCTTAGCAAATTCCACGGATGGGTGACCGCTGATAAAATTCTAAAAATCCGACTCCGAAGGACCATGAAAAAGGTTTCTTCAAATACAACTATTTGATACAGGAACAAAATGTAAAAAGGTTTTATTGTTTACTATAGGTGTGCGAGTGCTGGCGAGTGATAATTAAAAATAAAACATTGCTGCCTATAAACTATAAAATAAACACTTCGATAGCGTGATTCAGACTTTTTACACACGCCATCTCTTAGAATTAATACGAACCAACTAAATATGACATTTATTTACCATTTTGACACTATTATCGAAAAGCGACTATATAATATTAAACAATTATTATTAATTAATGAAAAGGGCTTAGATTGTTTTTGTTTTTTAATTAAAAGCGCCGTGTGAGCTTTAAGAGTCATGTCATGTGGTCATTTGAGTCGAGATGAAATGTTACGAGCCACCGTCAAAATTGTCAACAATTTAATTTTTTTACTAAAGGTACTCGTACATTATGCCATAGTTTCAATTGCTCTACGGATCAATCAATATCTATAGAGCCACTTCAAATTTTTATGCGGAACTACGAACTAGGTGTAGTGAGCAACAACCTTAACAAAGAACGTTGCTGTGTTTCTGGCGCTTGGTCAGAAAAAAAAAATTGGAATGTCACTGTCTACAAATGTAAACAAACTTAGCTAATCCCTAACGTTATTTAGTATGAGATTGTTTTGATGTGCACTTATTTAGGAAATACTGTGAGTAGAAGAGTATTTCGACATTTTTAAAAACGCTTACGCTGCAAAATTTCGTTTTGGCGACCTGTAAATTTTTGTCAACTTCATTATTTTTTTCTGTGAAATTATGTTTGCCATTACATGGCACATTCTCATTTACCACGTTTTTCGCATATTCCTTTGAAAAAGTCATACTTTCATTGGGAAGAGCATTAAAAGTTTGCTACTGTTCGATACCTAAACACTTTTTACATATGGTCAAACTTTAAATGTATTGATTATGTAAACATATTTCTGTAAAATGCCTGTCAAACAAGCATTTTCTCAAATACATAGGCGTGGCACTTTCTATCTTCGTGACAAAAAGTATCTCTGAGAGACCGAATCTCCAATGTAAATGATTCGTAAGGTTTGTTTCTCGTGAGTAATGATTTTGTGTATCTTATCCTATGTTTTGTACACAAAAAACCACAACGGTTTTTTTTTAAATCCGTTATTAGTACGTGAGCCAACAAGTTATCTCAGATTTTGTTGCGCTTACTCAGATCGCTTGTATTCGTAAACGGTAAGTGCTACCTTCCTCCCTTCCCCGCACATCGGTAGGGCCACAGTGCCGTCGCTGACATCTTGTGGGAAGGACAAGCTGCTCGATGTTTGGTGTTTGCTCACGAAGGTTAGTACGTATTTATTCGGTGCAACTCTCAAATACATGGTATCGTTTTACCAACTTTATAACTATGGTAATGGTTTCTATATTTTTATGTTAAATGCTTTTGCTATCCCATAAATAATGAGCAAAATATATTTATTTTTTATTTGTTAGTTTTTTCTTAAACTGTAAAATAAGTCTTTGTCCTCAAATACCTGGCCTCATATACGTGGCAGCCGTGGCACTTGCATGCCATGTTTCTGAGAAGATACTCATGTTTTTGAGAGAATCATGTAATGTGGGAGTCCACTGTTGGGATTGGGTTAAATATCTTACCATTTCGAATAGGGTGATCGAACGAACCATCTGAAAGAGGTAAAGTTCCTCGGGGCAAGATCATTTTCGGTTCTCACACTTATTATTAAATGTTTGTTAATTTTTTTATAGTAATTAAAAACATGACTTCGTTAGGCTAATTTTAAGACCATTTAATATGAGACTGATTATTTTAAAATTGTGATTAGGGTATAATTTAATGATATACCGAAAACTTCCTGATATCAAAATAAAAACTTTAAATTATTTAATTTTTTATTTCATATCTTGTCCTACCTAACATGTATAAGTATTTCACATTATATTATTACATTTAGTAATATTTTATAAATTCATAGTGCTTTAGTAATTAGTTTACGAATTTAAATAATTATAATGAAATATTATATAGCTTAATGCCAAATACTTTGCTCTCTGCAATCTCTCAATTCGCTGTAACAGCAGCTGTAAGTTTTGTATACTGTAACTGGTTTCAGTAAATTAATTATTTATGATTTTTTTTGCAAAAACAACTCTTTGACAATCTTTAAACCGTAGTTTGAGTCACAAATACTTGCAAAAAATAGAGGGATTCAGTTTTATCAATTTTAGTCAGTAATATTATGGTACATTTTGCTAAATACGCAATTGTATTTTATGATCCTAGGTATGTTTATTACTGTTTTATAGATTATTTTATACAAATAGGCATAATTAACAAAAATGTATGATTGAAAAACGATACTCTCAGATACATGGATACAAATAGTGGGTGTTAATGCCTACATACGCACGGGAGGAGACGCGAGGGAGGAGGGCGTGACATCATCGCGGCGAGCATCGAACCGGTTGCCGCGGTCGCCCCCCGCTGCCTGCGAGACCGGCGCGGCATCGACTACCGAATAAGACTCTCGGCTTTCGGACAGCTCCAACGACATTCGCGACCCTCTTAAATTTACGATCTGTTTGTCCGGGACCTATCATTTTGTAACTAGTTGGCATTAAACCAACCCTATGCTATACAGTCCGCCTTTTATTTAAGTCTTAGGACCCTTACAGTGGGACTCAAATAACTCCGAAACTACTGGTTAAAAAATTGGGCCTTGGCATTCATTATGTTTCAAATTGAGTAAACTTTCATGTCCCATGGTTATTTTTGCTAAATACTTAAAATAAAAAATTGACACGTTTCTGAGAAGAGAACACTTTCCTAGGAGAATTACCCACATAGATTTCTTTTACTTTTATAATGAATTAGTAACCACAGAATCACCTCAAATTTTTTGATAGACCTACGTACTACGTGTTTTGGGTGACTACACTCACCGTGGACGTATGCGATTACAAAATTCGCAACTGTCCACGGGTGACTATACTCACCCTGGACGTATGCGAAATTTTCGCGCTGGGTGACTATACTCACCATGGACGTGACAGTTCTCGGTAGCTTAGTGGTTAGAGCAGTGGACCGGCAATCCAATGGTCATGGGTTCGAATCCCATTCGAGCTTTCCTGAGACTGGTTGTTTTTTTCTAGTAAACATTTTATCGTATATCTATATAGCATTATGAATGCAAAAAAATTTTGTTGTGTTTGTAATTGTCAGGATAAGGTTTGTACTTTTTAAAGATTTTTTTTGGAAATTTGTCAAGGAATATGGGCAAGGAGGTTCACGTGGACGACGTTTCCCGAAGGGGTAGGCAGAGACTAAGCAATGAGGGCAGCAAAAGCAGTCCTCTACCATAGTCCACTTTTCACCAAATAGCGACTGCACATGTGGTCAGCGTAACAGGCGGTGAGCCCACCCCGCTTTATGCTGTTGGATGTATGTGCAGTCTTTAGTCCGTTAGTCGCCTTTTACGACACCCAAGGGAAGAGAGGGGGTGGTAGTATTCTTTCACCTAATAATAACAATAATAAAGGATCACATTAGGAGGCAGTACTCCTTGACACGCCACGTATTATTAGGAGGTTCCGCACTCTGTAGCTCTAACCACCGATAGCTTGGGTCTATCCCCACTGCCGCATGCCGGTGGCAGCCTAGATAGATAGATAGATAGATACAACGCTTTATTGCACACACAAAAATAAAGAAAACATACACAAAGAGTAAGCATTTAAAAAAAAGCTAATGTGGGCAAACGCGGCCTAGGTTGTTTTTTATTTATATTTTGTATTGTAAAAATGTTTTTTTTTTAATAAAATGTCGTAAACAAACAAACGTACTACAGTATAAAAAGCATATGATTTGCAGCGTCCAATACTGTAAACTTTAGAAAACCCTTTCATAGCTACATTTGATTGATAATAATTTTATCACAACGCCTATGCGTAGCTATCTACGACGTCTATCGATACAAAAGTACATTTGCACAATTGTAGCCACAACGCACTACTACAGCGAGTATCTATATAAAACAAAATCTGGAGAGCATTGACACCGATTTTTAAGTATCTCATCAAAATGTCAGCTACCTTTAAGGAGATCCCAGAGGCCGTCGGCATTATTTATGGGCTTATCATCTGATCCGGGAGCGCTGGGTCCGAATAGGAATTACGCGCGGAGGGGCAAATGGGATTTGGCATATCTCCAGTCGGTATGAATTATCTGCCTTTTTTTTGTTTCCCTTTCCGCGGACCGAAAAAGACTATGGGCGATTTTTTTTAATATAACCGGATGACTATGTAACTGCCATTAAGCAGGCTGTTTCTGTAATAGAAGGAAGCTTAAACTTCTTTACAATTTACAAACGCAACGGACTAAATCCTGCAGCGGGAGTCGATACGGCGGGAGTCGATACGGAGAGAGTTGATACGGTGGGGAAGTCGATACGCAAGGAATCGATATGGGGGGAAGTCGATGATACGCAGGGAATTGATACCGGGAGAAGTCGACACGCAGGAAATCGATACCGGGAAAACAAATCCATTATTGGAATAAATTCATCGTGACAATCACAGAGAACTGTTTTATCTAATCCGTGGTTTTAATATTGATGGGTGTTGGTTAAATCATCCTGTACTTACCCGTGATACTACCGATGGTCCTGCTGGTAGTATCACGGGAATTTTTATTTGCCCGTGGTACACTATCATGTCTGGTAGTACCACGGGAGATTTTACATTACCCGTGGTACTAATTATCAATTTAATATACCCTACAAACGTATTTAGAGGTATTGAAGTGAAAATGTTATTTATTTTTCTCATCACAAAAGGTACTTAACTGTAAGATATACATGGATGACAAAATTATATTATCGTATCTGTGAGAGACTGATGTCTGAAGTAGGTTTCATAGAAACCTGGTCTACAAGTCACCAGGCCCCACTCAGGGCCCTGATTCTGTATCGCAATTTATAGATTCCACACCTAAACCTTACCGCGCACAAACGTCAAACGCATGCGTTTTTGGGAAGATATCGTAACTTTTTAAGGAATTGACGTGGTTTCGAAACAAGGAATCGTTACAGAATAAGGACCCAGGACTATATTAGTGAACACTTGGGATGAACATTACAGTTATTATTTTTAGACCAACGTAACAAACTTAACATAAGACTATTATATAATCATAAAATACAAACCAACTTGTTAAGGTTTGTGTATGATTTGGTGTCGTAAAAGGCGACTAACCATGACTAACGGACTAGAGACTGCACGTACTTCTAACAGCATAGAGCGACGATGGGCTCACCACCTGCACGCTAAGCACATGTGTAGTACTTAGCTATTTGGTGAAAAGTGGACTATGACAGAGGACTGTTTTTGCTGTTCTCATTGCCTAGTCTCTGACTAATCTTTCAGGGATAACAGTAGTGATTTATGTATGTATGTACTGGCGACCACGGAATAGATAAAGAAGGGTTTACTGTCTTATGCTACCGACCGATCACGACACGACTTATTTCGCGTTGACAAACCAAAAGAAAATATGAACACACACTGAAATTAAACCCAAGACATCCGGAGTTCCTGGGTTCAATCCCAAGTCGGGCAAAATGTGTTTCGGATGTTTCTACCAATATCCCGGGTTTGTATTTACCCATGGTAGGTACTACCGATGGTTCTACTGGTCCCACGGGATTTTTTTTGCCCCTAGTACTACTATCCTGTCTGGTAGTACCACGGGAGATTTTACATTACCCCTGGTACTACTTATCAATTTAATATTCTTCCCAAAAACGTATTTTGAGGTATGCCTAAGCTTAAAAAATCGAGTGATGTAGAACCTTTTTCAAATATGTAGGTAATGGTTAGCTGTGAAAGTATATAAAAAAAAAGGTTTTGCAACACTCGATTTTTAAAGCTTATGCATACATTTTAAAAAACAAAATCAAATCATACACAGACCTTAATAAGTTGTCTTGTATTTTATGATTATATAATAGTCTTATGTTAAGTTTGTTACGTTGGTCTAAAAATAATAACTGTAATGTTCATCCCAAGTGTTCACTAATATAGTCCTGAGTGGGGCCTGGTGACTTGTAGACCAGGTTTCTTTGAAACCTACTTCAGGCATCAGTCTCTCACAGATACGATAATATAATTTTGTTATCCATGTATATCTTACAGTTAAGTACCTTTTGTGAGGAGAAAAATAAATAACATTTTCACTTCAATACCTCAAAATACGTTTTTGGGAAGAATATTAAATTGATAAGTAGTACCAGGGGTAATGTAAAATCTCACGTGGTACTACCAGACAGGATAGTAGTACTAGGGGAAAAAAAAATCCCGTGGGACCAGTAGAACCATCGGTAGTACCTACCACGGGTAAAGACAAACCCGGGATATAGGTAGAAACATCCGAAACACATTTTGCCCGACTTGGGATTGAACCCAGGACTGTCTTGGGTTTAATTTCAGTGTGTGTTCATATTTTCTTTTGGTTTGTCAACGCGAAATAAGTCGTGTCGTGATCGGTCGGTAGCATAAGACAGTAAAACCTTCTTTATCTATTCCGTGGTCGCCAGTACATACATACATAAATCACTACTGTTATCCCTGAAAGATTAGTCAGAGACTAGGCAATGAGAACCGCAAAAACAGTCCTCTGTCATAGTCAACTTTTCACCAAATAGCTAAGTACTATCATGTGCTTAGCGTGCAGGTGGTGAGCCCATCGTCGCTCTATGCTGTTAGAAGTACGTGCAGTCTCTAGTCCGTTAGTCATGGTTAGTCGCCTTTTACGACACCAAAGGAAAAGAGGGTGGTAGTATTCTTTCACCACTACGCGACACAGTTCGCTAGTATATAAGGTGAGAAAATCCTTTTTAATTAGTACATAATTACTAATATATATTTAAAGAGCTTTCGCTCGTAACTTAGGCCGCGTGAAATTCGGCCTGTCGTGTAATTCCCGAAGGAATTAGACATTTTCCGGGAATAAAATGTGGCCCACATTACTCACGAATACAGTAGCTTTCTATTAGTGGGAGTTTTTTAGAATCGGTTCATTAGCTCTAGAGATTTTCTACCCTCCCTTTTCCATACAAAAGAAACCTTTTATATAATACAATAGTTCGCTCTCTTGTCTGTGAGGTGGCAAAATTCAGCCAGAAATTACCCTAAACTAATTATTTAAAAAATCCTTACACAGCTCATGAATTAAAAATAGGAATAACAGAAGTGATATTTTACATACAATACAAACATCCATATATTCGTTAGCTATATTAGTCCAGCAAACTTTCTTTCCACACCACAGCTAGGGTTCGCTGGAAGTGATCTCTTTTAGAGATGAGCTCGTCTTGTACATGTCATTTGTAACGTATTTTCAATGTGTGTTTTCTATCACGTCCGTTTTACGGAGATCGAGCCGAGCTCGGGATCCCAGCTTTCTCTCAAGTGAGTGTTTTGTAATATTTGACCTTTTAACTGATATGACTGATAAATTTTTTGTCTAATTTCATAATTATTAACTACTAGCGGCCCGTCCGCGACTTCGTTTGCGTGAACAGCCTATATATCGTGAATTTCCAAAAAAATAACTTACCTAGTCCTGACAATTACGAACATAAAAAAAACAATTAGCCGAATAGGTGCAGCCGTTCTGAAGTGATGCGCGTGCAAATATTTCGGCAGTTGATTTTTATTAATATAAAGCTCCTGCTTTATATTAGTAAAATAAAAAAACGCTGCTGCTTTATAAAATAAAAAAACGCGGACCTCTCTAATCCGAACTCCGAAAATTTACCCCCCGTTCGGATTCGTGGAGCGTTCGGATTATAGTACAGAGAATTTATAGGGTACTTTTATGTAATAAAACTATTACTTAGTATTCTAAAATTTTAAATGTATATTCATCTACAAACGTTACATTTATAATTTTTTTTTAAAGAAATCCAATATTTTAGTTTGTCGGGAGGTATTTAATGACAAATAAAAAGCTTTGTCTCGCAATTTACGTAAAAGCATTTTTTCTGGCATGTCTACTTGGTCAGACCATTCAAGATGTATTTAAGGCAGACACCGCGCTAAAATTGGAAACAAACTGTACTGGTAGCTTTCGTACAGATGCAAAGGCACGTGACTTTTGTGCTTTGCTAATGACGAACAAAGGCAGTTTGTGCTTCCCAGCAACATTCGCACAGGGTATGAATGTTATTCTTTCTTTGGAAACATTAAAATCTGGGGCTCTAACTTCTAAGTCAGTTGCCAGCGTTTTGTCTGGTATTGTTTTCCAATACGAACCAGACTCACCCTCATTATAGATTTGCTGTGCGGATAAATCTTTCTCTTTAATAATATCCATAAATTTGTCCTGGAATGGTTTTACGGCGTCTTCGTTGTTTGACAACTTCTCGTCGGTTATTTTGAGTTGACGTATTCCGTGTCTTTTTTTAAATTTTTCCAACCAACCTTTACTGGCAGAAAACTCTCTTCGTCCTAGCCTTTCATGAAAGTATTTCGCCTTCTCCATCAAAATATCGCCTGACAAGGGAACGTTTTTTCGTCGTTGTTCTATAAACCACGTAAACAATGCGTCTTCAAGTTGTGGATTTTCGGGCGTTTTTAATGTCTTTCGAGCACCTGGACCCTTTTCAGTTCTCACAACGTAAGATCGTATCTGTTCTTCCTTCTTCTTAATATCAAAAATGGTAGATTTGCCCACACCATATTTCTGCGCAAGAAAACTAAAAGAAATACCTTCCATGAGTTGATCCAAAATCTTGCATTTTTGAGAAATAGTCAGGGTAACGTGTTTCCTTTTCTTCGACGTCGAAGCCATGATGTAAAAACACAAATAACTGTCGAGATGCACGAGCGCAGTGTTGCCAGATCCGTAGGTCAAAACTATCCTAGATTTACTGCAAAATTATCGTGTTTTTATCGCATTCAAAAAGACAGAATTTATACGACTGGGCACTCCAAATATGGTAACATCCAACGTCACGAGCTAAAAAAAAAAAGCTCATCACCTAGAAAAAGGACTGACTGTGGTACCTTAAATTTCGTTATTTCCAAAGTGTGACTGAACGACTGATGCTAAACCAGGTTTGTCACAAAATTATCGTAGAACTGACAAAAAATATCGTGGAAAGTCGACGAATTATACAAATTATCGTGCGATACTTAATTATTATTTTTTATCGCATGCCCCTCCAAATTATCGTGGATCTACGATAATTATCGCACGTCTGGCAACGCTGCACAAGCGACGCAATAGCAACACAAAATGGCGGACGAGTAACAATAACAAATGCGCATGCACAACTACGCGACATTCGTTAAGCAACTGGCGAGACGGCGAGTGAAAATGCGCGGGCGGGGGTAGGGCGTTCGGATAACAGAGGTGTTCGGATTAGAAGGGATTCGGATTATAGAGATTAACCATCTGCTCTAGATTAAACCATCCGAAGGGTTCTATAGATAGCTCCAAGGCTCAAAGTCATACTTCCGTAACACAACCATTTCCCTATTATTAAATTTATTTATTTTCATAGGTTTTGCTTAAGTCGAACCAACTTTGCACCTAATAAGAAGTCACAGCAGACCTCCAGTTATCTTAAGCTTCACTTCTCCATCTCCAAAGTACCTATCTGCTTTCATAACATCCCATTCCCGTGTTTTATCGTGTGTCCTTACGCAAATGGCTTCTCTGCCAGTACATTTGCGAGCAAGATAGTTGGGATATGGGAAAATTCTCCTACATTCGCTACCGTGCAAATCTAGCCAGTCAAATTGAAGTCCTTACGTCTCAGCGTTCGGCTAAAAGCAACGATGAATAGGCGTGTCTAGTTTCAGTGGATTGTGTCGATCCGGTTTCGAAGTTTCTAGAATATCGACTAGGTAAGTACCTACTACGAATCAGGGCCCTCTAAGCGTTACATCTTCGCTAGAAATCATTATACTAAAGTAATTAGAAAGTGCTGAAATCAAGTCGTCGGTACTTATAATGGGCATTGTAATCATCACAAAACCTGAGAAATGAACTCAGTGGGTCTAGACAAGTGACAACAAGCCGACGAGCATGTATGACAAATGAAATGCAAGTAAATGAAGAAATAAAAGTGTATCAGGATCGTAAAATTGAAAAGCTGTGGCTCTGCCATCACTTTTGAAAAGGGCGTGATCATGCGTGCCATCCATAGTTGTAAAACAGTTTACAATCATTTAAAACTATAATCAACGGTTTAAAACATAGAATAATAACGAAAGCATAGAAGGAATCCAAATGAGACTCGTATAGTTGTCCTATTTTTTTAAATGAGCTATAGACATTGAAAGAAAAAAACAAATTAGTTGCTAAAAACGTCAAACGTAAAGCGAAAAAAAACCGCTCACCATTTATGATACCGAATTCAAAAGTGACCTTTATAAATGTAATTAGAATGGCGACCAAACGGAGTGCCCACTCAAATGTCATAGCATTCCTTCCATGCTTTGGTTATTATTCTGAGGTTTAAACCGCAAAAAAAATCCCTTTTAAACGGTTTTATTTTTAATATAACAAGCTTTGTAAGGCAACGGAGTTAACAGCTCGCAGCCGTACAGACAAGCTGGTATCAGTTTTTCTGTTTTTTTTTGGGCGGAAGTGGTATGGTTTGACTATTTTGTGCTAGCAAAATTCATGTGAATAAATATTTCGTATTGATTTATGAATTGTAATATACAGTCAAACCTTAAAAAACACACCTTGGTATGGGAAATTTAAAAAATATAGTTTTAAACCATTCTAACGCGAAAATTATGGTTTAAAACGTTTTATATGAAAAAAAAACCGTTTTAAACGGCCTGTTTGATTTTGTTTTATACCAGCTTTACATCTATAGGACTATGTAGTATGTGCTACAGTAGAGGGCTATGTAGTACGTTTTGAAGACTTCGAAAATATATTTTGTACCTACGCCATTATTCACAATAATATACGAGTAAGGTATACGGTATACGTGTTTTGGTCAAATGGCTGTCTCGATATTTATGTACGCGACTGTACATTGATAACCCCAACAACAGTAATACAGATGGTTTCCACTGACCAATCGTAGAATAATATCTCGCCCATTTCAGGGTTAATCTTGTGAAGTACACTTAATGGGCGTTCAGTTGTTGCCTTTTTGGTAAAGGAGCCCTAATACCACGAGGATCTAAAAATTACACTTGTAATGGTCTTTATAAATTCTGCCCGGCTAGCAAGATCACGTTTATTCGCCGACATAAAGCATTCGGCCCGTACTGGCAAATATTTGAGTACGAGTATGAGAGGGACGTATGCTTTATGTCGGTAAAAACGTGATCGTGGTACCCAGTCTGGACGTTACGACTTCTTAGACATTCAGAGACTTGTACATATTGACTAATAGTCTATAAAACATCCGGACATTACGTCACCTTGGACATTCTTACACTTGGCCAAACATATCTCGGAGTCGACCACGGGCTTTATGTGCTTTCAGAAGCACGGAGGAGCTCGATATGTTTTTTTATGTTAACCCATCCAATGACCTTGCAATGCCAATATAAAATTTTAATAAAAATCTAGTATCTTCCTCATACATAGTACCCAATACAAACGTCACTGATCTCCCACCCGTAGCCTCTTATCTCCACAGACCAGGTGCTCGTTTCAGACGATCGATGCCGAATACCGGCTCTCTATGAACGGATAATATGACGACTCGCGTATGACGACGTGATATATGTGTATTGGAATCCGCCACGCTTATACTCGCAGTATTGAGGGTATAAAAATTGATGTGTTATAGGAACTACTCCAAAATTGATAAGAAATAAAACTTCTTCGAAAAATAGTGGACTGTATAATTATTCTACAATTTATAAAATTATAAGTTGACGACTACTGTGTTAAAGGAACTACTTTAAAATTCACAAGAAATAAAACTTCTCCGAAAATAGATAGTGGACTGTATATTTTACAATTTACAGAATTATAAGTTGACGACCTCCGTGGTCGAGTGGTTAGCACGCCGGGTATGGCATCACGCCATCTCTGAGGTCCAGGGTTCAATTCCCGGTCCGGTCAATTTAGAGAAAAACTGCTCTTCTCAATTGATTTCGGGTCTGGGTGTTTTTTCTATGTTTATGTATATTTATCCGTTATCTTACCATATTAACGAGTTTCAAAAGAATACTTATCTTGGTCTAGATAATTGGTGTAAGCGTAAAAAAATTAAGTGAAACATGATCCGTATGTGTAGTGGCTCACAAAAAGAATTCTGCTAACCCCTCTCTTATCTTAGGTGTCGTAAAAGGCGACTAACGGTCTAAAGACCGCACACATTAGTGCAATTATTAGTGTTAGCCATGGCGAGTGCTCTGAAGAACTCTTTGACCTCATCCCTCCTTTTCCCTTCCTCCATAGGAGTACGCGTGCTGCTCTCCGAAGTCACCAATTTACAGTCTCTAATATTCCATCGCGCACAAAGAAATTTAGTAAATCGTTTCTCTGTCGCACTTCCAAAAGATGGAATAGTCTACCAGCACACGTATTTCTTCCTACCAGACACAGGGTCCTTCAAACGAGGCGTGAAGAGGCACTTTGTGGGCCGGCAGAGTGAGGGTGACTGATGCTACGTCTCTTACGCTGCACCAGTTGTCCTCGCGCCTGGACTTCATTTCCACTTAACATCAGGTGGAGTGGGGTCATTTGCCGGGCTTAGTATAAAAAAAACATATACACCTTATAAGCATAGAGCGGCGATGGGCTCACCCTATCACCTATTTTGCAGTTGTAATGTGGTGAAACGTGGACTAACAGTGACCGAGGTTATAGGCTACCTTTTTCCTGCGAAAAAAAACTCGAAAGAAGCCACAGGCAATAGCTAGTAATATTTAGTTCTGGATATATATTACTTTTCTCCGTAATAACAACATTAATTATGCTGTTGCGTTACGGAAACTTCTCTTGCATAGCAGCGCAGGTGTTAAGTCTCGGGCTCGTTTTAAAGCAAGTGGCTATTTATTTCAACTTGTATTTAGTAAGTACCGTATCGCGTAGTGGTAAAAGAATACTACCACCCCCTCTCTTCCCTTGGGTGTCGTAAAGGGCGACTAACGGACTAAACACTGCACATACTTCTTACAGCATAAGAAATGTCCCGCTAAGGAAATGTGTAGTCGCTATTTGGTGAAAAGTGGGCTATGGTATGGGACGGGTTTTGCTGTCCTCATTGCCTAGTCTCTGACTAACCCTTCGGGGATAATAATAATAATAATAATTATTTATTTCAGGCAACAAACAATGTACTATATGGTAAAAATACAAAGAGGCCCTTATAATAAATACCTTACAGACTAACATATATATAATATAAAGTATAACTAAAACTACACTATTTCACACGTATTGACGGCGACGCATGACGCTGCGCGGTGTCAGGTAGTCGGCCGCGGAATCGCCGAAACATGACGCCTTTCGGCCAATAGTCCTCTTTCATGAAGGTCGACAGATGGTCGGTCAAGGAAGAAGGTCGACAAATGAGTTAAAGTTTACATTGTGGCGCGACTCCAACCGCTCGACCCTCAGACAGAACTTGGACTTCACTCGCACGTACTCTACGATCTCCTCTGCCTTCGTAGAGTAATGAAGACGGGACACGTACAGCAGCGTAGTCGACGTGGCTGGACGCAGCAGATGGTTTGGTCCCGTCGATGCGGTGCCACACAGGTTGCGGCAGGCTGGCCTGGCATAATAGTCGTGATTATATGTTTATATGTATTCAGTAAATATGGCTTAACAATGTATTCTGTGACGGTAGGGTCGGCCCCAGAAATAGCTTATCACATTAGTACCAAGTTATACCATGTAGGTACGATCGAGGAAGTATCCGGTCGACCGCACTTTTCGGTGATATTCGCTTGCACGTCTCCATTCCGTGCGTATAGCGTGCGCGTTGATCGTGTGCGAGCGAATATCTATATGAATAAAACTAAAATTAAAATTAAAAGTCAACAATATATAAGGCCCTTCATAAGACAGTGGCACATATATTGCCACCATATTTTGAACTTTATACAATTGAGATAAGTTCGAAAACAAACGAAAAATTGGAACAAGCGTGCCCGTTAAAGGGTTAAAACATTGTTTTTGTCACTAGTTTAGTTTGTTATTTTATTATTTTTTATTTGTATTTTTTTACACTATGTACTCCTTTATGTTGATACATATCAGAACTGTTCCGTATGTTTTGTTTTTTTTTAGTATTGTATAATATGTAGGTACTAAGTGGCTGTACTTTTTATAAATAAATAAATATCGCCATGAAAAAGTGGTCGACCGAAAATTTCTTCCTCTGTATTTATGAAGATTGTGCTAAAGTGTAAGCTGCTTCTGATTGCGACAGTACAACGCAGCTTTGAGAAATATAGCCCTCTCACCTAAGTCACGTGCGACGGTAAACGAGCTTGATTAGCACCAGCAACATTGAGGTAATAAGTATAACTAGAGACGCACCGCGAAGTAATTTTTGGCGCACGGATTTGCGGTTGCAATGTCCACAATCGTTTGGATTACTCACAATCACTAAGGCGTTTGCACCCCATGGGCCACAACATCGTGTTCAGAAACTTGCTTAAACTCAAACTCAAACTCAAGACATTTATTCGATGTAGTTGTATACAAATAGGCTTAAGTAGTTGTTTATTTATTTATTTATTTTATTTCCATTTGTACATGCCGGCTTACAGATTAATCCAACACGCCGACAAGTCATACAATATACAATGATGTCAAAAGGGAAACAAATTACTAAATTCTATTTTAGATAATATGCAAGTCATCATGCAAAAAAAAACAAAAATAAATAATAACAAACTCAAATTACAAGATATGCATGTCAATCCGTCAAAAAGTCAAGTTCAGTCAAATTCATTCGTCGTTCGTTCTCTGTGCCTAGCGGACGTGTACGGCTGTTCAATTGAAATTATTTAAATTAATTTTTAATTTTTGAGGAAGCCCGGGGCTTCGCCCTCTTTGAAAGGACTTCGCTGTGCGGTACTTTGGAGACCTCAGTAGTGAAAGGTGAAAAGTGATTTTAAACACTGATTTTGCTGGGTTTGAACTCGGATCCCCGGCTTGAGCTGCGGAGTCTTATCCGCTAGGCTACGGCCGCTGGATCCGTAGCGGCTAAATTTACAATCGCTGCCTACGCTACGAGCTTCGTTACGGCCTTCTACGGAACGCTGCTCATACAGTGAGTTTGTGTTCATATTACTAATAAATAATACCTATTGAGCGAATTAGTCGGTTGAAAGTACTGTAACCATGATCTGCAAGGCCTGTCATTGCAAAGTGTCTATTGATGAGTTGGTCAAATGTAACCCATGTAAAGCAGATTATCATTATGTGTGTTTGAATATGTCAGCTGACTTTTACAAAACGAACAAAAATGATCTTAAAAAGTCCTGGTACTGTCCTAGTTGCGCTAACATAACGCGAAGAAAGGACATGAATACTCCAGTCCGTAAACACTTTGTTGAACCGCTTAATGAAACAATGATGTCTTGTGATAATTCTGTTTTGGAAGAAACATGCCCAGAAGCTGAAAAATTGACAATCCCTTCTACAAGTACTAGTTTAGAAAATATGAATTTGGCTCAATTTTTCCATTTATTGGATGCTAAGTTGGACTCCAAATTGGATACAAAATTTGAAAGTTTTAAAACATCTATCAATCGAATGATAAAAAATGAAATAACGTCTGCCATTGAGAACTTGAAGTCTGAGTTCACTTGTACAACCGACTTTTTAAGTGATGAGCAACGAGACATCAAGAAGGACCTCAGCACCGCTTCGAATAAAGTTTCACAGCTTGAAACAGAGAAAACAATGTTACAGAAGGAGCTGTCGGACGTACAAAGGCGCCTCAATAACCTTGAGAAATCATCACGTAGCCGAAATATTGAGATCCAATGTGTTCCGGACCGTCGCAATGAGAACGTGTTAGCTATATTCAAAAACATCTGTGATGTCATCGGCGTAAAAATTGAAGACCCTGCTGTATGTGCGGTGAGAAGGGTCGCTAAGATAAATGTTAATTCTACACGTCCCCGTAACATCCTTGCTACACTTCCATCTGAGCGCCACAGGGACAACATTTTGTCTGCTTTCAAAAGATATAACAAAGAGCATCGTTCTGACCCCTTGAATACAGCTTTGGTGGGTATTTCTGGTGATAAAATTGCTATTTACTTAGCTGAACATCTTTCACCGGACTGCAAAGAACAATACTCTGCCACGCGTAAATGGGCCAAAGAGCACCAGTTCAAATACGTATGGATCAAGTATGGCAAGATTTATCTTCGCAAAGATGACAACTCTCCAGCAATCCATGTAAAAAATTTAGACTCTTTGACTAAACTAAAATAATTTTATAGTAACTATCTTTGTATCCATTTTTGCCGATAAATCATTATATTCAAGCCTTTTTAAATTATCTTTTAATGGATCAGCAATTTTCATTGTATTATCAGAATGTCAACAGAATCAGATCCAAAACTAAAGATGTTTACTTGAATGTGTTGTGTTGCAATTATGATATTATTTGTTTTACTGAATCTAATTTGAATGATAGCGTACATAGTAGTGAGTTGTTTGACGATCGCTATAATGTTTATAGGCGTGATCGCCTTTCCACATCAGTTACGAAAACTGACGGAGGAGGGGTGGTCGTCGCTATTAAGAAAAGCATTAATACTACTCGTCAATTGAATTGGGATAGTAGGGCGGAAGATATTTGGGTCACTATAGGTACCGATTCGCCTAATCTTTTTATAAACCTATGCGTTTGTTACCTACCTCCTGATATACAAAGCGATTTGTTATCTGATTTTCACAGTAACATACAATTAGTATTACTGCATAAGGCTAACGGGGCAACTATTATTATCGGAGATTTTAATGTGCCCCATTTGTCATGGTCTAGAAAAGGATCAGTTCTTGTTCCGAGCCACTCCAATGATATTAAATCTAGGCTACTGCTGGATACTTTGACTCTAGGTAATCTCTCTCAATTTAATCATATTCATAATTTAAATAATCGTTGTCTTGATCTTGTTCTTTCTAACGGAACAGAACTGAATGTCATGAACGCAGATCTATTGTCCAAAGAGGATTGTCACCATCCTCCCATATCAGTTGATATTTCTTTAAGCAAAAAGCGTAAATCGCTTAAGAGTAACACGTTACCCCGTTTTAATTTTTTTAAAGCTAACTTCCAGAGCATTACATCTGACCTTGACTGTGTTGATTGGTCTTCTATGCTCAATCTAAATGACATTGATGACGCCGTTCAAAAGTTTTATTCAATTTTGAATGACATTATAAGGAAACACGTTCCCCTATATAGGAGTAATGTCAACAAGTTTCCCCCATGGTTCTCTCCAGGTCTCATAAGATGTTTAAATGAAAAAAATAAATACCATAAACGGTTTAAAATGTACTTGAACCCCAGAGATTATGACACTTTTTCAATGTTGCGTCAGCGTTCAAAGCGTCTAATGGATGAATGTTACAAAAAATATCTATCGTTAGTCGAAGATTCTATCAACATTAATATTAAATCATTTTGGAGCTATGTTAAAAGTAAGAAAGGTAACAGCAGTGAAATTCCACAGACAATGAAACTGGATCTTGTTTCTTCCTCCGATGGTGAAGGTGTGTGTAAGCTCTTTTCAACATATTTCAGTTCTGTTTTTGAGGAAAGTGGTTTGCTGACTTCTGCTTCTGCCGTTCCAGATTTATCAGGCAATAGTTTCCTTTCACTTTCAAAAATATCAGTGAGCAGCTCTGAGGTACTGAGCAAACTTAAGAGGCTTGATCCAGGAAAAGGGGCTGGCCCTGATAGGATACCCACGGTATTTTTTAAAGAATGTGCCAAGCAGCTCAGTCTCCCTTTGTCACTCATTTTCAATGCATCTTTGAATCTTGGAATATTTCCTTTAACTTGGAAGATAGCCAATGTTATTCCGGTCCATAAAAGCGGAGACTTATCAGACTGCAGAAACTATCGACCCATAAGCATTCTCTCATGTCCAGCTAAAGTCTTTGAATCAGTGGTTTATGACTACCTGTATTTCTATATTAAACCTTATCTATCGGATAAACAGCACGGTTTTGTTAGAAATAGGTCTACCGTTAGTAACCTTTTAGAATACACAAATACCTTGTGTCAGACGTTTAACAGGCGACGTCAAATCGATTCAGTGTACACTGATTTCCAAAAAGCATTTGACAAGGTGAACCACCATTTGCTTGTTCAAAAGGTTTGTAAATTTGGAGTTCATGGTTCGCTTCTTCGATGGGTTCAGTCGTATCTGTCAAAAAGGCATCAGTTGGTGGCAGTCAAGGGATTTTTGTCGGAACCGGTGGAAATTAGATCGGGAGTTCCTCAAGGCTCCCATCTGGGTCCTCTCTTCTTCCTTATATTTATTAATGATCTTGCCACAGAACTGACATGCCCAAGTTTGCTATATGCGGATGACCTTAAGGTTTTTCTGGAAATAAACTCGATTGACGACTGTAACAAACTTCAAAGAGAGCTCGAAAAGATCGAGGAATGGTGCAGGTTGAATAGGATGTTCTTGAATGTAAATAAATGTACGGTTATATCTTTTACAAATAAACGTAATAAGCTGATTTTCCCTTATAGGTTGCATGGTCAAGTGCTTGACCGTAGTTATGAGGTTAAGGATCTCGGTGTGCTTTTTGACGACAGGCTTTCATTTAGGAGTCATTATGAGTACTTGTCACGGAGCACCTTACAAACTCTAGGATTCATATATAGAATCACAAAAGACTTTTCTTCAACCAACAGCTTGATTCTCTTGTTTCATTCATTGATAAGAAGCAAATTGGAATATTGTTCAGTTATTTGGGCTCCTTATTATAAAAATCACTCCATGTTAATTGAGCGGGTACAGAAAAAATTTCTGAGACTGTTGAGCTTTAGGCTTAGTCTTGGTCGGAGCTTAACATCATATGAAGATAGATTGCACAGGTTTGCAGTAACTGCTTTAAATGTAAGGCGTGAACTTATAGACCTTACTACTCTACACAAGTTGGTTCACTCAAGCCTTGAATCGAGTTATCTTCTCTCGTCACTAAATATTAATATAAAACTTAACCCTAGACGTCCTCTCCCAACGTTTGACATTCCCACTTTCCGGAATAATATATCTTTTAACAGCCCTATTGCTCGTATGTGCAGAGAATTCAACAAACTTGCTATGGATCACAACTCGCTTGATATTTTCAATAGGAACACCAATGTGTTCAAAAATTCCATCAAGACCTTATTAGTCGACCCAGATGGCTAACCGCCCATGAGTTTTAATAATTTTTAAAATATTTTAAGTAACTTTTAAGAATCCTTGTTAATCTTTTGTTTACACATGCTAAGCACACATAAACTAGTTGTGTTAACACATTTAGGACATTAGTCTAGTGTAAGATATTGTCAAACCTATTATGTATTTAACTTTGTTACGATTAATGTCTGTTGTGTAACCTAATAAATAAAAAAAAAAAAAAAAAAAAATCGATTATCAGTTTCTCAAACGAATTTGACTGAACTTGACTTTTTAAAAAAATTTAATTCTTTTTATTGACATATTATATTAAACTCTCCATTAAACTCTCCAAACCATCAGCGAATAGATCGATGCCGTAGGCTTCGCGGTGTCGTCTGTCGTCGTAATCTGGTTATTATACCTCAATGAGTAGCAATATCGCTAGCGATTACAAAGTTGCAACACAAAAGCCGCTTTGATTATAAAACGGCAGCGGTGGTGAGTTTACTACATTAAATCGTGTTTCCTTGTCGAAGATAGATTATCCCTAGTCTTTATAAAAAGTGGTTTCCTTTGAATATCCACTATGTTTAAGAAACAACGACATTTGACTGCACATTTTCTTCTTGGAGCTGTGCGGTGACGGTCCGTTATGAAAGGTGTGGTGGCGTATTACCAACCCATCTCTTCTTTTTTTTTCTCATAACTAATGGCTTCGTGCGATCAGCACATTTAGCCAGTGTCAAGTTATTAATAGTAATTATTATTTTCTTTACATTAAGTGGATGATAATGAGTGATAATTAACGTTTAATCGTAAATGATTTTCCCCCAAACCCCTCGAGACTCAATAAAGCTGTGGGACTTTATTGAGGTCTCACACGGACTTCTTGAGAGAATTTGTGAAAGTGATGGTGCACTGTTTTGTTTTATTTGCTAACACTTATGCACGTTCACCAACACTTAACAGTAAATAATCCACCATTATTTCACATTAATATTCGACACAACACAAATTAAAGAAAATAATACAAAACCCGGCAAGAAGTCCTCCCATCTCTTCTTTCGGGTGTCGCAAAAGGCGACTTTTGACAGTTTATGACATAAGAGTCAATAGCTGTCAATAGTGGCCACACACTATTGACAGCTATTACTGTACCATAGAATAATATGCTTTAGTTATTATTCAGAACACTGTACACACACTGTACAAACTTATCTGACCTGGTGACGGCGTCGCTGCTGTTGAATTTAGTGTTGCCGCTAAGCAGTTTGTAGTGACATAGCACTAGAATCTCCTCCTCCATCAAAATATTTATTTGCTCTTTTAGACATTGACAACACGTTAAAACTAGGAATTTACACATTTTTATAGAATTATATTTTAGTGTTTGTGGCACTGTACGCACTTTTGTTGCTGCATGTACAGCTTATGCGTTATAGACCACGAAGTCTTCTATCGAGAGTCAGAACGAAAACCTTTTGAAGCTTCATCATTTCTTTATAGAAAAAAGACTTTTCCCCGGCAATATTGACTCGCAAATATCCGCCATGCTGACGAAATTGTGGTTTGCTAAAAAAACCATGCCAGAGGCGAACTGGCGAAGTTGTGCGCTGGACGGGTGCGGCATTTTTCATTTTTGACCTCCTTTTCCTACAAAACTCAATTTGCCAAAAGCTGATATTGTTTACTACGTATCGGAGTGCTACTATTTCATAAACTCATCAAAAAACCACTAAGCTTTTTTCTACTCAGTTCGGCAAATGACACTCTACCTGATGTTAAGAGTAAGTGAAGTCCTGGCGCGAGGACAACTGGTGCAGCATAAGAGACATAGCAGCAGTCACCCTTTCTCTGCCAGCCTACAGAGAGCCTTTTCACGCCTCGTTTGAAGGACCCTATGTCATAGGAGGGAGGGAATACGTGTACTGGTAGATTATTCTAGCTGTTAGTGCGACCAAGAAACGAATCACCAAATTTTAATCACGCGAAAGATTAAGCTACTGAAAACTAATTAGAAACCAACGTAAATAAGAGGCTCTATGGTAGGCTATAAATGCGTTTAGGTGGCTGTTTTACAAGTTAACCAACTTTGGCAATGCCAGTCAACTGGATGGGTGACCAAAAGAAATAATATCTTATGTGCCTTCGTGCTTCGGAAGGTATTATGTCAAGTGATCGGGGAAGTGTCATAAGATATCGGTCGACTCGCATTGGGCCAACGTGGGTTATTATCATAGAACGATCTACCCACGTTCTATTGATGGTTTGGAGTTACTGAACCCAGCGTGTTATGCCAAATTCGTTATTAAAGTAACATGCGCTACTTAATGTTCGTCCAATGATTTAGCCGGCAACGAATAAAATATTTAAATGCTTTACAAACACTGAATGAAAATTCATTTCAGTTTTTTGTGTTGCCGCTGTGAATATTTTATTAGGGGAAATTGGATAACAAAACTCAATGTGAGAAAGAAAGGATTTCAAATTGACGTGACAAATTCTATTGATTGTTAATTGACGCCTGCCCTCACCTTATAACTAAAAAATAAGAGTGGATTGGCCAGAATCTACCAACCTGACCCAGTCTGATATTTAAAAGACTCGATGGGGAATCAATGGACATTGCTAACTGGATAGCGAAATTTAAACGTCTTTGGGGAAGACTCGGAGCCAGACGCGGTGATTACCGGTGGAGTAGAGCCCTAATGGAATGGCTGCCAAGGACATACAAGCGAAGCGCTAGTAGACCTTGAGAAAGAGTAGGAATTGTGAAGGGAGAAGAGATAACCGTGCGTAGAGTAGCGCTAAAAGAATACTAACACCCGCTCTCTTCACTTAAGTGTCGTAAAAGGCGACTCACGGACTAAAGACTGCACATACATCCAACAACATAGGGCTCACCACCTGTCACGCTGAACTCATGTGCAGTCGCTATTTGGTGAAAAGTGGACTAAGGCAGATGCTGCTTTTGGGATCCTCATTGCCTAGTCTCTAACTAACCCTTTGGGGATAATAACCGTGAGTATATGGATGTATATGTATGTAAGTATGTAAGTACTTTCATTTACATAAATACATTGTCGGGCAGTGTCATTCATTTAGCACAACCCACAGGTCTCGTGTAGAGTCTTAAGGGTAAACCTACGGACGCGAGTGACTGTATCTTACCAAGAAAACAAACCCATTGGAACCTCTGTGTGCTATATGCTGATGCAACCATTAGAGGCAGTTTATAGGATGTTAATGACTAACATAATACGAAACGTAAAGATGGTATTTAGAGTTTATCAGTATACTTAACTAAACTAATATTATAATGAAAGTTAAATTGTATTCCAGGAAACCATCTCATTCTTTCAGGAATTCATGACAGACTGACATTCATACAAGCGACGCGCGACGTCGGCGGGGCGGCGTGGTGTACTGAAGCTAAGTAGGACAAGTAATAAATTAAATGTTTGTACAACTACGCTACAAATCTTAGTTAGGCCCAAAAGGGTTTCCCACTCAGCGCACTTAGTCGTATTAACATCTTTCGTGCAAACAACGCTACACCGAACGCATTTCACTCCAATATCGCTCGCTGAAAAATTACACAAACAAAACATCATTTAAATTTCAAAATCGACGTGCCGCTACGCCGTTCATTTCATACGAATTGCCAAGAGAATCATTCGTTAAAAACACTCCCTTCCTACCTCCGCCCGGCGACGTAGCGATCTCCATAGCAATTTCGAATTTCGCGCAAAACCCGGAACGGAGTGGAGCTGGTGGAACGGTTAAGTTTTATTTCGCGGACGGTTTCAAATTAACGTAAAACGATAATTGCGGGGAGTGTTAAGATAGGGCTGCGCTAAAAGCATTCGGTTGGTGTCACGCGTATGCCCGAATAAGATGTTTAAGTGCACTATAAGGTAGTTGAATTGAATAGTCTTACTATAATATGAACAGTTCCTTTACCAGCGTAAAAGCTTGGTTATCTTGAGTATTTCCAGCAGTCTTGAGACTGTTCGACCGTCTTTGATTTTAATTTGTATTTCACTTGTTTATATGATATTATAATAATTGTTTTAGAAAGAGGAAGGTTGGAAGAAGGAAAAAATATTGCTTTGTAACATCAAGGAATGAACCGGTATCAAAACCGTAGAACAATTATATTATTTACGGGAAGGAAGGATGAGGACAAATTTTGAAAACTGATTGTTGAAATTCAGTAATGAAGAGGCACTCTAAGAAGAAGATGATGGTTGTAATTAAAATTAATGTAATAAATTGTAGGTACCTAGTAAATGTTTTATTTCTATTAAACTAAGTTTTATGAAGAATTTGGGTTATATGTAATTTTTCATATACGGTACTGATTAATAAATCATCTGTAATAATACATTATGGATTGTTAACAGTGGTGGGTAATAAATAAGTAACTATATTTTATTTGTGAATCGAATCGAAACCATATGGTATATGATATTTGATATCGGATTCTGAAACTATACATTTTAATATCAGTGATATCGGCATCGATCATTATCTACTATTATTTGAGTGATATTGATTTAGTTAAGTTGAATTTTTGAAATAAATTTATGTATAATTTTTTGCAAGCACATTTGTTTGTTAAAAACTACCGATCAATGATAATTTAATTAATATCAGCTATACGGTACAATATTTTTGTAACGGTGCACGTACAACATAGTAATCTCAACGCACACCGCATTCCTGACGCGATATAGTGCGATATAGTGTTTACCAAAATAGGTATATAGTTTCAGAACGCATCGACATCGGATTTAACGATATTGATGCAATATACGTTATAGTTACTGCTATATACGATTTGTATCGTCCCCTCCTAATTGTTAATTAAAGCAGTTATAACCATATTCTCCGACACAAAATGTGATATTACTAAAAAATTTCAATTTGTGCCAATCCTTAAAAGTTTCCAACAGAATATTATCACAATTGAATAGTTTCTGAAGTAAAGGGGAAAGTAGCGAAGAGCCTAGTTTTGGGGGTATATTGCTGCTAGCTATTTGTCTTTAACATAATATTCCACTTTATAATAAATCTTTACTTATGAGTAATATGGGCTTTTTCTAAATGTTGTTTAAATTTATGTAAAAGCATATCAGTTATCCCAACAATCACAATCTTAATACATATACATAATCACGACGATTATCTCCGAAGGGCTAGTCAGAGACTAGGCAATGAGGACTGCAAAAGCAGTCCTTTGCCATAGTCCACTTTTAACCAAATAGCGAATACACATGTTCTCAGCGTGACAGGTGGTGAGCCCATCGCCGCTCTTTACTTTTTTTTTGCTTTGGATGTATATGCAGTCTTTAGTCCGTTAGTCGCCTTTTACAACACCCAAGGGAAGAGAAGGGGTGGTAGTATTATTTTAATGAGCCGCTAAGCGGCTATAATCACAAAACTTGTCAAATGCGGTTTAGTCACTCAATCAAAGGCTTTTCACTGAAAATTCGAAACAGACATTGCCCGACCTCCGGATATTGAGGCAAGCGCTTTAATAGCCTTTCGATCACGCTAACTCGGAAAAATAAAAAAAAACTCATTTATTGAAAGAGGAATTAACGTACGTAGTTTTCTAAGGGTCGGATAAAACTTATTCGTTTGCTAAAGTATCTGAAAACCATTTTGAAAATTATGTCATATCTTTTCTTTTTAAACAAGTGATATTTTAGGTTGATCGCGAAAGACTTCATCAGATGGATAAGTTTTATACGATGAGTTAAAAAATCGGCGATTACTCACCTTTTGTCTATATATTCATACAACATACAACTTAGTTGTTCGTTTTGCATTAAACAATAATAATATATTAATAATTAATAAATATATAATTATTATACAAGGTTTTCATTTTTCTTATGCACATTTGAATCGTCGAATTATTTTACACACCAGCACCACAATTTTCGTTTTACCATTTAAGACGTCTTTTTAAGCTGTGAAAAAGAATGAGCATTGAAATCTCCACAGTTTTAAAAAAAAGTTACGACATCTAAAAAAAAAGATCATCCGATCTTGCATCTCAAAACTAGTAGGTAAATAACTTGACACTTTTTTTCTAATACACCTTTTGTGTATTGTTTTTCTGACTGGTTGCCTTACAACCGAAATAAATTATCTATCTACAGAATTTTCAGCCCACTTTGTATTGAGCTTAAGTAAAACAAGTGAATAAAGGGGTGCTTTTTCAATTGTCAGATATAACTTAAGTAAAATTTTAAACACTGAAAAAAGACGACAACCTCAGGCGGGATTCGAACCACGCACCTTCCGCATTCCGGGCGGCTGCCTTAAGGCTAGGTGTTAGTGAAAAACTAAAATAACCGTTTCTTAGAATTACTTTTTGAAGTAGTAAACAGTAAAATTAAAATCTGCGAAAATTGTAAAATATTGTTGAAGCTTTATTCTGTGAAATACACCCGATGGAAACACGATTTTATAAAGTTGGCTCGATAGAATAAATTCAGAAAGTTACATATTTTTGTGTCATTTTATCTTCTTTTCCAGGTTTTATTCTTAAAATAAGTGATTTGATATTATGAGTCATTTACCAAAATGAAGCTCGTAAATAACTTGAGTTATTATAACCGATGGTTTTTATTTATTACATCTATCAATTTTTTAAAATATAAAACGCGATTATTCGCGCCGCTTCGCTGTTATACCCGTCCCTTACCGTTGTACCGTCGAGAGAACGAGAGGGAAGCGCTCGAAATACCTCCCCTTAACCACTTGGCTACCGAGGTCTGGTTTTTACCAGTCGAAATTTGTCAGTGCTTGATGCTTATGTTTTTGGTCAACATTGCTTCATCAAATCTTAGAAGTTTTCACCTCTGAGATCCGAAAGAAATATTTTTTTTCAGTGTTTAAAATTTTACATAAATATATTTAAGCGTGAATAAAACGCTAAAATATATAAAAACATTGACAGATATAACTTATTTGTTTGTACCATTTAAAAATGTATTGTCTTGTCATGTGTTTTCTTTCTTTACTGGTGACATTTCAAGTAGGTCGCGTAAAACTTTGCCAGACGGATAAGTTTTATGCAAGGATGTAAAAATTCAGCCCATAAAAGGCAAAACAATCTATAGATACGTCATTAATTTCGAGCGTAAGTTGTTCATACCGCTTCCGTTCCTAATCTCAGAACTAGCAATTATCTTGACACAAAAAAAACTAACGATCATAGAGTAAGCGGGCACAACAGAACAGGCGTTTCGCAGTATCTGGGCGCTGGGCCAACGGGGACGGCGATTATTTAGCTCTGCCAAAGGAAAGGAACACGGAAATAATGTCTGAGTCTGGGCCTCGTAAATTAATATTGGCTGGGAAAAGAAAGGTATTCAGTAATGCGAATAGGAGATAGGCGGAACGGTAAATATTTGAATGTAAGCCTTTTTTTATGTAACTAAAAGCGAAAGATGCTTACCACGTTAGGGTTAAATCTAAAGTAAATATGGTAATGTACGTACGAATGTGGTTTTTTTTAATATTAGAAGGAGGCAAACGAGCAGGCGCGTCGCCTGATGGAGAGCAATCACCGCCGCCCATGGACACCCGCAAAACCAGAGGAGTCGCAGATGAGTTGCCGACCTTTAAGAATGGAATAGGAATTGTAAGGGGGGGGGGGGGGGGGGGGCTCCGGATCTCTCACTGGCCGGACGAACAGCACCAAGTGCCATTATTTCACGCCGGATATTCGTGAGAGGGTGGTATTACCCCGGGCGAGCCGGCCCAATGCGTGCTGCAACGCAGCGTGGCTCTACCACTCAGTCAGTGTCACTCATTTAGCACCACCCAGGGGTCACGTATGTAGGGTCTCACGCGAGTAACTTTAACCCCCAAAAAGAAAAGGTTAGAGGTCTAATTACGTTTTAAAGCTTAAATTAGTCTCCCAGTTCTGTATATTTAATTATTATAGGACAATAAAAGATAACGTAAAATGAAGTCACGTACGGTAAAGCTGATACGAATGGATTACATTTAAAGACAAAGATTATTGTCTTTTGGATCACGGGAGAACATTAGAACTAATTCTTAGGCACCCATCTGGGTATCTGGCGACCTTTGGTAGTGTACCTTTAGCGATCGACGCCACTCGTTTTTGTAATAGTGAAAATTAACTAAGTACTCGTACACCCACGAGTACCTGTATACACTTTTATTATATTAAGAGTTTATTATTATTCCATTGTATTAAAAGTTACAATTGTTTACATATTTTTGCTCGTGATACATGGGTAGTAACAACAGCAACTGTGGCTATTTATAATTTTGAAAGATTTTTTATTTCTCTAAAGTAGAATATATCTCATTTTAATTGTTAGGTTTGGCAGAACAAAATCAAGATTTTGTTATTCCTTGTCTATTACAATGTTAAAAGTATTTTTTTGTAACGGGACAAAACTAAATTCATTTTATTTATTTGCATAATGACAATCCGATGTCTTCCAACAGTATCTATACGTACTCAAATTTTTTAGTTACCGGGCAACGCCAAAGCTATCCCGGAGCGGTCAATTCCATTTTTGTCACGGCTCAAAAAACAAAAGCTTTGTTGTTACAAATAGCAAATTACTCCGCAATTTCTTGCTCACGGTTCATCGGAAAGTTATTCCGGCACAGGCAACCAAGAAATGAGAGACAAAAAGCCTTCGGAGGCACAACGCAACGGGAATTATATTCGGGAGCAAATGAAGCGATGCGACGATAATGGCCGCGAGAGGTTTGTGTCGGAATTGCGAACCTCTTTGCATTTATAGCACCGAAAATGAAAAATCGCGAGTGAAAAATAGAAAATTGAAGGTGAGTGCAGCGTGAGCGCTGAGCCGTGTGGTATAGCGGGTCATCAGGGAAGTGGTTGTTCAGGTAAAGACATTCAAGTAAGTGTACATTCGGGGAATGGACGTTCAGG
The DNA here is from genome assembly GCA_963921215.1 of Scoparia ambigualis. Classification (NCBI taxonomy): domain Eukaryota; kingdom Metazoa; phylum Arthropoda; class Insecta; order Lepidoptera; family Crambidae; genus Scoparia; species Scoparia ambigualis. The sequence continues at coordinate 24,198,815 of OY992520.1, read as the reverse complement.
GAAATAGACTTTATGAACCGACTGGACATTCAGGTAATACGACGTTCCGTGCCTAAAGGATAATACCAACCCTACTCTTCCATTGGGTGTCGTGGCGACTAACGGACTTAATCGCCTCTGTGGTCTAGTGGCTATGCACCGGTTTCAGACCCAGAGGTCCCGGGTTCGATTCCTAGCGGGGGGGCACATCTTTGTGTACTCGGTTTGATTGGTGGCAGGGCTGTTAAGTCCGCCTGGCTTGCTACCACCATCTTATCTAAGTCTGTCGCCATAACAACGATGTTTATAGCATTTTTGAGTTTGAGATAAGATAGCCAGTTCCTCAGTGGTTGAGGATTCCAGGTGAAGCGCGCTTCCTTTGGCCTTATCGTCACTTACCATCAGGTGAGATGAAGGCCAAGCGCTTACCCGTTGTAGAATAAAAGAATAAAATAATAACGGACTAAAGACTGCACATACATCCAACAGCAAAGAGCGGCGATGCGCTTACCACCTATCACGCAGAGCACATGTGCAGTTGTACATACATACATACATACATACATACATATAATCATGACTATTATTCCCGAAGGGTTAGTCAGAGTGTACAGCAATGAGGACAGCAAAAGCATTCTTTTACCATAGTCCACTTTTTAACAAATAGCGACTGCAAATGTGCTCAGCGTGACAGGTGGTGAGCCTGTCGCCGCTCTATGCAGTTGGTATGTGCGGTCTTTAGTCCGTTAGTCGCGTTTTACGACACCCAAGGGAAGAGAGGGCGTGGTAGTATTCTTCCACCGTTACGCGATACGGTAGGTCAGTCGTAATTTGGTGAAACGTGGTCTATGGCAGAAGTCTGCTTCTGCTGTCCTCATTGCCTATAGTCCCTTACTAACCCTATGTGAATAATAGTCGTGTCGTGAATCTATATACACAAGGCGTCAGATCAACCTACCCTAAACTGTCAAATTTCTCCAATGAATATTGATCCTTAGCAACAAACGAAATAGTTCAAAATTGATTGTAGAAATTTGACAGTTTTGGGTAGGTTGATCTGACGCCGTGTGTGCCTATGTATGAAGGTGAGCGAGTGTAGGGATGCGCGATCCGGGTCGTCGATCCGATTTTTCGGTTCGTAATGGATCGCAACGCGACGATCCGAACCGCGGATCGGATCGAATGCCGTCGATCCGATCTTCAGGAAATCGATACGGATCGTATGCAAATAAGTAAGACACAATTAATTTTAGATCTTTATTGGGTAAACCCATATAAAAGTTGTAAAGAAGTATGCATGTGACTGGATATACACAATTTATGCTTCTAAACCTACCCACAACATTAATTTATAATAATTTAACAGCTGTAATATCAATCTACCCGCAAAGGTTGCCGCCAAAATCAAAATGTAAACAAAGTTAGAACACGTTCGTAACAAATAAACCGAAGTACCTATGTACCCAATTTCTTTTAAACATACCGCGTTTTAATGCTTACGATCCAAGCGATCCGATCTTTCATGTTTTGTATCGATCCGGCAAAAAATCGTATGATCGATCTTATCTCTATCCTATCTTATCAATCGTATCCTCGATCCGATCCGAAAATCGCTGGATCGAATGCCTGCCGATCCGATCTTTCAAAGGATCGGATCGGACCGGCGCATCCCTAAACGAGTGTAGGTGTCTGATTCCGCGTCTGTGGAATTCCAAAGTTTTAGCGCTCTGTCACACCGCGAGCGTTCTATAAACGTGTCAGGCACAGACAGAGTCGTTTCGCTCACTAGCCTACCGCAATTAATTAGCAGCCTTCTGTTGTAATTTATAACGTCGCTCGTGTCCTAATAGGTGTGTCGGTGGGATGTCTGAGACATAAACTCTTTAAACAGATTCAGAAGGCTTTGAGATTAGGTCCTCATTGTAAGCAATTTATGATTGTCCTTTTGATTTTTCTGTGGTGTACAATGAAGAAAATAATATTATACATATAATTAATTAATCGTTCAATTGCTGGTTCGCACAACAACTAAACAGCGTATTATTTCCGGTTTGCCAACGTCGCGTGCCATGCACAAAAAGCAAAATCTTCTCGTAATTGTTGACGGCCCCTGCCACAATACGCGACGGTGTTGGTCTGTGACGGAACAGTTGTAGTGAGTATAATCTTATACTTTTTAAGACACAATCTTAGCACGGCTATGGTGTGATACTGTCTAGTTGACGATCTTCGTGGTCGAATGGTTAGCACGCCGGCTAGCGTCGCCATTTCTGAGGTCCCGGGTTCGATTCCCGATTTCAAAAATATTTGGTTTTCTAAATTGATTTTTGGTCTGGATGTTTTCCTTAACCAATAAATACAAATTTCAAAAGAAGCCTAACTTGGGCTAGATAAACCAATTACGAGAGTGGTAAAGCCATTTTTTTGTTATTATTATAGTAGAGGCTTTTAAGCATAATTTGATAGTCACACTTTAGGCAGGTCGCGCTAAAGCTCTTTAGTTTATCTTGGCGCGGCGCACTGGCATGGCCGGTAATACTAGCTAGCTAGTTATAGCGCGGCGTGTTCTGTGAGACGACTCTCATTTGTCTTGATAGTAATTAGCGCGGCAGAGACATGCTGGCTTGCGCCGCGCTCGCTTCCGCCGCCCGCCGTCTGTGTGACTAAGCCTTAATAGATAAAGACGTTAACGAAAGTACATAAAACTTTTTAACCGAGTTACTATATTATTCGTAACACCTTTTGAACGCTTAAGTATGAGTGAGTTACAAGTTAAATTACAACTCATGTGGAGTTGTAAATTGGCGGCATTACTTTATCGACGAGTGGGTTAAAATTTATTCATCGTCATAATAAGCCTATACAGGGTATTTGGTAATATAATAATATCGCGACTGGGGTATTCTATAAAGTGCAAAGAACAACAATTTGTACGGGAAAAGTCTGAAATTGCTTAAAAAATGTGTGTTGGCTGTTTACCCATAGCGATTCCTCTGGTTTTGCGGGTGTCCATGGGCGGTGGTGATTGCTCTCCATCAGGTGACCCGCCTGCTCGTTTGCCTCCTTCTATTATAAAAAAAACAACTGCTATTTTTACAATTTCAATCTTATATATTATATGTCTTGCTCGGCTCAGTAACCTTTTACCGAAGACACTAGCCAATTTGATTCAGTCCGTGTACTAAATCCTTCTATCACTCGTGCAAACGAGGAAATAGAAAGCAAATCACTGAAGAACGCACCGCGCACTGCATACAAATATAGATTTATGGGGAGGAACGTGATTCCTGATTCGTGGCGCGATAACAATATCGCGTGTGTACGTTGAATAAAATAGTAGATAAGGTGGAAACTTGCTATCCATTTCTAACGACTGTAACGTATAAACGTAATATATTAAAACTAAGCTATTGGTCCCGACTGATGTCAAGATGGCAGTCATTAAACCCAGCAAACCCGCATTAAGCCAGCGTAGTGGGTTGTGGTTCAATGTACCAACACTGAAAGAACAAAAAGGTTGATTTTGCACGGGTTGGCGACACATTAGTTGAATTAACAAAGTGATGGGTTAAAGCAACATGAACAAATTGTTGTTTTCACAGAAAAGTTTTTGTTGATATGAAAACAGTTGTTTTTACTTATTTGTACATGTTCGCGTAACAATTCATGCATAATTCAATACGTAATTGTTGATTTTACTGTTCAAGTTGTTGAAATAACCATTTTTAAAGTTAAATTTACAAAATAAATACGTTAAAACAACAAAAGATATATGTAATAAGTTCAAATTATCGTAACTGATCAACAATACAGTTTTTGTTCATTCAACAAAACTCAAGAGTAGGCTATATTAACCCTAAAATTTTGTTGAAATATGGTAAACCCAACTAATAATTTCTTTCCGTGAATGTGCTTGTCGTATACTTGGAAAGATCTGTGCCCAACACGGGACATTTATGGGCTGACGATGATGATCCGGTATAGGTATTTCAATTCCACACCTATGTGTGCATTTCCACACCTTTAAGAATAATTCCATAGTCACACTATCGCACGCCACAGCTCTTTTAGTTTCTCATGGCGCGTTGTACTGGCGTGGCCGGGAATGTTAGCTAGCTAGGTTATATCGAAGCGTTTTATGTAAGACGACTCTCATGTGTCTTCTTTCAAAAAAGCAGCTATTGTCCAGCAGCTAGCTGTCCAGTGACTTGGCAACGACTTTTGTTCGGTACGAGTTCAGTTAACAGGTCCAGTCCTGCATCAAACATACATGAGGTCACCTCCTTTTTGCTGTGTGGTCTGTAATTTCGATAGCGGTCGCGTCGCTCACTAACGAGTGCTTCGGACTTGTGCAAACAAAGGAGTATGCATCCTAAAATCCTAACCTAGGGAGCTCCGGATTTAGAGCAGGGCCAGCCACGCGGCCATAGAGGCGTCTTCGAAAAACTTTTCACCTTTCAACTGTGGCCGCCCACTAATAAGTGCTAAATGAATAGAATTTCTGTTGTGTTGAGTGGCGCCGCGTTCTAAGTATTAAATAATCAGCCTGAGTTACCTTCATAAAGATGCGATTCTTGGTGGTTTCCTCTAGATAGGTAGGTACTTCAATTCTTCATACAGACTCTTCTTTTCTTTCAAAACATAGTTAAAGTTTGGCAACAATTTAGGTACGGTACATGTTCGGTTTACGTGTGTCAAGTCATGTGAGGTCGCGTCCTTTTTGCTACGCGGTCTGTAATTTTGGACTCGGTCGCGTCGATTCACTAACGAGTGCCTCGGACTTGTGCAAACACCGGAATGTGCTAGGGTTATCTATGGGTACGGTTGAGCGGATGTCCGCGCGGAGAGCAAGCACGAACTCTAATGTTTGATTTTAAGGGTGGATTCGACCAAACTGGAATAAGACTTACTCCGAGATTAGTCTATACAAATTCGGCGTTTAATCTAGGTATAAGACCTTATTCCAGTTTGGTCAAATCCTTCCTAAGTCTCTTATGAAGTAAACGCGCATCACTTTAGTAGAATTGAGAATTTTAAAACATTTTTATTAAAGTGACTCTATTTTCTTAACAATGATGTTTATAGCATTGTTGTGTTCCAACTGTTTGAGATAAGATAGCCAGTTCCTCAGTGGTTCGGGGTTCCGGGTGAAGGCCGATCGCCTTATCGTCACTTACCATCAGCTATGCGATTCTCTATTATTATTATATCTTAATTAATGGCTATCGCGTGTAGCATTAAGCCAATTTCAAGTGTTTTAATTTTTTAAAATATGTTTAATATTGTATGTTAAATAGAAATAAAATGGAGTCTCACAACACGTGTTGTTGCTAAAAGAACACGGGAGAAACTCTGCGATTCTCTAAGCGACACATAGACGCTGCGCGCATAGCTGTGATCTGCTGTCTCTTTCTAATTCTATGAATATGAAAGAGGAAAAGTCAATTCTCAGCACTGCGGCAGCCGCTGCTACCAAGGCTTTAACTTAGAGAATCGCACTGCGTTGAGATGAAAGACGAGCGCTTATACCTTGTTGAATAAAAAAAAGTAGTCCAATAAAAATCTCTCCATCTTGACAGTTGCCTATCGTTTATACTAGGGCTATACTTGTCACACCGAATGTCGCGACAGCGAACACGGTGCGTCGAACGGCCATCAAACCGATGGTATGCCACATCGAATGTCGCGAAATAGAATTGCTCCATGTCGAGGTATTACTGCATCGAATGGTTAACACAGCGAATGTCTTGACATTGATCGAAAGGTTGTGACAACGATTAATCATGACGGCGAGTAAATGAGTTCCCTACTTGTTTTAGTAAGTTGATGATTCGATTTTTATTGTATTGAACACGGTGTGTTGATACTTCAGTTGTACAATGTTTTATTTCAACGATGCTTTATTGGTGCGATGTAACGTTTGTGCGCAAAATCCTGTTGCGAAAAACCATATAGCGATCGCTCATTAGTTCGATAATTTATTCGTTCGATAGTAGGTATGTTGGTTCGAAACGCCTTAGTCCTGACAATTAAGAACCATAATTTGTATTAGAGACGATAAAAGAAATTCATAATTTTGTTTTACCCAAAAAAAAATAATATCTTCACGTCTAAAATTAGGAATACAGGCAAAAAATTAACAATACATTAAATACTCATTTAGATGTTCTATTTTTATGAAAAATCATACAAGAAAATAACAATAAAGATATAAAATCGAACCATTAATGTTTGTAAATCTGGAATGATGCCTACTTATTATAATTTTTGAGTGAAAAAACAGCACATTTGGAAAAAAAAAACAAAATAAAATAAAGTATAATTCATTGATCATGCATTCATTGAAAGTTTAAAAAAAAAGATTACATTATAGCAGCTACATTTTCAAACAAATTTTCAATGTTCATTTTTTTTGGTGATGAATCATCAGATTTCGAAAACAAGTAGGGAAAAAATAAATATGTAGGTAGTTTTAAATAGACAAAATCACAGTGTACAAATGCGAAAGGATTAATTTGTTCCACGCGTGGAATTTTTACATGACTGAATCACAGTTTCCGTTCGCTAAGTTTTCTGCGTTGTTTTAGTATGTGATCTGATGCAACAATGTTGCAGGCACCGCCCAAATATCGGAGGACTATTATCCTGTGGGCTATTGCTGGTACTACAGAGCGTTTGAACTTTGTCTGTCTGCCGTTGGCCGCACACATCCGCTCCGGCGACAGTTTGGCATTTTTCCCGCGAAACTTCATGAAAAACGTTCTGTCGACGTTGTTGGAACAATGTGGAATGATGAGCAGTTTACTTTAATAGGGCTGCCTGCGATGGTTGGGTATTTCGTAGTGGCGTTTTTTAGTGCAGCGATTTATTTTTACGCCTCTGTTGCCGAGTGGTCGCGTTCGGTTCGGTATCCGGAGGATCCCGAATTCATTCCTAGGTCGGGCAAATTGTGTTTTCAGATTTTCCGATGCATAGCCCGAGTTTGTGATCTGATCACCAACCGATTAGCCCGAGTTTGTGATCACCAACCCGCATTAATAATAATAATAATAATAAATCTTTATTGCAGGCAACAAACAATGTACAAGATGGTAAAAATACATAGAGGCCCATATAATTAATACCTTACAGACTAACATACAACAATATAAAACATTTTTTGTCAGTATATAACTTATAACTATATTAGTATTTATTAAGCACCATATTGTGCTGCTCCGGTGATGTTGTCGGGTAATCTCCCGCGAAAACGCCGGTACACCACGCCCTTCGGCCAGAAGTCCTCCTTCATAAAGGTGTCAACCAGCTTGGGTGTCGGGACTCGCACCACAAATGCCTTGAAGCTGACATTGTGTCGCGACTCTAGCGGCTCCACTCTCAGAAGGAAGTTGGTTTTCGTCTTGATGTAGTCTATCACATCTTGCACGGTGATGGTGTGGTGCAGGCGCGACAGGTACATCGGCGTGGTCGGCGTCGCAGCGCGCAGCAGGAACTGGGGCCCTGTCAGTGCGGTGCCGCAACGGTTTTGATTCGGCCGGTTATGGCGTGCTCTCTTTCTTTGGACCTTGACGAAACCGTCGTCGTCTCGATCCATGGCATCACGCTCTGACACTCTCTGAGCTTTTAAGCTGGATGCAGCAACAGAGGCGTAGTCACGACGGGTGGGCTTCGCTTGTTTGGTGACAGGCTTAAGCGAAGCTGTCACGTGCGGCACCGCGGGCGAAGGCGCGGGGCGGGACGGCGGTGGCGGCGCGCGCGGCGCGCGCGGCGCGGCGTCAGCATGCTGCACGGCACGGTGGGCCGGCGGCTGCGGGGCGCGGGGGGCCGGCAGCTGCGGGGTGCGGGGGCCGGCGCCGGTGACTGCGGGGCGCACCGAGCCTGTGTCCGCGCGGGGGCCACGGCTGCGTCAGCGCTGCACGGCGCGGGCGACGAGGTCGGCGTCGAGAATGCTGACTCGAAACTCAGTCGCGGCGCATTGACGAATGCACCGCGCCGCGTGTTGACGTTTGAGTCATCGACGGCTGACCTAGTTACTGCGAGTGATGCGCGCAAACTGTCAACCTCCTTGCGCAACTCACTCACAGCAATCTGTGATGCCTCGTATTTCAGCACCACGTCCGCCAAGCCCGCCTTCATGGTCACGATGTCCTTCAGAAGGCTGGTTACGTCGACGTGATCGAACGTGACGGGGGGAGCTTATTTAGGTCCCTCGCCACAAACGTTGGCACGTCATCAGGGTCGGTCTCTTTCAGCAGCGTGATAATCTCCTGAAGGCTCTTTGGTGTCCCGTCGCGCAGATGAGACACCATTCGATCGCTTTTGTTCAGTAACCCAAACAAAAGTTTCTTGGCTGCAGATATGTTTTCCTCGCTGAAGCTGGACTTGCAGATCTGCACTGCACTCACTTCGTCCATCACGTCCAGCTTCTGTTGCAGGAAGGCGAGGAGCTCGTTTACCACACGTTTGTCGCTCATGGTGACTGTTCGAGCGGCGTCACGCGCCGCGATACGTGTCCAATTTACACTTTTAAAAATTGCAATCGACGCACAACCGCACAGAACGTTGTATACTGCGAGACTGCATTACGCAAGCGTGGTGATTGAGCCCATCTATTGTAGCGATGACTGATTATAGTGTTGGAGGCCATTTGTCCTACAGTGAGACAGTATACAGGCTGTAATTAGTATAATCAATCAGTAAAACAAAGAAATAAGGTATTTAAAATTACAATATTCATAAACTACTTGGTTGAAATGATTAAGTAGGTATTGATCTGCCACATCCAGAATGTAAGTATGCTCTGTGCGCTTTAGATCCGTGGTTGATCGGTGAGGTATTTAAGCGACGACGCTGACATTTTTATGATATACCTACCCGAAACAATTTTTATTGATATATTAAGTTGTATTCGCTCATTATGCCTATCTTTAAAATTTTTGTTAAATTAATATAAGTAAGTATTGCTTTTTTTCTCAAAAAGTGTAATTATGTAATTTCTTTATGAGAAAAAAAAGTTATTAAACCGCTATTTGTTTGTTTCTAATTTTCTGTACTTACAATAATAATAATAATAATAATAAACTCTCCTACACTCACACCAATTATCTAGCCAAGAGAAGCTTCGTTATGAAACTCGTTAAATGGTTACTAGACAACGGATAATAGTACATTATGATATAAGTGCGATAAGATGAAAATTACAGCCGAGGCGATATTGCTAGACCGAGCCGTAGGCGAGGGCTACAAGAAAGCAGAGGCTGTAATTATCAAAGCGCACGTATGCCATACGACGTTTTATAACATATTTGTGAGGATAAAAAAAAAACCGAAAATGACTGCGTTTTTTTTGTTTTTTCTAGTGCATGAATCTTTGGTAAACCAACATATATTTTTCTTTGTCCAACAGCATAGAGCGTAGATGGGCTCATCAAAATAATACCACCAACCCCTCTCTTCCCTTAGGTGTCGTAAAAGGCGACTAAGGGACTAAACACTGCACATACATCCAACAGCATAGAGCGGCGATGGGCTCATCAAAATAATACTACCTACCCCTTTCTTCCCTTGGTTGTCGTAAAAGGCGACTAACGGACTAAAGACTGCATATACATCCAACAGCATAGATCGGCGATAAGCTCATCAAAATAATACTACAAACTTTTCTCTTCCCTTCGGTGTTGTAAAAGGCGACTAACGGACTAAAGAATGCACATACATCCAACAGCATAGAGCGGCGATGGGCTCATCAAAATAATACTACCAACCCCTCTCTTCCCTTGGGTGTCGTAAAAGCTACTAACGGGCTAAAGGCGTATGTTGTCCATAGATTCGAATGATAACTAATTATTTAAATTTTATTACCGCACTAGTGCGAAACTTATTACATTACGATACTGAAATCGGTGTAATAAGAGCTTCTTACCGAGCAAATGTGTTATAAACATACATAAAATACTTAAATACATACTTGTTATACATAGAAAACACCCAGACCCGAGACAATTTAGAATAACAATCATTTCTAAATTGACCCGACCGGGGATCGAACCCGGAACCCCAGAGATGGCGATAATAATTATACTTTGTATTTATCAATACAAATATACACAGAAATATGATTTCTGGGTCAGAGATCGGCGGTGTAACTATGATGGTAGATGGTTCTTGAACTAACATCACATATCTTTTTACTTTTTTTTTGGGGTTAATAAAACAGACGTAATAATACACGCTACATAGATCCAACTAAATGTTTGTGTGGTGGTTTGGTAGGCGGGGTGCCAAGCTGAATTTTAGGTCGCGTTTATGAACACTAGGAGCATTGAGCGAAACGCGCCTGAAAACTTTTTTTTGGTTTGTTTGTAATTCTTGGGACATTTGCGATCCCTCTGGTTTTGCGGGTGTCCATGGGCGGCTGTGATTACTCTCCATCAGGTGACCCGCTTGCTCGTTTGCCTCCTTCTGTTATAAAAAAGAAACGCTAGATTTGACAAGTACTGTCGCGTTTTCAAATTTCAATATCATTTATTTAATTTAGGCTACAATAATTGAGCACTTATTTATGAATGTCGCTATGCCATCGGTTCGTAAGTCTTAACTACACTGAAAGAACAAAAAGGTTGATTTTGCACGGGTTGGCGACACATTAGTTGAATTAAAAAAGTGATGGGTTAAAGCAACATGAACAAATTGTTGTTTTCACAGAAAAGTTTTTGTTGATATGAAAACAGTTGTTTTTACCTATTTGTACATGTTGGCGTAACAATTCATGCATAATTCAATAGGTAATTGTTGATTTTACTGTTCAAGTTGTTGAAATAACCATTTTTAAAGTTAAATTTACAAAAAAAATACGTTAAAACAACAAAAGATGTATGTAATAAGTTCAAATTACCGTAACTGATCAACAATACAGTTTTTGTTCATTCAACAAAACTCAAGAGTAGGTGCTATATTAACCCTAAAATTTTGTTGAAATATGGTAAACCCAACTAAGATTTTCATTCCGTGTATGGGGCGGGAGCTTCGTACTGAGAAGAACCGACAAGAAACTCAGCAAGGGCATTTCTTTTCTCCCTTTCATTCTGTTTCTTTTTTTAGCGTGAATACAAATTGGAAAATGCCCTCCCTATCACAGAAGGACATTTTCCATTGATAAAAAGAACATTTAATACGATTACAAGACAACACAACACATACAAAAGAATATCCAATAAAAAAGAGGTAAGTATTGCTCAATCCTTCTAATATTATAAACGCGAAAGTTTGTAAGTATGGATGGATGTTTGTTACTCTTTCACGTAAAAACTACTGAATGGATTTGGATGAAATTCGGCATGCAGATAGTTTATTACCTGGATTAACAGATAGAATACTTTTTATCTCGATATTTTCACGGGAACGGGAACCACGCGGGTGACACCGCGAGCGGCCACTTGTTTAAAATAAAATGAACAACGTCTTACAGTATCTTTGAAACGTTTATTTTGCGTAGTATCATATTTTTTTGACAACAGCACATGACGACCTCGATCAGTTGTATTGTTGATCGAAACATGACGAGATTGGGTAATAACCCACCACGCTTGCCATTCGTGTTGATAGGTGGGTCATCATGCAGTGTCAGCAAATATTTCTATCAACAGCAGCAACCGTGTCGCGTATCGGTGAAAGAATACTACCAACCCATTTCTTCCCTTAGGTGTCGTAAAAGACGACTAACGGACTAAAAACTACACATACAATCAACAGCAAAGAGCGGCGATGGGCTCACCACCTGTCACGCTGAGCACGTCTGCAGTCGCTATTTGTTGAAAAGTGGACTATGGCAGAGGACTGCTTTTGCGGTCCTCATTGCCTAGTCTCTGACTAACCTATCGGGGATAATACTCGTGATTATATGTATGAACAGCAGCAAACAAATGTTTAGGGTCTGTAGCCAAACAGATCGGTTGCTTGGATTGAACACGAAAAATTGTGGTTCAATCGCCTTACTCAGTAGGACGACACGAGCGTGAAACTTGTGGAAAAAAGAATTGAAAATAATAATTGATTCGAAAGGATTTTTAATAGTGTGTAAAGTGCAACCTATGAACTGTCCCACTGATGGGCAAAGTCCAAAGGGAAGTGGTCCAAATCTTCCTAAATTCCACCTGAATAAACATACATTGCAAGCTAAATAAAACACACATAATGCATACGACTATTATCCCCGAAGGGTTAGTTAGAGAGTAAGTGATGAGGACAGCAAAAGTAGTCCTCTGCCATAGTCCACTTTTCACAAGTGACTGTGTAGTAGTAGTAGTGACTACACATGTGTCCAGCGTGACACGTGGTGAGCCGATCCCCGCTCTATGCTGTGTATCTATGTACAGTCTTTAGTCCGTTAGTCGCCTTTTACGACACCCAAGGGAAGAGAGGGGCTGGTAGTATTCTTTCACCGCTGCGCGACACGGTTAATAAAACTTGTAAAAGAAGGAAACTTTGTCGCAAAGTAGTTAACAGGCACAGTATGTTCAAATTTTTCATTGGTTTTCGACCTTATCTCAATTGTATAAAGTTCAAAATATGGAGGCAATATATGTGCCACTGCCTTAAAAAGGGTTAATGCAGCTATCACCACGGAGTTCGGTACCCAAATCGTATGTCATAATATTTGTAAATCCTGTGAGTAACTACAAGATAGTGTTGGCACTAAAAAGGGATCATGCCAACAATTTGGCAATTCCGCTGCATGCCACGTGAGCTTTATATGGACGAATACCGCCAGACAATCGCCAGACGACAGCCAGACGACGGCCAGACCGCTGCTCGAGTGCAGTCGTAAATCTTAACATTTAATTTTAAATTAATATGCGCCTTAGATGTTGGCGACACTTACTTACTTAAAGAAGGAGGAACACAATCTTACAACCGGTTGAATTTAAAGAAGGAAGTTATCTTAAGATTGAGGTAACACTAAATTTTTACTTAATTTTTTTATATCGACTACAGTACTGTAACCTCCCGAAGCTAAGCTAAGCTAAGCTAAGCTAACATCGGCAGTGTCTTAGAACTTTTTAGTTGTGATCGGATTCACTCCGATATAATCGTCCTAAGATTAGTTTGTCGACTGGTACAACTCGGTCTAAACGTCAGTTATTAAAGTTCGTAGTTTGCGTGAAACATCGTAAAAACTTTTCGGTCCAGTACTTTCGGAGCTTCTGAGTGGTAGAGCCACGCTGCGTTGCAGCACGCATTGGGCCGGCTCGCCCGGGGTAATACCACCGTCTCACGAATATCTGGCGTGAAATAATGGCACTTGGTGCTGTTGTGTTTCGTCCGGCCAGTGAGGGTTCCGGAGGCCCTTCCCACCCCTCACAATTCCTATTCCTTCCTCAAAGGCCGGCAACGCGTCTGCGATTCCTCTGGTTTTGCCCATGGATACCCCATCGGCGGCGAAGATTACTCTCCATCAGGTGACCCGCTTGCTCGTTTGCCTCCTATTATAAAAAAGCCTATTCAATACAAACAAACAATCAAATGTTTCCTCTTTATAATATTAGTATAGATTACAAAGACAATACAATTTTACAATTACTTCATGTCCAAAAACCCGGTTAGGGTTTGACTAGACACTGCACATTCATCATTATGTAATAAAAACTTTAACACATACTTATTTAATCAAACATTAATGATTTTATCCACTTAAGCGTCCGAGCCCGTATATACAACATGGCGCCCAGCGTCCAGCTGTTTACAGAGCTGCTAGAAGAGTGTACAGAAGAATACGAACCCTGACTGAGCTGACAAAAAAAATTAGAACTAAACAACTACTCAGGCTATATCAAAACTTTATATACGTACGGAATGCTTAGAAAACGCAGTATTTTAATAAATTAACAGATAATTAAAAACGAAAATCTACTACTAAAATTACAAAAATAAACATTCCAAGACAAAAAAAAATACGTAAAAATATATCGACATGTAGAAATTATTATTACTTGGAAGTCACTGTTTGAAACTATAAAGAATCATACCATGTTCGATAGCTAAAACCATAACGATTGTTTTGATGTGCACATTATTAGGAAGAAGGATGATTACGAAGAGTAATAACAACATTTTTAGCACCAAAAAAATCCTATGCAAAAAAAATGGCGAACCGTCAAAATTGTCAACAATTTCATTTTTTTACTAAAGGTATGCCATAGTTTCAATTGCTCTACGGATCAATTGATATCCATACAGCCACCTCAAATTTTCTTGCGGAACTACAAACTAGGTGCAGTGGGCAACAACCTTATCAAAGAACGTTGCCGTGTTTATGGCGCTTGGTCAGAAAAAAAATTTAGTTGCAATGTCACTGTCTACGAATGTAAACAAACTTAACCAATCTTTAACGATAATTAGTTATTAATTAGATAATTTTTACGCTTACGCTGCAAAATTCCGTTTTGGCGAACTGTCAATTTCGTCAATGTCATTATTTTTTCTGTGAAATTTTCTGTGGCTATATATAGATTTCTTTTACTTGTATGATGAATTAGTAACCACAGAACCACCTCAAATTTTTTCACGGACCCACGTACTACGTGCTTTGACCTATTAAACGGGTGACTAAACCTACCATGGACGGTTGGCGGTTTAAATGCTCGGTGAGTAAACCTACCGTGGACGTTTCGCACTTATTTTTTCCGGGTGAGTAAACTCACCGTGGACGGAATTATAAGAAATACTAATGAATTTAAAAACAACATGCTTTGGACTTAAAAAATATAAAAACTTCAAACTATTAAAAAATATCCAAATTAAGACTAAAAACTATAAATAAAAAATGTCCTCCAACTGCGGGCACGAAGGTACGGTCCCGAGAATGCTGGCAACATTACCTCTTTGAATTGCCAGGCTAATACACTGGCAGAGGTAGCTGCCAGCCTTCTTGTCACCGGAGGCCTCAACAAGACGTGCACTTAAATCTTTAACAAGATGCTTAGCCTCCGGCCCCCATGTACCCATTGTCTCCACCTCAAACGGCACAAATATATAGTTAGGTCCCAGGTTTGCGTATTTGAGCCGTTTGCGATTTTCGGCGCTTACCGCAGCAGCCCCGACATGTAGCGAGGTAGCGCGCACATGCGAGGGAGCCACGGTATCTGCACAGGTCGCATCCCACACCAGCGGCCTGCCAAGCCTCCACGGTCCTACGTTTATACCGTCAGGTCTTTTGCCATCGCTGCGAGATATACCAGCCGGTTCTAAGACAGCTGGTATGCCAACGGTGGCAAAAGCACTGCGGATGATGCTGTTGAGTGAGGAGTGCCGTAACATCCGTCCAGCACTGCGGGCGCATGAGAGCCCGTGGTGGCCAAGCTCGTCAACAGCCTCTCCACACACACAGCGATGAGGGTGGACCACCCTAGCACCAAGGCGGAGGCAAACCGCTAGAGTGAGCGACGGCCCGTCCAGCAAGGTGCCAACATTAGCACAGGGTAATGCTTGAAGCCAATGACCTGACTCTCTCTCGGAGACGGCAGTGAGACGAGCGAGTTCTGCCGTGTTATCAGAAGTAGATAGAAGCCGTTCGAGAAGTTGTTTGCATATGGGCTCGTCCCAATGCCTCTGCGACTATGGTATCAAAGGGATGTTAGAATTTGGACAGGTGGTTTGCCATGCGTTTGTGGCATCTGCTTTGCACGACAACTCTACGGAACCCAAGGATGGGTTGATAATCTTCCGGTAGAAATTGTGCGTGCTATGAGCAGATGACAAAAACGCTGGCAAGGCCACGCTGGTTAAATTTCGAATACCTAGGCCCCCAAATCGAACAGGAAGGGTAGCCTGCTGCCAAACGCGGTCATTCATGGGGCAAAGAAATAAGAAACAACACAATTTACAATAAAACAAAAGTAATAATAATGACAATTAATAGCAAAAATAAAACACAGTTTCCGTCACTGCGTAAAGGTGGCGTAAAGTAAGTTTCGATACAATAACTTTTTCTGCACATTATTGTGCAGATGAATCTACAGAATGATCATGAAAAGCGCATCTGTTAATCATTATCTGTTGAATGTTCATTGTTATGAAAAATTTAATTTGCTTAAACTGAAAGGGCCATTTTTTCTGTAAACCGCCTGAAGCTCTAACTACGTCAGTGCTAAGACTTTTACGCTGAGTCCGGAATCCGGATTCGCTCCGACTGTCCGAAGATTAGTGTGTCGGCTGGCGTGGAGCCAAACTGCAGTTTTATACAATCAGCGTTTCAGCACTGTCGCCGTGGGTTTCAATCATCCTATTATTTGACGACGCATTTTATTAGCAATAGTTTTTAAAAAATATTTGTAATAGTATCTCGTATTCCCTTCTATGACATGGGGTTCTTTAAACGAGGCGTGAAGAGGCACTTGTCTCTTAAGCCTAGTTCGCACCTGTGCTAATTTAAAATGAATTTTCAAATAAGCAAACTAGCGAAGCAATGTACTTCTACACGACTAAAATACTAGCACAGATGCGAACTAGGCATAACTCTGCACCAGTTATCCTCGCGCTTGGCCTCCAATTCCACTTAAAATCAGGTGAGTGCGGATTATTTGCCGGGCCTAAGTATATAAAAAATAATAACTTCTTGCGGTTTTCACAATAAGCTATTGTCAAGTCAAAAGACGGACAGTAAAATTCTTTATTTTTATAACAAGTAGATGACGTAACCATTTTATATAAATTTAAACTTAATTATTACCAATGTTGTTTTTTAAGCACGCTTTGTTCATCGTATGTCATATTATAATGATTTTTTCAAATGCCATGTTTGGTTATGTTATACAGACGCCAGCAAATAATACATTTTGAATTACGTCAATAGTTTTAGAATCAATATCGTTTGGAGAAATTTGACAGTTTTGTACAGGTTTATCTGCAGGCGAGTGAACATGATGAAAGTTTGAATAGAATAGAATAGAATCAGTTCATAGATGATCTTCGATCATTTAAACAATAGATGCGCGGTCTCATTACAAAATCAAACCCAAATTTTCCTGCTTAAATTAATCAATACATATCCATAGAACAACGAGATATGTAGATAAACATTTGTAAAGTAAACCTGAAACTTTAGAAACTAAAGTACAAATTCTTAGAAATATTATTAGAGTTACATCACTTTGGAAATAGGCTCGCTAGATTCAATCTAGTTGGAACTAAGTTCTAAATTCGAAATTTGACAGAAAAACCAGGCACATTTTTGATACGTGCCTTGTTTCGTAGTGCCCTTTTTCAAGCAGCTTTCGTGTATTTATAGTTTATATGATCAAAGAGGATGATGGTTACTGTGTCTTATTAAAACAAAACAAAATAAAAATAATAAATGAGGTGGGATTATAGAAAGTACAATACTACCCTTTGAGTTTCCGTTAAAATGTGAGAATTTGACAGCAATCTCACACGAGATTTAAAAAAATTCGTTTGTTTAATCTTTTAATTTTTTATATGCACACTTTTAATATGCATGCTCTCGAGTACATATGGGGAGGGGGGGGGGGGGGGGGGGGGTGTCTTGCACGAAATTGTAAATATTTACGTATTTTTAACACTTTCACTTATATACTATGCGCTGAATTAGTTAAATACATTAAAAGAACTTACGTAAGTTAGCCTCATTGATTTGATTGATCATTGCACAAGGTCGTGGCTATGTTAAAATTTGAAACAAATTCTTTAAACTATAACAAACAATACATAAATCGAATGACTCCTAAAAACATTTTTGTTCGACAACTTTCTTAATTTTACGCATGTAACAATAATTCTTACATGAAAATATTTGTATTGATATTTCGCAGGTCGCCCCCATCTTAAAAAAGTAAATTTTAATTTCTAACACAAGCGCGTGATGGTTTTGTACATTTCGCAGAATAAAAACATTGCTCTAATCAAATTACTAGGTCTGAAACTTCAAAGCAGAATAGTTCTAATTTTAAATATCAATATGATTGATTTTGCTTTGAAGTTCATTATGAGACTTATGTCAGGTTTTGCGATCGCGCGGCACCCTCTTAAGCTCATAGGAATTAAAGACGTAAAAAGTAATAAAAGTAAATAATCTAACAAGTAGCTATTATTTTAAAACCAGGATTTATATTTTCAGTCGTTTTTCACAACTTGGTTCAATTATTATTTCACTAGGCAACACAGTTAAGTCATAGATGACCGCGCTTTTTAAAGGAAGTCAATTACAAATCGGGTAAAATTCATTTTTATTATAATTTATTTTGATACTCCCAAATAGCGATCGATTATCAATAAATATTTTCACAAAACTAGTTATAAATCACTTCATTTACATTATGATTGTTCAAGGGGGTGGGCCCATATTGGATGTTGTTGTTGTTGATGATGTCTGATTTTTTAATGCTAGAATTGAACACATCCATCTCTATAACTAAATGTAATACCAATAAACATGTTACAACAAGAGAAAGGAAACACATTTTCAAAACAGCTGTATAATAAATGAACTATTCGTTTAATTTCAGGTAGAATAAATTAACCGTGTTGCGTTACGGTGAAAGAATACTTGCTTCCGCCCCCCTCTCTTCCCTTTGGTGTCGTAAAAAGCGACTAACGGACTAAAGACTGCACATACATCCAACTGCATAGAGCAGCGATAGGCTTACCACCTGTCACGCTGAGCACATGTGCAGTCGCTATTGGTAAAAAGTGGACTATGGTAGTGGACTGCTTTTGTTGTTTTCATTACCTAGTCTGTGACTAACCCTTCGGGGATAATAGTCGTGATTACTTGTAAGTATGTAGGAAAAATTACAAAGTATTAAATTTTACATATTGAATATTTGCGTATGCCATGCAGAAAGAAAGCCTTTGCATGATTTTAATATATCATTAACTATTACGGCGTTCAGCTACTTCTGTTGTTGACCGTACCTTGCTAACTTCAAGCGCCATTTATTCATTGCAACTTCAACGCTACGAAATGCGCTACGAGATGCTACGTTGCACGCTACATTGCTCCGTAGACGTTACGATGCTACGACGCGCGACGTTACGATGTATGTTTGTCTCTTTTAACAGACTATAAAAAACGGAGGAGGTTCTCAATTATTATTAGTCTAGAGCATTTTTTCATTTATACTGCGCTACTCGGCAAAGCTCGCGGTCCGATATTAGGAAGTCATGGGGTCAGTTCTTAGGTTGGGGAAAAGTGTCTTTCTGACCGACTACTCTGTGATCAATTGCTAATGTGATGTGAACCCGCATTTAAATTTACCCGAAAATAAACAATACAGATGACTTTCAATGATAGAGGCCTTTGGAATTTCGAACTCATCAGCTTTGTCAGTGAGAACATATTATTTCTCCTTTGTATTTGCTTCAAACATCGTAATGCGCGAACAAAGGAGTGGATAAATTAATTAACAAAATATGAAAAGAACGATGGAATAATAATAATTAAGCGTCATATTACAATACAATGAATTATTCCGAATGAAAATATAATGACGCATGTAAACATTTAAAAGATATTATAATAATTATAAGCGTCGAGTACTTATTTTATAATGTACGCATTTCGATGTAAAAAAGCAATTTGTAGAATTTTTTAACAAAAGGAGACCCGGTGTTTTATGCTTAAATTGTATACTTTTTTAATTTTTAAATCTATTATTCATTATTTAACTCTCAGAACAATAGCTAAAGCAGTTATTGTTCTGAGATTTAACTGGCAATATCTGTCAAAAATTGACAGTTGTTGACAAGTGCCAGCCGCTAGCTGTCAAATCAAACATGACGTGACGGCATTGTTGACATTTCCCTTTTTTAAAAGCAAAAGAATTATGGTTCAAGCAGCCACGTTAGACATTTTTAAACCAACTTAACTGTTTTTTGAAGACATAGTGTATCCATATTAAAAAA
Source organism: Scoparia ambigualis (assembly GCA_963921215.1). Taxonomy (NCBI): domain Eukaryota; kingdom Metazoa; phylum Arthropoda; class Insecta; order Lepidoptera; family Crambidae; genus Scoparia; species Scoparia ambigualis. The sequence continues at coordinate 24,178,919 of OY992520.1, read as the reverse complement.
TATTAATAATTAAATAACTCTTATCCGCGATTCGATAAAAATAAGTCAAAACTTGGTTTAGGCAGCAAATAATATTAGCTTTACTTTATGACCAAATTCTATTGTACACAAATGAAGCATTTTTTCTATGGAAAGTGCCGGTTCTCCTTTGTTGTCGGACTGATTCTGAACGCCGAAGCCGGTTTTGCTGCTGACCGTTAAAAAAAAACTAAAGCTGTCATTCTGTTGTGATAGCGGTTTTTTTGGAAACGCTTGATTGATAACCCAAATGCTGTCAATGACAAGCAAATGACTTGCTATGTGGACTTGGGTTATCAGAGTACATTTATTATGAGTAAATCTATTATTAAACGGGTCTGGCTATAAGGCAGTTAACAGCTTATGGCATCGAGTATATTTAAATTGCGACTCGCGCAAAAACTAGAATTGTCATCAGCTGGTAGGTTGTAGGTAGCTACTGGTAGGTAGCTGGTAGGTACACATACATATAATTACGACTATTATTCTCGAAGGGTTTGTCAGAGACTAGGCAATGAGGACAGCAAAAAGCAGTTCTCTAGCATAGTCCACTTTTCCCCAAATTTCACCGAATAGTGGTAGTATTCTTTTACCGCTGCGCGACACGGTTAATTTAAAGTAATTCTTATGTAAAAATTAAATGCGAGTGATTTAAAAGAAATCTGTTTCATAACAATGTCTATACATGCGTAAAAAAAGGTTAGCCAAATAGTTACACACATAAGTAGACCTTCATCCCTTTGGGACACAAAAGAAAGCTAGTTCGAGTACATAATTTATTTTTACTTATGCTCCTCTCTCACCCACAAAGGCGGCAAACACAAAAAAAACGCTAACCGCGTACCACAAAGCGAGCGTATACAAAATGGCCGCTCCCATATCGTATCCCGGAAAACAGCCGGGACAAATAATAATCACTACGGAACTCTCGAACGCAGTCAAGCAAATAGGATTGGAGTAATCAAGTCCAAAGCGTCGAAGAATTGGATTAAGTAATCAATTCCGTCATCTCTGCGAGGGTATGAGGAAAACGAAAACTTCTTGTTCTAGCTCAGAGTGGATAGGTAATAGCGTATCGTCGGAGTGTTGTTTCCGATCTTTGGTTTGATTCTATTAGTTATACAATATGTCCAAGGATGTAGTAATAAAACTTTAGGAGTACTTTATTCACAATATATTTCATCGACAAAAATTAGGGTCAATTTCAAAACCCCATAGTATCTGCAGACTATTGGTTTTATTTTACCAAAGGTCGCCTAAATCGTAAAATTAACGGCAATTTGAGTTCAACGTCGTGAAGGGGCTCGATTTTGGTGCCAAATGATATATATTTAGAGTAAGCAATTTGTAAATATACTTTATTAAGTATATTTACAAATTGCTTATCTTGTCTACATACCTAATAAAAAGCTTGGAAAAGTTTCATTATTTTATTTTATTCCGTTTTGCCAACCCTACTAAAATAGGTAAGAATATTCGTATGCTCTTTAGAAGCTTTGTCACTGTTCCGTTTCTTTACTCATGTGGCCATAGTCCACGTTTAAACAAATAACAACTGCACAGTGCTTACTGTGACAGGTGGTAGGCCCATCGCCGCTCTTTGCTGTTGGATATATTGCAGTCTTTAGTCCTCTAGTCTAGTCGCCTTTTACGACACCCGAGGGAATAGATAGTTAGGTAGTATTCTTGAGCCACCACCACTCAGCTTTATTCTATTCGTTTGATTTTATTAAACGCTACGCCAGCGAGTACAATTTCGAGGAGAGCCAATTTGCGTGTTCGGATAGATAGGAGCCTTAGATTTGTCTCTTTCTTCCCCTATACAGAATGCATTTAAGTTATAGGTACACAGCATTCACAAAAACTACTTTATCTCACCACTAAAAAAGAAACTAAAAACTTAAAGATAAACTAATTTATTAATTAAATTTTATAAGCACAACGTAGTAATAGTAACAGCAATCTTGAAGATATCCGCACATCCTACTAATATTATAAACGCGAAAGTTTGTAAGTATGGATGGATATTTGTAACTCTTTCACGTAAAAACTACTGAATGGATTTGTATAAAATTCGGCATACAGATAGTTTATAACCTGGATTAACACATAGGGCACTTTTTATACAGATATTCCCACGGGAACGGGAACCACGCGGATGAAACCGCGAGCGTCCGCTAGTAATTCATATAAAGCTCACTTATAGAACCTCCTTATTATGCTTATGTTAAAAAGTACAGCACATTTTCTGTATCTGTAATACCCGAAAACAACAATTCTGGTATACGTGCCATAACAATAATCGTACCCACATTCAATATGACATTACTTTTTATTTTTCTCGATCAAATGAATACTAAACGGTTAGCATTACGCATTCGAATGCAAGAATATGTTATCGGCTTATTATAAATGTTAGGCGCGGTAATATCGCCATAGTCAATTATTGTGTCACGTAGCGGTGAAAGAATACACCACCTCCTCTCTTCCCTTGGGTGTCGTAAAAGGCGACTAACGGACTAAAGACTGCACATACTTCCAACAGCATAGAGCGGCGATGGGCGCACCACCTGTCACACCGAGCACATGTGCAGTCGCTATTTGGTGAAAAGTGGACTATGGTAGAGGACTGCTTTTGCTGTCCTTATTGCGCAGTCTCTGATTAACCCTTCGGGGATAATAGTCGTGATTATGTGTATATATGACAATTGTTTAATAGTCGGACGATGATTGGAGTATGTATTTTCTAGAGTAGAGACCGCGTCTAGGCAAACGCAAAGTAGGACGTCCTGCAGCGCGATGTACCGATATAATATGGAGGATTGTTTTTTAAGGGTATAGAATAAATGATTTTTCTATTTACTTGTACTTTATCTAAGTAGAAATATGTGGAAATAAAATGTCAATGTATCCCCCCTAGTAGCTAAATGTGGAAAAAAATCCTATCTTCCCTACCAGGGCCCTGATTCTGTATCGCAATCTATAGATTCATCAATCCACACCTAAACCTTACCGCGCACAAACGTCAAACGCATACGTTTTTGGGAAGATATCGTAACTTTTTAAGGAATTAACGTGGTTTTGAAACAAGGAATCGTTACAGAATAAGGGCCCAGTAGGGATAGACCAGTAGGGATATGTGGAATAGGCGGATGGACCGACGACATAAGGAAGATGGCGGGCAAATGATGGATGCGGACTGCCCAAGACCGGGAGTAGATGACAATAGGCTGAAGAGAAGTCTAAACATGTTTGAATGGTTACAAAACATGCTTTATAATTAGGTGAGATAAAGATTCGTTTCCAGTTTGTAAAAAGGTAAGTAAACTCCTCTAAAGATAAGCTACGGCATTAACAAATTATCACTTCATTTATCATCTTCACAATGTGGCCGAGAGACCACGCATTAGGCCTGATGTCTGAAAGTCCAGGATTCAATTCGCAGATCGGGCAAAGTGTGTTCTGGATTATGAGGTAGTGATTCTATACAACGTCTCAGTATGTTTTGGTATATTTGAGTTTCATTTACAAAATGAACGTCAAATATTACTTATAAAGTATTCTTTCTGTTGAATAAAAAAGACATTATATCAAAATAAAAGATCATGGCAGCGGATAATGATAGGCAGGCATTACTATCTCATCTCGTTTCATTGCTGCGAATAAATCTGCGAAAAGGAAGTCGCAGATTCCTAATTCGGTTCAATCAGCATAAGTTGTTTTTAAGTCTGTCACTTCACTCTTCGTTCCCCAGTTCATTTATCAATCCGAATTACCATTTACTCAGTCAATCTTTCTAATAATTTCAGGTCAGTTTATCGAAGTCCATTGCAGGATGGGAGGGAACAAAAGTCCCTTTGGGTTCAATTCTTTGAAATGAAATCTGTCTTCTTTTTTTTACTGCCCTCAATCATTCTTTTCGGAAACACTTTGAATCCACTCTGATTATTATTTTCCCTTTGTCCTTTCATTCGCAAAGGAGCATTGTGAAATGTTGTGAAATTGCTCATTAATTTAAGATAATTTTTTTGTTTTTTTTCAGGCGTTACAAATTTGGTGTTAAGTATAAAAAGAGTAAATATTTGTGCTTTAATTATGCGGATAAATGATACACTTTTTATGAATTAACTGGCGTTTAATCACCAGATTACCGATTATTTATTTAATCCTGAAGGATTGTGCACTGTGAACAGTGTTTTATATTGCTTCATACTAGTTAAAAGTGTACCTACCATTGCTTCATACTAGTTAAAAGGGTACATCCAGTGACATTACAGAGCATAGAAGTGTATACTATACATTCTTTGGTATAGAGGCATTCCATAGAACTATTATTCTATGAGGCATTCGAACTGAAGCGTCAGAGTCGGCAGCGCGCGCGTCCCTAAGGGCTGCGAAGCTCCTATCATTTTGACATCATACGATAAAAAATATTAATTAAGTACTTATGTATTTTTAAAGTATTTTCGTTTATCTTTATATAATCAAAAATACTTTGTTTTAAGTAAGTATATTGTTTTTTTTTGCGTTTATAAATTGTGTTATATAAATTGAATTGTTCAGAGACATAATTCCTTAACTCAAACTGAACTATTATTTGTTATGTTATGTTATAACTTGCTTTTTCTAACGTTTTAGTTGTATTGAAAAGATCACATTTATTTGCATGACAAAGTTTTTCAACATACACTACAGAACCCGTCTCGTTTCTGTTCTGGTTTGTAAAAGAAATACATATTTTTTTATATACAATATTAATTGTTCAATAGAAATCTCCTTCCAAAAAATGGTTTCAGATCTAGAGCCACCGGATAGTATATAGAACTATTAGTAAGTACTAACTTTAAGACCGACAGTAGCTAACCTGTCAATGCGGGTTCCGTCCTTGATCATAACTCAGACAAATGAAAGAATCTCGCCCGTTACAATACAATGGACGTGTCATATTTGCCAAAGTGAAAAGTAGCCAAATATAACTCACAGCAATTTTATCTCCAACAACGTTTTCGGACGTAAATTTTGCTTGTAGCCAGCGTTCAGAGACATTAATCCTTAACTCAAACTGAACTATATAAATCGGCAAGTTGCCCGTAGTAAACTATACCAGCCACATCTACTACTGCTAATCACGACTATTATCCCCGAAGGGTTAGTCAGAGACTAGGCAATGAGCACAGCACAAGCCGTCCTCTACCATAGTCCACTTTCACAGGATGTGTGTGCAGTCTTTAGGTCGTTAGTCACCTTTTACGACACCCAAAGGAAGTGGTAGTATTCTTTCACTGCTACACGACACGGTTAACCTGTTGATACTACCCTAAAATTAGAATAGAATATAATTTATTGCCAAAACTATCTACAAATTATGCAGATGATAATGCATAAAGTTGAAAACAATAGTATACCCGTATCGGAAATGCAATATAACAAATTTATACTACTATTATATTTTAACTGAGTACTTATATAAATAAAAATCCACTATATAATTCAATTGCCACAAACGTATGTTCACGCATTACTAAGGGTCGAACGGTTAGAGTCTCGACACAACGTGAATTTTAATTCATTTGTGGTGGTACCGACCGTCCGGTTATCGGCCTTTATAAAAGAGGAGTTTTGGCCGAAAGGTGTCCTGTTCCGGCGGTTCCGTGGACGGCTATCTGACACCGCGCTGCGTCATAATATGTCGCCGTGTTTACGTGTGAGATAGTAATAAGTTTTTATATTGTATGTATGTTAGTCTGTAAGGTATTTATTTATCTATGGGCCTGCGTTGTCTAAACACAAAAAAAAACTTCAGTAAAAATAAAATGACTGCAGATATTTGGATAATTATTTATTTTTTTATTTATTGGCAGGACTTTTTGTATGGCAGGACTGTTTTATATGAAATAACATTTTAAACTGTCATGGTCACTACAATTATTTTTATGAAAAAACGGGATTTTTATATGAAATCGACATGGTTAGACTACGTCTGCGGGCACGAGATTAGCGACGGCCGGGCGACGGCGACACGACGCGACAGCGACGCGACGGCGATGCACAACAACATGGACATCTATGGTGACGCGCACGAAACCAGCGATGGCGGGGCGATGCGATCGAGCGATGCACGGGCGACTCAGGAGCGACGGCGGCGGCGCGGAAGCGACGAGAACAAATGAACAAACTGGTTTGATTAGGTCGCTCGCGATTACAGTAGTGTTGTGTTGAAAAATATTCTAGTAAACTCTTACCTAATGAAAATTGAAATTGATGTTGAAGAATTTAGGTACCTATCTCGTGTATTTTGTCAAAACCTGCTCTATGGGACAGTAAAATGTTCACCATAAAAACAAAAAGAGTGTAAATAAGTTCTATTTTCTCTAAAATGTAATCAAATGTGTGTAAACTCATTCTGGTATAGTTGTAAAATTTTGTTGGATCGCACCTTAGCTCGTAAAAAGTCGCCCAAAGTACTTCTTCCTTCATTTATTGGATGAACACCATCTCTAGGTAATAATAACTCCGTTCTCATTAGTAGACTTGACTCCAATTTTTCTCTTTGACGTAAACGTAAACTTAAACGTTATGATGACGTGACATGTTGCTCACAACACTACCTCTTAGAGCTCAGAACAATAACTAAAGCATATTATTGTTCTAAGTTCTAGAACGACAAGGAGCGACAAGTTTCGTGCCCACGCGAGATGTCGCGCCTAGTCGCCCCGCTCCGCCGTCGCGTCGCCGTCGCGCCTCGTCGCCCCGCTCCGCCGTCGCGTCGCCGTCGCGCCGCGTCGCCCCGCTCCGCCGTCGCGTCGCCGTCGCGTCGCGTCGCCATCGCTCGGCCGTCGCCAATCTCGTGCCCGCAGACAAAAGTCATTGTCCCTACTAGTCTAAGATCCGAGTATAGAACGACCTTCACCGTTAAGTTTAGTGGATGAAAAGTATTTTATATCAAATTTAATATGTTAAGTAATATACGCGAGTGGGTTGGCTGAAAAATTTCAGTCCAGTACCTTTAATGATTAATTTAATATTAAAAAAAATTTTTTTTTACATTGCACTGGTTTGGTGTTTGTGTATTTGTAATGAGCTTATCTTTAAATAAACATAAATTTTATTTATTTAACCAGACGGTTGCAAATTACTAATATTGACTTGCCTGTTTACACCTGCCTACCCAATGTTATGACAGGAAAAAAATAGCCAACCTAACGTTTGCATATTCTATAGGCTTCATACTTTCGATTGGTACCTATGTAATTTATCTATTGTCCAAACAAGTGCAATGTTTAAAAAAAAATATTTTTAAATATTTAATTAATCATATACTGGACTGAAATTTTTCAGCCAACCCACTCGCAATATATTTTTTAACAAATTAAATTTGATACTTTTTATCTATTAACCGGCTTGGTGAAGGTCGTTGTATACTCGGATCCTCTACTATACTAGACTACTTTTCACTCTTGCACCATTTCTCTAGTCTAAGATAGGCTTCTTTTAAAACCTGTTTTTATTAGTTTGATAACGGATAAACTTATTTATTATACATAGAAAACACCCATACCTAAAATAAATTTAGGAAAACAGTTATATCTAAATTGATCCAACCGGAAATCGAAACCGGAACCGAAACCGGCTTGCTAACAACTCGACCACGGAGGTCATCGAAACCTAAACCACCTAAACTACTTACTAACACTGAAGTTTGAATATCCATTTGTGATGTATGAGAGAGAGTTCCAAACATTTGCAAAGACATAAAGTGTTGGAGGAATATTAAGTGCTAACGTTGGTAACTGCTAGAATAGTTTGATAACTTGTTATAAAATTTAAGAGCTTTAATTAATTTTAGTATAAAAAGAAATAAATAAAATAAAATAATAAAATTGTTTACGAGTACGCTCGCTTTACACCAATTATCTAAAGCAAGATAAGCTTCTATTGATACTTAAACTAGATAACGGATAAATATACATAAACATAGAAATACACCCAGACCCGAAATCAATTCAGAAAAACAGTTTTCTCCAAATTGACCCGGGAATTGAACCCGTGACCTCAGAGATGGCGCGACGCCGGATCCGGCGCTAACTACTCGACCACATAGGTCGCCAAAAAGACTATTATACCTGCTTAATATATAAAATAATAAATACTTAAACTAGAACTTCATAGTTTAATATTTTTAGAACTGCCTCTGTGGTCTAGTGGCTAAGCCACCGGTCTCAGTCCCAGAGGTCCCGGGTTCGATTCGTAGCGGGGGGGGGGGTACATCTTTGTGTGCTCGGTTTGGTTGGTGGTAGGGCTGTTAAGCCCGCCTGGCTAGCTACCACCATCTTATCTAAGTCTGTCGCCATAACAACGATGTTTAGAGCATTGTTGTGTTCCAACAGTATAGAGATAAGATAGCCAGTTCCTCAGTGGTTGAGGATACCGGGTAAAGCGCTTCCACCTTCGGCCTTATTGTCACTTACTATCAAGTAAGATGAAGGCCAAGCGCTTACCCGTTGTAGAATAAAAAAAACCTATAATTCAACTATAGTTAATATTTATTTTATCATAATCATCTGTCTGTACACGTCCTACTGCTGGGCATAGGCCTTGTCTCATGGTATACAGCAATGGAGAGATTGGGCTGTTACCCACCTCGCTGGCCCAATGTGGATTGGTGGGTATACCGATTGCCATTTTACTAACAACCGGTACTAACGGATTTACTTCCTTTTTTTATTATTATTCTCCAACGGGTAAGCGCTTGGCCTTCATCTCACCTGATGGTAAGTGACGATAAGGCCGAAGGTGGAAGCGCGCTTCACCCGGAATCCTCAACCACTGAGGAACTGGCTATCTTATCTCAAACTGTCGGAACACAACAATGCTTTATACATCGTTGTTAAGGCGACAGAGGACTAAACAAGCCCTACCACGAACTAAACCAAGTACATAAAGATGTACCCCCCGCTGGGAATCGAAACCGGGACCTCTGGGTTTGAAACCGGTGGCTTAGTCACTAGACCAAAGAGGCGGCTTACTTACCTTTCGAAGTACGGAGGAGTTCAAGATGTTTTTAATTCGGTCACCCATCCACCGACCCGGTATTGCGTAAGATGCTTAACCGTGTCACGTAGCGGTGAAAGAATACTACCACCCTCTCTCTTCCTTTGAGTGTCGTAAAAGGCGATAAAGACTGCATATAATTCCAACAACATAGAGCGGCGATGGGCTCACCACCTCTCACGTTGAGTGGTGGTGGACTATGGTAGAGGACTGCTTTTGCTGTCCTCATTGGCTAGTCTTTGACTAATATTGGGGGTTAAGTTACTCGCGTCCGTAGGTTTACCCTTGAGGACCCTACACGTGACCCCTGGGTGGTGCTAAATGAGTGACACTAACCGAGTGGTAGAGCCACGCTGCGTTGCAGCACGCATTGGGTTGGCTCGCCTGGCGTAATACCACCCCCTCACGAATATTCGGCGTGAAACAATGGCACTCTGTGCTGTTGTGTTTCGTCCGGCGAGTGAGGGTTCCGGAGACCCCCCCCCCCCCCCCTCACAATTGATATGGCAGCGAACTTTAATCTAGATTTACCCCAGGGGGGTACCGACACATCCAGTGTCGGAGAATCCCCCCCTGAGCGCTTGCTCACTTGCCTCCTTCTGCTATAAAAAAAAAATCCCTTCGAGAATAATATATGTTTGTATTTATGTATGCCTATCTGGCAATATCGCAAACGGCACTACTACACCGGCCTGCAAAAATAAGTATCACACTTTTAAAATTGTAATAACTTTTAAAGTAACTTTCAAGAAGATAAACAAGACACACAAGACTTAAAAATGTTACTATTGTATAATTTACTATATTTTGAAAGAAAGCTGATAAAATTGCTATAAAACGTTTTTTATTTTAAATCTCTAACATCTATAGTTTAGAAAAAATTAGATTTTAAAAGTGTGATACTTTTTTTCTGCAGGCCAGTGTAGTATTACATAAAAATCTACACCAATTTACAGCGAGAGCGAAGTATTCTTGCACAAACCTAGTACCTTTCATGAAATATTAAAGCCAGTGATTAATGCACTGAATAAATAATTGAGACATTCGGAAACGAGTATATGTATGTATACCTATACAAAATATATACGTCTCTATCACTATTTATTTTTCCCTATTTACTAGTTTCCCGACGAATGGGACTAGCCAAAACAAAATCCAATGGGAATTTCGTTACAGTAAATACTTACTGCGGTAAGCAATTATTGTATCCATTGTGATTATAATATTGAAATACTTTTGAGAGTGATCCTAGTTTACTAAAAGTTTTAGCTTTTAGGTATTCTGCAAGATTATTTTGAGAAAGTAACTTAACCAGGGTTAATATTAAATGCAATTTATGTACTTATCTATATAAAATATTAAATTATGCTAATTATATTTCTAGCTAGTGGCCCGCCCGCGTCTTCGTCTGCGTGAACTGAAGACCCTAGATCGCGTAACGTCATCTTAGACGTTGTGTAAGATCTGAATTATAATTTTAAAGCAAATTTTAAATTTGGATATTTAATATTAGGATCGGATGTTGATGATGCAGTTGTTGACATTGAATGGGCGCCTTTGACTTTCAAAGTAAAATGAAATTAAATAAAAAATATTTTTACTAAGAAAATATTCTTAATGAACTTCGGCAGGTTGGATAAGTAAGAGCCACGGAAGCTTAATTGGAAGAGAGTGAGAAGGTTGCTGTGGTCGATTCCTGCTCGTGAAAACTTTTTCAACATTTTCCAATTTGTGATTTTTTTCCTAGTTAGAGTGTGACAATTAGGACGTTCGGGGCTTTATAAAGAGATCAATTTAATAACTTAATTCCATAATTATTTAAGAACCCATGTTCTTACTGACAAAAATAAAGTAATAATGAGAAACAATATTGTCACGTAAGTGCAATATACAGAGATTACATAAGTGTATATTTTTTAACATTCAAAACTCATAACCGGTTAAAACCACTTTAGACTAAAAGAATTAAGCAAAAATGGTGTTGACAGATATCCTTAGTCAAAAAGTCCTCAAACTCAAAAAGTCCTTAGTTATGAGTTTTGACTGTAACATAAACAGTAGGTAGATATAAACGAAACCACTTGGACACAGTAGCAGTTACAGCTATACACGATGAAGAAGTGTATACTTTCTGTTTGTTCACTGTCCCAGTGTAAATATTTGAAGCAATCTACCTTTTCGGCACTCGACCCGACCCGAACGAATTACCTGAAAACAAAACACTGTTGTTAATTTTATACTGTCTCTCCTTTCCTGTCCCAGACTACACGTGCGGTCTTAGGAACCACCATCATACTGTGCAGAGTATCACCATTCGGACCAAAAAATTTGGCAAGTCGTTCCTCTGTAAGACCATTCGGCTTTGGAATTCTCTGCAGGCGCCTGTGTTTCCCAGCTCTTATGGTCCCGGGTCTTTTAAGCGGGGCGTGAAACGGCATCTAAGCAGGCCGTCATGAATAGGTGCGCTTGTTACCGTGCTTGTTCGCTTGTTACGGTGGGGAGCGCTCTCATTATTTTGGACTGCATCGGCTGCTTACCAACAGGCAGAATGTGGTCACTATGACGAGTCACTATAAAAAAAGTCCCACTGCTGGGCACAGGCCTTCTTCCCAAAGGACATGCGGAGATTGTGTCATAACTCACCGCTGGTCTAGTGCGAGTTGGTAAGTTTTATCGACTGCCACCTTACGACAACAACCGGTAACAATCTTTAAGTGCCATCCGAAGCATTGATAGTAGAGGATCCGATTATACAACGACCTTCACCGGGCCGGTTAATGGATGAAAAGTATTTTACATCAAACTTAATGTGTTAAAAAATATAATGCGAGTGAGTTGGCTGAAAAATTTCAGTACAGTATATGATTAATTAAATTTTTTTTTAACATTGCACTGGTTGGGTAATAGATAAATGACATAGTTCGAAAGTATGAAGCCTATAGAATATGCAAAAGTTAGGTTGACTATTTTTTCCCGTCATAACATTGGGTAGGCAGGTGTAAACAGTTAAGTCAATATTAGTAATTTGCAACCGTCTGGTATAATCTCATTACAAACACACACACACTAAACCAGTGCGATGTAAAAAAAATAATAATATTAAATTAATCACTGAAATTTCGCAAACCGTAAGCTTGCAACCATTGTGTAGAGCTTTTGAGACACAAATAAAATATTTACCATCTGTGCGCTAAGTGAGACGACCAATGCTTAAAATGAACCACTTTTTAAAGGACTTACTCGCGTTTAATTACTATCTTACATAGTTTTTTTTATATTATCCTGACGTTTCGAACCCTTTACAGGGTCCGTGGTTACAGGGAGACTGACAAAAGTGTTTCATGAAATGTGTAGTGCTCGCTTAAACTTCAGACACCAATGCTTAAATTTGTCTACGTCGATAATGATAATGATTTGCGATGTTTTCATTATATCTTAATTGATGGCTATCGCGTGTAGCATTAAACCAATTTCAAGTGTTAAATTTTTTAATTTTTTTTTAGTATTGTACGGTAGATAGAAATAAAATGGAGTCTCACAACACGTGTTGTTGCTAAAAGAACACGGGAGAAACTCTTTGCAATTTTTCCACGGTCATACTCGTATGTCAGTGGCATTTTTGACATCTGGGATTTACACAAAATGTCAGAATCGGGCCACTGAGGCACAATCGCTCTGTAATTATCGTGTAAACTTTAGAAAGCAGTTACTTATTTTTCGGTCAACGCAATCGTACAGAATGCTAGCAAACGACTGTTTTACAATCTCAATTAATATTCCGGGATAGCCGAAGGGTCAATAATTAGCGAATAATTAAAGGGGGACTCCGCTCATGTAAAATTCATTAGGCTATTTGTAACTGGCCATCTTAAATGTATCCAAGGCTTAAGTGGCACGTACCGGAGACGTGGGTTGTGATATCTAAATTAAATAATAATGCGTTGGTCAGCCGGAGTGGATCCATAGACTCGACGTTAGGGCTGGGTCACATGATATTCCTATCATAAACATTTTGTATGAAATGCTTTAGATAACCGCCTCTGTGTTTTAGTTCTGTTTAGTTTTAACACTTCAAACGAGCCTCAATTTCATTAAACACAAATAAAAAATAACATTTTTTACTGTCAAGAATCGCTCGAACCAAAAACCTAAAAACAGAATCCATTATTTGTTTGTACTCTAAAGTAAAGTAAGTAGCCAGTAAGTAACATACCCGCCATTCAATTTTCATTCAGCATCGACCTCCGCCGTTCCGTATCTAAGCCATTCACTGTAACAATTGAGGCGAAAACGGCAAATCTCTTCATTAGGAACGAAAATAGCATTTCCCAGTGCTTGTAAGATAACAGCATCCAGCCTTATTACTTAGGTAATAATACAACGTGGAAACGTCAGGGCACCACGGAAGACGTTACTGAGCGGATTTGGGGCAGGGGTCGGTAAGACTGGTATTAGATCGGGGCGAAATTGGCAGCCCGAGGCACCTGCAACAAGTATTGGGGCTAAAGCGACATCTGAAGAGTATTGCGCTCCATTCAATAGCACTCGGACATGCGATTCTATATGTTCTGTTCGAAGCTCGAAGAAATAAGGACGCAAAAAGTAAAGAGTCGGAGTCAGAAACAAAATATCGAGTTCACCTACTTGATATATCTTTTAACTGACGCGTTCTTTAGTAATTGCTATGTTAAATTGTACATATACATATGTCGGAGTGACGAGCAAATAATTTGATTTATCCAATACCTACCTTAACTATTGTAAAATGACATAGAAATGTCAGGTTTAACGCCTGGGTGGAATCAGGGTGGCATTGTTGACAGCTGTCTTTTTTTGATTTGATGTTTGACAATGTCAGTGGGACGTGGGGGTATCGTCTATGGTAATGCCGTAATGAGAGGCGGGCCTTCTGTTTGCAACCGTTGGAGCAACCGCACGCATCTCCGAGATCACCGCATTTCAATCTCGAATTATTAGAGCCATCTGCACATATTTTCCAAAGTTGATTGCTGAACCTGGATTACACATTGCTTCTCTACTTCGCTGTGTGATTATTTCCGTGCCAACTACAAGCGATATGTGCGAAAAAAAACCACATGCCTGACCCACCGATCGGCCATGTTCCGACACATACATACATACATACAAAGATTCACGACTATTATTCCCTAACGGTTAGTCAGAGACTAGGCAATGAGGAACGCAGAAGCAGTAAACTTTTTTTTTTGTCTTTATCCACGTTTCACCAAATTACAACTGCACATGTGCTCAGCGTGACAGGTGGTGGTGCCATCGCCGCTCTTTGCTGTTGGATATTATGTGCAGTCTTTAGTCCGTTAGTCGCCTTTTACGACACGCAAGGGAAGAGAGGGGGTGGAAGTATTCTTGCAGTGAGCCGCTATTCCACATGGCTCTGAGCCGCATCTAAGATTTATGTTAAATTGTATTTACATACATACATAATAATATAATCACGACTATTACCACCCTTCGGCTATCCCAGAATAACTAATAGTACTACGTACAGAAGGTTCACTCTCTAACGACTTTCACGCGAAATTGAAACTTATCGTGTGACGCGAGCGTTCATATTTCGTTAAGCAACGCTGACTCGATATCTATTTGACGTCATGACGTCACAGAGCGTAGGGTTTACGCGCGCGCGCAGGGATTACTTACTCGTGTTGCGACTCGGCGGCGCTCGGTGTTGGGTGCTATGGCTCGCGGCAACCTTTACTGCCATACGCCTAGGCGGCCTGCCTGGGAAGCGCGCCGGCCGAACGTACCTTAACTGCGGAGTGACACCCCCCTGCTATTATCCCCGAAGGGTTAGTCACAGACTTGGCAATGAGGACAGCAAAAGCAGTCTTCTATATAATAGTACACTTTTTACCAAATAGCGACTGCACATGTGCTCAGCGTGACACGTGATGAGCCTATCGCCGCTATATACTGTTGAAAGTATGTGCAGTCTTCAGTCCGTTGGTCGCCTTTTACGACACCCAAGGGAAAAGAGGGGGTGGTAGTATTCTTTCACCCCTACACGACACATTAAATTTAAATAGTATTTAACACACATTTTAGATGACTATGACTGAATAACACCCGTATTCACAAACATTACTTGTCTAAGCAAAGTAGAAATGCTATGCGAAGTAAGACATTTCTCAGTGCGTTTCGTATGACAAGCCTGGCTGGCTACCTTAGCTAAGCGTTAATTTTAGGGACGCATAGCACCGGTGGCCACTCAAGTACTGTTTATGAATAGGTTTTTGAGACCCTGTGCGTCCGAGCGCACTGTGAGACCTCATAAAAATGTTTGTGAATACTGGTGTGAGTGTGCCTGTAGTCACCGACTGTGCAACTTGGTCAAAACGCCGGCTTTTTATAAGGAGTACGAAAGAGTTTGCGTCAAACCTCGTTACAACATTGTTGTTCCATTGTGTACATACCTAATGTTATTGCTATAGTGGATTTATTTGTTAAGTTAGTTAGTTTTAGTGTTAAATATGTCTTATATAACTTATGCTTATACAGAAATAAAAAAATATATACTAAAAGCATGAACTTAAAACTAAAAACCTAAAAAAAAATATAATATAATAACTCCCTTTCCCTTTAGGCAAGGTTCCGAAGATATTGCCAGCGTTACGAGGTAGCTGCCAGCTCTTCGGTCTCCTGTGATGTCGACTAACCTTTTTGCTAATTCTTTAAAAAACCTTATAGCGCTAGGGTCCCACGGACCAAGGGTCTCGACACCGAATGGGACAAAATCATATTCGGAGCCTAGACCCCCGTATGTGAATGCTATAGCTTTTTCATGCTATAGTTACACAATGTGGCGGTAAAAGAAGATTTTGCAGTAACTTAAACGATGTGGTGTGACCTCGTGAAGTAGTCAGCCCGTCACTACAGCCGGTGCGACTGAGTAGTAGAAACATCGATTTGTGGTTGTTACCTCAAGAACTGCATGAGTTGTATTTTAAAGTATTTTAAAACATAAGATCCTACCATTTAGAATACGTCTAGTTAGCTACGAACTCTTCAATTTCACAATACCCATTTTATTTGGAAATCTATATCTATAGTCACAAGGATGAATGTTCCACGATAACAATAATATATTTGATAAATTTCACAAGCGGACTCGTTATCACTCTAGTCTATCCGATGCAATTAGTACCGGACCGGAAAAACTATTGCACAAACTTTCATGGGATTTTATTTTATTAGATTCCTCTTTGTTCATTGGTCGGCGATCTTTCCGCTACGTTTTATGGATGCCAATAAAATAGCTGACGATGTAATACGTGAGTCTCGATTCCTACCTCCAAAGTAGTTTGCGAATTGAGAAATTGCATTTTCCGCTATAACTCTATGATATGACGTAGCTGACTTCATTTTCTTAGATGAAGGAAATACTGGACTTACTTTATTGTAGTTTTACGTTCTTACAAAATTATTTGATAAGGGCTAATTACACTGACATCAGTTTCAGTTGGTGACGTCACTAGCTAATTGTGTGTATCAGTAAAAAGTGTCTAGACACAAACTACTAGTAATAGATACTTAGTAATCTTATAGGTAGACTGGGCAATGGGCATAACTTTTGGTAGCCGACGTTTCGACTCAGTTGCACCAGACTTGTCATTGATACAGTAGTTTCAGCCGGTATTACAATCATTATTAGTTCTGGATTTTCTTCAAGTTAAAATTAAATACAGGATTTTTTTTATATGCGCCCATCTTTTTTTAAATTATAGAGTAATTTAATGTAGAACTGCAGATTAAATTTAATTTTTTTAAAGTGAAAAATATAGAAACTAAAATTGATCAAAAATATCCACCAAAAAACCGTTAATCATGTTCAATCGAACAGGACCGCGCAATAAGCTTGGGAAAAGTATTTTTTTTTTAATATTTACGTTTTAACTTAAAATATGACATTAAATATTTTTCTGTCGCCCTTCACAATATTTTTTTAAAAATTCTTAAAAATGACCACGCGTTAATGTTTTTGTGACAATCAAAATACGCGCGAAACCCGCGGCGTGACGTCATCGGATTCCATTCTCTCGCACGGGTGGCCTGATGTCCATATGAACCAGATTCACCACCTGTTGTGCCACAGATTACTTAATAATTAATTGTGCAAATAGTTAAGTAATGTAATCGGACGCCCGCCGGGTGCAGGCAGCGAGAGCGGCGGCGGGGGCTATCGGATACGATGACGTCACGTCACGTCAGTCGAGTGCCAGCGAACTAAGCGAGGTATAGTAGTGTTTTATGCAATTATTTATGTACAATAACTTTGTAAATACTTCTCGTATCGAAGTGAAATAAAACAATTGGTTTTAGAATAACGACTTCTATAAGGGTATAAAGTAAAAATGAACTTTTTTTTCATTTTTCCCAAGTCCATTGAACTCTGACACATTACGATACCACAAGATACCTAGGTTAGGTTACCTTTACGTTACACGTGACCTTTCGTTTGCCCGGTATCCACCAGTTAGTTTTTATTGTGCCGGACAAATTAATTTTATAATAAAAAAAAAAAAAAAAAATGAAAATATAGTCTTTTAACGTTACTGAATGATAAAAAAAATATGTGCAACACACATATAAAAATTCCTGTATACAATATGTCCTCTACCATATTCCACTTTTCAGTTCACCAGTGACATGTGGTGAGCCCACCGCCGCTCTATGCTGTTGGGTATATGTGCAGTCTTTAGTCCGTTAGTCGCCTTCTACGACACCCAAGGGAAGAGAGTATAAATGAGATATCATTAAGTTAACCTGGTGATAACCAGGTCAACTTAATGAGAAGTAAAAATAGCTTTTGCACTGACCTACTGTTAGGAAAAGCGCTGTTGCGTTGGAATCAAGTCATCGGTACAAATAACGTATTGGCTTAATAACACGCTTGGCTTATACGGGCCAATACGGGCTATAGATAAAGTCATAAACACACTTGCTCGACCTGGGAAATGAAACCAGTACCTCCGTATATCGCCACTGACACATGTTTTCTAATAAATAAACTTTTTAAACCAAAACATAAAGTTACACAATCAAACATATTTAACTCGAAACATAAATTAATACATAAAATGTTGCAGGCAGAGCCTACCAATCGTCCCAAACCCATTTTAACATACGCAACGTAGGAGAAAATGAAAATCTCACGCTCCGCGCTGAGAGATTACGGAGTCATATAAAAAAGAGCTGCGAACAAGGTTCAATTACTAAGGGTCACGTGGGAAATCCTACTACGGAAACAGCAGAAATGTTAACAATTCAGCGGAGGCAAGCCGTTGAGTAACGAAGACAATTGACTCGATTTTGTGACGTCACCTCGGGGACGGAATGAGTGCTCGATTTGAATCGGTTTCGCTGCTAAGGTGCGTACAGAATGAGTATGAAATGAATTCAGTTTAGCGCTAATAGTCTCGCTATATCGTACGTCCAAAAATCAAAATTCCTAACGCATTTGCTATAATCATCACTATCCATAATGTTCGCGTATACGATATTTTATTTTACCTAATCGTCTTTAATTGTAATGCTTTTCTGTCATAATATCGGGTGCTATAATAATAAGACATCCTACTTTTTCTGGCTATAAAGTCACATGTCCTAAGTGTTATATTGTATACAGTAAAAACTTGCCACACGAAGAAAATAATTATAGATTTAAGCTTAATTTGACATTGAATACAATGGCTTTCTATGAAAAGTAAGTAGAAACAATAGACATAAATAAATTATTAGATAATAATTTTATATTGACAAAAGATAAATATTATCTTAAGACTTATTTTAAGCGACAGATAGCAAATTCGCTATCATTTTATTTTAAGTATTTAGCCAATAACATGGCTAGCTCAGCGGCTTCTATTGAGCTGCTACATACTGACATGCCAATTCAGACTTTGGAATATGTTCCAAATAATTTCAATTAGATTATAAGACAATAGAGGACGACTCTAGCAAATTATTGGAATTAAATTATAAGACAAAAGAGGAACTCTCTTGCAAAATGTTTGCAAATAAAATGAAATTAAATCAATGTAAAAATAGCTTTATAAAAAGCCCCGGTCAATCATTAAATTTAAAAAATGTAGAATCTTTGAACATTGTTCACCAGAACATCCAAGGAATGATGGGCAAAGATTTAGAGATTGAATTGTTCATGAACTGTAATAATATTGATATTCTTTGCATTACCGAGCACTGGCTTAGAGACCATCAGTTCATGTTCAATTTTAAGAATCATTTGGTTGGAAGTTGTTTCAGTCGAGGAAATGCAATATATGGTGGCTCCTTAATTATTAGTAGTAGTAGTAACAAGTTTAAATTAAAAGAACGCAAAGACATAGTGAGCCTCTCGGTTGAGCGAACAATAGAAATAGCTTGTGTGGAGTTGGAGCAGTTTGTTGTGATAAGTGTATACAGACCTCCTTCAGCATTGTATGATCTTTTTGAAAAAGTTATGGATGAGACATTGCGTAAGGTCCGCAATGTAGGTAAAACAATAATTGTTTGCGGTGATTTTAATATAAATTTGCTAGAAAACTCCACATTGTCAACTAAAATTAAAAACTTATTTCTATCATACAATTTGAATAATTTATTTTTGGAGCCGACAAGAATAACTGCCACTTCGGCCACCTGTATTGATAACATATATACCAATGTAAAACCACTGGCTAAGCAAATTATTAATAACCTGGACTCTGATCATTGTGGCCAAATGGTCAGCTTTCCACACCAGCGTAAGCAAGTGATGAAAAAGAATATCACTGTTGTGCCAAAAACTGCAGGTCGGCTGGAACGCTTTAAAAGCAATCTAGATACAAAATTATTATTTAGAATACAATGACAACCCTGATGTCTTTTATAATGATTTTTTTAACATATATTGTTCAGAAATTAATAAACCTTTTGTTCCAAAAAAGATCTCGGTTAGTGGTACTGCATCTTTTAATGAATGGGCTACAATTGGTATTCACAAAAGTAGGAAACGCCTTTATGAACTTTATGGTGAACGCAACTATAACACCAGCGACGACTTCAAATTATATGTTAAAAATTATTCAAAGTTATTTAAAAGAGTATGCCGATTAGCCAAGGCAAACTATCTGAGTTCTAAGATTAAGAATAGTAATGACAAAATAAAAATGACATGGAATATTATAAATAGTGAAACAGGAAAGGTCAGAAGTCGTAATAATGAGTACAATTTAAATTGTGATAATAAAACCTTGATTTCTGATGCTGATGTTGCTGCAGCATTTGAGAGGTTTTTTACTGACATTCCAGTTTCAACTACAAAAGCCTTGATTTCCTCCCCCACTGTAGCTGAATCTGTTTTGAAGGAGAATGTTAAAGAATGTGAAAATAATTTCAGTTTTCAAAAAATTTGTGTTATAGATATATTAAAAACATTTAACACTCTCAATAAAAAGAAAACTGCTGATCTGTGGGGTAATTCCGTGGATGTCGCTAAATCTGTAATTATGACAATAGCTCCAGTTTTAGCTTGCATATTTAACGAATGCATTGACTGTGGTGTTTTCCCTGACCTAATGAAACATAGTAAATTAATTCCATTGTTTAAATCAGGTAGCACTTCTGACCCCTCTAATTTTAGACCTATTTCTGTGCTATCCACATTTAGTAAAATTTTTGAAAAGTTGATGCTAGACCAAATTCAAATTCATTTTCATAGAAATAAACTTTTACATTGTAAACAGTATGGTTTTACTAGGGGTCGCTCAACAACTGACGCCGGTGTTGAGCTTTTAATCCAAATATTTGATACCTGGGAGGAATCACAGGATGCCCTAGGGGTATTTTGTGATTTATCCAAGGCTTTCGATTTTGTTTTACATGAAACTTTGGTCAGGAAGCTTAACCACTATGGAATTAGGGATGCTTCTTTGAGCCTTCTAATCTCATACTTGAGTAACAGGATTCAGAAGGTCGACATTAACGGTAAAAGATCTCCGGGATCAGTGGTTACAATTACTAGGTCCATTCTTGTTTTTGGTTTATATTAATGACTTACCTTATTTTGTAAAAGACAGTCATGAGATAGTATTGTTTGCTGATGATACTTCACTTTTATTCAAAGTGAAACGACGACACCCAAATTATGACGATTTGAATAATGCGATCTCAACGATTGTTCACTGGTTTAGTGTAAATAACTTGCTATTAAACGAGGGAAAAACCAAATGTGTAAGATTTGTATTGCCTAATGTTAAGCAAGTAACAACTAGTGTACAAATTAAAGATGAATGTGAATCCTGTGGACACCACTGTGTTTCTAGGCATCACGTTAGATGCCAAGCTTCAGTGGGGCCCACATATAGCTAAATTGTCGAATAGACTTAGCTCTGCGGCTTATGCAGTAATGAAGATCCGTCAGTTAACTGACGTTGATACATCCAGATTAGTTTATTTCAGTTACTTTCATAGTGTAATGTCGTACGGCATTTTACTGTGGGGAAATGCTGCCGACATCAAACTATCTTTGTGCTTCAGAAGAGGGCTATTCGAGCAATCTATAACCTAAAGGCTGGCGACTCTCTCAGAGAGAGATTTAAGAATGTAAATATAATGACAGTTGCATCACAATACATTTATGAAAATTTGATTTATGTTCATAAAAATACTGGAATGTTTTCAAAAAACAGTGATATTCACAATGTAAACACTAGAAGTAAGAACAAATTAGCAGTACCTTATACTAGGCTACATAAAATAAATAATTCTTTTAGGGGTCTGTGTGTAAGATTTTACAACAAAGTACCAAATGATATTCAGAAATTAGATCTTAATAAATTTAAAATCAATATCAAAGGAAAGCTTTATAAAAAAGCTTATTATAATGTGTCAGATTACACAGAAGACAAAACAGCTTGGATCTGAAATGCTCCAAGCACTCCAACAGCTATTTCTAATTGTCTTTATTTAATTGATACTACATTGTATTGTAATTTTGTATTGCATCATTTTTTTTTATTTTTAAATTCATATTTTGTATTGACCTGGTAACGACATACTCTTTTTTTTGTTTGTAAATGTCGTTGCTTTTGTGCGCTGTGGTTTCTTGCGCCCATTCTTTGCCACAGTTAAAAAATTATGTCCTGAATGGGTGGTAGGTTAAAAAGGATTTGGACGATTCAAAGTACTTATTAATTGAGTTTATTGAATAAAATATTTTGACTTGACTTGACTTGACTTATAATGTTTGTTAGTCCGAATGGTTAGTCCTAACAATATTATTCTTAACCATAATTCAGATGATGGTTTATACTCCTGTAGGTCACATGATAAGTTAGAAATTTAAGACAATCGCGAAGCGCAGCGTAGCGTTTGTCCTATATGTATCATCGGATACATGGTGATGATTATGTCACAAAACATTATGTCATGTTAGATTATGGATAAAAGATTTATGAGACAAAATAGAGAACCGAGTACGAAACTTGACAATACCAATCTGACCGAACGGGGTTGGTTTCAAGAGTAAGCCTGCAGGTTAGAGCGTTTGCATGTTAAGACTCGTTGAGTGTGGATACGCCGTGAGCCTGTGAGTAGCTACTTCAAAATGATACTGGTGATAGGCTGCTAGCGTTAAATGGGCTAACACTGAATTCGCTCGCAACCAGATAAACCTTTATTTGTAGCACTTTATACGTGTAGAAACGACAAGAATTTCGGAGATGATTATAATATTTTTTGAATATGAAGGTTTTGGAGCATGTCTATTTTGCAATTGCAATTTCTGTTACCCGAAAAGTAGTTAATTAAAACTAATTGTTGAAGCATGATAGTGACGTCATAGATTCATTCATGACAGATGCTAAAGAGTTTTTTTTACGGTATTATCATTATTTTTCTTGTTGCATTTGAAGCAAGCGGTGAGGAAAAGGAACGAAGAGTAATAATTATTAATACCGCTAGAATAGCTGCTGCTCTACAGTAGGTAAGTGACTACGATTGTTTAACCACTCACTCGTGAAAATTTTCACACACAGAAATTGGCGCAACTGTCAACGTCGAATTTGACAGAATTGAGCATAGACTATGCGATATTTTGCGATCACGATGCATAAAATGTACCACAGAACCGAAATAATTGACCTTGTTCATACTAAAGTAGTCTGTAAGTCTATGAAAACACGGTACAAAGTCAAGTGTGTTTTTGTAGGTGCGGTCTCATGCGACTGCTTGGGGTTTGAGGGGTGTTATAAATAGGTAGGTAGGTACTGAAAATGTCTTTACTTGTATACACAGATATACCTACAAAGCTTCGCGACTATTATCCCCAAAGGGTTAGTAAGAGACTACGCCATGGAGACTGCAGAGGCAGTCCTCTGGCATAGTCCACATTTCCCCAAATTATAACTGCACATGTGCTCAGCATCGCCATTTACGACACCAAAGGGAAGAGATGGGGTGGTAGTATAGCACGTTAGTTTGACAATCGCGTTGATCCGTAATACATAATTAACTGAAAAACTATTATAATAGATTTCCCATCACTATGATTAAGATTTTGTTATTTTTTTTTCTGTGTACATGTCTGCTTAATAATTAAATATTAACATAATGAATGTAATGTTATTCTTATGAATATAACCTAATTCGTACACATAACAAATTATGACAATCTGTATGAACGCCACCAATCGGATTACTCAACCGATAGAAAATGAAACGTGTACCAATAAGGCATCGCAGATATTCTTATTACCGCATGCAAGATCGCGGAAAACTACAAATAAATACACGTCGATATTCGAGAGGCGAACTCTCCTTGATTAGAAATACTTCTGTAGTGTTCCTTTCTCTATCCTTATTGTAGCAAATATGAGACAACAAATACATTGCTCTGATATTGGAAATCGGCAATATATCCTTAATAGTATTCGTAATACAATACGATAAATGAAATACACGGATTAACTCAGGTGAGCCACGGAGCTGGCACTTTCCGAAAAGACATTCGGAAAGAATTGAGAGTATTCAAAAGGCTCTACAAAGTATATCTCATTTTCGTAATGTTTGATTATCTGCGTTAGAAAACGCTTAAATAAACTCAAAGATAACCAAACGTGGGTTCGATTCCCGCCCGAGGTAGACATTTTTTCAACGTTTTGTTATCTCTCATTTTCTTGTGGTGGTTTTTCTCGTCGTAAACCCTAAGCACAGAGTCTGGACAAAGACGTAATGAAGGTGCTTGAACATAAGCTTTATTCGGTGTGGTAGCGGTTTATCAATTGAATACTACAACGCCCTGTCTTCCCTTGGGTGTCAAACAAATGCACCAAAGAAAACAACACGACACATAGACTTAATTAATGTACCTACCATTTGCATCTACCAATTATCGTAAAAACTCATTTGTTGTTATAGCATCAAATTTTTTAAATAATTTAACCAGTACTATGGAGATTCATTTATTTCAAAAATCATAAAAACATATGTTAATAACTATTTCCAAACCCATGGCCCTAATCTATCTGTGATGTTCTCTAAGTAGGAAGACCAGTGTCCAGATGATGACATGTTTGCCAATGTCTGTAGACTTTTTTTCGCTGTTACTGGGTTATTACCAGCTACAACAAATATTTAGAGCAAATACGTAATGCGTAATGGCTGCCTTGGGACGGCGTTGATGCGAACTTTTTAATTAAATCAGATGTTTCGTACTAATGTATTAATATTGCGCGACAATTTGTACTAACTTTGGCAATTTCAAAGACAGGTTGACTTGATTGATGTCCTATGTACAAATTGAAAATTACTGATTGTTAAGTAAATATTGTGTTGCTTTAATAATAATTGGCTTTGATTTTAGGTTGTTTTTACTTTTTTTTTATATTGACTTGCTTTATGACAAATCTTTATGAGTAATAACCGTGTCACAACAGCACATGTGTAGTCGCTATTTGGTTAATAGTGGACTATGGTAGAGGACTGAATACTTCGTTTTCTTGCCCGTTGAGCATATTTACGAGTAAATACATACATATAATCACGACTGTTATCCCCGAAGGGTTAGTCAGAGACCAGGCGATGAGGACAGCAAAAGCAGTCCTCTACCATAGTCCACTTTTCACCAAATAGCGACTGCACATGTGCTCAGCGTGACAAGTGGTGAGCCCATCGCCGTTCTATGCTGTTGGATGTATGTGCAGTCTTTAGTCCGTTAGTCGCCTTTCACGACAACCAAGAGAAGAGAGTGGGTGGTAATATATCCTTTCACCGTTACGCGACACTCTTTTATCGTTCTACCATTAGTCTGTTTCTTCATCATTCATTGGCTTCTATCATTCAATCAGTCATTTCCCGGCGTGATAATAATAGAAACGATTGGCTGCGACTTCATTTTATTACGGCAGTTACTTTTCTAGCCGCTTCGAGCTTTTCCATAATTGCTATCTAACACAATTTTCCCTAATAACCTTGTTAGGGAAATTTCCCGCACAGACCTAACCTATTATGTAATATTCGCGGCTAGGAAAGTTATGATTTTAGTTAAATTTGAATATAGATTGTGGTTATCTTGGTCACTTTGTTCAGTAAAGTACAGCTGCAGGGCAAAGGTCTGCCATTGAACCAGAAACCATTGAAATCAAGGTATCGCTGCGATGAATGGGTGTTGGTTTAAGGAGGTCCTGCACGACATTGTGAAAATTTACGTATTTTTAAGTCACCTTGTACCTTGCGCTGAATTAGTTAAATACATTAAAAGAACTTATGTAAGTTATCTGATCTTTGCACAAGGTCATGGCCTTGTTGAAATTTGAAACAAATTCTTTAAAAATTAACAAACAATACAATTAAATGACATCTAAAACCATATATCTTCGAAAAGTTTCTTAATTTTAAGTACGCATGAAACAATAATTCTCACATGAAAATATTTGTATTATATTTCGCAGGGCACCCCGCTCTTTAAAATTAAATTTATATTTTTAACACAATCACGTGTGATGGTTTTGCACATTTAGCAGAATAAAAATATTGCTCTAACTAAATTACTAGGTCTGAAACTTCAAAGCAGAATAAAATTGACGGTTAAACAAACTTACCTGAAGTGAAGTTTGACCGTAATTGTACGAGACGTTGCATCCGAAGAACACAAATTTTGCGAAATTATTTGAGTACCTATATGATTTAATTCAACTATTATAATTGAGTATTTACGAGTATAACCGATTAAATATAATTAGGTACCATATTAGTACAAACCAGTATGATATATTATAATATTATAATGAATGATAAGCTAGAAATTAATCAATGTAAATAGCCGCTGCAAAGCATTATCGTCATTCTCAATGGTAAGGGGTCGATTGTAAAACCGTGCAAACACCAGAGAATTACCAGTCCATCCTGCAGATATTGAAAGGCCTTTTCTGTTTGCTGCTGAGGTGGACGTGGACGCGTGTCTTACACGTGTGTGCTGAGAATACGAGTAAAGAAGTGTCAATACCGCTTTTATATAGCGTGTTTTTAAACTAACGACTAAATGTAGAACTAGTTGCATTATGAATAGGCTTCAGGTGAGCAATAACCTTTCCGTTCTAGGTTTATCTCGGTAAACTTTAGTCATATCTAAGTAGGACAGTAATGTTTTTGCAGGGCAGATCTCAATATTATTTAGAAAAAATGGTATAAATAAACAAGGCGGTCGTCGCCCTGGAGCAGATGTTTTAATTAAATCATCCACAATGGTTTCGACATAGTAATTATTTATTTTTAAATTAGAAATTCGAAGATAACGTCTGTACTCGTTGTGCGGTTGAAAATGCGAGCAGAGTTACTAATTTTTTAGTAATAAACTCCAGAGCAGGTTCCTCATTTGGAAGGAATTACTAAGGTGATCGATTACAATCTTTGGATCTCACGTCTCCGAATATTTCGGATGACTAGGTTTAGTCCTGTAAATACCTTTAAAAAATCGAACAACTAAATCGGCTTCACTGTAACGTTTGCCCTAAATAGCTAGAGCAGAACGATGCATATTTAATGAACTACAACCAATTTTTGCTGTTAACAGTTGACCGTAAGGAATTTTGATAGAATTGGAAGTGGGGAGTCATAGAAATCAACTTTATAAATATCACAATAAATCCACCATTTCGTAAAAGGGACATTGTATTGTTTTAGTGAGGATGTAGACAATGAGGAAATCATTACCTCGATGGTTTCATTACATAACGATAGTCTTTGAAATACTTTTCTGATAATTTGTATGCTACCAGGATAAGCTTCTTGTGATAATAACAACAAAAAGGTGATAATAACATATCGTCACTTAGGCCGAAGTATATTGGTGGTGAGCTACTGAGCTAAGTAGGGGATACCAGGGTTGACTCGGCCAATACGATACGACTAGTACACCAGTGGCTTCGTCGTTAATTATTTTCCTGAAGCATTTTAATATGAGCGAGAAAGGGGGAAAAGCATAAAAATAAAATATATTCCAATTTAAGGTAAATGCATCTATGTCAAAGGCGTAGGGGTCTCGTTGCCATAAGACGTATTTATTGCATTTATAATTTTGGTAAGTAGCAAAGAGATCTTTAAGAGGTGTCCCAAACGATTGAACAATTTTTTCGAACACAGGTGCCGACATTTGCCATTCTGTATCGATATTCATACGCCGTGACTCCTTATCCGCCTCGAAGTTATCTTTAGATTTTATGTAGGATGCAAAGACAAATATTTTGCGTTTCTCGCACCATTGCCATAGACGACAAGTGATATTATTTAAAGGAACTTATTGTACTCCACCCATTCTATTGATATTTATTTGTTCAATAATGCGTTTTCGTTTTCCTATTGGCAATTGCAAACACATATTTTCTGAATTTAATTCGAAACCAAGAAACTTTTTAGTCTTTTGTGGTTCCAAACTACTCTTTTTGAACTTTTTATCAAAGCCTAGATTTTGTAATAAACAAACAGTTTCGAGAACAAAACTTTTACATTCTTCATAAGAATGGCCAAGGCACAAGATCTAAATATATTAGAATTAAAAAACCTCTGTTTCTAAAATAAATCCGGTAGATAGACCGGTTTCATGAGTTTCGTAAAGACATAATAAGGTGCTGAACTAAGTCCAAACGGTAGGCACTAAAATTCATACGTATTACTTTTGTGTCCCAAAAATTTGAACCTTAAATACTTTTTGTAGTTACCATCAATAGGAACTAAATAAAAAATACGCGTCTTTGATATCAACATTGGCCATTTAACTGTCTTGGAACAATAATTTGCTTGCTGTCCGTATGTCCTCCATTTTAAAGTAGTATGAGGCGACAGCTTTATTCTATGATTTTAGGTTCAAGATAAATCTGGACGTTCCATCACTTTTAGGTGTTAAGAATATGGGAGAAATAAATTGGTCTTTGACATCCTCTCATATGCATATTAATCCTGACTGGCACAAGTCAGATATAGCTGTGATTAACTTACTTATTTCAGCGGAAGAAAAGTTAGGAGTGATAGGTTCAGTAGCTTGCTTTACAGTATTATTAAATGGTATTTTGTAACCCGTAACGTACTGTCAGACTACCGGGTCATTTGCGATTGAACACCATGTGTCAACAAAAAAAAAATTTATACGACCAGCGTGTAAGGTTACCTTGGTTGTTATTTACGCAACATCGGTCTGTATGACGGTCTCACTGCTGTCGTGGTGTGATAGCGGGCGGACGTCGGTGCTTGCGCTGATCGCCTCGGAGGTGGATACGGGAATCTTTGCTTGCTCCCACCCGGCCTGGCAACCCATGACCTTGTTGCTTGGATGGGTCTTGCCACTTTCCCTGCTGGGCGACGTAGTTCTTAGTGAAGTTGACGGTCCAATGTTGTTAGTATTCCGTATTTGCAAACCAGATTTTTCAGCGGCCTTAGCAGCTTCTATCTTTTCTCCCAAATTTTCTCCAAAATAGTGTGCGTCTCTTTTAACATCTTGTGTCATTGACAAGAATTTTTTATCAAAAGTAGGCAGGTAGTGTAAGCACTTTCCTATTCATGGTATTTTCATAATGTAAATGCAGCATAATTTGGCCAACTTCAAACAGGTAACAAAGTTGTTGCTAACAGTTCTTTTTTATTATCTTTGTTCATACCATCTATGAGGATTTCCCTAGCGTTTAGAGACCTCTTCTGGTATTTTGGGTCCCAATGGTACCTTCTCCACTTTAGAAACTCCAAGAACGTCAAGAAAATCCGACGATATTGGATTTACAACTAGCAACTCCTCTGCTGTGCTTGGATTATTACGACTAGGTATCCCTAGCGTCCTGGATGGTCTGGGTAAGATCCGGACTGTGTACTTGTGCTACGGTCATGACAGATCGTAAGTCTTTTACAATATTAGATTTATATACGTCCGTTATTTACGGTTCTTTATTGACATCGGAGTCACTAAGCCCTGTGGTAGGCGAGAGGCCTCGCGCAAACGAAGTCATTTGAAAGGAATGATCAAAGAATAGAATTGCCGTAATCGCGTCACAGCATAGGGTAGGTACCCGTAATATCGATCGTAATCGCGTCACGATACTAGATTTCATATTAGCACTGACTGTAATCACGTCACGGTACTACATAAGGGTAGGTACCCGTAATATCGATCGTAATCGCGTCACGATATTAGATTTCATATTAGTACTGACCGTAATCACGTCACGGTACTACATAAGGGTAGGTACCCGTAATATCGATCGTAATCGCGGCACGATACTAGATTTCATATTAGCACTGCCGTAATCACGTCACGGTACTACATAAGTGTGCGCAGTATGTAAGGCGGAACTGTAAGATTTTGTAGAAATCACTTGCACACAAAAAAACACTCCAATAAAAAGATTATGCTTGCTTCCTTATGCACGTAGTTTTTTGCTACACAAAACACTTTTAGGGTAACGATGTGCGGATGCCCGAACACGAAAATCGAATGACGATGACAGCGCGGGTGACAAACTCGTGCACTCGGTTGGTATTTACTAGATGGCGCCTGTGTCTATACTATGGGTAACGTTTTATATTTTTTCAATAAAATTTCTTTTCGATAGCTCTTAATATGTGTTGGATGCCTGGTACATTGAAGAGTGGACTACCTTGTGAATACAAATCTCGAGGATGCAACGTCGAAGTACAATTGATCTATATAACCAACAATCTTGTAGAGACAAGATCCGCTTATCCACCGCGAGAGCATGCCAAGGAGCACTTAGTTGCAAGGTGACATTAAAATTATCGGAATTGTAACAGAAATTAGACATTCAGGATAAATGGAAAGCAATTCTGCGGGTGGTTAAGGGATAATGCATCGTTGATTAGGGTGACAGTGCAGTGCTGAGAAGAGCGGGTCAAATAATGTTAGCCTAACTAAACTTTTTCAGTTACGGAACAAATGTATAGTGAGCATGGTTATAATATACTTATCATAGTATGACGGTATTTTAATGCATATGTAACGCTTTTTGTGTTTCATAAACGAAATATACAAAAATTATTGTGTATAAAAAACGCTACACAAATGTTTGCCACCTCTTGTGTATCTTTTTCTGATGTAACTTTTTTTGCATTAGCTAGTTAAACAGATTGATTATACACAATGCAGTCAATTACATTCTAACATGAAAATAAGACATTTACATTGAATTATGTATTAATTGACGTTTTTTTTTGTTATTCCCCCTAACTTTACACTGACTCCACTATTCAAAAGTTTAAATATAGACCGTTTCATAAGTTCCGAAGGCTTGCAATTTTCCGCTCACCGCTCCGCTCCCTACCAAGACCTGGGTGGTAGATAGGTGTAGTTGCAGAGAAGCTCTTAGGGCTGCCGTCTGTAATCCTGCAGTGGCGGCATCTAAGGTCATTAAGACCTGGTACTCCCTCCTATTCTATTATACAAAGCAATGTGTTTCTAACGGTAGCATTTGAGGGCAAAGACTGGTCCGTATTGAGAATATAATAAATATTATCAAAGAATTCTGTCGCTAAAGCATAAAGGCTTGTTTTGTACATACAAGATAAATTGATAATGATTGATACTGATAAGTTTTGGGGATGATAAATTAAACTGCCTAAGTCGAATGCTGTGATTGCACTGAATTTATTTCACAATAATTTACATGAATGTACGCGACGAGTGAAGTTCATTGGATCTTGTAACTGAATGAGACTTTGAATAGATTAGATCCTTAACTATGGCCTGGCCGCAGCCGCTGTGCCGCGCCTTGGGTATGCGCGGGTGGTGGGGGGAGTGGGAAGTAAAGAGCATGAACTCACATGAGATTCGTAGTGTCAGACAGTTCTTACGATATCGAAGCACAGTTTACTGAAGCTTTATATTTACGAGTATAATTACATCCAATCCGTTTCTGAATTAAAGAACCAATATAAATGAAATAAATCTTTAATTCTTGGAAATATGTATATGGGGTGACTGCTAGGGGCCGCGGGGGGCTTCGGGGGCTGGTCGGGTCGGGTGTTTTGAACATGACAAAGATGACAAAAAAGGAATTCGTGTTTTTTTCATTTTTAATTAAATAATTCTTTTTGTGAATTTTAATTGGATAGTCTTTGTATTTATTTGAGTATCTAATTTATTTTAAAGCAATAAACATAAGAAAACTAAATGGAAAACAATTATTTACAACGCGCGGGCAACGGCCGGCCGGTCGACCGTCTGTTGACCCGTTCGCGTCAGCTGGGCGATAAGTACCTACGTTAATCTGCAATGATACCATTTTTGTCATGTTTAAGACGCTTGACCTGATCGACCCTTGAGGTTTCTTGCGGTTTCTGGAAGTCACCTTACAGTCACCTTATATAATATAAACTTTGTTTGCTTTTCTTTTCTTAAAATATTCGGCCACTTTAAAAATGACTGTCTTGATTATCTCGTGATAATGCACGACCCATTTTGGATATTTTATCTCATGTGCGTCTGACACACTAGTTGCCGCCGTGAGCGATGACGGCAGAATAACTAAATGGAGCAACTTTTTCGCCCTCTCGCCTCGCCGCTCGCGTGCCCGGGGCGCGGTGCGGCGGTGGCGGTCAGACTATAATACATACTTTTTTTTTCCAGAATTTAAACCATTATTTTCTATGTCTTAGATGGTTTGAAAAACTCAAAGCGCGACCTATCTAGCCTTAACTCGTAAACCCTACGCGCGCGCGTAAACCCTGCGCTCCTGACGGACGTCAAATCGATATCGAGTCGGCTTTGCTTAACGGAATATGAACGCTCGGGTCACGCGATGGGTTTCGGTTTCGCGTGGGGGTCGTTGGAGGGTGAACCTTCTGTACGGAAGTAATATTAGTTATTCTGTGCTTGTACCAAGACGAAAAACGAAACAATTTTAAAACATACAAATTTATGCTTATTAATTTTTGACGTTTTCTATGCTTAAGTTTTTATAAAAAAAGATATTTGAATGATTAAAAATGTCAACCTTATTGGTTAGGTACTAATGTTTTCCAAAACTCATTTCAACCGTTACTTTATTTTACTTTAAAAACTCAGTTATTTCCAATTTCTATTACTTACCACAATATCAATACGATAATTGGAAATCACATTTAATTTTATTCCTTAAAGTAATACCTTATGTTAACAATTCATTGTGATTTATCATTCTTCACCTTTCATCCTAAAAAAAAAAACGATAAATTACCTATAAATATTAGCCGTTTGTGTCGCTAGGGGAGAGACACTTGCCCGCTATTTTTGTCTCGTACCAGGATACGTTTGTTTACACAATTCTATGACCACGGCTTAAATTTCGGTTCGACGCGATTCTGTTTCGGCGTGCAGGGGTACTGGGGGTAGCGATGCGCATTTTGTCTGGCACAGACTATAGCTCGTTAGATTAGTTGTTAAGTCTTAACTATAAGTTAGTTAACTGTTTTTTTATTATTATTATTATTGACGTCAATAAGTGCCTGTAAAGGTTTACATTGAATAAATAATTTGACTTTGACTTTGACTTTATGAGAATAAATGTCTTTAAACCTAGAGGCGTTTAAAAATAAGCTTGACTTAACTACATAATTGGTGTATAAAGTACGGTCTTAATGCTTTAGTTCATACATAATTGTTTTCACAAGCGAGATCGTTACGAGCGAGTTGCTGAAGTCAACTATATAACAGAACTGTGTTGAAATTCCAATACGGAATTGTTTATTGCCGCCCGCTGCGTCGCGGCAGGAAATTGAGAGTCGTTGTTTGCCGGACGCGTTTAGTCGACCGCTGCGAACTTGACCCCACCGGAACGGCAGGCCATTCGTTTGTTGGGAAACGCTTGTTTAGTAAAACGATCTGTGACTTTGTTTGTCAGAGTTGTGACAGTTGTGTCTTTGTGACGTGTTGTGTTCGAGATAGCTGAAGAGGCAATGTGCTTATACGTAGAACCGCCAGCTGTATGACTGTAGGGCAGAACGGTTCTTTTGTTGCGACCGCACACCGGAAGATGGAGTGTAGGCAGGCCTCCAACAAGGCGGACCGACGGTTTGGTGAAGCTCGCGGGTAGCCGCTGCATGCGAGCAGTACAAGACCGGCCGTGGTGGAGATGGGGTCTTGGGGGAGGCCTTTGTCCAGCAGTGGACGTCCTTCGGCTGATGATGATGTCATACATATATATAATATATATATATATATATATATATATACAGTCGTGGTCAACTAATTAGGGACAATCTCTAGTTAAGCCAAATTGTGAATTTATTTTTTATTTTCCAACGAGTCTTAACAATATTCCTTATCTTTTACACGTAAGTATAATTAGTCATTGATGTGCCCGATTATACAAACAATAACAACTTCTTAAACATTAAACCTCTTTACAGTATAGCTGATAGATTATCAGTGTGCTATTTGTTCAAAGAATGCTGGCTGGCCATTTAATTAGGGACACTGAGATATTGCGTTCTATTTTCAAAATTTGAATCTCAATACTTTTTTATTTCTTCTTTTATTGTTTTGTGGTAATTTTGGCGGCAATCCAGATTTTTAATTTTAAGTTTTGAGAATTATTTTGAAGAAATATGGGCAAAAATAAAAGTTGCGATCCAACACTACGAACAATTATCATGAAGTTTGTCGAGCGTGGTTGGTCATACCGAGGGATAGCAGAACATTTAAATTGTTCAAAAACTATGGTATGCAATGCAGTGCAACAAAAAGATCGAGAAAAACAACTCCGCAAGAAGATAGAATGATAACCAGGTTAGCTAAGAAAGATCCGTTTCTAGGCTCTATTTTAATTAAACACGAAGTGTTTGGGGCAGACGAAAGAGCCGGTGTATCAGCGAGGACCGTTCGACGACGTCTGGTAGAAGCAGGGTTGTTCGGAAGAGTGGCTCGCAAAGTACCGTTGTTGAAGAAAGAACATAGAAATGCTCGTTTGGCGTTTGCACGTAAATATGGACATTGGACCTACGCCCAATGGCAACATGTATAATTCTCTGACGAGACCAAGATTAATTTAATTTCTTCAGATGGAAGGCAATACGTACGGCGTCCTGTAAAAGCGGAAATGAATCCAAGATTCACAAAAAAGCAGGTGAAACATGGCGGTGGAAACATTAAAATTTGGGGTTCATTTTCTGGACGTGGAGTGGGACCTGTGAGAAAAGTTCAGGGTAACTTAGACCAACATCAATACAAAACAATATTGGAGGAAACTATGCTTCCCTATGCTGAGGAGCATCTCCCTATTATATGGACGTTTCAGCATGATAACGACCCGAAACATACCGCCCGTTCAGTCAAGTCGTTTCTTACCAGTCAGTCAGTATCGGTGCTAGATTGGCCAGCAAATAGCCCGGACCTCAACCCAATTGAGCACCTTTGGCAAGAAATCAAGAAAAAAGTTTCAACTTATCGTACCACAACTTTAGATCAACTTAATCAAGCTTTTTGTGAGGCATGGGCAAACATTCCTATCGAAACATGTCAGAAACTGATAATGTCTATGCCACATCGGTGTCAAGCGGTAATTACTAACAAAGGTTTTGCTACTGGGTACTGATTTTACACGTAATAAAATGGAGCTTTTAAAAATATTATAATACTGGAGATTATTCGTTTTGTTTAACTCTATTCATCATTATACTTTACTGTCCTTAATTAAATGTCCAGCTACATAATTATACCTTAAAATTTAATACATGTTCAACCTTTGATATTAAACACTTTTTTCTATTTAATTATTCTCTTATTTACAGCCATTTATAGTATAGTAATCGGACCAAATTATGCAAATAATAGGTGCTGAAAAATCAATAGGGTTTTATATTTATATGTACATAACCGGTTATTGCTCTTCACTATCTTGAATGTCCCTAATTAGTTGACCACGACTGTATATATATATATATACGTACAAATCACGACTATTATCCCCGAATGGTTAGTCAGAAACTAGGCAATGAGGACAGCAAAAGCCGTCCTCTACAATCCACTTTTCACCAAAAATCGACTGCACATGTGCTCAGCGTGACATGTGGTGAGCCCATCGCCGCTCTATGCTGTTAGATGTATGTGCAGTCTCTAGTCCGTTAGTCGCCTTTTACGACACCTACCCAAAAGAGGGAGTGGATACATACTACTGCGTTCTTATATAATGGCTGCACGAGTGCGATCGTTTTTAGTCGTGGTGGTGTGACCTAGTATTAATGTGAGTAACTACTTCAGAGGCCGACTGTACACTTTCTTATCACCTAACAAACCGAGTAGGAGGACTTACAAAGTAACTCCCGCTAGGGTTCGAACCTAAGATCAGGGTCTGAGGCCTAACTAACCACTACACATTAATGACTACACAGAAAGCTTATTAAAGTTACTTAGGGTTGAGATAAAAACAAAATGCCGTATACACTATCTGCCGATTATGAGGTAATAGAATTACCCACCCTTAAAAGCCGGTAAGCGATTCGATGCAAAGCAATTCAAACAAAAAAAATGAAATGTATTTCCGAGACGAGATTTTATATCATTACCCACGTCACAAATAAATGATGTGAAAATCTTTCGTGTCATTCCAAATCCTGTAGAATAATAATAAAGCCATGTCGGCGTTTATTATTTATTCCGTTTCGCTGTAATGTTCTTCCCGTGTAAAACATAACGGGCCTTTCGGAGCTTTGTTTTAATTTAATTGATAGCCGCGGACTATGGCGTTATATCTTATCTTGTCTTTGTGGCGTTGACCTTTGGCATAGTGATTTATTGTCGTAAAGTTAATGTGCATTAATTCGGTGTATATTAATAATAATTAAGTGTTATTACATTTATGTTACAGTCAAATCTTATAACAGGTCTAAATCACTTTTGACTGCAAAACTATTAAAGCTAACATATTATACGTATGCAGAACTACAGCACTGTCGGTTAGGTTTGGTTAGAATTGTGACCAATAACAGAGGGGGTTGCAGGCTGTAACTACTAAACCTAACCTAGTTCTCTACCTTATAATACATACACACATCATCGCCGCCTTTACCTTCGCTTAACTTATTATCTAATTCTTAAAACTAGTTAACTTAATTTACCTACAATCTAATGTTTGTGTCTGGAGGTTTTGTAGAGTGTGTAGTGTTTGTATGATAATGGACCTTAGCATAACTTAATTCTATTTGTGATAAATTTCAGTCAAGCAATGTAATATTATAATAAATACCATTTTGGCCAGATCGTCTAGTGAACCCTCCGTTGTTAACCGCATTTAAGTAACTCAAGTTCTTTTCGTGAAAGTTTAGTAATTGGCTTAACCCTGTGTTAAATTATTTTCTCCTGACCTAATTACCTACCCGTCAATAACTAATATCCTAGATATGTGTAGCCTAGCAATGACTCCGTCTGAACTGTGACCTTAATCCTTCACAGCAGCTGCGGGGAGGATTTGTTAACCACTCAAAGATAATCAGATGATAGCTTTGCTTGCAGGTATTATTTATTTATTAACAATAGCATGATACATAAAAAGTCTAGTGCAATTTACGAGCCCCTTCCACCGCTCCATAGCGTACTATACATCTCATTGTTTAATTATAGTTCCGTCACATTGGCTTTAACATTAATTAGCCTGTGGCTTTAATTCTTTTAAACTGAGAATTTACATCTCTCCTCAAACTTTAATTTCATCTTACATATGAAAGTTATTATTTACTAGGTTCTATATTCAATCATTTCTTTATGAATCAAGGAGTTTATCTTAGGGCTTGCTATCATCCATATATCCTTTTCACATTAAGAATTAAATTATTCAATGCAATAACTTATGTCTTATGATATCACTTATCGAACAGAGGTGGGAAGCCAGCATTCAATAGGACCCACTTATTTCTTTGATTATTGTGTCTAAAGATATTACAATGTAACATTATTAACTGACTGTCCTTTTGTCTTATTAGAAAATTAATATTCAGTTCTATAAAGGGTGGATAATTTATTCAAAGCCCACTTCAGGCAGTGGCTGAAATAGAATGCTATTAATTAGGTAAAATTACTTTTATTTACTTTTAGTATTTATTATACAGATCTTATAAATCCCCAACATAACTACATTGTATTGGCTGCCTCGGCAGATTATCACATCTTAAGTTTATTGAAAGATGTTTGATTTATTCAATATCCTTAACTTTTAGGAAGTGAACTTAAGTTAATTATTTTCCCATTAACTTCTACCCCTGTCTCTCAGACTGAGTGACTATTTAATAGCCTACTAAATCATAGTTAGTATATTTTTAGTAGGTAGTAAATCAAGTAATTGTCCCTGTTAATAATTGAATCAATTATATTTAGAAGTTATTCTTTACTCACTTTAATAGGTATAAAGCAGACTGTACTAGGTATTAGTCTGATTGATTTAGATTGTTCCCATCAAATATTTCTATGTTTCATATTATTAGAAGTAAGTACATAACTTATAAGGTCTTTGACCATTAAAGTGAATTCCAATGGTATAAAGTAGACTGTACTATTAGGCTTATTAGTAGGTTGTTATCAATCAATTATTTCTATGTTTCATAATATTAGGAGCTCTTAGCTTGTAAGGTTTTTGACCATTAAGGTGAATTCGCAGCTTCAACGAATTAACCTAGGTTCTAAACTGGTTTTAGTTGTTTAGTATCAGCTTATATTTTACCAATAGGTATCGGATGTCTATTTATAATACTTTGAAGAGTGTAGCTATGTTAAGGCCGGATCGCACCTCAGGGAAAGCTAAAAATGCCTGTTTGGTCATTTCAGTATTAGAAATCAAACATCACAGTACAGTTATGCTTATTTGCTATAACTTTTTAGTATTTTTCTTGTAATAGGAAACCAGTCTAGACTTTTAGGTACTCCAAAGTAATGATGGTTCAATATTACCACACTTCTAATAGTTAATTGGTAACAACTTTTAGGAAATCAATTAGAACTTTATTGGCCTATGGTAACAGATTACATGCCTAGATAGGTCCTTTCAGCGCTCCTAACTCACGTCACTTTATCGTAATTTCTATTTAGGCACCATAACTTAATTATCCCTACCTTATTAACAATAATAAATAGGTTTTAGCCTTCTTTTCTTTTGAAGTCGGTTAAAAAGTCTCAACATATAGACAAACCATCATTTGTATTTATTTATACGTTTTTGTCTTCAATTTAAAATAATAAAAAAAATCCAAACAATAATTACATTAAAACAAAATAATAATAATAATAACCCCCCCCCCCCCTTAAAATAAAGTTTTACCATAAATATTAAATATTTAATTTAAAACAATTCAAAAAGAAAAATTAAATAGTCCTAAAGTCATAATAAATTTTTGTAAGCAAGCCACATCTAGCGTGGCGCTGAGCGTAGTTTGTTTATACATCAATGTTTTGTTATCATTGCGCCCGATGCCTGCGGCTCGTGTATTTATTGTGACAATGTTTTAAAACTACCGTCCATAAGTACGTATCTCTAAAATATGTATTTTTTGTTTGTTAATTGTGTTGTTCTCATGTAAGTGAATTAACGTGTATTCTTAATGGGAATAAATGTCTTAAACCTTATTAGTCGGAATTAATCCAGCCTGGCTTCGCAGCCCACGTACCCAGTTTATGTACGTACAGCGTGCATACACCGTGCTGTCCCCCACTACCTAATAACATATATAGAACCGCCTACCTATAGATTCCTACAGCCTACCTCACTTGAAATACCTATATTTTGTCGAACTAACAGTCCCTACTTGTATACCTTGCAATCTAGGCCCAAGCCACATTTAACTTAATTTCGTGGTGAGTTGTGTGAGTCGCATTGCCCCTGAAAGCAATTGACCCCTAAGCTGACTATTCGTCGGGCCAGTAAACCCAGTGTATCCACCTAACCCTACACTGTGTGTAAGGAGACGAGACGGTCTTTGCCCGGGATATACGTGCCCGTCTCCAGCTAATTGGTGTCTGACCTATCTTCGATTTTCACTAGGGAGACAACTGTCTCTCCCCCGTTACTCTCTCGAATATAGTGTATTATTTAGCGTTGTAATAGATAACGCCGGCCTTATTAGATACAATCAAAGGCCATCCTGACCGAGGTCAGTTAAAATCATATTAGTTTCGTTGCCACCGTTACGCGTATCCGCTAATATGATCCAGAATACTGCATTCTGTTAACAATTCGAGTTGCGATAACAATAATTTTACTTTAATAATCACTTTCTATTTCACAATCTATTTTAGTTAATATCGAAGCTCGAATATCACTTAGCGCGCTAAAATGTCTCGGACGCTCGTTTTCACGTAAGAGATCGTTATCACCCGGCGACCTTGAATCCAATGCCCCTCTTCCCTACCATGACGCCAACATCTTCCAAAACCGCGCCACTTCACCCGACATTCGCCCGCGCAAATCCTTTTCCCTAGCCTTCAACCAACCGCTAGCTGTTTAGCCTACGCGCCTCGACTTCACGTGTCTTATCATTTGTTATATGCGAACTTCGTGTCGCTCCACGTGGAGATAACATCTTCCCTCTCTTTCTATCTTTTTCTCAACCTCTCGCTCGCTCATTGCCGCCGTCCGCCGCGTAAATTCTAAAGTTTTTCCATAATCCAACCAAAGCTCTTTAGATAGCCAATATTACATGTTTGAACATCTAGATGTAGCCTTCCATCAACAATTCCCTCTCAATAACCACCCACTTAAGCCAATAATTCTGTATTTTGTAAAAATTATCAAAAGTTCCGTATTCAGAACATAGGTGGCGCCTGCCTGTATGTGAACCGGGCTTGCCAACCTACGCCGTCCTCCGCGCAACTCAAGTAAATAACGCACGCTAGACGGCGCTTATGTCGCAAGGGAAGCGTTAGCCAATACCATCCCTCTAAGCCATTGCCAACCTAACAACCCTACGCGAAACTCAAGTAAATAACGCACGCTAGACGGCGCCTATGTCGCAAGGGGCACACGGAACAGTCCCCGCGAAATTCAAAATAATGATAAGGCCCTAGTCTATTGACACATTCTTACTACCTTTAACGCAAAGCCACTTGTCCATTATTTTAAACTAGTTTATTTTTCCCTTTTCATGCTTATTATATTAATGGTGCTACGCATTAATATTAATTTTATTGCTACTCCCATACATTCCTTACTAACGGACGGATACCATTTATTCTGTACCGTTACAAGGCCTCTCGACCCCTTAGCAGGGGAGCCATTCCCCCAGCACCTGCCCGGCATCACATGCTGGACATTATTGGTCATAATCAATAACAAAATAAAACGTAGTCAAACGAAGCAAGTTAGTACTATGTAGTTTTCATCAAAAACTCAAAAATTGGCCAAAATCATTTATGCCCAGTTTTTACAGTCAAAAGTGGTTTTAACCTGTTATGAGATTTGACTTTACCAAATACAATGTTTCAAATTCCATACATATGCAGGTATTTGTTGGCATATTACCCCATTGGGGGGTAAGACCCACATGACCTGCGTCAGGGCGCAGTGATAATTTGCGCTCAGGTCTTAAAAAGGCCATATTGTTAGTTCACAAAATAACGTACAATACTTGTTCATAAAGTGCTGGCAACCCTATTGCGATTGTATTCGAAGCGATTCGGGATGACTTCTTCGATTCATACTGTATGAATATATGTGATCTGAATACAGACTGAACGTCGAATGAATCCATTTACGTATGCGGTTTTGGTATTGAAAATCTATAAACGTTATTTAAGCTTCATCTAAGTCGTGAAAGATCTGTGTCGTGGTTTCCTGAAACTTATTTTGCTCTCTTACTGTATTGAACCCACACTGACCTATAGAGATTGCTCACTCAGTATTATCACAAAGAGATAAAAAAGGTTTCTTTTTCCTTCAGATTCTTAAAATTGATTTTCTTGAAATCCCTTGCAAATCCTTAACATATACCATTTCCTTTCGTAAAATAGTCATTTATTGAATAAAATGTTTACTAGAAAAAAAAGTCTCAGGAAAGCTCGAACGGGATTCGAACCCGTGACCTTTGGATTGCCGGTCCACTGCTAAGGGCAGTGGACCGGCAATCCGACGTTTATCCTATATTATAGCATTGTGAATGCAAAAATTTCAATAATAAAGATAGTTATTTATTGCTGTATATTTTATTATACCTTACACTATTAATGTTTTGTTGATGTTACACCTAATCAATTATACATACATATAATCACGACTATTATCCCCAAAAGGGTTAGTCAGAGACTAGGCAATGAGCACAGCAAAAGCAGCCCTCTACCATAGTCCACTTTTCACCAAACAGCGACTGCACATGGCAGGTGGTGATCCCATCACCGCTCTATGCTGTTGGATTTATGTGCAGTCTAATTTGTCCGTTAGTCGCCTTTACGACACCCAAGGGAAGAGATGGGTTGGTTGTATTCTTTTAATTAGCACTGATTTTGCGGTCCTCATAGCCTAATAGTCTCTAAGAAGAAGAAGAAGAAGAATAGTCTCTGACTTACCCTTAGGGGATAGTAGCCGTCAGTCTGTGTCTGAAAAAAAACCTGTATAAAAAGTACTTATGTACCTATATAGTAATGTTAAGTTTTGTTTAATTCTTAAACTTTAGGTTTTGTAACATGGACCAGGTGTGGAACTGTGGAATGCTTCAAATTGTGTTTCAGTATTATTGTGAACGAAACGCATGTCACAACTTGCTACACAAACTTGTTCACAAGAATGAGCTTGTCTCAGTTTCGGCATGGCGAGGGGTTACAGCAAGGGGTAGAGGGGGGAGGGACTGCTGATTTATGTGTG
The DNA here is from genome assembly GCA_963921215.1 of Scoparia ambigualis. Classification (NCBI taxonomy): domain Eukaryota; kingdom Metazoa; phylum Arthropoda; class Insecta; order Lepidoptera; family Crambidae; genus Scoparia; species Scoparia ambigualis. Next base: position 24,136,524 of record OY992520.1, on the reverse strand, counting down.
CGGAGGATCAGCGGTTGTATTCAAGTTTAATGCTTGTCTCCATCTGGCCGGGCGCCAATACGAAGATTTGTTGTTGTAAATGGAATAAAAACTGTTCGGTTCAAATGTTTTAAGTCCTCTGAAGAAGAATATGAATTAATGGGATAGTAGGGAGAGGAAAGCCTTTCGGTGACCGTATTCCAACCACATTCAACTTTAAGCTCTCGTTAAAGGGTCAAGGTCAAAGGTACCCTAAACCGAAGAGCATGTATGAAGAATTAATGCTTTTTTATATATTTTATTTTATAGCGTTTTATTAACGCTAAGCAATGTTGACTAAAAAATATAAGCATCAAGCACTGCCAAATTTCGACGGGTGAAAACCAGACCTCGGAAGCCAAGTGGCAAGGCAGCCGCCCGGAATGCGGAAGGTGCGTGGTTCGACTCCCGCCTGAGGTTGTCGTCTTTTTTCAGTGTTTAATTTTTTTACTTATGTATGAAGAATGTTATGGGAGAGAATGAAGCAAAGGAAATGTGTTAAGATCATAACGATAGAGAGCTGTACATGGTCCCTGGTTACCCCTCCGGGAACGGGAGTAATGTACAAAAAATAAAGGTTTTTTGTTTAGTCCAGCGCTCGCAACGATATCCGAAAGTCCTGCATTTAATTCCCAGGTTGGATAATTCAAAGGATTTTTAGATGCATAGCTTTGATCAAAAACCGCATTTGACTGGATTGGTGATAAGGCTGTAATTCATTATTCATTCATAATTAGTTCATCATTTATTCATCATTCATGAAAGGATTAATAAGAAGATGCACAAGCACTAAAATTTGAGGGCTTCTAGAAATGGCGATGTGTCTCCCAATGTGCCATCTCTTCTGGACCGTTCGTTCTGAGAGAGATCAAGTCTTTCTCTACAAAATTCTGTGAGATCATATAGATTCTAATTTAATATATCTTTTTTGCTAAGAAATATTAAATTAAGATGTCCTCGTGCAGGTTCGCGTTCTACAAAACTTTTTTCAGTTCCTCTTACTAGGACCAATTACGCAAGTAATAATTTTATATTCAGATCATGCAAATACTATGACACTAAATTAAACTCAATCGATATCTTTAATTTAAATGAACAATCCTATAAAAAACTCTGCGAGAGTTGACTTGCAATGTATGACCACATATTCCACTTTCAATTATTGTATCTATTTTGACATTTCCTATTCTTTATTTTAATTTGTTTATTATTTTAATCTAATTTTAAATTTAATTTGGTTTTATATTATTTTAAATTTTGTGTATTTTTGTTATAATTTTACATGCCATTCAATTTAATTCCAATTAATATATAAAATCACTTTTTATTTTTTATTCTATTTTATTTTATTGATATGTCTGTTTTGTATAATGGTGGAAACTTTACTGATTTATGTGTCTTTTGTATGTATTATTAAAATTGTCTGTTTCCCTAATAGTAAAAAATAAATAAATTCATTAATCATACTTATCAAATGTAGCGATGACTTGATTGCAATGATGAAACTTGTGCTTATCAATGGGACGCTATGTCGGCTGTTCCTTTACCTAAAAATTAAAATTGCAACTAACGAGTGAACCTGACCACATAAATTAGACCACAAACCTTGAGGTCCGGTGTACTGTCTCCAAGCATTTGTGTACGGAGAAATTTTATACTAGTGTTCGCTAGTTTCACGCCAGAACCCTTGGCGGTCGGCCAAGCTGCGACGCTGTGGTTCTTACGAAAAATCAAATAGAAAAACTACCCATGAAATAGTGTTTTCGTACACGACCGATTTTTGTAACACCGACTGTCAGTGTCTTTATTATATTATTTTTGATTTTTTTACTGACTCAGCGCGTGCACTCATCGCATGCCCCTTAGAATGTGTAATTTTTTTCTCGAAAATCAGACCGAAGGAAAGCCGCACACCGATTTTTAATTGGGACTTACTTTTAACAGGACCGACTTTTTGTAGGACGTCTGCGTTGATTTTCTGTCAGTTTTGATTGAATGATTATACTACCAATTGGTAGTATAGAATCATTACTGTATAGTATAAAATCAACTATTCATTCCGAAAAACCGAATTATAAATCCTTTGCTTGCAAACGATGGATAAAATCACTAAAATTCAGCACGGTCATGTGTCAGATCGTTCAGAAAATCGGAAATTAACAAATTCCTACAAAAAGTCGGTCGTGTACGAAAACGCACACTCGTGTGGGTCCGTTGGCCTATAGTATGCTAGCCCAACTAGCGGTAATTCTATTTATTTTACTGACGATTTCGGTATAATGTGGCGCATTTTTGGGATATCCACGATATTAAAAATGACGTCGGTGGTAGTACAGTGATTCTCGAGTTAGATGCAAGAAATCATCACTGCTGGTGTGAGCTTAGGAAGTTATTTCATAAATTTATTATACAAACATAATATAATCACGACTATTATCCCCGAAGGATTAGTCAGAGACTAGGCAATGAGGACCGCAAAAGCAGTCCTCTGCCATAGTCCACTTTTCACCAAATAGCGATTGCACATGTGCTCAGCGTGACTGGTGGTGAGCCCATCGCCTCTCTATGCTAATGGATGTATGTGCAGTCTTTAGTCCGTTAGTCGCCTTTTACGACACCCAAGGGAAGAGAGGGGGTGGTAGTATTCTTTCACCGCTACCCAATACGGTTAATTTATTACACATCGCACCTTTATTATTATCTTATCCTTTTTGTTATAGTAAATAGCCAATGTGATGATTACATTGAGGTGCTGACTAGTGCTAGCAATAGCGCGATCTTCCATGCCCACCATGCATAAGTCCAGTAGGTAAGCTCCAAGTCCAGCAGTGACAGTACGTTTTACAGGTAAGATAAGATAATTTTATTACTACTTAGCTTTTATTAGACTAGACTTTTATTAAAAGACTTATGTTAAGTAATTGAGGTTAGTGTATTTAATAATATGTATTACGTAATACCTAAGCTAAGCAAACAATATTGCCTGTGTATTAGTATTACCTATAATAGAACGTTAGTGCTTATTCTACAACAAAACATTTACACAATAGTAATTACTAACTATTTCAAATGCGGAACTAGAAAGTATTCGAATTATATTATTACTTGTTCTACTTAATTAGCATTTTTTTCTACATGGTATTAAGGCATTAAAAATTATGTAATTACCAAAAATATGTTCTCTGTCTCATCTTCATCATATGTTTTCCCTTTTAGCCACTCTTGTACAGTTTTTTTATATTGTTTTACAATGTAAAAAAAACTGTACAAGATAATGAAATACATAGAGAAAAGTTTATTCTGTTGTACAGAAAACTACTCAGATGACAAAAGAATCTGTGCGCGTTTGATCTTCTGAATCGTTCAGTAGAACAGACAATATCTGCACGTCTTCGACTGGTTTGAGCGCAGGGTTAAAGGGCATTAGTGAGTGATTTTTAGTGATTGTTAGTAATATGAACAGCTGGCGTACAGATAGGACATCGCATTTAGTAAGGAGCTCTACCGTCGGGAAGCGTATTGGTCGGAATGTACTGACTTTTAGAACTGCTCTCTGTGCTCTTTCTAAGTTTAACATAATAGTTTTGTGTGCACCGCCCAATGATATATACGAATTATGAATGACAAAGTGTCAGATATATCGATTTTAGTAGACTACCGCATGCAACGTGTCGAAGATTTTTAAAGAAGTAGATTTCTAACTCTAGATGTAAGGGCTTCAATATGTGATTTAAATTTCAAATACTTATCAATTATTATCCCCAGGTATTTAATATTGTCAGTGCTGCTGAGCTTAGGGCAAGAGGGTGGATCTCACAAAAATATTTTTTTTAATGCATTTTTATCTTCCACGGGAATTTCTCTATAAAATCAATCTTTTAGGATACATTCTATATTCTACCTTACTGACAGCTTTTTACAAGTATTTGGAGCATGTTATCTCTTGTAGATTTTGAGCAATCAAGAAAATTTATTTATTGACGTGAATGTAATGACATCTACTGGAGTGTAATGACATTTTCATATTGCAGTATAGGAATGAAGGTATTTAGTGGCAATAGGTAGGTATTATGAATACATGTAGGTGTTAATTCTTGTAATTATCTTATTTATCTTATAAGGTTTATACAAACTTAATAAAAAAAGTAACTATCAATACTTCGTATTCAATAAAAAAATTAAAAATAACAATAGTAAGAAGGTACTTAATATTAAAAGTCAGTTTGAATAACCATAACAATATATTTTTAGGCATTATTATAATAATACGTATGATTTCGTCGGGTAGGAGGATCAGTTTCAGCCTCAACAGGAGACCATACTCAGTGTTAATGGAAGATAACCACGCCACCGTAAGGTTCTAGGTCCTCTAAAATCTACTCAAAGATAAACTCAAACATAACACAAGATAAATTCAAAACAAAAAAAAACTCGGAGCAAAAATACAACTCGAATCAAAAATACAACTCGAAACAAAAATAAACAACAATATACTTCGTAGAATTAACAAGGCTTTGATTTTTTATAGTAACAGAACAGTAATAATACTTTATCTCTTAGATATAATAGGTAACAATTATGTATTAACTGCAATATAAAAAGCAAGGAATAATTATGTGCTTATTAGGAACATAAATTAAAACTTTAATTTACATTTACCCAATAAAAAAATATTCCAAAATTCGTAGTATCTTCGAGATCAAGAGAATTTTTAATTAGTAAAGTACTTAGTTTCAAAAACACCTAAGTACTTTAAGTTCGTAATCTGATTATAAAATATAAAAATGATCTTAAACTTAATAGTAGGCTTTTTATTTCTTTGGCTTTTGAACGTAATGACTAAGAGCGTAAAGACAAGACGAGCAATGTTAAATTATAATTTTTGCTAAATAAGAAGTTATAGGTAAAACGCCACACATTTATCGTTGGGCACCAGGGTCTAATAAATGCATAAATTAGAATTTACTTATGGTTGATCCTTTTACAGTTATACGTTCAAACGGAATGACATAAAGTAGTGACAAAATGCTGCGAACGAAAGTTGGTTAAAAAAATATCAATATCAAACGTTTTTCTCCCAGTGATCACGGTCGACGAATGAAGGCAAACCGGTGGGCGGGTGTTTAGTGAGGTTTCGGCAGGTCACGGCTTATAATAATAAATTCATTTATTTCGACCACATAGATCATATAGTGAGAGACAAATTATTAGACAATATTAACAATATGAACAAATAATATTTAAAATCAAATTTCAACAAATTAATTCATTTAAATTATACAAACATGAATTTAAACATTATCAAAAGTCGAATTGTCATCGTGAACTGAATGACGGATTTACGGTGACAAAACTTTGAATTGAATTATTTTCCAAAATATTAATTATTTTTAATTATTATATCTATTAACATAATGGGACATTCATCAAGTCACAGTGATTTTTTTATTTTTTGGACCTAGTAGTAGTTTTATTTTTATAATTATGTTATTCTAAGGAGCCCAGTTGGCTTCGAGCGTCTGAATGACATTTTGCATAGTTTTTTAAGCTTATTTTTTTAAAGAGTGATAAAACACATTTAATTGTTTCTTACCTAGTTAGTATAATCGTGTACTCATTATTTGCAGCTAAAACTGAAATTCTATAAATAATCAACGGTAGATCGTTGATATCGAATGTTGTAGGATCCACCCAAGAGCAAGTGTCAGGCGAGTACTTGCACAGATGTGCTGTTATTGAATGTGAGTTTGGGATAGGTTGGGATAGTGAATTATAAGAAAAAGTCATATATTTTGTTTTATCTATGTTAAGTGTCAGTAAGTTACTTCTAAGCCACTGAGTGACTGTATTAAATCCTGTAATTAATGAAATAGATAATGAACTGGAGACAATTACCATTGTTTACAGTATACCATCTAAACTACCACCTAGTTTCTAATCTGATAATCTCAACCTCATACTACTAACATTTCACATACAAACTCACATAAGTCGAAAGTCATTCATTTACTCCAAGTAAGTACTCAAAGAAAAACCTGCCAACCCCATAGTGCAAGTACGTAGACTCTACTAGAAGTGGCACAGCAAAATAAGGAATAAGACACGTAAGGCGTGCTTCGTAAACTGGCTTAAGCGGGACCAGATGGGGTCGGCCAGGTGAATAATGCATGCTGCAGCCATCCAGAGCCCGGACAGGGGATAAACTGCTGTGCGATTGGGGCCACGGAAACGGGGCGGTGAATACCTTAAAACAAATGACATTCAAGTTTGGAGGATAAACATTGTGGAAACAGAAGACGGACGGTACATGCGGACGGATATTGTTACTTCTGATAAATATTATGTTGACGAAATTCGACTACATTGTATTATTTTTTGCCTGTTATTTTTTATACAAGTGGTAATGTTTTCAAGTAGTTACTCTAGCTTTTTGTTTTTTTAGTAAACCAGATTGACATGTATACAATATATTAACATTATTTAATTCTAAAAATTCGGATTAGTTAGATATGTTTTAATCTGCCAAAAATTTGACTGGAGCGGCGATGGGCTCACCACCTGCCACGCTAAGTACATGTGCAGTCGCTATTTGGTGATAAAAGGACTACGATAGAGGACTGCTTTTACCGTCCTAATTGCCTAGTCTCCGACTAACCCTTTTGGATAATAGTCGTGTTTATATGTAGGTATGTATTTGACTGGATGTCGACATAAATCTGCAATGTTTTGCATTGATGTGTTCCGGTTGAAAAGATACTTAGATCGCAAAGCAACTGGCTCAGCTGCTGCGCCATCGAGCTCCTCGTATGCTCGTTTACCGGATCAGTAACATTCATCATCATCATCAAACGTCCCACTGCTGGGCCTGGCCTCCCACGTTGATATAGCACGTGGGATATTGGGCCATAAGCCACCACGCTGGCCTATTGCGAGTTTTAACGACTGTTATCGTACGACAACAACCGGGACCAACGGCTTATCGTGCCTTCCGGAAGAGCTCGAGATGTTTTTAATTTGGTCACCCATCCAGCGACCGGCATTGCGCAAGTTGCTTAGCGAGCCACAGCGCAAGCCGAACGCGCTAGCCTAAAGTAATATTAGTCTCCAGTACGCCGTTATTATTATTTATTTATTTATCTAATCTTGTTACACACAACAGATAACATAAAACCATTGAACACTTAAATTGTCCGCGATTGCACCACTTGAGATGTGCGAACGTGCCTGTACGAAGATTGAGTCTTTGAGCGCTAGAAAAACTGCAAATCTCCATTTCTATCACTTGCGAATTTTCGACGGCACTCACAGAAGTTTGGGAAGCTCGTGTGCTACAGACATAGGGAACTACAAGAATTGTGGTAATATTTGTTTATTTTTGGCGTAGGTACGGTGGTTTATTTTACAAATAATGTTTATTAAAACCATAACTTTAAGGTCACGAAGTACCTAGGTATGTTCTAATCAATATTCATTAATTTTATAAGTATTCGTTTATTACGGATTAAGTATAAAATACGGTTATTAAGTATAGTCAATTAGGTATAGGCTGCCAGTTCGATACTAAAAATAGCAATTAAAAGAAGACAACTTCCTTCAGGTATAATGTAACACAAACCCTCAACATGAAAAAAAAATATCGTTATTCAGAAAACCCAAGCGAGAAAACAAAGTATCGCTTCAGCGTAAATACAAAGCAGCGGCAACAAAGTAAGCGGCAACTATAAACAGTTCCTTTCTAGCCGTTATTAGCTCTACAACTTGCCGGAGGCTATTATGCAGGCTCCACTCCACGACTCTTTGATCGGCGAGTGTACTCGATGCAATTGACAACTCGACTCGGATCTGAATCGATTATCATTTGTTTATTTTCGATTCAACGCTCAGGGGAGAATCGGCCCGATCGCGATGTCGCAGTTTTACTGATTCGGACAGTTTCGAATATTGTATTCGTTACTGATTGGACTTGTTGAATGAGCTGCATAATGGAAGCGGCATGTTAATGGTTTCTGATAAATCAGTCGCTCAAATAGGAAAATTATTTGTGAGTTCCCGTTTTCAGATGGTGGAGTTCATTGTCGTAGCGAGATTGACTAACGACCGTGAAAGCTAGGTACAGTCAGCATCAAAAGCAACTGAACAAAAAACAAGGTGGCAAAAGTAATAGTCACGTGTAAGTGTTTTTACATACTCATCATTTAACATTTCAGAATTATATGACATTTTTTGTGTTCATAATAAATGGTTAAGGCAATAATGTAAAAGTATATTGTCATTGTCATACTTTTGACTCAACAGCTATGTCAGACAATTCTGGTAATTTCAACCGTAACAATCATTTAAAATTTCATATGCTAAGCTACTTTTGATGCTACCTGTACCTACCTACTTTGGTCAAGTCTAGTTAAGATGGGTGACCATATTATTTTCAGCTCTTCCGTGCCACAGACGGTTGTTGTTCTCGGAAGCGTAAAATATCATTGGATGCGTGACCAAATTTTTTTGAGCTATATTATGCTTTGAAAAAATATTTTCAAAGCATAATATAGCTCAAAAAAATTTCAATGCTCAATCAAATCAAATCAAAATATATTTATTCAATAAACTCAATTAATAAGTAGGTACTTTGAATCGTCCAAATCTTTTTTGACCTACCACCCATTCAGGACGTCATTTTAATATTGAAAATGTTTTTTCATCCCACCATCTCGGAAAGAGTATTTTTAATCTTCAATATCTGAATGGAAAAGCCGTTTTTATTCTCTAGAGGATAAAGTAAATTGAATTTAGAACATTGTGTGCACTAAGTTTGTGAATTAAAAAAACATTAAACCTATTTACTGCTACCTCTATGGTGCCGAATATATCTTACAAATTTTATTTTAATTTGTTATAAACTCAGACTCGGAACCTTCTTGGTGTTCTTTTTTCAATACACAAGTGACTAACACCAATATTACAGTACCAAACAAAAATATTACACTCAATTTAAATAACTGTAGCAACGTTACTTTAAAATTTTCTTAATTATACCTTAGTATTATTTTGTTATAATTTAAAGATTATTCTGTAATACTTACCTGTCATAATGTAGTAGTTAATACCTAAACTGAAATAAAAGTATCTTGTGAAAGTAAATGTTTTTTTTTGCATTTAGTCATTTCCTCGCTGAGGTGGGATGAAAAGTTACGTGTTGCACTCGATTGCAAAGATTTTTCACCTCGTGCTCTTTTGATTCTCTCGCTAACGCTCAGGATTCTAATATTTGAATCACTCGCTGCACTCGTGATTCAATTTTAGAATCCTTCGCTTGCTCGGTCATCAAAATTGAGCACGCGGTTAAAAAGCAACTTTGCAATCTTGTATAACAAATAACTATTTCACTCCTCTTGCTCAAAAAGACCGTCATTGTAGCGTTCTAGAGCGGGGCTAAAATAGCTTTTCTCGCCCTAGGGGAAAAAGTAATTTTTTTTTAAATGTTGGTCTGTCACATGACAATGGGCCTACAAAAACGAAAAAGTATTTAGTCTTATGTAGAATAATCATGAATAAAGACTCGACTTATTACTGTTTACTTAGATCAACAACTTTTTTGAGATAACACAGACCACGCTTCAGCAAGAAAAAACTGCACAGTCTGCACATATGCTTAGGTAGTGAGCCTTTAGCCCGTTAGTCGCTTTTACGACACCCAAGGGAAGAGAGGGGTTGGTAGTATTATTTTGATGAGCCCATCGCCGCTCTATGCTGTTGTATGTATGTGCAGTCTTTAGTCCATTAGTCGCCTTTTACGAGACCCAAGGGAAGGGAGGGGTTGGTAGTATTATTTTCATGAGCCCATCGCCGCTCTATGCTGTTGGATGTATTAGCAGTCTTTAGTCCATTAGTCGCCTTTTACGACACTGAAGAGAAGAGAGAGGTTGGTTGGTAGTATTAATTTGATGAGCCCATCGTCGCTCTATGCTGTTTAATGTATATGCAGTCTTTAGTCCGTTAGTCCCCTTTTACCAAATCGAAGAAAAGTGAAGGGTTGGTAATATTATTTTGATGAGCCCATCGCCGCTCTATGCTGTTGGATGTACGCGCAGTCTTTAGTCCGTTAGTCCCCTTTTACCAAATCGAAGAAAAGTGAAGGGTTGGTAATATTATTTTGATGATCCCATCGCCGCTCTATGCTGTTGAACGTATGAGCAGTCTTTAGTCCGTTAGTCCCCTTTTACCAAATCGAAGAAAGTGAAGGGTTGGTAATATTATTTTGATGAGCCCATCGCCGCTCTATGCTGTTGGATGTATGTGCAGTCTTTAGTCCGTTAGTCCCCTTTTACCAAATCGAAGAAAAGTGAAGGGTTGGTAATATTATTTTGATGAGCCCATCGCCGCTCTATGATGTTGGATGTATGTGCAGTCTTTAGTCCGTTAGTCGCCTTTGACGACACCCAAGGGAAGAGATGGAAAGACTGCACATATCTACTATCCAACAGCATAGAGCGGCGATGTGCTCATCAAAATAATACTACCAACCATTCTCTTCCCTTGGATGTCGTTAAAGCAACTAACGGGTTAATTTTTAATAAAATAAACCAATTCATATTGTATTGGATTGTTTTATTTTCTCGCATTCATAGTGAAAAGCAAAGTGTAACACTCGGCGCTAAAAACCCATTAAAACTCGGTTTCTATTTACTCCCTCGCTAAAGCTCGGGAGTAAAACTACCTCGTATATAATGGGTCATTTTAGCCCCTTGTATAACAATCTACTATTTCACTCCTCTTGCTCAAAAAGAAAGTCATTGTAGCGTTCTAGAGCGGGGCTAAAATAGCTTTTCAAGCCCTAGGGGAAAAAGTAATTTTTTTTAAATTTTTGTGTGTCACATGACAATGAGCCTACAACAAAGACATTAAACTATTACTAATAGACAGGACATAGCGATCAAAACTTTAATCCACAACTTATTACCAAGTGGTAACAAGTCGCTTAGTATGATGTTATGCGCCCTCTAGTGCAGTCGTGTTTGTGCGTGAACAAATTTGACGTAAACAATAGAAAATATACCAAATTGCGTATTGCGATACTGCAAATCCCGATATGGAAAAAAGGCTGAATGTGATTACAGCTTATTTTCGTAAATATTTTGTATATTTATCCAATAATCAGACTATAATAATAATTTCTAATAAATTATTCTAGAACATTTACCGTTGCCCTATGCTGACCTCTAGTGGTGAAAAGCTAAAGTATCTACTTTTAGGATGTCACCACACTTGTCGAAGCGGAAGTAGATGATTTAGTGGTGTTCAAGTGATGTCGTTTTACTTATCGAATAATGTTATAAGTAGATAATATTTTTATATCGTTAGTTTAAGTTTTATATAAGTAGTAATATTCTGACTCAATGATCATTGCGTCCCTAACGCAATGTTATGCAGTGTAACAGTATCTTACGATGATCGTTTAATTAGAATATTACTACTTTTTTTAAACTCTTCGATCAACAATACCAACTAAGATGTCAGGTCGGCGCGCGGCGCGGCTCGTTAAATAACAGCACACTTAAAAAGTGAGCTCTTATTTTGTTTAGTTTGCTTGAAACACGGCCAATGTAAACACGTTCCGTGTATTTAAAAGTTGCATAAATAATGCCCAAAAAAGCAATTTAACGGCCGGAGTGTCTTAGTTTCGGTAAGTACTTACCTACATGTAGAATAAAATATGTTTTAGGCTTTAAACACGCCATTCAAAAGGGCAACGCTGCTAGCCTTTTGGAGAACTTGCCGCGCGGCAGCGGTTCTGTCAGAGATATTTTTATTTATAAGATATTTAAGTATAGGATTTTAGTTACTCATTAAGTAAGTACGTGATAAGTACCTACTTATGTAAATGTTAATAAAAAATATTAAAAAATAGCTTTAAACTAACAAATAATATAAAATTTATAATAATAATAATAATGTGGGTTAAAATATTAATACACAATTACCGATTTTAACCCACACGCTACAAATGGTTGGCCAACGTTGACCAATAGACGCGCCAACATTTGTGTAACGGATCAGTATATGATAATACTTAGAAGATTTGTGATTTTATTACTGGGTGCCATGGTTGTAATAAGGTTGAACTTAAAACTGTTTTATAACTTTGGTCTCAGTTCGTTAATAGAGAAATATAGCTGTAAAGTATTATTCAAGTGGACAGAATTTAGATTTGATACGTGACGCGTTATCTAGTTGGCATTGTTGATGTTGGTAAGGTTAAACTTAAAAAAACATTGAACGGATACATAAGAAAATAGGATATCCAAATTAAACATATACACGCATCCGTTATGACATTGGTGTTTAATGCTAATGCATCAAATAAATCTATGGAATGAAATATAAAGTAACAGATTAAGATCTACAAAAATGATTTGATAGGTACAGTCACGAGCACCAATATGGATACACTTTGACTCTTATTCCATTGTTTTAAGAGTTACAATTGTTTACATATTTTTGATCGTGATTGTACTTGCGATTGCGAGTTGTCAATAACACGCAATGTGGTATTTAATATATATGTATACTTAGGTATTTTAAAATGAATCACTATATGGATCAACTCGTGTTAATCTGTTAAAGTCAGTCATTTTACCTTATCATTCTGTAACGGTACAGAATGAATGGTATCCGTCCGTTAGTAAGGAATGTGTGGGAGTAGCATTAAAATAAATATTAATGCGTAGCACCATTAATATAATAAGCATGAAAAAAGGGAATAATAAACTAGTTCAGAATAATGGTCAATGGTCTAGCGCTTTATCTTTAGTTTGAATTTCGCGGGGACTGCTCTGCGCGTCCCTTGCGACATAGGCGGCGTCTAGCGGAAGTTATTTACGTAAGCTTCGCATAAGGTTGCTAGTTTGACTTCTTTATTTTGAATTTCGCGGGGACTGCTCTGCGCGTCCCTTGCGACATAGGCGGCGTCTAGCGGAAGTCATTTATTTGGGCTTCGCGTAAGGTTGCTAGGTTGACTAGGACTTTATTTTTATTTTGAATTTCGCGGGGCTTTGGGGGTCGGCAAAGTGGTTCACCTACGGGCGGACGCCACCTATGGTCGGAATACGGAACTTTTTATAATTTCACAAAATACAGGATTATTGGCTTAAGTGGATGATTATTGAGAGGGAATTGTTAATAGAAGGCTACATTTAGATATTCAAAGATGTAATATTGGCTATCTGACGAGATTTGGTTAGATTATGGAAAAAAATTAGAATTGCGCGGCGAAAGCGGCAATGAGCGAGCGAGAGGTTGAGAAAAAGACAGAAAGAGAGGTCGGATGATAGCTCCACGTGGCGCGACGCGAAGGCGGGGGGGCATCGGGGAAGCGGCTAGCGATTGGTTGAAGGAAGAAAAGCGGTCTCGCGCGGAAAAATGGGAAGGCGCGTGGCGGGAAAGTTAAGATGCTTGGGAAAATTAGCGGACATTCAATTTTGGGACATCGGCGGTGCGGTCCAACTTAAGAGTGCGGTACTACTCATACGGGGAAAATAGTGTCCGAGCTTTGATAGTGCGCTAAGTGATATTCGAGCTGCGATATTAATTAAGATTCGTGAAATTGAAAGTGATTAATAAAGTAAACTATTGCGATCGCAACTCGAATCCGTTAACGGAATGAAGTATTCTGGGGTACATCGGCGGAAACGAATCACGGTGGCAACAAAAACCTATGTACCTTTCAACAGACTCCGGTCTGGATGATCTTTGATTGTATTTAATAAGATCGGCGTTTTACACTATTACGCTAAACAATACACTATCTTCGACGGAGTAATGGGGGAGAGACAGTTGTCTCCCTAGTGAAAGTTGAAGATAGGTCAGACACCATTTAGCTGGAGGTAGACCCGTATGACCCAGTCCAATCTCGAGTCTACCTCCATACATACAGTGTAGTGATAGGAAAATAACACACTGAGTATACTGGCTCGACTGATAGAACATTTAGGAGTTAGTTGCTTTCAGGGGCAATGCGACTCTCACCACACACCACGAATTTAAATTAAATGAGGCTTGGCCTAGTTTGCAAGGTACACAAAAGGGACTGTTAGTTCGACAAAATATAGGCATTTTCAAGTGAGGAAAGTTGTAGGAAACTATAGGTAGGCGGATATATATATATGGTTAGTTATTAATTCAGACCAATAAGGTAGGGATAATTAAGTTACGGCGCTAAATAAAATTATGATGAAGTGATGTGGGTCCTAGCTAGGCAAGTAATCTGTTACCGCAGGCCGATAAAATTCTAATTGTTTTCCTAAAGTTGTTACCAATTAATTATTCATTTTAAATAATTAATAGAAGCATGATAATATCGTACCATCATTACTTTGGAATACCTAAAAGTCTAGACTGGTTTCCTATTACAAGAAAAATACTAAAAAGTTATAGCAAATAAGCTTAGTCGTACTGTGATGTTTGATTTCTAATGCTGAAATGACCAAACAGGCATTTTTTAGCTTTCCCTGGGATGCAATACGATCTCATATCGCTACACTCTTCAAGGTGTTAAAGTTTTACATCCGATACCTTAGCAAAAATAAGCTGATACAAACTGAACAACTAAAACCAGTTTAGAAACTAGGATAAGTCGTTGAAAGAAGACATTGCAAGCTATGAGCTTCTAATAATCTGAAACATAGAAATAATTGATTGATAACAACCAGCTAATTAGCCTGACAATATGGTCTACTAATACCATTTGAATAGACCTCTTAAGATATGTAAGTACTTACTTCTAATAATATGAAACATAGAAATATTTGATGGGAACAATCTAATCAATCAGACTAATACCTAGTACAGTCAAATTTATACTTATTAAAGTGAGTAAAAGATAGCTTCTGAATGTAATTGATTTAATGATTAACAGGGATAATTAACTACCTAATTTACTGCCTACTAGGAGTATACTAACTAATGATAGTATTCTATTTAAGTTCACTTCCTGAAAGTCAAGGATATTGAATGAATTAAACATCCTTAATAATCTTAAGATGTGATAATCTGCCAATGCTGCCAATCCAATGTAGTTATATTGGAACTTTATAAGACCTGTATAATAAATACTAGGAGTAAATAAAAGTAATTTTACCTGTATTAATAGCATTCTACTTTAGCCACCGCCTGAAGTGGCGTTTGATTAAATTATCCACTCTTTATAGAACTGAATATAAGTTATTGCATTGAATAATTAAGTTCTTAATGTGAAAAGGATATTTGGATGATAGCAAGCCTTGAGATAAACTCTATTGATTTGTGTGGAATAATAAGAATTTAAATTGCTAACACATAGTTCATAATGTAAAATGAAATTAGAGTTTGAGAAGAGATGTAAATTCTCAGTTTGAAAGAATTAAAGCTACAAGCTAATAATTAATGTTAAAGCCAAAGTGGACGGGGCCATAATTAAACAATGAGATGTAATGGCACGCTATGGAGCGGCGGTTGGAGCTCATAAACTTCCACAAGACTTATATTTCCACAAGACTTTTAAACTTCCACAAGACTTATATTTCCACAAGACTTTTAAACTTCCACAAGACTCTTATATTTCCACAAAGCTCCTATACTTCCACAAGACTTTTATAATTCCACTAAACCTTTATATAAATTGCACCAGGCTTCTTATGTATCATGCTACTGATAATAAATAATAATACCTACAAGCTAAGCTATCATCTGATTACCTTTGAGTGGTTACAAATCTTCCCCGCAGCTGCAGTGAAGGATTTAGGTCACAGTTCAGACGGAGTCATTGCTAGGCTACACATATTTATGTTAGGATTTATAGACTGGTAGGTAATTAGGTCAGGAGAAAATAATTTAACACAGGGATAAGCCAATTACTAAACTTTCACGAAAGAACTTGAGTTACTTATATGCGGTTAACAACGGAGGGTTCACTAGACGATCTGGCCAAAATAGTAGTTATTATAATATTACATTGCTTGACTGAAATTCACTGCAAATAGAATTAAGCTATGCTAAGGTTCCATCTTCATACAAACGCTACACACTCTACAAAACTCCAGACACAACCATTAGATTGTAGATAAATTAGGTTAATTAGTTTTAAGAATTAGATAATAATTTAAGTTAAGGTAAAGCGGCGAGGATGTGTGTATGTATTATAAGCTAGCTAGGCATATAGGTGGAAAAGGTTTAGATTTAGGTGTAGCAAATTTATAATAAGAGGGGGGGGAGGTTACAATTTGGTAAGCCATGACCAGGATTAGAAAGTTAAGTTATAAATTATCATTAATATAGTTGTATTAGATTTCAGTCAAGCGGTAATACTTTAATTTAGAAGTGGGATTTTTTCCCACAAATTGTTGTCGTGTTGCGATGCGTGAGTTTAGAATTGGCTTAATAGGGAATAATTCAATGAAGATTAATTAATTCAGAGATATTGAAGAATTATAATTTGACACTTTTCACAATAAACGTTGTTATCTTCTAAAGTTGATTCATACACTTTGTATTACGGGCTCTTGATAGTGGGTGAATTATAATTTGACACTTTTCACAATAAACGTTGTTATCTTCTAAAGTTGATTCATACACTTTGTATTACGGGCTCTTGATAGTGGGTGAATTATAATTTGACACTTTTCACAATAAACGTTGTTATCTTCTAAAGTTGATTCATACACTTTGTATTACGGGTTCGACCAATATTGTAGACAGTCGCAATGAGAGCTGGAGCTAAATTTTGTTGTACGAAATCTGTAACAAAAAGATTCTCAGGTTAGGTTAAAGGTCAAAGGAGATAAAACTATAAAACAATAATGTAATGAGTATTATTTGAAATACAATACCTTTCAGTTATTATCTTTTCCTTCTTTATTTAATGGTGGATTTCGCCAGCATCAGGTACCGTGCGGCTGTTAGACGTTGTTGTTTTCCCAAAGTATCATAAGTGCACGAAGTACATAGATATAGTTATTATCCGGGGGTCTGGAGTATTAAATTTTAAAATTGTTGAGTTATCTGTGAATACTGAAACCTTTAGTAATTGTTTCCTTGAATACTGAAACCAGGTATCCAATTTTTGTTGTTGACGTTAGGAGCTATGGTAACTGTAGTTTTGTTTCTATTCCTGGTGATAGATTTCATATAGGCATAGGCAACTGGTTCATACAGCCTTGTGTTGAGTTATTTTTAGGATCGTAAAAAGTCGATAGGGTGACATAGTTCAACATTTATTGATTTAGAAAGATTTGTAGAATAGGGGGCGGTTTAATTATTATTGCTGTCGGATGGGAAGGCTAGGGGGCGAGATTGGACAGAGGTAACCAACTTAATTATTGCTGGATTCAATTTATATTATAGGACGGCGATATGCTGTACAATATTATAAAGTTATGACGCTAACAGCATAATATAAAACTAATAATAATTATATTTTGACTAATAATCGTTGAGCGATTGCGGTTTTTAGTTGATGTGCTATTCCACGTATTATAATTTATTTTGTTGGTTATGTTAGAGAAAAAAAAAATTATAATAGTGTACTTGAGTCTCACATCTGAAATCCATAGAGTAGTTTAGGCTAGTCAAGGACTATAACGTTCTTTGTCTATGGTTGGACCATAGAGACAAATGATTTAGCGAGACCATAAACAATCTAGAATTAGGAATGATTATAAAACATGACGTCATAAAACCAATCGGAGAGGAAACTTCCATAACGCGTAATCATGTGATTTTGTTATAGCAAGTGGAATCACCTGTTATTTTCCATACCTGTTATTTTTAATACCTGCGATTTTTACATTGAAAGAGATTTTCCTAATACTTATCACGTAGTAGATTAGAATGCAATGACATGGGAAATGCCGCTTCATTTTGTTAGTTCGCTAAAATCCTAGGAAAAGTAACATAAAATAGTATTACGGTTCAAAATACACGCGTTGATGAGGAATCGCGATTATAAGTAATAACAAGTAGCAGGGATGTCATGTAGGGGATAGAATCATATGACTATTCATTGCTAGTAGGAATTTTGGTTTAAAAGCAACGTAGTTTGGGATGCATAATGTAAACGGATAAATACGTCTAGTAGGCGATAAAAGTCGTTACCGTCTGGAAACAACTATCTAATATCTACTCTATTGTGGGGAGGTTACCTATTAGCGAGGCTAGATGGCGTTGGGTTACCAATAAAAGATTTTATTTTGGATGATGGTAAAAGGGTGCTGTCTAATAATAATATGTATAATTGTAATACTCTTGCAGCGTTGTAAGTAGTCGTTACCGGTAATCATTGCTTCTTACCGAATAGTTGAAATCGTGATAAATAGTTAATTATGAAGATTTATAAAGGATTATTATTAGCTTAAGATGAGGTTAACGTACGCAGAGGTAAAGCTCGCTGGGCACAGCTTACTATACCTACTTACCTAATATTATCAGTTGTGAGTTACCTAGAGATATCTAAGTCGGGAGAGCGGTGAAAAGAAAAGACCTTACTAACATGACTAATTAGTTAGGATAGGTAGAGATAGATAAATCATTAAATTCACTGGGTTGGATTAGCCTATTAAGAAGGGTACCTTGCACAATTGTCTATCTCCGTTGAACGATTAAGATGTTGAAAAAAAAAAATAATAATAGTAGAAAGAAAATATATATAGTTGACTGGCTTGAAGTCGAGATTTAACTGCAAAATTAACGAGTTATAGCACTGTTATGCTATAGGGATAACAATAGCGTATGTTATCACATCAATTATAAAGGCGAGTTGCGGGCGGATGTCACGTCATAATCAATAGTTAACTCGTTTTATTATTTTAAAAGTTAACGCAAGCTACTTATAAAACAGTGATCGATTTTATATACCACAATTTTAAGTTGTAGGATAATTTTAAACTCATAGTCCGCAGAAACATTCAAGCCGGAAATAAAGCGATGATATTGCGAGCTGAGAATAAATCTCTTAGAGAAAAATTTATTAATAAGTAAATCCCTGATATTGCGTTATCGAGATTACAATACAAAATCAACTATCCCAATTCGAATCATACAAAGTAATTATTTAGATGTTATCTCGCGTCGACAGGTACAAAATTTAATTTAGATGGGTAAAGAAATTAGAACTGAAATGGGTTTCGGATGTGTGACGTTCTTAGGATACGTACTGTTTAGTAGCATAATTTAAATTTAATAAAATCGGCCGAATTAGACATAATTCGTTTTGCGGATATATATATTTAATCGAGATTATTGTGGAGGTAGCCATAGTTCAAAGTTTACTAAACCCGACCTAGAGTCATAGCCTATCTTTATATGTCAGAAGAAAATAATAAATTTATAAGTAGTAGATTTTAAAGTCAATAGTAAATTTATTTTCCCGAGGTGCGACCTGAAACCTAGTTCGCACTAGGCCATTCAAATACTTTAACCGGTAATGTTGATTATAATAAATAAAGATGTTCGGGATTTATAATAATATTCTAATACTGCTATATTAAAATTGTTATTATGAAATTAAATAAGTTTGCTTAACAATTGGCAAATAATTATTAACTCAAGAATTTGTTTAGTACAAAGTAAATGTCTACAGGTTTAGAAATGATAGGACGAACGAAACGCGTTTTTGACTTGTGGGAAGGTCAGCGCGGACTGTCACAGCGGGATTATCTTGTTTGGATTTTTATTAATATGAATTGCTAGAACTCTTAAATAATCTAGATTATTGGCATCTAATATGTACGTGATGTAATTGTAGATGATTAAAATTAGTACTAAGGTAGGTTATTGTCGTAGTTATGATTATGACACAACCTTAAAATTGTTAGTTTTAATGTAAACTACATGTTGCATCTAGATTGTTATAAACAAACTAATTAATTGGCAGTTTTCACATAGGCATGTAGGCCGGGACATTGAGTTGATGAAATAGTGTTATCAAAATCATTCATCACGGAAAGATAAAGATATTTTATTTGCAAGTGTGAATACAAAAGTTTAGTTCGGTTAGTATTATTCGGTTCTAGTCTAGTTTTGTGGTAGCGTTTTACCTAGGGTTTTCTAAATTATAGGAAATTAAATATTAATTGTCTGTTGTTGTCTTCTACGTTAGAGAAGGAACGGAGAAAGATAAGGGGGACTCATTTTGTTATAGTCAGCTGTATGATAGATAATCCTCCTAGTAAATATTTCTTGTGATTGCGGTAGCAACATAGAGTGTTTATAGGATGTTTTGTTCATTAACTAATTATCTTCACCGCAGCTGTGGATAGGGATGGCTAAAGTATGTGAACAGGGGTGGAGAAGATAGGTCATTATAAATTAAAATAAATACTTGAATTGCAATATGCCTGACTAAATAGTGCGAAGAGATGGAGTAACTATGTTAGAGAAATTCTCTATTGCATAATATTCGAACTTTTGACATTTTCAATTGTAACTTTAGAATTTTGATTAGAGTATTTAACTAAGCGGGTCCAACGAAGAAGGCATGCTGAAAGCGAGGTCTTTGGTCGTCTATGCACACAATAAAATTATAGATGACACAAGGGAGCATTCTTAATTGGCACTGTTAAATTAGTAAAAGTAGCTTGTTTAGGGTGTTCGAATATTTTTAGTCGCACTGGGCACAAATAGAACTTAGTTAAGCGCGTAGGGTTTATTTTGATTTACCTGGTGAAGTAATTGAATCGAAGTTTCGGAACTGTGCTGTAGAAGTGGGAATTACTCAGCACACAATAAAATTAAGTGGTTTCCATTTAGCTTCATTTCCTAAACTAGCCTTTCTTAAAGTTGCGGAAATTCTGCTGTAAGGTGGTTCCTTTGGGGGCGTCTTGTGAAGTCTAAATCAGGACAATTATACTTGACTAACCTATAGAGAGATAATGTCTTAGGCTGCAGAAACAGAGGCCATTGATGGCATTTCATTTTGGCGTGGTCAGGGGATCTCGTGTTGCTGGGGAATTTTACCATCTGGACGGAAGGCTGAAAAGTAAAGTAGAATGCATAATGAGTAACCAATTAGAGTTACAAACATTCGGGAGATTACCATCTTAATAATGTGTCTTGTGCGAGTGTAAAATTAAAATCATCTAATAAAAAAATAAAAAATAAAAAGAAACTAGCACTATTGAATCACGCAGTTTGGAATTCAGTAAATACGAGAAGGAACTTACGATATTAATTACCATGAATACTAAGACGAAGTGTCACCTTTAATGACTTATTATTTACCGATTTGACCGATTATTAGTAATATAAAAGGTAGGAAGTTAAGTAGAGTTGTGGGGGCGGATAAGATAGTTACCGGTCTGTTTAATTTAAAAAGAAAATGATATTTTTCAAAGGTATAGGAAAGTAAGGGGATATTGACGTATTATATATTAGCAAATGAGACTAAATGTTGTCTTTCGTACATAGTAATAACTAGGGATGAGACATAGTTACTAGATAGGTTTTGGCATAAGTATTTGCTTATACGTATAAGCTCAGTACTTGTCAATTAGTATACAATGTCCAACACGTACCGGGGTATTAACAAGTATTTATCGATGACGCATACATTGACAGTTAGACGGATATACATAGCACACAAACTTCTAATAGATCTGAACTACGGGGTAGCTAGTTCAAAACTCAAGGACGTGTTTCGAGATGCGTACCCCCTTAGAGTGAATGAGTTTTTCCTAAATATTTACGATCGACAACCTTATTGTAAGGCGTTAAGACCTCTATTTGTATGCACGGTGAGTGGGTGTCACTGCGTACCGGACGGAAGCGAGTCTAGTATTCTATCTATTATTATTTGTAGGATTAGACATAGATGTATCTCATCTAAAATAAAGTTATAACTCTTGGGCGATGATGGTATGCCTACTGGTTTTGGTTGATATGGGGGTTTGGTTAAGATTTCTTATCCGCGGAGAGGAAAATAGGTTTCGGTTGAAAGAAGTAGCTAATTAGGGATTGTGGAGGACGCGGGTTCGATCCCTGCCTGAGGTAGACAATTGTTCCGACGTTTCGTTATCTTAGGTAATTATATAAGTTAAGATGAGATTGGTAGCGTTGAAGTATGAAGGAAAGTTTTAATTCAAATTATTAATTATTATTCATTAGCCTAGTTGGAACTAAAACCATGACGGCGAAGTGGTTGATGCTTCACCCACGAAAGATCCCAGGTTCGATCCCTAGGTTGCAACATTTAGATGCGGAACAAGTTGTAAGAAAAGACGTAAGTTAAAAGAAGGCCATGATGACAGATGTACTTGAAATTATTCTAGGAAAATAATTTAAAGAATAGAATAATTGAATGGTTCGGAAGATGTTATAAACTTACGTCGGAATCGTCATAGAGTTGAAGAGTTTTCGCTAGGGGGCGTTAGTAGACAGAGCAAGAGACTGTTATATTGATTTATATTATAATATGATTTGTTGTTATAATGGTAAACAAAAGGCAAATCATTATTCGGAGGTTGTGTATGATTAAAGAAATGGTAGATGTCTAAGTTATTGGGAAATATTTACCGAGACTAAGTTTACTGGGATTTCGTTTCGAACACGAGAACTGGGTATGCGATTATGATTTTGTGTCAGTTGAATAGAATGAGGGGTGTGGGCTATTTTGCAATAAGAAAGCTTATGGAGGAAGGAGTCATTAGGGATTTGGGGAGGAACTATAAATAGTAGGAATATCTTTGAGGGCTAGGATGACAATGAGGTTGGCAAGGAAGGAGGTGCTATTTTGTACTTAATTAAGTACAGGGTTTAGATATAATTCGCCGCAGATAAGAGTGGTACTTTATCTGCTTAAATTCTATCGGGGGCGGCTGTAACGGTACAGAATGAATGGTATCCGTCCGTTAGTAAGGAATGTGTGGGAGTAGCATTAAAATAAATATTAATGCGTAGCACCATTAATATAATAAGCATGAAAAAAGGGAATAATAAACTAGTTCAGAATAATGGTCAATGGTCTAGCGCTTTATCTTTAGTTTGAATTTCGCGGGGACTGCTCTGCGCGTCCCTTGCGACATAGGCGGCGTCTAGCGGAAGTTATTTACGTAAGCTTCGCATAAGGTTGCTAGTTTGACTTCTTTATTTTGAATTTCGCGGGGACTGCTCTGCGCGTCCCTTGCGACATAGGCGGCGTCTAGCGGAAGTCATTTATTTGGGCTTCGCGTAAGGTTGCTAGGTTGACTAGGACTTTATTTTTATTTTGAATTTCGCGGGGCTTTGGGGGTCGGCAAAGTGGTTCACCTACGGGCGGACGCCACCTATGGTCGGAATACGGAACTTTTTATAATTTCACAAAATACAGGATTATTGGCTTAAGTGGATGATTATTGAGAGGGAATTGTTAATAGAAGGCTACATTTAGATATTCAAAGATGTAATATTGGCTATCTGACGAGATTTGGTTAGATTATGGAAAAAAATTAGAATTGCGCGGCGAAAGCGGCAATGAGCGAGCGAGAGGTTGAGAAAAAGACAGAAAGAGAGGTCGGATGATAGCTCCACGTGGCGCGACGCGAAGGCGGGGGGGCATCGGGGAAGCGGCTAGCGATTGGTTGAAGGAAGAAAAGCGGTCTCGCGCGGAAAAATGGGAAGGCGCGTGGCGGGAAAGTTAAGATGCTTGGGAAAATTAGCGGACATTCAATTTTGGGACATCGGCGGTGCGGTCCAACTTAAGAGTGCGGTACTACTCATACGGGGAAAATAGTGTCCGAGCTTTGATAGTGCGCTAAGTGATATTCGAGCTGCGATATTAATTAAGATTCGTGAAATTGAAAGTGATTAATAAAGTAAACTATTGCGATCGCAACTCGAATCCGTTAACGGAATGAAGTATTCTGGGGTACATCGGCGGAAACGAATCACGGTGGCAACAAAAACCTATGTACCTTTCAACAGACTCCGGTCTGGATGATCTTTGATTGTATTTAATAAGATCGGCGTTTTACACTATTACGCTAAACAATACACTATCTTCGACGGAGTAATGGGGGAGAGACAGTTGTCTCCCTAGTGAAAGTTGAAGATAGGTCAGACACCATTTAGCTGGAGGTAGACCCGTATGACCCAGTCCAATCTCGAGTCTACCTCCATACATACAGTGTAGTGATAGGAAAATAACACACTGAGTATACTGGCTCGACTGATAGAACATTTAGGAGTTAGTTGCTTTCAGGGGCAATGCGACTCTCACCACACACCACGAATTTAAATTAAATGAGGCTTGGCCTAGTTTGCAAGGTACACAAAAGGGACTGTTAGTTCGACAAAATATAGGCATTTTCAAGTGAGGAAAGTTGTAGGAAACTATAGGTAGGCGGATATATATATATGGTTAGTTATTAATTCAGACCAATAAGGTAGGGATAATTAAGTTACGGCGCTAAATAAAATTATGATGAAGTGATGTGGGTCCTAGCTAGGCAAGTAATCTGTTACCGCAGGCCGATAAAATTCTAATTGTTTTCCTAAAGTTGTTACCAATTAATTATTCATTTTAAATAATTAATAGAAGCATGATAATATCGTACCATCATTACTTTGGAATACCTAAAAGTCTAGACTGGTTTCCTATTACAAGAAAAATACTAAAAAGTTATAGCAAATAAGCTTAGTCGTACTGTGATGTTTGATTTCTAATGCTGAAATGACCAAACAGGCATTTTTTAGCTTTCCCTGGGATGCAATACGATCTCATATCGCTACACTCTTCAAGGTGTTAAAGTTTTACATCCGATACCTTAGCAAAAATAAGCTGATACAAACTGAACAACTAAAACCAGTTTAGAAACTAGGATAAGTCGTTGAAAGAAGACATTGCAAGCTATGAGCTTCTAATAATCTGAAACATAGAAATAATTGATTGATAACAACCAGCTAATTAGCCTGACAATATGGTCTACTAATACCATTTGAATAGACCTCTTAAGATATGTAAGTACTTACTTCTAATAATATGAAACATAGAAATATTTGATGGGAACAATCTAATCAATCAGACTAATACCTAGTACAGTCAAATTTATACTTATTAAAGTGAGTAAAAGATAGCTTCTGAATGTAATTGATTTAATGATTAACAGGGATAATTAACTACCTAATTTACTGCCTACTAGGAGTATACTAACTAATGATAGTATTCTATTTAAGTTCACTTCCTGAAAGTCAAGGATATTGAATGAATTAAACATCCTTAATAATCTTAAGATGTGATAATCTGCCAATGCTGCCAATCCAATGTAGTTATATTGGAACTTTATAAGACCTGTATAATAAATACTAGGAGTAAATAAAAGTAATTTTACCTGTATTAATAGCATTCTACTTTAGCCACCGCCTGAAGTGGCGTTTGATTAAATTATCCACTCTTTATAGAACTGAATATAAGTTATTGCATTGAATAATTAAGTTCTTAATGTGAAAAGGATATTTGGATGATAGCAAGCCTTGAGATAAACTCTATTGATTTGTGTGGAATAATAAGAATTTAAATTGCTAACACATAGTTCATAATGTAAAATGAAATTAGAGTTTGAGAAGAGATGTAAATTCTCAGTTTGAAAGAATTAAAGCTACAAGCTAATAATTAATGTTAAAGCCAAAGTGGACGGGGCCATAATTAAACAATGAGATGTAATGGCACGCTATGGAGCGGCGGTTGGAGCTCATAAACTTCCACAAGACTTATATTTCCACAAGACTTTTAAACTTCCACAAGACTTATATTTCCACAAGACTTTTAAACTTCCACAAGACTCTTATATTTCCACAAAGCTCCTATACTTCCACAAGACTTTTATAATTCCACTAAACCTTTATATAAATTGCACCAGGCTTCTTATGTATCATGCTACTGATAATAAATAATAATACCTACAAGCTAAGCTATCATCTGATTACCTTTGAGTGGTTACAAATCTTCCCCGCAGCTGCAGTGAAGGATTTAGGTCACAGTTCAGACGGAGTCATTGCTAGGCTACACATATTTATGTTAGGATTTATAGACTGGTAGGTAATTAGGTCAGGAGAAAATAATTTAACACAGGGATAAGCCAATTACTAAACTTTCACGAAAGAACTTGAGTTACTTATATGCGGTTAACAACGGAGGGTTCACTAGACGATCTGGCCAAAATAGTAGTTATTATAATATTACATTGCTTGACTGAAATTCACTGCAAATAGAATTAAGCTATGCTAAGGTTCCATCTTCATACAAACGCTACACACTCTACAAAACTCCAGACACAACCATTAGATTGTAGATAAATTAGGTTAATTAGTTTTAAGAATTAGATAATAATTTAAGTTAAGGTAAAGCGGCGAGGATGTGTGTATGTATTATAAGCTAGCTAGGCATATAGGTGGAAAAGGTTTAGATTTAGGTGTAGCAAATTTATAATAAGAGGGGGGGGAGGTTACAATTCCTATGAATTGATTCGTTAATCCAATCACACAACCATGTTACATTTGCTTTAAAGTAGACTTCATTTTGGTATACGGGAGTGTATAATAATCCTTACTTAGGATGAGTGATCGCAGGGGTGGGTTTACTTCAAAAATGAGTGTTGTCAGTATGCTGTTCGTAGGTACTAGCTAGGTGCTTATGTTATTTCATTCATTCATTCTTTGTTTATAATTAGTTAAGTATGTTGAATTTTTAATAACTTTACACTTTATTACTTGGTAAATAATCATTTGATACACCCGATCATCCTTCCCTAATTGTCACTTGCTTGTTCCAATGTTGTATATTATACCGATGTTGGTTAATCTTCATCAAACTTATCGATAGGTACGTCGAATTTTTAACGGAACATCCCTACTGCAGGGCGACACCTACCGTGGGGTAGGTGAAACTTATTCTAATTGTTCATAGTATACTTCTTATTATTCTTGATATAAGGTTTTGCTTTTCAACGCTAGATGGCGTAACTTGAGCACCAGCTCAAAGTTTTTGTATGAAATAGTGTCCAATAGCCGCTCTATTACTATTTAAATCTCTTTGGCCTACAAAAACGAAAAAGTATAGAGTCTTAGGTAGAATAATCATGAATAAAGACTCGACTTAGTACTGTTTCAACATCAACAATTTAGTTAATATTAAAGTTTATGGTAAAATTAGTAATTATTTAAATCTATGGACAACACAGACCACGCCCACACAGTCCACGCTTCAGCAAGAAACAACTGCACAGCCTGCACATGTGCTTAGGTGGTGAGCCTTTAGCCCGTTAGTCGCTTTTACGACACCCAAGGGAATCTCTATTCCCTTGTGAGGGGTTGGTAGTATTATTTTGATGAGCCCATCGCCGCTCTTTGCTATTGGATGTATGTGCAGTCTTTAGTCCATTAGTCGCCTTTTACGACACCGAAGAGAAGAGAGGGGTTGATAGTATTATTTTTTGATGAGCATATCGTCGCTCTATGCTGTTGGATGTATGGGCAGTCTTTAGTCCGTTAGTCCCCTTTTAAGAAATCGAAGAAAAGTGAGGGGTTGGTAATATTATTTTGATGAGCACATCGTTGCTTTATGCTGTTGGATGTATGTGCAGTCTTTAGTCTTTTAGTCGCCTTTTACGAACCCGAAGGGAAGAGAGGGGTTGGTAGTTGGTAGTTGGCAGTTGGATGTATGCGCAGTCTTTAGTCCGTTAGTCGCCTTTTTTGACACCGAAGGGAAGAGAGGGGTTGGTAGTATTATTTTGATGAGTCCATCGCCGCTTTATGCTGTAGGGTGTATGTGCAGTCTTTAGTCCGTTAGTCGCCTTTTAGGACACCCAAGGGAAGAGATGGAAAGACTGCACATACCTACTATCCAACAGCATAGAGCGGAGATGGGCTCAGAAAAATAATACTACCAACCCTTCTCTTCCCGTGGGTGTCGTTTAAGCAACTAACGGGTTAATTTTTAATAAAATAAACCAATTCATATTGTATTGAATTATTTAATTTTCTCGCATTCGTAGTGAAAAACATAGTGTGACACACGGCGCTAAAAACCCATTAAAACTCGGTTTCTATTTACTCCCTCGCTAAAGCTCGGGAGTAAAACTACCTCGTATATAATGGGTCATTTTAGCCCCTTGTATAACAATCTACTATTTCACTCCTCTTGCTCAAAAAGACCGTCATTGTAGCGTACTAGAGCGAGGCTAAAATAGCTTTTCTTGCCCTAGGAAAAAAAGTATTTTTTTTTTAAATTTTTGTCTGTTACTTGACAATGAGCCTACAAAAACGAAAAAGTATTTAGTCATAAGTAAAATAATAATGAATAAAGACTCGACTTATTACGGTTTACTTAGATCAACAACTTTTTAGAGATAGTTATTATTAAAGTTTATGGTAAAATTAGTAATCATTTGAATCTATGGACAACACAGACCACGATCACACAGTCTACCCTTCAGCAAGAAACAACTGCACAGTCTGCACATGTGCTTAGGTGGTGAGCCTTTAGCCCGTTAGTCGCATTTACGATGGGTGTCGTAAAAGTAAAAGGGAAGAGTTGTGATAGTATTATTTTGTTGAGCCCATCGCCGCTTTATGCTGTTGTATGTATGTGCAGTTTTAGTCCATTAGTCGCCTTTTACGAGACCCAAGGGAAGGGAGGGGTTGGTAGTATTATTTTGATGAGCCCATCGCCGCTTTATGCTGTTGGATGTATGTGCAGTCTTTAGTCCATTAGTCGCCTTTTAGGACACCGAAGAGAAGAGAGGGTTGGTAGTATTATTTTGATTAGCCCATCGTCGCTCTATGCTGTTGAATGTATGTGCAGTCTTTATTCCTTTAGTCCCATTTTACGACATCGAAGAAAAGCGAGGTGTTGATAATATTATTTTGAAGAGCCCATCGTTGATCTATGCTGTTGGATGTATGTGCAGTCTTTAGTCTGTTAGTCGCCTTTTACGACACAGAAGGGAAGATAGGGGTTGGTAGTATTTTTTGATGAGCCCATCGCCGCTCTGTGCTGTAGGATGTATGTGAAGTCTTTAGTCCGTTAGTCGCCTTTTACGACAACCAAGGGAAGGAAGGGGTTGGTAGTATTATTTTGATGAACCCATCGCCGCTCTATGCTGTTGGATGTATGCGCAGTCTTTAGTCCGTTAGTCGCCTTTTACGACACCGAAGGGAAGAGAGGGGATGGTAGTATTATTTTGGTAGTATTATTTTGATGAGTCCATCGCCGCTTTATGCTGTAGGATGTATGTGCAGTCATTAGTCCGTTAGTCGCCTTTTACGACACCCAAGGGAAGAGATGGAAAGACTGCACATACCTACTATCCAACAGCATAGAGCGGCGATTGGTTCATCAAAATAATACTACTAACCCTTCTCTTCCCTTGGGTGTCGTAAAAACAACTAACGGGTTAATTTTTAATTAAATAAACCAATTCATATTGAATTGAATTGTTTTATTTTCTCGCATTCGTAGTGAAAAACAGAGTGTAACACACGCCGCTAAAAACTAATTAAAACTCGGTTTCTATTTACTCCCTCGCTAAAGCTCGGGAGTAAAACTACCTCGTATATAATGGGTCATTTTAGCCCCTTGTATAACAATCTACTATTTCGTTCGCTCCAGTAGGGCCCCCATTTTCGCTGAAAGCGCGACTCGCCCGTGATACCCTGAGGTTTAGGGCCACGAGAAGGTATGAGGGCTCAAAAGACGCGGAATTAGAAGGGGTTTAAAATTATGTAAAAATATTTTGGAAAAGTAAAAAACTATTTTTGGAAATGAAAAAAAAACCGACTCTTTTGACCGATAAATCGTGTGTTTCCCAGAAAATTCCCGATATGTCGAGAACAGGGCCGAATTTAAAAAAATAAAAAAAGCACCTCGGTATTAAACTAAGGAACATTTTACCTTTTTACACTATTTTTGATATTAGTGACGGTTGAGGCTGTAGAGGTGCCCTTAGCCGCGAGTTTGCGCGGTGCGAGGTGCGATATCACGCGGCGGGCTGCTCGCGTGCGGCCACGAGGACGTATGAGAGCTCAAAAGACGCGGAATTCGAAGGGTCTTAAGATGATCTAAAAATATTTTGGGTAAGTTAGTTTTGAAAAAATACATTTTTTTTTGGTTCTGAAAAAAAAAAATTATCGAAAGAAAAATTACACGTTCATTTTCAATGCCCTTTCAAATCGTGTAGAGCACGAGATCTGTGGATTTTTTAACTGTGGCAAAGAACGGGCGTAAGAAAGCACAGCGCACAGAAACAACGACATTTACAAAAAAAAAACGTCGTTACCAGGTCAAAAAATACAAAATATGAATTTAAAAATAATAAATAATGCAATACAATACTACAATACAATGTCAATTAATCGAAAACTTGCCCTCAGATTGGGCAGATTTATTGCTAACAATGAGTTTGACTCTTAGAATAGAATAGAATAGAATAGAATACATTTTATTTGCGTCAAACATGGTATAAAGGTGTTGATAAATAAAGTTGTTCTCATGTTTAGCCATTTTCAAAACAGCTTGCAAATCTCAATATAGTTTCAGTTTTATAGTATAAATGTAAAAAAATTACATTTATACTATAAAACTGAGTCACAAAACTACCAATTACACATTCACAAACTTACATTCTTTGATTATATACATGTCACTTACATTATTTTATCTTATTCGGTAAAATTATTAAATATTAAATAAAAATAATCCAAAATACAATACTTATTTTATAAAACTATGTCAAATTAGCTCCGCTTATTAAAAAACTCCTTAACACTATAGAAGTTGTGACTCTTAAGCCATTTCAACAATTTCTTTCTGAATAACCCATATT
Organism: Scoparia ambigualis; assembly: GCA_963921215.1. Lineage (NCBI taxonomy): Eukaryota > Metazoa > Arthropoda > Insecta > Lepidoptera > Crambidae > Scoparia > Scoparia ambigualis. The sequence goes on along the minus strand of OY992520.1, from coordinate 24,105,691 downwards.
CTAAAGTTTTAAAAATTCATTCGGAATATTATTAAAAACATTGACGCACATAGCTAAACAGCTTTTTCTATATTTATCCGATTTAGGAATAACATTTAGTGTCAATTTATGTGGCTCTCTACGCAGTCTTGCTTGCGTTTAGACAATCACTAGATTTTATGAAAAGTTGTAGGTTCTTTTTTACAAAGTTACAAATTTCTAAAATATACAATGAAGGCAACGGTAATAAACCAAGACTTTTAAACAACGGCTTACAAGATTCGTCAGGCGGAATTCCGCAAATCGCTCTGATGCATTTTTTTTGTGCGATAAAAACTCTATTGGAGTCTGTGCTGTTGCCCCACATCATAAGACCATAACGCGCTATCGATTCTACGTACGCCTGATAAGCTACAATAGCCGTTTTCTTATTTGTGACTTTCTTTACTTGATTAAGTGCATATGCAAATTTATTAATTCTGTTACATGTGTTATCGACGTGTAGTTTCCAATTTAAATCCTCATCAATAGTACATCCCAAAAATTTTGTATGTGGTTCTTTTTTGATTTTATTAATATTTAATTTAAAATTGTATTTTGCGTGTTTTGATTTGTTAAATTGAATATGAATTGATTTATTTAAATTTAATGTCAAGTTATTGCCTTCTAGCCATTCTATTACTTTATTAATTGTGTAATTGATGTCCGCTTCATGATTACAGATTGAATTGTTATATGTCTTATTAGACGTTACTATTATAGAAATGTCATCAGCATATAAAATGCACTTATGGTTTGCCACGTCAGTTATGCCATTAATGTATAATAGAAATAATATAGGTCCTAAAATGCTTCCCTGGGGAACGCCCTTAAGAGTTACGCGATAATTTGATGAGTACGAGACCATTTCATTATTCATAATCCTATCTATAATTACACACTGTTTTCGATTGGTCAAGTATGACGCTAGCCATTCTTGTGTAATGCCTCTTATTCCTACAAATTCAAGTTTCTTCAAAAGAATATGATGCGAAACAAAATCGAAAGCTTTAGACAGATCAAAAAATAGTCCTGTTGTCAAGCGGTTGTTATTAATATTAGTGAGTATACTATCCAAAAGAGAGTAAGAAGCCAATGACGTGGATCTATCCTTTCTGAAGCCATGTTGCTCATCTTGTAAAATCCTGAATTTTTCGCAGAACTCAAGAAGTCTTCTATACATACATTTTTCAAATATTTTTGAAAATACCGTTATCAGAGTAACAGGACGGTAGTTACTGACATCGTCCTTTTGACCCTTTTTGTATAGTGGTTTTACTACCGATAATTTTAATGCGTCAGGAAAAATACCTGATTTAAACGATAAATTCACTAGATCTGTTAAGATACCTATTATGCTATTTACAATGGCTTTAATTATTTTTGTGTTAACTCCATCATAACCTTCTGAGTTTGTGTTATTCAATGACATTATTTCTCTTTTTACGTCGTCTTGTGTCATCGGCTTTAGAAACATTGAATTAGGTATCACCTTCTTGGTGATATTCTTTTGTGCATTACCGTTTGAGGGATTTGAGGGGTTATTTGATACGTCAATGAAATGATTATTAAATACAGTGGCAATGTCAATGGGATCCTTATGGTTAACATCATTTAATTTTATTGATAGAATATTATCTTTTTTTTTATTAACAACTTCATTTTTTATTACTGACCAAGTTGCTCTACACTTGTTGTCGCTTTTATCTATAAATTTTATATTAGAATGTCTCTTAGAATTATATATGCATTTTTTTAATAGCTTGGAGTATGTCAAATACTTATCCCTATTTAGTTCTTTTAGTTTTACAGCTTTTTTTAAGCCATTGCTAATCCATTTATAATTGTTTTTAATTTGAGCTTTGTAATTTAATTCGTATTTTTGAAAGCAAAGATTGTAAAACATGGTAAACATTTCCTGGAAATTATCAAAATCGTTATTAATGTCAGTTTCTGCATAGACCTCTGACCACGATAGACTGTTAATACATTCTTTAAATTTGTTGATATTTTCCCAAGAGTAATCTTTTCTGTAAATAAAATATGATTCCGGTTTAAAATCCTTTTGCTGAACGGGAAAGCTTAATAGTTGCGCTGTCTCATGGTCTGATAAAAACAATGGTAGCACAACAGCATCAGCATTTTTTAAGTTACTAACGATGTGGTCAATGCATAAATCTTTTCGTGTCGGAACGTTAATGTGCATTTTCAAGTTATAATTGTTGCATAGATCGTGTAAGTAAGATGTGATTTTCCCAGGTTTGAGAGTATTAATATTGAAATCTCCTGCTATTATAATTTTATTATTAGACTTATTCTTTAAAGTTATATCATGTAGAATATAGTTCAACCTTTCTAAAAATGTGTTGGGGTATGATGTTCGGGTCCTGTATAGAGCAATTACTACTAAGTTGTAAAAAGGAATCTCAACACCAATCTCTAAACTCGATATTGTTTTTAGTTAATATGCATGTTCCACCTCTTTGTTGATCCCTACAAAAAGATGCGGCTAATTTATAATTCCTAACCCTGACATAGTTATCATAACCAGCTTTTAGGAAAGTTTCCGTTAGACATAAAATATCTGGATCTTCATCTTTTTGTTGTAATTGTTCTAGAGTTATTTCCAGCAACGATTGTTTCGAAAGAATACTGGCAATATTCTGATGCATTATTTTAAAATGTACATGTTTAGGTTCGAAAGGAGCTTTTCTTGTGTAATGTAGGAAAGTAGTGTGGTATAGTACCCTTTTTATTTTCGGTTAATTTAATCTCATCAAAGTCGATAAGCGATACACGCCTCCCATTATTAGTAAATGGATTACTCTGCGCAAAATAGTATGGTATTGTGCCTTTTTGAATTTGTTTATTGGCAAGAATTGGTTTATTACCCACTATCAAATTCCTAAGCACTTTAACATCTAAATATTTGTCGTGATAGTCAATACAATTAATGATGTGGTTAATAGATTAGCACATGTTATGTAAATTATTATAATTACAATTTACAAAGTGGCAGTTTTTATACTGTTTACATAATTTTTGAATAATATTATTTAGATTGTATACATTCAAATATTCGTTTTTAAAAATATTGAGGACAATGATATTATTTTTTATATGTCTGTTAAATAATGTACGTAGCTGCGACAATAGAACTTTTTTATCGTAATCGTTTTCCCCAATACATATAACCATCACATCCTTCGCTGCCAAATTCATTTTCTGACATTCTCGTAATACCTCGGTACTGATGGCGAATGGCTTTAGCTCAGCTTTCACTTTGTATTTTCCGTAGACAGTATTTTCTCTGGAGCGAATTAGTGCGGATGACAGATTGATGCACTGTTGTGTGCCAAAGATTAATATTTTGCTTGTACAGTCTTGTGGGCAGTCATCAACATTTGATGTCTTTCGCAAGTACGAGTATTTAGATGGGCAGTTAACAGGTAAAATTATTTTTTGCTTTAGTGAGAGAATGTTGTTCGACAATTCAGCAATTTCGTTCTCTGCACTCTTCAGCTTATTTTCGAGGTCAACAATTCTATGTTGAAGGGTATTAACAATTTGATCGCATTTTACACAATTATCTTTCTTGACAATTGATGATGATCTAGGGGTTGAAAACGTTGATGGAGTCCGTGGTAATTGCGATTTATACTTATTTTCTGAAGTGCGACTTGTTTCCGCTAACGGTGATTGACATAATGTCTTCAGCATACTATTTACTTTTTTCAACTTGTCAATCTGTCGGTTTAACTGATTATTTTCAAGTATCGTATTGTCAAGTTCATTTTGGGTACATGCGAGATCATTTTTTAAGGAATTTATGGTTTCCTCCATTTCTTGAACTGTGATCGAATCAGTTAGCGTAAAATCAACACTTTTAGAAAGAGGGCCCGGCGTCATTGATAATTCGTCTGATGTATTGACTACTGTGAGAACATGAGAGTCATTAAGTTGTGAGCTTGTTGTAGGTGTAAGTTATGCATTGCCCGTACACTCAACCGTTTTTCATGTCATCATTTTTTTTTTGCGTGTTGTGATGTTGAATATCTGTTACTTATGTTGTGTGTTCAGTACTTTAGATCTACATTCATTGCATTTCCAGTTTTTTTTTGAATCCGGCTCCATTATACGGTACAACTTTTCTGACAGCCCCACGCAGTCAAACTCTTATCTATTTTTACACGACGAACAAACTACTGTACTTCTTGTGTCGACTTCGGTTTTGCATTTATAGCATGTTGTTGTTACTTTGCGGCCGCTATTCGTATTAGCATTTTTCTTATCATTTGCTTTTGTTGACATATTTAAAGTGAAGCGAAAAACATATAATTCACAACAAAAAGAGTTTCAATATTTTGCTATGGTTGGAACCCGAGCTATTAAAGGTTAGACGCAACCGCTTAGCCGTTACACCAGCGGGCGCCTAGTCTTAGTGTACGAATTTGCGTATAGGTTCCGCTTCAATGTTATCAGACTACCTCGGAGAGTATCGGGATCTATCGGACGAAGCCGGCTCTTGTGTGATCGATCAGCTGAATCACACAGCTGTTTGACACTGCTTAAATTCACTGTCACTACAACGTATTTTTCCGGTTTTGATTTTGTTCATATCACTTCACTTTCATTGATTATTGCTTAAATTTATCATAGTTCAATTTATAACATGTTAATCTTCAATTTAGTGTAGATTTTATTATTTAAATGTAACTTTTAACTATCACAGTAATTTTTTTAAACGGAGCTCCTTTGAACAGTACCGCACCGTGGGAGGGGAGCGGGCGAAGTCGTTTAGTTAGTTGTGTGCTTTTGTTTATGTTGGAAAGCCTGTGCCCAGCTGTAGGATGTTTATAGCCTGATGATGATGATGATGATGATCTATAAAAATAAATTTCAATGGCCACGAATGTATGTTCCATCACTTCAGAACAGCTGCACCATTGGACTAATTCTATTCTTTATTTTTTCATAAATAATAAATAATAATAAATGTTTTATTCATTTCAAGACTTAATGTAACAATATTAGGTGAAGTCTTCCTCTATTAAATGCAGAAGCACCTGTACCAAAGGAAGTCGCTCTTCCTTCACTTAAATTATAACTATTGTGTTAACTAATACATGTGATAGGAACTATCGCATGTATTAGTAGAAAATAAGAACTATCATTTAAATACATGCTTTTTATACTTTTAGAAAATAAAAAAGAATTTAATTAAATTTATATAAAAGACAAAAAAAAAATTATTAGGAAAATTACTTACGTGAAGTGTAGGTGTAGTGTGTTTGTTTTGTGGCGATGGTGTGTAAATGTGTGTGAGAGCTTATAGCTTTGTGCGATCAGCACATTTAGCCAGTGTCAAGTTTTTAATAGTAATTATTATTTTCTTTACTTAAGTGGATGATAATGATTGACAATGAAAGTTTAGTGGTAAATGATTTTCCCCCAAACCCCTCGAGACTCAATAAAGCTGTGGGTACTTTATTGAGGTCTCACACGGACTTCTTAAGAGAATTTGAAAAGTGATGTTGCACTGTTTTGTTTACTCGTGCACGTTCATGAACACTTAACAGTAAATAATCCACCATTATTTCACATTAATTTATGACAAAACATAAATCATAGAAAATAATACAAATCTGCAGACATGACGCTTCACTTTCCCTCCAAGAACTTCTATTATTGTTTTGTTTGTAATTGTCAGGAAAAGGTTTGTGTGAATGAAAATCTTTAGTTTTTTTTAAACATTTTCATCATAACTTAGAACATCGGCGCCAGGACGCATGTCTATCAGTTTTTTATAGGATACACTTCGGAGAGGACGACGAGGAGAAGAGGACGAGGACGACGATGATGAGGAGCAGCTTTGCTGGAAGGCCGAGTAGACGGGAAAGGGCTGACTGCGAGCCGGGGAGGTGGATGGGCGGTGACGCATTTGCTGAGCTGGGTGGAGCGGTTGGTGAGTAGGCTGATCGTAGGCGCGGTGAGGCGATGGAGCTGAGGAGCGGCCACGGTAATGGTCGGGTTGTTGCTGAGCCATCTGAGCATAAGTGCGATGGGGCAACTGTGGAGGCGCGCGGCTACGAGAACAGGGCCGGGCAGGGCGTGAATGGGCTGCGGCTGGGCTATGTTGGAGAACTCTGTCTCCACACAGCGCGCGTGCTCCTCGAGGTAGGAGATGAGGTCACTCAACGTGGGCAGGGTGCTGCTAGACCCGTGTCTGCGTTCAAATAACGTGCGGAGCTCACCCTTAAGCTTTCGCACCACTATCGACACAAACACGTAATCGTCTCCTATGGGCAAATCTAAATTGTTGAGGGCACACTGAGCCGATATGAGCGGCGTGAGGAACAGTGTGCGGATGTTCGAGCGCGTATGGATGCTTGGCAGCCCCAGGATGATGTCCACAAAACTATCAATGAGAACCCGGCGGTTCTCGTACCGCTTGGTGAGGATGTCCATGGCCACGGCAAAATTTTCATTGGTAACCTTTAAGTGGGACACCATACTTAATGCCTCACCGCTGAGACTTGAGAATAGGTAGTGGAGCTTGACTGCGTCCGACAGGGTCGCCATGTCGTCAGTCAGACTCCTAAACAGCGCAATGAAGGAAGGCCAGTCCTCCACTTTTGAGCTGAACCTGGGCAGCGCTATCTTGGGGAGGACGGCTGTGGGCGTATTGACGCCGAAACTGGGCTGAGCGCTATGGGTTGGGGATGACGTGGAAGAGGGTAAGATTTCCTTCCTAGCCACAAGAATCCCAATGTACGCCCCGGAGGCTTTTGTGTGGTTCTCAGTGTATGCCTTCTCGGTCTTCTCGTCCAGGTCCTCCTCGTCAAGAATGCTATAATACACTGAGTCCAGCTTCTCCTTTATGCCCTGTATCTGTGCGAAACGCACGTTGAATTCCGTTATGGAATGTTTGGTGTCGCCAGCAATGATCAGTGATCCCATCTCTAGGAGCTGGTGTAAAGCTTTGGCGGCCTCCCTAAATATCGCGGCTTGTGACTTGGTCGGCATCGCGATGAATAAAAGGAGACAAAGAAAATAATAAAAAATAAAAAAATTAAACAAATTTAAAGGCAGTAAAAAGAACAACACCCTGTATATATTCTATAGTTGGGCTGGAGGTATTTGTTTACTAAGGTAAGGGCAAATGGGCTAAAATTAACGCAACAATAAAGAAAGCAAAACTAAGTTGGGGCGCCTTGTATATGGCCTACGGGTGGGCAAACGCGTGTATGTGTATGTGTATGTCTGTGTATACTGTCTGTGTACGCAATATTAGCCGACCGCAAAACAAACAACAAACAAAACAAAACAAAGGAAATCACGTCATCCGTAGCCCACTATTGGGCAAGGCGCTCACAGTCGGGGAGACCTGTAGCGGATCCTAGCGCGAAGAATGAGTCGGTCGCAGAAAAAATAAGTAAACAAAATAAACAAATAATTAAAACTTAATTATAAAAAAATGGGATAATTGTGTCCCACAAGTGGGCAAACGTGTGTAGAAGCGAAGTCGACGCACGCAAATAGCCGTAAGCGATATATAAAAAAAAAACTGATGAAGCTAAATGAAACACACTAAGCTCATGTGGTGAGCACGCACGAGATTTGAGCCGATTTAACACGACAAGAACATAAAAAATTCATTAAAAAATAAAACGGGAAAAACAACAATATCGTCGTCTAGACGCGGGTGTGTTATACGTAACTAAAGTTATATGTGCAACCGATAAACGTAACGCAAACGTAACGCAATAATTTAACTACTAATTAAACTTAATGTTTCATTAGACAACGATCGTATAGGTAGGTACAAGTATTACACAGGTAGTACACTAGCTCGCTCAAATCACAAAAACATTGTATGACACCATAGATCTGTGATCCTGGATCAGACAATGGGATGCATACACGAAAGCAACATCAAAACAACATGCAGAAATAATTGCGTCAAGATAATTCGGATGTTGTGTGGTCGCAACCCTACCACAAACAAATTATAACTACCTCACCAAATTTTTATTGGGGCAGGGTAAAGTTATGTGAACAAATGAATTCCGAAATGATGGCACAAATTAGATTATGGGCGGAAACAATTATTTTTTAGTGGACTGTAATTAAAGGAGCTGATGGAACGTGAGACCAAGTTATGGTGAAATGGTAAAAGAATACTTGTTACGGGAAGGTCGCCGGCATTAATATTACCGGTTCGAAGATGACCAGAATGTTACGGCGAAAGGCGTTCGCAGTAACAGCGGCGAAATAAGGGTTAGGCAGGAGGTATAAGGGAATAAAGTACTTACAGGGATGATGAGTTACAGGAACCGGGGGGCGAGCTGACCACGGGCGGCGAGGTAGGTTGGTTTCCTGGCGCACAGTCACTACACTAAACTATTCACTAGGGGCAGTTCGTTAGACGTTAGGCGTAACTTTACACATATGCTATTATTGCTATTGCTTTATTTCGAAGGCTGATTTCAAGGGCGCGCGACGCGTGGTTTCGTCTTGAGATCTCAAAAGGGACTAATCTTGCGCGGGCGCCGTCAGTCAAAATGGCCGCGCGACGGGTTAGTGCAGTCCAATATGCACTCTATTCCGGCGCAGAGACGGCTGTTATTCGTTGCGCTGTGGCGCAAACAGTGTGCAATGGAATTATTCGATTTAATTCCTCCATCCCCTTTCTACCATAGGACAACCAGACAAACTGAGCGACGTCATAGATTCACTGTGGAGATTCCGCATATGCGTACGAAGCGTTTTGCGTCTACTTTCATTATTCGTACTGCAAAGCTGTGGAACTCCCTGCCAGAGTCGGTGTTTCCTATAAGGTACAATATTGGGGTCTTCAAATCACGAGTGAACAGGTCTCTTCTGGGCAAGCATGTTCCACCGTAGGCTACATCATCACTTACCATCAGGTGATATAGTGGCCAAATGCAAGCCTAACACACAATAAAAAAAAATCGTCTTGGCTTTATTTTTAAAGCGGAATGATTTTTTTTGACATTCATTTATAATTAGCTGCCCAGTTAAAATCAAAGTGAATTTCTATCTTAAAAAATGAGAGACGTTAAATAAAAAAACTTTCTATAAGTATTTAATTTTCTTCTCATCTCTAAAATAACCAACTTTGTTAATTGAAACGGAGCTAGCGTAACCGCGGCGGTGCTAGAATGAATACTTACTTGGAGGAAGAGGGATTGCACACCTCACGTAATAGCTTCCGTAACCGTCCGTCTTTAGGGTACCGCAGTGATAAGTTACCTAATCTAAAAAAGAACTTTTTTTTTGTGAAATCTATATTTACGTATTTAAAAATAAAAATCTACGAATGTATGTACGCGCATTATTTCAGAACGACTGCACTTATTTGGGATTCTTTTTGTGTATATTAATTGCTAGGAACAAGTTTATAAGAAAAAAAAATCGGGTGGCTAGTATTTTTTTTTATATAAGAAGGAGGCAAACGAGCAGGCGGGTCAATCACCGCCGCCCATGGACACCCGCAAAACCAAAGGAGTCGCAGATGCGTTGCCGATTTTTAACAAAGGAATAGGGTTAAGGAAGCAATAGGAATTGTGAGGTGGGGGGAAGGGGCCTCCGGAACTCTCACTGGCCGGACGAAACACAACAGCACCAAGTGCCATTATTTCACGCCGGATATTCGTAAGAGTGGTATTACCCCGGGCGAGCCGGCCTAATGCGTGATGCAACGCAGCGTGGCTCTAAAACTCAGTATAGTAATATCTATTAATTGCAATATAAATGGCAACTTAGACAACAATTAGGGCAATAATGAGTTATGCAGAGTCGGTACAATGTTACCGGACTCGTAATGTTTATTTTAAAAGAAACATAAACATTTCTTTTCTATTTAACCGTCTTCGCTTTTTTCCTTACACTTCCCTTCATCCCTTAATGATGGTGCCCTACAATGCTGATTAACATTTTGTTAAGGAAACATACTAATATAATAATTATACGAGTAGTGGTAGCTAGCCGGGCGGACTTCGAACAAGCTGTACCACAAACTTATTCTGACAAGATTTGCGAAGTAAACTGTTCCGTTCAAGTCGAGACGCTAAATCTCCACTTCGACGGTGAACTAAGCAGTCGTGCGTGAGTTATTTCGTTGTTGTGCTGTGAACACATCCATAATAGTCCCGGTAACCTCCCAATCTTACCCGTGGCGCGTAGCGGTGAAAGAATACTACCACCTCTCTCTTCCTTTGAGTGTCGTAAAAGGCGACTAACGGACTAAAGACTGCACATACATCCAACAGCATAGAGCGGCGATGGGCTCACCACCTGTCATGCTAAGCACATGTGCAGTCGCTACTTATTTGGTGAAAAGTTGATTATGAAAAGGACTTTTGCTGTCCTCATTGCACAGCCCTTCCCATTGCCCATCCCTATCTACTGACCCCAATAGATAGGGTATCGCAACTGGAACTAGGGTCCGGTTGTGTTTTCAAGGGTACTACCTTGGCCGGCCAGGGGGCCTTGACCGGCGCTTCCGGCGGGGTCCGGACGTGGGTTGGACTCGTAGTGGCTCGTGGTTAGCTGTAGAGCTTGGGAATGTTCGTTTGTCCTGGTATTGTGTGCCAGGACTTCCAAACTCGCGCACAGCGAGCGGGACTTAGTAGTGGTCTCTGAGGGGCCAGAAGCAAAAAGTCCTGCGGAGAACGTGAGTTGCCCTTATAGTTGGCAGCTTTGTCCGGTAGTTCTCATTGGACATTGGTGTTGACATCTCCGGTACTAGTCTGGATAACTAGTAGAGGCGGCCCCCTAGATGCCGTAGCCTCCAGTCCAGCCAGCCGCGTAGGACGTGGGAACTGGCTAGGCGCCTGGATGGGTTCCGAGAAGTGAGTGTGCTTACTACTCTGCTACCAAGTTGGACACTTGGGAGTCGACTTTAGAGTCGACGACCCTAGCAGTGGCTACTGCGAGTTGTGCCCTTCGTGCAACGAGAAGTGAGCGACCTCGACAGCTCCGGTTACCTATCTGGACAATAGGCAGTGAACTACATGTGTTCACGGGGAGACTCTCCCGAGATACTAGTCTTATGAGTACCGAATGAAGAGCGCGCTTCGGCGGGCACTGATTTGGCGTCAAGACCTAACGCAGATGGTCTCCTGCGCGAGTGTTCTACTGGCGCAGGGACGTCTGGCACTTCTTGCAATAACCTAACGTTTGGTCTCGAGGTGCCAGTACAAATAAAACTTAGTGATGTAAGGAGAGGGGATGTCCTCATTGCCAAGTCTCTGACTAACCCTTCGGGGATAATAGTCGTGATTATATATATGTTTAAGGGTGGATTCGACCAAACTGGAATAAGACTTACTCCGAGATTAGTCTATACAAATTCGGCCTTTAATCTAGCTATAAGACCTTATTCCAGTCTGGTAGAATCCACCCTTAGTAACCTCTTAATTCGCTTGAGTTAGGAATAGTAAAATTTCAGGTACTTTATTGTACTTTTTTAACACTTTTATGATTTGTAAGCCAATACCCGTCAATTGTAGCTATGACTTGACAAAACCAAAGTTATCGCTCACGCTTGTCAATAGTAACGTAAAAAAGTGCAATACGGAACCCAATGCAAAGTCTCTGTGGCGTGCTTGCCCGTTTTTTTGTTACGCCTAGCTCGCCGAAAAGATGAAAGTTCAAGTCCTATTTGCTGGCCGCCCGGGGGTTAAGTGTCAAAGAGTCGACATCAAAGTGATGAAGTGTACACAATGTGGGGAGGCCCTGGCGGAATGTTGATGCTGTTAGCCTTAAGGATATTTTGTCTGTGAGAATACGTGGCCGTTGTACCGTGCGAATGGCTGTACTATCAGCAGCGTTGACGGGGATTGGATTCTATTTTTTTTGTAGAGTTGCCTGTCTTCCTGTGATGTGTGCAAGATGTTAAGAGTAACGTATGCAAAAAGGACGTGGACGCGATTGCGTGATGCTGTCCCCTTTAAAAACTAGCAAGATTTTATTTCTACAAAAAAACCATGTTAACTAAAATTTTTCCTACACTTAAACCAAGTATCTAACTCAAGTCAGTTTTTTAAATAAAAAAATGTTATAAACATGTTTTATCATGAGCAGGATTTGAACCTGCTCCTTTCAGAAATTCCGAGTTTAAATTTTGCTAGTGGAGTTTTTTTTCTATTTTTTCCAAATCGCGATTTATTTGTCACAAATTTTGCGTTATATTAGGAATAATATAAAATGCTTCTAAGTAATATTAGTTTCGTTGAAACTTGTTTTTAATATTTATTTATTTATTTGTAAAAGGTACACTGACAGATTACTGTCATTACAAAACATACAAACATATTCCACATGATAAAACTAGACAATAACCCAAAATTAGCGTACACAGCATGACAATTATTTCTACATTTTTTTTATCATAATCGCAATCACTTTCGCTTACTTCCACATTTTACGCATCAGAAAGAGTAACATCCAAAAAAAGTTCTTAGCCATTTTGTAGTCTTTGATAAACTATATTTTACCAAAGCGTACCGGCGATAGTTCAAAACAACACTACATTTTCCAAAGTAATACATTTTAACACCATTGAAGGCGAGATACGAAGGCTTTAACTTAATAAAATCTGCTGCCTCCTTTGACGCTGTGGCGCAGTGCTTTTGTGGAGCCATAACAACGCCTTTGACTTTAATATATGCAGTTTAGATTTAAACTCACTGCGTTAAAGAGTACTCTGCTCTTTATAACGGAGTCGTTGTATGTTAAAAATTCAAAAACAACTGAATAAGTTTATAGTGATAGAATAGGTATTTTTAAAAACTAAACAAATGAAGAATGTTGTCCTCCGACCTCGTTGGTAGAGTGTGCCGCACGCTGGTTTGGCGTCACCATCTCTTAGGTCTCGAGTTCAATTCCCGGAAAATTGACTACAACTTAGTTTGCCCACATTAGTTTTAAAATGCTTATTCTATGTTTTCTATATTTTTGCGTGTGCAATAAAGCGTTTTATCTATCTATGTACAACTTAGAAATAACTTTTTTTCCAAATTGACTCGGGTCTGGGTGATTTCAATGTATAATAAGTATTCATTTAGTTATGTTTATTAACCCATTAAAAACAAGATACAATTAAGCTTAAATTGGTCTAAATATTTGGTATTTTCTTTTTTATAGTTTGAACGAAAACTACACAATTGAATTAATACTTTATTTCGTCTTTCAAATAAGTTTTTTGTGGCGTCATTAACGTTAATTAGCGCTCAAGAAATGCAGTTATAACAATTCAATGTAATATATATTTAATAATACTAAGTAAAAGTACAGAATATCATAAACTGCCCCCTTACTCTTGAAGTCGATCCCCATCGATCGAGATTCCTATTGTGAAGTTTCGTCATAAGTTACGATACAAAGCATTACCTACTTTGGATTCATATTGCGCGGATATTGAGTGTACTAAATGCAAAGGACAATGACCAAACCAGCCTATTCGATATCTATTGCGTCTTAATCATTAACATATCAAGTGTTCTCTTAAGTTATAATGATTGGCCGGCTCACTGGCCGGACGAAACACAACAGCACCAAGTGCCATTATTTCACGCCGGATATTCGTGAGACGGTGGTATTACCCCGGGCGAGCCGGCCCAATGCGTGCTGCAACGCAGCGGGGCTCTACCACTCAATCAGCGTCATTTAGCACCACCCAGGGGTCACGTGTAGGGTCTCAAGGGTAAACCTACGGACGTGAGTAACTCAGTGTGTTCAGCGTGACAGGTAGTGAGCCCATCGCCGATCTATGCTGTTGGATGTATATACAGTCTGTAGTCCGTTAGTCGCCTTTTACGACCCTCAAGGGAAGAGAGGGAGTGGTAGTATTCTTTACAAGACACGGTATTATTTTATTTTAAAAATGATAATACTGATGATAAAGCAAAGGAAAAGTCAAAAGTCTTTACATTATCACTTGACTTGGCAGCAACTTGTGACAGTTTTAAGTATCACGGTGTGTACTGGCAATGGCGACGAACTACATAAATTCAAGCCAAATTAAACTTTAACCTTATAGGAATAAGACTAACGGAGTAGCGTAGCTTTGTGGGGGTAGATCTTTCGCTACCCGCCACTCAAGAACGGTTCGTCTTATCTTGTGTGAAAACTCCGCGGAGTTTATGCTCAAAGCGTCTGAAAGTCCAGACATGCATTATGCAATGAACGGACTGGTTTACTCAAACAACTACATACATGTTATGGTGCTTTCTTAAAGTGTCTTATTGTTGCTGCAGCTCTGTGTGTATTCTTTGATTCTTTGTTTTCTAGATTTAACACGTCTTTGTATTTCTAACCCGTATCGCGTTGCGGTGAAATAATACTATTACCCCTCTCTTCTCTTGGGTGTCGTAAAAGGTGACTAACAGACTATGGACTGCACATACATCCAACGGCATAGAGCGGCAATGGGCTGACTACCTGTCACGTTGAGCACATGTGCAGTCGTTATTTGGTAAAAACTGGACAATGGTAGAGGACTGCTTTTGCTGTCCTCATTGAGTAATCTCTGACTAACCCTTCGGGGATAATATAGTCGTGATTATATGTTTGTAGATAGATTATTAGTTGCAACATGATATTATTAAAATCTAGACAGTAACTTTGAATTGTAATATCTCCAATATTCTATAGTCTTATTGAACAGTCGTCTATGATATCGAAAACAGGTGCTACGTTTATTAGTTCTCGTCTGAAGTTCTGTGTCGGAGCTCAAAGGTGCCTTTTGTCCATTGAAGCGGATTCTCCAGTAATCTATACCTCAGTCGGTTTGCGATAGATATGAGCAATAGATAACAATACCATGACGCTCCTTGAGGAATATCTGTAATTACGCGTTCCATTACAAATAAAAAAAACAGAGCACTCTAACTTAATTGCCGTGGCCAAAAAGGGCGACAATTTGTACACACTTGTGGCTAGAATTACATACATACATATATACAATCACGAATATTATCCCCGAAGGGTTAGTCAGAGACTAGGCAATGAGGACAGCAAAAGCAGTCCTCTACTATAGTCCACTTTTCACCAAATAGCGACTGCAAATGTGCTCAGTGTGACAGGTGAGCCCATCGCCGTTCTATGCTGTTGTATGTATGTGCAGTCTTTAGTCCGTTAGTCGCCTTTTACGACACCCAAAGGAAGAGAGGGTAAGTAGTATTCTTTTACCGCCACGCGACACAGCCAGAGTTACTTATAAAAAATTGTTTTCTAGGTGTAATTTTCTCAGCAACAGGTTGAGCTTCCGAAAATCTAGTGCATTTCAGCCGAAAATCTAACGACTAACAGTCTGTCACCCTTCTAACTGCCGGCATACACCAGGAATTCGCAACTAATTAGTAACTCGCTATCCTACCTCTGTCTGGCGAAACAACACCGTAGTGGGAAACTACAATATTGTTTCTACCTTGTTTTCTACCTCATTTCGGCTGGCCCACGTTTCTATGGCATTGCATGGAAAAAATACATGCCATACATAGAGTTATGACTAGTAGCGGTTAGGTTTGTCAAGTAGCGGAGGAACGGGAGGAGTGACACGATGAGAAGAAGTTTGATGAACATAAAACGCTCCGTCCACTTGGATCCACATGGATCTAATGATGGATCCACGTACACTTTTTCCTCCACTTGAATCCATTGTACTAGTCAATTCCAAATAATGGATTCTAAGACACTTTAAGGTGCACTTGGATCCTCCAAAGAGTTTTATAATAATCTTTGATGAGAACTGGCCAGTTATGTGACGACTTCATGAGTTCAGAAGTTATATTATGATAATAAAAAGGTTAGTTATGAAGAACAATTTAAGCGTTAATACACTATACACTGGAACTAGGTTTATGTAGGTTTAGGTTATTTATTATTATTTATTTAATTACATCATTATTAGGTAAAGGTACTGATATGTGCTCCACTAAGAGTGACACATCATTCTTGAATATACTCTGACTAAGATTTTAAGATTACAATCAGCAGCAAATTATGAAATACGTCGATTATCAGGACGTATGCCCGAAACAGTAACTGTCTTTTTATAATAATTTACTATTCACTAATAATAGTATTTTTGTAAGGATAACAATAAATAGAAGGAGCTCTATCTAGCTCCGCGGATGAATCTGAACTGAATTTACATGAAAACAGAGGCTAGACAGAGAAGACAAGTAATATTTGAATTTTAAAGTTAAAATTAGATTTAAAGGAATGTTATTCGGAAAAAAGGTCAGAAAAGCCTCATTGCCTAGTCTCTGACAACAACAGTCAGAGACTAGGCAATGAGGACCGCCGAAGCAGTCCATAGTCCACTGGCATAGTTCACGTTTCACCAAAATACAACTTTGTGTGTATGTGTTACAAGTGGTGAGCCTATTGCCGCTCTATGTTGTTGTAATGTGCATCCTTAGTCCGTTAGTCGCTTTTTAGGACACCTAAAGAAAGAGAGAAGTTGGTAGTATTTTTTTAGTTTTCCGCTATACTACACGGCTGTTCGCATGGAAAATATTTCATTCTTACAGCGAAATAAACTTCATTATTTCTCGGTATACGATCCCTTTATTAAGCCGAGTCGAATACAAAGACGGTTTTTGCTGGAATGACGCGGAATTTCTATAACGCCGCATCTCAAATGGCATGTCTGGCGCAGAGAGATCGTAAAGTTTCGCGACCAGTTCTGAGGCCCTACTCTCTAACCGTATCCAAAACTTCGTCTGCCTGTAATTCATCGTACACGGCTGTGTGTGTATGTACTGTGCCAATAGCTAAAGAAATAAACAGCAGCGCGCGTGCATTGTACATCGAATTATGGGCCAACGAAGTTTCGCTTACGCTTAGAGAGTAAGGTTGAAGGTTTAAAGAGTTAATTCTTAAAAATAGACAAATTCCACTTACCTACATGGGAATAAAAATAACATAAAATAATATATCCCCGCCATAATCGTCTAGCGAAACACTCACTCGACAATAGTTAATTTATCCTACTAATATTATAAACGCGAAAGTTTGTAAGTATGGATGGATGTTTGTTACTCTTTCACGTAAAAACTACTAAATGGATTTGAATGAAATTAGGCATACAGATAGTTTATAACCTGGATTAACACATAGAATACTTTTTATCTCGATATTCCACTGGGAACGGGAACCACGCGGGTGAAACCGCGAGCGGCCGCTAGTACAAAATAATTATAAAAACTAACAATAATTACAACAGTAGTTTTTCTAATAAACATAACGGAATACAGTAAATAATTTCAGATTTCCTGTAATGTAGATTTAAGTTCGTTTTCTTGTACGATTCCAACGTGTTACGTCATGGTTTCAATCTTAGCGCGTATACGTGTGAAGTTTTACGCAGAACTCTGTTATTGCTACTGGGATTATAGAATTATAACTTCCATTAAAAAACCCTAGATACAGTTTGGAATGTTTTGATAGACGACAGACGGATTTCTTACTTATGTAGTTACTTTAGCTAGTTACTTACTTATGTACTAACTACATGTGTTTTGTGTCGAATATTATTGTGAAATATAAATTTTCAAATGTTAATCAACATGCATGCACGAGTGTTTGCAATTCTGATTCTCTCAAGAAGTCCGCGTGAGGTCGGGAAGTCCCTAACCCTTATTAAAAAAAATGGTATTGATAATGCTAGGCAGTATTTTTAGTTGTTGACGGTTTTTTGGGACGTGCTTAATTATTCTACTTAGCTGTTTTAAGATCAATCTCTTTTGTCTAGAAAGTTCTTTTACAAATGAGTATAAAAACATTATTTGTAAACAAATACACCAACGCTAAAGTTTAATATCCTATTAAAATTATAAATGCGAAAGTTTGTAAGAATGTATGGATATTTGTTACTCTTTCACGTAAAAACTACTAAATGGATTTTGATGAAATTCGGCATACAGATAGTTTATAACCTGGATTAACACATAGGATACATTTTATCCCGATATTCCCACGGTAACGTATGGATGGATGTTTCTTACTCTTTCACGTAAAAACTACTGAATGGATTTGGATGAAATTCGGCATACAGATAGTTTATAACATGGATTAACACATAGGATACTTTTAATCCTGATATTCCCACGGGAACGTATGGATGGATGTTTGTTACTCTTTCACGTAAAAACTACTTAATGGTTTGGATTAAATCCACCACACGGGTGAAACCGCGAGCGGCCGCTTGTCTTCTATAGCCCCCTATTCGTATAGCTCATAGAAAACGGATTCCACCATTCCCATCATTGAAATATAAACTTTTTTAAAATACTTCGAATCGGCGAGCGCGTGTCCGCTGTTGTAAGGCCCTTGACGTTGAACGAACCATTCGATCAGTTGTAAAAGTTCGCCGGCAGTTTGTGAAGTAATTTGTAAAAGTTAAGCGCTGCAAGCCATTTACGGAGCGGTGGGTGTTTCCCCAACTTCACCTTGGAGTTTTTTAATGGAGATAAGATGTTTTGTGCCAGCTACACGGCAAGCTAATTACCAATGACACTGTTATTTAAAAAGCCGTACCGTGTTCCAGACCTTCAGATTGTAAATAAATAGTTCATGAGGGTGTTTTTATTGTCGACGAAACTTTATCGTCTGGTATGTACGAAATTTATTCTATTTTTAATTTTCCGGACACAGTGATTAGGATATGACTGATATTAATTTTGCTAGACCTATTCAGCTTTTTATTTATACTAAAAAAAACTCAAAATATATTTATTCAATAAACTCATTTATTAAGTACTTTGAATCGTCCAAATTTCTAACCTACACCCATTCAGGAAGTCATTTTTTAACTGTGGTAAAGAACGGGCGCAAAAAAACCACAGCGCACAGAAGCAACGACATTTACAAAAAAATATACATATATGTCGTTACCAGGTCATAAAATACAAAATATGAATTTAAATAATAATAAATAATGCAATTCAACACTACAATACAATGTATCAATTAATTATAAACAATTAGAAATAGCTGTTAGGTGTAGGTACTTGGAGCATTTTAGACCCAAGCTGTTTTGTCTTCTGTGTAATCTGAAACTTTGTATTAAGCTTTTATAAAGCTTTTCTTTGATTTTGATTTTAAATTTGATTTTTGATATCAAATTAGCTTTTGTTAAATAACGTAGCGTTGACAAACGTCATATCTTATACATTCATCTTTCTTTTCCATAATGTCATTATGCCACTTGTCTAGGCTCCAGCACAGTCAGATATATCAAGTGGCAATAATTAAACGGGACCGTGATCTACATGCCGATGGGAAATGTAAATGTACATTTGAGATAATACTCGGCACTAATGACGGGCTCTATTAGAAATGATTGCGCATTAATTAAGCAAACCTTATGGGTGTCGCTAGGTTGCGGCTGTGGCTTGCTACTTTATTAAAATACTCGTACATATTAGTGTTGTATTGCTCGTAGTTATTTTTTCTTCTTAAAAAGGTTTACACATTTCATTTCCCATACAAACTTCCAAGTAGATTTTTTTTAAAACCAATGAGCCAATTTTAATGAAGCTATGCATGCTATAGTAAGATGCAGGGATCTAAATAGTTTGTTAAAAACATTTTTAATAAACGTTTATTTAACTGAGTTATTGCGATTTTAAACTTTCTATGGTGGATTTTAAATCGCAATAACTCAGTTAATACAACGTTTTTTTAAAAATGTTTTCAACAAACTATTTAGATCCCTGCATTTTACATTAGCGTGCAAAGTTTCAAAAAATTGGCTCATTAATTTTAAAAAATTTCAACTTGTAAATTTGTATGGGAAATCGAAATACGTAAACCCTCTTAAATAATTGCTTGGTGGGGTTACAACACATTTAGAGATAATACATAGAATAATAGTTTTTTGGCATAACATACATACATACATTTAAACACGACTATTATCCCTGAAGGGTTAGTCAGAGACTAGGCAATGCAAGGCAAGCAAAAGCAGTCCTCTGCCATAGTCCCCTTTTCACCAAATAGCGACTGCACATGTGCTTAGGGTGACAGGTTCTGAGCCCATCACCACTATATGCTGTTGGATGTATGTGCAGTCTTTAGTCCCTTAGTCGCCTTTTACGACACCCAAGGGAAGAGAGGGGGTGACTACGCGACACGGTTATTAGTAGTTCTTTTTTCTTAATTATTGGATTGGTACGGTTAAAACATTCAGCCAGTGTTAAGTAAAAGAGATAATAACAAATATTTTATTTGTAGAAAGTAGTTGATAGTGAGTGATAATACGAATGTTTTTAATAGTAAATGTTATTGTCCCATACCCTTTGAGTTTAAGTGAAAATGTGGGACTCTACTGAGATCTTACAAGTACTTCTTGAGAGAATTTAAAAAGTGATGTTGCACTGTTTTGATTCACGAACCTCAACGGTTTATAATCCACCATTATTTCACATTAGTGTTAGATAAAACACAGAAAATTATAAAAAATAAAACTGCATACATGACGCATCACTTTCCCGCCAAGAAGACTACTAGTTTATAGTACCCGTAGTAGTAGAGCTTTTTATATACATTACAGGTAAACATTTGACCTTCATCTTACCTGATATGAAGTAGTGACGATTAGGCCGAAAATGGAAACGTGCTTTACCCAGAATCCGCAACCGCTGAGGAACCGGTTATCTTATCTCTAAACTGTCGGAACACAGCAATGTTAATAACATTTTGGTTATGAATAGAGTAGAATTTCTTTATTGCTTAAACTGTGTAACAAGTTCTTAAAAAAATAAAATAGTATGAACAGTTTGCCCATGATCAGGCATGCAATGTACACAAATAATATTATTAACATTAATATTATCAAAATTCATCATGAATTTAACAATTAATTCGTCTTGAAACCAAAGAACATGCCATGGCGCCAGACTTTAGATAAGATGATATTATAAGATATATAAGCCTTAAATATAAGTTGGGCGACTAGCCAGGCGGACTTAACAAGCCCTGCCACCAACCAAACCAAGTGCACAAAGATGTACCCTCGCTGGGAGTCAAACCCGGGACCTCTAGATGTAAGACCGGTGGCTTAGTCACCAGACCACAGACCATAACATCAATGTCAATAACGTTGTTGTGTTCTGACAGTAAGAGATGAAATAGGCACCTCCTCAGTAGTTGAGGAAAACGGGTGAAGTGCGCTTTCACCATCAGCCTTATACCTGACATGAGGGGAGATGAGACTAAGTCCTAACCCGTAGAACAAACAATGGAGCTGCAACAGCTTCTTTCATCCGTGACCAAGCAGACTGTCAATTCCAATTGACGAGTCCAAATTTACCCTGACACTTATATAGAGACTCGGTCTAAAATGAGTCCGCCAAAGAAAAAGTTTCCCCTCAAATTTTCCACTTTAACGGGCTCGTCCCATTATCCGCGGCGCGTTGGAGCGCGCCGCAAAATTGTCCTACAAATGTACTACGAAAATAAATAAACTCAACGAACAAAGTTATTTCGAACGGAAACGAAATTTCGCTAAGGAGTGGCCCCGTGAACTCTGGCTGGCTAATTTATGCTTTCCTTAAAACAATTTATTGCCCAGGAGAGGATGGAGTTATCACGTTTCAGCGGCTAAGTGTGATGGAAGTTGCAATGGGTGCTTTTGTGAGAGCTTTCCTAATATTTTTTGTCTTCATTTTAACCGAGCTTAAGAAGCGCAGAAACCATGATCCTATGCGTAGTAGGGTTGCCACCGGTACTATGATATGTAGTATCGTACTTTTTATGGTAATTTTTTATAGTATTACGTAGTTTTATGTAATTGTTCTTTGCACTTGCTAGGATGGTGAGATAAAATACTCTATAATATAATCTACTATCGTCTGTCATAGTTCACGTTTCACCAAGTAACAACTGCACATGTGTTCAGCGTGACAGGTGGTGGTGCCAACACCGGTCTTTGCTATTGGATATTATGTGCAGTCTTCAGTCCGTTAGTCACCTTTTACGACACCCAAGGGAAGATATAGGTCGGTAGTATTCTATTGATGAGCCGTGTGGCGGCACAGCTGTTGATCACCAACAGATTGATATACACCAGCTGTATACCTATACCAGTTTGTGATGAGATAATAAATTGTATTTTTTTCTATTATTCTACATTTAATAAAAATTATTTAGCGTAAAAACATTGCATGTAAACTATTTGTTGTACTTTAAAAAATAAATATTTTGAATTTTTTCAAGTAAGACTAAATAGGTAGGACATTGCGTTTATTGTAATTTTATAATATAATTACGTCTCGCGTAGCTTACGTCGGTAAAAAAATACCACACCATCTCTTCCTTTGGGTGTCGTAAAAGGCGACTAACGGAATAAAGACTGTATTCACCCAACAGCATAGAGCGGCTATGGCCTCACAACCTGTCACGCTGAGCACATGTGCAGTCGCTATTTGGTGAAAAGTGGACTATGGCAGAGGACTGCTTTTGAGGTCCTCATTGCCTAGTCTATGGCCAACCCTTCGGGGATAATAGTCGTGATTATATGTATGTATTATTCTACATTCCTAGAAATCATTAGCGTAAAAGAGCTTGTAAACGGCTGTTTTCCAAGAAGGACTAATTACATACATTGGTTTATTGTAATTTTATAATATAATTACGAAAGATTTTGTTTTAACATTAATAAACAGCGTTAGATAAATAAGCTTGCATTTGTTGATTTTGCGAAACTGAATTTAGGCAAAATCGCCACTGGCTGAGAAGGGTACGTTGATTTTCCATTCCGAGCTGCGTTAGCGAAATTGAACAATAATATAGGGTAGGTCCATTTTAATATTACTTTGTGCAAGATTTCTTTAATGGAATCACTGACTTTGACGTTACAGACGGATTAATGTTTCGGGCGTGTTTGATTTGATAATGCTGACCATCAACAGCTGTGACTTTTAATGTATTTACCAAAAATAAACCAATAAGCTGCGCTGTTTTTTTTATAATGAAGTAGGGACTCTAGGTCTAAAACCGTGATAACAGGAGCCTAAAGATGGTTTGTTAGCCGTAGGTCCAATACGTAATTCGTCTAATTCGCATTTTGCCACTGGCTCACTACTCAATTCGTCATAATTTGATTCGACCATTTCGCGAATAGTCATTACGCAGTACGTCCATTTCGAGGCTCGTCCTTATGCAGTTCGTCCATTTCGTGAATCGTCATTACGCAGTTCGTCGATGAGGGGCTTAGTCGTGAAACGAATTCGTTAAATCATCCTGCAGTAGGCTTTAAACCAGCCAATGTAATTTTTAGGGTTCCGTACCCAGGGGTAAAAATGGGACCTTATTACTAAGACTCCGCTGTCTGTATTTCTGTCTGTCACCAGGCTGTATCTCATTAACCGTGATAGCTAGACTCTTATTTATGTTTAAAAAGGGGTACTTACCAAATTATGCTTACGCCCCGGGCCGAGTTTCAATTGTCAGAAAATACTTATTCGTTTGTTAAAGTATCAAACAACCTTTTTGTAATTGCTATATTGTGTCTTTTTTACGTATGACATTTTAGCTTGATCGCGTAATACTTTATCGGATGGATAACATTTATTTTAGTGAAAATCGGCCCTGAAGCGTATTAATTCCGTCTCTTTTACACACACATACGCCTGTATACGTCTGCTCTTATCACATGTACGCCACAGATGAATATTGTACGTGACACATTGATTAGGTTGATAAAAGAAAAAAATAAAAGCGGCGTTAAACATCAAAAGGGGTAATTTGAGGGCACCACCGCGAGCAGTGTTTGTGCCTCCAGAGTATGACACTGAGCTAAAGCAACTGCGGAACAGTAGGATAAATCGGGTTATAGAACTTTTTCTCAACTACATAAATACATACATAAACGCAAGACTATTATCTTTAAAGTGTTAGACACTAGGCAAAGAGGAGTGCAAAAGCCGTGCACTGCAATAGTCCATAGTCCACTTATCACCGAATAGCGACTGCACATGTGTTCAGCGTGACTCTAAACTGTTTTATGTATGTGCAGTCTTTAGACCGTTAGTCGCCTTTTACGACACCCAAGGGAAGAGAGGGGGTGGTAGTATTCTTTCACCGCTTCGCGACGCGGCTAGTGCCCAGCAGTGCGACGTTCATATTTAAGCTGATGATGATGAGTGATGACTTACGTACTAATAGCGCAATACGTCGACGCCTATAAAATCTTCGAAGGTACGAAACTCTTTAGGCGTCGACCTCCGATCACATGTTTTTTATATATTTATATATTTTTTTTATAGCGTCGGCTACATCCCATATGTTAAACTTCCCATTTCGTAAACCTCATATTATACCTAATAAAAAGTTGCGTTTGGTAAACTTTTCCTTACTTCATACATTTAATCCCAATGGTAAACTATTATTACTATTGTTATTTTTGTAGGGTACAGTCAGTGTCAATTTAAAAGAGAAATTAGATACAGGTTTTTTAAACCTTCAATAATGTAGATATCTAATATGTAAAAGAATTAAAGAACAGATTTTTAAGTAAAAGTTATTATTTTAAGAAAAATTCATTTCAAACTGCGATTTTTTTTGTAACTTAATTATTTAATTCATAGTCAAAACTGCCAAATAAGTATTTCTCTAATCCGACTTTGTACCTGTGATTAAAAATATTTATCAATGTTATCAGTTTCCGTATTTTCTTTTTTTACTTAACTGTACCCATTTAAACTGAAAGTTTACCAAATGGGACGCAACACATGTAATTTCTCAAATGTTTGCGAAATGGGACTAAATGTATGAAGTATAAAATGTTTACCAAACGCAACTTTTTAGTAGGTATAATATGAGGTTTACAAAATGGGAAGTTTACAAAATGGGATGTAGCCGACGACTCGTTGTAGTGACCACATCCTGCCTGATGGTAAGCAGCCGATGCAGTCCAAAATAATGAGAGCGCTCTCCACCGTGGAATAAGCACGATAACGAGCGCACCCATTCATGACGGCCTGCATAAATGCCGTTTCACGCCCCGCTTAATAGACCCGGGACTATAAGAGCTGGGAAACACATGCGCCGGCAAAGAATTCCAAAGCCGAATGGTCTTAAAGAGGAACGACTTTCCAAATTTTTTGGTACGAGTTCTGATAGTCTGTACAGTATGATGGTGGTTCCTAAGACTAGCACATGTAGTCCGGGAGAGGAAAGGAGAGGTATGCGATAGAAGATGTCGGCTCTTTTAAAGGTTTTTTTTTCACCGAAATGCCTTACTGTCTCCATTGGACTGTGGCACTGATGTAAGTGATTTCTATGTATGAAGGCTGATTGATCGCGAAATTCCCGGAAGAGCGCGATCTGAACATTACTGGCGGTAATGGGAAATCTGAAAACACGAGGGATGCAAAATCTTAATATAACTGGTGGAATATTTATATTGGGTAAGGCAAAGATGCGGCAAGATGTTAGCAACAAGATTACGTCTGGAAATGTCTAGATTATGTGAAGTTCCTTTGCAAGGAAACCGACTCGACATAACGTACTTTTATTTTCGCATTATAACAAAAAAATTATCGTTGTATTAAACTATTTCAGAACCTTCGCTTATTACTTTTGATAATCCAATGATAAAATATTTACTAGAATAAAACAACCAGTCTCAGGAAAGCTCGGACGGGATTCGAACCCGTGACCTTTGGATTGCCGGTCCACTGCTCTAACCGCTAAGCTACCGAGACCCCAGAAGACTCGTTGAATTTTTTCTAGTAGTTGATACGCTGCAAGCCAGCAGTATTACGTCACTGTGAAGTCTACCCTCACATTCGAGAGAAATACTATTGCAAGTATTTAACAATCGATAAAGACGTAATTGCATAGAAATATCTTTATTATGGACTTGCCAATGTTTTAAAATTATATGTTCATTGTGAAGAGTAGTCGCAGGTATTACTGTTTTTTTTATTTGGGATGAAGGTTTTCTGTCTCACTCCTCCACGGAGACCAGCCGGATTGGAGAAGGGTAGAGAAAGCCATCAATTACATACATACATAATAATCACGACTATTATCCCCAAAAGGGTTAGTTAGAGACTACGCAATGAGGACCGCAAAAGCAGTCCTCTGCCATAGTCCACTTTTCACCAAATAGCGACGGCACATGTGCTTAGCGTAACAAGTGGTGAGCTATCGCCGCTCTATGGTTTTGGATGTATGTGCAGTCGTTAGTCTGTTAGTCGCCTTTTACGACACCCAAGAGAAAGAGGAGGTGGTAGTTATTTCACCGCTACGTGACACGGTTAAATAGGCATTAATTAGTTTTGTTTTATCCTACTATCCTAATAATATTATAAACGCGAAAGTTTGTAAGTATGGATGAATGTTTGTTACTCTTTCACGTAAAAACTACTGAATGGCTTTGGATGAAATTCGGCATACAGATAGTTTATAACCTGGATTAACACACAGGATACTTTTTATCCCGATATTCCCACGGGAACGGGAACCACGCGGGTAAAATTTATAATATGAAGCTTTGCTCATATATATTTGATACGTAGATGTGCTGAACAGCAAACAACTTATGGATGAACTAGAAACTTATTTTGCATTAACAATTTATTATTCATAGTGAAAACGATGAAACGCTTTTATAATTTTTCATAGTAGTGTTATCTGGGGTGCAATTTATGAATCGATGACAATATTTTTCGTCCTTCAAAGATAAATGCGATATTAACACGTAATTAACTGTCATGTGCTGGCTAACCGTGCCGCGTAGCAGTGAAAAAATACACCATCCCCTCTCTTCCTTCGGGTGTCGTAAAAGGCGACTAACGGACTAAATACTGCACATTCATCCAAAAGCCTAGAGTGGCGATGGGCTCACCACCTGTCACGCTGAGCACACGTGCAGTCGCTCTTTGGTGAAAAGTGGACTATGGCAGAGGATTGCTTTTACGGTCCTCATTGCCTATTCTCTCGGGGGTAAAAGTAGTGATTATGTGTATGTACGTATGTATATGTATGTGATAAAAGGCGACTAACGGACTAAACACTGCACATACATCCATCAGCATAAAGCTGCGATGGGCTCACCACCTAACACGCTGAGCCGTTTGCAGTTATTGTTTGGTTAAACGCGAACTGTGGCAGTGTGGCGAGTGTGCGTACGGTTAAGACAGAAAACAATGCAGCAATATTTTCGTAGAATGGAGGTCAAACTCCCATGTTTAAATGCCGGCGTAGTTTCAACAACTAATTAAAAAATACCTTATATGCTCATATTAAAAGCCGGTTCTATCACACAGCTTAGTTTCTTACGTTCACAAATATATCTTGTGACTAGACGCCCGCCGCCGTCCTCAACTTCGTAGGTTTAAAAATTATTAGGCAATCCTGAGGGATTTCAAAGTTCTAAGAAAACCAAGTCTTGTCTCTTGCCAATACCCATTAGTTGTAGCTACTGTCTGACAGAAGTTTAAGTTTCGGTTTTGGTCCAAAATATCATGTTTCGGCCAGAGGTTCGGTTTCGGCCCAAAATATTATGTTTCGGCCAGAAGTTCGGTTTCGGCCAAAAACAGCCGAACCTTTCGGCCGCGCCGAAACTTACAACATGGTACTTTTGGGTCGCGTTCGGCTCGTGTCTCGTGCGCTCGGCACGGCTGGCAATATGGCGTCGCTCGCTTAGCCTAACTCAGCCGGCCACTGAATCGGTGCTCTTTGCTCGTGTAGTGAAAATTAAAGTAAAACTGAAAGAAAATACATCTTAGTATGATTATCATGTTTTAATACCCACTAAACTTGTTTTATTTTATACCAACTACAATAATTGTAGTTGTTAATTATTAACAAGTCGCTGCCTCAGTATTACAGTTAATGTAACATTTTGAATTTTTCACTTTTTAAGGTGGTTTAATTTTGAACCAATGTCACTATAACAATGTTGAAATTTCAATACGATAAATGTTGAACGTAAAAGCCTGTATTATTAGGCTGGCGAGATGTTTCACTATTCAAATTTCTGGAAAGAACGGCCCACTGACATTTTTATTCAATGTTTTAATCACGTTTATAAAAGGTTCGGTTTCGGCTGAAACTATAATCAAACCGAACCTTCGGTTTCGGTTTCGGCAAAAAAACATGTTTCGGTCGGACACTAGTTGTAGCGATGCCTTGATTTCAACGATAAAGACCTTTGCCTACGCAGTGAGTCAGAGTATCGCCTTGTGTGTCTCGAACACTCGAATTTATATTGTGCCTGGTATTACGAAAGTCGAGCTCGTGGCTAATTATTACTGCCACGATAGATACCTGTTAGCATAATTCAGTTGACGTGTTAACATCTTATACATCGATGAACGCCGGCTGCACGTACGAAAAAGCATGACGCAATCAATAGTCACGTTCGGCTACAAGTGTCACGTTCCGCGTCACGTTCCACCTGAGCCGAGCGCGGAACAAGCGATAGAGAAGCACGATCGGCTTAAGCGTTCGGCTTGTGACGCATCTATCTCTACTCCACTCCATAATGTTTTCTTATGACGTTATCGCGTAAAATTATCATCCGTAAACCGACTTTACAGACAACCAATTTTTTTTATCAACTACGGGTATGCGCTTGGCCTTCATCTTATATCTTATATCTCAAACTACCGGAACAGTGTTTAGTTTTAGCGGTTTGTGCAGTGTTTAACTGTAGGTGTGACGATGAGGACAGTTAATTATCTATTTCTAGTTTTCTTGTGCTTCGGAAAGCTCGCATAGTCGTTAGTCCGAGTTGTGCTGTGACGGCAGGCATTTATATCTCACTAGCGGTCGCTCGCGGTTTCACCCGCGTGGTTCACTTTCCGTAAGAATATCGGGATAAAAAGTATTCTATGTGTTAATCCAGGTTATAACCTATCTGTATGCCGGATTTCATCCAAATCCATTCAGTAGTTTTTACGTGAAAGAGTAACAAATATCCATCCATCCTTACAAACTTTCGCGTTTATAATATTAGTAGGAAGTAGGGTAACACGTAGAGCCAGGCTCATTAGCAAGGTCTGAGCCCAGTACCTAGTTAGTTTATAAACTATGAATATGTAACGCACACAAACATTTCACGAAGTATCGAAACTTAATATCAATAGGTTCATAACAGCCAACTACTAAAATATGAAAACCCTAAACAATGTATGAACTAGCGCAAGCTGAAAAATAATGGCAGGCGCCCGGAGGTGGCGTTCAGTTCACAAACTGTTCCCAAACTAAAATACTATCCCTTACTTATTGTTATAAAGCCCCGCATGGTGTGTTTTTATTCATTTTAAAATTCAACTTCTTTTTCCCCGGTGGAAGAGGAAGCAATAATAAGAGGGGGATGTATGAAAAAGTTCTTGAACTCAGCGCACGGAGGCACGGCGGATGCATTAAGTAAAAAAACCGGAGTAATATTGCGAACAATAGTTTGGGAAACATTATAATATGCAACAAAAAGTTTGTTGTAAGACGTCGCTTATTACCTTGATATTCCTTGGATCTCGCGCCGTGCAGGCGCAGCGGCTAAAGAATCTTGCCAGGTATGCTACTTTTGGAATGCCAAGCCACTGGATGGGGAACCAAATTAAAAAATCTTAAGCTCCGCCGTGCTTCGGAAGGCACGTAGAGCCGTTGGTCCCGGTTGTTGTAGCGAGATTTTTTTTTTTAGGAAAACAAACAATTGCGTAATAAAGCTTAATACTGCTACAAAAGTATAATATTAAACAATTATTGTAACACCATTATCCTCATATTAGTATGAGAATTAAAGTAATTAAATACAGGCAGTGGGTGTCACTCCGCAGTTTAGGTACGTTCGGCCGGCGCGCCTCTCGTCAGGCCTCCGTCACTCCTTATACTTATGCGCATAATTACCTACCGCCCGGCCGAGTAGCGGTCTCGGGCCGTTTGCGGACCAAATTCAGTGCAGTTTTCGAAAGCGAATCGCACGCACGTTGTTCAATTTTATAATTGTTCCATTCGTTTGTACGCGTTACGATGCCGTCTGGTGCCTTATGTGCAGTAGATGGGTTTGTTGTGCAGTAGTAATTTTTATTTTACCTACACACTGACCTCTATTTACTTTTGATGATGATGTCAGCACCAATTTATAAAAAATATATTTTATAAACGATACAATTTTAAACTACCTACCACTTATAGTCAGAACATATTATCAGTTCTCAATAAAATAGACACAAATAGTTCTTTATGTTAGTTTAATTTTATCGAAGAGGCAGCCCTGCGATTGCTGTGGGATCGCTCGGTAGGTTATTATAGTTTAAATTGTAGTAGGCTATTATAGCAGTAGGTATTGGTAATTTTCTACTAAGTGAAGTATCTGTTAACTCTTCTAACTCTTCTTTAATCTGTGCTCTCGTGCAGGCCACTGCAGGCGTAAGGCAAAATTAGCAGTAGGCTGCCACTCGCTCGGCTCGCACACTCCACGTCGAGTCTTTGCTTATAATAGAACAATTTATGATTGTACGGTAAATTTATTTAAATATATAGTCTCACAACACGTGTTGTTTTGATAGAACTAAAGTAAAACTCGTGTGCAAGCTTCAATATGTAAGGTTTTGTTATAGTTTACTTAAAATAATCACGACTATTATTCCCGAAGGGTAAGTCAGAGACTAGGCAATGAGGACCACAAAAGCAGTCCTCTGCCATAGTCCACTTTTCAACAAATAGAGCCCGCACATGTGTTCAGTGTGACAGATGGTGAGCCCATCGCCGCTCTTTGCTGTTGGATGTTTGTGCAGTCTTTAGTCCGTTAGTCGCCTTTTACGACCCCCAAGCGAACAGAGGGGTTGGTAGTATTCTTGCACCGCTACGTGACACGGCTATAGTTTGGTTTTCGTATGTATCAAATTGTATTTAAGAGGCCTATTACATCTCGAATGTGATTTTTGCGTAAAATGCCCATTTTCGCTTTTTGTAGTAATTTTGCAGTTGTATTTAGCGTTTTTATCGAAATAGGATAATCAATTCATTATAAAATCTGTATTCCTCATGAAGTACCAATTACTCTAGTATAAATTTTGCTCAATAATATTATAGTAGATAGGAGAAATTCACAGTTAATTTATAGCGATTTTCGAAGTTTTTTGGTTTAGAATAAGATTTTTTCTTTTATAAAATCAATGACATCTAAAAATTCCAAGGCCGCTACGCACTATTCGACTATATAAGAGATAATAACATTATATTTTTTTATTTTACTTATTTAGAACAGTAGTTCAATCGATGAGCTCAAAAAAGTGCCTTCACGCACTTTATGAAAATCTTTCTCTTCAATTTTGGGTTTAAAAAGTTAAGCAAAATTTACAAAAAGCGAGGCCGCTACGCACTATTCCAATACTACACTATTCAATAAGTCATAATTGTTAAAGTATTTTTATAACCATAACGCCTAATTTGACCATTTTACGCAAAAATCACAGTCAAGGCTTCTTAATCTGTGTGTGTGGCGAAGAGGGTTTGTACCATAATGCCCCCAGTCTCTGGTAATTTACTTGATTTAATATTGATAATCGATGATGAACTGTTATTGATTAATGTTGAATGATGTATGACAAATAAAGGAATATATTCTTTGGTAATCCCTTTGGGCTTAGTTAAGATACTTGAGGGAAACCGCTTTTTTATTTCAACTGCGCGATCCGTAAGTTACTTTTAAAAAGTTTTCTACCTTTCATCCAATGTCTTTTTAGAATTATCTACTTCCATTAACATTAAAAAGGGTACAATCTCTACAGCCTTCTCTTCTGCTAATTCTTCTTTGTTTAATAGTGGTAAAAGTAATTGATTAGCTACAGTTTTTTTGCATAATTCTCTGGAATCTTAACAGAAGTACTCATACCGTTTTGTTTCAATAACTAAGATATTTTTGAATATTGTTACAGTTTTAAACAAACGTAAACAATATAGCAATCGGATGTTTCCAAAAGCTATTTATGTAATTGTATTAAAATCGAAAGTCAAAATCTTATAATTCAATAAACTTATAAAGGTAAACCTATAATAAATTCGAAACTTTCCTGTACGAATTTCAATTGTTCGAAAACGGTATGACGAAGTTTTAAATCCCCGATTGTTGCTTCTACATAATTTTGTTAATCCAGAAACTTATCATTCATACGTTTTATTTTCCAGAAAAACTATTAACCGAATATAAAAACTACTTTTTTTCTTTTGGAAGATGTTTTGCTTACAATAATTTTCATATCTAGAAGTTTTAAAATTCAAAGTAACTTTTTCACCAGATTTTCGTTTTGCTTTTTCATATTCATATTATTAGGTAAATAAATTTAAATATCTTAAAAAGTTAATAATTTGTGTTTTCGGTAAGGTTGTGCTACAAAAGTCAGTGACAGAAACGAATCGCGGCAAAAGCGACTCCACGTAGTCTTGTCTGCCCTACACTAGAGTGTAATTTAAGCCCGCGAAGGCGCGGAGGGGCAAGGCGGCCCGCGAGCTGAGGAGCAGGTGGCTTTAACGCTCGCCGCCGTAGCTGAGGCTGGCCGGCGGAGCCGGCCAGCAAGCCGAAGCTGCGGTTGCATGCTGCATGCTTGCTCAACGCTTGCTACTACTATACTATACCAATTACGGAAGAGTATATCTGCGGAAGGAAGAAAATTCACCCATTATTCTACTAAGAAGTGAATCTCAGGTACAAAACCTAATGTTGTCAAATTGACTAGGCATACTTATTGGTTTGTTGCTATTTTTTACCCTTAAATATAACATTTTTGTAAGATTATTTTTAGAAAAGTATTTATACAAAATTAATGAATTATCATGCGCACACGTATATAAAACACTAGCACTTGCTCTATTAAACATTTCCTCACAATATAATGTTATCACATATTTACACACATACCTCACTAGCACTTCAAAACTCGCAAATAATTTAATCATTCACGCATACATAATATACTTACATACATTTTTGTTCCTAACTGTTATACTGATTTATAACCTAATTGTAATGTTAACGTTAGCTGAAACTTCAATTATTCTATTTTCTTCTAATGGATAGTTCTTTAACCAATATTAAAGATATAGATAACACAGAAGTAGCGGTGGCTAGCTTATACCAAATTAATAACTTCTCATCATATATAACAACACAAGCCACTGATCTTACAATAATTTCCCAAAATATACGTAGTATCTATTCTAATTTTAATGACTTACAGACAAACTTAAGTAATTTTAATTTTTTAACTGATTTAATTATTTTGAGTGAATGTCGACTAGACCATAATAAAAATATTCCACAAATGATGAACTATACTTCGTTTCAAACAACTAAACACATAAACAAAGCAGATGGTGTGGTTGCGTTTATTAGGAGTACGTACAAAGTTACTGTAAAAGAAATAAACTTGCGTAATGCATCTGGATTACAAATTAATGTAAATGATGTAATTATAATAGGAATATACCGTTCTCCGTCAATATTAAATGCTGATGAGTTTATTGAGTCACTAAACATATGTTTAGATAGTATTGAGCGCAGTAAAAACGTCATTCTTACGGGTGATATAAATATAAATCTCATATACAATCCTTCTGAAACATCACAAACTCGCTTAAATAGAACTAACTACCTAAACATGCTTGCCACCCATGGCATTCTCCCAGGACACGTACTTCCAACAAGGGGAAATAGTTGTCTAGATCATTTCATGATTAAGCTGGATGGCTTTAATAGAGATGCAACTATCGCTGTACTTGATGCTACCATAACTGACCACTCTATGATTTTCTTAAAAATATCTAACTTAAAAACTACACACTCAAATCAACATAAAAAAGTAAAAACTGTAATAAATTACGATAAAGCAGTGGAACATCTAAAACATGAGAAACTTAATGAGTTATTAGCACTTTCTGACCCTAATCTTATTACAGAGATCTTCATAAAAACCTTACAGAATAGCCTTTTAAGTAATACTTTAACAACTGTAGTTCGAAGAAATGAAAGATTTTTAAAACCGTGGATGACTGTGGGTGTATTACGCTGCATCAGGAACAGAAATAGAATGCAAAGTAAATTAAGATTTGACCCAGAAAACCATACACTTAGGATTACATATAAACGATATCGTAATTATTGTGTAGCTATGATTAAAAAACTAAAACGTAGTTACGATAAGAAGCAACTTGAAAAAGCCATTAAAAACCCTAAAAAGTTGTGGAATACAATAAACAGTATCACTCAACGTAAACAACCTAAATCGCAAAACTTGGAACTGCTTAATATTGCAAATTCTCCGCAAAAGTCACTAGATAAAGTTAATACCTACTTTGCCACTATTGGGAAACAGTTGGCTGAAAATATTATTACTAGCAGTTCTGTATTACAAGATAGTGGGAATTTGGCCGTTCCATGTTCATTTGCACTTGTAAACACTGATTCTGAAGAGGTTCACTCGATTCTCCTATCCATGAAGACTGATAGTGCTCCTGGGTGGGACAATATACCTACACATTTTCTAAAAATAGCAAGTAATGAGATTGAACCTATTCTGACGCACCTGACAAATCGCTGTTTTGATTGCGGAGTTTTCCCAACTATCCTAAAGCAAACTATCGTTACACCCGTGCATAAAAGTGGTGATAAAAGTGATCCATCTAACTTCAGGCCAATATCTGTAATATCTGCGGTGGCAAAGATTTTGGAAAGATTGATAAACGTCCGGCTAGTCAAATTTTTAACTAAGTTCAATGTTTTTTCTTCCTCTCAATATGGTTTTCGTAGGAACTTGTCTACCGAGGATGCGGTCTTGGCTCTGACCTCTTTTATTATTGAGAATGTCGACGCTGGCAACAAGTGTTTGGCGGTCTTCCTCGACTTAAAAAAAGCGTTTGACACGGTGTCCATACCCATTCTTCTACGTAACCTTCACGACGTTGGCGTTAGAGGAACACCGCTCAAACTACTAGAAAGCTACCTGAGTGACCGTAAGTCGCGAGTCAGGGTGGGGTCAGCGTTGAGTTCTGAATGTTGTGTGAACTACGGAGTGCCACAAGGTAGTGTGCTTGGCCCTACTCTGTTTTTGGTATACATTAACAAACTGTGCGGCATGCAATTAGAGGCAGGTCGCATTTTTTCGTATGCTGATGACACAGCCATAGTTTTTTCAGCTAAAGATTGGAAACGACTAAAAGCTCTGGCTGAATCGGGGCTGACCTGCATTGCTTCTTGGTTGAATACTCACCTATTAACACTAAATGTACAAAAAAGTAACTACATTTGTTTTACGAAATATGATAACAGTCAACCCTTAGATGACTTTAAAATAGTTATTCACCAATGCGACAGAAATCCAAATTTTGTTTGTTCGTGTGCTGAATTAAAAAAAGTGACCAATACAAAATATCTAGGTATCATGGTTGATCAGCGTTTATCATGGCATGGTCACATCGAACTGATTATGAGTAGGACTCGGAAGCTCATATGGACATTTAAGAAATTGCGTTATGTAGCCTCTGAGCGTCTCTTATACCAAACATATGTCTCTCTGGCGCAATCGGTTTTAACGTACTGCTTAACTGTATGGGGTGGGGCAAGCAAAACTAGATTTCTTGACGTGGAGAGAGCTCAGAGAGCCTTAATCAAAGTCATGTGTTTTAAGCCTCGTAGATTCCCGACAGATATTCTTTACTCGACTACTGGAATCTTATCGGTACGAAAATTGTATATTTTAAACACAGTATTAAAACAACATAAATCGCTGCCATATATACCTACCGTAGTAAGTAAAAGACGGAAGCCAAAAGTTGTCACAGAAACTGCAGTCAAATCAGTTTTCGCTAAGAGACAATACGTAAGTAGATCAGCGGTCCTATACAATGCGATCAACAGGAAACTAAATATTTACCCACTGCCCTATGCCAAATGCAAATCAGCTCTCACAGCATGGCTAAAGACCAAAACTTACGAAGAAATCGAAACATTTATTTGACTATTACTGTGTCAAACAGTTGTGAAAACTAGAAGTTTTCGATCCCAAGACAATGTCGTAAGGCAACAATAACAATAAACAAAATTAAAAAAAAAAATTAAAATAATAAAAAGGAGAAATATACCTAATAATATTACTAAAAATAAAATAAAAATAGTAAGTAAATAAATAAAAATACTAATAGATACATACACACTTTCACTCACATACACACTTCCACTCACATATACACACACACCACACTCATACACACACAAACACAGTATAACTTGTGTGCAATTAGCTAATTTTTTGTTAATTTATTTTTAATGTAGCTTTTTCGAAGGTTAATTTATAAGGCGGTTTCAATTATATTATGTAAGCCATGGAAGAGCGGTGCTTACTATAACAAGCAAAATGTTTTTGCTTAAAAGGAAGCTCCAACTACTTGTTATTGTTACTAAATTGTTACTGAGAATAAATTATTTGAATTTGAATTTGAATTGAATTGCTGCATGCTTGGTTGCTTGCTTACTGCATGCTTGGTTGCATGAAGCATGCTTGCTTGCATGCTTATACGTTACTACGATTACATGTTGTTCGAGGATAAATTATGTATTTCAATTATTTGAAATGTTGTATTTTTATAATATTGGAAACGTTTTTCTGGAAAATGAATCATCTAGCATTAATAGCTTCGACCAAACGTTGAGTGGGATTTCAAAACATAAAGAATTTGAAAAAAAATACTATCGACAATCGGCATTTCAAAACTTTGTCAATTGTGTTTTTGGTAAAAAAAAATTATGGAAAACAAAAAATTACAAAACGCTTTCGGTCAAATAAAATTCGTACAGGCAAATTTCGAATTTATGATAGGTAACCACTTATAAAACAAGCACTTTGAATTTTGCAAAACATCTTTTTTAATCTACCACCCATTCATGACGTCGTTTTAGCTGTGGAGAAGAAAAGGTGCAAGAAACTTCAAAGTTTTGTACAGAAGTAAGGACATTTACAAAAACAAAAAGAGATTTAGCTTTTCATTTTGTATCGAACCATTATGTTTCAGATATTGTTAAAAGGATATTGTATTTCTATTTTATAAAAATGTATTTCCAACATCTTGAAGCAAAATCAGCAGAGAGAATCTTGCGTCGAATTCTTTATTACTCGATAGCTCTTAAACATAACCGGAGTCTTATGCACCATTCGATCGAGTTAGCGTAAATTGAAATTTGCATGGCATTGAAGCAGCTACAGGTTACTAGTTACAATTACAACTTTTGTAGTTATATAAGATAAGATACATTTTTATTTTCAGAATAAACTTAGCCTAAAATCATCCAAGTTTCCTTAAAAGATAATCTTAATAAACTATAAATAACAGATTAACTTTTTAGTACTCACAATCAAAATGTAATTTCGGATAAACCTATTAATTAGGTACGTAATTAAAATACTTTTTTAAGTTATGTCATGTGGTGCTATTTTGATTCCATACGAATTGTGATGAACTTCATCGTTAGCGTATTAACGTCCCACTGCTTGGCTCAGACCTCCCACGTAGAAAATAGCCTGTGGGTAGATTAGTTCCATACCCAGCACGCTGGCCCAATGCGGGTTGGTGAGTTTTAACAACTGCCATCTTAGGACAACTACCGGGACCAACGGCTTAACTTGCCTTCCAAAGCACGGAGGAGCATCCAGTGAGGTTTGGGTGTTTTCTATGTTTATGTATGTTTATCCTTTATATAATTAACCTTAAAACAAGTGTCGAAAGAGCTTAACTTTGGCAAGAATTGGTGTGAGCGTAGAGAGTTTAAAAAGTTTATTTTTATTTTTATTCTAACATACGTTAAGGTTCAAAGTAGCTTGAAATGTATATTACAGATCTGTGCCCATCTGCATACTCGCTTAACAAAAATCTCCCTTGCGACCGGATCCAAAAACATAGGAATATAAATCGTGCGCTTCAACGTACGGGTTCGCGCGCCGTTTGTTTTTATTAACGCTTACATAGTCTGCACTTGGCCGAATAGCGGCTTATCCATAGTGCATACTACGGTCAGTACACAAAGATCGCTATCTCCTTTTAGTTTACCTTTAACCACATACGGCCGTAATGGATTTAAGTTTGTGTTCAAGAAAGTTTACTTCGTCCTTCTTTTTTTATAATATTGAAAGCGGCTTCCGTACTCCTTCCGTACTACTATATGCCTAGTTCCTATACTCATAAATAAAGAATATTAACTTTACGTCACAGTGGGTTTTTTAAATTGCGAACTTGGTTGTATCACCGGAAGAAAAGAACAAGCTGTAACATCGAGGTTCCTTTTTTCGGAAAGCATGTTAATGTTAAGTGCTAATAAGGTATGACAATAGTCGAGACCAACGGGGTATTATTTGTCTTAGCGATTAAGATAAAGATGGCGACAGTTGAGTTGGTGGGGAACAAGCTGCAGTGATTCAGCGTGGTGTGCACCAATCTTCCTATACAACGCGCACCGTTAACAAGTGCTTTTACTACTCCATGCCTTGCTGCCTTCGATCAACAATACAACTAGATGTCAGGTCGGCGCTAAAAATGTGTCTCTGTAAATAAGAGCGCACTTGAGAAGTGAGCTCTTATTTTCTCGCAAGGCAATAACAGGAAAAAGTACTTTATTCGTTGCCCTTTAAGGTTGATTTCACCACTAAATGTTATTGACGTCTTTTCATTTTTAAGTGACAGGAGTAATTTATTGCTTTGAAAAAGTATTTACTCACGTGGACAGAATTTAGCTTAGATTTTGTATGTGACGCATTATCTAGTTGGTATTGTTGATCGAAGCTTGCTGCATACGTATTATTATCGTGATTGAGGTATTCATATTAGACGTCTCTGGAACTCATTTCCATGCTGGCCCAACACGTGTTGGGAAATAAGTTGGTGAGCGGTGTCAAACCAACTTACAACTCAAGCAAAAGGAACTAAAAGCTTATTATACTCGTATATCAGGAATATCGTTAGGGAATGCAGGGTTATGTGACAAGTTATTCAGTCGTTTATCGAAAGATACATTCTGACATGTGTGTAATTTTTTAATGTTCATCAAACAATGTTTGAATCAAACTAATATTATAAAGGCGAAAGTTTGTCAGTGTATATGTTTGTTACTTCTTCACGTCTAAACGGCTGGAGGGATTTTAATAAAATTTAGTATGGAGTTAGCTGACACCCTGGATTATTACATAGAAAACTTTTATCCCGATATTCCCACGGGAACGGGAACGGGAACCACGCAAGTGAAACCGCGAGCGGTTGCTAGTTTATTATAATTTAATTATAGTGAATTAAACAAATGCTAACATTTGACAAGCCCACTCTTAGTTTTAAAGTATTATCTTGAAGTGATCCCTTTTTTTAAAATGACACACGTAAATAAAGAAAAGACAGGATATTACAATACATTTTCACATGGTTGTATATATTTAACAAACAAATAAATTATAAATGAGCATTGAAAAGTCGACCCTAACCTAGTAAAACTAGCAATAACTATTGAATGTACCTACTGATTTAACTTTTTTTGTTGTGGCCATCGTTTACTTTTTTGGCGAAGAAAAATCTCTGGTATATTTTTTTATTTTCTTTTTTCGGGTTTGGAGTGGCGCAGGCTTTTGTTCACAATTTCCAAGGTCTCCAGATTGTGCTTTAACTTGAAGCAGCCTTGTTTCAATAGTTGTACGTTACACCTATTATACTATTTCGTTGAGTTCATACATAGGTACCTACATAGTTTCATGACTAGTATCCTCAAAGTGTTAGTCAGAGACTAGGCAATGAGGACCGCAGAAGCAGTCCGTACTGCCATAGTAGTCGTAGTCCGTAGTAGGAGAGCCAATATGCTGGCCCGCCGATTTGCACGATGTTCCACCGCTGTAAAGATTGCGCTTTTCCGGGCATATTGCACGTCCCTGTATACGTGCAGCTTGTGGGCAAAATATTCCCAGAAGGTTTATAATTCCCTCCGTGTCCAATTTAACAACGCGTTCAGAGCTTGTCTCGTTTTTGTAGCGCATCAAGCATGTTTGCAGCAGCGAACACCGACTTTTGCTTTGCTTTCACGCAAGCATGCGCAAAAGAGGAGCTTCCCTGGTGCGCAGGGTTCAGGCCAAATCCAACACCGTTCTAGCAATGATTGCCAGTAGACTAGACTGTCCCTACATCCAACAATGCTGTGAAAGACACATTCCACGATGTCGGATGGAGAGATTATTCTAAATGATTATTATGTATGTACCAAATTTAATTTGGTTTTTTATAATGATTATAACTACGTAATTCTAATTTTAATATGTCACAATCTGGATTTTAATCACCTGAAATAAATTTATATTATTTTTATTTAATTTTTATAGTCCACATGCATACGTACATCCATATAATCACGACTATTATCCCCAAAGGTTAGTCAGAGAATAGATAATGAAGACAGAAAAAGCAGTCCTCTACCATAGTTCACTTTTCACCAAAAGCGACCGCACATATTGTGCTTAGCGTGACAGGTGGGTGAACCCATCGCCGCTCTATGCTGTTGGATGTATGTGCAGTCTTTAGTCCGTTAGTCGCCTTTTACGACACCCAATGGAAGAGAGGGGTGGTAGTATATTTTTAGTGTGTCGCTAACCACGGGTGTCGAGTTCATGATACCTCATTCGATTCATGTACATACAACTTTGTCACTGCATGTAATCTGTGGTTGAAATTAGGCGTCCGGCTAATAAGTTACTGTACCTTGTCACAAATCATAGTAAATTTCAGTATACATTTTTTGAATGAATGAATGCATGAATATAAGTACATATATACATATAATAACGACTATTATCACCGAAGGGTTACTCAGAGACTAGACAATGAGGACCGCAAAAGCAGTCCTCTGCCATACTGCCACTTTTCACCAAATATCGACGGCACATGTGCTCAGCGTGACAGGTGGTGGGCCCATCGCCGCTCTATGCTCTTGGATGTATGTGAAGTCTAGTCCGTTAGTCGCCTTTTACGACACCCAAGAAAAGAGAGGGGGTGGTAGTATTCTTTCACCGCAACGCGACACGGTTATGAATATAAGTGATTTGGCATAAATGTATAACTCGGAGGGGCTCGATGTTGAACAGCAGCTAGCGCGTTCGGTTTGCGATCTTGCCCGCACCCGCATTGGACCG
Organism: Scoparia ambigualis; assembly: GCA_963921215.1. Lineage (NCBI taxonomy): Eukaryota > Metazoa > Arthropoda > Insecta > Lepidoptera > Crambidae > Scoparia > Scoparia ambigualis. The sequence continues at coordinate 24,064,475 of OY992520.1, read as the reverse complement.
CATGGGTGACCAAATTAAAAACATCTCGAGCTCCTCCGTGCGTCAAAGCACGTAAAGCCGTTGGTCCCGGTTGTCCTCGAAAGATGGCAGTCGTTAACCCACCAACCCGCATTGGGCCAGCGTGGTGGGTTATGGCCCAATATCCCCACGTGCTATTGTCCACGTGGGAGGCCTGTGCCTAGCAGTGGGACGTTTAAAGGCTGACGATGAAATATATAACAACAACAACATACAAAGAAATAAGAACAGACAGAAAAAAAATCCAAATTGGTCCCGCTTAGCCGAAGCCCATATTATAAAAAAAACTGGGTTTTGACCCTTAGGTACTCTTTAATATTACTACTTTACAGACGACCTCCTTGGTCGAGTGGTTTGTGCACCGGTTTCCATGGTGTCGCCATCTCTGAGGTCCCGGGTTCGATCCCCGGTCGAGTCAATTTAGAAATTATTGTTTTTCTAAATTATCTCGAGTCTGGATGTTTTCTATGTATAAAAAGTATGTATTTAAGTGTTTTAAGTATGTTTATCTGTTGTCTAGTAACCATTTAACGAGTTTCATAAAAGCTTCTCTTGGGCTAGATAATTGGTGTGAGTGTAGGAAAGTTTATTTATTTATTTATTAATTTATTTACTTTATTACGAAGAGTGAAAATAGCGTACAGCGTGGGACAACTACGGTAACGGCTGTCAACAACAATAAGTAATGACTACTTAATCGAAATTTATAGGTACAAATGTAAGTTAAATATATAGTAGTTGTTCCCGCAGGAACATAAGAACATAACGTAAGTACAGTCGTTGTCTCATTTGAAAATAGCGTTAGGCGCGTATCGTTCGGCGCTTGCTGTGCAACCCTCTCTCTCGTGTCCACATTTAGGTTGGTCGATTCTAGGTGGTTCAAGACATCTTTACGCCGAAGGTATTAATCACTTGCCTTACGTTTTCCACAACTTAGCTGGGAATAAAAACAGGGTTCGGCGGCTTTGATCCATCCATCCGCTAATCTGACATTGCCCACGTGAGAACGCCGATCACATCAAACGTTCGACGAAAATTTTTGCATAGAAATTGTACACTTCTTGATTTATTGTATTATTGGGAAATGCTATAAGATTATAAGTTAAGAGCCGGTAACGCTACCGCCTATAAGTACGGTCTACCACATAAAACGAAAGCTAACAGCCTCTTCATAACGAAATGGATAGGCCGTAAAGGTGTTTTTGACGTGACAACGTCTTAAATTAGGTTGCGGCTGGGAGTCACTTATGAAAAAGTGTAACGCTGGGTAACGTTACGATGAGTCACCGAACGAGAGAGAGGCCCGCCGAATGCCTTGCGTCTCTCTCCCACTCAACTATGATAAATTTGTGCAATTCTTATTTTCATTCAATTCCTTGTTCCTATTGTGCAATTTAATTATATTCATATCAATAAATATTCTACCGAGAAAAAGACGTTGTCACGTAAAATCTTCGCCCGTAAAACCGACTTTACAGGCAAACAATTTTTTTCATTGTTTGCTTATAGGGAGGCTGTTGTTAGCTTCCTTCCGTTATTATTGCAGTCTCTTGGGCTATAAATATAACAACATGTAGCTTTAAAGGTGTTTAGCCTTTAGGTGTTATCCTTAAATTCTCCTTGACGCGTTCGTTTTGATCTTAAAAGGAGTTTGGATTTATTTTTTTTATTCACCAACCGTGTCGCGTTGCGGTGAAAGAATACTACCACCCCCTCTCTTCAATTGGGTGTCGTAAAAGGCGACTAACGGACTAAAGACTGCACATACTTCCAACAGCAATGAGCGGCGATGGCCTCTCACCTGTCACGCTAAGCACAGGTGCAGTCGTTAATAGGTGAAAAGTGGACTATTGAGGACTGCCTAGTCTCTGACTAACTCTTCAAGGATAATAGTCGTGATTATATGTATGTAAATATAAGGCAACTGCTAGAAACCGCAAGAAACTTCAAGGGCTGGTTAGGTCAAGTGTTTTAGACATGACAAAAATGACAAAAAAGAAATTCGTGCTTTTTTATTTTTCATTAAATAATTCATTTTATGGTGATAGTCTTTGAGTATCTAATTTATTTTAAAGCAATAACATAAGAAAAATAAAATTAAAGAATTAACTATTAAATAACGCGCGGGCAGCGGCCGGCTGTTGATCCACCCGTCTGTTGACCCGTCCGCGTCAGCTGGGCGATAAGTACCTACGTTAGTCTGCCATCTTTTTTGTTATTTTTGTCATGTTTAAAACACTTGACCTGACCAGCCCTTGAAGTTTCTTGCAGTTTCTAGCAGTCACCTTATATATGTATGTTTTTCTTCACTTTCATTTACTTTATTTGACATCAGAGTCTGAAAATTATTTTTAGCATAGCAAAGTCAAAACACCGCTTAACGCGAAAATGGACTGCTTATCAGGAAAAGGTCAGTACTAGCCATCTTACAGGATAAGCAACAAAGCCGACCTACAGAATAGCATTTCGAATTAGTACACTGATGTTTTCTCTAAATTGTATGCATTTTTGTAACTATTCTTAAATAGTATTAACTTAAGTACATTGTTTTATTTATAAATTATAATTTTAGTTCTTGTGTTTTTAAAATACTGTTTATGTTACGGTTAATTTCACTGTGTATACACGTTGATTACATATATCTAGTTCAGAAACTGCATATCTAATTAACTTTTTCTACAGTTTGTGTTGTGATGCCATAATAAATAAAAATAATACCTCAGTCTCTAGGTGACCATGATCACTATGCAAGGCAAGACTTCTTGGTGGGAAAGTGAAGCGTGATGTCTGCAGTTTTGTTTTATTTTTTGTGTTGTCGAATATAGTGTGAAATAATGGTAGATTATAAACCGTGAAGTGTTTGTAAATGAGCATAAGTGCTGACAAATGAAACAAAACAGTGCAACATCACTTTTCTAATTCTCTCAAGTAGTTCGTGTGAGAACTCAGTATAGTTTTTAATTTTAACTGAAACTCAAAGGCTTTGAGGGAATATCGTTTACCATTAAACATACATACCTACCTGTGGTGGGCCCAGCGCCGCTCTACGCTACTGGATGTATGTGCAGTCTTTAGTCCGTTAGTCACCTTATACGATACCCAATGGAAGAGAGGGGGTGGTAGTATTCTTTCACCGCTACGCGACTCGGTTAAACATTCACCATAAAACATTCATATCACATATATTCGTATATATTCATATTTCATATTTCATATTAATAGTCATTCTCAACTAGTACATAAGCAAATAAAATATTTACAATTATTTCTCTTACTTGTCACTAGCTATATGTTAAGCAGGTTCATTGTCCAAAAAATATAACAAAAGGTTAATTAATTGTTATGAGCCATATGTGGTCGGCGGGACAATGAACCGGTTTAGCAAAAGAAAAAGAACCATGCAATGGATTGAACCTTCAGGATAAACTACGCATAACAAAAGAGAGTTGTTTAAATTGTTTCATCAGGATTCGCGGAATCTTGTCCTGTCCAAAAACATATTTCGCGGATACAACGATCGCGTCGCAACCCTACTAGCGATGAAACGATTCGCGGAACAGCGATTCTCCATTTCGCGTGACGTCACTACTTTCCGCAACAAACAATAATAATTGAACACAGAAATATTGAATTTTCACAGAACAGTGCTCTCATTTAATCTGCAGATTTGTATCTGCTCAATACACGGTTATGAAAAGAGACATCTTTTTTGTATTTTTTGATCGGACTACCACGCTGGCCTCAGGTTTTAACGACAGCCTACTTACGGTAACAAATGGTACTAACAACGGCTTGACCAATTGATTAGATTCATATTTTTTAATTTTTCTATTTCTCGCGGCTTGATTTTTGGTTGCGGTTTGCTAGTAAAATGTTTTTTTTGTTGAAATTTTAAGGAATGGTGAAACATTTTAATGGTAAATATAGTAAATATGTAGAAGAATAATATTTAAAATAATTGAAAAGTCACGTTGGACAGACTTTCATGAATACTTAACAGTTAATCCTCCATTATCACATTTATATTTGACAAAACATATGTATTTTAGATAATAAAGCATATCTGAAACATCACACTTCACTCTCCTTTTATTAACTCTACAGTAAAGTGTTAAATTAACTTAAATTCTATTCGACTAATGACCTACCATATATGAGATGTCATGTCTGAGATAAAATACGTGCAAAAGAATTCCCAAAAGAATAAAACAGCCGCAGCGAGCATTACGGAAAATGAGAAAATGCCGAACGTCCGCACGACAATAAAAATTTAATTCATTACTACGTCCGACGCACGTCTTCCCAGTTTTGATTCATTGATATGAGGAAGAAAACTGTGTTTCTTAAGTTGAGTTAGTATATCTATAAATTTTAGTTTATGGAATTTAAAAAGTTTTCTGTGTCTGCATTTTTTTAACAGGACATTATTTTAGTACTGTTGAGGAGGAGAATATACCAGACTTCTGTATTTGTTAAGCACTTAGTACATATATAGGTCCCTTTACCTTAAAATATCAGAATAAAAAAAAAATATTTTTTTTTACTTTTTCTATAGTACTGTATTGCAGAGTTTACATGAAAAATATTTAAAACTTTTTTGTATTTCCCACAGGCAGTATTCAATATATTTTTAACGACCTTACTTGATATGTATAAATAACTTCACTGAAAGAACAAAAAGGTTGATTTTGCACGGGTTGGCGTGGCGTGGGGTTGACGTTAGTTGAATTAACAAAGTGATGGGTTAAAGCAACATGAACAAATTGTTGTTTTTTACAAATATAGATATAGTTTTTGTTGATATGAAAACAGTTGTTTTTACCTACTTTACATGTTGGCGTAACAATTCATGCATAATTCAATAGGTAATTGTTGATTTTACTGTTCAAGTTGTTGAAATAACCATTTTTAACGTTAAATTTACATAATAAATACGTTAAAACAACAAAAGATATTCAACCATTTGTCGATTACCAGAAACAACAAAATAAATTTGTTAATTATGCCTATTCCCAATAGTTGATTTAATTTAAATTGTAATGTTGGAACCAAGCTGATAAGCATAACCCTTTCAAATGTTTGTCTCAACCGAACAACAAACAGTTGGGATAACAATATAAGCAGGTAAAAACCACATCAAGACATAAAGTTAAACCAACACGTTCGAATGGTTAAATGAACATCTGAATGATGGTTGAAATAATAATATGAACGAGTTAAATCCTATACAAAAAAAATAAATTGACACGACCCAATAAAATGTTTGTTTTAACCGTGACACAAACAGTTGAGATAACAGTATTAAACAGGTAAAAACAACAGCAACACATAAAGCTTCATCAATATGTTCGAATAGTAAAACTAACTCAAGAGAAAGGGTTAAAATAACAACATAAACAGGTTAAGTCTTATACAAAAAAAACGATTGACACAACCCTTTTAAGTGCTTGTTTCAACTGTCACACAAACCGTTGGGATAGCAATATACACCGGTAAAAACAACACCAATACAAAAAGCTAAATTAACCTGTTTGAATGTTTAAACTAGCCCTTCAGGGTGTTTGTTTTAACCGTCACATAAACTGTGGGGATAACAATATAAACAGTTAAAAACAACAGCAAGATTTATAACTAAATCAACAAATTTTTATAGGTAAACTAACTCACGAGCTAGGGTTAAAATAAATATATAAACAGGTTAAGTCCTTGTATTATGTAGCGTCTTGAGGGATGTTGTTGTGGAGAGTTAGATAAAAGTCATCTTGGTTTCACAAGTTTATTGTCACACGTGAAGTGCTAAATAATGAATGCCTCGCTCTATGCTAATACAATATAACTTATTATAAGTAAATACGGGTCAACCAATGTGCGTCACTATGTCGCAGCGCGTAACGTGTTGTCACAGTGCAAGTGTTGATAAATGCATATACTACACCTCCTCCTTAAGTCCGTCACACCCCCCGGCTAACAAAAGAAAAAAAAAATGTATAACGCAGATCGATTGACCACTAATTAAACTAAAATACATTTTTTTTTTTTTTTTAATTTAATTACTCATCTCCGTCTAAACAGTGTCTAACTTATTAGCTATTAAACAACTTTGTCGTATTCTTATGTACTAAATATTCTTTATTATCCTTAACAATCTTAACATTAGGTGTACATTCTTCAATTACAACATAGGGTCCTGTATAAATTCTATCTAACTTATTGCCTATTTGATTTTTTAATAAAATCATGTCTCCTGGTTTATACGATACAGGACAAGATTTCTTATCATAACTTATTTTTCTAAGATTTTTTCTTTCTAATAAGTTGTTGCGAGCATCACACTGAGCTCTTTGAAGCCTATATTTTAATTGCAATGGATAGTTATCATCATTGTATAACGGTTCAACGGAGCCTTGTAAGTTACTAGGTAAGTTACACATTTTTCCAAAGACTAATTCAAAGGGAGTATATTGTGTCTCTGAGTGTACCGTGGTGTTAAAAGAAAAACACCAATAGGGTAACCAACTACTCCAATCGGTCTTATTATTCTCGCATTGAATTCTAAGATAGGCTCCTAGACTTTTATGTGTATTTTCTAAACCACCGAGAGTTTCATGGTGATATGCAGTTGAGTTAAGTTTATTGATATTTAGAAGTTTGCATACTTCACTCATGACGAAAGACATAAATTCCGTTCCGCGATCAGTCAACATTTCTTTAGGAACTCCATAGCGTAAAATAAAATTATTTACAAATGATCTAGCTACAGATTCCGTATCTTTCTTTTCTAAGGGGTACGCTTCAACATATTTCGTAAGATCGCACTGTAATGTTAAAATGTACTTATAATTATAATTATCCGTATCTAAGGGGCCCATTAAATCTAAACTAACTCTTTCGAACGCTGTAGTAGCCGTCGACGTCACTACTAAGGGTTCTCTAACATTTCTATTTGAATGTTTCTGAATTTGACAAGGTTTACATTTTTTAACATATTCTATTACGTCATTGCTCATACCTGGCCAAAAATAATATTTTTTAATGTTATTTAACATTCTATTTACCCCGGCATGGCCACTAGAAGGTAATAGATGGAAGTCATTTAGTATCACTATCATAGTTTCCCTGTCGGTTACTCTCTCTACGTCTTTGATTACAAGTAACCGTGGAATCGAACCTTTTAACTTTTTCATTTCGCTTATTAAAGTTTCTATAATATATTCACGATTTTTCTTCTTTATAATAACGAGCTCGTTTACATTTACTTCTATGCAAAATGACTGTAATTCTCTCGCTAACACACTTACGGTCGATAGCGATCGAGATATTACATACATAGTTAACATATGTGGCACATAAATTATATTTCCTTGATGACTAATTAAGCTATCACTTTTAAACTCATTGTACTGTGTACATAATTTTAATTCTACGCTGTCTTTTGGTCGTTTTAGAATCTCTACAACTTTAGGTTGATCAGGCCTAAAATTAGCAGGGGTTCCAGACGTCAAGTCAGTGCAGGTGTCTTTATTTTTATCGAATTGCTTACGAACTTGGGCTCTGGTCATGACCGATACTACATGTTCTCTCATTTCTTTTAAATCTGAAGAAGACAACGGTAAACGACTTAATGCGTCTGCAGCTGCATTATGCCGTCCCGGGACGTACTCTATGTCGAAGTCATATTCTTCTAAATAAAGTCTGAATTTTGTTAATCGACTTGAAGGATCAGTCATACCAAATAAATAAATTAGCGGCTTATGGTCGGTTTTAATTATAAATTTATTTCCATACAGATAAGGTCTAAAATGTCTTATCGCCCATACTATTGCCAACAGCTCCAACTCAATAACAGGGTATCTTGTTTCGGCCGGCTTCAAGTTACGACTCGCATAAGCTACTACTTTACCATTACTATTAGACAATACGGCGCCAAGCCCTATCTTTGAAGCGTCCGTACTAAGTATAAAAGTGTTGTTAGGAGAAAAGTCGGGATAATCTAAAACTGGTGGGTTTATGAGATGATTTTTAAGAGTTTGAAACGCTAATTGGCATTCTGATGTCCATACGAAAGGAATATCTTTTTTTGAAAGTTCGTTTAATGGATAGGCTATATCTGCAAATCTAGATATAAAACGCCTATAATAATTAGCAAATGCTACAAATCTCCTTACTTCGTCAGCGTTAGTTGGTTTGGGGTATGTTTTGATTTTATCTATTTTTGATGGATCAGGATAAATTCCATTGGAAGTAATTTTATGACCGAGATACATAATTTCTTTGCGTAAAAACTCACATTTTAAAGGATTTAGTTTTAAATTTACTTCTCGAAACCGTTCTAAGATGCTAATTAGGTTTTTATTATGGTTTTCCATAGAATTTCCTATTGCTATACAGTCATCTAAATAAATAAAACATTTTTTATAGTTAAGACCCGCCATAGCGATTGTCATTAACCTTGAAAATACACTAGGTGACGTCTTCAGTCCCATTGGACAACGTTTTAATTGATACATTTTGTCAACCGTAAACGCAGTGTACTTTCTCGATTTCTTATCTAATGCCAACTGGTAATAACTTTGGGACAAATCTAACTTAGAAAAATAGATGTTACCAGCAAGTGATTCTAATATTTCTGAGATATTTGGCAATGGAAACTTGTCGTCCTGAACCCTATTGTTTAATTGACGATAATCGATGACGAGTCTCCATTTTTTATTGCCGGTTTTATCTGCCTTCTTAGGGACTAGCAAGACAGGACTCGACCACTCCGACGTGGTCTCCTCAATGATGTCATTTTCAAGCATTTCTTGGATTTGCTTATTTACCTCACTACATAATGCTTGAGGCGTGCGATAAGGTTTGACATACACTGGGCTAGAGTCACTCTTTAATTTAATTGAATGTTCCATTAAGTTTGTCGTTGAAAGTTTATCTCCCGGTAGATGAAATACATCGGCGTACTTTGCGCATATGTTTTCTATGCTGATCTGTTCCTCTTTATTTAAGTAGGATGTAAGATCTAGTAAATTAAATAAAGTTTTTACTCTATCCGTAGAAATATCACGTCTTTCAAAGGAACACAAGTCAAATTGATTTAACTGATAAATTTCTATATCGGACGAGTTAATGTCAACTGCCGTGTCACTAGTGTTCAATATTCTAATTTTAATTAATCCGTTTGCCGGTCTTGAAACTACTCCAGCTAAAAAAACTCCTTGAGATATCTCACTGGCCAAAATAACACAGTCTTCACAGAGCGTAGTGGGAATGTGTTTGATAACTTCGCACCGTGGTGGAATAGTAAAGCAATATTTATCTACACCCTGTATATCTATTACTACCGATTTACCTTGGTAATCTAAACTTAAAGTAGCATTTTTATAGTTGATGATCGCGTTGTACCTATTGAAAAAATTTTGGCCTAATATGCCTTCAGCGGTACACGACAAATTTTTAAATACATAAAACTTCTGATTAAATACTACTCCATTCAGAAATAAATTTAAATAAATGTATCCCTCAGATTCTAACATTCCGCTAACACCTTTGATAGTAATAACGTGCTTATGAATGTTATTCAATAATTCGGTATTTTTAACTAACCATTCGTATTTTACTACACATAAACTAGCTCCACTATCTACTAATAATCTAATTTCTCTACTATTATCTACCTTACAATTAACTACGCAGTAATTATTATAACTATAAATAGAATGACGCAATTTAGGATCGAAAAAACTGATTTTCATTGAAGTGACTACGTGAAGTGGACATTATACCTGAACTTGGTTCACCGCGCTCGGCGCCCGCGGCATGCTGAACGCGCGGTGCGCGTGAGCGCGTCGGGGTCAGGGCACTCGAATGCTGAAAATGCACATTCTTTCTATGTGCAGAATTAACCATTGAAGTTCGTTGGCCTTTATTTACGTTATTTTGTACATTATTATGATATCTATTTTGATGCGATTGATTAAAGTTAAACTTATGTTTTTGATTTGAGTAACAATAATTTGATTTTTGAAAATTGTTATTTCTGTTGTTATTTGTATAGTACCTACCTGTTGGTCTTAGATGCATCGCTTGCTCCTGAGACTGGGATGCTGACACCTGTTCGTCTACTGCTGTCCTGATTGCTTCAGGCAGTGATGTGAACTGTCGTGAGGCTATAATAGTACTTAGCCTTGGGTTTGTCAAGCCATCGGCAAAACGTTTAATGGCAGACTTCTCGTTCATTGGACGCAGAACCTCAAATTTGGAATCGTCCTCATCAGCTTGAGCTAAAGTTAGGTTAACAAACAGCTCCTCTAACTCAGAACCAAAATTTTCTATTGACCTACGCCCTTGCTTAGCATTATACAACTGATATTGGATAGCATCAGCTGACCTTTTGGGAAGTAAATATTTTTTAATGTCGCACACTAAGGTCTCTACATCAGTGTAATTTGACTTTAACCTTAGCTTGGCACTAGCAGAAAGTCTAGTTTTTAATACAAATTGTATTAATTGGCCTTGAGTGTCGGATGAAATCATAGAACTATATAGTAAAATACTATCTATCAACTGTTTCGTAATTTGTTCCTGGCCTGTCATAACAGGTAACAGGGAAATCGCAGTTTTCAAATCGAAATCGTTAGCCATTTTTAAAGAAATATTAGTGCTACACTTTGTTACCAATTCAGTAATTTTGCGATAATAACTATGTATTTCTTCTACTAAATTATTTAATAAATCTACCGTTCCGGAACCTGTCTTAGAAAGCTTTATTTCACTATTTACCTGTGACACAATATACTCCAAATTAATGTACAAAGACTTGGCTTCTTCTAACTTAGCGTGAGCATTTTCTTTTTGCCTTCTTTCGTGTCCGATTTTAACAAGATAATCTCTTATATATTTTAACTTATCCCGTAATTCTATTAATGCTTGCGACATAATACAAAATAAATTATATTCTAAATTATATTCTAATTAATATTCTCACTTACTGCACGCGATGAAATGTGGTTAACAACCGTGAAATGACCTGAGCGCGTGGCGCGTCGCGTAGAGGATGCTTCGGTGGACGTGGTCTTCGTACTGCTCATCCTATTGTATCGATGTAGTGGCCGCATGACACGAAGCTGGTTGCAGCAACTGGAACCGCTCGTTAGCCCGGGAAATCCCTGGACACCGCCACCTGGGCCGTGCTATACTCTGGACACCATCCTTGACCCGTACGCTTCTCTCTTCTTCACTGCAGAATTTTCTATAGTAGTTATGATCATTCTTCTATAAGGTATTGCTTCTCTCTTCAAAATAGTTATTGTTCTTCTGTTTTGGTATTAGTAATCTTCAAAAAAAAATTTATCTTCATTCTTCAGGGTTCCATAGTTCGGTGGCAGGGTCGCCATGTATTATGTAGCGTCTTGAGGGATGTTGTTGTGGAGAGTTAGATAAAAGTCATCTTGGTTTCACAAGTTTATTGTCACACGTGAAGTGCTAAATAATGAATGCCTCGCTCTATGCTAATACAATATAACTTATTATAAGTAAATACGGGTCAACCAATGTGCGTCACTATGTCGCAGCGCGTAACGTGTTGTCACAGTGCAAGTGTTGATAAATGCATATACTACATCCTGTACAAAAATTATCGATTGACACAACCCTTTAAAATGTTTGTTTTAACCGTCACACAAACAGTTGAGATAACAGTAATAAACAGGCAAAAGCAACAGCGACACATAAAGCTTAATCAATATGTTCGATTGGTAAAATTAACTCAAGAGCTAGGGTTAAAATTCTCTTTCAAATGTTAGTTTTAACCGTCACACGAACAGTTGGGATAGCAATAAAACAGGTAGAAATAACAGCAACACATTAGGCCAAATCAACATGTTCGAATAGATAAACTAACTTACGAGCTAGGGTTAAAATAATAATATAAAAAAGTTAAGTCCTACACACAAAAAAACGATTCACACAACCCTTTCAAATGTTTGTTTTAACCGTTATACAAACAGTTGGGATAGCAATATAAACAAGTAAAAACAACACCCAGACAAAATACTAAATCAACAAGTTTGAATGGTTGAGCTAACGCTTTCAAATATATGTTATAACCGTCACACGAACAGTTAGGATAGCAATAAAACAGGTAAAAATAACAGCAACACATGAGGCCAAATCAACATGTTTGAATGGATAAAGTAACTCACGAGCTAGAGTTAAAATAATAATATAATTAAATTAAGTCCTAAACAAAAAAAAAACGATTCACACAACCCTTGCTGTGTTTGTTTGAACTGCCACACAAACAGTTAGGATACCTATCAATATAAACAGGTAAAAACAACAGCATGACAAAAAGCAAAATCAACGTGTTCGAATGATTGAGCTAACATTTTCAAATGTATGTTGTTAAATTAAACGCTACCTAAATGCTAAATACGAGTAATCTGAGATAAAATTACTGTGTCACATACCTACCTACAATACAGACAAACCGACATGGCGAAACTATATCTATATTTGTATTTGCTTTCGTATGTCTGGCTGTCCAGCTTTTCCGTCTATAGTATAGGTCACTCTCTCAACCGATTCTCGTGAAAATTTGTGAGTGAGTTCGACACCTATTTATAGTTAGGGCAAAATGCTTTTGTATGTCCGGCCCTATGATCTTGTTTTGGAAGATAACTAGATGAAAAGTTGAATTAAACGCCATATACTTACCTACCTTAATAGTGTAAGTAGGTACCTACTGTTAAACGAGCTTTGATTATTTAATGGATTGTCGAAAACGGCTGTACTTAACGATTTTAATGTTTACGATATAATTAGTGCTTTAACAGGACACAAACTTCTCAAATGTTTGTTTTAATCCTTTCACAAATAGTTGAAAACTAAAATTATCAATTGAGCTAGGTATATCTTGTATAAAATTAAATATCTCAATTCACTTAAAATATCTTATTAACTTCTAAATGAACACATAATAACATAATATTTATTGTGGCGTTTCATATCGTAAACTACTACACTACGAGTACCTATTTACATATTATTATGACATGTGTAAATTTACACAAGACGTGTAAATGAAGCGCATTCGGTGTACCACCCAGCCGAAACGTAATGTGAGTGTTGTCTGCATATTTATTGTTTGCACAACTCGCGAGAGAAAGTTCCGACAAATGCCTAGCAGAGGATGCCACTAACTTCCGAAGTTGCGGCCGCGAGTGCATCTGAAGGTTGCCGAACTTTTACGTCCCTATTGTTGGGGAGACTTTTGTTTAGTACCATTAAGTCAACATTAGCATTAAACAAACAAATAATTTTATTTCTCTCCAACTTTCAAATGTGGACGATTTGCTCTCAAGTCTTATTCAATTCAATTGTGGGTAGTCTTAGTCATTAGACATTTTGCCTTGTAGCCGATCCAGATCAAAATCTAGGTTGTGATATATTATGATCTTTTGAATCCTGTTCCTATGGTTGACGGGTAGAGTACAACATTTAGTATTAACAGTAAATAAACACACTGATCACTCGTAGATGGGAAATATTCAAAACAGAAATATGAAAAGATACAATCAGGGAAAATGAAACAATACAATCTATCAAGAAAACATAGTAAAACGCAACTCGAAAAACAAATAGCATAAAATCACTTTTTACAAATAAAAGTAATAGTACCTATTTACAAAGAACACTTCGTAACACCGATTTTGACCTTTTTTTTGACATAAAGGTTATTTTTACCAAATACGTCATCACTTGCGGGCTAAATCTAGCTGTGCGTAGCCCGTAGCACGATCAGCTACGGCGTAGCAGCTACGCCACCAAGCTACCAGCCGCCGATCGCATTTATCTCGAAAGCCAAAAAAAGTTTTAAAGGTGGCAAAAGTAATAAAACTCCGTCTCATTTTGCGAAATTATTCGGCGGTACACTTCGGAACCCGCTTGCACGTCCCATTAGGCAAATTAAACGAACGATTGAGGAGTTTGGCTCTAATTAAGCTATCAACTTTGGATGTACATTAAAAGTCACATTTAAAAGTTAGACAAAATGGCGGACTAATTAATTTAACGCGTGGCAACGGGCTCAAGATAACTTCGGTGTTAATAGATTTAGATTTTGCATTTAAAAAATGAAATTCTTTCCGGCTTTAAATGCGCTATAAATTTTAACAACTTTTGTGTGAAAACATATTATTTTACCACAGACACGTATTAAAATGTATGTGTGCGTGGCTCTGTTACGTTACTAAAAGTAATAATTATCAAAGTAATTAGGTAACAAAAAGTAGATATTGCTACAAAAAATAATATTTATGAAGAAATATCATTATCAGACGTGTCAGTCCACTGTTGAACATAGACCTCTTCCAATGCATGCCACGTAGAATACCCTCCAGCTAGGTGGAGCAACGATATTCGTAAGGTTCTAACCGAAAATGTATATTTATCCCCTCGTCTGTGCAAGGACTCCTAGAGCTTGATAACAATAGAAATTTCATTGAGTCTGTTATTTCAACAGGTAACCTATTGTAAAATATACATTAGTTTTCTAATGAATCGGTGGTGGAGTAAGAGCAAGGCCCGATAACCGGAGGTCGGGCAAAGAGTCTTTCAGATGCATAGCCAGTGTTTGTAATCACCAAAAAGCATATGGCAAGCGTAGCGACTAAGCCAATACCCATCGGTTTTATTGTAGTGATGACTAAGTAAATATAAATAAATAAAATAAAAAAGTTTGATTGTCAAACTACCACGTCGCTGCATTGTTGAGGAGGCTGCAACTTTATATTCGGCGGCTACTTTTATCCCCGGTTGCATCGTACTCGGTACAACTTTACGCTTTGCGCTCTCAGTTTTACTTTATACTACTTAGAATATAGTTTTATGACACGAAATTATATTGAAAGAGAAACTTCGAAGCCTGGGAATTTGAAACAACCGAGTTTTGACGAAACTTAAAATTGAACTTAAGAAAACTTGACGTTTAACCTCAGGTGGGATTCGAACCTTTGGATTGATGAGGTAAGCTGTAATTTTTGAAGCACTTTTTAATTAAGTGTAAGTATCTTTAGGATTGAATTTTTTTCATTCACAATGACACCGAGATTTTTCATTGGTTTTGGAGACGAAACCCTGTCCATGTTTATCATCAGTAGAAGCTATTTAGCATGTAAAACTAAAAATTTGAGCATAAAAAATCATAAAAAAATATCAATAAAAAATTTAAGGACCCTTAGTACCGGACGATCTTATGAGAGTCAATGACCGAGGCGCTTCAAACGCTCCGCCTACCCTCCGCCACGCCCGCCGCCGCCGCCGGCGCAGGTGGCCGGCCGGGAAAGTTCATAGGGGTCACGGTGTACGAGTAGAGGAGAACGTTCTACGTGTTTTCGATAAAAAGTCATATTTACAACTTTTTTTATCTTTGCTCGAGTTAGGATGTGGGCGAGGGCGAAAGGCTTTTTAAAAAGCTTATTTATAAACAGATAAGAAGGTGTTGATGCTCGGAGGAGCTGGTTAAGACTGACTTTATTTAATCTTGTATTACAATATATACTAGTATACTTAATGTTCTTGTTTACATGACAAAAGGTTATCTAATTAATGCTGTACATGAATTAGGTCGTTAGCAATCATGGTCATAACAATGGTGTTGATTGTCTTCGTTTCCTGCTACGTGTTATCTTCATGGCTGCTTCCTGGTACGTGGTGTCTTATCGTGCTATGTGGGTGGCTTACACCTACATAACTCCTCCCCTCTTAAGAGAAAGGCGCGTCGTAGATTGAAGCGGCTTGAGAACAACTTCTTCGCCGTCTTCTGGCGTGATACTCCTGATCTTGGTTCTTCGAAGCCACCAGAATTTGTATGCTGCCGTCGTTAATGCTGCTATGATGATTATTATGTATAATAGTATGGATGACCAGCTGGGTGAGGTTGTTATCCATGACACTTTTTCTGGGGGTGCTATTTCTTTTGACCTTTGTAGTAGTTTATTTAGATCATCTAATTCGATTGTTTCTAGGTTTACTGCGATTGCAGATGGGTTTGGTGTTTTATATGCGCGTGGCAGTGGAATCGATTCCTTTATGTTAATGTATTTCTGATGTGTTGTTAGGTATCTATCTGCGATTTGAATGGTGCATCTATTGTCTATTGTGATTAAATAAACACCTTTAATTCGCTGATACTGGACATCGTTTCCGCATGTTGTTTTCGCTACTTCTTCTTGCTTTATCATCGCAATCCAGCTATTATCTTGAATTTGTTGAATTAGGTTATTTCTGTAATTTGCTAGTATGTATGTGCAGTTATGTGGTTCTTGGTGTTGTATAAGTTGTGCTATGCAATCGTTGGATTGCTGCAGTTTTTGCCATTCTAGATGTTTACAGATGACGTCTTTGTCGGTGATCTTCAAACATGGTTCGTGGGGGTAAGCAAACTCGTCATTTCCCAAGATAAGGTAAGGGTTTTGTGGAACTAGGATAGTGTTGTTGTTATTGGGGATGGGGTAAAGGTGTAGGAGGTTATATGGGTGTTCTGTTACTAGTGGTATCTCCAATATGAAGTTAAGTGTTTCATTAGTACCATATGCTTTTACTGTAATTGCCTTTTCCAATAAGTGTATATTTTTTAACTTAGGTGAGTAGGGCAATCTTAAGTTTAATTGGTTTTGTATATAATTTAATTCTTCTATGAGGTAGCTTGGGTCTATTATACTAGGGTGTAGCTTGTTTAAGTGCGAAAATGTAATTGCATCTTCTAGCATATACAATCTATTGTAGAGCTGTTGGAACGATCTTCCTATTTCACTGTATATACTTGTTATTTCATTTCTTTTTTCTAATGAATTTGTTACTTTTGAGATTTTATTAATAGCTAAAGCTATTAATTCTTGATTTGATTTTATTTGTTTAAGTTTAGTTTCGTATTCCTGCGTGAAATCTTTAACTAGTCCTATCGTGTTCTGTTGGCTATTTGCATTATTGTTTACTACTGTTTTAAGTGTTTTAATTTCGCTCTCAAATTTTGCTGCGTCTTCCTGATCTAGATTTCCTGTAATTGATTTTATTATTGAGCCTAATCCGTTTATTAATCCTCTTTTTTGTCTGTAACTTTTTCTAAGACCTATTGGCTCAATGATCGCTGTTGCTGTGGTGAGGTGGCATATGATGGTGATGCAGGCGATGGTGTTCCTGAAACATTTTCAGGGCGCCTTAGTAAGCGGAAGTGTACTCTGATAGTTTTCGCGTTAATATGTTTTCCTACTATCTCTGCTATTTGTTCTGGGTGTATTCGGACTATTGTGTATGGTCCTAGGTATCTGGGTTCCTGCTTATTAGACCTTGCTGTTTTTGCTACCTGTTTATACACCTTGTCTCCTACTTTGAAGTTGGGTGTTTCTGTATTTAAGTTGTTTTTATCTATTTAGTTTTTGAGTTTTATATAAGTACCTACATTTTAAGAAAAGTTGTTTTGCTGAAATAAATATATTTTCATTTTCATTTTTCATATTACCACTTGTTTGTTTTTTGATAATTTTGAATTCACTAGTTTTTGTATGTTTTCCATAATTTGTTTGTGTTTAATTACATATTCCTGATAAAATTCTTGTGGGAAATGTAGTTCCAGTGGGTTTCTGCTACTTGTGTGTCCGTATAATAATTCGAAAGGAGTAAATCCTGTAGCTGAGTGTATTGTGTTATTGTATGCTATTATTGCGTATTTCATGAGGTTAGATGGTTCATCTTTATCTGTGATACGTTGAATTCTAATTATTTCTGCAAGTGTTGAATGTAATCGTTCTACAGGTGAATTTGAGTTAGGGTTATATGGTGTTGTAAAATGTATATGTATGTTGTGTATTGCACAAATTTCTGTTATAACTTCATTGTCGAATTTTGTGTCTGAGTCGGTTGTTATTTTTATTGGAATTCCTATTGTAGAGAAGATACTTAATAGGGCTTCGGCTATGTGTATACTTGTAGCGGCCACAAGTGGTATTGCTTGTGCATATTTTGTGAAATTGTCAATTATTGTTAAAAATGTTGTACCTCCGCTACTGTATAAATCCATGTACATATGTTCCATGGGTTTATGTGGTGTTTCTGTGAGTGATAATGGTAGTTTTAAGGGATTACGTTCGTATTTGCTTTTTAAGCATTTTTCACATTTGTTTATATATTTTTGTATTGATAGTAGCATGTTTGGCCAATGATAATTTTTGTGTATTTGCTTATAGGTCTCTTGTATCCCTCTGTGAATTGTTTTACCTTCGTGATATTTTTTTATTAATTCTTTTTGTTCGTTAATGTTTTCTATTAGTGTCGCTCTATTTAAGCAACGGATTAGTTTAGGACCACGGTCATTGAACGTTGTTTTATATATTTTACAAAAGAGTGCGTAGTAATCTTCATGATGGAAGTAACAATGAAATATTCTGTCTGGGTTTGTGTGTTCTAATAGGAATAATTTTATTTGTTCCAAAGTGTTATTGATGGGTATAAAAACGTCTTTTATTATTATTCTTCCTTTGGATCTGTCCTCGACTATGTACTGATTTCCCGGTGTTTTTCTAATATGTAACTGTTTTAATTGTCTGTCTATTGCGTCTTGTATCTCTGGTATTTGTTCTGTTTCTTTGTTGTTCCCAGTATCGATATCTTCGTTAATGGGTACCTCTGGTGTTAGTGGCGGTATGTCGGGTGTTATGGGCATGTCTAGTAAAGTACGTATATCTATATTTTCTAGGTCTAACTGTTCTTCTGATGTACTAGGTTGTTGTTCGCTTATTTCATTATTGTAAATTATTTTTACACGAGATAATGCATCAGCATTGGTGTTTAGTTTACCTTTTTTATATTGCACTTCATATTCGTATTCTGCTAATTTTAATCGCCATCGTGTTAATTTTGAATTTGGGTCTTTTAGGGACATTATCCAAGTTAATGGTCTGTGGTCTGTGTAGATTGTGAATTTTTTTCCATATAGGTATGGGCGGAAATATTTTATGGCCCATACTATTCCTAACAACTCTTTTTCTATTGTAGAGTATCTTTGTTCTGTTTCTGATAATGTGCGTGATGCGTAAGCTACAGGTTTGTCTGATCCTAGTGTTCCCTGTGATAGTATTGCGCCTAATGCCACGTCTGATGCGTCTGTTGTTAATATGAATGGTTTTTCGAAATCTGGATATTGTAGAATTGGTGCATTGATTAATATTTCTTTACATTTTTCAAATGACTCTATAAATTCTGTTGTTAACTCCACTTTGTTGCCTTTTTTAAAGCATTTTGTTAGTGGTTTTGTTAACTTAGCGAAGTCCTGTATAAATTTTCTATAGTAGCCCACTAGGCCTAAGAATGATTTAATTTCTTTCTGTGTTTTAGGTATTGGGAACTTTTTTATTGCTATTATTTTGTCTTGATTAGGTTTAAGGCCTTTTTCTGTTAGTGTATGTCCTAAAAATTTGACTTCTTTTTGCAGGAATTCCGACTTATCTAATTGTATCTTTAGATTATTTATTCTGAACCTATTAAAAACTTGTTTGCATTTATTTATATGTTCCTCTAGTGAAGACGAGTAGATGATTACGTCATCAAGGTAAGTCAATACGTTATCTATACCTCTTAGTACTGAGTCCATTAATCTTTGAAATGTACTTGGTGCATTTTTCAGGCCAAATGGCATTCTAAGAAATTCGTAATGTCCTCTATCTATAGTAAACGCTGTTTTTTCTATATCGTTTGAATGCATCTCTACCTGGTGGTAGCCTGAGGCTAAGTCTATTGTCGTGAAGTATTGTGCGCGTCCTAATTTATCTAGAATGTCATCTATGTTTGGTAATGGGTATTTATCCTCAATTGTCTTGTCATTCAGTTTTCTGTAATCTATTACTAAACGCCACTTTTGTTGTCCGGAGGCATCTGCCTTTTTTGGAACTATGTGTACTGGGCATGACCAAGGGGAACTACTTTCCTTTATTATGTTTTGTTCTAGTAGTTTGTCAATTTGTTTTTTTTATTTCTTCCTTTTGTTTAGGTGCTTGTCTATAATTTCTTACGAATATTGGTTTTTCATCAGTTAAACGTAAGCTGTGTTTAACTTCGTGTGTGAAAGTTAATGGGATTTGTTCGCAATGAAATATATCTCTGTAGTTATAGCAAAGTTTTCTTATGTTTCTTTTTTCTTCGGGATTCATGTGATCTGTTCTTAATCTATTTAGGTTTTCTTTCAGGTAATTTTCTGTTTTTTTATTCACTGATATGTTATTTATGGATACTATGTTTGATAAGTTTGTCTGTTTTAGTTTTGTTAGATTTAATTGGCAACTATTTTTTAATTTAATTGTATTATTTGAATTATTTATTACTGATGTTGTCAAGTTTCCGTTTTTTACTGTAACTAAAGCTGCTGGGAAGTGAAGACCGTCTTGTGTTATTTTTTCGGTCAATAGGTATTCGCCTTCGTTATTATTACAGAGTAAACTGATTATTTGTTCTGATTTGGGTTTAATTGTGCTATATGATTTAATGTCATCCCTGATTGGTATTTGTGTCTTGTCTGTGCATAACTTCATATTCTTAATATCGAATTTACATTTTTATGGTATTAGAAAATCTAATCCTAATAAACCTCTAAAATCAGTGTCAAAATCGAATAGTAAAAATTTATGAGTTATTGTTCTCTTAAATAAGCTATGTGGAAGTGTGATAATTGCTACTTTGTCGTGTTTAGAAGTTGCGTGTGCTGTTTTTATATAGTGTGTTTGTTCTCTTATTTCGCAATTAATGTTTTTGTTTTTTACTATATTAGGGTGAATTAGTGATTGTGAGGCACCTGTATCGAGTAAGAATCTGCCTCCTAACTCGCTGATATATATGTAAGGTAAGCGGTTATAATTCTGTACGTTATTCATGTAAACTATGTTATAAGGTTTTCGAAATTGTCGGTGAGAAAATTTTCGTCATCATTTACATCTTCATTATTTTCGGGATTATCTATTTCCTCATTTATTGAATCATCTTCTTGATCCAATGTTTGAAAGTGGAAATTTTTATTTGATTGGTTTGGTGAAGGTTTCTTATTATATTGTTCCTTCCTATTCTGAGCTATGAATTTGGTCTGAGTGTTTGTATTAAAGTTAGGTTTCTGGTAAGGAGGTTTATTATTGATTTGTAGGGCCCTCCTATTCCTAAGTTTAACCTCTTCTTGTTTCGCGATTGTTACTGCTTGTTCCAAATTTTCAACGTGTTGTAATTTTATGAATATTGCAGTCATTGGGTTTATCTTTTCTAAAAATACATTAAGCGCCATTTGCCGATAAAATTCTCTTTTGTTGGGATCAGATAGTATAAGTGTACTTTCTAAAGCCCTTATTTTTTCTGAAAAAATATCTAAGTTATTATCTTTGTTCAGGCGCATTAATTCCTGTATTAATTGAATTTCATTACGGAATTCGCCAAATCTATTTTTTAACGTCGCTTTTATCTCGGACCAGGTTTTTGCACCTGTTCCTTCTGAGAGCGCCTCAACAGCTTTACCGGTAAGTTTGTTTCTTATTAAACAAGCTACACTGGGGTCGTCCCCATTCGTGATTAAATTTAGTGCGTTTTCTACGCCTTCTAAATAGAATGCTAATGTTCTTTTGTTGCCATCGTATGATGGTAACAATATAGAGAGGGTACTATAGTCAATTGCAATAGTTATTTCCTCGACTGTGCTAATGTCTAATTTCTTTTCGTTGGCCATTTTTATCCTCAGATTAGAAATACCACAATTAACACAACAAAATATAGGTTACACAAGGTTAGTGTGAAAGGACTCTTGGTAGTAAACAGAGTTTTATGCTTACCACTTGAGCATTATCGATGATAGATTGAGTCTTCTGTTTGATATCTGCTGCCGACGACCACTGTAGATTCTTGACCCGCGTTACGAAGTCGAGCTCACTGATTCGAACTTGATTCGCTTATGAACGCGTGGTTTACCGACTGCGCCAGTTAGGATGTGGGCGAGGGCGAAAGGCTTTTTAAAAAGCTTATTTATAAACAGATAAGAAGGTGTTGATGCTCGGAGGAGCTGGTTAAGACTGACTTTATTTAATCTTGTATTACAATATATAGTATACTTAATGTTCTTGTTTACATGACAAAAGGTTATCTAATTAATGCTGTACATGAATTAGGTCGTTAGCAATCATGGTCATAACAATGGTGTTGATTGTCTTCGTTTCCTGCTACGTGTTATCTTCATGGCTGCTTCCTGGTACGTGGTGTCTTATCGTGCTATGTGGGTGGCTTACACCTACATAACTCTCGTAAAGCGATTATTATTTCATAAATAGGTACAACGTTATTTTGGTACGTAAGGTCACTACGAAAGTTTTGAGATTCTCAAAATTTATAAAAAGAACGCAACTAGATTTAACCTTTTTTAAAGATAAATTATTTGTAATTCGAACTTAGAAAACCATTTGATCAAATATTTAAAAATAATAAAATAACGTTTGATTTTTGTTTCAATTCCGCGGGCTTTCATCGTCAACTATGGATTTTAAGCGAGAACATTTTCGTGCGATGATTTTGTACGATTATAAATTTATGTCAGTGCAGAGAGCGATTGGTTTGGGCGTTTGGGGATTATGCACCATCGCGTGCAACAGTTTTCAGATGGTTTGCTCAATTTAAACGAGGGATTTTCTCCTTAAATGATGATGAAAGAAGTGGCCGGCCCGCGACTTCAGTTACAGAAGAAAACGTCCTAGTTGTGAAAAAAAATATTAAGAAAGACCCAAAAGTGACGTATAAACATATAGAAGAGGTCGTGAAGATTTCATCGCCAGCTATTAATGAAATTTTACACAACCGGCTTGGAGTCAGGAAATTATGTTCACGATAGGTGCCTCACTCGCTGACTTCAGAACAAAAAGAAGCTCGCGTGACATGGTGCAAATATATGCTCAGAAAATTTGATCTCGGAGAAGGACGGTCAATTTTTAACATTATTATGGAGACGAGAGTTGGATTTACCAATATGATCCACTGACTAAACGGCAATCGACAATTTGGGTGTTTCCCGATGATGAACCTCCAACGAAGGTGAAACGCGGGCGAAGTGTTGGGAAAAAAATGGTGGCCACACTTTTTTCTGCAAGTGATCATGTGGCCACAATTCCTTAGACGACCAAAAAACTGTTAATGCTAAGTGGTATATTGAAGTGTGTTTACCTACTGTAATTAATAATTTAAAACAAAAACGACCTAAAACTAGTTTAAGGGGGCTTCATTTGCATCATGACAATGCTTCGCCGCACAAGGCCATTGTCCCCAAGGATTTTTTGAAGAGTACAGAGATTGAAGAATTGTGTCATCCTCCGTATAGCCCCGATTTAGATCCTTGCGATTTCTTCCTCTTTCCGAAAATCAAACTCGGACATCGTGACACGCGATATAACAGTTCTGAGAATGCACAGAATACCTACTTGCAGGCCGTAGAAGACCTCTCTAAAGAAGAGTACCGGAAATGCTTTAAATCATGGTTTAGGCGGATGAATCGATGCATAGAAGCTAATGGAGAGTACTTGAGAAACTGTAATAAAAAAAAATTGAATAACTTGTATACTTTTTTTGTATCTCAAAACTTTCGTAGTGACACACGTATTATAACATTTTCGGCTCCAAAAGCAATGAAAAATCTCGTTGTATAGATATATGATAAAATGTTTACTGGAAAAAAACAACCAGTCTCAAGAAAGCTCGAATGGGGCTCGATGGACCGGCAATCCAAAGGCCATGGGTTCAAATCCCATTCGAGCTTTCCTGAGACTGGTTGTTTTTTTTAGTAAACATTTTATCTTACGTGTAAGTACTTTAATATTTTTCAATTATGATTTTGAATTATTTTCTAATTTGACCAACGATTAAAAAAACAAGATTGTAACGCACTTTTTCTTTATAGAGAAAGTAGCGGCCGCTCGCGGTTTCCCCCGCGTGGTTCCCATTCCCGTGGAAATATTAGGATAACAAGTATCCTATGTGTTAATCCAGGTTATAAACTATCTGCATGCCGAATTCCATCCTAATCCATTCAGTAGCTTTTACGTGTAAGAGTAACAAACATTCATCTATACTTACAAACTTTCGCGTTTATAATATTAGTGGGATGTAAAGACTCGGAAAATTACTACAATATACTCAATATCAATGCATACTCATTCATAATACATTTTTTTTTTAATGATTCATACATAGATTAATGACTATTATCCCCAAAAGGTTAGTCAGAGACTAGGCAAGGCTAGGAAGCAGTCTACTGCTACATTTTACTAAATTACAACTGCGCATATGCTCAGCGTGATAAGCTATAGGATAGCTCATCACCGTTCTATGCTATTATATGTATGAGCAGTCTTTACCTCGTTAGTCGCCTTTTACGACACCCAAGGGAAAAGGGCTATTCATTTACTTCTTGTGTATTTTATATTAAAAAAAATATAATGTACAATGTCTTTTTATATCGTTTCTATATTTTTATGACCTACCTAGGTAACTAAGAAGATTGCTTGTTAGTAATAAGACCGCCTGTTTGGAACACTGTATCTCTATCAATTTATTTGTATATTTATTCTTATGTCAGTCCATGACCACGGCTGGTGCAACTCTATCAATATGTTGGGCATAAAAAGGCAGAATACCTGTATTAAGTAATTTGCTTTATCCTTCTTAGTGTACCTCTACATTATTGAACGTCAGCAGTAAATTTTCAGAGCTTTTCAGAGCTAGTCTGTATAATTGTTCCACGGTTTTGCTACCGGTCCATTCATCGATGTTATGAAGCCATGACATTTTACTTTTTTAGACCTTCCTCTTTCTACCAATTTTTCCATCATTGATGATTAAACGTTAAAAATTTATCTTTCATTCTGTTGACTCGGGAATTTTGGCCAACATTGTCCACACTTTTTATAAAGGTATAATGTATAGATTTGGTTAATTATTACAAAATATTTCCACAATATCAATGTATGTATAATACACTCATTCAGAATAACTCTTTTCATTTAATTTTGTTATTACTTTAACAATATTTAGTGTACTTACAGCTCATTTAGTTTGATCAGTCGCCACCTTGTTTATTGTTATTGTGTACCCACGATTTGTATTTTTCCAGTATGGGACCCATAGCCAATGCATTCTGTACTGTTACTATAACATTACGGCCTTATCGTCACTTACCATCAGGTGATATGAAGGCCAAGCGCTTACCCGTTGTAAAAAAAAACAATAACAAGTGATCCGTTCCGAGTACTTGCATGTCGATTCTCTAACGCTCGATCGTAACGTCGCTCTCGCTTCGACCCTCACGTTCATCAATAGTGGCCATTGTAGCGTTGGCGTAGAGTCAAATTTAGAGAATTCGGATTTAATGACGACATGCTTGATCCGCAGCGAATAGGTACGTTCGAGCGTTAGAGAGTCGCACCCCCGCTCCCCGAATATTTAGGCGAATATTTCACAGTTCATTTGGACCGTAAGTGGTGCTGGAAACTATAACGGCGAATCGATAGCGGCCCCGGCGCGTAATGGTGGCGATAAATTTATTCAACTTAGCTCCAGTCGTGATGTTTTTGGTACCTACTTTATAGGCGATAAATCTCCGTTTCTGGATAAAGTTATTTATATGCAGGAGCTTGTGAAGTAGCTCGCGAACTATTGATGCTAATCTTGGACGAGTAAATACTTAGTTGCTAATGTTGTTAGATATTTACAAATAGCAAAGGATTATTTCTCTTTAAAAAAATGTTAAGTAATTACCCTATAACCTGTTCCACTGCTGGGGAAGTACTTAAATAATGAAACGAAATCGTAGCTTCAGTTGATGGAATAAAGCTTTAACTGTATGACCCCTAGAGGTAACTTACAATTGAATTTTTATTGTATCTTGTTTTGCGGCAGCTTGGTTCTTATCATATATTTTATAGTATTTGTGGTAGCGATACATATTTGTAGCACTACCAACATTCGTGTAATTTCCTTTTGCGGGTCTGCTAAATTCTAGCTAGATACCGAAGTGCATCGGAAGGCATATGCCGTTGGTCGCAAGTGCCATCAGAAAATAGCAATCATAAAACCAAAGATTCTTGATTTGAACAACGCCGACACCAGGCTAACTATTTAAAACTTAATCATTTGATAAGATCGGAACGGTAACAAGGAAAGTTTACCATAAAGTTTTAAAAATGCGACCGGTTTCAAATGAAGCGGGATTTCATTAAACTCATGAAATTCAAATCAATCTCTCACCTTAATATCCGCGGCACGAAATGATTACCTGATCGATTCCACTCGATGAGTTGGGTCATCCATCAATTTTATCGTTCCGCTGAGCATGTGAAGCCATGGTGTACTTACCTGCGGAAAAAAGGGGTGCTTAGACATATTACATTTCTTTAACGATAAACGATTTTTTTCACTTGAGCTTTACGAGCCGATCTGTCTTACACTAAAAAAAATGTTGTCACATGAAATGATAAGAAAGAATCGAGAAACGCTTAAAAGCATTTTAAGTACGTTGATGGATAGATACTCGTAGATAAGTAAGAGCAATCGATCACCATTGGAATCACGATTTGAAATGACGAAATTGGTAAGTCGTAAATTAAATTTATCTATATTATTATCAGAGTCTATTCGAGGGACATGTCTTTGAAATCAAAGACGATGTAATGGATTAATCCTCAGAATGACTGAACGAAATTCTAGCCTTTATCGGAACCTTAATACCTAATTTAGGTTTACATAAATTTCTCACATTCTTGAAATTTTGATTTGTTGTTAAAGATTCTAACATATTTAATGATTAAACAACCACTTGAAAATTTTATTTGTGTTTTCTTTTATAATCATTTGCTATCATAGTAGGATTTATTGTCATATAAAAAATGAGCGCTTCATCTAGCGCTTTTGTTTCCTAAAATCAGGAAATCTAGCGCATTTTTCGTTTTTGTTAGCGCTGAACAGCTTTTATTCATCTGGCTTTATAAAGTTTGTGAGCTAAGTTAAATACAAATAAAGTAAATGTAATAATCAAGAAAAGATCCTTCATTTCTACAAAGTTGGTTAAGATGGATGCTGACAGATTAGTGAAATAAACTTGGTTAAAAACTTCTTGCCTCGCTGCTAATCTAAACAATTTCTTACTTAACTTTTGATATCAAGTTTCGCTTTAACTTTGCCATTAGCTCGTGCCAGTGCATAATAACAAAATATACTGAGTTATTCGTAATATTTGATTATTTGCGTTAAAAAACGCTCAAAAAAACACAAATTTATCGAAACGTTGAAAAAAATGTATAGCTCAGGCGGGAATCGAACTCGTGTCCTCTGCAATCCGGGCAGCTACGTAGACCACTCCGCCACCGAGGTATTGATTAGACCGACGAAAAAAATTGGATTGTAGAGGATGCGGGTTCGATTCCCGCCTGAGGTAGACATTTTTTTTCAACGTTTCGTTATCTTTGATACTGAGTTATTTCTAAAATAATTTGAAACTTACATTTTAAGGTCTATTCTGCGATTTCAGAACGTCCAGAATCGTGTCTCAGTGGCCTGATTTTGACAAGTTCATCAGTCAATACTAATCATAAATATATTATCATGCAAAAAAGGTATATAAGTTAAGTCAGTACTAATGTAATGTCAATAATGGACCAAAGCTCATACAAAAGTGTGAGCAAGATAGCATGACAACTAGCTATAGCGTAAACGAGACAGATAATGTTGTTGGTGGCCTAAGGTAAGCCAATTAGCACGTTTTCTGGTGCCAGTTTTTGGCACATGTAACGCATCTACCTCTTTTTATTGTAACACCATTGATATCAAGTACATTGTATGTTTAATAATTGCCTACAAACTCGCCTTTTAGGGTATTGTGTTTTTTTTATTAAAAAGATACGTGTCGCGTGGCGGTGAAAGTATACTACCACCCCCTCTCTTCCCTTGGGTGTCGTAAAAGGCGACTAACGGACTAAATAATGCAAATACTTCCAACAGCATAGAGCGGCGATGGGCTCACCTCCTGTCACGCTGAGCACATGTGCAGTCGCTATTTGGTGAAAAGTGGACTATGGTAGAGGGCTGCTTTTGCTGTCCTTATTGCCTAGTCTCTGACTAACCCTTCGGGGATAATAGTCATGATTAGTATAAATTAATGTTTTATTTCTTTCCACCAACCCGCATTGGGCCAGCTTGGTGGGTTATGGCCCAACCTCCCCACGTGATGTTGTCCATGCGGAAAGGCCTGTGCCCAGCAGTGGGACGTTTATAGGCTGATGATTGATTGACTTATTAAAAAAAAATCTGCTATAGGTACCACACATTTAGGTTTAAATTAATTTTTCGCAGTTTAAGAGTTGCTTTCTTACATATTATTATTAAATTTGTTCTTTACGCTTATTAGGATGACCAAGTTGAAGTATTTTATACATATTTTATGCATAAGCTGTTTCATATAAACAAAAACTGTAAAAATACTACTCAACCAAAATGCATAGAACAGTTGAATTTCAGAGTTTTTGCGTTACCAAAAGTTGTACTTCGCATTTAAAGACTGCCTATTTGCGGAATTATATACTTATCACTGAACACCCTATATAATTGATTGAAAGCGCCTATTCAGATACACATGAATGTATCAAGTATTCCTTATTCAAATTCAATGTCTCTAATAGCACACTGTATCTCCCCTAAATGGACATCGAAAGAGGTATCCAAAATACATTACGGTCTGGTGGAACCAACCAATTTCTTTGTTTCCCTAGTTTGGAACATATAGGGGGGTCCTTAATCGGTACGTTAGGAAGGGTTTATGTTAATACTGGGATGTATGCGCTAATGCTCGGGTTCTGGGAACATTCAAAAGGACGTTTGGGATATGACGCTTATCACTGTTATCTTTGGTTACGAATGTGGTTTAATATTCAGAGCTTTGCTACACGAGGCTCTAGTAAAATTCCATAAGTAATGTATGTCTGCATTTCGTTTTATATCAGAAATGTGTTGTTAAATATAGGAATGTATGTGCGCTTTACATACATATGTTTGAAGTACATGCTGTTAAGGGGGGTCAGGAGGTCAGCGAAAATTCTGCCGTTATTCCGAGCCCTCGCGGGTGCTGTGTGCCATTCACTTTTTTTTTCAAAAAGTGAATAAAAGTGTTTAGTTTTTTGTAAATCCAATTCAGTCAAGAAATCGAAACGGAAAATACCTATGTGTTTACAATTCTACAGGATTTATTATTGTAAAACACGGTCGTAAGTGTGTGTCTTTTATATGAAATTTCAGAGGTAACTTCAGGTTTTTTTTCTATCGAGTTAAATGTTTCCAATCGTGTTTTGGAAACAATCATCCCATCACACATGCGTTCTGGTAAGTAATACATATTGAACATTTCGGTGCAAAATATCTAAAATTTTTGAACAGGTACCTAAATAGAAAACAGCATTTTTTTCCGTTTATACCGCCTAAGCCCCATTAAGAAACAAAAATGAAAGGTAAATAATAATAAACGATATATTTGAAAATAAAATTAAGTAATAACGGTAACAAAATTAAATTTTGCTATTTTGTAATTTTCACAATGTTACAGAGTGACCAAACTAAAACTTCCTTGTTTCAAGAGACAAACTGACTTCCCTAACTGTTAAATTTATTGCAAAGCAGCAAACATACAAAAGACTAAGCCTCGCTCACAAGCACTAGCGTCTTGCAACACGGCAAACGAATACATCGCGCTTTAAACTACAGAAGTTAGTCAACGGTAATAGAAAGAACGCAATGAGTAGAAAAATCGCTCATCGCTCCGCAAACCGCCAGTGACCGCGGCCGACCGCTAAGTGTCAAAACACTAAAAGATTTCCCTCCAACAATAGGAATTGTAATATTGTGCCATTTTCATTTTCCTGTCCCCTCTCTCGTGCCCACAAAGGCGCAATACCCACCCACCTTTCTGGAATGCAATGGTTCTGTTATCAATTTATAACTATACGTTCACAAAGGGGTATCTCTGATTGTGTGTTTTATTTATTTTGACGCCGCTTTCTCCCGCGCTTTCCTAGGAAATGTTTCTTTCCTTTCTGTTACGACAATGGTGCTCTAGCCTCTATCCCTATCGGAACTTTTCAATAGGATTTTTCGTTGTTGGATTTTTCGATGGCCGCAGCGTGGGAATATATACGGGTCTTTTAAGATAATAATACTTTGTGTTGAGGGAGCTTTAGCGAGATTTCCTGTTCACATGAAAATAGGAACATTGAAAAACCGTTTATATCCATTTTTGAAAGTTCTGATTTTACGTTTATGAATAGTTGTTGTTGAAATCTCGGGCGGACAAAATCCATAACGTCATATTTCAAAGTCACCAACATCGCTTTAGAGTCAGCAACCTCAAGTGGAAGAGGTCCAGTCATGTCTACAAGCACGATGGAGCAAGTATGACTTAATATAGATTTGAGACTGCTTCTAGGCAAACTCATGTAAGACGCACTGCAGAGCAGTATACCGGTGAAATGCCGTTTTCAGTTTATAAATTACGTTATCTTGTTCTCGTATTATCTAAAATCAATCTCTTTTTGTATTAAACATAGGTTTAGCATTTTAGCAATAATAAAACATCCAAGCTAGCAATGTTCAAGCTTACATTGCTAGCTTGATGTTTTATAGTTTAATGCTAGTGAACAAATTTAAAATCTTACATAATTTAAAATGCCCTGAGATATCGGTGCGCCTCAGTTACGTCCGAGGAAATAACCTGATTTACTGTCACTTAAGTGCATTCAGAACTGGCAAATTGCTTTAAGTTCAAACCCTCCCACGAAGTTGGGAGATGATTAATCAGAACACGGAGTACTCTAGTGAGTTAGATTCCTGGCTTTAGTGATGCGTTTATCCGTTTAGAACGGACTCAGATATTATGATATTAAGAATTTTAGAAAAAGGATCTTTATTTCTAGATTTATATTTTTGGCCAAGCGGTAAAGATATCCGGAGGTACCGGGTTCAATTCCTAGGTTGGGCAAAGCGTGTTGAGGATTTTTCGATGCATAGCCCAAGAGCCAAGCGATGACTTAATTTTAATAGTAGAGACATTTGCCCAGTGTAACAATAAATAAACTATACTTTAATTTTAAGTTTAGGAAAATCTAGATAGTGAATCATAAAACGTACTGCAATAGTTTGTTGAAATTGGCTTTTCACAGTTTTTTATGACAATAAAAACACTATCGTTATTCTACTGACACATTTACCAAATTCAAGAGAATTAACTTTTTTTATCTTTTTTGTTTCTAGCAACACGTTGTGTAGAAGTATGTACTTTTTTCATAGAAAAGTATAATGTCCGTTCTCTTTGCACAACCCTACGAAAAACCGTTAACTTGTCGCGAGTTTAATCAACTTTCAGTGTATTGATGGCAGATTAAACAGCCAGCATACGTGCTGAAGGCTCTATTGTTGTTCTAGTCATCCAATTAACTATCTAAGAACAACTGAACAACAAGCTAACTTAGATTAGGAGCAGTGAGACAACATTGTTTAATGTTCTAAGAGTTTAATGTATCTGTATCAGAAGAGGTGTTGATTGATCTGAACCTTCAGCCCTTTCGGGCAAACTGGGTCAGGTCTAGGCTGTTATGATTTTTTTTAAAGTGGTGGCAAACGAGCCTGTGGTTACCTGATGAAAGGCAATCACCACCATCGATGGACACCTGTAATACCAGAGGTAACGCAGATGCATTGGCAGCCTTTGAGAAAAGAGTAAGCTCGTCTCTTGAAGGGATCTAAATCGTAAAGGGTCTGTACCTAAGCAGGTACCATAGAATCCGGATAAGGAGAGGGAATATCCGTACTGTGCAATTTATGACAACACTTTAACGTATTCTTCATTATATGATGTATAATGTATAATGATATAACTCTTCATGTACAATGATATAAAATAATAATCACTTCGTTTGTTTATATTATAGTTTTGTTTATATTGTCAGTCTAAGAACGAAGATAGATGTATGAATTTAATGCAAGAAAATGTGGTTTAATACATAATAGCTTCAACATACGAATTACACTAAGACCTAAAATAAGCATTTTTTTAATGGTTAATGGGGCTTAGATTAAATATTATGTAATTATTTTAATTATATTTATTAGAATAAAATGTTTACTAATAAAAAATCAACTAGTCTCAGAAAGCTCGAGCTTGAGCTTCCTGAAACTGGTTGATTTTTTTTCTAGTAAACATTTTATCCTTTATTTATATATAGCATTGTGAATGCAAAATTTATTAGAACCGTGTCGCGTGGTGGTGAAAGAATACTACCACCCCCTCTCTTCCCTTGGGTGTCGTAAAAGGCGACTAACGGACTAAAGACTGCACATACATCCAACAGCAAAGAGCGGCGATGGGCTGACACGCTGAGCTCATGTGCAGTCACTATTTGGTGAAAAGTGAACTATGGTAGAGGACTGACTTTGCGGTCCTCATTACCTAGTCTCTGACTAACCCTTCGGGGATAAAAAGCGTGATTGTATGTATGTATGTATATGATAGTTGACAAATACTAAACTTTAAAAAAGGCGTGATTCAACAATTTATTGTATTTTGTTTAGATTCTGAGATTAGATTATTTACAAAGCCTTCTCTTAACTAGTACCTATTAGTATTGAAGCAACTTTGAAAATGCACAAAACTACAGCTACATCAAACATTTAGATAGAATTCTACCTGCAGTTTTTGTTAGTCAACCTTTATCTTATCCTACTTCCTACTAATATTATAAACGCGAAAGTTTGTAAGTATGGATGGATGTTTGTTACTCTTTCACGTAAAAACTACTAAATGGATTTGGATGAAATTTGGCATATAGATAGTATATTATCTGGATTAACACATAAGATCCTTTTTATCCTGATATTCCCACGGGAACGGGAACTACACGGGTAAAACCCCGAACGGTCTCTAGTTAATAATTATTTTTTTAAACAACTTTTTAATCGTATATCAAGTTCAGCGAAATTTTTGGCCGTTAATAAAATTACAGTAACATATTTTACCTTTTGTCGGGTTCCATGAATCGGTTCACGCTTACCGGCTTAAAAGAGCCTTTTACATCAAAGTTAAATGAAGTTAAAGTCAAAAATCCTTAATTTTCATAAATAAACGTTTTTTTGCTTTTCATTAATATGTAGTCCAATATTTTTTTGCTTATTACCTAAAAGTAGAAGTAAAGAAGTCCACGTAATCACATTAATATTATAAAGGCGAAAGTTTGTGAGTGTGTATGTTTGTTACTCTTTCACGTAAAAACTACATAATGGATTTGGATGAAATTGAGCAAACGTATAGTTCATAACCTGGATTTACACATAGAATACTTTTTATTCCGATATTCCCACGGGAACGGGAACCACGCAGGTGAAACCGCGAGCGGCCGCTAGTCATTACATAATTATTATAAAGTAAAGTCGCTGTTTTCTTCAGTCTGTATTCTTATAAGCCACGCAATGGATTTTTATGCGGTTTTCACTAAAAGATAGTGCGTTAACTGAGGATGTTTTTTGTTTATATTTTGTAGATATATTTTTTTAAATGGCTCAAGTATGACGGTCTTTCTAAGTTAGCGTGGACGAAGGCGCGGGCGGGCCGCTAGTACCAAATAAAATAATATTTGCCTACCGACAGCTCGGTAAATTATGTTCATCAAAATTATCAGCCTCGAAATTTCACACTAGGGTCAAGACTTTCCACGGACAATACACACTCGGAGATCGGTCCGTTTATTAGCTGTCCACCACACTGGCCTAGATGGAGCTGTATTATATCTTGCGTTAAGAGATTTGGGGGGAGGAGAGTCTCTCTAGTCACTGGCATGACAAATGTGTCACACATTTACCCAAGTAAAAAAAGTGTGGTGGTAGTCTTCTGATGATTGATGAAATTGAATTTATAGATCTATATAAGATGACTGCTAGAAACCGCAAGAAACTTCAAGGGCTGGTCAGGTCAAGTGTTTTATACATGACAAAAATGACAAAAAAGGAGTTCGTGTTTTTTCGTAGACACTAACTTATCGCCCAGTTGACGGGGGCAACGGCCAGCCAGGCGCCGTCTGTTGACCCGTTGACGTAGGTACTTATCGCCCAGCTGACGCGAACGGGTCAACAGACGGCTGTATGCTTTAAAATAAATTAAATACTCAAAGTCTATCCAATTAAAATTTACAAAATTACTTAATTATTTCATTAAAAATGAAAAAAATACGAATTTCTTTTTAGTCATTTCTGTCAAGTTTAAAACACTTGACCTGACCAGCCCGGGAAGTTTCTTGCGGTTACTAGCCGTCACCTTATATTCTCCACCTACATACAGTGCACAAGTATAAATTACGTATTTGTCACTAACTTCGATTTTACATTGTATTGCAAAAGTAAGCAATGGCAACGCATCATATTGAAAAAAAAATGAAAAAAAAGGAAGCTTGGCTCGCTGCCCGCTGTCAAATCTAGCATGTGCTTCGTTATTCAGGGAGACAATGCGAGCTCGGCTCATTGTCATTCCGCAAGACGAATGTTGGTACATCGAAACAATTTATGGCCAGCACCGGTGGACTGTGGAATTTTAAAGCAACTTACTTTCTTGAGAGTTTCGCTGTGCAATGCGCGCTGACGTTTGTATCTGCTTTCATTGTTGTGTTATAAATATAATAAAATAAAATATTTTTTTTGCTAAATTCTAAATGAGTTTCGTGCAGAGTAGTTTTCGAATGCTAACTTCTAAGCCATGACTTGGTAAACCTGACCGCAGACGTAGTCCATTTTTTACCAAATAGCGACTGCACATGGCTCAGCGTGACAGGTGGTGAGCCCATCGCTGCTCTATGCTGTTGGAAGTATGTGCAGTCTTTAGTCTGTTAGTCGCCTTTTACGACACCCAAGGGAAGAGACGAGGTGGTAGTATTCTTTCACCGCTACGGCGGCACGGTTAATTCGGTCCGTATTACAACAATACATTATTATTTTTCATTCACTATGTTGGCCTTTATCTCACCAGATGGTAAGTGACGATAAGGTCAAAGGTGGAAGCGCACTTCAAACGAAATCCTCAACCACTCAGGAACTGACTTTCTGTATCTAAACTGTATTGTGTTCCGACGAACACAGCCATATTAACATTGTTGTTATGGCGTCAGACTCTAGATAAGATGGTAGTAGCTGCACAGGCGGACTTAACAATTCCTATACACATTTTTAAACTCTGGCGCAAATCACACATCGAATTTCATCGTTCGCAAGTCTT
This sequence comes from Scoparia ambigualis, assembly GCA_963921215.1. Lineage (NCBI taxonomy): Eukaryota > Metazoa > Arthropoda > Insecta > Lepidoptera > Crambidae > Scoparia > Scoparia ambigualis. Next base: position 24,029,113 of record OY992520.1, on the reverse strand, counting down.
CTCCACAGATCGCCACTTTTATTCAAGAGTAGTGCGTGAAGCGATTGAAATTAAGAAAAATCCGAACAATTTCAATCGGGAAGATGGTCACAAACTATCATCAGCGTGGCATCCAGTGTTTGCAAAAACGCCACTTCGCTTTAGTCCGCAATCGGCTAACTACCAGAATAAGGCTTGTATACAGAATAGGGACACCGTTAGTGTTGTGTGTGACGGTAGTTGGATAAATAATGTGATGGTGGATGAAGTCTCAGCGACGCAAACGGAGGCGATACACCGCGACAGCAGTCCACAAGTGACCACGGCCGGTGCAACTCGGTCGAAACGTCGGGTATAAAAGGTATGCGAAGAATGCCTTTACTAAGTAGTTTTGCGTTAAATCCCGTCTTAATATGATAACAATTCCTACCACCAACCAAATCAAGTACCTACATAATGATGACTTTCGCTGGAACGCTATTTTCGTAGCACTGAGTTTCCGGATTGACAACTAAATTAAACTGTTAGCTTGTTATAAAGCTATAAAGCTAATAGGAACTCTTCATTAATGTTTAAAATTAACATTTAATTCAAAATGGAGTTGACAAATGATTTAAGTGGACGCAAATTAATTATTGAAACATTCAAATAAATGAAACTATATATTTTCACGCGTCTACCTCTGGATATGAACTATTTACTAAAATACAATAATGAATCAAAAACCGAAGGAAGTAGCATTTAAAAAAGGTTTTGCTTAAACAAAAGGCCCTTTGTTAAGTTATAAGGAGGCTTAACGAGGTATGTATTTAGGTTGATAAAGACGGTCTTTTTATGCGGAAAATACGATTTTGCAGAAAAATATTTAAGGCAGAAACAAAAGATCAATGTTATTATAAAATTTTACAATACAAAGCACATAATACAAAAGCACGGAATTTATCAATTTTGATTAGAAAATAAATAATGTTGTTTTTTAAATTTATGTTTATTTTCTAAAGGTGTACACAACAAAAAATATAATAATTTAAAACTTCTATGTGATTGTTATCCCGGGCAGTACAATACAATACTTATCAAAGACTGAGGTTTTGAATTACATATATATAATCACGACTATTATCCCCGAAGGGTTAGTCAGAGACAAGGCAAAGAGGACAGCAAAAGCAGTCCTCTCTCATACTCTACTTTTCACCAAATAGCGACTGCACATATGCTCAGCGTGACAGGTGGTAAGCCCATCGCCGAATTTGAATTAAGATTTTAAAATTTTAAACTGACTCAGACAGGGCTGCCCTGTCTGAGTCTGAACAGTAAGATCGGAAGTGCTTGTAGCGTAAATAGTCTAATAAGATGTTCTCGTAAACGTCTATAAGACTTCGTATTAGGATCGAAGGTGCTTGTAGCGCAAATAGATCCTTAAGCTGCTTTTACAAGATCAGTGATTTTAATCAAAGCGTCTATTAGTGTTTTATAAGATGTTTAGTCTTATAAGTCAACAACTTTAAGAGAATTCTGCTGCTTAGGTGATTAACCCTATGAGGATAATAGTTTTTAATCTATGTATGATCTAAAATATATCTATAATATATCATCTAAAAATGAGACTGCCGTATAAACTAATAAATATTTAACTTCACGTCTATCGCGTGATTTCTCCTTCCTTTGATTTCCCTCGGTAAGTAAGTAACCGCTAAGTTTCCTTTGATAATATGTGCCTTACCCCATCAGAATAGAGTTGTGAATACCCAAGGTTTATCTGTCTCGTGGTTGTCCAATCTGTTCGGAGTCGTTACTCGCGGCTACGAAGGTTGGATCGAAACTAACGGGTCTGTAGTAATTGCTAGCATGCGGTTTTGTATATACTTTGTCAGTGTGCCTAGCTCTTAGATCATTAATAGCTGAACGTGGATGTGAAGCTCTGACTTTCAACCTTATGTACCTTAATTACATATTAAACAAGTTTTTTTACATGTGCATTTATTTTTTTAAATTATAGAGTAAGTTAATCTAGAGCTACGGTTTTTAAATGTTTTGACTTGGAAGTTTGTATGGGAAGCCGAAATGCGTAAACCCTCTTAAGTCTACAAAGAGTAGTTTTGTAGAGCTGTGTCTTGGTGTCTTAGTGTGTGTGTGTATGTGTGTCTGTGTCTTACGTAGTGGTTTTATTTGGTTTCTGCAAGTAAGTAAGTAAATTAAATTTGTTTAATTTAAATGATATTGTGTTGTTTTAGCTATAGGTATTGTTGTTTGTATTATGTAAGTATTTTATTTTATTTTATTTTTGCTGCGCATAATAGTGCTTCCATAGAGTAATGATTGGTCTCGCAACGCTCGTCTAGATACCGCGCTACCTATAAACCACAGCTCCGTAAATGCGGCAACTCATTATTGTAGTGTGTTTATGACAATATGCAAGGATGCTAGTGTGCGTGAAAAATTTGTTGCCAGCTGCTCAACTGTTACCCGAGTTATTGGGAAAAAATATTTAAAAATTAACAATTAAAAGCGAATAATATGTATCAATATAATTGTATATATTATTATGTAGGTTAGACGTAGGTTTCTTCTGTAGAAAAATGGTAAGTATGTAAAGCTATGATTAGACCTAATTTTTAGTAGTTTTTTTTTTATTACTACCAACCCCTTTCTTTCCTTGGGTATCGTAAAAGGTGACTAACGGACTAAAGACTGCACATACATCCAACAGCATAGAGCGGCGATGGGCTCATCAAAATAATACTACCAACCCCTCTCTTCCCTTCGGTGTCGTAAGAGGCGACTAACAGACAAAAAACTGCACATACATCCAACATCATAGAGCAACTATGGGCTCATCAAAATAATACTACCAATCCCTCACTTTTCTTCGATGTCGTAAAAGGGGACTAACGGACTAAAGACTGCACATACATCCAACAGCATAGAGCGACGATGGGCTCATTAAAATAATACTACTAACCCCTCTCTTCTCTTCAGTGTCGTAAAAGGCGACTAATGGACTAAAGACTGCACATACATTCAACAGCATAGAGCGGCGATGGGCTCATCAACATAATACTACCAACCCCTTTCTTCCCTTTGGTGTCGTAAAAGCGACTAACGGGCTAAAGGCTCACCACCTAAGCACATGTGCAGACTGTGCAGTTTTTTCTTGCTGAAGCGTGGACTGTTTGGGCGTGGTCTGTGTTGTACATAGATTCAAATGATTACTAACTTTACCATAAACTTTTTTTTTTAAAGAGGCTTTTGTATACAAAATTACATGTCAGCGCTATCGTAAACCATAAACTTTAGTAATAACTATCTCAAAAAAAGTTGTTGATTTATGTAAACAGTAATAAGTCGAGTCTTTATTCATGATTATTCTACATATGACTAAATACTTTTTCGTTTTTGTAGGCTCATTGTCATGTAACAGACAAAATTTTAAAAAAAAACTAGTTCCCCTAGGGCAAGAAAAGCTATTTTAGCCTCGCTTAACAACGCTACAACTTTTTTTTTTATATTTAAAAAAAAAAAATTTGTTTACGCTCACACCAATTATCTAGACCAAGATGAGTATTCTTGTGAAACTCGTTAATATGGTAAGATAACGGATAAATATACATAAACATAGAAAAAACACCCAGACCCGAAATCAATTTTAGAAAAACAGTTTTTCTCTAAATTGACCCAACCGGGGATCGAACCCTCAGAGATGGCGACACCATGAAAACCGGTGTACAAACCACTCGACCAAGGAGGTCGTCTAACTTGACGTCTCTACAATGACTCTTGGTGATGGTCTTTTTGAGCAAGAGGAGTGAAAATATTATTTCAAACATTGTCTATGATTTTTTTCAAAACGAATACGTCCGTGATTTGCCGGTGGCGGCACTGACACTGAGAGCATTATCACTGACAAGTGAGGATGCGTTCATAGAGAATGTATGAAAAACACTGTGCTGGTACTGTGTCGGAACTGTGGCTTCACTGATATGTGTGAAGCAACCTTTAACCTATAATATTACCCGAATCATAAGCTATACACCTATTCTCAGTTTCATCGTCAAACAAACAGACACAAAATTCCAAAAATGATTCTGCTGTTCACGTATCCTTTATCCCCTAGATTATGTTTTTCGCAAATATTTTCAATGTAAGTACAGACACGAAAAGTTTACATTTCAGGAACATAGGTCAAAATGAAAAAAAATAGCGTTTCCATACTTGAGTCAATCAGCTGATACTGAGAATAGGTGTATAAGCTATACACCTATTCTCAGTTTCATCGTCAAACAAACAGACACAAAATTCCAAAAATGATTCTGCTGTTCACGTATCCTTTATCCCGTAGATTATGTTTTTCGCAAATATTTTCAATGTAAGTACAGACACGAAAAGTTTACATTTCAGGAACATAGGTCAAAATGAAAAAAAATAGCGTTTCCATACTTGAGTAAATCAGTCAATTGCGCATTTTGTATAGGGAAAAATAATAAATTTTCAACCCATGTTTCATAAGAAAAGTTGTTCAGTTTCATCGGTAGAATCCCCTTGATATAGTGTCAGCTAACATTTTTACATCTTATTGTAGATCACAAATATAAGTAAACATGAAATAACATAGAACTAGGTTAAGCATAATAGTAACTTTGTAAGACAAATGAAATAGGTTACCTTTAAAAAAAAAATTGGTTGCCTGTAAAGTCGGTATACGGGCGAAAGTTTTACGTGACAACGACTTTGAGTGGTAAAATAATTTTAATGTGAATATTCATTCGTATAGTAGGAAGAAGGATGAAATAATAGTAACAATTTAAAACATTTATTTAAACAAAGAATTATATTTAAAACATAGTTGAGTGGGAGAGAGACGCAAGGCATTCGGCGGGCCTCTCTCTCGTTCGTTGACTCATCGTAACGTTACCGAGCGTTACACTTTTTCATAAGTGACTCCCAGCCGCAACCTAATTTAAGACGTTGTCACGTCAAAAAGGCAATAACAATAAATTCACATAATAAAAATCTCAACAACGGGGACTTTATTTTTGTATAAGCGGTAACACTGAATGGCGTTTATTGTCCATATTATAATAAGATGAATTTTCGAAATTATACGATACTTACTGATGGTATGTGATCCCAGTGTCCTTCTTATTTTTAGAAGTATTATTTTTACACAGTTTTACTACGCAAACTGGCATTTTAGTTTTGAATAAATCCCAAAATTGAATAAAACATTCGGGACGTACACGTCACCCACAGCTGTTAGTGTGACTGGCTCGGGTACGCCGATTTCGGCGTAGTATTTGTTGCCGCATTTGACAAGTACGATGGAGGTATCTAGTCGAGCGCAGCGAGTCCAATTATTAATGTAAGAGTGCTTCACTACATAGGCATGTACGGAAGACCAGCGAGGCGGTGTCATTGTGACACCACGGCATATGCTGAGTATTAAATCATACATAAGATTAAATCTGTTTAATTTAATTGTCCAAATTGTAACGTGTTGTGTTCTACTGAATAAATTGTTTTTATCTTTGTCTTTATTTACCTATCAGAACACTTTTTTGTATGGAATTCTGCTCTAGTTATAATAAATACCTATAAATTCTTTCCACCGTCAACTGTTTTTTATCGGGTGCGTTTCATTCCACCCACTATGAGCTTACACTATCTTTCGGATTTTAGTTAAAAGAGCATAAAGCTAAAGATTTGTATCCACAATACTCATTGAAGAACACCAGTGCCGTATTAAAAGCAATAAATCAAACGCGGCACACACATCTCGGTGGAAGCTGCGCGGCCGCGATATGTACAAATTCTTATTTATTCTCCCGCTTGAAGGGACGCCTCGTTGCAATTTCAATTCGCGATCTCAACGGTACACTTGCCCTGAATTATTGTTCGCGAGATTGGATCGAGAATTGCCTGGTGGTACGATTCTGCGATCCAACTGGAAACCTTTAAACCTATTTCTGTTGGAAGCCATAAGGCTTGGCCATAAGAACTGAAGTTTCAGAAACGGCAACGCGGACTTGATGCCCTTGGTGATGCAAGCGTACTGTTGTGGAGGCCAGTTTTCTTAAAGTAAGAAATACAGCAGTCCTTTACCATAGTCCAGTTCACCAAATAGCGACTGCAGATGTGCTCAGCGTGACAGGTGGTGAGCCCATCGCCTCTCTATGCTGTTGTGCAGTCTTTAGTCCGTAAGTTGCCTTTTACGACACCCAAGGGGAGAGAGAGTGATAGTATTCTTTCACCGCTACGTGACACGGTTAAAGTAAGAAATTATTCAAAACTAGCGGTCCGCCCGCGACTTTGCCCGCGTAAACACAAAGGTCATGTGACGAATTAAAATAAAATCATTAAAGGTGTATATGATTTTTTTTCCTGACAACAAACAACAAAATAAAGAATAAGCCATTATAGGGTGCAGCTGAAGTGATGCAATTAGTGGAAATCAATTTTTTTTATAGATTTAATTATTAGATTTACTTATCGTATTTAGGTATAATGAAAAAGAAATCTGTTCTTCCGCTAAACAAAAATAAATAAAAGCACCTATATATTTATATATATATAGCACGTAATAGAATTACAGTCAATGATCCACTCCAGCCCCAAGCGGCCAAATATGGTCGCACCTAAAAAACTCGCTATTCCGTCAGACCCTGTTTGCGCCACCGCGCAACGGAAAACAGCCGTCGCTGCGCCGGAATAGAGTGCATATTAGAATGCACTAAGCCGTCGCGCGACCATGTTAACGGCCGGCGCCGCGCAACAGTTAGTAGCTTTTGAGATCTCAAGACGAAATCACGCGTCGCGCGCCCTTGAACTCAGCCTTTGAAATAAGCAGTACCACTCATAGCATATGTGTGAAGTTACGCCTAACGAACTGCCCTAGTGAATAGTTTCGTGTAGTGACTGTGCGCCAGGAAACCAACCTACATCGCCGCCCTCAAGCCTCGCCGCCCGTGGTCAGCTCGCACGACGGTTCCTGACTCATCATCCCTGTAAGTACATCCTTCCTTCAGCCTTCCTGCCTTCAGCCTTTTACCTCGTCGCATGTTGGTGCCTTAAGCGCCAACATTTCTGGTCCATCGAGCACGGAATACCTCTAAATTTCATGGTCTTTCGACCATAATCAGCCCCGAATCAGCCCTTAACTTTGATTAATTATTTACAGTCCGCTAAAAATAATATTTCATAATTATATCTATTTCACTTCCTAACATTTATAATTTCATCTCCATACAAAATTTTTTCTGCACGACAGTCGTTGCAAAGTTGACCTACCTACACGAATAAAAATTCGTGTTTCGGGTATCGTGTTCCAAATAAAAGTTCGTACTAGTATCCGATTCGTGCTAACTCCTAGTTAATTTACGCTAACAAGTTTAGTGTTTATGTTGTTGATGTTGATTTTATGGTGTCATACAATGTCTTTGTGATTTGAGCGAGCTAGTGTACTAATTGTGTAATACTTGTACCTACCTATAAGATCGTTGTCTAATGATACATTAGGTTTAGTAGTTAAATTATTGCGTTACGTTTGCGTTTTACGTTTTTCGGTTGCACATATAACTTTGGTTATGTATAACACACCCGCGTCTAGACGACGATATTGTTGTTATTCCCGTTTTATTTTTTAAGGAATTTTTTATGTTCTTGTCGTGTTAAATCGGCTCAGATCTCCCAACCTTTTTAATTAAGTTTTTATTATTAGTTTATTTTTATTTTTTTGTTTGCGACTGACTCATTCTTCGCGCCAGTGTCGGCAACAGGTCTGCCCGATTGTGAGCGCCTTGCCCAACAGTGGGCTACGGATAACGTGATTCTTTTTGTTTTGTTGTTTTGTTTGCCTTTTGCTTGCGGTCGGCTAATGTTACGTACGCGCGTTCAATAAGCATACATACATATACACAGACATACCTACACATACACACGCGTTTGCACCACCCGTGGGCCATATACAAGGCGCCCCAACTTAGTTTTGCCTTCTTTATTGTTGCGTTAATTTTAGCCCATTTGCCCTTACCTTAGTAAACAAATACCTCCAGCCCAACTATAGAATATATACAGGGTGTTGTTCTTTTTACTGCCTTTAAATTTGTTTATTTTTTTAATTTTGTTTTTTTATTTTTTTGTCTCCTTTTATTCATCGCGATGCCGACCAAGTCACAAGCCGCGATATTTAGGGAGGCCGCCAAAGCTTTACACCAGCTCCTAGAGATGGGATCACTGATCATTGCTGGCGACACCAAACATTCCATAACGGAATTCAACGTGCGTTTCGCACAGATACAGGGCATAAAGGAGAAGCTGGACTCAGTGTATTATAGCATTCTTGACGAGGAGGACCTGGACGAGAAGACCGAGAAGGCATACACTGAGAACCACACAAAAGCCTCCGGGGCGTACATTGGGATTCTTGTGGCTAGGAAGGAAATCTTACCCTCTTCCACGTCATCCCCAACCCATAGCGCTCAGCCCAGTTTCGGCGTCAATACGCCCACAGCCGTCCTCCCCAAGATAGCGCTGCCCAGGTTCAGCTCAAAAGTGGAGGACTGGCCTTCCTTCATTGCGCTGTTTAGGAGTCTGACTGACGACATGGCGACCCTGTCGGACGCAGTCAAGCTCCACTACCTATTCTCAAGTCTCAGCGGTGAGGCATTAAGTATGGTGTCCCACTTAAAGGTTACCAATGAAAATTTTGCCGTGGCCATGGACATCCTCACCAAGCGGTACGAGAACCGCCGGGTTCTCATTGATAGTTTTGTGGACATCATCCTGGGGCTGCCAAGCATCCATACGCGCTCGAACATCCGCACACTGTTCCTCACGCCGCTCATATCGGCTCAGTGTGCCCTCAACAATTTAGATTTGCCCATAGGAGACGATTACGTGTTTGTGTCAATAGTGGTGCGGAAGCTCAAGGGCGAGCTTCGCACGCTATTTGAACGCAGGCACGGGTCTAGTAACACCCTGCCCACGTTAAGGGACCTTATCTCCTACCTCGAGAAGCACGCGCGCTGTGTGGAGACAGAGTTCTCCAACATAGCCATGGCTCAACCCATTCAGCCCCAGCCCGGCCCTTCTCGTAGCCGCGCGCCTCCTCAGTTGCCCCATCGCACTTATGCTCAGATGGCTTAGCAACAACCCGACCATTACCGTGGCCGTTCCTCAGCTCCATCGCCTCACCGCGCCCATGAGCAGCCTACTCACCAACCGTTCCGCCCAGCGCAACAAATGCGTCACCGCCCATCCACCTCCCCGGCTCGCAGTCAGCCCTTCCCCGTATACTCGGCCTTCCAGCAAAGCTGCTCCTCATCATCGTCCTCGTCCTCTTCCTCACGCTCGACGTCCTACTGTCCCTATTGTGCCACTAGGGGACATACGCTCATGACGTGCAGATGGTACAATGCCCAGCCAACACAGGGCCGTTGGGACTTTGTACAGGCACGCGAGCGCTGCCAGCGTTGTCTCGGCCGTCACTACGAGAGCGAGTGCAGGTCAAGGGGGGCATGCAAGAACTGTGGGAGTACGAACCACCACACGTCCCTCCATCGACCAGACGGCCCAACGCACTCAGCTCATTCGTCGTCTGTACATGTGCCCCCACCACAGCTGACAGAGCACTCGAGGGAGCGTCCCAGAAACAGCAGGCGGCACGAACCCGCACATGCCAAACAGGCGCAACCCAGCTCTGCTCACAGAGCCAGCCCGCCCAGGTCCGGTTCGCCAGGTAGGCCCCGCGAACGCCGCCAGCAATTATGACTCCCTACTATCACAGAGCACCCTAGCGAAGAGGTAGATTTAGCCCATGCCCAGTCAACTCATGCCCACACAGCTGATACATACTCAGCTCATACAATTTCAGCTGATACCCAATCAGCTCACTCACCTTCTGTGCCCACTGGCACACCCATTTTGTTGCCAACCGTCTCACTAAGAGTCGCGGACGTATATGGCCATCTTCACACAGCCAGAGCTTTATTGGACTGTGGCAGTATGCTGACGTTAATAACGTCACGCATGGCACGACTTTTGAACCTGCCATCAAAACCCACTTCTTTAAAAATCACAGGAGTTGGGAATCAGCACAAACATGAGTCAAAGGCGGCAATAACAATAGTATGCCGACCCACTCACAATGATACTTCTACAATCACTGCCACAGATCACATTTTAAAAAACGTCACTGGCTACTTTCCCTTAGAGAAGGTACCAAACATTTCCCACGTGCTAGGCCAGCCACCCGTGCCATTGGCTGACCAGCTTTACCACACACCAGCCCCGATCGACCTCTTATTGGGGTCGGACGTTCTTGGCCAGGTGTTGGACGGGACTAAGGTCTCGTTGGGCCCGGGCAAGCCCATAGCCTTCGGCACGATTTTCGACTTCGCGTTGATAGGACCCATTGAGGACTTGTATGCGCAGCCGGCGCAGCAGGTTAACTCAGCTCACGTCATCAGCTCACAACCAGACTCAGCTAAATCAGCCCAGGACATACGTCAGAGTCTGGAAAGGTTCTGGGAGTCTGAGGAGCCCCTCCCTCAATCTCGCACTCATAATGATCCCATGGAGGAACAATGCGAGGAAATCTTCCGCTCTACCACTACACGCGATCCCTCAGACAGATATACGGTCGCTCTGCCCTTTCTAAAGGACGCCCCTCAACTAGGCAAAACTCACCCTATCGCGTTACGCAGATTCCTCAATATTGAGAAGAAGCTAATGGCGAACCCGTCTCTGCGTTCTAAATACGTCGACTTTATGGCCGAATACATCGACTTAGGGCACATGGCTCCCTGTCACCCAAATACATTCGCCCATAAACCTCACTTCTACATCCCTCACCATGGCGTATTTAAGTCAGGGTCGGACAAGCTGCGCATTGTTTTTGATGGTAGCTGCAAAAGCTCCAATGGTGTCAGCATAAATGAATGCCTACACACAGGCCCCGCCCTTAAACAGGACATTGTGGACATCATCATGTCCTTCAGAACGCATCCAGTCGTTTTCAGCACTGACATCCAGAGGATGTTCAGAAATGTGCTGGTTGCCCCAGACCAGAGACGGTATCAGCTGATACTATGGCGGTCCTCACCAGATCACCCTCTGCTCACCTACGCCCTCAATACAGTCACGTACGGCTTAAGATCAAGCCCATATCATGCAATCCGCACTCTGCTCCAGCTGGCTGATAATGAAGGCCATCGCTACCCTGGAGCCGCTCAGGTTCTTCGCAAGTCTATCTTCGTTGATGACATCTTGTGTGGTCATGACACAGTTGAATCCGCCCAAGCACTTCAGGACGAGTTGATAAGTCTGCTAGATCTAGGCGGCTTTCAGCTCAGTAAGTGGACATCTAACTCGCCTAAGCTGCTCGAGAGATTTCCCGACAACCAATGCGACATGCCCAAGGACTTCGACATGAACCCAGAGTCCACGTCCATTAAGGTCTTGGGTATACAGTGGAGCCCTCAGTCAGACGAGTTCACCTACCGCATCTCTCTGCCCCCCATCACACATGTCACAAAGCGGTCTATTTTAAGCACCGTAGCCTCACTTTATGACCCAAACGGCTGGGTTTCCCCCGTTATCTTCCGCGCAAAGCTGCTGCTTCAGCAATTGTGGCTACTGAAGCTGGAATGGGAGGAGCCCACTCCCTCTGAAGTGCAAACGGAGTGGCACCACATCTCAGAGGATCTGCCGCTGTTGTCTAGCATTCGCTTCCCTCGGCACGTTTATGCAAACAAAGGCTCAGCTGCATACTCGCTTCACGGGTTTGCAGATGCCTCTGAGGCCGGGTTTGCCGCCGTTGTTTATCTCCATGAGCTCAATGCCTCCGGAGATACTTTAGTACACTTGATTGTCGCCAAGTCGCGAGTCGCACCAATCAAGAATCGCCTCACAATCCCCAAGTTAGAGTTGTCGGCCGCCACCCCTACTCTCCCAGCTCATGATCCGTGTGTCGGTTCAGTTATCGGCCCATATCAGTATACAACAACATATATGTTGGTCAGACAGTACGATAGTCCTGGCCTGGCTCAATACACCGCCTCACCGTCTTCAACCCTTTGAAGCCAACAGGGTAGTCAAAATCAGCTCAGGCTCACCAGAATGTACCTGGCGACACGTACCTTCCGAGCTCAACCCGGCAGATTGCGCAAGCAAAGAGATGTCTGCACAATCCCTGTCAGCCCACGACCTATGGTGGTCTCCCACGTGGCTTGGACGGCCTTGTGAGTCTTGGCCTGCGATGCCCTTAGCTCTGGGCCATCACGCCCTGCCCGGCCTTAAGCGCAAACACGTCCCGTCGCTGGTCACAGTGCCCGGTCTTGACTTTGACCTGCTCACTCGGTTCAGTTCACTAGACAAGCTCGTCGGAGTGACAGCTTGTCTAAAACGCTTTCTGCACAACTGCAGACACCACCCAGATTCGCGACGCTCAGGCCCCTTGTACGTCAGTGAACGAAGAGAGGCCCTACTTTACTGGGTGCGCAGTGTTCAGCACAATGAGTTTGCAGAGGACATACACCGCCTTCAAACTGGCAAAATCTGCTCCATCAGACTCCAGCGGCTGTCACCTCTCATTAAAGATGAGCTCCTTAGAGTTGGTGGACGACTGTCCCATGCGTCTATCCGATATGACGCGCAGCATCCGCTCATACTTCCCAGCTCTAGCCCACTTGTAGACCTTATCATTGACCACTACCACAAAATACACTGCCACCCTGGCGCTGACACTTTACACGCTATCCTACGTCAACAATTTTGGATATTGTCCGCGCGCCGCATTATTAGACACCGAGTTTTTAAATGCATTAGATGTTTTCGATGCCGGGCCCAGCCGCAAGCGCCCTTCATGGCCGACCTGCCAGCCGATAGAGTTACGCCTCAGCCAGTATTTAGTCAAGTCACGACCGATTTTGCCGGACCATTCCTCGTTAAATCTAGTACCCTACGTAATGTTAAACTCTTAAAGGCGGTTCATTTGGAACCGGTCTCGGACCTCAGCACGGAAGCGTTCCTCGCGGCATTACAGCGTTTTATAGCACGCCGCGGTGCCCCGGTTCTCATCCGCTCGGACTGCGGTACAAATTATGTAGGCGCTAAAAATCAGCTCATCGAAGAACAAAACTTTCTTGCCTTAAACAATGACACGATTGCGCACAAGCTCGCTGGTCAGCACATTACTTGGTTGTTAAACGTCCCTAAGGGACCATGGTTCGGTGCGTTACATGAGATCAACGTAAAATCAACAAAGCAACTTTTATATCGCGTAATTGGCGAACAGCACCTCACATTCGAGGAATTCTCCACACTTTTAGCTCGAATTGAAGCGGTCCTCAACTCAAGACCTCTCTGCCCACTTTCGTCTGATCCTTCAGACTTTGAGCCGCTTACAGCCGGACATTTCCTTATAGGCCGCCCACTAACGGCCCTCCCCGAACTATCCGTGGAAGATAGGCCGATCTCCACACGTAGGCGATTCCAGATGGTACAGGCCCTTTCCCAGCGCTTCTGGACGCTGTGGACCCAGTCCTACCTGCATACCCTTCAAACCCGCTCCAAATGGTTGTCCCCATCCTCCCCTCCCCGAGTCGGCGAGCTCGTCCTCATCAAGGAGGACAACCTGCCTGCCCTTCAATGGAGACTGGGGCGCATTACTCGCACCCTGCCTGGGAAGGATGGCGTCGTGCGGGTGGTGGACCTGGACACCGCCAATGGACACCTCCGGAGGCCTGTGTTCAAGATTGCCAGGCTCCCTCTGGATGAGACCACCCCTGGGCCCCGGGAAGATGTTTGCGCCACCGCGCAACGGAAAACAGCCGTCGCTGCGCCGGAATAGAGTGCATATTAGAATGCACTAAGCCGTCGCGCGACCATGTTAACGGCCGGCGCCGCGCAACAGTTAGTAGCTTTTGAGATCTCAAGACGAAATCACGCGTCGCGCGCCCTTGAACTCAGCCTTCGAAATAAGCAGTACCACTCATAGCATATGTGTGAAGTTACGCCTAACGAACTGCCCTAGTGAATAGTTTCGTGTAGTGACTGTGCGCCAGGAAACCAACCTACATCGCCGCCCTCAAGCCTCGCCGCCCGTGGTCAGCTCGCACGACGGTTCCTGACTCATCATCCCTGTAAGTACATCCTTCCTTCAGCCTTCCTGCCTTCAGCCTTTAACCTCGTCGCATGTTGGTGCCTTAAGCGCCAACAGACCCCAAGCGGTCATATATGGCCGCGCTGTCCACTTGACTTTGTACCGTGTTATGATAGACTTAGAGACTACTTTAGTATGAACAAGATCGACTATTTCGGTTCTGTGGTATATTTTATGCATCGTAAATGCAAAATTTAACATAACAATAAATTAAAATTTTATTCAATTTCCGCCAAATCGCACCTTCTGTCAAAATTTTCAAACATTTCGATTCCAAGACTAAGAGAATTACAGTGAAATTATTTATTTAGGTAATTAATTTATGAAGTTCTTATCAAGCACATTATTGTCTAAGGGTCTGTAAAATTTAAACATAATCTTACAGAAAATACAACGATACAATGTTAGTTTAATTCTAAATAAGACTTACAAATTAGCAAGTAAAGTTTATTAAATGAAATGTAAGGTAATAAGCATTTGCGGTTACCGTTAACCAATAAGGCTTTCAAGTTAAATTGAATTAGAAAGTGTATTTTACAAGATAAATATAGCACGCGAAAATAGAAAGGTGGGCGAATATACACAAACCTATTGTGCCTTTGCGACGGTGAAAGATGAAAGACGCCGTGTCTAAGGAGACGGGCCTAAAGCTAAAGCTCATACCTCACTAAGATGCTGTTGTGGTTATAATAAAATACGCTTTGCCCAGCAGTTTGATATTATTGTTCAGGATGGAACAAATGAAAATAGATTAGAATTGAGTTAAGTGCTTTAAATAAAAATGCTTTGATACAACAACGTGTTTACTTTTCATTCCAAGGTACGTAATTTGAGTTTACAATTAATATAGAAAGGTGAAAAAGAGACCCGTTTGGCCGAGGACGCGACATTGTTATAGCGAGACGCGGGGGTGCGGGGCGACGGTACCGGCGACGTCTCCGATTGGCAGAGAGGCTAGCTGTCATCCGAAGCGTTCACTTGTAATAAATTCTCTGCGTGTAGGTACCTAGGTATAATCGGATGCGTTCACATTCTGTGAAATATAATTAGGCGCAGACAATTATCATATAATTCTTTAATTTGCTATGTTACTTGTAGCCGTAAAAGTAAGTGTCGTAAAAGGCGACTAACGGACTAATGACTGCACATAAATCCAACAGCATAGAGCGGTGGTAGGCTCACCGCATGTTACACTGAGCACATGTGAAGTTTTAATTTAGTAAAACGTGGACTGTGGCAGAGGACAGATTTTGCGGTCCGATGTATGTGCAGTTTTTATCCCTTTAGTCACCTTTTACGACACCCAAGGAAAGAGATGGGTCAGTAATATTCTTTTAATGAGCCGCCACCATCAGTTGTTATGGTAATAAAAAAAAAACACAAGCCCAGCAGTGGGACCGTATAAAGAATCAAACCCGGGATCTCTGGGTCTCAGACCGTCGGTCTAATCTACTACACCACAGATACTATGTTCCTACCACCGTGACGTTTTTGACTTTGACATTTGCTGAGCTCATTACAGCATAAGGCATCCGACTGAGGTAGGACCCCAATGGCACAAATAGAGACGCAGAAGGACCCTTTTTACTTAAAAAAGTTTTTAGTCGATTGAGGTAAGCCGTATTTTTACCTTTGCCCTAACACAACGAAATCTCTAAACCTCACTTCTGTAATCTATCAGAGAGGTTTCATTTAATTAGAGAAACACAGTTTCGTATGTTAAAGTAATAATAGTAACAGTCTAGTGGCTTCTTTAACATATTAGGTTTCTTCGGATAAATATAAATAATGTTAGAATTGTTATTTTGCTACCATGGCAAAATGTGCCGCTTTTATTCAGATAAATAATAAAACAATATACACAAACAAAGGACTGTAACGCGATTTAAGAGGAAACACTACCTCAAAGTGGCATGTAAAATTCTCATACAAAACACAGAAAAACGACGTTTCGTAGTCCCCTGTTTCCTCCTTCAGAACTGGACGATTTTTATTACTTTTTCAGCATCGGTTAAGGAAAGAGATTTTCTATGTCTGAACGTTTGATTTTTTTTAAACCAGCCACTTAATGTTTCTGATACGGCGGAGTGATTTTGCTAAATTTTGAAGGCTCCTGATTATTAAATAAATAATTTAATGCAAAAAAAATCAAACATACAGACATAGAAAATTTATTTCTTTAACCGATGCTGCAATAGTAATAAAAATTGGTCCAGTTCTAAAGGAGGAAACAGGGGACTACGAAATGTCGTTTTTCGATGTTTTGTATGAGAATTTTGCATGCCACTGCCACGTAATTAATATAGCAGAAAATGTGGCGGACTTAATTTATAATATTTAAATATATTATTTAAGTCCGTCCTTTATTCAGGCAACAAACAATGTACAAGATAGTAAAAATACCGAAATGCCCATATAATAAATATTGTACTTACTAAATAAATTAACAGCTTTGTTAGTATATAATAAAACTGCCCGTGTGATATAGCGGTTCACTAAAATAATAATGCCCCTCTCTTGTCTTAGGCGTCGTAAAAGGCGACTAACTGACTAGAGACGATAGGCATATATGTAACCACGACTAATTATCCCCGAAAGGTTAATCAGATACTAGGCGACTAACGGGCTAAAGACTTAACATACATCCAACAGCATAGAGCGGCGATGTGCTTACCACCTATCACGCTGAGGACATCTGTAGTCGCTATTTGGTAAAAAGTGGTAGAGGACTCTATTATATTATTATCTTAAAAGATAATCCCGCCACAGACATTTTTGTTTTCGTTTCTATATCATATTTTTATACACTTTTGTGTACCGCACAGTTTTGGCATTGATCCCGAACTGCAACAACACCGACACTATTCTCATAGCAAGGATTCCTTCCACTGGGGGGAATGCTAGTTGTTGCAAATACTAGTGCTTTGAAATGGTATGCGCTACAAAGCCTTATTAGCGAACTCGACTATCCGACTTGAGTTCTAGGAGACTGGAATTTATTGTAAGTATTCAGAAAAGTTAGGGCTTACCTGACTCTGAAGAAGAAATCTCGGTTATGTTGTATTTTTTTTATAGCAGAAGGAGGCAAACGACCAACGGGTCACCTGATGGAAAGTAATAACCGCCGCCCAAGGACACCCGCAAAACCAGAGGAATCGCAGACGTGTTGCCGGCCTTTAAGGAAGGAATAGGCTCGTTTCTTGAAGATCCCTAAGTCCGGAAATACCGCCGCCGAGAGCTGGTTCCACAACACTGTAGTTCGAGGCATGAAATTTTGTGAAAAACGCACAGTAGTAGACCGCCATCCATCAAGGTGGTGTGGATGGAATAACAGTCAATTTACCAACAACTTTACAACATAGAACACAGTCTATGTTGCTTTGAAGTATTTGTAGGTATTCTATTTTTAATCTTGACATGACTGTACAACATAGAACACAGTCTATGTTTAACAACAACTATGTTTTACAACAACTTTACAACATAGAACACAGTCTATGTTGCTTTGAAGTATTTGTAGGTATTCTATTTTTAATCTTGACATGACTGTGTAACATATCTTTGGGTCCCATGAAGTAAGTCCAGAAGTAAGTAAGGAAGTAAGCATACTTTAAAATACTTCTCATTGACTGATGCTGTGTGGGATGGAGGCCCATAAAAAGACCACCACGAACCCATTTCTGAGTTATTCGTCAACTCGCACGCTTTAACTCGCACAGATTGTGCGTCAACTCGCACAATAGTTAAAATCTGAGGTAGTCATGTACAGTAAATTACAAAAAGGTTTGGAAAAAGTTATAATCCTTAAATGTGTAATACCAGACAGCCATGAGTACAAAATAAAACAAAATTTTTTGTTTCCATTTTTTTTATTTGACTGCACTTTGTACATATGTGCGAGTTGACAACTAAAATAATAGGTAAAATCAAAAGGTGCCATCTTGCACATCTGTGCGAGTTTAAAGTGTGCGAGTTGACGAATAACTCCCATTTCTTACCTTGGGAATCGTAAAAGGCGACTAACGGACAAAGACTGCACATACATCCAACATCATAGAGCGGCGATGGGCTCACCACCTTTCACGTTGAGCACATGTGTAGTTGTTATTTTGGTTGAACGTGGACTATGGTAAAGGACTGATATTGCTGTCCTCGTTGCCTAGATCTCTGACTAACCCTAAGGGGATAATAGTCGTGATAATTAACTAAGAAAAAAAATTAATTAATGTTTTATATTTTAGCGTTTTATTAACGCTTAAATATACATAAGTAAAATTTTTTAAACACTGAAAAAAGACGACAACCTCAGGCGGGAATCGAACCACGCACCTTCCGCATTCCGGGCGGCTGCCTTAACCACTTGGCTACCGAGGTCTATGGCTTTCAACCGTCGAAATTGGTCAGTGCTTGATGCTTATGTTTTTAGTCAACATTGCTTCATCAAATCTTAGAAGTTTTCACCTCTGAGAACCTCTGAGAACTAGATTAAATAAAAAACAAGCATCGACACGTTTTTTTAAAACACTTATCGATTGGTGCAAAATTCCGATGGGCTTTTGACGTTGAACCTGTTTGACGAAGGAAAAAAACAGGCACCCCGCTCCCGAGTACTTTACGAGGAAAGGCTTTTACGAAATATTGGAAACGCTCTGTTTACATTTTGTGATGGCAACAAGGCGGCATGCTAAACGATTTACGTAAGCTGCGCACTAGGTATGCAAAGGCACAATTTCACAATGGCCGCGGCGACGCGTCGGTCGGTCAATTGATTAACGGAAGCATTTTGTTTTTAGGTTCGGTTGAAAGACGAATTTTTTTTATCATAAAAATTGTACAGTTTAATTTTTTCTTTCGGATCTCAGAGGTGAAATTTCTAAGATTTGATGAAGCAATGTTGACTAAAAAACATAAGCATCACGCACTGACAAAATTCGACGGGTGAAAATCAGACCTTGGTAGCCAAGTGGTTAAGGGCAGCCGCCCGGAATGCGGAAGGTGCGTGGTTCGACTCCCGCCTGAGGTGGTCGTCTTTTTTCAGTGTTTCAAAATTTTACTTAAGTATATTTAAGCGTTAATAAAAACGCTAAAATATATAAAAAAACATTAATTTTACAGTTTGCCTAAAATGAGATACAAACTTAAATAAAGATTGGTTAAAAATAGGTGGTTACATAAAGCAAAATATAAAAGTGTACATAAATGAGCCATGTAGTATATGTCTAAAGACTGCACATATATCCAACAGCATAGATCGGCGATGGGCTCACCACCTATCACGCTGAGCACATGTGCAGTTATAATTTGATGAAACGTGATGTACACATGTGCAGTGAAGTGCTGCGTTCCTCATTACCTAGTCTCTGACAAATCCTTTAGAAACAAATAGTCATGAATCTGTATATGAATGTTAGATCTTTCTGTCAAAATTAGGAAAAAAGATAACTTTAATTCAATTTATTTTTTTATTTACATTAAATTTCGGTATATAG
This sequence comes from Scoparia ambigualis, assembly GCA_963921215.1. Taxonomy (NCBI): domain Eukaryota; kingdom Metazoa; phylum Arthropoda; class Insecta; order Lepidoptera; family Crambidae; genus Scoparia; species Scoparia ambigualis. Next base: position 24,009,487 of record OY992520.1, on the reverse strand, counting down.
TACATAGACAAATGGTATAATACAATACGAGGATCACACATTTAGCCAAAGTGTTGGCATAAAAAATACATTTTTATAATAAAACTAGCGGCCGCTCGCGGTTTCACCCGCGTGGTTCCCGTTCCCGTAGGAATATCGGGATAAAAAGTATCCTATGTGTTAATCCAGGTTATAAACTATCTGTATGCCGCATTTCATCCAAATCCATTCAGTTTTTACGTGAAAGAGTAACAAACATCCATCCATACATACAAACTTTCGCGTTTATAATATTAGTAGCATAGGATATGATTTAAAACATACACAAGATTAATTAAACAAATAGGATTAAAGATTAATAGAAAAATTACAATGTCATACTAAGTATTTGATTTATAATTTAAATATTCGACAATTGAATACAATAATAGCTTAATAGAGAGATACAAAACGAGAAAATACGTAGTCAGGATTCGACTATCTGAAACGTTATTTTCGTTCGATAGTGTTTTGTGACAGACATACGAAGCTTAACTTTACTGTGTACAATGTTACAAGCACTTTGAAACATCACGATGTGATTGATCATTGTCATGTTAACAAAGGGGAGGCTTACTATCCGATCCTGTACCTACTCACGAAAATTGCTTAAGATATTATTCAATACGTCTGTTGTCTAACTTATGAAAGAGATGGCGATAGGATAGCAACAGGCTTTCTGATGTACTTACATATTGTTGGAATATACGAAAATACTCTATTCAATTGTATCTATTGATTATACCATACGATTACTTTGTGTAACATCACTATTTTTATATTAGTCACATAAACGACTTTTCATTATAAAACCGTTGTGCCAACGGAGCGACTTTTACTTTAATAAAAGTATTCGTTCAGACAACTACGAAGTTTTACTTTGCCGTCACTGCGTCCCTGCCAACACATATGATCACGACTTTATCCCGAAGGGTTAGTCAGAGACTAGGCAACGAGGACAGCAAAAGCAGTCGTCTACCATAGTCCACTTTTCACCAAATAGCGACTGCACGCATGTGCTCAGCGTGACAGGTGATGAGCCCATCGCCGCTCATTGCTGTTGGATGTATGTGCAGTCTTTAGTCCGTTAGTCGCCTTTTAGCATTCTTTCACCGCTACGCGACAGGGATAGACAAACATGTCGGTAGAAGGCTGACCTAGATAATAGTCGTGATTTTATGTATGTATGTATTTTAAAATACATCCCGCCAGTACTTCAAAGAGGTAGGCTGAGAGACAGGCATTATTTTTAAGTAGGTAAGTTGCACAAATTATGTTAAGAAATTAATGAGTTCACAAAAGGATTGCAAACATCCTACAGCTACTTTTGGCTTGAAATTCAAAGGGCAATTATATTATCCAATCATGTAAGATTAAAAAAGGAAGCCTAATATAAAGTTGTTTGTTAGTACCTGATTATTTTAAAATTGTACGAACAATCTTCTAAAAAGAAATAGGATTTGTGGCTTTACCTAATCCAACTTTCAATTTTCTTCACTACCATCTTAGTGACCTTTCCTTTATAAATAACTAGGTTTTCCGGCTTAAGCCTGGTTCGCATTTTAGATAAGCAACGAGTACATTGCTTAGGTACTTTGCTTATTTAAAACGAATTTTAAAATAATCGAACTAGAGAAGCAAAATTACTTGCCTAGTGCGAACAAGATTGTACTATTTAGGGTGTAGAGGAAAACTTGTTTATCTACTTAGACCTTGAAAAGCAATAAACATTATTAAGTATATAAGACTAGCCGGACTTGCGAATTAGGTGTTTTTTAATTATAACCCAAACTTAACACTTAGTTCGATAAGTCCTGAGACTAGATACTAAAACAAAGTTTTTTTATTAAAATTATTTTTAATTCATCAACATAGTCTTCTTCAACTGCAATACTCTTTTTCTATTTTATAATTGTAGAAAGGTCTTAGGCTTTAAAATAAGCCTCCGTTGCTGCGATCACTTCACCATTGGAATCAAATTTCTTGCCCTAGAGCATTTTTTTAAGTCTGCAAACAGCCAGAGTCACTGGGGGCCAGATCTAGAGAATACCATCGTTATCATGTCATCAGTTTGGCCATCGTTATCATGGACTTGTGACACGGGGCATTGTCCTGATGAAAGATCACTTATTTTTTCCTTCATTTGATGCCGTTTTTCCGCGACTTCGTACTTTGAACGCTTTTTTGGAAAAAAAGCTTTTTCGTGGTCAAATTTTGATGTAAAATAGTGAAAATACTATCAGTTGATATCTTCACTATCTTCGATTTCTCGCGCACTTTTACTTTTCGATCTTCCTTCACGATTTTCAGGACTTGGTAGATGTTTTGTTGAGTCACTGCTTCATTTGGACGACCAGAGAGTTCAGCGTCTTTTGCGTTTGAAATCGGCATACCTACCACCGACAAATGGTTGGTTTAGATGGAGCAGATTCCAGATAACAACATATAGCCATTCCTGTGATTGAACGGTGTTTTTCCCATTATAACAAAACTCGTTTTTTCCATTGTTTTCGCAATTAAAAAAGTAGCGTCACATAAATATCTGTGAATGAATTTAAATTGTTCGATTATCAAAAAAAAATTAAAACGTATCATTTAATGGCCAGTACTTTCTAAAAATCACGATTGACTTGAATTTCGAGGTTATTTTTTTTATTAGATAACAAAAATACTATAGTCTGACCGCTACCGCTGTACCGCGCCTTGGGTATACGAGCGGCGAGGCGGGGGGACGAAACAGTTGCTGTTGACTGTCTGTGTCAGACGCACATGAGATAAAATATCTAAAAATGGTTCGTGCATTATCTCGAGATATCAAGACTGTCATTTTCAAAGTGGCCGAATATTTTAAGAAAAGAAAAGCAAACAAAGAAAGTTTTGAATATGAAAGTGATGCAAAGTGGTTGCGGAGGCTACGGAATACTACGAAAAAACTGTAAGAAATGTAACAACTGCGGAAATTTCATCAACTAATTAGGGCCAACTGAAATTTAGTTCACCAAAAAAACCGAAAGTTTTAAAGAAAAAACATGTTATTGATTTTGATTTATATATCCAATAATTAAAGACCTATTTCATTTATATTGGTTCTTTAATTGTACTTATCTAAAAAAAAACATATTGGACAAAAACGGATTGGATGTATGTACTCGTAAATATGAAGCTTCAATAAACTGTGCTTCGATATCGTAAGATCTGTCTGACACTACGAATCTCATGTGAGTTCATGCTCTTTACTTCCCACTCCCCTCCTCCCCGCACATACCTAAGGCGCGGTACAGCGGTAGCGGTCAGACTATAGCTGCCCTACTCCTGTGGGTCACGTGATAGGTTAGAAAATTAAGTTACATTGTAAGAACACAGTTAATCTTACTTTCGGGATTTTGAACTTCGGCATATCAATTGTAGGTATATAAATCTTCGGGATTTTGAACATTCGGGATATGAACTTTCGGGATTTTGATTTTTCGGGATTTTAAATTTCGGTATTTTAAAATTATCCGTTGGATGTATGTGCAGTCTTTATTCTTTTAGTCGCTTTAACGACACCCAAGGGGGGAGATGGGGTAGAAGTATTCCTTTGAATGAGCCGCTACGCGACACTGCTCAATAAAAAGAAGTTAGTTAACACAATAATATAGGTAACAAGAAGTGTGATGGGTCAATTAAGATCCTACTTTGTCTCAGCTTAAGCGGTTACACACCGCAACAGTGCTGGTATTCTGATATGTTTAGTCAAACTCACCGATTAGCTCTTAACTTTCTAAACGGGCTCCATGTTTCGTTTTTATTTAATTTCACCAGCAAAAGCCTCTGGAAGCTCAATCTTCATAATTAAATTTTTGTAAATAATTTAATACAGCCGGAGCCCGTTTTTGGGGCCGAATATTTTAACCGGGCCGGGCTAAGCACGTGTTATGTGTGCTTATGTTAATCCCGGTGGCCAGCCGTTTTGCATAATTACCGGCTAATCACCCGAATGCCGTGACGGTCGGACCGCCGTTTAACTGGTAAGTAGATAAATCTAGTACGGTGTTGCTGGGTAGTTAGGTACGACATTATCTTTTTACTGCTAGATATAATAATAATAATAATAAACGTTTATTTTCTCCTGTTTGGGGTTAGTTATATTTAAAATTTTATTATATTGCAACATTTTGATTTTCTAATACAGCAACATTTCATTTTTAAAATGGATACTACTTTTAATATCTGGAAAAGGTAACTAATGAGAATGAACAGAGTTTGCCGCCAATTTGGCGGTGGTGAGCTAAAACCATCTGCGACGATAAGCTCGCGTGGGACCGCCGGAGCCTCGCAGTGCCGGAGCCGTGACAGAAAACATGCTTGCTGCATGCTTGCCTGCATACTGCATGCTTGCCTGCATGCTGCATGCTTACCTGCATGATGCATGCTTGCTTGCATGCTGCATGCTTGCTTGCATGCTGCATGTTTGCCTGGATGCTGCACGCTTATTTGTTCATTATATCAATAAGTTTTATATCATTAGATTATAATAATTTATCAAATGTATATTAAATCAAATGTACCTAATGTATGCTTTTTGAAATTATGGTTAATAATATAAGTGTTATCCTGTAAGAGTTTAGGGATTTTGTAATGAGGTACGAAATGTAATGCACTACCGCAATCCATGTTCACCAAATAAAATTCGTATGGAAATTTAAGCAAGGCAAGATTAAAGTATTTGCTGCTTGAAGAGTTCATTGTGAGGCACCAGCAAGCGAAAGAGGCTTAACCTTGACTCGTCGTTAAAAAAACAAACTGATACCATTCTGTCTAGACATTTTTATTATGATCCTTAATTTTCTAGAATTAGATTACTTATACTTTATGCCTACATGTATTTAAAGATAATATTCTAAAAATTAAAAAATGTTAAAAAATGCAAAAAAAAACATCACGTGAATAATGGACGGCCTCAAGGTGAACCCGAAAAATCAATGATTTTTGCTGTTGAATATATAAGCAGTCTTCAGTCCGTTAGTCGCCTTTTACTACACCCAAGAGAAGAGATGGTTTGGTAGTATTCTTTTTATATTGAGCCGCAGCACTTAGCAAAGGAAGTGTAATATGATTTTGACACGTTTTTTCCTCAGCTGTCAGTATATCATTAATTATTACCCTTTGCACGGGTTACTCGCATAATGACTAATTACGTACACGCATATTGACATACACGCATTTTGACTTACACGCATATTGACTTACACGCACTTTCACTTACACGCGTATTGACTTACAGACTTATGTTTAAAAAGGAAAACGTCCATCATTTCAAAATAGTCCAATCAGTTATTTGCTCAGCCATAAAAACGTCCAACTCTAGAAACAACCGTTCAGATACATGACCACTTATAATAACGTCCAGCCAAAAAAAAATCCAACTATAGAAACAACCAACCAGATACATGACTAGCTATAATAACGTCCAGCTACAAAAAGTCGCCATTTTACTGTGTCTGTCTGTCATTTTACTGTGTCTGTCTGTCATTTTACTGTGTCTGTCTGTATATCTGCTTTCTTCTTCTAAACCATGCAATCGGTTTGCACACAGGTTTGTGTCCAAGAAGAATAAATCGGGTGGATTGACGTTTCTAATGATCAATTATGAGATAAAGAAACAAAATATTTAAAATATTCATTATAAAATATTGGGATTATTAATATTTTTAAATAAAAAATAAAAATTAAATAAAAATCATTTATTTCAGGCAAAAAAAGCCCATATCCACTTAAAACAAAATGTCAATTTTACATCAATAAAATAATATCAAATCAATTTAAAAATTATAATAAAATATTAATGAATGTAAAGAAAAATTCGACAATAATACGCATTCAGTCATATGACATTAAACGGAAATCAAAAGACGTGACGTCACGCCGTGCAAAATGTCATTTTATTGTTGTGACATTTCTATAGAACAAGCCTCGAACGGAACGGATGTTTGGCACGGCGTGACGTCATTTACTCAACATGGCGGTCTTATGAGGGTTTACGCATTTCGGTTTCCCATACAAACTTTCAAGTCGACATTTTAAAAATCCAATGAGTCAATAATGAAACTTGGTATGCTAAAGTGCGCTCTCTTAATATATCTCCAACGGTAATTGAGTGGTTTCACAGCTTTTTGTACGGGCGCAGGCAGCAGGTTCGCCTTGAGGAGAAGTTCTCTTCGTGGTGTGACTCGACGGCTGGTGTCTCGCAGGGTGGCGTTTTATCTCCTCTTCTCTTTACTATGTACATCACTTCCATCTCTGAAAACCTTTCATCCTCCTACCACCTCTATGCAGACGATTTGCTGATATATTGCCAGGCACCACTGAGTAATCTCGCTGAAACTATTGAAACTACCAATGCGGACCTGGGACGAATCGTTGAATGGAGTCGAGCCCATGGACTTAAGGTCAATCCTGGGAAAACACAGTCTATTGTGGTCGGCAGCTCTAGGTTGCTCTCCAAAGTAAACTGGGAAAACCTTCCTATGGTTGACTTTGATGGAGTGGCCATCCCCTTCAGCCAATCTGTTACAAATCTGGGTATGTTATTGACAGATGCTTGAGTTGGGGTCCACAGCTGCAAGCTGTCAGCCGCAAGCTTTACGCCTCATCGGCAACTTTAAGAAGATTACATAACTTTTTACCCACTGCCACTAAAATTGCGCTAGCACAATCTCTGCTGCTTCCTGTTTTAGACTTTGCTGACGCCTGCTATCTTGATCTCACGGAGGACCAGCTAAATAAACTTGAGCGCCTTCAAAACCTTTGTATTCGATTCATATTTGGCTTGCGCAAGTATGATCATGTTTCTGAGTACCGCTCTAAACTCAAGTGGCTTCCTATTCGTCTTCGCCGGAATACTCACATCCTCTCCCTTCTATATAACACATTGTTTAATCCCACCTATCCTACCTATCTAAAGGAACGTTTCAGTTTCCTTTATTGTTCATCCTCGCGCTCGTTACGGTCATCAGAAAATCTAACCCCTAAATTCCCTTCTCACAACACCACCTTTTACGATTGTTCCTTCACCGTTGAAGCTGTTCGTCTCTAGAACTCGCTTCCAGTGGCGATCAGACGTGCGAAATCCATACACGTGTGAGTTTTATGATATTAGCTTGTTATGTAAGGGTTGTTTTTTTATGTATTTGATAATTTGTAATAGGATCTTAATGAATTATGAAACTGATTAAAGTATACTAAGCTAATCAATCAAGCAAGCTTTACATAGCATAGAGATTTAATAAATGAGGGGATCCATATAGATTCTATGAATAAAAATCAATATTAGAACCATTGTTGTATTTCTTGTTAAATCATAATTAACACATTATTTATTAAGCAAGTGTCTAAACATACCCTACACCACATACATACTATATCCTATTACATAGTCTCAACACAGTTTAGCTAAGCTATTAACACACAACACTAGATTTATTACTTTATATCGCTACACAATCAATAAAGCACAATAAGCATAGAAATAGCTACATATTGTATAACAATAATACTCAACTTATTTGGGAGCTCCGCTTCGTTCGACTGCTGCTAGCAAAACTGACTCGTGTCGGCAGAGACAACGCCTTTTATAAGGAGTGACAAACAAGTATGACGTCACGTCATGGTACGGGAGTATTTGATTTGAGAAAACGAATTAATACACGATACAAACAATGGAAATTATTAACAAAATTGTATTAAATTTGGTAAGAATGTATATTTAATGAATTGTAACTTCATTAATTGAATTTAAATACTTATCAACTAAAAATTGCATAAAATAAGGAATACACATTATGTTACAGTTTAATGATACAATGCTTATATTCTATTACGGCCATACTGACAGTACTTCGTCCTCGAAGTACCCAAATATTAACTCTGTAAAATCATTATCATTTTATTTCTTTTTTTTTTTTTACAGTCAAGTGTTTCTAGGTATTTGATCCCATCACTTGCTGATAGTGAAGCCAAACCATTACCAACACATGGCTCAACAGCAAAGCTCTAGCTTACGTTAGCTCTACATAACTTTCACACAATTAATTGACTCTTCAGTGGTGTTATGGTCAACTGCCTCGTGGTACTTAATCATGACCCACTGTAAGTGAAGCCAGTTCAGCACCAGGCAGATGGCCAACCAGTGAGATACTCAAAATCATAATCAAATTAATCAATTAATCATCAAAATCACAAACACTACTTAATACATTGAATTAATCATTGCTTAACATATCCTCAACAACCGTATTTTGCCGAACCCATTCCCCTGGCCAATACCTTATTTTTTCTTTAGCAACTACAATACTCCTAAGATTACCTGTACCCCTTAAAGCAAAGCGGTCATTTGGGAGTAAAGTTGTGATTTCATAAGGACCTTTATATTTAGGTTTTAATTTGTCATTACGTCGGTGATCTTGACTAACATACACTAAATCTCCTAATTCATATACTCTGTTATTTCGCCTTACTTTATCAAATCGTTCTTTAAATTTTTCTGCCGCTTGTAATAATCGCTGGTGAGCTAATTCCCTATCAGCCTGCAAATTAATATTAGTTTCCGAATTATTAAGAACGTCATCCAATCGGGCTTGGACACACGGTATGTTTGCATTGACACCTATTAATAGATGTAGAGGTGAAAACCCAGTGGTTTTTTGTAATGTTGTATTTACAGTTTGTTGTGTTTTCCATAAAGCGTTCGGCCAATCTGACAAATCGGTCACCATGGTATTTAACATATTTGTTACTGAAGCCACGTATCGTTCTACTTGACCGTTGCTTCTCGGTGTTCCTGTAGCAATCATGTGATGTTCAATTTGTAAATCTCTAAACAAGGATCTGAGTTGATTTGAACTAAAATTTGTACCTCTATCAGTAATAATGAGTGATGGTGTACCAAATATTGTAATAGTTTCACGTACAACTGGGATCAACTCATATGCGGTTAGAGTTTTGAGCGGCTTTAATAAACAAAATTTAGTAAATGCATCTACAACAAATAATACATATTTATACCCTTCACTGGATAGTGGAAATGGACCTGTGCAATCTAAATGAATAGTATGAAATGGAATCGCTGTCTTTTCTATAGGAAATAGAAAACCTTGCTTGGGCCCTGAATGTCCTTTTCGTTCGACACAGATTAAGCAGTGAGTTAAATATCTTTTGATAAATGAAGACATGTTAGGAAACCAAAAGTTTTCTCTGATTTTATGCATAGTTTTATCGTACCCTACATGACAATTCTCGTCATGAAATAGTTTGAGGATGCTTAGCCTATGACCTTTTGGTATGTATAATTTTGGCTCAGAATCAGGTTCAGTTTTATAGTAAAGTAAATTATTTCTAACAAAATATTGATTAGAATCTAATTCACCAACCAGTGTTCGGTCAATTAGGGATTGCGTTTCATAGTCATTTTGCTGCGCAATTTCTAACCAGGATTGATCTGTATTAGAGGGAAATGAATGTGAACTGGAAGTAGATGCCCGCTGCGGTTCGTTTATGACATTAATTATACGTATTGATGATTCGGAATCTACAGGGTTTCTACTAAGAAAATCGACGTGATTAATATACTTTCCCTTCTTATAAATAATCTAAAAAATAAAATCTTGTAAAAAGGTCCATCAACGGGCCACTCTAGGAGATAAATCCCTTTTACTGGCTGTATTTAATGGAATTACAATCAGTTATAAGTTTGAAATGTATGCCAAGTAAATATACTCTAAAATGTTTTAAGGCGTTATAAATAGCTAAAGTTTCTAGATCGTAAGAACAATATCTCGATTCTGTTGGGGAAGTTTTTTTACTATAGTATGCTACTACTTTATTTATATTATTAACTTTTTGTAATAAAATTGCTCCATAACCTAAGGCACTTGCATCTGTATGTAATTCGGTAGCATATTCTGGATTAAATATAGTCAAGAGAGGTTTAGATACCAGACAGTCAATAACATAATTCCTAGCAGCGGTTTGTTCAGTATTCCACTCCCATTTTATATTATTTTTTGTTAATTTTGTGATACAAGCTGTCCTTGCAGCGAAACTAGGAATTAACTTGCGGAAATAACTGGCTAAGCCCATAAACTGCCTAACCTGCTTAACATTTTTGGGATCTGGAGCGTTAGTTAAAGCTGAAACCTTTACTTCGCTAGGTCTAACTCCTTCGCTGGATATGTTTCTGCCTAAATATTCAATGTTATCTACAAAAAAACTACATTTTTTTAAATTGATTGTAAAACCAGCTTTGCTAAGGGTCTCAATGGTTTGTTCCAAATAAGTAACACCTTTCCAATATCAGAAAACGGTATAAGAATATCATCAATATATATAAGAAGGAACTTTAAGTGGTGAGTCGCTTTGTTAATGGCTTTTTGGAAAACGGACGGTCCATTACATATACCAAAAGGCATTTTTAAAAACTCGTAATGTCCGTCCGGCGTGACAAAGGCAGTATATTTAATAGAGTCTGCTCCAACTGGTATCTGGTAAAAACCATTTTTCATGTCAATAGACACGTAGTATTTTGCAGTACCTAGCCTATCTATTTGGTCTTCAATCAAAGGCAGGGGATAACGATCTTTTTCTATAATTTTATTTAAAGCTCTAAAATCAACAAACATTCTGTCTCCGCCATCCTTCTTTTTCACTAAGAGTATGGGACTGGCAAAATGGGAATCACTTTCTCTAATAATATTTTTGTTCAAAAGATCTGTAATGATGTCTTTAACCTTTTCCCTTTCAATTGGGGCCAGCCTATAAGGTCGATAATACACAATATCATCTTTTTTTAAACGTATATTCAATTCACCAGTTTGCACATCACCAGTTTAATTCAAAATTCCAGGATGTTTTTGAAAAATTGACATAACTTTAGATTGAAGATCAGTGGGTAAATGATTAATTTTAGAAAATAACTCCGACAATTCTGTTGTTATATGATCGGCATGTACTAAGTTCACATTAAGCTGAGAATCTAAGACTTTTTTTCGTGACAACCTACTACCATTACTATCCGTAACAATTTCAATATCTGGGTACTCAATAACATTTCTACCTATTAGAAGGTCAAAAGAAAAATCATAATCTCTAACAACATACAAATCAAGATCTATACATACATCATTACTCCTAATTGGAATTGTGACTAAGCCAAAAACATGCAAACTACCCCTTCCTATTCCCTGGAGCTGTAAACTACATGGAGTGAGAGGACAGCCAATAGATTTAACTATACTCTCTTTTATAATGCTACAATCAGCTCCTGTATCTATAAGACATTCAATTCTCAAATCATTAACTAACACCTGCGTTAGTGTTAGGTTCGCTTTTCTGAAAAATTTACCTCATTATTACGTGATTTGAAATAGCATACTGAATCTGTGTGTCCAATTTTTTTACAAATACTACAAGTAACTACCTTTAGTTTAGGGTCTGTTGCGACGGCGTATTTAACTTCGGCAGTATTATTTAAAGGACAATGATAACTAATGTGGCCCAAAGTGCCACACGAAAAGCATTTTTTTTCATTGGTATTAAATTTTACCCGTTTTGACACGCTCGGTAAACTTATAGCACCATTTTTCACATTTGGCTCAAATGGTCGCTTTTTCGTACCTTTGACATAAGCAGAAAACAAGGATATTAGCCCAGAGGTGGTCGTAACACTACTATTAAATGAAGCCATCTTCACATTGACATCTGTAATGCCTCCACACACTAACTCAATTAACTGACTATCGTTAAACGTTATCTTAGTATTGCGCAATAACTTAATCTTTTCTCTAGCATATTCACAATAAGAATCTGCACAGTCAGAGGAATATAATACAGCTTTTGTTAGTTTTTCGGTAAGATTTTTTTTTTCTGGGTACAAGTCAGTTAGGTCACATTGAAAATTTTCCCATGTTCTACCATTAGTGGGTTCCCATGTTTGAAACCAAGATAATGCAGAGCCCCTAAGGGCCGTACCGGCTTTAGCAACTGTTGTGATGCTGCTCCACTTGAATTCCTTTGCCAGTGTCTCGATATTCTTGCACCATGAATCAGCTCCAGTGTCACACGTAGCAGGATCGAACAGCGGCAGAGCCACATCATCATCACGCTGACGGCCGGTTGTAGCAGCTTCGCGAATCGCAGTTAAAATATTAGTCAGCAACACAGTATCCATTTACTGAAAAAAACAAATTAAGTATTATAATATTGGCTTATGGATTTAGATCCCACTTCTGATGTGAGTTTTATGATATTAGCTTGTTATGTAAGGGTTGTTTTTTTATGTATTTGATAATTTGTAATAGGATCTTAATGAATTATGAAACTGATTAAAGTATACTAAGCTAATCAATCAAGCAAGCTTTACATAGCATAGAGATTTAATAAATGAGGGGATCCATATAGATTCTATGAATAAAAATCAATATTAGAACCATTGTTGTATTTCTTGTTAAATCATAATTAACACAATATTTATTAAGCAAGTGTCTAAACAAACCCTACACCACATACATACTATATCCTATTACATAGTCTCAACACAGTTTAGCTAAGCTATTAACACACAACACTAGATTTATTACTTTATATCGCTACACAATCAATAAAGCACAATAAGCATAGAAATAGCTACATATTGTATAACAATAATACTCAACTTATTTGGGAGCTCCGCTTCGTTCGACTGCTGCTAGCAAAACTGACTCGTGTCGGCAGAGACAACACCTTTTATAAGCAGTGACAAACAAGTATGACGTCACGGAAGTATTTGATTTGAGAAAACGAATTAATACACGATACAAACAATGGAAATTATTAACAAAATTGTATTAAATTTGGTAAGAATGTATATTTAATGAATTGTAACTTCATTAATTGAATTTAAATACTTATCAACTAAAAATTGCATAAAATATGGAATACACATCATGTTACAGTTTAATGATACAATGCTTATATTCTATTACACGCATTTAAGGAGCTCGTGAAAAATTTCTACCTTTCCCGTTAACCCTTTCCTGCTGCATAGCTGTCGTTGTCCGCTACTTCCTACCTGAGACTATTATGTTTAAGTATGTATAATTATGTATTATATATTTATGTTTATTTAGTATATATATTTATTAAACCCGATTATTTATTTATTTTATAATGTTTTTATTCTTATTTTTTGCTTTTAATTGTGTAACTAAGTATGTTTTCAATGTTTGCACCTCCGATCTTAGAGTATATTAGTTCTCTCCATCCGACTGGTTGTCTGGCAGAAATCGCTTTAAGCGATAAGACCGCCAAATTGTAACATAGTTTTTCTTTTCTTTTTTTTGTCTTTTTTATGTAAATGCATTGTAAATGTTACAATAAAAGTATTATCTATATATCTATCTATCTAAAGTAAAATACAGATATCTAAATAGCTTGTTGAAAACATTTTTAAAAAACGTTTATTTAACTAGGTTATTGCGATTTTAAACTTTCTATAGTGGACTTTAAATCGCAATAACTCAGCTAAATGAACGTTTTTTTTAAATGTTTTCAACAAACTATTTAGATCCTTGTATTTTAGCATGCAAAGTTTTATTAAAATTGACTGATTGATTTTAAAAATTTCGACTTTTAAGTTTGTATGGGAAACCGAATGGCGTAAACCCTCCTAAGCGTTTTTGCGGTAAAATTAAATCGGAATATAAAAATACAAAGTAAATATTTTAAATGATCGATTTTTTTAAAAATAATGTTGTTTTAGAATAAAATAGGTAAACAGGTATTGTTTTAATATGATTTAGAAATTTAGTCGCCTAGCCTATTCTGAGTTTTCACTAACATAAAGAGCAGTAACTAAGGATGGTTTTTGTTCATAATTTGTAGATATTATGTGTACATAATAACCACAAATTTTTATTAATTATTTTTAATTAATACATAATGGCTGACGTATAACGGTGAAGTTATCGTGAACAAAGTCACTATGGCGGGCCCTAGTCCCTAACAAACCACATAGCTCTCAATTTTTCCACCGACAGTTTTATAAACGTTAGAGACATAGGTACCAGTTATGCCTTACAAAGGTAATGTGAATTAAATGAATTTTAACTCACTATGTAGACTGTAATTATGTTTAGATGTAATGAGACTAAACAATACTAAATAATAGAAAAATGGGTAAGTTCGAGTAATAATAGTATAATATGTTATAAGAATTGGCTACTTGACAGTTTTCAAAAAAGTATTTAAAAAGTTACAAACGCTTATTTTATACCCCGTACAATATTGGCATTCTCGAAAAAACCTTTATTTAACAGAATAAAACATATTTTTCTTTACTGATTTTAAATTTCGTGCGAAAACGGTTGGTCACGTCACAGTTTGCTCTGTGACGTCACATTTCAATATTTAAAGAAACTTAACTTGAAACCTGACAGATAGTTTTTGATAATTTTGTGAAATGTGACGTCACATGAAGCTCAATTATGGCCGCCCCTTGCTCTTGCCCGTGTTTCGGGTCTTCTAATCCACAGATTAAAAATCTCAAATTTATTTTGTATAAATACAATATTTACATATTATGTAAATAAAAAAAATATTGAATAATTATCGTTAAATCATAAACTACCATTTCCGACATATTTCATATGCATGGAGCGACGATGGGCTCACCACCTGTCACGCTGAGCACATGTGCAGTCGCTATTTGGTGCAAAGCGGACTATGGTAGAGGACTGCTTTTGCTGTTCTCATTGCCTAGTCTCTGACTAACCTTACAGGGATAATAGTCGTAATTATATGTATGTATTATAGCTTTTGTGTATTTTTGGACAATGTTGTTTAAGTTTTTAAACATTTGCGTTTTATTACATACAAAACATTGAGAAGGGAATTAACGCTAACTACTCAGTAAAGGCATCCTACGCATTCCTTTTTTATACCCGACGTTCGATATCCACTTTTATTCAAAAGTATTATGGTAGGTCTTAGAGCATTCAGTTGGTTGAATGCTCTAAGTGGTAGGTACATGAAGTGATTGAAATCGAGAAGTATCGAAATAATTTCAATCGGAAAGAACTGTCGTTTGCGTGGAATCCAGTATTTGGGTGAATTTCCCGGAACCAAAAATTGCGTGGCATTGACGAAATCGGCACTAAAAACATAGTTATAATGTTCTAACATTTTTTTCTGATTGGGTGAAATAGTAATCTATGTGTAGCACTACATATTTTATTATTGGGATTAATAAATTATTAAACCTCAAAATCTGTCATTGCCGTGTTTGTCCACACGTCACCTTGATGTGTTTTATAACCTCATTGATAAAAATGTACTAGTTATTTATATTAAAACCTAGTTTTATTTCATACGTGAATAGTTAAAGTATTGTTACGGAATACATTTATTCAAATATTTAAACAATACAACGAATTGTTAATAAAAATTCATTTGTCCCAGAACTACCTTTTATCACCGTGTCCTAAACATGTTTATGAATATTGTTTTATCTAACAACTTGCGTCCTCCCCCCTGTACGATAAACATTGCGTATCAGTGCCACCTAAGTGTTCGACGTGGAAGGATGTACACACGCGCCATAAATGTAAGTATTCCATTATTATGTTACTGGACATTTTTTCTTTCATCGCCGTAGATAGGTATAACTTCTTTTTGAATAAGTTTGTCCTCTTAAGCTCTTAAGCATTCGATAGAACGCCATTTCTCTTATGTTTGTTTGTGAAGTGTTTATTACTTCGAATAATTAATAGATTGTTTGTTATTTTATATTTTGCCGTGATTTTCATCACCATGCTTTCTTTGCCGTGGTTTCCGTGGCCAAAATTGGCTATAGCAATGAAAAAAAGACACGGTAATGAAAAAAAAATCATTACCATGCCTTGTAAAACAGTTTAGTTTCATTGTCGTGGCCAGGTGTTTCATTTCCGTGACTTATGTTTTCATTTTGCCTTGAACGCTTGTTTCATTATCGTGCACGCATGTTTCATCGCCGTGGCACGAAATTTTTAATCTTGTATATCTCGTTAGTTTGTTAAGTTATCTGCCAGATATTAAGCAAGAATACATACATTTTCAAAAACTTCAATAAACGCGTAATTTTTTTTTAACTTAATCATATATAAAATCTACGCAAATGAAGATTTTAATGGACCTGTTGAAATTCACCCATTTGTAAAACGCAACAGTTATTTAATCTTTTTTTTTGACATTTGATTAATTCTAAGAAACATTGAAATAAAGTTTCAAAGCAAAACATTTTTGATTATATACTTAGTAGTAGGTGCTAAATGTAATTAGTTACTTTAATTGTTTCTAAAATCTTTAATTTTATGTCTGATAAACATTTAATTTAAATTAACGTCGATGGTAAAAAGTTTCAAAAGTCTGGTAATGAATTTACAGAACGTTTGCTTGCTCATGAAAAAAGAGTTCGCAAAGTTCAACAGACGATCTGGAAAGGTTATAACGCTCCGAGAATATCGTTGGAAAATCAAATACAACCATTTACCGAACAATGGATGAAAGCTTTGATTATGTAT
This sequence comes from Scoparia ambigualis, assembly GCA_963921215.1. NCBI lineage: Eukaryota > Metazoa > Arthropoda > Insecta > Lepidoptera > Crambidae > Scoparia > Scoparia ambigualis. The sequence continues at coordinate 23,992,898 of OY992520.1, read as the reverse complement.
TTCAATTGTTATGTCTGAATTCACAATGCTATACAGGATATTTAATAATTCGCCATCTTTAATGTAGTGCTAAGAACAAACTTGTTGTATTAAAGCAACTCTGAAATTAGAAAAAAAAACATCTAAGTACTCCATACATATCAGGTCGATTAGTATTTCTAGTTTTGTATGAAACAGCCTTCGATAATATAAACAATAAATGCACGGTATTATACTCAAACAAGCGGCCGCTCGCGGTTTCAACCGCGTGGTTCCCGTTCCCGTAGGAATATCGGGATAAAAAGTATCCTATGTGTTAATCCAGGTTATAAACTATCTGTATGCCGAATTTTATCTAAATCCATTCAGTAGTTTTTACGTGAAAGAGTAACAAACATCCATCTATACATTCTTACAAACATTCGCGTTTATAATATTATATATAGTAGGATAATGTCCCCGCGTAAATACAAACTTTTCATAGATCAACATCAGAAATGAAACGAGATATATAGATAAACATATAATGTAAAGTAAACCTTAAACTTTAAGCACTAAAGTACACATTCTTAAAAAAATTATTTGAGTTACATCACTTTAGAACTAGTCTCTCTAGATTCAAGCTAGTACCGTTGGAACAATGTTCTAAATTCGAAATTTTGAGAGAAAAACAAGGCCGGCCAATTTCTGATTTTTGCCTGATTTCGTGGTGCCATTTTTCAAGCAGCAATAGTTTATATGATCGAAGTAAACAGCTTATTTATTTTGCAATGTTGATCCCATACTTTACACTTTATAGTTAAAGGTTTTCAGGGTTTCGCCACAGTTTAGTGAATTTAGTCAGTCTATCGAGATTTTTTTTACATCCAAATGTTTGTTCAGTTGATAAATATTTTTTTATTTGCAGCTTTATAGATTACTGGCGATCAGTTAGTGTATTGACGCTCAGAAAAAAACTGTACACACACGGCGATAAGGGGCACAATACATGTTTACGTGTTTTCTTTAATTTACCTGGATCAAACGGAAGATTTACTTGCAAGTCAAGTATTGGTAGCGAAATGTATAATTTCTTGATTGATTGAGGCCATAAAGCTTATGTAAATCGTTCGTGGAGTATTGGTAGAGCATAACGCACATTACTTTTACAAGTAACCTTTTAGTCCTCTCAAGATAAAGGAATTTAGTCTTGCAGGCACAAATGTGATCGCAAGGTATCATGCAATCTGTCGACCCTTAATTAACAGTACAGTAAGCACGGCAATCTGAAGTATTGCATGGTAGGCATGGTAGTAATGTAAACACGGCGTCAGATCAACCTACCCTAATCTTTCAAAAGACAATGGCGAAATAATTGCTGAATGAATTCTTTAGCGTCTATAAATTTCACTATTACAACTACGGATGAAATAAATTCGTAAGATTTTTGAAACTATAGGAAAAACCTGTCTAAGTCTCGAAATAAAAACATGCAAAGACACGTAAATTACTAGTTAGTGCTGTTTATGGCAATGACAACGTTTTTATTTTTTTTCTCTTAAATAATGTATTCGTGTGCTCAGCACATTTAGCCAGTATATTAAAGTGAATATTTTCTTTGCATAAAGTCTCAATAAAGTAGATGATAATGAAGAGACCGCAGAAGCAGTTCCTGCCATAGTCCACGTTTCACCAAATTACAACTGCACATGTGCTCAGCGTGACAGGCGGTGAGCCCATCGCCGCTCTAGTCGCCTTTTACGACACCCAAGGAAAAGAGGGGTCGATAGTATTGTTTTGGTGCGCCGCTGTACTACACGGCCCAAATGTACTTGTAAATGTACTTATGTGGCATATTTTAATGTACTTGTTAATATTTCTTATTCAAAGCCACAACAGGCAGAAGCAGCGACGGGCGGTGACTGCTGTCATCCCGTAAGTTATGACGTCATAAATTTGTCGATTGTCAGAGCAGTATACGCACGTCAGCGTAATACGCCGCCGGCGTGCGTAATTATGAAATTTGGTGGCCGGCTGCTACGATTTGGATCGCCTTGATGGTATAGTGGTTGGACCACTGGTCTAAGAACCAGAGGTTTAAGGCTCGATTACCAACGGTTAGGGTCCTAACTGGGCACTTTATGGAATGATAGAGGGACTGTACTATCCTCTCAGTCTTGGCAACGAAATGCCTAAAAATTTTGACAGCAGATGCGATTTGGCGGGAATTTAAATTTGCGGAAATGAAAAAAAAATATATAAAAAAAGTCGAACGCAGTTCATGTTAAATTTTGCGTTCACGATGCATAAAATGTACCACAGAACCGAAATATCCGACCTTGTTCATAATAAAGTAGTCTCTAAGTGTATTAAAACACGGTACAAAGTCAAGTGGAGAGCGCGGCCAGCGTGGCCATATATGGCCGCTTGGGGTCTGACGGAATAGTGAGTTTTTAGGGCGGCCAAATATGGCCGCTTGGGGCTTGAGGGGTTAACACAATAATATGTTCATTTATGATCGCTAAGTAAATGGGACGCGCTCGGTGTCTACGCTGGTCAAAGCTGATCGTGTGAATCGGTCGCGTAGTAGTGAAATGCGACTAATGGTCGTAAAAGGCGACTAATGGACTAAATACTGCACATACATCCATCCTACAGCATAGAGCGGCGATAGGCTCACCAGCTGTTACGCTGAGCACATGTGCAGTCGCAAATTGGTGAAAAGTGGATTTTGGCAGAGTACTGCTTTTGTGGTCCTCATTGCCAAGTCATGTGTTCAGCGTGACAGGCGGTGAGCCCATCGCCTCTCTATGCTGTTGGAAGTATGTGCAGTCGTTAGTTTAGGCCCGTTAGTCTTCGTCGACGCCCAAGGGAAGAGAGGGGGTGGTTGTATTCTTTCACCGCCGACACGGATAACGTTCGTTTGCAGGCTCAGTGAAAACAACAAAAGAAACGTCTTTCATACAGACATATCTATTATTCCTTTCCCCACTTGTGAGCTCAGCTTCCATAAAAGCAGATACAATATAAATGCAATTGTTAATAACTTCTAGGAGACTTATTTTTTTTTGTTTTTTTTTTTAATTTGTTTTCGCTTACACCAATTATCTAGACCAAGAGAAGTATTCTTTTGAAACTCGTTAATATGGTAAGATATCGGATAAATGATTAGTGCCTGATTCGCCGGATTCCTGATTCGCGGGATTCTTGTTTCGCCGGATTTTTTTGTTGAAGGAGAACTATAGAAATATCGTGTCTTTACCTATCTATTAAACAAAAGGCAGATATTTCGGTACATTAATAAAAATATTTATTTGTTCTTTATTTAATAACGTAACAGATAAATAATGTTTGTGGCTCTAAATCACCAAGGTTGCAAATTTCAGGATTGGTTTTACGCCAAAATAATTTTTAAGACATAATGACGACTCTTGGTTTTTACTGTTGCAAAAGTTGTATATTACTAAACTTTGACAGGGCAGCGCACAGAATTCTATACTTTTTTTGGAATATTGTTTTTTAGTGAATGTCTTACAGAAAATCATCAATTCGGGAACGTTTTCCTAAGTTTGAGAAAATGAACAAAAACAAAACAAAGTACATAACTAAAGGATTTTTTAATAACATGGGTATATTATGTATCCATAATATAAAAACAATATTGAAAATAATTAATACAAAAATTTTTACAAGCAAAAGACGCCAAAATTAAAAAAAGATGCTATTATCATGCATAAAATTTAAGAAATTTTAAATTATTCAGAGCTCTTACAATAGAATTAACGCTACATGAACAGAATAAAAGTTCTGTAATTTAATAAACTATGTTTTTTCTAAAAAAATAACTAATTTATGCGTATTTTATTGAAAATTGTAATGTTCCCGGAAATGACCAACTATTCCAGTTCATTTTACATCTTTTTTGAAGTTTTTTTTTAAAGAATGAATTTTCCGCTTCATTTGAACTATAGTTTCTTCTTTCGATATGCTTTCGCCCTGTATTTTCGAACAGTTTTTCTCCCTACTTGTCTTTTCTCTGAAGGTACTGCGGCTAAGTCGTCATTTGATTGTGGCGGCGTATTACTTATTAGATTTGCTAAACCTTTTTCTTTTTTCTGTATTTTTTCGATGCTTTTTTCCAATCTTTTCTTTGCTTTTGCTTCTCTCGTTCGGTCATATCTCGAATAAATAAATAAATAAATAAATATCAGTCATTTCTGCCTTTATCTTTTTATAGTATTCCCTGTCCTTAGCCCGTTTAATTTCTTTCTGTTGTTCAGTCATCTTATCCAAAAACTTTCTTTTCCTAGCATTTGCCTTTTCTCTTTGGCGCAAATAAGCTGCACTATCCTATGTAAGCTTTTTTGAGTTTTTTTCTCCATTACGCTGTAATTACAAAACAACGAATTTGTAAAATAATTTAATGAAAAAATCTAAGTGAATCGCCCTTAGAAACAATAATTATATTCCGAGAACGCAAATCATTTCAAGAACGTTCCCGGAATGACCGTTCTCGAAATGACGATTTCAAATAACCGCGCATTTTTTAAACGGCAGCCATATTTGACAGCAATTCTCGCTTTCTTATTGTAAAATATTTGAGGTTAACATTTGATAAACAACACTATAAAAGCTATTATTGCAATATTTTGATTGAAAAACGGGTTCCCCATTTGACGACCTATTGATGTACTCGTACGCTCTGTAAATAATGAACTGAAAGACACTTACCACTTATTTTAATTTCTTTTGGCGAACTATCTTCACAGCCACTTTGTTTACAACTCTCTCTACAACTGTTCCATAGACTAAAGAGGGATGCGTTCAAAATTTTTTTTTTCGCGCAATCAAAGCTGCGCTCACTAAAATGATGCTTACATTGTCGGACATTATATTTTGACTTACGTTTTTTAAATTCGTTTTTCTTCTTTATTAATGCTTGCAATAATTTAATATTAGATACAATTGAAGGTGAATGGGTATTAATAACCGTTAATTTTTTTTTATGACTATTTCTGGTGTTAGCTTTTAAGAATTGCTACTTAGGACGCGTTCTCCAAATGATTTCTTGTACTTATTTGTCCATATAAAATGTAATAGATAAGACTTTTTAATTATTTTGTGTGATGTGTGGTTAAAGTAAACACAGTTAAGTGTTTACTAATGTTTAAATGTAAAAAAAAAACAGAATTTAGGCATTTATTTGCTGCCGAAGAGGATTTACCACCTTAGTGATTTTGAGCCTTAAACACCGTAACTAAAAAAAAATATGAATCGAACCCATTTCTGAGTAGGTAATAATAAAATAAATAAATAAAAATGAGTTTATTTCAGTTCCTCAATCAACATTATCACACAATTTATTGGGACACTCCTTTTGAGTATTTTGAAAACACTTGTGTAAGGAGTATCCGCTCTTCCTAATTCTTGTTTTTAACAAAAGATTGAGTTTTGAGTTTCTTAACATAAGGGGTAACTTAACAATACAAAGCTATAACTAATAATTAAGTTAGCGAGTGTGGTGTGTGTGTGTGTGTGTGTGGGGGTGTGTGTGTGTGTGTGTGGGGTGTGGATGAGTGTGTGTGTGTGCATGCGTGTCTATCTAGAGTGTTTGATTTATAACAAATGACTACATTAGTATTTAGAGAAATAATATTAATATAACTATTTATGATTTTATTTCCATCAGGGATTCAATATCTTCATAAGATAATTGTTTTAACCAGACCTGTACTTTGCTTTTACAGTCATAAATCTTTAATGGGTAGATATGCAATTTTGTATTTATAATATTGTATAACCGTGCAGATTGTCTACTGTACTGTCTACTAGCAAAGACTGTTTTTGTGGGTCTCGATGTTATTACATTTTTTCTCCTCTTCTTAATTAGAGTGAGATCAAATCCGATTGAGCTGTGAACCTTCAGTATGACATTTAGTATATATAATTTCCGAACAGAAAGTAGGTCAGCAAATTGGTATAGAGCAGGGATGCACAGACTACGGCCCGCGGGCCGCATGCGGCCCGCCGGTCGAATACTGGTGGCCCGCCGACAGCAAAAATAATACTCTCGTACATTCGAAAATATTGAGTTCTATTCCAGAATAAAACCAATAACAAATGTTCGAAAAGTAATTTGAATCTCGCGCGCGCGCTCTATCAATCTTATCGGTGCGCCGTGCATGCGTCGGTAACAGCGGTCGGTAATGTTCGTGCTGATCTCGGTTAAATTCGTTTTCTTGAGGAAGCGCGCCGCGTTATACTGTTCGAGCGAGCGAGATAGCAATAGTCCCAAATTCCCGATAGCTCGCGTAGGTAGATACACGAAGCTTCCAGAGTCGGTTTCGAGATTTCTCCAGACAGTTTTCGACTCTATGCGCGTGGTATAAAAGCCACGCTAACCGCAGCGACCGACAGTTCGGTTTTAATTTGAGTAAAGTGTCGTTAGTTCTAGTGTAGATTTTAACTCGACTAGCCGGTGTCATAATTATAATATATTTTGATCCACATTCAACGTAGATTTCCCGTCAAGTGCCGTGTATAATTGTGTTGTGAAATCGTAAGTAAAACTGTTATTAATTTTATCTACATATTTTATCAATTATTTTTGGTAATTAATTAGGAACTGTAATTGGTAGACATGGGCGTTTTCGTTATATCACCAAAACCGTTATGTAACCGATATGAAGTTTTCATATCGATATGGATAACCGTTTTTAGATATCGATATCAGTAGGTACAGTTTACTAACGTTGCGTGCGTTAATGCGTTGTGTCTTGTTATTAGTTACGGCAAACCAACAACAAACGATAACGCGCATATTTGTCGAGTTATTTAAATAGATATGTAACACAGATCGCGCTCGCTCAGTTAGTTTATGGCGATTTCCCTTCATGCTTTACTAGGTTTAGGACTAACAGAAAAGCTTTGTAAGTTTGTATTTTTAAAAGTGCAATACTTGAGTAAAGTTAAGTAGAAAGATAAAAGGAAACTTATTATTAACAAATGTTACTTTTCTGGCGCATTTAAAAATCGTCATATTTACAATGATTTTTCATGTACAATATTTACATTTTTTTTAATATACAATATTAACAGTTTTTTAGTATACAATATTTAAAGACTTTTTATTTTAAATCTGTCTTCTTGGATAAGGACAGATTAGCATTTAAAAATGCAAGCTGTTGTACTTTTTTTGATTTCAAGCGACATCTCTTTTCATTGATTATTAGCCCTGTCTTAGAAAAGAGTCGCTCACAGGGAACTGAAGTTGCGACTATGTTGCACTTAGTTCGGTACAGGTCCGATAAGTGTGGGTAAATAATTTTATGGTCTCTCCACCACTGCGAGGTCAAGAGCGCATCAAAACTATTACCAAAAAACTCTTTCAAACAAATCACAACTTTAGCTCTGCTCTAGGTACTAAAACTAATTTCTCAAGCATTGAACCAAATAAACACAAATTCGCTTCATCTCTTTTACACCGCTATAAGAAGACAGAGACCAAGCAAATGACCTCATATTCGCTTCATCCATCTCTTTTACACCGCTCTTTAGTAAGAAAGAGAAGAAACGAATATCAATCCATTCAGTTGTGTGCACGGTTTTGCGTTTTGGTTATATCGTTTGCAGTTTTCATAACGTAGGTATTCTCGCGCGTGTTTTGATATCGTCTCGATAATATAGATATCATAGTTTTTGTAATATCGGTTATGAGCAACCGTCATATCGATATGATACGATATGAAACTCATATCGGTTATTAGTTACGTTTTGATATATCGAACTCATGCCTAGTAATTGGTTTTAGGTGCTGTGGTAATCCTAGTCAGGATTAAAACGCAACATGGACATGCCAGGAACTAGTAAAAAACGTAAGGTTAAAGATGAAAATCGGCAGTTTCAAGAAATTTGGACTGAGAAATACTTTTTTGTATGGTCGCATAACAAAGTCGTTTGTTTAATTTGCAAGAATTCTGTTGCGATTGCAAAGGAATATAATGTAAAAAGGCACTATGAAACGCAGCATCCTACTTTTACGAAGTTTACAGGCGAATTAAGAAAGCAAAAAGTTTTGTCTTTAAAACGGGAGCTTATTGGTCAACAAGCTATGTTTACAAAACCCATTCAAGATACAGAAACAGCTACAGAAGTTAGTTATGAAATTTCTCGAATGATAGCAAAGCGGAGTCGCCCCTTCAATGATGGGGATTTTGTAAAAGAATGCATAGAAATTGCCGCTAAGAAAATGTGTCCAGAAGCAGCAAAAAAGTTTGAGAAAATTCAACTGAATCGTATGACCATCCAAAGACGAATTATGTCTTTGTCAGATAATATTGCGGAACAATTAAATGAAAAAACTAAGATAATTGATTTTTTTTCATTAGCACTCGACGAATCCACTGATATTAGTTCCACAGCTCAACTTCTTATATTCATACGAGGTGTTACTCAAGATTTTGAAGTCTTCGAAGAGTTATTAGGAATGTGTTCATTGAAAGGTCAAACCAGAGGAGTTGATATACTCAATGTACTTTTGGACGAGTGTTCAAAAACTGATTTGGACTTATCGAAATTATCGGGAGTTTCGACTGACGGTGCTCCTTCGATGATTGGTGTCAATTCTGGGCTAGTTACTTTGTTGAAAAAGCATTTGCAAGAAAAAAACTTAAACGCTGAAGATCTCATGCAGTTTCACTGCATTATACACCAAGAAGCCCTCTGTTCTAAAAAAATTGAATTTGAAAATGTCATGAAAGTGGTAGTTTCGACTGTGAATTTCATAAAATCACGAGGACTCAATCACAGGCAATTCAAACAATTCCTTGATGACATTGAATGCGAACATGGAGATTTACTGTATTATACAGAAGTAAGGTGGCTAAGTCGTGGATTGACACTGGAACGATTTTTAAATTTAATAGAAGAAATTGATATTTTTCTGGCGGAAAAGCAAAGGGACGTCCCGGAACTTAAAAGTCCTGATTGGTTGTGTGATTTGGCTTTTTTAGTTGACATTACAAATCATTTGAATGTCTTGAACACACGGCTTCAAGGCAAAAATCAACTGATATCCCAGCTCTACGCACATGTATCATCCTTTCAATGCAAGCTGACACTTTTCAGATCGCAATTGAATTCTGGAAATTACAATCATTTTCCGAATTATAAGAAAATGGCTGAAAAATTCAAAAAAACTGCTATTAATTTCAGTTATGTAAAAAAGCTAGATATTTTGATTCAATCTTTTCAAGACAGATTTTCGGAGTTTAAAACAGTGAAACCTCTGTTGGACATATTTAGCAATCCTTTCACGATTTCAGTTGAAAATGCGCCAGAGTTAATGCAGTTAGAAATTATCGACATTCAGAACGACCAAGATTTACGCAACAAATTCAACGAAGGAGACTTGCTGAACTTTTACCGCTGCATTGATAAAAATACGTACAAAGAGTTGCGCATAAACGCTCTGAAATGTGCAAGCTTATTTGGTTCTACCTATATATGTGAACAAACCTTTTCAATCCTAAATAATAATAAAACAAAAAATCGAAACCGCCTTGCAAATGAAAGTTTGGAAGCAGTTTTACGTGTTGCTACAAGTAAATTTGAGCCAAATATAAAAAAGATTGTAAGCACTATGCAGTGCCACGCTTCAAATTAATAAATTCTTTTTCAATTTGAATACATTATTATCAATTTTTCATTGTCTTTAATTACCTATACTTCTGGTGGCCCACCATCAGTTCATAATTTGCCCGAGTGGCCCCTAGTCTTAATAAGTCTGTGCATCCATGGTATAGAGTGTCTGTGGAAAATCGACGAGGTTTAAAATACATTATTTTTAACAATAGTCTTTGAGCCCTTTCCAATTCTAACATTTTCATTTTTGTAGAAACACCCCAAACCGGTATACAATATTTTAATATAGACTGCGTTAATGCGATATATATTTTATTTAAGAGTTCTTTGGTAGTGACGTGTCGTAATTTTTTATAAATCCAAATAAATTTACGTACTCTATTTATAATTAGGTCTATATTTTGATGCCACGATAACCTTTCGTCCATTACAATACCTAAATATTTGGTACTACTGGCTTTATTTATAGAGGGACAATTGCAATCAGGTTGTTGGGGACAACATGTATGTATCTTTAGGGAGAAGTTGTCCTGCGGTTGTGTTCTTTTGTCTATTGTAAAGCACGTGTAGTTGGACTTGGTTACATTTAAAGTGAGGAGGTTCAGATTTAGCCACTGTGCTATTTGCCTCAGACCTTTTTCTGCAGAGTTTTGCACGTCTTCCCAAGAGCTGCCAGAAAATACAATGGCTGTATCATCAGCATAACAAAAAACTTGTCCATTTTCAATTGCGAGATTGCACAAGCTGTTTATGTAAATTAGGAACAAGGTTGGGCCAAGAACACTCCCTTGTGGAACTCCGTAGCTTACTTGTTCCTCGTCACTTATATACTCACCAATTTTTACGCGTTGAGTCCTTCCAGACAAATAACTTTCGAAGAGGGCGAGCGAGTTACCTCATATACCAATAGCTTCCAGCCGTTGTAGGAGGATGGGGACAGAAACGGTGTCAAAAGCCTTTTTCAGATCAATGAAAACTGTAAGGCACTTTTTACCCTGGTCTACATTGGAAATAATCAACGAAGTCATCGCTGTGACTGCATCCTCAGTTGACAAACCTTTGCGAAAGCCATACTGAGCATTAGACAAAATGTTAAATTAATTAAAAAAATTAAATAACCTATTATTCACAAGTTTTTCCAATATTTTAGAAAACGCTAACAACACAGAAATTGGCCGATAGTTATTAACATCGTCTCTGTTACCACCCTTGTAAACTGGTGTGATTATGGCTTGTTTAAGAAGACTCGGAAATGTACCAGTGTTGAAACATACATTTGCCAAGTGTGTAATAATCGGGACAATAATGTCTTGACATTGTTTAAGAAACACAGTAGGTATATTGTCCCAACCAGGAGCACTACCAGAGTCCAGGCCATTTAAAATAGCTCTAACTTCGATTTCGTCTGTCGGAAGAAGAAAGAATGACGTTTGTGACGCTGCTGTATTCCTGACAGTTAAAGATATATTGTTAGCAATAATATTTTCAGCTAAAGTTTTTCCAATGTTGGCAAAGAAGGCATTAACATAATTTACTGCATCAACAGGCAGAGACTTAATTAGAAGAAGATCTGTGTTTGTTGTTTTATGTGCTTTAAAATGGGTTATAGTATTAATGGTATTCCACATTTGTTATGAATTTTTAGATGCATCGCATATTTTTTTCCTTTGGTATTGCCTTTTATGTTTTTTTTATCAAATTGCTACAGAAATTGCGGAACCTTTTAAATATTAGTTTTAATGTCTCGTTGTATTGATCAGCCCTTAGTTTCTTTTGCATTTTATTCCGTAGCCTAATACATCGTAACACACCTTGTGTAATCCAGGGATTGAGAGTTCGTATCGATCTATGAGTGATTATGACTTGGGTATTATCTTTGAGCGATTTTTTAATGTTGTAAATCAAGCGGTGGGCTAGTATATTCGGGTCCTGGATAAGTATTAGTTCAAATGGATTGGTCTTCGTAAAGCTTAAATAAGCCTGCTCATAATCAATCACAGTTTTGGCTCGTCTGGGGTTGGATATATTACTATGGGTATTAGAGATGTTTAGTAATACCATAGAATGGTCTGTTATGGATGTATTCATAACCGCAATAAACGCATCATGCCTACTTTTTTCAATTTTAAGTTAAAATGATCGAGGCAGTTATTTGCTCTCGTTGGCAAGAGATGCCCTGGTAAGATCCCATGAGTAGACAATATGTTGAGATAGTGAAACCTGTTGTGATGTTCATAAGATGTTTCTTTTTCTTTTGGAATAATATTAATATTCATATCGCCCGTAAGAACTATGTTTTTATGTGTACTAATAGTTTCTAGATGTATGTCTAGAGAGTCTATAAATTGATCTGCGTTGTTGTTTGATGGAGAGCAATACTTAGATATAATAGGTAATACTTAGATATAATTATTAATAATACAATAATACATATAACTACATGTTTTCTTTACTTAAGTGATATTATTGTATATTAGTATTTCCGACGAAACAAGAATCCGACGAAACAAGAATCCGGCGGATCAGGAATCCGGCGAATCAGGAACTAATCGGATACATAAACATAGAAAAAACACCCAGACCCGAAATCAATTAGAAAAACATATTTTTCCTAAATTGACCCGACCGGGAATTGAACCCGAGACCTCAGAGATAGTCCGACGCCACCCAAGTAGCAAAATGTGGTCATGTAAGTATCCTATATAGGACCAAATATTTTTTAGTCCTATAGAAATCCTATTAACGTTTACAGGACCGCATTTGGGCGCACTTTACACTATTACGACCTATAGTTATTTTGTTACAGTCCGGTAAAGTGCAAATTGATTTTATTACTATTTTATTGAGTGCTTCTACAAGATCACCGTGTCCTATAAAGATCAGATACACGCACTGAGTCAGCGTAATTAGTCCTGTAACAATCTGGCGCATGCCGCTACTGGTGTAATTTATCCAACAGTGGTAATTGTGATGTACATAGCTAGAGCATTTATTTTTCATTAATTTTGAATGGTGGAAGCAAACGAAAAAATTATAATATTGAAAAGGGTAATATTTATTACTATTCATTATCATAAGGGTTGATAACTTTTTGTGTTTTCACTGTTATATAAAGAAATTAACTTGCGAAATAAATTTTATTGATAATATATTCGATGATAATAAACATATGTTTATGCGCATTCAAAAGTAAACATAATTATTATTTGTATATTCATTAATTATTAGTAAATACAGCCGTCATCAGATCGGATCGCGGTCCATATTGTAATCCCTTTATCAGGAGCTTTATAATGCATTTTAGCCAAAGTTAATGTTATTATAGGATCACAGTTCTGGACACCATATTGTTTAATTTATGTTAAAAGCAAACTAATAGCAAGTGATCACTCTAATAGCAAATGCAGGTCACATATAAGTAGAATCTTACCTATAATAGTAGCAGGACGTGCAACTTTGGTGCTAGAAATCCTTTAGAAGTCACGACAAAGTCAAATCAATCTTATATTATTTTCGACCTATAGTAGCTATACCTAAAACGTTTACAAAAGAACTTTTCTTATAGAAGGATAAAACAAAACGTGAACAAGAATAAATAGTCTTGTTAAATGCATTTATAGGAGCTTTGATATTTATTTTTATAACATGCACTTATAAGACTTAAGTTCTTATAAGTATCATATAATGTGATCCTGTATACGTTTATAAGACTACGTAGTAGGATTGGAAGTGCTTGTAGCGTAAATAGTCAAATAAGATGTTTTTTCGTAAATGTATGTAAAGATATGCAACCTCATTTTATACATACGTCTATCCCAACTAGCAAAGTAATCCTATAAAGAAAGATTATAAGTCTGTCACTACTAATAACGTTCTTATAAAGACATTGCGGTAGACTATTTAACTTATAATAGCATTTGCCAAGCCTTAACATATTTAAGTGCATTCGTTTTTATATCTCGGTCTTATAGTTCGCTACAAGACTGACCTACAAAACATCTATAGGACACTTTAACTAGTAATAGCATTTCAGAAACGTAGATATTCTAAAGAGGATTTGTCTTTGTAAGTTAGTCTTATAGTTAGCTACAAAATTTTCTTTTAGGACACTTTTAGGAATAAGTCTCCTATAATTGTTTACTGTAAAACTAAATAATCTAGAATAACATTTTGATCCTATAGTAACATTTTGTGAGAAAACAAGATATAATAATATAGTTAGCTGAGATCACTATAAGGTTGCGCCGGTATAGTTTTGCTCGAGACTCTTTTAAATCTAATAGTACTTAATAAGAGCGCTATTTGATCAAAAAAGCTTATAAGCTACTAGATCAATAACTTTATTAGTAAACGTCAGCCATTTTGTTGAGATTCAGTTGTTCCACTTCGTCTTAAGGAAATAAGTTGAACATGAATTTAAGCGATTGGAAAAGATTGAAAAGGAGTGGTGGTTACAGGAGAAAAGTGACAAAAAAGTATAAAGAATTAATGAAGCCAGGTTCTTCAGGAATAAAATCAACAGGATCAGGAACTAAATCAAGCGCGTCAAGTGCGAACGCAGGTTAAGTAAATGAGGGTTTTGCGACCAAAAATATTTTTTCACCCCTAGCCCACCACTCGGAAAGTGAAGAAGATGAAAATTGGGAAGAAGAATACGATTTACATATCGAAGAAACCACTGAATATGAAAAAAATTATAAATTGCTTAAAGATATGCAAAGCTGGGCTATAAAATTTAATATACCACTCCTAGCCCTCGACGAACTATCTACTATTTTGAACAAAAGATTAAGTCATGTTTTACCTAAAGATGCTCGGACTTTATTACATACCAACAAAGAAACGTTGCATATTACAATCTCGGATCCAGATCTTCGATGTAATGGTCGTATATGCTGTACTGGGAGTTAGTCGGGCACCAAAAAAAGATTTGATGCAATAAAACAATTATGTTTTGACTACAAATAAAATGAGTAGGTCTATACATATTGTTTAAATAAACTGGAAATCCACACCCATTGCAGCTATCGGATAACACAAAATGTGTATTAGTCCAAGGCCATCTTATATTTGTCAGTAAAATCAGTAAATACACACATCAAAAGTGTCTAGGGATCAAGCATTTTTATGCGGATTTCTTGAGATTGAGATGTGGCTTTGTAATAAATTTATGATTTTATAAATTTATATGGATCCTTTCTGGTGCATTTCATAATTTGAAACAGGAACTTTCAATCAATTTCTAGTAAAAGATGAAAATCAGCTGTCAATATTTTCCCTATAAAAACATACAACGCATTGAAGACATTATTAGTGCTACTGTTTCCCTACTACTGATTAAAACCAACGTTATTATGGAGCGGCGACGTCATTTAAGCAGGGAAGAAATGCTCAGAGCTGTGGGAATGATAGAAGCTGGTTCCCGGCAACGTACTGTGGCTTTAGCTCTGAATACAAGTCAGAGTGTTATCAGTCGACTTTGGACACGTTACCGAAGCACTGGTACCGTGGCTGAGCGCCATGGAGGACGGTATCGCTGCACCACACGGAGACAAGACCGATACATTCAAATCACAACTCGAAGAGCTCCAACAATAACCGCCATGATGTTAGCCGTGAGGCTTCATCGCTCTTCAGGGAACTTAATTAGCGACCAAACAGTCAGAAACCGCTTGCATGAAGTGAACCTTCATTCCCGAAGACCGCTAAGGGTACCACCTATAGCAATGCACAATCGTAGGATTCGATATCAATGGGCTCTTGAACACAGAAATTGGGCAGAAGAACAATGGCGTTTCGTGTGCTTTTCTGATGAGTCTCGTTTTGGTATGAGACCGGATACAAGACGTATACGACACTGGAGAACCCCTGGACGCCAACAGCGATTAAAATCCTGCCAGGAAGTCCATCCTTATAGTGGTGGAACCATCATGGTATGGGCGGGTATTTGGATCGGCGGAAGAACTGAGTTGATTTGGATCAGAGGCAACCTCAACGCTCAAATTTATGCTGAGACGATTGTATCAGACGTCATCGTTCCTCTACAAGTGCAAATCGGTCCCTTATTTCAGTTAATGCATGATAATGCACGACCGCACACCGCAAGAGTTGTAAGACAGACTCTCGCCGCAGCTAACATCAATGTCATGCCCTGGCCTGCTCAGTCGCTAGACTTGAACCCGATTGAGCATGCATGGGATATGCTACAGAGAAGAGCTCTGCCGAATATGGAGGGTATCCAGTCGCAAGAAGACCTTTTTTTGTTGTTGCAACGAACATGGGCGGCCATTCCACAGCGTGATTTGGATGAACTCATTTTGAGTATGCCAAACCGATGTTCTTGTGTTGTTAGTGTTCGCGGTAGAAACACGGATTATTAATTGTTTAAGTTACCCAATAAAATTTTAAAGAAAACTGTTATTTCAGTCTTTTTTTCGAACTTTAATGTTAGTGGTTCAAATGTCAAAAATCCCTTTATTAGGAAAATGGCAAATTTCTTTATTAATGCAAAGGTGACTTGGTTTATCGTTACTGTAGACAAACGAAAATACTTTATTTGATGAATCCTTAAAGAAAATTTTAATTAATATCAATCAGGAGAAAAGTTATTGCAAAAATATATGTTGATCCCTAGACACTTTTGATGTGTGTATTTCGTCAAAAAACAGTCGACATCAAGAAATACAACCATCTTGTTAACTAAATCCTAAAAAAAGTAAATTTAGCATTAGCAGGCATATTTCAAGGGAACCCTAATTTGTTTTTAAATAGAGGCGAGTTATCTGGACTGAAACTGCTACAAGTACTAATTTACCTACAATGATACTATAAAGTACTTAATGAAGAGCAATTTCAAAACATGGCGAATATTTATAAGAATTGATGAAATATTTTATTTACAACAATATACTAATGTGTTATTTTTCGGAGGGGATTGTGAAAATAACTAAATTGCGGTACACATTTACAGTAAAAATGACTTCCCCACGAGTTCATACACTATATTGACAATATATTATTAGTAATTAATGTTTTACAATAATACAAAATAATAGTAATCGAAATTTACGTTTTTATTAAGTATTTACCACAAAACAACCGGAACCACCAGCCGAAGGAACAAAAAAGATAACTTCTAATAAAATATACTTATTACTAATAACTAAGTACATTACTAGTGCATTAAAAACAAGATTGCTTTAGTAAGATACTTATGTCAGATACTAACAAGAGCGTTTGTGCTTGCAATTGTGTAGTCTCATATCATTATAGAAGCTATTGCGCTTCGTCAAGTATATTATAGGGTTTAGTAACATTTTCAAAGATGATTATAAGATAGTTATAGAAATAAACGCTCCTATAACTGCGCCCAAATCCAGCTTTGTAGCATGATACAAGTTTCTTATAAGTGACAATAAAAGTAGTCTTGAGATCGTTTTAAGTACTCATTTTGCTAGTTGGGATGCGCATTTCTTCATTATCGGTGAGACGGTGACATTACTGATATTTGACAAATAAGTCATGTTGTCAATAAAATAAAGAATTATTGTTGAATAAGGAATCGATTAAGTAATAACTTTAAATGTCGTTTCTTTATTATTTCAGGTAGAATAATATTGTTATAATAATAATATGTAATGTGTAGAAGTGTAGATACGTATGTTTAAATAAAACTTTATTATTTCAGAGCAACACTTTGAGTTTATTCTGTCGATTCCTGACAATCCATAAATTGTCTTATAAAACGACATTTTTAGTCAAGAAAAACGGAAAAGTTAAGATTCACATTCACGGTTTTAGCAGCAACTGATGGAAAAACAAATGTGATCTGCATAACTTCGATCGAGACACCAGATGGACTTGTATTTGATATTCCGGATGACCTAAAACCAGCAAATAAACATTCTGGGATAATATCTTCAGATGTTTTTCCAAAAATAAGGAATTCACTAAAAAGTAGACATCAGACTCGAAAAATTTGGATACCATTAAATGAGGAATTGAGAAATATCTACTTAGATGAAGGTGAAAATTTGCAATTTGGCGATCGGTATCTGGACAAGATTACAATTCAAACAAAGTCTTTTAATAGCACCGAACCTGGAAGTACAAATCTAGTAAAAAAAGTTGAAAGATTTGTACTAGAAAAATTTTCAGGACGGACTTCAAATGTTGACCAATGGATTGATGAATTTGAGAATGAGTGTACACGATTCGAAATACTACAAGATTCAGAAAAAATTGAGACTTTAAAACATCTACTGGAAAAACAATGCTTAGATTGGTACACTAGTATGTGTAATGAACACATAGAAGAAGACGAATTCACAATGGATCTTAGTAATTTAAATAGTCAGCAAAAATCTGAAATAAATAAATTGATAGACAAATATAAATCAAGCTTTGCAAAGCATAAATACGATATTGGAACAGTAAGAGACTATGAAGCGCGTATTGATCTACTTGTAGACAAATATTGTTGTAAAAGACCATACAGGTGTTCTTTAGAAGATAAAAAAGAAATTGAAGAACAAGTTTTTTTTTTTTTTTTATAAAAGAGGGAGGCAAACGAGCAGGCGGGTCACCTGATGGGGAGTAATCACCGCCGCCCATGGACACCCGCAAAACCAGAGGAATCGCAGACGCGTTGCCGGCCTTTAAGGGAGGAATAGGTTTAAGGAAGGAATAGGAATTGGGTGGAGGGGGGGGGGGAAGGGGCCTCCGGAACCCTCACTGGTCGGACGAAACACAACAGCACCAAGTGCCATTATTTCACGCCGAATATTAGTGAGATGGTGGTATTACGCCGGGCCCAAGGTGTGCTGCAACGCAGCGTGGCTCTACCACTCAGAAAAGTAGGAAAATTACTTGAAAAAAACCTTATAGAAGAATCATACAGTCCGTTTGCAGCACCGGTAACTTTAGCTTATAAAAAGGAAGACAATAGAAGAACCAGATTGTGTATTGATTTCAGAGATTTAAATAAAATAGTAGTACCGTAAGCTCAACCATTTCCGTTGATTGAAGACTTAGTCATAAAAACAAGAAACTGTAAGTATTTTTCAACGTTAGATGTAAATTCTGCTTTTTGGTCTATTCCCTTGCGAATTGAAGACAGAAAGAAAACTGCTTTTGCGACACACGAAGGTCATTTTCAATGGACATGCTTACCTTTTGGTTTAAAGACCTCTCCAGCTATATTCCAAAGAATATTGAGTAACATACTAAGAAAGTATAAACTAACCGATTTTACAGTAAATTATATTGATGACATCTTAGTATTCTCCAAGTCGTATACCGAACACATTAACCACTTATCACAGCTGTTGGAAGCGATTGAAAAAGAAGGATTCAGACTAAAGTTTACAAAATGTAAATTTGCATCAGATTCGATAAAATATCTCGGACATATAATACAGGATAATACAGTTCGACCAGTGAGAGATAATTTAATTTCGATAAGAGTTTTCCCACAGCCAAAAACTTAGAAAAATATCAGGCAACTTTTAGGAAAAATAAATTTTTATTATGAGTACATACCGAAAAGCTCAATTATTTTAGAACCACTTCATAATTTACTTCGGAAAAATCAAAAATTTATTTGGTCAGCAGACTGCCAAGATTCATTTGAGAGGATTAAAAAACTACTGTGCTCACAACCAATCTTAGAAATTTTTGATCAAGACTTGCCGATAAACATATACACAGATGCATCGTTAGAAGGCATTGGAGCAGTGTTAAAGCAAATACAACCGAATGGAAAAGAAAAGCCGGTAGCTTATTTCTCAAAAAAATTAAATGAAGTCCAAAAGAAAAAAAAAGCTATTTACCTAGAATGCTTAGCCATTAAAGAAGCGATAAGATACTGGCAATACTGGCTAATAGGTAAACCTTTCACAGTATATTCAGACCACAAACCGTTGGAGAATTTAAATATTAAGTCTAGAACAGATGAAGAATTGGGAGAATTGGTATACTATCTATCACAATATGATTGTAAAATAAAATATGCTCCAGGGAGAGAAAATTTAGAGGCAGATTGTTTAAGTCGAAATCCAGTTTTGGAAGCAAATCAAGATATAGACGAACAATTAAAAGTAGTTAATTTAATAACAATGAATGACATTGTAACAGAACAAGATAAAAATAAGGATATACAAAAATATAGTAATAATTTAATACAGAAAAACAAAATATACTATAAAAGAGTCAATAAACAAGAAAAAATAATATTATCAGAAGAATTCAGTATAAAATTTATGAAACAAATACATGAAAATATGTGTCACATAGGTGTAAAACAAATGCAAAAGAAAATTGGAAAATTTTATACAGCAAAAAATTTAACAAGGAATATTGATGATCTTTGTAAAAGGTGTGAGATATGTATAAAGAATAAGATGAGAGGACAAGTTAAGTGTGGTTTAATGTCACACTTAGGCCCGGCTTCAAAACCATTTGAAATTGTCTCAATAGACACCATTGGAGGTTTTGGAGGCACACGATCAACGAAAAGATATTTACGTCTTCTAGTGGATCATTTTACTAGATATGCGTATATAGTAACTTCAAAGACACAAAGTGCAAAGGACTTCATAAAACTAATAAATAAAGTCACAAATTGTGATAATATTGCTGTGGTTCTCACTGACCAATATCCTGGAATAAATTCAAAAGAATTTAAAAATTGTTTAAATGAAAAGTCAATTTCGCTTGTTTTCACTGCAGTAAATGCGCCATTTTCAAATGGTCTGAACGAAAGATTGAATCAAACTCTTGTAAATAAAATAAGATAATTTTCTAGCCTAGGAGGGGAGATGTAAAGATATGCAACCTCATTTTATACATACGTCTATGCGCATTTCTTCATTATCGGTGAGACGGTGACATTACTGATATTTGACAAATAAGTCATGTTGTC